>CM062289.1:381056242-382323874 GCA_031216915.1 Pictodentalium vernedei | reverse complement strand
AAGTCCTTTATGTGTGGAAAATGTCTTTATGTACCTGCTTTCCACTGCTAACGGTATTTGATGATATCCGTCACGGAGATCTATTTTAGAAAATACTGTGGAACCGTTTAAAGCATGAGAAAGTTCTTCAATCGTAGGTACAGGATGGCGTGTACGTTTTATCGCTTCGTTTGGAAGACGCATATCCAGGCAAAATCTAATCTTACCATTATTACGACATGTGATGACAGGTGGTGTTACCCAATCTGTCGGACCGTTCACATCTTCGATGACGTCAGCTGCTTTAAGCCTGTTTAATTCTTCTTCAACTTTTTGTTGTAAATTGAATGGGACTCGTCTGTGCTTTTGTGCTACTGGCTTAATTCTACTGTCAATATGTAGCTTAACCTCAGCAGTTTTATGTAAACCTATACCATGAAATACACTATCAAAGTTGTTTAACAGTTTTTGCGTTTCTGTGCATGAACTTAAAATTTCAGGATTCATAATCCCAACTTTTACATTGGCAGTTTGTGTATTACCAGTCTGTTTAACTTGTTCATTGGGCACTGTTGTTGAGTCATTTATCTGTAGAATGTCGAGTCTTGAAGCTGTTTTGTAACCCAATATTGGCATTACATGTTTGTCTACATCAACAACAATAAAGTCTACTAATCTCCGAATATTGCCATGTTTTATTTTAGCTGTACACATTCCCTTGACAGGTATTTGATTATCCGGGTAACCTTTAATAACTGTCTTGCAAGGTTTTAGTTGGAGATTGGGCATAACGTTATTATATGTCTGAAAATCTGGGAGGTTAACATCTGAGCCCGAGTCTATCAGCAAACTTAGCTGTTACCCATTTACAGTCATGGCAACTTTCGGACGCTCTGTATTTTCCATCATAAAACACTGTAGGTGGTATACATAAGAATCAGAGTCACTACTGTCAGTGGCGGGTGCTACGCATGAAGAAAAAGAAGGTTGTTTAACAACAGAGGAAACATGTTTTTTAAAACAATACTTTGCAAAATGATTTTTGCCATTGCAGTTTCTGCATGTAGCATTATATGCAGGACACTTTTTGAAACCACCGGTGTGGGGCCAATCATTTCCACAACCACGGCATTTATTAGATGTCGAAGCTTTATGCTTTGGTTGGTTTTGTTTTTGTTCTGTGTGTGTTTTAGGGTGTGTTGTTGCATCCCTGTGACGTTTAGAATATCTTCCCGGTTTACTGCTGTACACTCGAGACACTGAATCAATATCTGGACTAACTGTCATATCACGTGTACCTTTGATAGCAGAGGTCATACACAGAGTTTGTTCTTCAGCACGTTCGTTTGCTTTCAGATTCTTAATGACTGTTTCGAGGTTCCATTTTTCCACAAATGCCTTAGTACAGGTCGAGTCTTTGCAACTCATAAGTATTTGTAATGTCATTTCTGTATCTTCTTGTTCTCCGTACTCACAGTATTTTGCGGCTTATTTCAGTCGAATATAGAATTGATCAACCGACTCTCCAGTTTTTCGTTTAATAAGCCTAAACTGGTATCGTTCAAACACTTTATTTCCCTTGGGGATGAAATAATTATTCAGAGCCGTTTTAGCTGAAGTAAAATCATCTTCGGTAACTGGCAGGGTTTGAAATATTCTCTGAACTTCGGAACCGGCATGATTTAGGAGCATACTTCTTAACTGTTTTTGACCTGTGAGACCACTTGCTCCAATCATGATGTCAAATTCTTTCAGCCATTCCTCCCATCGTGGACCTAGTCTGAGGGGTTCAGTTTCCACATTAAACGTTCCAGGGCTTCTAGGCGCTGGTATCGATACAGGCATAAACATTGGTTGGGTTTGTGCAGTCATATTTTATCTCAAAATGGATTACTTTTTATCAATCCGTATTTTGTACAACAGAATTTTTCTTTCAGTTAGTGTTACCGTTGTTTCGTACACACAAGTTTCGTTTCCGATTCCGGGTTTTCAAAAATTGTAGAGTGAGCAAGTCCTTCCCGGTAATCATTCGCGTTCAACGTTTTTTATCAAATAAATGTTTATAATTCAGTAATTTTGTTTTGTTTTGACACACACATTCCACTCCGTGAATTCGAATCATCAATCGTCGCCAATGTAATATCTGGATGAACGATAATGTTTATATTTATTTCTGATTATTATTAATTTATTTCCGATGAACAAAACAAACAGAACACACGTGATGATTACAATGAACTAGATATCTTAAGGGGGTTAACGCAATATCATAGAATGGCACACTGCAAGTGTAATGTTGAATACACATAGCAGTCGAGGTATAAACTGTATTATCAAACTGCAGTAGAAGAAACGAAGAAAAATTGTTTTTTTAACGTGAAATAGAAGAAAAATTTACACGTGAACAACAGTTCAAATGTCAAATATTTCCTGATAAAAGTTTAAAATTGTTGCAATAAAGTCTCGATTTTATACCACTTAAAAAATAATGTAAATTATATTATATTAATAGTTTAGTTGACAGATATCTGTTTTAAACATGGATCAAAATATCTGTTTTTTCCATTTGCCAACGAAATCCTATTCTGCGGTACTCATTTGGATTCTTTGATCTCTGCGAACTACTCGATTGCTGGTACGCCCATTGGTCACTTATAGAAAAAGTAGTGTCGGCAGCGCCATCATCTTGGGGAGTGGTGGGGTGAGGGTGGGGGGTGCTATAAATAAACAAAGATCAACAACTAAAATTTTCTCAAAGATTTTCAATTTCCCGACGCCTCGCAATCTCCAATCGCTTTTTGAAGAAAATACTTTGATATCTGCGAAAAACGAATATTGTTGATAATGTGCTCATTTTCGTGACAAGGCAAATTGAATATTACAGCATAATTTTTTGTTGACAATAAATAAGTGCCGAGATTGGAAAGTTGATAATATTAGTTTCCATGCATGTCAAAGAGTTAACTTTGATGACGCAAAAGCAGTTGCGCTGCAGCATAACAGCTTTCACCTCACCAAACGTCATGGATCTGGAGGAGCTGAATAACGTGACGCCATCTTTTGATAGGGGATGGTGCAGTTTGTGTGTCGACGTTTTTCGCTGACGTTCCAGCAATTCAGTTGTTACAATGCGTTTCTAAGGACCTTTCCAACAGTGTATCAAATAACATTATTCTGTCAGTTTAATGGATGAAATTCAGTAGAAAAGCTTGGATATGACATGCCCGCTCAAACCGGAGTTGACACTGGAACAGTTCACTATGATTTACTTAATAAACATTTATTTTGTATTTTTTTATATAAATAATAGCAATGATTACATAACAGCATCACCTCCCATCAAAAAAGGAACACGCGAATCGAGAGGGGAAGGAGGAAAGAACAGTTTGTTGGAATATACTTTCAATGCCTTTTCCAAAAGTGTAAGAACATGCAATCAGTTTAAAAGAAGCAACTTCGGAATGATCGGGAATATTTATTTATTTATTTATTTATTTATTTATTTATTAGGGCTTAACGACACAGTAACAGCCAAGGCCATATCGTGTCGGTGACGGTTTTACGGGTGGAGGAAGCCGGAGTACCCGGAGAGAACCACCGAGCAACGACGAGTAGCTGCCAGCTCCCCAACATCGTAACTCCGCACTGCAGCACAGGCAGGGTTAGATTGGTTGAAGACATGTGCACCATCGACGTGCAGTACGCCTTAGTACGCGGCGTCATCGTGTCCCCATGTGGGCAAACGGGGTGAAGAGCCTTGCCCGAGGGCACAAAGCGGGAGTCCGAATCGATTGCTCAGATGGCCACCCATCCAAGGACTAACCGGGCTCGACGTTGCTTAACTTCGGTGATCTGACGAGAACCGGTTACCACAACGCCACCGCGCCCCATCGGGTGGCGTTGCGGTAACCGGTTCTCGTCAGAACGTGATGTGAGGCGAAGTGGGATTGGTATTGATCGCCCTGAGCCTCACATGACGCCATACCTGGCAAGTAAACGGCCTGTAACGCATTTATCATGCCAACAAACGAATTAAAAAATAAATTAAAAGACGACGATCATGTTACGTGTGTCGAAAATGATGCCACAATGAATTATCTTTTATTTGCACGAAAATAGGTGAAAACTTGAGGTGGTAAAATTATTTCGGAAAGAAAATGGTGCCCGGCAGAGGGGGTATATGGGCTCATACACGGTCACAGGGTGTGTATGGACTCAATCCCATAGCCGATTCCCCATTGAATAAACTAATATCGCATAGTCCTCCGATGCTATTAGAGCACGTTGATTGGTCAAATTAAACAGATGGCATGATATCGTACTTTTATCCTTGGCAAGTGGACCTCTACTTGTACAACTCCCAAATTTGTAGAGACTGGACTTTACTGATGTGAACAGTAAACATCGATAAAAATGGACTTTGTAGTAAAATAGCTTTGGTTCTAAAAGAGTGCGTTAGAATTTACACAGTGAGCATTTTCTGTTTTATTAATAAAATAATAGCATTGATTAAATGATACCAAGAAAAAATGTTTGGAGTTGAAGCAAAGATTGATTACCGGAAAAATGTCGAAGTCATTACAACTCTTAAAAATCAGTACTAAAATCAAAATGTGTTAAATTGTCCAAGAATATAGCATACTTTCCACATCAGTATTGCACAGCTGACAAATCATCTATGTACATATGTAAGCTGATTTAGTGTATCGTCGGCGCTGATTGTCTGATAAAATCGGTTCTGCAAGCCTGTTATCTTGTGCTTTGATCTAAGAACAAATCAATCTAACTACATTAATCACCGATACAACATCTGCGATGTTGATCGATGAAAAACTTAAAATAACCCTTTCGTAACAATGTCCAAATAGTTCTAAGATCAACGCGGGGAAGTTAAGGAAAAATGGATTTGGTTTGTATATAATTTTGTTACAAGAACAAAAGAGAAAGAATAGTAAGACAGTGTGCATGGATTTAAGTACATAGTACATGAAGAGAAAAGGTACTCGCTTTTGTTTATTAACAATGTGTTGTCTTCCGCATACATTTAACAGATAAGACGGCGTTATTGATTCAGAGTACGGAATTGTAAGGCCGGTGTGAAGAACTAAATCAACTGTCTGGAAACGAAAAGTATGTGTGACCTCAAAAAGGTCACCCCTTGTTTCTCTGTGTTTATTTTGAAGAAAACTTGATTCGGATAACTTTCATCAACAAAATCTGCCTTTAACCCTTTACCCAACGCAGACGATATCAAAATTTATTATTTTAAACATAATTTGTTCAAATTTTTCAAAAAATGTCAACAAAACCATCTCATGTGACCCCTCGTTGGAACAACAAAATCTGCCTTTAACCCTTTACCCAACGCAGACGATATCAAAATTTATTATTTTAAACATAATTTGTTCAAATTTTTCAAAAAATGTCAACAAAACCATCTCATGTGACCCCTCGTTGGAACGAGCTCGACGAGCTCGTTCCAACGAGGGGTCACATGATATGGTTTTGTTGACATTTTTTTAACAATAATATTTTTTCAACTACTGAATTTGCATATTACGCGGGCGGATGATGCCGATTCGTTGGGTAAAGGGATAAAACAAATAAAGTTAGACTGGATGATCCCAAGACGTCAATCAATCTTGTGCTAGGTGTATGGATTATAAGTTACAGGACGTTTACTTGCCAGGTATGCCGTGATGTGAGGCGAAGTGGGACTGATATTGATCGTCCTGAGCCTCACATGACGCCACACCTGGCAAGTAAACGTCCTGTAACGTATTTATCGTGCCAACAAACGAATTAAAAAATAAATTAAAAGACGACGATCATGTTACGTGTGTCGAAAATGATGCCACAATGAACTATCTTATATTTGCACGAAAATAGGTGAAAACTAGAGGTGGTAAAATTAATGCGGAAAGAAAATGGCGCCCGGCAGAGGGGGTATATGGGCTCATACACGGTCACTGGGTGTGTATGGAGTCAATCTCATAGCCTGTTCCCCACTGAATAACCTAATATCGCATAGTCCTCCGATGCTATTCGAGCACGTTGATTGGTCAAATTAAACAGGTGGCATGATAATGCGTGATATCGTACTTTTATCCTTGGCAAGTGGACCTCTACTTGTACAACTCCCAAATTTGTAGAGACTGGACTTTACTGATGTAGACCATATAATTCTTTAACTCCTTGGTGGCGGATATTCCAGCCCAGGACACAGAATCTCTTGCCACTAAAATAAGTATAATTTGGGTACATTTAACCCTTTACCCAACGTAACGGGAAAGACCGGCCATCGCTATTCTCAATCGCCAATTAATTTTAATTATTTTTTCATTTTTGTCTCAAAAACATAGGTTATGACCCTTTGGTCGAGCTCGTTCCAACGAGGGGTCATAACCTATGTTTTCGAGACAAAAAATGAAAAAAAATAATTATTCAAGATATTTTTTGCAAGTGTCGTCTGCTTTTCATGTTAGGTAAAGGGTTAACCAAATTTACCCCCTGTAAATTGAATGGACTTTTTGACCAATAATTTGTGGAGTGAAATTTAGATGAATTTTTCATCAAATCTAGTCATGGCTGCATCACAACAGCCATGACTAAAATTAATGAAAAACATATCGAAAATGCTTAGCGTGTTGAGAGTTAAAAACTAAAACTGTAGATTTGCTTCCTTAAATATTGCCCCCTAAAGAATTGCCACTGATGCAAATTGCTTTCAGCTTTGATGACATAATTAGTTACTATTTTAAAAAAGGAATGGCAGGGAAACAATCCACAAGCCTTTGCGATTTCGATGCGGTGTACCTCAACATTCACATGGTGCTGTACATTGGTTTCCGTACACCATGTAAATGTGTAATACAAAAGTAAATAACATTTCCTTTATACAATTTTTGATACAGTAAAAACTTGAGGACCCCCAAGAAAATTTGTAGTTTACCCGATAGTTTGTGAAATGGAATTTCCTTATTGGGTGCTCAAGTATACTTGTTCACGCATCCACCCATTGGGCGGCTAACTATCGGTTGTGTGTATTGTATTCGGTTTAACTACACAATTCACATAAACGGACAGAAAAAAGTTCACGCCACAAAGATAAATTTGCGCAACTCCAAAGCGGGCGTTCTCGCAATTTAAAAATATTCGTGTCCCATTTTTACTGGTAACATATGACCTGGTGACCTATGTCTGGGATGGATACCTTGAAAGAGGGTAACATAGGTATAAACAAATGGGTAATCTTTACTTTCTACCAGCCTTAGATCCTGAAATAGCCATATATACTAAAAGTACCTAAACGCCAATACAAAGCGAAAAACATCCGACACAATCTTACGCCATTCACTCCTGTTTTCGCGACATTTGCTCCTTTCGGCAAATTGGTCAAACACATTGGACGGCTTTCCACTACACTTAATTTTATAACGACAGAGTACACTAAACAAACAAACTGTTGTTGCCGACTTATTTTCTGTTCACCCATTATGTTTACCCATTCCTTCAATTTGGACGGCATCAAGTCAAACATTCTGGTTTAGAAAAAGTGATCTCAAGCAAGTTCGAATTGCTTTTCATGAGATATCTTGGCAATATGTATTCACTTTGTCGCAGAATTATTCTCTAAATAGACTCTGTGGCACTTTATTTCTTTCTGGAGTACTTTTTATCTGCTTATCCCAACGGAATTTGACAAGCTGAATCACTGATGAATTGAATCTTGATCAAATTGTTTTTCATTGTTCAATTTGTCAATTCCAGTAACGATCAGGTATTTAAATATCTTTACCTAAACGAGACAAGGTAAATGAGAGAAGGATAAGAATCATACAGAACGCAACGAGTGGAGTACGGTGGACTGGAATCAAAGACCCGAGGTGGAGTTTTTCTTATATTTCACGTGCTCTGAAATGAATGAAAGTTTCAGTGCGCCCGAGGCGCACAGAGACGACGGTGGGTTTGAAATCCCTTGCGATCCGAATAACTTTGTTTGAGTATGCATCCACGAAAAACCGAAGTGAGGACCAAGAAGCTTATTTACTTTAACAGTGTTTTATTTCGTAACTGAATTACGCATGATTATTCAATTAACTAAAGCATAACTAATATATATACCCTGATAGTTGTAAAACTGATTCAGCAGCAAGCTGAAAGCTCATATGGGCAATTTCCATATACAACTTACAAATGAAATACATATGGCCAGTAAGCTATATAGTATAATTTTGCGCTGTAGACATCAATGTAATTTGATATTGTGAAAGAGAGCAAAGCAAAAGAGGAGAAAGGAAAGAAAGTGAGAGGGCGAAGGTCAAAAATTAGTTGGGAGGAATGAAAGAATGATGGAATTAAAGAAAGGTCCCAGGGAGAAATAAAACAACTATGCCCATAGATTCACAGTTAGCTGCAATCACCGTGGATTACAAGTGGTAATGTGAGGAGTTATCCGCGGAAACCACGGACAAAAGACACAGTATTTGCATGTAGTGGCTTGGGTTCATGACGCTACGTACAATCGCGCAGCTGTTGTATTATTACTTGCTAGTCAGGGTTTAGTTGCTGCATCTGAATAGCTTTCCTGGAAAACTTGCATTTTATATTGATGAAATACAAGACCGGTGGTGCAAATTGATGCTCGATACCATTTGGAATTCTAATATAGAAACGGGGTGGTCAAAACATGTGAGGGAACTAATGGACAATTACTCTATAGAGGTCACAAACATAGAAGTAGGAATGAAAGAAGGCAAAAGGTTTGTCAAAGAGAGAGTCATGGAAGATTGCAATCGAAACTGGCGAGCAGGGGTTAGCGTGAAAAGATCACTGCAGGGGTTACAATATAAAGAAAAGCCAGCTTTTGAGAAGTACCTAGATGGCACCTTTGGAGGGTCACTACTGTTCAAACTGAGATCAAGATCACTGGAGCTTCGGGGAAAAATTGGGAGAGATGGGGAAAAGGGATGCCAAATGTGCCACTCTGGAGTAGTGGAGACCCTGGAACATTTTCTCTTGGAATGCCCACAGTATATACCTCATAGAATAAAATTTACTGGAAGAATAATGCAGAAGTGGGGTGAAGAAACAAAGGATAGATGGCTGAAGGGGGACACGAGGGAGAGGGTAGGAATGCTTATTGAAGAAATTGAAAAAGAGGAAGTGAGGGACACTATTAAGCAGTTTATATCTGAATGCTGGGAGGAGAGGAGGGGAAGAGGGGGTGGGGTGCAGGGGGAATGATGGCCTTCTCTTATGAGGACCGCGACAAATCAGCGGCTGGCCAAAGAGTTATTATTATTATATTGATGAAATACAAGATTGTCATATGTCTGCTTATTAACAACGAGGCCAGTTATGAGAATTAAATATAGTATGGATTTTTATTTTAGAATCGTTTCGTACAGCAAGAATATATTCATGTAGTTTTTCAAAAATTCCTTTATTTACTTCTCTACTATCTGAAAGGCTGCCATTCGGGAGGAATCTGTATTTATGAAGTGAATCGACAAATTGAGAGTGTTTGTTCTTTCATTCAAGGAGAATTGACAATCGAAAAAGTAATGATCTGTCGTCTCACGGACACCACATCAACAAGGACAAGTCGACGAGACAATCTTATTTGAGTGCGCGCCCTAGTAGTGCGGTAGTGTGGTCAGATCCCCGACAACCTCGAACTGGAAGATGACTAGGAAGTGTTCATAACTACCCAATTTCTGCTCTAGAGTTTTTACTTAGAGATGTGGCGACATTTATGGTAAATACTGAAACAGCAATTTGATGGTTTGCTTCAGAAAGAAAAAAAGAAGAAACCAAAACAGATGGCTGGTTTGGGAGCAGTCGCGGCATATATCCATAGCGGTTACAAAAAAAAGAAAAAAAATCCCCTCAGTGTGCGTTTTTGAAAGCTGGAAGTCGTCCATCAGTCTTTGAAGGAGAGTGGATGCCGAATCTTGATGTCACAACAGTTCACACTCTTTTTTATAAAGGTAGTTCGCGTGGTCTTGTTGATTGTGAGCAACACAACTTTGAAAACTCAATGTTCTAATCTCAGAGGACAATTCGTGTGAGAAGAGGATATAAAAACGAAATCAATTAAACCGTTAAGACAATACAAGCGGACAGTGATGACATATCTGTCTGGAAATTTGACAAAAAGCTTTTATCTGGTTGATAGGCTGAAGGCGGCAAGTATCAGTCCCCAATCACGCCCTCATAACAATAAAAGCTACGTGCTTTCAAATAAACAGAAGGTTTTGCTCGCAAAAGGCGCGCACGAACGATTTAGCGTAAACTAACCACTTACAACCTTTCGCAGTACAATGGCACTTTTCACATCCTAAGCCAGAAAAGTCATTAGCATTGAGTCCTCCACCCGCCGGTTGTAGTAGGTGATTCTTACTTGGTCTGTTCTTTATGCATGTAAAGTAGCAGGTTTAACCCTTTACCTAACCTGAAAAGCAGACGACACTTGCAAAATAAATTCTTGAATAACTATTTTTTTTTCATTTTTTGTCTCAAAAACATAGGTTATGACCCCTCGTTGGAACGAGCTCGTCGAGCTCGTTCCAACGAGGGGTCATGACCTATGTTTTTGAGACAAAAAATGAAAAAAATAATGAAAATTAATTGGCTGAATTTGAGAATAGCACTGGCCGGTTTTGGCCGTTACGTTGGGTAAAGGGTTAAGTATGAATAACTAAACTGCAAAAATAATACAAGCATACTGATATTTAAGTGTCAGTAGTATTTCAGTTCTAACTATCGGATCTGAGTTTCATCAGAAAATTTACAGACGATAAAAAGAAATCCAAGGTAGGGGTCACTGCAATTCACCCGTAACACATGATGATATAGAATAACCTCCTCATTCATAATATTTTTATTGTCTAATGCATTCAAATCAATTTTCTGCTAATCGCCTAATCGAACGGTGAAAACTTCGTCGAGATAAATTTTGAATTACCTGGCCCTCCCCTTTCCATTGGGGTGACACCTAAATCTCTCCCTCAGACTTTCGGAGCCTTGCTTCTTTCTCTCTATCTATTCGTTTCTCTCTCCGATTCTCTCTCCTCTGATTCCTCTACGCATCTCCATTCCACTTGTGACCCATTTCTCTCTCTCTCTCTCTCTCTCTCCCTCTCTCTCCCTCCCTCCCTCCCCCCCTCTCTCTCTCCCTCTCTCTCTCTCTCTCTCTCTCTCTCTCTCTCTCTCTCTCTCTTCCACTCCATCCCTCATGTTCCCCTCTCTCATTGGACAATAATAAGAAATAATTAAAGTATTGTCATCAGGCAGAAACAGGTAGTATGTGGTATGTGTTGGACAGTTTTGGGACAATTTTGGAAAGGCATTGAATTAAATTTGATATGGATCGGTTGTTATTTAGAAGTATTGGAGAATACTGAGTAACTATTGGGTAGTATAGGGTAAGTATTTGGTAGTACAGGGTAAATGGACGTGCCGGGCCTGAGAGCTTGTGCCCGGATGTAATAGAAATATGTAGTAGAAAGGCTAACAGTGAATGAATGAATACTTTATTTCGCAGCATAATAATATAATAGTATACATGTATTAACAAAATATTAATTCTATTAATTCTATTATACTGCGGGGAGACAGCATAGTCACAAGGACTGTCTTCCTGCCGTCCCCACATGAAGGTTAAATGTAATCTTCACAGCAGATTTCACCTACATTTTGATTCACTGAAAAAGACTAATATTGACCAGCATCTAGTAAGAAAAAACAAAATAAGACAGATTTCCACCCATAGAAAGCCCACAGTCCATCACGGTGCCGCCCGCTGTACGTGGTGAAGACATAGTACCTCGCAGCAGCACCTTCGTCCGCCGTGTTACCCAATATTGAAGCATCTCAATTTAACACTGGGCGAGGTAACAGAACATTAATGACAAGCATGACGATACTTCAGCCATTACTACAATCTGGGCATGCAGGGTTACTACAGGCAACATTAATGGGGCATGAGCTGAGCATCCTGTCCGTTAGAGTTCTTTTGAATTCAGATCTATTGAGATTTTGAACAATGGTTCAATTTCATTCCACATTCTTGGAAAAGAGTGGAATGGGAGATTAGCTGAAAACTGAGTACGAGGTTTGAGAACGTATATCTTCCCCGTTTGCCTTGTATCCATTCCTGGTGGATTTGTATAAAGCTTGAAGGTACTTTCGAAACTCACTGGCAGTCTATTATGAAACCAGACATACATAAAAAGAAGGACGTTAAGTTTGTATAGATCCTTGAATTTCAGAATTTTAAGTTTTCTGAACAGGGGGTCGGTATGTGAGTTGTATGTTTTGTTGTCTATTGTGCGTCACTTGTCGTGTGAACTCACCTGATATTTTGCCTTTCGCGTTTCCTAAAATCGTCCGACACATATCATGGCCGACGAGGATAAACCCCAATTAGCAAGCAAACAACATCTACTACTACTAAAAAAATTGCGAACAATAATTTGCCGTAGAAAAGACACAGAGTCGGCAGTCGCCTTAAACAGACACATTTACTCTGCATCTAATCTTTCTCAAATGTGTGCTCGTGTGAAAATGCCCTTCATCGCCTGTGCGATACTTAAGTGGTAAAGTGTGACAGTTACTGCCATTTTTCGACGGTATTCACTCGCTTCTCAGTCGTCACTCAACTCTGATAATAATAAAAACATTTCAGCCGGCCACTGATTTGTCAGATGAGAAGGCCTTGATAGCCCTTTATGCCTCCTTATCCCCACGCCGCTCATCTGCTCCCAACACACTGAGAGGAACTGCCTGATGACATCCCGTACCCCATTCTTCCCAATCTCTCCGATATTCATACTAATCCTCTCCTTTGTGTCATCTACTACTAATCACATGTCCTTCGTTCTCCCACCCCCACTTCCCCATCATACTCCCTGTGAATCTTATACTGTTAGACTGGCATTTTGGACATTCCAATAGAAAGTGTCCCAGGGTCTCAACTACGCCTAGATTACACATTTGGTATTCCTTTTCATTGTCTTTCCCAGTTTCCCCCTAAGCTTCAGCGACCGCGACCTTATCTTGAACAACAATGGCTCCCAAAGGAGCAATCAAAGTACTCTTCACAACCTGGCTTTTCTTTATGGCTAAGGCCACCCAAAGATCTCTTCGCTTTGACCCCCTCTCGCCAATTCATGTTACAATCCGCCACGACTCTTTCTCTGGCGATTTTCTTACCTTGGGTTGTGCTCGGTTCTCAGTCTGAGATCTCCATCGAACGCCCACTAACGCCCCCACTTGGTCTATCCACCCTGTCTTTATGTTTGAATTCCAAATATTCTGGAACATCAATTTACACCATCCTTAATCTTCAACCACCCATGCTCACCCCTTATTGAGGCTGTCAAACACGATACGACCTTGTAAGTAAGTGCCGTTATACCCAACACACAATCAAACGAGCAGTTCTGCTACAACAAACTTCATCACTATAAAAGCACTTGAGCGGACACTCGCTAGTTGATCAACGCGATTGATGACTTCATCAATGAACACCCCGATATCTACCGGGACCCCAACTTCGATAATGAGCCAGAAGAAGGGGACGACGAAGAACTCGTCACCCCCATCACCAATGACGAAATCATTAATGTCATAAAAAAATGCAAAAACTCCTCCTCACCCGGCGAAGACGAAGTAAGCTACAAAATTCTAAAACAAAGCCCAAACTCCCTAATCGAAAAACTAAACAAACTATTCAACGCATGCCTCACCCATGGCTACTTTCCCAAATGCTGGAAAAAAGCCATCGGTGTCATGATACCAAAACCCGACAAGGACCCCTCCGATCCAGCCAGCTACCGCCCAATCAGCCTGCTCAGCTGCATTGGTAAGACTTTCGAAAGAATCCTTACCAATCGGTTCAGGGGGCACCTCGAAGACATCGACTTCTTCAATAAATGGCAAAGAGCCTACAGAAACCGTAAAGAAGGCATCGAACATGTCTACTGACTAGTAGCCCAAATGAAAACTTCTATCAGCAATCAGCAAATAGGCGCGGCAGTCCTACTAGACGTTGAAAAAGCATTCGACTCTGTTTGGCATAATGGAATGCGCTACAAATTATCTAAAATGAGACTCCCCGTGAAACTGATTAGATTACTATCCTCCTTCTTAAACGATCGCGAAATTAAAGTCAGAGTGAACAATGAAATGTCCGATAGTGTCCCCCTCGAAGCAGGCACCCCCAAGGATCTGTCCTAAGCCCCCTCCTATACATCTTTTTCGTAAATGTCCTTAGCTTCTCTGACGACCGCGTTCAGGTTTCCCAATTCGCGGATGATAAGGGCCTATGGGACTCTAACAATACGGCCAATCTGCTCCAAAAACCCCTGCAACGCGCTCTCGACGAGCTTGAAGAATGGTGCGCCAAATGGAGAATTAAGCTAAATGCCAATAAAACCCAACGAATCACCTTTACTCGCAAGAAAACTAAACGGGATTTTGACCTAAAACTTATGGATAACACCCTCCCAGAATGCAAAGAAGCAAAATTCCTGGGCATCACCATTGATCAAAAATTGTCCTTCAACAAACATACCGACGACATGGCGAAAAAAGCCACCAAACGAATTAACTTACTGAAAATGCTCAAGGGAACTTCATGGGGAGCCAACCAGTCCACCCTACTCAAACTCTACAAAGCCTTTGTGCGCCCAGTACTTGAATACGGTGCAATCATACTAACTGACCTCAACCAGACTAACATGGAAAAACTCCAGAGGGTCCAAAATCACGCGCTTAGAGTTGCCCTCCGCGCCCCATGGGACACACCCATAAAAACACTCCACGACAGGGCCGATATCCCCACCATTAAAGACCGCCTAGCCACCCTGGCCGCGAAAAATCATGACCGGTTAGCCGACAGCGAACTAATCTCCGAACTTGGAGTAATCTGCGAAAGCCGACAAAAGCCCAAAAACTGTAACCAAAGCTAAAGACCGCTCGAATAAATGACAAGGTGAACTGCGATCCCAGACGCCCCCGAATACCCCTAAACTAAATTAAAATAAAAAAGTCCGCAACCAGCGAAGGGTACAACAGGAAAGAAACACCTTCGGGTGTGGTCTAGTGCGCTAAACCTGTTGCCCTCCCGCTGACAGCCTCGGAAGCTCAAACCGCTTTAAACGATCGCGATAGGGAACGATTGGGGTCCCAAGCACGAGAGGATGTTACTGCCTTTACGAATGTTAAAATTCGTGCATTTCATACTCTTCCCCATAGCGACAAGCACACACACAGCACAATACCACACGAGAGTATGTTACTGCCCTTACGAATGTAAAAATTCGTGCATTCCATACTCTCCACACACACACAGCAGACACCACAAGGACACGCAACTAAAGAGGTGCCACTTTTATCTTTACAGTTTACATATTCTAATGAAAACTAATTCTACTTTCTTCTTTTAAGCAGGTACACAGAAGATGTTTTTTGGACCAGCACCCCAATAAACGCTACAGACAGTCTAACCGTCACCCCACGGTTCCAGAACATCCTCCGTTCCATCCCTAAAAGTGGTCAACCACTTTAAGGGAGGCGAGCGTTGGTCCTGCGTCCCACCTCTGCCCCTTTTGTAAGCGCATTGCGCATCTTGTTGTCCCAACCCAATAGGATTACAATGCAGGCCTGCCCCCGAACCAGAGAAGTTCGGGTCTTCTTCTTGGTGGTCCCCGAAAGGGGTCGTTGTTGTTTTCCTTCAAAGAGTCCAAATATAACAGAGACAGCCTGAGGCAGATTATACTTGCCAGTGATGGCCATCACTCATTATCACCCTCGAAGCGGCAGACTATACTTGCCCGAAAATCCAGATCGACTGCACCCTCGGGGAGAGGTAGTACCTTTGTGAGAGGACCCAACCTCCCACACTGGTCCTCACCCGAGGGTCCAACCGACATCAGCCAGCGAGACCGCCTACCAACAACTGGAGACACCTGCTGAGTACCGGATCCTTTTCCTCCTTCGACACGCCTAGACATGTGACAACCATCATATACAGCTACCGAGGGTCGAAAGGGGCTTGTCCCCCATACCGCCCCTGCGCGCCTTCGGCGCACGAAATCATTTCCTTCCTCGCTAGTTGCTTAAACATTCATTGTCAAACTCTATGTGAACTTGTGACAGCACATGCAGTACCGTGGCCGCAAAAGCAGTTCCTTTCGCGATCTGGGTGCGACACGTTTGCACTAGTTGGTACAGATTTCCTAACTAAAATATTTCGAAATTAAGACAGAATTATGGTTTAATCCCGGGAACGGAAATTTTACGATAGTCATTTGTGAAAGTCAACCACGATACCGGGAATTTACCTGTTTTCGTTTCTAAATATCAGTCCATTTCTCGCGAAATTCATAGAACAGAATCGGAATCAAAGGTTGCGTTCCGCAACCTTTGATTCCCGATTTTAGGGTATTAGGACTGTTTTTGTGAACCGGTTACCGGGAAATGCCTATTCGCGAGATAAAACGATAGCTCCACAGCTACGTTGGTCTCGGGAAAAGCTCATATTCTCTGTAATCCCTTAAACTATAATACTCAAACATTGATACTGTGGTCTATATATTTATTTATATATTTATTTATTGGTGTTTAAGGTCACATATTTTTGCTCAATGGCTAATCATGAAATCAACATGAGTATCAACTCAAGACCAGGGGCGAGTGTTAATAAGCCATGTTGCCCATTTTAGAGAGGGTTTGCACCTCCCAAGCATTAGTGAATGGGTCCTATTTTACCAGTAAAACAGATACTGTTTACCGCACTGAACAGACACTACTTCACTTCCAGGGTTCCCGCGGGGAATTGTGCTCTGTGAATTTCCGACTTACCGTGATTGACTTTCAGAACTCGGAGCTGTAGAGTCACGGAATTCCCTTCCCGGGATTAAAGCTTAGACAGAATCAAGAAGCAACAAGCGAGCGGAAATAGCGCATGGGATTCAATGTACGCTGGTGTCTTTTTCGATAGGTGAAATTCTATAGTGTTGTGGGCAGGAAAGCGGATAGAGCGCAACTCAGTTACGATTCGGTCGAAATACTGTGTCCGCTTTTATAGTCACAATACTGTACATTTCACATGATAATTAGTGCCATTAGTTCATCGAGCATACACGTTGTACCCTTGGTGAAACAATAATGAATTAATTTGATCACAATAAAATAAGACTGCTAAATAAAATTCCCCCCATTCATTGATAAATTAATAGACAGACAGGACTATCATCAACATCCGATTGGTTTCTCCTGCTGTAAATGTATTGATTGTAGTTTATGGAAACCCTTTCTTCATGAGAACGAATTCAGAATCAACAACGGAAAATGATTTTACCACAAAGTCGGATGAACTGTCATAAAATATAGATAGTTTCTTTCTTCCGCGCTTTATTATATAACATAGGATCAATCAAAATGGGATTTGGTGGAATAGTTTAATTTTGAGCAGCACGTGATAATTTCTCTACTAATTATTGGACTTCGGTGATCATTTGTCTTGTATTCCGAGTAACGAGTGACAGAAAATATTTCCGGGTAAAAGCATATCAGTTCTATCGACCTGTCGCATTGTGGCGGGAGTAATCGGACGTGGAACATGCGAAGAGAAACTGCATAATTGACAAAACATCACCGCGTTGATCTGATAATACCGATTTATTTATACAATGGTAAGTACTCTAATATAAACTGTCTTGGGGGATTTCATCGAACATTGATTTGTCTTCAGAACTGATGCGATATATGTATCATACAGAGCTTGATGGACAGAATATCGGCTCAAAATAACTCTACCGAATTATTCAAGCCAAACCCGGGATGTACACCATCAGTAAAGGTAACTCACTTGAAAGTGGCGTAATCAGGTGTGAGTAAAAAACCTATTTACATTTATTCAATTTCATATAACGGGAACTGGTGGGAATACACCCGGTTGGAACCCCGGAAAGTAGAGATTGCATATTCTGATTTACTGGTAAAATAGGACCCAAAGCCAATGCCTTGGGTGGAATTCCTCTTAAAGTTGGTAGGGTAGCATGTGTACAAACGATCGGTTAAACTTGATTTCATGCATGTGTTGTGGTCATGATATTGACATTCACGGTGGAAGTGACATTAAACACCAATAAATAAATAATAAATGGTGTGAATACATTATTGTGATCGAAAATGTTGTTTCTTTTAGGAGGAGATCGCGATTTGATCGCCACGCTCTTAACCCTTTGAACTCTAGAGACCGTTCTATCCGGCCGGGCCACAAGCTACGTCGTGTCATTGAGTGGGATGGCTACAAGGTAACTGTGTGGTATAGACCAATTAATATTTTCAACGTGCAGCCATAGGGCTGCACGTTGAAAATATTAATTGGTCTAACCCCCAAATAATAAATATGGATTATTCCAACTGCTGCCATTGAACTGACATTGTCGTAATCATAAGGTTTCATAGGGTTAACAACAATGGTCGAGAGTTGATAAATAAAATTTTGCGATATCAAAACGAAATCGATAAAAAGGAATGAAAATAGAATGAAAATACTATCTGAGATTCAAATATGCACTCTCATTTCTTTTTTGACAGGCGAGATACTAGTGTTGTGGGAAGGATAGCGGGCCGATTGAGTCGCGATCTGGTCAAATTTATCTGTCCACTTTTTAAATTGCAATATTATACGTTTTATAATAACTACTGTGGCATGTTATTAAGAAATGTAATAAGTATGTAGACATCAGAAAATAATTATTCTTAAAAATAAATAATGTAAAGTTAGATTTCCCACAGATGATGAGGATGAAAAAGTCTTGTTCATAATATCAAATGATATCCCCGAGCTTTGTGATATAATAGGTACTTTGAAGTATATTTTTTCTATTCGAAAAATGAACAGACAAATAATAACAGGCAGTCGTGAGTATGTGTGTGGGAAAGAGGGCGTGTATGCGCCAGAGGGATTTGTGAGGTGTGTGTGTGTATACCTGTATTTTGCAGGTATTCAGAAATTTTTTTTTTCAGGTTTAATAATAATAATAACACTTTGGCCAGCCGCTGATTTGTCGCGGTTCTCGGACGAGAAGGCCTTGGTTACCCCTGAACTCCCAACTGGCTCCCTGTTCCCACGCTTCTCCTCTCCTCCCAACATTCGGAGACGAACTGCTTGATGACATCCCTTGCCCCATTCTTCCCAATCTCTCCGATTAGCACATTAACCCTCTCCTTTGAGTCTCCCCCTAACCACATGTCCTTCATTCTCCCATCCCAGTTCCCCATTATACTCCCAGTGAACCTCATTCTTTTAGACTGATACTTTGGGCATTCTAGAAGGAAGTGTTCCAGGGTCTCCACCATGCCCAAGTTACACATCTGGCACTCCCTTTCACCGTCTTTCCCAATTTTAGCCTCAGCCCCAGGGATCGCGACCTCAGCTTGAACAGCAGTGACCCCCAAAGGTGCCATCAAGGTACTCTTCAAAACCTGGCCTCTCTTTATCACGCAGGCCACCCAAAGACCTCTTTGATTTGACCCCCTCTCGCCAATTACGGTTACAATCCTCCATTACCCTTTCTCTGACGATTTTTTTTACCCTGGTTTGCCCCAACGTCCAGGTCCGAGATCTCCAATGAGTAGTTCTCTACTAGCTCCCTCACTTGGACCATCCACCCCGTTTTGATATTTGAGTTGAAAATTCTCAGGAACATTGCTTTACACCATCGGCTGTCGGGGAGATTTACCAAATAATTAAGATAACCTATGTTTTAGAGACAAAAAATGAAAAAAATAATGAAAATTAATTGGCGATTTTTGAGAATAGCGCTGGCCGGTTTTGGCCGTTACGTTAGCGAAATGGTTAAATAATATAATTATCGTTAATAATGAAAAGTAATAAACAGGGCGAGGGACTATATTGTAAAACACTCGTGCGCATTCGCGCACTCGTGTTTGTACAACGTCCCTCGCCTCTCATGAATTATTTCACGTAACCAGACCAGTCAAACGATTACTCTCTATGTATCAACTGCTCCTATCCTTCGTGGATGTATTTTTGAAAAAAGTAAATGACTATCTATCTAATAACATGAGGTCAAATGGTCAGGTGTTGAAATCCCACCCTGTACATAGGTTTAGTATGCGCTAGGCTTGTCGCTTTTAGACGGTTCCTTATTTTGGTGGGTAGGGGCGGGATTTAACGACTCAATCAACATCCAGGGTTACCGCGTGTCGGCCAGTTTTACGGGTAGAGTAAGACGAAGTCGGAGAGAACCACCAAGCAGGGGTGAGCAATTGGCAGACTCCTGAAAGTACAAACTCCAAACAAGCAGGTTTAGCATTGGTTGAAGACAAGTGCACCATCGACATGTAGTGCGCCTTAGTACACAGCGCCATCGTGTCTCCTTCACACGGGTTACAAATAATATGACGCATGGAAATGACAACATATTAATAATCAGCAAAAATGGACATTCGAAAGTCAAGCGGTGAAAAATTATTTATTTACAAAGATGAAGCGTTCAGAGAAACAGATATGGTAACTTTTGAGAATTTCTGGAAGGAGGGTACCGTTTAAACAGATTATGATTATCAAAAAAACTAAAGTTAAAATATGATATTTCGGGCCAGTTGATACTCTAGAAAGACTATGGAGATGCTTTCCCGCTGACTGAAGAAATTCTGTGTTCTGCAATATTTTGGGTGGAGAAATTTGATGATACGTATGGGCGATTTCGGATGTCAATCTGCAGTGGAATTTTCAATTTTCCAAACCATTGGCAAATCAAAGGTTGAAAGATCTTTTATAAGCATATACAAGCATTTTATCACACTACTGGAGAGGTTTCGGGCAGTTGTATTTTGGCGGGGACATTTTGTGTGCAGATGTTTCAAGAGGAAACATTTTGGAGTCCACGGATGAAATTTTATTACACGCCCGTTCTATGAAATCCCCATCTATAGCAACACTAAACCACGCGAAAAAGGAAAATCGTTGCCGGACTATTTTAAATAGAAGCGAAGTTTCACTGGAAGTTTCTACAAAGCATTCAATGCAATTATAGTTTGAATCGCTAGCGACTGCTTACCATAGTAACACGGGTTCCCATCGAAAATTTAGTGGGCCGGATAAAATGTGTTATTTTTGTTGATAGTTCGTCCCTTGAGTTCCTATGTGTTCTATGTGCCTACTGACACATAGACCACATTGGAATTCAGGGGGCGAGTTGTCAAATGAATTGCTGAATCTCCTTCTAATAATTGCTTTCATGGACGTGAAGGAGTGTAATAAACACAAATCGACTCACGCATGTGAATTTGTTAATCGATATGGCACTTTTGCCATCGCGGAAGCATAAAACTCGAGGCCTGTGGCCTCTCGTTTTATCCTTCCGGACTGGCACACGTGCCATATCGATTAACGCATTCACACTCCTGTGTCGTTCTGTGTATGTCTGTCATTTCTTACTATTGTGTATGCATTATTAGATTTTATGCATGGTTTGTTTATTTTCTTCACCACGCTTGTCAAACATATTCTTCAAAGATAAATATAATTACCCTTTTTGAGAGAACTCAATAAAGTAATAGTTAACCATTCCTTATTCAGTTTGGAATTTTCGACAGATTCTGATGCCACTAGTTATGCCACCCACCTCCGAAGGAGGATTCGGTGTATCTAATGAATCTCTCCGACCGCCCGCCCGTCCTTACAAACATTTTGCATTGTAACTTCAAAGTCTTCGGTCGGATTTGGAACTCCTTTGGTTTGCTGATAGACCCACATGGGGTAACGGATATGCACAAGGAACGGGCTTCGGCCAATAAATCTTCCCAGAGTTATGAACCTTTTTCACTCTTTCGACTTAGAAAAGTTTTATCGACCTCTGTATTACATTCACTGCATGTTGGGTTTGGTTTATTCTTGATATGACCATGGACCCGCTTTGCAAAAGAATATCCACAAGTAACAGGGTCTGTCCCGTTATTTCTCTAGAGTTATGGGCCTTTATCGACTTGGAAAATTTCAATGTTTCTGGTTTCAGTATGTTCTGGATTGTATTTTCAAAGCCATTGGTCGGATTTGGATCTCTTTTGGTATGCTGATAGACCCGCATGGGGGATGGATATACACAAGGAACGGGTTCCGTCCAATACTTTTCTCCAGAGTTATGGCCCGTTTTTCACTCTTTGGACTTACAATATTTTTCATTCCAGAATACCTTTAACCCTTTACCCAACGTAACGGCCAAAACCGGCCAGCGCTATTCTCAAAAATCGCCAATTAATTTTCAAAATATTTTCATTTTTTGTCTCAAAAACATAGGTTATGACCCCTCGTTGGAACGAGCTCGTCGAGCTCGTTCCAACGAGGGGTCATAACCTATGTTTTTGAGACAAAAAATGAAAAAATTTAGTTATTCAAGAATTTGTTTTGCAAGTGTCGTCTGCTTTTCATGTTAGGTAAAGGGTTAAGGCTTCTTCGAACATGCCTACTGGTCGGGTCAGTGGCCCACGCTTTGCGTTGCCCTTGTTTAATCCTTGCTGTAGTACAACAATAATATGAAATATCTTGGTTCCAACGTCCAAACGGGATATACGTTTTCCGTAGTTGTTTCTACATCCGTTTTCATTCGGATTTAGAAACCTGTATCCCACCCATGAGGTTATCATATGCCTTTCGAATTTTGACCTGGAGCTGTCAGATCTATAAATTTCTCAGCAGTTTGAATCTTTTTAAAGCATTCGAGTTGTTTTGCATATAAATTTAGCTGCTCTCGGTCGCCTACGATATATGATACTGTGATGGGAGGATGTATTGAGAAGCCTCTGAGTTTGATGTTTTGCCATGAAGAAATCATTCTTGAATACTTGTCAATAACCCTGATGAATTTAGATTAATTTGCTTCTAAAATAAATATTGTTTAAATTGATTCATGTTCATTAAAATAGTTCAATAAGTTTGCATGTTGTAAATAAGGAAGCTCTGTTCACACAATAACTTAAACAGTCTTTGTGTTAAATGAGCTCCCCTAATTAAAGTGTGTTTGGCATTTGTATCAAGAAGTCTTGACGACCCATTGTCAAACAGTGTTGCAAGATAGATAGTTTTTCACCTCTCACAGTAAATTTGAGATAAACCACTCGTCACTTTTCATTACCAATAGAAACAATAAATTTGTTTTAGTATATAAGGCCCTACGCAGATATTTGAAGTAGCATTACATTCTGGCTCGCCACCATGGTGGGACTCAAACCTCTACCATCGC
Source organism: Pictodentalium vernedei (assembly GCA_031216915.1). Classification (NCBI taxonomy): domain Eukaryota; kingdom Metazoa; phylum Mollusca; class Scaphopoda; order Dentaliida; family Dentaliidae; genus Pictodentalium; species Pictodentalium vernedei. The sequence goes on along the minus strand of CM062289.1, from coordinate 382,300,607 downwards.
CAAACTGGAACCAAATAGAGCTCGCTCTCTAATAGTTTTAAAGGCGTTGAGGGATTGAGTATTGACCAACTAACACTCCAGCGTAAACTGCCGGGTATTCTAACCGCGTGCATAACCCCTTCAGACTCCATTTTGGGCAATAGGAAAGCTAGGCCTGTGTGATCCAAGGGAAAAAAAATAAGGTTAACCGGGTCGCAAGGGATTTGTAAATCCCACATCGTCCCTGCGCGCCTTCGGCGCGCCAAAACCTTTCATTCATTTCATTCTTGAAGTAGAATCGCAGGGAGCTCAAGAGACACACGATGAAGCTAAAGTAGTATTAATATTTGTTTTGTGTGATAAGCGGTCGGTTCCAGTGCTATCATTTTGATAACAGGATATCAAAGTCATAGGGACTTGAGGAAGCCGGACAATTGACGCTAAGTAGTATTAGTATTAGAATATATTATAATGATATTTGTAACGACTATGCGAGATAGTAAAGATAGTTAACTATTCGTTATTGTGGTTTAAGGGCACTTTCAGCATCTGAGGGTCGAATACCCTAGATAGCGGCCTATGCATTGTTAAGCGCGTGAATCGTATATTATGGTCCACGAAGGACTCGATGATTTTAATGGTTTTATTTAATAACTAAATGGTAAGCGCGGATAGTTATAACTGAGTAAAGTAATAAGTTGGCAGAAGTTTAAATATAGTTCCAATGTTTCTCTACGAATTCGAGTTTGGGTAGCAATTCAAATATAGTTATATTATTGAACATTTGTATCGGGTACAGTGATCGATCACATGTTTGGAGGTGAATAATGTTAAAGGGATAATTGAAAGAAATAACTGATCATGGATATTTAGATAGTAATCGTTGGTGTATGATAAATTGTTAATCTTTATCGGCTTTTCATTTCACACTAAAGAAGCCCTGTCTGACCCAGAAATGTAGCCAGTCCCCAGCTTTTCCTTATAGTGACCCAGCGCGTATTAGTTCTCTTCCGCTGTTGACCATTAATTATAACTACGACGCCGTGTGGTGTCCAGCAAATAATTAATCGTAACCTGCTGGAGAGAGGTGGTGCTTCTACCGCTGGTTACATCAGTTTAAGCCCTCACCCTGGGTAGAAGTCTGTGCCGGTCGCCCTGACCGATACTCCGTTCAGATGTTTAATCCAAATTACTGGCCAACAGCTGCACGTTTCTTTGATTTTCACAGTATATTTCCTTTCCACAAAACAAAACCTGTGTTCGAAGATTGAAACAAATAAGATTATTTATAGCGTTCCACTTCGAAGTCTACAGAGGTAGAAACTTGTTTATTCTGAGGCAATAGATTGGACAGGGTATGTGCCAGTCTATGTAAGTCTTACAGAGACTAGGCATATGCTCCCTCATACGTTTTTCTTTTTGTACTATTACTCGAATACATCACTGATTCAAACTGAAACAAATAATCACTCAATACTATTTTCAAGCGACAATTCGTTGCGTCAAAAATTACAATTAATGGCTTTTTGCTTCACTTTGCACATAAATAACCTCATTACACTCAAAGCTGTTGCAAAACTGTTTTCAGTTTTGCAAATTCAACAGTGTGTTGAATTTGCAAAACTGAAAACAATAGGTTTTCAATTGAACGCATCGCACGCCACGCTCCCATCACATCTAGTGTGTAACGACCTTTTCATTTGTAATATATGTGTGTACAGGAGTGCTTATTGGGAAGAACATTTCACGATTTATACATGCAATGTATATAATGCCTATTACTTCCCTCCAGTTCCATATTTACAAATCCGTACGGAACACGTGTTCCATGCGGATTTCCGTTGACGGACTATTTCCACATAACGTCATGGATCAATCAAAAGAACTAAACTACTCCCATTTTCATAATCTACCAATCGAAACGTCGCATTCTGACCTAGATCAATTCGGAAGCTGCGGTGACAGCCGATAAATCGAATGTCAAATGGAAAATGTTTTTGTTCAAATCCACCAAAATTAACGAAATTAAATTTATTCTATAAATAGGAAGTGATTTTATAACACCAAGTTTTGACTTTTAAGCAAATATCTCCCAGACAACGGCAGTTAATTTCTTAACAACACAAATAAATAACCTATTTGGACACAATTTTCATTTAAATTTTTCTGTTTACTTATCGATCTGCCACACGTGTTTGCCAATTACACCTGAGTTTTTGATTCTGTTTATATTTCAAGCAGACGTCAGAACTGTCAAATTCCCCAAATAAGACCGAATTTTTAAATTAATTAATTCTATGTCATGGAGGCTTGTAACAAACACAGAACGCCACATGTGTGAATGTGTTTGTCAAAGACGCTCATGCTATCCCTGAAGAATAGACCTCGAGGCCACGCCTCTCGTTCTAACCTTCCGCGCTGACATTCACGCCGTCTTGACGAACGCCTTCACACATCGTGACGTATTGTGCATGTAATACCCAAACTCTTGTACCACATGCACTCAAAAAGTAAAAAAAACCCAATATGTCAACAGTTATGTTTGAAAAAATCTTTATTGGCTTAGTATCTCAAACACCTTGTCAGAGATACTATTATTATCCTTGAGTGGTGTGAGGGTGGGATAAGAAAGTCTTACCCGAGGGAAAGGATAGTTAACCCAGACACGAGACATTCCGAGTGTAATAATAATAACATAATAACACTTTGGCCGGCCGGTAATTTGTCGCGGTTCTCGGGTGAGAAGGCCTTGATTAGCCCTGTGTTCCCAAATGCCTCCTTATCCCCACGTATCTCCTCTCCTCCCAACACCGGAGACGAACTGCTTGATGACATCCCGTACCCCATTCTTTCCAGTCTCGCCGATAAGCATACTAACCCTCTCCTTCGTGTCACCTACCAACCATATGTCTTTCATTCTCCCATCTCACTTCCCCATCATACTCCCAGTGAATCTTATTCTGTTAGATTGGTATCTTTCCCCGGAGGTGAGATTTTCCTATGCGATCCCACACCAATTGAAAATTATTTTTTTCCCAACACTCCTCACATGACGTCATCAAATCAAAATATTTCTCCTGCTCTGAGACTTTGCTACCCTACCAATTGATCGTAGAGAAAATGAATTGTATATTCCGAAAGAGCCAGGGGCGGACTGGGCCAATAAAAGTTACCGGGGAATGCACAAAGTGGTCTCCAGACCCGCGGAAAATTTTGATTTTGCGAACTGAACAAACGCGGCTTCCTTGAATCTGTGTGATCAATGGCAGTCCACATAGAGGACATTTCGCGGGCATTTTGTACCATCTTCATCGATCACTCTACAAAAATGGTTCTACCGTGGGTGGGGGTGGACCCATCGGGAAGACCATAGTTCGGCCCAGTTGGAGAAAATTTTTATTTTTAAAATTGAAGAATGGCTGTTTCCTTTCATCTGAGCGATCAATGGCAGACTAGACGGCAGGTACATCGAAATGTCCTCTATGTGGACTGCCATTGGCAGTCCACATAGAGAGAACATTTCGATATACCGACAGTCTAGGCAATCAGATCCATTTCGCCTTTTTGGTCATTTTCACGAAATTTCCCGCGCCTGCAAGTGTTGGGCTGCATCAATTTTGGAGTCCTCAGGGGGAACCCAATGGGGGAGCCCACCGGGAATTTTCTCGATGGACCATACGGCCAGTCCGCATCTGGAAAGAGCATCGCAAAGTTCCGTAAAAACAAAGGTTTGTACTAGGAAATCCACTGTAACCTCACCACAGCGATGGGTTATCAAGCGAGTTAAGACTTCAGTGAAATCAGCTTTGACATTATTACAGTACAGTCGTAATCCACGCATGGGAAGTAATGTCTAGTCATATATAAAATATATATAAAATCATTTTCTATGGTCCCAGCTTTTAAACATAGGAACCTTAATTAATGGAAGATCCGTGAAGATGCAACTGCTTGAATCAAATTTATATCGCCTATGTCAAGCAGGAATTCCACCAGGCATAGTCCTAGCATCGCGCTTCTGCTCACTCCAGTGGCGCGGTGCTAGGACTATCCCTGGTGGAATTCTTGCTTGACATAGGCGATATAAATATACTTATTACATTCCTCAATTCGTTTTGCATTGAATTCAATGTTGATTAAAAAGTAGTAATGTCACGAGTGAATTATGTCACTTCAATAGTAACTTTGGAACGACTGACGTATATAAGCCACGCCCCACCGATTTGTTGATGTTTTGTTTTCCAGTTTCACATCAGTTAATTAAAATGAATTTTCCTTCTGAATATTTTTAAAATCCTTTCTTTCCTCTATGAACAGGTTCGTTAGCACAGTTGACAAAATCCAAATAGAAATGTTTTATCTCATGGCTGAATGCCATTCCCCAAATGCGACTGGAACACCACACAAAATAGTAAAATATCGAACGAAAGTCACAAAAATAAAACTGGGCCATTTCCAATCGAAGATTTGACACAGAAAGTGATGTATTCATACGCGCTAATTTCAGAAGTATTTCAGAGTTGCATTTGCGAATATTTTGTGTTGAATTATTTTTAATGAAAGACATTTTGGTCTAAAATGTCATTTACTAAAGAGAGTGACCCATTCTTACGGCAAGTTACGGTATATAATTCGCCTCGAGACAGGACTATTTCGTATTTCCTTCCTGCTAATTTTAGAAATGTTTCCGTGTTTTCACTAAATTGGATTATATCTGACAATAGTTTGGGTTGAATTATTATAGTAAAAGACCTCTTTATTCCAAATGTCATGTAATAAACAGAGTAATCAATTTGTTTTGAGCGTTACGGTAAATAATTCATCTCGAGACGGGACTGTTTCGTAAATCACTCGGGCTACGCCCTCGTGATTTACTCACGTCCCGTCTCTCGATGAATTATTTACCGTAACGCTCAAAACAAATTGATTACTCTCTATATAATATATAAATAAAATTCATCATCAGCAAACTCTTAACTAGATGGTGTCATTTGAGTGCAATGCACACTATAGTATATCCCCGCATTTGCATTCTTGATTATTGGTAATTGCTTGATACAGACAGAAAGGTATTATATGGCACATTAAATTGATTGATCAACAACAATATTATTCACAGCGGCCGGCCAAAGTGTTATTATTATCAAACTGTTATTTAACAATATTAAAACCCCCTTGGATCCTTTCGCAGGAAACTGATTCTATAATGACAAATGTGTCGCTACGTGCGCTACATGGTGCCGAATAAAAAAATCCGCAACCTTTATGCACATCTAGAAGCCCTACCTGAACATATGAATGCACTCTCGACATTTCGAATTAAAACCCCTAAGAGCCTTTTGCCGCAAACCGATCGTCTAACGACAAAATTGGAACGACGGGGCAGGAACAAACATTCAAAACCTTTATGCACATCTAGAGACCCCACCTGAACATATGAACACACTTTGAGCGTTTCGATTTAAAAAAGCCCTAGTCGCCTTTTGCCGGAAACTTATTCTCTAACGACAAATGTGGTGCTACGGGGGCCACATGGGTCCGAATCAAAAATCTGAAACCTTTATACACATCTAGAATAGAAGAGGTCCTACTAGAACATATAAATACACTTTCAACTTCAGAACACACTTTAGGCGTTTGGAATTAAAACCCATATGAACCTTCCACCGGAAACTGATTTTCTAACAAAAAATCAAAATTCTGAAACTTTTATGGACATCTACAGATGCTACCGGAACGCCACTAGCATAGTTTAAAGGTTTTGAATTAAACACCCTAGAAGCCTTTCTGTGGAAGCCGATTTTCAAACAAACACAATAAAAGTGGTCCCACTGGAACCACTTGGGCCAAATCAAAATTCCGAAACCTTTATGCACATCTACAGTTAAAACTCAAAGGTCTGTCACGAACTGTGCGCTTATCTAGGCTTATTTGCGCGTAGGAATTGCGCGCAATTGCCATATCGAATGGAATCCAAAGCACGGCAGGTTCTCCTGGTTACTCATAGCAAACACAGTCGATGTTTCTGCCAGTGGACCTCCGGGTTACCTGGAGGTCCATTGGCTGAAACATTGCTTGTGCACAGGTCATATGTACAGAATTTGATAGCCTTACTATGGTCGTAACGCGTAGATTAACGCGCAGATCGACGTGCTATTTGTGCGCATTTCATGACAGGACTTCTAGTTTTAACTGTATATATGCTACCTGAAAACCTTAGCATAGTTTAAAGGTTTCGAATTAAACACCCTAGGAGCCTTTCAATGGAAACCGATTTGCTAACACCACCAATAAAAGTGGTTTCACTGGAACCACATGGGGTCAAATCAAAATTCCGAAACCTTTATGGACATCTACATATGCTACCTGAACTCCTCAGCATAGTTTAAATGTTTCGAATTACATACTCCTGGTGATATGTAGTTCGGACGTACGGACGAGACGGACGAGACGGACGAAGATCACTACAGTGTCCCCACTTTTTAAAAAAAAATGCGGGGATAATTACTGAAGCACCGGATTGTACCGGGTGCCTTATTAATTATCATTTTGTTTATTATTCCTGTAATTAGGGTTTCGAATCTAATATTATTACATCCATGGAATATTGCCCACACGTGGAATGTGATCAGTCCATGGCGGTCGTGCTGTAATTCAGATGACGCCATGTGGAGTCTGATAGGAGAATTATCCTCGAGTGGTTTCGGGGTGAAGTTGTATCTGTGTCAACTGAAGCGAAGCGGGACACCATGTTTTTTTTCAAAATGCGGCAATTATTTAATATTCAAACGAGGATGGTCACGTGGGGTGGGTAAGATTGACATGTCTCACACAGGTATCTTACCCTGGATACGCATATCACAATAGGCAGGTGGTTGGAGAAAAAAAAAACAACCCAAAACTCTCAATAAAAAAAACACTCACTGAATGGCAGTAATTTGTCAAAAACATTAAATGTGACTGCTGAATTGAGGACTTTAAACGAGGTAAGTTCACTGAGAATATCTACGTTTCTTGCCTGTGTCCTCTCACGAGTTGTTACGAGGAACGCAAAAAAAAATATGAGTGATTGAGGTACATCTGGACTCCAAAATCACCAACAGTTAAATAATCGAGGTGGTGGATTACATCGAGATGACGAGATCAAATCGGTCTAATCAAGCAATGGGTGTCGTGTTTTATCTTGCAGATCTGGTTTCGTCAACAGGGCGAAAATAAAGAATAGTAGATTTTATAGAGCCTAACATGTGTGTTCTCTAAAACGCTGTACGGTAAAATAAAAAAAAAAAACAGCCCCATCCATAAAAAGAAACCCCAAAACTGGAAAAAGTGGGTACAACTAAGTAGCTGAAAATTGCCGAAGATTTTAGATTCCTATGTAAGTGGTTGAAGTTTTCTGATTCCTGACTTGGGCTGATAAAGTATTCCACAGTTAGGGTTCAACGAATAAAAAAAGCTGTTAATCAGAAGAGATAACCTGGAAAGGGTATATGCAGTCTAAATTATTAAGAAGATCGCAAACCCCTTGCGCGCTCTTATTGTCAAAAGGCCTTGCAAATACCCAAGCCCCTTCCAGTGGATACATTTAATGACCAAAATCCAAATTTTGAAAATAATCCGCTTCTATACAGGAAGCCATTGCAATTTTTTAGGATTAGGAGTGGAGATATATGACCTTTGCGTTTAGAGATGAAGACTCGATGTTTGACAGTTTTTAAATATATGTCCGTAGTTAGCCAGTTAGCTGGTACAGATAAATGCATGAACCGAGGTTCCCAGAGAATGATATGGTACAGAGGGTTCAAATTCCTAAGTTGTATAATACAACGCCTGCAAATCGAGTTAACATTTTCCACCATCGATAGATGAGAGTCAAATATCCCCCAATGCTCGAGAAAGACTTGAAATTTTCGCCATCTGATTAGATGAGAGCTCACGTACTTTTCTTCTATATTTACGAATCTAATAGCACATGTTACAGTCCAACTTCATCTCGCGGAATATTTGAAACGACCTTACCCTATTCCCAATTTTTCCATCAACTGGTAGTAAAGTGCTGGAAGCCCACGTTTGGGCTTTATTCTGAAGTGCAAGTTCTGCAACTTAAAGGCTTCAAATTCAGTGGCCGTGCTTCATATTATCTTTGGAATGAAATTATTTAGTCTAATACGATTTGCCTTGTTACAATTTATAGGAGAGTGCCCACAGGCACTCTCCTATAAATTGTGACATGATAAAGACATGTGAACAAAAATTGGTGGCCAAAAATAATTTAGCCATTTATCAGTTAACGGAGTGACTAGCAAATCGCTTCATTTTTCGTGATTTTTCGCACGTGCAACAGACGATGATATGAATGAAGTATTGTTTAAATTACAAATCAATTTACGATTTGAAGTAAGTTGGAGTGATCGTGACCGTGACCTTGACCTCGACCTTTATCTGTATCATTGATTGCTCAGTGGTTTTTTGTACCAAACTTGTAATCGTTAAAAATTGCCTAGTTCATTTCACAATGAGGGTTTTTGCCTATAGGTTGGGTCTTTCTTATTGGAACATCTACGTTATTACGGTGACTTGACGGTAACATGGGCTGAGATTTACGGTTCGGATCTTATGTTCAATCGAGCCGCAAACCCCGACCATTTTACCGTCAATTCATCTCAATAATTTATAATGTTCTGAACTATTTCATGCAATTTGAGAAGTATTTCCTTTAATAGGCGGTTTGTTTTGAAAATATGATGTCTGTCTGGTGCATGATAGTACCGGTACCTATGTCTTGCCATCATTCATTTTAAATCTGAGACAACCCATCCAGTTGCGAACCTTGCTTACACAGTCGTCCAACTTGACAACTGAAACATATTTATCAGACTCAATGGAAGAATGTACTGACAAGTAGAACTGCGCGTAACCAGCTAATAGATTGTGAGGAACGCCTAGCTGCTTCAGTAATCTCCCCGTTGAAGCGGCATATAATGCGAATTCTTTTGGCATCGGGACTTCTGCCCGAGGAATTCTACGTGTTAGTGATTTACTGTCCGAATTTGTTTTTAAATTGACTACTCGTTGCGCACACAGCGAGAGATACGATTGGAACTAGACCAAGACTTTTTCATAATTGTCAAACCATTATATTGTTGACAAGCGACTGGAATGATTTACTATGTCAAAACCCCAGATTGCTTGATGTTCTACTTTGTCACATTATCCCACGATTGTTGTGCGTATTCCACGTTACGCGATACAATACAGACATTGGGAACTACACAGAACGACACGCGTGTGTGAATGGGATAATCGATGTGGCACTAGTGCCGGAGCAGAAGGATCGAACGAGAGGTCGCAGGCCTCGAGACTTATCCTTCCGCGATGGCACAGGTGCCATATTGATTAACCCATTCACACGTGTGTGTCGTTCTGTGTTTATTACACGCCTTCGCGTCTATAAAAACAATTATTAGAAGGACACTCCGCAATTCATTTGACAACTATCAACACAAAGAACGCATTTTATCGCCAACCCAATTTGCGAGGGGAACTCGTGTTACTTTCTCGTCCCCTGATTTCCAATGTGTTCTATGTGCCTACTGGCACATGGAACACATTGGAACTCAGGCCACGGTTTTCAGCTATCGCTAGCGATTCAAATTGTAATTGCGATTTGTAGAAAATTCCAGTGAAATTTCACTTCAGTTCTAAATTAGTCCATCAACGATCTTCGTTCTGCACAAATGTGCGGAACAGATTTTCATGCTCCGCATGGTTTAGTGTTGCTGTAGATTTGGATTACATAGAACAGGCGTGTAATAAATATGGTTTACACGCAAGGACGTCATGTAAGAGCGCATCTGATTGAACGTTACGCATCTGAGTAACGTTATGACATAAATGGAATGCTTTGACACAAAAGAGTGTGAAAGTTATCAAACCGCCGAAGGTGATATTTCTCTTTAACCCTTTACCTAACTTGAAAAGCAGACGACACTTGCAACAAAAATTCTTGAATAACTATTTTTTTCATTTTTTGTCTCGAAAACATAGGTTATGACCCCTCGTTGGAACGAGCTCGACGAGCTCGTTCCAACTAGGGGTCATAACCTATGTTTTTGAGACAAAAAAATGAAAAAAATAATGAAAATTAATTGGCGATTTTTGAGAATAGCTCTGGCCGGTTTTGCCGTTATGTTGGGTAAAGGGTTAAACATATCAGCTACATTCACTCAATTCAAGAATAATCGTGGTATAAATACAATACACAACTCGTGTAGAGTACAGGGGACAGGAATCTACGTTCCTTAGTGCAGTTTTTCCTGTATTTCACGCACGTCTTCGGACCTCTAATTTGTGATGCAGATGCTACAAAAGGACATGGAAGACAATACTGACAGTATATACCATTAAAAATTAACGTCTTTGTGCACTGAAGGACGGTTCAGAAATTCAGATAGGGTAACTGGGTACTTTGTACAGATAAACCGAAAACACATTTTTCGTTTGTTATTGTTTTCATATCACCCCAACAGGGCGTGTGTAAATGAGACAGATTTCAAAAAGTGTTTACTACACTGCACTTACTATCAGCAGGTATCGTTCTGCCAGGATAAAAAATGTAATTCAGAGCTTCAGTATCTGTACTTTTACATATAATGTAGGGTCCTGTGAATATTCGAGATTCCATTCGATAACGATACCATACATCTGCTTCGAGATCGATCCAGAATTAGTCTCAAGATTCGATTTTTTTCGAATAACTTCAATTTGTTACATTTCCAACAAAAATTGGATAAAACTGACATTATGCAATTCATTCATGTAGGTCCAGTCCCCGGTACTTCACTTTAGCGTCACAAAAATTGTTGAGTAAAGCAGTTTCAAAGAGAACTCAAATTGTATGGTTGTTCAGTGTGTTCAGTTCTAGTGAACTCTTAATTTTATTTCGAATTTCCAAAATTGTTGCCTGCACATTCTGCACGTCACGCGAACCTCGCTGGAGAGAGGCGTGATATGAATTTGGACAAGTTGAGACTTTTCGGCGACTCCAGCATTAAACCTTTCAACCCGAAAGACCGCAGGAACATGATATGTCTTAATGTCACTGGGTAGGATGGCTGCTTCGTGAATGTATAGAGTAGACCAATCAATATTTTCAACGTACAGCCCTAACGCTGCACGTTGAAAATATTAATTAGCTTAAACAATATTCATTTCCAATAATATCTGGTAGTAATGTTCAATAGTATGTGGATTGGATTCGACAGTAAGCCGCAGTTTCAAATGGAACTCAAATATTAATTGGTCTACCCTCAAATAATGAATTTGGACTCTTCCAATTACTGCAGTTGAACTGACATGGAAGATAACACGAGGGTACAAAGGGCTAATAGGGAAAAACGATACTGAGGAGATATTTATGATTGTCATATAGTAGGGATGGTTTTATTTTTTCTCTACTACATCAGTCAGAGTAAAAGTTTTGCGCGCCATGGATGATGTTGAGATTGTTGAATCTCGTATGCCTTTTTGAGATGTTTGTTTGGAATTCAGAGTCTATACGAAGGCGAGAAGTTGTAAAGAACCAGCCCGTCACCAGCAGGGAATCTAATTTTTGCATTTTAGGGATGCGCTACTTGTTGCCAAACTGTGACGTGCTGTTCTCGTTGCCATTACAAATAACAATTCTTCTTACAGGTGTTCTGCTGATGGTGTTGGCAATTCTGGAAATAAGCAATCTGTCATTTGCAAAATGACGTCCCCAGGGTGAATTTATGATTCCACCTCATACAATGGGCCAATTTATCTTGTGGATACCTCTTTCTGTTTAGGCTTGAGACCTCGATTCAGATTAGCATCACCAAATTCCTCCTCTGGGTTCCTCATTCTGCAGATGACAGTCAGCTTATTTCCAGGCTTGGGTGTTTGAGTTAATGTCCTGCCGCGTACATTCTGTGAACGAAAAATGAATGAACTTTCAACACGATTCAGGGACGATATGTGGTAATTGGGATTTGAGATCCCTTGCGACCGAATAACTTTATTGCTTATGGATCCACGAGAGTTGGAAGTGAGGGCCAAGAATCTTATGTGGTTCGAGTGTGCGCACTGGCAGAAGGGTACTGGGGTCATACCCCCAAAACATCAAACTGGATGACAAGGAATTGTTTATATCTGCAAGAATCCTGCTCTGTGTTTGCTCAGAGACGTGGGCATATTTATGGTAATGCTGAACCGCAGTTTGATAGTTGTTTTAGAAAAAAAAGAAGAAACCCAAACTGTCGCTGGTTTAGGCGCAGCCCCTGCATATTGTCCACATCGGTTACAAAAAAAGAAAAAAATCCACCAATATGTGTTTTTGAAAGCTGGGAGTCATCCATCAGCCTTTTAGGGAGAGTGGAGGCTGAGCATTTGCCATCTGGTCTGCCTTCACGGAGATCAGATGACGGGATGATGAAAAAAAGCAAAAAAGCACACTCTCACACATTCACTGAAAAGCCCTTAAAAGGGCTGTTATATCTTTATTCATATGTTTATTTATATAAAATATACACCGGTCCCAGCCAGACAAGCTTATTTCAATCATTGTTTGGTGTTTGGCTTCACTCTGTATGTTCAACAACAAGCTTGTTCCACTCACTTCGGCGCTTCGTCTGGTTCAAGAAAATTTGAAAGTGTTTAGTTAGGAAAGTTGTAGGTAGAGAGAGAGATAGAAATCCGCTATTGCATAATGTGAATGTTGTTATTGATGGGGCGAGGAGTGGGTTTCTTTGTAGCCAATTCCCCACACGCAGAGTGGCGAGGCAGCCCTCACAGACTCAATCCAAAAGTTCTTTATGAGTATCGAGGCAATCCTCACGGACTCCAAGCAATTTAATTCTATTGTGTAATTTTCATTTCCTGTGACTTATTTTGTTTTTCTGTTATGGGGTCGGTGCTCATTCAGCTCTATCATTAATTCATTATCTAATTCACTATCTTGGAGTCTGTTGAGGGTTTGGTTTTGTAGGACTTTTAATCGCGTTTCGATAGTTTCTATTTTTTCCTAGCTCATAAAGTTCCCTTATTGGTGAATGCACTTATCATTTTTTTATTTATTAAATGAACGCAGCTGGTGATGGTAAGCTATTAATTCAATTGTCATCAATATGCATTATGTTGTTTCATTGATTTGTGATGCAGATGCTACAAAAGGACATGGAAGACAATACTGACAGTATCTTCCATTAAAAATTAACGTCTTTGTGCACTGAAGGACGGTTCAGAAATTCAGAGAGAGAGGGTAACTGGGTACTTTGTACAGATGAACCGAAAATACATTTTTTCGTTTGTTATTGTTTTCATATCGCCCCAACAGGGCGTGTGTAAATGAGACAAGATTTCAAAAAGTGTTTACTGCACTGCACTTTGCTATCAGCAGATATCGTTCTGCCAGGATAAAAAATGTAATTCGGAGCTTCAGTATCTGTACTTTTACATATAAAGTAGGGTCCTGTGAATATTCGAGATTCCATTCGATAACGATACCATACATCTGCTTCGAGATCGATCCAGAATTAGTCTCAAGATTCGATTTTTTTCGAATAACTTCAATTTGTTACATTTCCAACAAAAATTGGATAAAATTGACAATTCACTCATGTAGGCTCAAATTCATATTTAACTGCGTAATTGACAAAGGTTAATTATTAGGTAAGTAGTGAATTTTGTCCGGGATATTTTCCAGAGTTTTAGTTTTTGAAGGCTTAACTTGTTACTATTCACGTTCTTACGAACGTGAATAGTAACAAGTTAAACCTTCAAAAACTAAAACTATGGATAATGGGCCTAGCTGTTTCCGCGACGTTGCTACAGAGAATATTTATTTATTGATGGTTAAGGTGCCAGTCAGTCTTGCAAGGATCATCACAGTGTAGCGTAACTTCCGTTTGGTGGAATATGAAATAACTAATATTGAGATTCGATTCAAGATTCGACATCGATATCAGAGACAAGATTCGATTCGAAATAAATGTGTGATTCGCAGATCCCCAATATAAAAGTTTTTTCTTGTCCAGAGTTTGATACCTTGAACTATAACAATTTCTCTGACATATTTTTGAAAGAAAAAAATGGCCCTCGCCAGTAAAGACCGTTGCTAACTGAAAAATTCCCGAAGTACATTAAGTGTGGCACTGGGGCTAAACCTCATACATGTTTCACACAGAAACGACGATATATAAACTGATTTCAAGATTCTGTTCAGTGATTACAAGACACATATCAGTAAGTAAAGACCGTTGATAACTGAAAATTCCCGAAGTACATTAAGTGTGGCACTGGGGCTAAATGCTCATACTCCCGAGTGTCAGCCGTATATAGATTTTGACTGGCTGTGTATGATTTCTATGCAAGTTACACGTCACGTTTCAAAACCAACGAAATTCATTCCCAGATACTTGCTGGAGGTTTGATATAGTATGGTATCTTTGGTTTTTTTTAGTGCACTGGAAAATCCGACATTTTCTGTATGTTCAAAAAATATTCAACAATGAATACACACGCAGACCGATACGTGCATCTCAATCAGCGGGGGCTTCATCATACTCCTCACATTGGAAGTATTATCACCACTAAATGTATTTCAGGATATTGATGCAAGATTCGAGACCTTGTCTTGGAGCAATACCATCGACGAATTGCCTAGAGGCGTCACGCTGGTGATGCTGCTTCTAGGCAAGGCTTAGAATCTGATACAAAGCTCCACTTATGTATCCAATTGTGATAATACATTTCCAAAACAATCAACTAATGTGCTGCCATTTTGTAATTTTGTGGAGTGAGACAATACGGTTTGTTGAAGTTTGAAACGGATGTACTTATTATGGTATCAAATGATACCATCAAGAAAGACGGCAAGTTTTAGATGACTGGTTATCAGTGTTACTATCATTAACTATTATGTGACATTTGTTTTACTTTTCTGAAAACTTTCTTCATTGAAGCGATGACAAAGTTATCTCATAAACAATCAATTCATCACTTGTAACATCGTGCCTCAAGCAAGATTATATTAAGAATGAGTAACATGGAATCCCACAATACAATACAATACAATATTTTATTCACAATATACATGTACATATAGTGTAGTTACAAATATAAATGTATTTAGATGTTTTCCAAAAAAAAAAATATTGTGTGACTGGAACAGTGACAAGTTGTAAAAAAAACGTGCATATTGTAAGGAGACGACATAGCCCAGAGGCTGTCTTCCCGCCATCTCCTATTTGGAAGTGCGAGGATGGGGCAGTACAGGTGGTAAATAAGTTTCAATTTCTTTTCCAAAGATGCAATACATAACAAAGACCGGTATTCTTTATTAAATGTTTGGGGGAGATTCAGACAAGGAAAGCATTACAGATCTGGTCACGCCTTAAAGGCGGTCACCGTGTTCTTATCTTACTATGTTTATCTGAGCTGCTGTTAGTAATGGCCTAGTCACGCAAGAGACCATTATTCATGCTGTATTATACAGACTCAAGCCAAAAAATAAGCACTGACATCTGCAAAATGAGGTCCCCAGAGGGTGAATTTAGTGATGCTACCCTGCACAGCAGGGTTGCATCACTAAATTTACCCTCTGTTAACCTCAATCTGAATCAGGGTCTCAAAATTAAACAGAACAAGGTATAAATTGGCCCACTGTACGGGATAGCATGATCAAATGCACCCTCTGGGGACCTCATTCTGCAAATGTCAGACGCCTTATTTTCAGGCCTGTGCAGACTTTTCTTAATTGATTAACAAACAGTTGAAACAATTATAATTCCGAAACCTTCCACTCCACGGCATCAACTTATCACGACCTGATGCAGGTACGTGTGTTTATAATAAAGAGTTCAAATGTACCCGGTTGAATAAATGCACAGTTGTTTACTCTCAAAAAGGTCTGCAAAAAGTGGTAAATGATGATGTTATGAATGAAGTATTGTTTAAATTACAAATCAGTTTACGATTTGAAGTAAGTTGGAGTGACCGTGACCATGACCTTGACCTCGACCTTTATCTGTATCATTGATTGCTCAGTGGTTTTTTGTACCAAACTTGTAATCGTTAAAAGTTGCCTAGTTCATTTCACAACGAGGGTTTTTGCCTATAGGTTGGGTCTTTCTTATTGGAACATCTACGTTATTACGATGACTTGACGGTAACATGAGCTGAGATTTACGGCTCGAATCTTATGTTCAAGCGAGCCGCAAACCCCGACCATTTTACCGTCAATTCGTCTCAATAATTTATAATGTTCTGAGCTATTTCATACAATTTGTGAAGTATTTCCTTTAATAGGCGGTTTGTTTTGAAAATGTGATGTCTGTCTGGTGCATGATAGTACCGGTACCTATGTCTTGCCATCATTCATTTTAAATCTGAGACAACCCATCCAGTTGCGAACCTTGCTCACACAGTCGTCCAACTTGACAACTGAAACATATTTATCAGACTCAATGGAAGAATGTACTGACAAGTAGAACTGCGCGTAACCAGCTAATAGATTGTTAGGAACGCCTAGCTGCTTCAGTAATCTCCCCGCTGAAGCGGTATATAATGCGAATTCTTTTGGCATCGGGACTTCTGCCCGAGGAATTCTGCGTGTTAGTGATTTACTGTCCGAATTTGTTTTTAAATTGATTACTCGTTGCGCGCACAGCGAGAGATACGATTGGAACTAGACCAAGACTTTTTCATAATTGTCAAACCGTTATATTGTTGACAAGCGACTGGAATGATTTACTATGTCAAAACCCCAGATTGCTTGATGTTCTACTTTGTCACATTATCCCGCGACTGTTGTGCGTATTCCACGTTACGCGATACAATACAGACATTGGGAACTACACAGAACGACACGCGTGTGTGAATGGGATAATCGATGTGGCACTAGTGCCGGCGCAGAAGGATCGAACGAGAGGTCGCAGGCCTTGAGATTTATCCTTCCGCGATGGCACAGGTGCCATATCGATTAACCCATTCACACGTGTGTGTCGTTCTGTGTTTATTACACGCCTTCGCCCCCTGAGTTCCAATGTGTTCTTTGTGCCTACCGGCACATAAAACACATTGGAACTCAGGGGACGGTTTTCAGCTATCGCTAGCGATTCAAATTGTAATTGCGATTTGTAGAAAATTCCAGTGAAATTTCACTTCTGTTCAAAATTAGTCGATCAACGATCTCCGTTCTGCACAAATGTGCGGAACAGATTTTCATGCTCCGCATGGTTTAGTGTTGCTGTAGATTTGAATTACATAGAACAGGCGTGTAATAAATATGGTTTACACGCAAGGACGTCATGTAAGAGAGCATCTGATTGAACGTTACGCATCTGAGTAACGTTATGACATAAATGGAATGCTTTGACACAAAACAGTGTGAAAGTTATCAAACCGCCGAAGGTGATATTTCTCTTTAACCCTTTACCCAACGCAGACGATATCAAAATTTATTATTTTAAATAATATTTTTTCAAATCTTTCAATAAATTTCAACAAAACCATATCATGTGACACCTCGTTGGAACGAGCTCGTTCCAACGAGGGGTCACATGATATGGTTTTGTAGAGATTTTTTAAAAAATAATATTTTTTCAACTGCTAAATTTGCGTATTACGCAGGCGGATGCGGGCGATTCGTTGGGTAAAGGGTTAAACATATCAGCTACATTCACTCAATTCAAGAATAATCGTGGTATAAATACAAAACACAACTCGGGTAGAGTACAGGGGACAGGAATCTACGTTCCTTAGCGCAGTTTTTCCTGTATTTCACGTACGTCTTCGGACCTCTAATTTGTGATGCAGATGCTACAAAAGGACATGGAAGACAATACTGACAGTATATACCATTAAAAATTAACGTCTTTGTGCTCTGAAGGACGGTTCAGAAATTCAGAGAGGGTAACTGGGTACTTTGTACAGATAAACCGAAAACACATTTTTCGTTTGTTATTGTTTTCATATCACCCCAACAGGGCGTGTGTAAATGAGACAGGATTTCAAAAAGTGTTTACTACACTGCACTTACTATCAGCAGGTATCGTTCTGCCAGGATAAAAAATGTAATTCGAAGCTTCAGTATCTGTACTTTTACATATAATGTAGGGTCCTGTGAATATTCGAGATTCCATTCGATAACGATACCATACATCTGCTTCGAGATCGATCCCGGATTAGTCTCAAGATTCGATTTTTTTCGAATAACTTCAATTTGTTACATTTCCAACAAAAATTGGATAAAACTGACATTAGGCAATTCATTCATGTAGGTCCAGTCCCTGGTACTTCACTTTAGCGTCACAAAAATTGTTGAGTAAAGCAGTTTCAAAGAGAACTCAAATTGTATGGTTGTTCAGTGTGTTCAGTTCTAGGGAACTCTTAATTTTATTTCGAATTTCCAAAATTGTTGCCTGCACATTCTGCACGTCACGCGAACCTCGTTGGAGAGAGGCGTGATATGAATTTGGACAAGTTGAGACTTTTCGGCGACTCCAGCATTAAACCTTTGAACCCGAGAGGCCGCAGGAACATGATTTGTCTTAATGTCACTGGGTAGGATGGCTGCTTCGTGAATGTATGGAGTAGACCAATCAATACTTTCAACGCGCAGCCCTAACGCTGCACGTTGAAAATATTAATTAGTTTAAACAATATTCTTTTCCAATAATATCTGGTAGTAATGTACAATAGTATGTGGATTGGATTCGACAGTAAGCCGCAGTTTCAAATGGAACTCAAATATTAATTGGTCTACCTTCAAATAATGAATTTGGACTCTTCCATGCAGTTGAACTGACATGGAAGATAACACGAGGGTACAAAGGGCTAACAGGGAAAAACGATACTGAGGAGATATTTGCGATTGTCATATAGTAGGGATGGTTTTATTTTTTCTCTACTACATCAGTCAGAGTAAAAGTTTTGCGCGCCATGGATGATGTTGAGATTGTTGAATCTCGTATGCCTTTTTGAGATGTTTGTTTGGAATTCAGAGTCTATACGATGGCGAGAAGTTGTAAAGAACCAGCCCGTCACCAGCAGAGAATCTAATTTTTGCATTTTGGGGATGCGCTGCTTGTTGCCAAACTGTGACGTGCTGTTCTCGTTGCCATTGCAAATAACAATTCTTCTTACAGGTGTTCTACTGATGGTGTTGGCAATTCTGGAAATAAGCAATCTGTCATTTGCAAAATGAGGTCCCCAGGGTGAATTGATGATTCCATCCCATACAATGGGCCAATTTATCTTGTGGATACCTCTTTCTGTTTAGGCTTGAGACCTTGATTCAGATTAGCATCACCAAATTCCTCCTCTAGGTTCCTCATTCTGCAGATGACAGTCTGCTTATTTCCAGGCTTGGGTGTTGGAGTTAATGTCCCGCCGCGTACATTCTGTGAACGAAAATGGAATGAACTTTCAGCACGATTCAGGGACGATATGGGATAATTGGGATTTGAGATCCCTTGCGACCGAATAACTCTATTGCTTATGGATCCACGAGAGTTGGAAGTGAGGGCCAAGAATCTTATGTGGTTCGAGTGTGCGCACTGGCAGAAGGGTACTGGGGTCATACCCCCTAGAACATCGAACTGGAAGACAAGGAATTGTTTATATCTGCAAGAATCCTGCTCTGTGTTTGCTTAGAGACGTGGGCATATTTATGGTAATGCTGAACCGCAGTTTGATAGTTGTTTTAAAAAAAAAGAAGAAACCCAAACTGTCGCTGGTTTAGGCGCAGCCCCTGCATATTGTCCATATCGGTTACAAAAAAAGAAAAAAAAAATCCACCAATATGTGTTTTTGAAAGCTGGGAGTCATCCATCAGCCTTTTAGGGAGAGTGGAGGCTGAGCATTTGCCATCTGGTCTGCCTTCACGGAGATCAGATGACGGGATGATGAAAAAAAGCAAAAAAGCACACTCACACACATTCACTGAAAAGCCCTTAAAAGGGCTGTTATATCTTTATTCATATGTTTATTTATATAAAATATACACCGGTCCCAGCCAGACAACAAGCTTATTTCAATCATTGTTTGGTGTTTGGCTTCACTCTGTATGTTCAACAAAAAGCTTGTTCCACTCACTTCTGCGCTTCGTCTGGTTCAAGAAAATTTGAAAGTGTTTAGTTAGGAAAGTTGTAGGTAGAGAGAGAAATAGAAATCCGCTATTGCATAATGTGAATGTTGTTATTGATGGGGCGAGGAGTGTGTTTCTTTGTAGCCAATTCCCCACACGCAGAGTGGCGAGGCAGCCTTCACAGACTCAATCCAAAAGTTCTTTATGAGTATCGAGGCAATCCTCACTGACTACAAGCAATTTAATTCTATTGTGTAATTTTCATTTCCCGTGACTTATTTTGTTTTTCTGTTATGGGTTCGGTGCTCATTCAGCTCTATCATTAATTCATTATCTAATTCACTATCTTGGAGTCTGTTGAGGGTTTTATTTTGTAGGACTTTTAATCGCGTTTCAATAGTTTCTATTTTTCCTAGCTCATAGAGTTCCCTTATTGGTGAATGCACTTATCTTTTTTTATTTATTAAATGAACGCAGCTGGTGATGGTAAGCTTTTAATTCAATTGTCATCAATATGCATTATGTTGTTTCATTGATTTGTGA
Source organism: Pictodentalium vernedei (assembly GCA_031216915.1). Classification (NCBI taxonomy): domain Eukaryota; kingdom Metazoa; phylum Mollusca; class Scaphopoda; order Dentaliida; family Dentaliidae; genus Pictodentalium; species Pictodentalium vernedei. The sequence goes on along the minus strand of CM062289.1, from coordinate 382,279,978 downwards.
TGCAGATGCTACAAAAGGACATGGAAGACAATACTGACAGTATCTTCCATTAAAAATTAACGTCTTTGTGCACTGAAGGACGGTTCAGATATTTAGAGAGAGATGGTAACTGGGTACTGTGTACAGATAAACCCGAAATACATTTTTCGTTTGTTATTGTTTTCATATCGCCCTGACAGGGCGTGTGTAAATGAGACAAGATTTCAAAAAGTGTTTACTGCACTGCACTTTGCTATCAGCAGATATCGTTCTGCCAGGATAAAAAATATAATTCGGAGCTTCAGTATCTGTACTTTTACATATAAAGTAGGGTCCTGTGAATATTTGAGATTCCATTCGATAACGATACCATACATCTGCTTCGAGATCGATCCAGAATTAGTCTCAAGATTCGATTTTTTTCGAATAACTTCAATTTGTTACATTTCCAACAAAAATTGGATAAAATTGACAATTCACTCATGTAGGCTCAAATTCATATTTAATTGCGTAATTGACAAAGGTTAATTATTAGGTAAGTAGTGAATTTTGTCCGGCATATTTTCCAGAGTTTTAGTTTTTGAAGGCTTAACTTGTTACTATTCACGTTCTTAAGAACGTGAATAGTAACAAGTTAAACCTTCAAAAACTAAAACTTTGGATAATGGGCCTAGCTGTTTCCGCGACGTTGCTACAGAGAATATTTATTTATTGGTGTTTAAGGTGCCAGTCAGTCTTGCAAGGGTCATCACAGTGTAGCGTAACTTCCGTTTGGTGCAATATGCAATAACTAATATTGAGATTCGATTCGAGATTCGATATCGATATCAGAGACAAGATTCGATTCGAAATAAATGTGTGATTCGAAGATCCCCAATATAAAAGTTTTTTCTTGTCCAGTGTTTGATACCTTGAACTATAACAATTTCTCTGACATATTTTTGAAAAAAAAAATGGCCCTCGCCAGTAAAGACCGTTGCTAACTGAAAAATTCCCGCAGTACATTAAGTGTGGCACTGGGTCTAAACCTCATACATGTTTTACACAGAAACGACGATATATAAACTGATTTCAAGATTCTGTTCAGTGATTACAAGACACATATCAGTAAGTAAAGACTGTTGCTAACTGAAAAATTCCCGAAGTACATTAAGTGTGGCACTGGGGCTAATCCTCATACTCCCGAGTGTCAGCCGTATATAGATTTTGACTGGCTGTGTATAGTTTCTATGCAAATTACACGTCACGTTTCAAAACCAACGAAATTCATTCCCAGATACTTGCTGGAGGTTTGATATAGTATGGTATCTTTGGGTTTTTTAGTACATTGGAAAATTCGACATTTTCTGTATGTTCAAAAAATATTCAACAATGAATACACACGCAGACCGATGCGTGCATCTCAATCAGCTGGCACTTCATCATACTCCTCACATTGGAAGTATTATCACCACTAAATGTATTTCAGTATATTGATGCAAGATTCGAGGCCTTGTCTAGGAGCAATACCATCGACGAATTGCCTAGAGTCGTCACGCTGGTGATGCTTCTTCTGGGCAAGGCTTAGAATCTGATACAAAGCTCCACTTATGTATCTAATTTTGATAATACATTTCCAAAACAATCAACTAATGTGCTGCCATTTTGTAATTTTGTGGAGTGAGACAATATGGTTTGTTGAAGTTTGAAACGGATGTACTTATTATGGTATCAAATGATACCATCAAGAAAGACGGCAAGTTTTAGATGACTGGTTATCAGTGTTACTATCAATAACTATTATGTGACATTTGTTTTACTTTTCTGAAAACTTTCTTCATTGAAGCGATGACAAAGTTATCTCATAAACAATTAATTCATCACTTGTAACATCGTGCCTCAAGCAAGATTATATTAAGAATGAGTAACATGGAATCCGACAATACAATACAATACAATACAATACAATATTTTATTCACAATATACATGTACATATAGTGTAGTTACAAATATAAATGTATTTAGATGTTTCCCCCCCCCCCCCAAAAAAAAAAAAAAAAATATTGTGTAACTGGAACAGTGAGAAGTTGTAAAAAAAACATGCATATTGTAAGGAGACGACATAGCCCAGAGGCTGTCTTCCCGCCATCTCCTATTTGGAAGTGCGAGGATGGGGCAGTATAGGTGGTAAATAAGTTTCAATTTCTTTTCTAAAGATGCAATACATAACAAAGACCGGTATTCTTTATTAAATGTTTGGGGGAGATTCAGACAAGGAAAGCATTACAGATCTGGTCACGCCTTAAAGGCGGTCACCGTGTTCTTATCTTACTATGTTTATCTGAGCTACTGTTAGTAATGGCCTAGTCACGCAAGAGACCATTATTCATGCTGTATTATACAGACTCAAGCCAGAAAATAAGCACTGACATCTGCAAAATGAGGTCCCCAGAGGGTGAATTTAGTGATGCTACCCTGCACAGCAGGGTAGCATCACTAAATTTACCCTCTGTGAACCTCAATCTGAATCAGGGTCTCAAAATTAAACAGAACAAGGTATAAATTGGCCCACTGTACAGAACAGCATTATCAAATTCACCCTCTGGGGACCTCATTCTGCAAATGTCAGATGCCTAATTTTCAGGCCTGTGCAGACTTTTCTTAATTGATTAATAAACAGTTGAAACAATTATAATTCCGAAACCCTTCCACTCCACGTCATCAACTTATCACGACTTGTGGTAGATACGTGTGTTTATATTAAAGAGTTCAAATGTACCCGGTTGAATAAATGCACAGTTGTTTACTCTCAAAAAGGTCTGCAAAAAGTAGTAAATGATGATGGTTGGCTTCTGAATTGCGAGCAATATTCCACAAATTTAAAAGCACAATGAAGCTGACTAAAATCCACTTTTGCTGTATCTAATGTTTGCCACTGTTCTCCAGTTATTTGTTGCTGTCCTTTTATACTACAGTACTGATGAGATTAAGTCGAAAGATAAATGGTACGAATTTCATCTTCTATTTTTCTAACAAAGAACACAAGGCAAGAATTTATTCCGAAAGGTTAGTTTTTTCAACGCGGAAGATGGCAACCTATGACAATGATTTTCGGAAATCTAAGAACCCATCAAGAATCAACGTGAAATGCAGGTATTAATACAGAATAAAAAATACGTGAATTTTCTTGTTAACCCTTTCCCAACATAACGGCCAAAACCGGCCAGCGCTATTCTCAAAAATCGCCAATTAATTTTCATTATTTTTTTCATTTTGTGTCTCAAAAGCATAGGTTATGATCCCTCGTTGGAACGAGGTCGTCTAACGAGGAGTCATAACCTATGTTTTTGATACAAAAAATGAAAAAAAATAGTTATTCAAGACTTTTTTTGCAAGTGGCTTCTGCATTTCATGTTAGGTAAAGGGTTAACCTTCCTAATGTGACTTCCACAATAGGGCAGCGCCATTAACTGCTTGAGTGCTCAAAGCGCATTTTTTAGCTTCATTTTTTACCCTTTGGAACCCAGTGTACACAAATTTGTATGCAAATCAAAACTTGCCAACCCGTCTGTAATCATCAAAACATGATGACAGAATCTGTTGCAATTTATTCATACAGCCCTTTGTACTGAGCCTCCCCACAAATGCAACACACTCACCCATTTCACTGTAGCCAACAGTATATAAAATGATTCCATTCAGGGCGTTAGGGCTGAAAGGGTTAAGTGCATGAACCACAACTTCAGGATGTAATATTCTGTCGATGTGCTTTATATATTATCTTTAACTCTCTGCACACTGATGTCAAAATAGCAAAGTATTCAGCAGCAAATATTTCCCATAATGCAGTTTGATATTTAACCAAATATACCTTGTTTGACAGAGCTCACTGAGCTCTGTCAAACAAGATATAATTGGTTAAATTCATAGTTAAACTCGAGAAAAACAGAGTGATTGGAGAAAACTGTTGTTCTACCAGAGTGCTAGGGGTTAAAGTGAAATTATTTACTCTGTGTGTTTGTGTCGTGTTGCAGCTTATGGGAAAGTGCGTATAGGCAGTATCCCACAAATTGTAACAAGGAAAAGATATGCGAACAACATTTTGATGACCAAAACAAATTTATCATTATGAAGTTACCTAACATGTTATTTGAAATTTTAGGATTTTCCAATTTTGCCATCATAACAAAGCGGGGTCGACTCACTTAACCGGTTGCTATTGTTTTGGTAAAATGTGTGAAAATTAGGTAGATCGAAAGGAGGCAGATTAAAGGCAGTATCCAGTAAGTTTGTTCACATATCTCAATTCGTGTTCATTGCCAACAACTAACCAGACAGGTGGGACAGACCAGATTAACCCATAGTGCAGTATATTAATTAAAAATTTCTTTATAAATACGCTAAAATCCAGTACAGACATATTTCTGGTAGTACTGAAACCGCAGTTCGTTGGTTGTTTAAGAAAAAAGAAAAAGAAACCCAAAACAGTCGCTGGTTTGGGAGCAGCCCCAGCATGTTATCCATAACTGTTACAAAAAGGGAAAAAAATCATCAATATGTGTTTCTGAAAGCTGGGAGTCATCCATCAGCCTATAAGGGAGAGTGAATGCTGAGCCTTGACCATTTGGTCTGCCTTCTGACGGAGTGATGGGAGGGACCCCCTCCCCCCCCCCAAAAAAAAACAAACAAAAAAACAACAACAAACCAAAAAAACAACACACGCACGCACGCACGCACGCACGCACGCACGCACGCACGCACGCACGCACGCACGCACGCACGCACGCACGCACGCACGCACGCACGCACGCACGCACGCACGCACGCCCGAAAGCCTTAAAAGAGATATATCTTTATTCAAATCTTTATTTATTTAAAATGTACACTCGTCCCAGCCATTCAAGCTTGTTTGCATTTTGCATTTTCTGATTATACCCATGACCTCTTCTACGCTTATTGGTTCGGTTAATTCATGGTCGTCCCCATCTTCACGCCTTTGGTCGAAGTTGGGTTCATTGAAAATTGAGTTGTTATCTTGGACAAATTTATTTACTTTCACCTTGAAATCATTGTCATATCTGTTCCCGTCTTGTGGACGATGAGCTTTCTTTAGAAGATCGACAAAGCGCTTGCTTTTGCCGTGTCGTCCAGGGCCATAGTTCCGTCGCTAGTCTTCAGTGCATTCTTATTGGCTGAGGATACTACATAATGCTGCATATTTATATACAGTGAATTCTGTGAGTACTAAAACGAACTCGCTTTAAAACCCTTTACCTAACATGAAAAGCAGACGACACTTACAAAAAAAATTCTTGAATAACTAATTTTTTTCATTTTTTGTCTGAAAAACATAGGTTACGATCCCTCATTGGAACGAGCTCGACGAGCTCGTTCCAATGAGGAGTCATAACCTATGTTTTTGAGACAAAAAATGAAAATATAATGAAAATTAATTGGCGATTTTTGAGAATAGCGCTGGCCGGGTTTGGTCGTTACGTTGGGTAAAGGGTTAAAATAAACTGCAAATTCTCCGAGTACTAAAAAAAAACACACTTTAAAGTAACCCGCTTCATTCGCAAAAAGAGTTAAGTGCGATAAGTGTCAATGAAAAGTTAAAACACACATGGACAATCATCAACACAGACATATATAAATGGAACAGACTATAGCGTGTTTACTTAGTATATTAGTTATTAATTACCATCTACCAATTAGGTAGGTGGGGGCGCGGTGGCGTCGCGGTAACCGGTTCTCGTCAGATCACCGAAGTTAAGCAACGTCGAGCGCGGTTAGTAGCTGGATGGGTGACCATTTCAGCGACTGATTGGTGCTCCCGCTTTGTGTCCTTGGGCAAGGCACTAAACCCCGATTGCCTACATGGGGGCACAACGACGCTGTGTACTAAGGCGTACTGCACGTCGATAGTGCGCATGTCTTCAACCAATCTAACCCTGCCTGTACCGCGGTGCAGAGTTCAGAGTTACGATATTGGGGAGCTGACAGCTGCTCGTCGTTGCTCGTTCTCTCCGGCTTCCTCCACTCGTAAAACTGTCACCGACATGATGTGACCCTGGCTGTTAATGTGTCGTTAAACCCTAATAAATAAATAAATAAATAACCAGGTAGGTGAGACTAACCCAACAAAGCTTATGACTCCTCGTGGAAATAAATTTGCGATCATAACATACATGTTATGATTCATTGTGGGAATTAGCTCGTTTCACTGAGAGTCATAAGCTATGTTTTTGGGGAAAAAGTGGAAATCTTTTAGATTTTCAAAAAAATAATTTATTATTGATTATATATTATTTATTTCTTGTTAAAGTGATGTCTTCTTATAGTTTTAGATAAAGGGTTAATTGGCAGCTTATTTCTCTTGGGACTCTATTTTTACAGGACACAATAATAAGATCCCCGCAATGACTAAACGCACAATTGACTGCACTTAAGTGGATATTGTAAAAAAATATGTTTTCCACTGAAAAGTATTACAGAAAACTCTTAAAAGAAGTAAATTTTAAATGGCATGGTGTTACCAAGTTAAGAACCCATCATGTTTTAAAAAACGTTCTTGACGGTTCGACCAAATGGAAAGTACCGAAAATCAATTCATCCTAGATGGAATTCTTCCATCGTCACAAAAAGAATTGTTTGCTTTATATGGAGCACTCCAGCAACCCATTAATAGAAAAAAACTCTTTTAAAAAAACATGCTGGCGAATTCAATACTACTTTATTTGAAAATCTTACATCGGTGTTCTTGCTTTGTCTGAACCACAAATTGGATACAACAACGCAACAAAACAAAGAACCGTACTCTACTTCAGATGCAGCTACTATGGTGATGAAGCGAATACTTCTTAAAAACAGCAAGACACATTCAATTTGAAATACACGAAAAACTTCTACAATGGTCGTTGATTTTTATACCCAGCACTCTACCCGAGTTGTGTTCTGTATTTATACCATGATTACCTGTTCTACTATATATAAAACGCCAATGACATAAATTTTAGCTTCACACCAGCAATGAGATTTCAATAGTTAAAATTTACACCTACAGTGGAACTACATCCAAGTTGACCTTTAATGACCTCGACCTGAATGCAAACTTGTCTAAATTTATCGCTCGTCGCCTCGAGAAAAATGAAGCGAAAGCGGCTATTATTTATTACGTTTTTAAATGAGTTTACCTCAAAAGATACCAAAAATTAACAAACATTCATTGTCTCGTGTTAATAAAGCATCCATAACTCGAAATAGTATATTATTAAAATGAAAAAGTCCCCATATTTTGCGCGTTTCTTTTTCCGTTTCGTTTCGGCGATAAAATTAACAGCGGAAGTACCACCCTACGGCGCTAATGTAAACAAAAACAGATTCTCATGTGTGTACGCCTACTGCTCAGTAAAATCGAGAAAAAATAATAGCGACTCTTTCATAATCTGACGATCCTGGTATAAGTATAAATACAATATACCCAAAGTAGCTTGGTGTACCAAATGTTCACCACTAGTGGTGAACATTTGGTACACCAAGCTACTATGGGTTTATTCTATATGTATGCTACGATTAAAATTGATCATTATTCGTCTAGTAACCTTTTTAGAAAAGATCATGTAGTTCTGTCACGATTTCATATTAGTCACACAAGACTTACACATTCCTTTTTGTTAGAGGGTAATATGCGACCAGGGTGTGTGTTCCTTGTCAGCAGGTGTTGACAGTGGAGCACATTCTTTTGCACTGTACAGATTTTAATCTTGCCAAACGGCAGTATTTTAATGTTGCGTGTCTTCGGGACCTATTTTACAACACCAATTCTCATGAAATTCAGTCGTTCCGGAAAGACATCAACCTTTTTAATAAATTTTAAATTGTTTTTATTCTTTTAAAATCCCATCCTTTCCTGTCTGTTTAACAGGTTGATTTATGCAGCATTCTTAAAAAACTGTCTCATTTTATCATTACTATGTTCACACCTTAGTTTTATTCTTCATATTCCATCAATTATTTTTTAATTACTTCATGGAAGATAATGAGCTATTGTATAACACGTTTTGTCGCCATGATATAGTCTTGACTGCTGATGTGGCGTAAAGTACCAATAAATTAATAAATAAGTAAATTAAATTTGAATTTAGTGGGTGAACCTGATATTTCTAAAGAAAAATATTCCCTTCAGCGGTCTGGTAACTTTCTTGCTTAACATGGTTTTGTCGAAGCATCTATTCATTAAATATTCACGTCATACCCACACTGATACAGATGCGTAACATCCGATCAGTTGCGTCCTTACATTGCGTCCGTAAGCATAATTCAGATTCCACGCGTGGTGTATCTATCACATTACTCAGTTTTTGTATTTTATTGCGTAACGCTGAATACGCACAGCAATCGTGGTATGCAACTCTGTCCCTGTCGTCCAAGACTCTATTTATAAGCTGACTAGCGCACCATTTATCCACATCTGGCCGAGATATTCAAGCATTTTTAGATTAACTTGACAAAGTCAAAATAAGCTATTGCCATCACGCGTGCGGAAGTCTCTTAGTCTGTTCACATTTTCCTTTAGCACAGGCTACACCCCGTAGTTCTTGTCTGATCGTCACAAAATTTCATATGCAGGTTTGATGTCATGTCTAGATGCGAACGTCCCCTTTTGGCCGCGATCGGTCAACCGGTATGGCTGCCCGAGCCCAAAGCCCGAAAACCATTAGCACAGTCTACAGGTCGTATTTATGAAGGGATTTCATTGTAATTTAGTAGTATGCCTCTGTATAGTGTCTAGATGAGAACGGCCAATTTTGGTCATGATCTGTCAACCCTGATGGGTGCCCAAGCCCGAAACCCAAAAGCTTTTAGCACAGTCTGCAGGTCATATTTAATATGGAGGGATTTCATTGTAACTTGGTAGGATGACTCCGTATGATGCATAGATGAGAACTCCCCATTTGGTCGCGATCACTCAACCGTGGCGACTGCCCGGGCACAAAACCCGAAAACCTTTAGCACAGTCTACAGGACATATTTGTGGAGGGATTTCATTGTAACTTGGTACATGTAGGTTGACTTCATATAATGTCTAGATGAGAACGTCCCCTTTTGGACGCGATTGGTCAACTGTAACGGCTGCAGGGGCCCGAAGCCCGAAAACCTTTAGCACAGTCTACAGGTCATATTTATGAAGGGCTTTCATTGTAACTTGGTAGGATGGCTCCAAATAATGTCTAGATGAGAACGTCCCCTTTTGGTCGTGATCATTCAGCCGTGATGGCTGCCCGAGCCCAAAACTCGAAAACCTTTAGCATAGTCTATAGGTCGTATTTATGGAAGGATTTCATTGTAACTTGTTAGGTTGACTCCATATAATGCCTAGATGATGACAGCCCCTTTTGGTCGTGATTGGTCACCTGTGACGGCTACAGGGGCCAAAGCTCGAAAACCTTATGCACAGTCTACAGGTCACATTAATGAAGGGATTGCATTGTAACTTCGAAGGATCACTCCAGATAATGCCCAGATGAGAATGTCCCCTTTTGGTCGCGATCATTCAACCATGCCCGAGCCCAAAACCCGAAAGTACAGACTACAGATCGTATTTGACTCAGTATAATGTCGAGATGAGGACGTCCCCTTTTAGTTGCAATCGGTCAATCGTTATGGCTACACAGGCCTGAAACGCGAAAACCTTTAGCACAGTCTACAGGCCATATTTATGAAGGGATTTCTTTGTAACTTGATAGGATGACTCGTTTTGGAATAATTGCACTGTGACTTGGTAACTTTTGTTGACATACGTTAACTGTGAGGGCCCCATACATTAACTGTGAAGGCTACATTAAATCACCCCTCGGTTCTTTAGTACAGTCTACACCTCATATTATTTTTATTAAAACATAGCATACAGGGAACAGAAATTAACGTATTCCCAATTATCACAATTCTTGTCTTATTTCATAATCATTTCATAAACATTGAACGTTATCCTTTTCGTCAAACACAACACACAGACAAGTTAAGTTACAGTGTCATTGACACTTTCATTATTTATTTTCCCTTCAATGAAAGTGAATTTCAAATCCTTCTGCATCCCCCTGCATTCTTGGAAGTTTTAGTATGACTCGATATATCATAGTCCAGCCGACAGGGATCTGAACCTCAAGGTGGAGACCAAAGTGTTTTTCTCTATGGAATGTATTACGAGTGACATCTCCTGGCTACTATAATTTTTACTTGTCGTCTGGCAGCCTTGACCTTTTTCAAATATCCATGTTTAAGGTGACATCGTCACTTCGCGGACAACAATGTTGACTGTGGCTAATACAACATTCCAGGCGCATACCAGAGGTTGCATCCGAGTCTAAATACACTTCTAAGGGATGTTTTGGGTGTTTGGTGATTCTATCCATCAGTACTACTGATAGCTGATGTATCTGCTAACCTTGTTTGTTCATTGCAACCCTCTAGTGTAGCGTTCCAAGAGCAGAAAGATGTGCATGCCATTTTAGCAGCATTACATTTGCACTTTTTTGTACTACATGGCAACTGGCTTGAGCAAGAACAGTTTTTAAATCCGACTTTGCTTTAAAAATCCGCATATCACCAGTCTCAGGGTGATGTAGGCAGTGGTAACAATTCGTAAGAGAGAAGTTCCTTAACATCCAAGTTGCGAGAGCTTGATAGTAGTCCGATTATAGTATATGAGGTTCGTATCATACACGTTAACATCACTAACCTTGACAGATTTTCTTGACACAGCCATGGTTTGGACCGGCATTGGAATAGGATCGTGAAATGCACCAGGGAGGTTCTGTTCGAAGCTTACTCAAGGGCCTTGTCCACATTGGTTGACCCAGGATTTACCTTTTTGGTTACGATATTGACAATGGTTGCGTGGTGCTGCGGCGGATCCATAGGGTCTATACACATCTCAAGTTTGGAGCGAAGACCTTTGCGGCCAACAGCATCGGACGTAATTCGCTCTTTGCCCTGCTCTTTGTGGAAAGTTTGAGATCGCTTCTGTGTTCCTGTCCTTACGTATCTCCGATATGCTATGAGCTAAGGATCCACAGGTATGCAAACTTAGAGCTCATACCTTAATGGTTTCTGATTTGAGAGTAATGCCTATAATACCCGACTTAACGTGGTCATATCTCACAAATGTAGTTTCTATGAACATGTCACTCCACAACACGTTCTAAAAACCCTGAATGTGTCTCATGACATTTTCCTCGCCCATGAAATGGGCCAAAACATTAGGCTCAAGATTCTCCATTTGGCGGAGGAAGTACAGGTCATGCGGATGCGAAAAAGTATGGCAAAACACTTCACACAAAATGAAGGTAAAGGGGCCAGTCACCTTCCTGTCCAGCACAAACATACAACATCATGAGGAAAACCAGTTTCAGAAAATTATCCACCCACATTTTCCTTGTCCGACATTCATCACTTAAATCTTCCAATAAAGAGAACAGATCTTCCGGGCATTCTGAGTTGTTTTTTTCTCGAATAATTTACGAATAAGTTCTGCCAATAAACGCATAACTCTCATTTTCATTGGAACTTTTTTCCAAATAGAAATGTTTCCACCCCTCCAAACACCGATTGTATCACATCATCCAAACCTGATTCAGCCACCAGCTTTCCTACGACACCATTGAGGCACATAATCAAATGCATACCTCCTAAACGGGAAATAAAAGATGGAAAGTCATCTGGGGACGCCGACAATACCTGCAAGGCGATTTTATACAGCTGTTTGGTCAGCTGTGAACACTGTAAAGCTCTATCCTACATATATAGGATATTTTGTCCAAGTTGATATCGGGATCATAAGTGTTTCGATCTGTATCCATATCCTTTATTTCGACGCATATACTTTTCTTCAAAACGTCCATTGCGCCGCTTTCGCCATCACATCCGGATCCTGTGTAATATGCAGAGCCGATCCAGATCTCGATCTACCGCTTAAAACGTGGCTATTCTAGGCAAGGAAAGGACTAGAATGTCGTTGCCGTGCCTCTCAACAAGCTTAGCAACAAAAACTTGACGGGAAATAGAAGTACCCTCACATTCCCCGTATAACTTGAACAAGTCGACCGAATTCCAAATAAGAGATATATCATTTTTCATGAAAGCTGTTCATAAAACGCTTGTTTTCAAAAACAAAATAACAGTTTTCGGCGAACATGCACTTCCTTATGCCTTGAATAATATCACTTGTGTCTATATGAGTACAACGTCTAGATTTTTTTCTAATAAATGCCAATTATACACACTAAAAACTAAAGTGTTAAAACTGACACTTTCAAGGTGTTAAACCCATTCTAACTTTTAGGGTTTGATTTTAATACTCAAAGTGCAATGCTTTAAGCCTTTACCTAACCTAAAAAGCAGACGACACTTGCACAAATAATTCTTGAATAACTAATTTTTTTCATTTTTTGTCTCAAAAACATAGGTTATGACCCCTCGTTGGAACGAGCTCGACGAGCTCGTTCCAACGAGGGGTCATAACCTATGTTTTTGAGACAAAAATGAAAAAAATAATGAAAATTAAGTGGCGATTTTGGGGAATAGCGCTGGCCGGTTTTGGCCATTACGTTGGGTAAAGAGTTAAGCACTTAGACATTACAATCCTCAGACATCTGAAACTTGAATGGATGACACTTCCCATGTATCTAGCATTGGTGGTTCTTCCAGAATCGTCCATAATTTGATTTGTGCTTGGTGGGTACATAATTAAAAGGACACAACGCAGATGACGCGGTTCAGGCTCGAGAGTTCGAGCCTGATCCGCGTCATCTGCGTTGTTTCCTTTTAAGTGTCGCGACATTACACTTGTCAAGTGGTATTATTGTAACACCTGTCAATTTCTGGGATATCTACACTTGAACAAAGTGCTAGTTCAGTACTTAGTAAGTGTTAAATACAGCACTTCAAGTGTAGTTTTTAACATTTTAGTTTTTAGCGTGTATATGCGAATTTCAGCACCTAGGCTAACTATGCGAATTGAAATTGTGTACCCTTTTTCTGCGACGCATATCTCAAATTGCTCACTGCTGTCAGACGTCCAGTAAATGTTTTCTGAATCAGGAGATGTCTCGTTATCAGAAACTACCGAGAAAAAAAACTTTGGACGCGACTTTGATGTTGGGCAGAAAGTTGGCATTTGGCGACCGGTCTATCAGGTTTGGCAACGATCTTAGAGGCCTGGTAAACAAATATGATGTTTTTTTTCTTCTGCTTTCCGTAAATATGTACGTGTTTATTGATAACTTTTGCCTCATTGACAAAGAGATGAATGATGATTGCAAGTAAATACAAGAGCATATTTCATTTCAGACAGTTTATGCTTGAGCTCTGCTAAACAAGAGTGAGCTGGTTCAGTTGGTAGTTGCATTATGGGAGCAAATTACTACTTGAAAGATTGGTATTTTGACGTTAGTGTAAAGAAGGTTAACCCTTTTCAACCCGGTGTGCATAAATGTTTGCATTATTAAAAAATGGACGAGCAGACGATATAAAGGGGAAACAATCCGAAGCGAGTCTCGGTAATAATTTAATCCAACGCCTCTCCAGAGCTGTTAGATTAAATTATTACTGAACCTCCTAACAAACCAGGATGGTCTTGCCCATTTCGCTGTTGACAGTATTGACTGAAATGATAGCTTCCAGGGCGCAAATGTTGAAAGGTTCAAGATTTTAATGTCGACGTATGTTAACCCTTTGAGACTTTAATTATCCTGACGTTGAAACGTCACTGGGAATTCAGTTTCTTCAACGTTTTTCAAAATGCGACGTCAAACGTCGGAAAGTACAAATAGCAAGATATTTTTCACATTAGTGATTATCTGATTTAGGGCTAGATTATTTTTGGTGGTGTGAATTTGTTATTCAAAACATATTTTATTACAATTTATTGGAGAGTGCCTTCAGGCACTCTCCAATAATTTGAAATAAAACAGATTTATATAAACATAGAGGATATTCACGAAAATTTGATGAATACCGAAAATATCTCGTGAGTGGCTACAAAGAAATATGAGGATCTTCACGAGCGACGCAGTCGCGAGTGAAGATCCTCATATTTCTTGTAGCCACTCACGAGATATTTTCGGTATTCATCAAATTTTCGTGAATTTTCTTTTTATTTAATGCTCTACGACTACAAACTCTCCAATTTGTGGCCTTTATTTGCCATTAAGGCGCAAAATTTATGTGCCGAACCGGCGTCCATACAAAAATTACAACAACCAAACTCCAACAATTGGAATGTGTGAATATCCGCACAAAAAGTAGTCCCGTCTTATTTCTCCCCTAACTTTACGATTTACCAAGGCTGGCGAATTGAAATAATCGCAATGTGTTTCGAAGAAATAGAACAATAACAAAAAACACCACTTTCTTATTTTCAATAACAAGACACGTCATTTTATTTTTTTTTGAACTCAATGCACTGAAGACGTGTGAAGTTGAACTGAAGAAATTTGAAAGTGATTTCGGCTTTTCGCTGGAAGGTGAATGAGAAAGTCAAACTTTGAAACCGCTGATTTAATGAATTGATTTAGTCACTGTCACTATCAATTATTCGAATTCGTTTGTATTTGGGACTCTGGAATTCATTACTGATGTGCTGACTCGTTTAAAGTACATGTGATTCGTCATCCGAACCTACGATGAAATATCGATTTCTAAATATCATTTTGATATTTCGTTTTGCCGACCGACAGGGGAATATGACTTAATTTTTCAGCGTGAATTGATGCCTGAGCATTAAATAAAAAATATTATTTGTGTTTGACTGAATATGAAAATATAAGCAAGGAATGTGTTGGCTTTTGCTCTGGTATCCTCATTTTTTGAAAGCCCTGAGAGTGGCTTCTAGCACTCAAGCAATTAAGAAGTCTTGACAGTAGGATAATATTAGTGTTTTAAATAGCGATAACATTTGGCTCAACGGTTGTGACTAAGCGCTATTCAGAAGAACATGGGAATTTGAGGTTAAAACTTTAAGAAATCGAAAACTACAAAATATAACAAAACAAATGACCACAAAGTATCAACGTGCTGTTTGATTTCGTACTCCATAAGACGTACAGAAGTATCAAAGGGTTAATATGCTGTAAGGTAAAGGGTAACAGGCCATCTCTACTATTACTCTTGGTATAACAGTTTTCGAACAGAGTGAAGAGTTTTATTGTTGAAAAAAGTGTACTTGCTTTGTGATAGTAATGACTTGTACCATCTTCAGATAAAGTCTCAATGCAGGGTCTAGACAAGGTCGTTTATTATATCTGTTTCGACGGCGGATAGTAAATTTTCATTAAAACTTAATGGTCGACAATTCTTTTTAAAGAAAAACAATTGTCCAAACAACAAATAACCTGGAAACAACCTTCGATAACTGCCTGAACAATAGTAAATACCACGCGATTTTCTAGTTGATGGCTTCTGATGGAGCGATACGTTTATCAGAAACAGTCTTCTTTCAAACTAGAGAATGAGTTCGAACTTCAGTTTAACAGAATAAAGCTTTTAACTAAAACTGGTATAAATCGGTAAACTTTTGCGTTCATCGATTAGACGAAAATAAGTCTCGTTTAATAGTTTTGTATGGCGAAGTACATCGATTCCTTAGTCTTAAACATAGATATAATTGTCTGAGTAATAATTCATAATGATGATAAATATCATGAAATCTCGATTAATAAATACCTTCCTTCGGAGAAGCGTCTGCTAGAGCGGTGATACTTCTGCCCTCTTTTGGAAATGGTTCGGTGCCCATGCAATTGGGAAAAATCGCGTCATGAAGGCTCAAATTGGGAATTTGTTTGGGAGACGAAACACACAAAGGATAAGAAATGTTACCCTCAAATTGAATTGAGAACATTAATGCAGAAGCTACTACATGTATAGTACACGTAGTAAGTTTTATAACAAACAGTCGCATGAAATAATAATCAGTCTCTGTGATCTCTTTTGAATAACGTATTCCTATTCTATTAACCCTTTACCCAACGTAACGGTCAAAAACGGCCAGCGCTATTCTCAAAAATCGCCAATTAATTTTCATTATTTTTTTCATTATTTGTCTCAAAAACATAGGTTATGGCCCCTCATTGGAACGAGCTCGTCGAGCTCGTTCCAATGAGGGTCATAACCTATGTTTTTGAGACAAAAAGTGAAAAAAATTAGTTATTCAATAATTTTTTTTGCAAGTGTCGTCTGCTTTTCATGTTAGGTAAAGGGCTAAATGACGAAGATATTTATGCATTTGCTACACTTCGACAGTCGACATTCTGTGGCTTTGAAGTTGTGTCTAGGCAAGTCTTGGCTGCCGATAAAGAAAGCCGAGACTTATCTAGAAGCAACTGATAAGGTTCTTAGGATGTAACTTACAAAGTTTAAAAAAACTGCCCACCGAGGCACCTGTTTTGCCGCAGTAAAACGTGCTGAAAGCCTTTCAAGAGTTAATGAATTTCTATTCCTATTCGAATGAAGACTGAGATTAGAAATATAGTGGTTTGAATTGTGAAAAATTATGCCCAAATGTTACCAGGAAAGGTTCCAAATTCGGCCCCTGTTGATACCCAAAAGAATCTTTGCAGAGTATAGTTATTTTGCAGTACCATAGACTGAAGGTGGGTCTTCTTATAAAAATTGATAAGTGGATCTCATTCCTGGATAACTTGTCACACAGTTATTGCTTAGATTTTCATTTGTATATGCACCCTGTTAAAATCTTCATAGGTGAACCCAGATGGAGGGAACAGGGGCGTCTTCGCCGTTTACAAGAGATACAAATATTTAAAAGGGTTTCTGTACAGAACCGAGTTCACAGACTCATTACATTTGTTAAGACTGCACTCAGAAATCAGTTGGGCTGAAAATCAATCCAAATTAACTGGGTTGAATGAATATGAACCTAATTATGTTCATATTCACTCTACCCAGTTGATCTGGATTATTTTTCAACCCAACTGATTTTAGAGTTATGGTATGCTGAAGATATCGAGTGTTTGTGCATATAGAAACTCACGTGTATTCATGAGTCGGGAGCGCGGTGGCTCAGTGGTTATGGCATTGGACTTCAAACCGAAAGGTCCACTTTTCAATCCTCGCAGGGGTAACTGCGTTAGTTCCTTGGGCATGACACTTAATCCTGATTGCCCACGTGGGGGCACGGTGGCGTTGTGTACTAAGGCGTACTGCACGTCGATGGTGCACTTGTCTTCAACCAATGCTAACCCTGCTTGCTTGTGGTTAGGGAGTTGCTCTCCATTGCTCGGTGGTTCTATCCGGATACTCCGTAAAACCCGTAACACGTAGTGACCCTGGGTGTCGAAAGTGTCGTTAAACCCAATTATTACCACTTTTGCGGGCGTTCCCAGCACATTAACAATGTTTTACCGGGCGTTGAAACCTCGTAATGCTCAACAAGTACAAGTCATGTGACGTGTTGGGCCGTTATTGACTATAACAGCCCAACACGTCAATAACAGCCCGACACGTCTAAATATAGCCAATGACGTCACATCTCTCAGCCGATCAACAATATTTTTCCCAGATTTCCATTGGGATCGAAATTCAATTCGGATTTTTTTAATTAGTAAACACAATTAACACATTTGTTTCAAGTGTTTCCCTTTGTGTGACGGATAGATAATGTATCAAATATAGGAAGCGATACGCACAAAGTAAGTGATGACATCTTTGATTAATAAACTCCTTGCCTAAAGTTCGCATTTCGAAGATATATTTCATCATCTAACTTCGAAATTGCGCCGTAGACTGATCAGACGATAATCATGTTACCCGGTTTGTTTGTCAACAAATCAGACGATAGTGTCGCTGTTTTTTAATTCTAAAATGTCAAACTTTATTTATTTATCTTATTTCCCATATAATTTAATTGTAATGTACCCGATGTACGAAAGCGGCAATAATAGAAATAACATGACCTTGTTGGGCATTACAGTGTATCAACGTCTCAACAGAAATGGTTAACAGCCCTTGAGCTTATTAGCGGCCCTCGACTTCGTCGCGGGCCGCTAATAAACTCTTGGGCTGTTATCCATTTCTGTTGAGCCGTTAATACACTGTAATGCCCTTCAAAATCATGTTATTGTTATAATAAATAATTACATAATAATAGTAATTTCTTGAGTGGATACGAAGCCGCGTGTGGAAAAATATTTTGTGCTCACATATGGGATATTCACGCACCCCCCCCCCCCCCCAAAAAAAAAAAAAAAAAAAATAAAAATAAACACTGGACCTTCTTGTTTTTTAATCGCCTTCGGAAAATTTTCCAATATTTTCGATAAATAAATCGGTGAATAATTTAAAACGCAAATCAAATGCTCGTCAAATAATTACCATATTGCATTTATTGAAGCGATGCATCAAAATAGAGTTCACAGGTAAGTTTTTTACAACGTTCATTAATGGGTCGAAACTGTTTCGTAATAAAAATTTAATGAGAGGGATAATTCGAACAGTTTTTTTAAATTATCATGTGCGATCATCTGGATAACATTATCGAGTGTTCAAAAGTGCACATTCAAAATGCTAGAATGTTGAAACCGGTTCTCTTTAATCGAGTTTTTCACCTTCAACAATTTCTCGACATTTTTCGCTCAGGGAGAAATAAATTTAAAACAAATCCAAATTTATTTTTTGGGGGATTTCTTATGAATTCGTTTTCAATCCTTTGTTTTCCAACTGTTCTCTTGCACATGGGGATGTCAAATAGTAAATTCTTTACCTAACGTAACGCTCAAAACCAATCAACGCTGTTCAGGAAATATCGCCGTTCCATATTATTGAAGGTTCTGCCTAAAATACATAGCTTTTAACCCCTCATTGGCACTGTCTCGTTTAAGTCGATCCAATGAGGGGTCATAAGCTATGTTTTTGAGGTAAGAAATGAAGTTTTTTAGTTATTTGAGAAATTTGCTTTTTCAAGTGTCGTCTTCTAATCGTGTAAGTTAAGGGGTTAAAGTTTCAGTACTTACAGAGTGATTGGATATTCAACCACCATTGAATTGACATTCATACAAATTTCTGAACCAGTTACCCCAATAGAAATCAATGAGCCATCTGTAAACTGGAATTGTGTATTGTTGGGTTTCTACATTTGACCCAAAGGGCAGCAGGATTAACCCTTGACCTGCCGAATATTTAAAAATGTTTTCCCTCAAATCTAGTCATGGCTGCTGAGTAAAAAGTGCTCAAATTATTCTTAAGTATCAACAGATTTTCTGTACCTGGCAGGATTATACGCCAACAGCATCTAATGAGTTAAATAAATTTTGGCGCCCACCCCCCCCCCCCCCACCCCACCCCCACCCCCTGACCATCATTTCAATTAAAAAACAGATTCGATTGCAATTGTGTCACTGAGGATACATTAGGCTCGATCAATATCGGACCAATAGTGCAGCAATATGGGAAAAAAAAACCAAATAAAAACTCCTAAATATACAACAAAGTAATTTTAAGTGTTTTTTTTTTTTTAATTTTGAAAGCATTTGACACACACTTTGCACTTTACTGGATTCTGAGAAAGTAACAAAATAATAACCCTTTATCTAACATGGCTGGGATACGACAGTTTTTATATTCTTCAGAGAATATTAAACCATATTCAATCTTGTTTCTAGAACACGAATTATTATTCTAACTTGGAACAAGCTCCTTCCAAGGAGTGGTAATAGGCTTTATTTATTCGATATGATTTTTTTCCCTCAAAATGCCCATTATCAAACTCGGCTGATGTGACTTCAAACTCGGCTGATATGCCTCCGATCAGGGTCGATATGAAGTAAGCCCCCTTGATACGTAACTTGTCGCAACCAATTTGTTTACACCGAAATGTTCACAGTTAGTTGTCGTGCGTAATCAGGCAAATTGGCGTTAAGTGCATGATGGGGGTGGTTTGAAACAGTTTTGTGTGATGAGGAATTAATGATGATAATGTGTGATGATTAGGTGGATGAAGAAGTGTACAGAAAATTCATCGCAGGGTAAAATTCGGAGTCGTAGGCGGAGATTCGTCAAAGTGTGATAACAGATAATTCAGCTGTCTGAACGTCGCTGCTTCCACACTGTCAGGACGTTCGGATAGCTGAACTAGGAGACGAGGAAACTTCCGACTTTGTGAAAAGAATGAGAAACAGTAACATTGTCAGTAAACGGTATCAAATCTGAGATTGTTTGTAATTATTTGTTTGGGTTTAATAAATAAAGAGTTTATCACTGGTTTACTTCTGTCTCAGGCTGTTATGAAGTTTTATTTCCAAATGAAACAAAATACTGTGTTTTGATTGGCTGAGAGGTACAGTGTAACTGGCAATCCATAGTGGCCTTTTTTACACCGTGGTTACCCACGATATAAAATCAAGAATACACAATAGCAGGCTATATGGCTAAAAAAGTACCCATTTTTAATTATTAATTCAGACCTTCTGCTCGGTTATGTTAGAACAAAAATAAAAATACAGGTAATTTAATATTCACGTGCAATAAAATATTACAGATATTGATGTCATTGGAACTGGCTCATTGAGCCAGTTCCAATGACATCCATATTTGTCTGGTTTTATTAAGAAACTTACAAAGTGCAAATGTTCTGTCAGTTTTTGCCCACAATGTAGGCTAAAGTATGAAGTACCCCCAAATTCTTGGAAATAAATCTGTTATCCTTGTGTTTTCTAGGGTGTATGTGAGTTTACACCGGTCTGGGAACTCATACACCCTTCGGTTTCGCCTCAGGGTGTATGGGTTCCCAAACCGGTGTAAATTTCCATACACCCTGTAAAACACAAGGATAACTAATATTCTCGAGCTGATTTATTTATTTATTTATTGGTGTTTAAGGTCACATACTTATGCACAATGGCTAATCGTGACCGTGACAGTTTTACGGGTGGAGGAAGCCGGAGTACCCGGAGAGAACCACCGAGCAACGACGAGCAGCTGTCAGCTCTCCAACATCGTAACTCTGAACTCTGCACCTCAGCACAGGCAGGGTTAGATTGGTTGAAGACATGTGCACCACCGACGTGCAGTACGCCTCAGTACACAGCGTCATCGTGCCCCCATGTAGGCAATCGGGGTGAAGTGTCTTGCCCAAGGACTTCTCGAGCTGATATCTCGAACGATATGAAACTAGCCAAGTAATAACCTCTAAATATTTTCGAAACAAAATATTAAAAAAATTGGGCTTTCATTTGCGCAGCTATTCAATATTTATCTATTAAAACGGAGTTTATTATATGGATAACAACGCAAGAGGTAAATGAATGCTTTATTCCTGCATTTGGGAAATAAATTTACACTGTAGGTCTAACACCGAATAAATTCGGTACCTTTTGAATGACGTCAACTAAAGTCTTAGCATTTCCACAAAGACGTCATGACGCTGTGCTCCAGTAATGGTGAAAAACAAAAAGTATTAACCCTTTGAAACCAAGAGACCGTTTTTCCGTTCCCGGAACATGATACCCCATAATTTCATTAAGTGGGATGAGTGCGAAGCGCATATGTAGGGTAGACCAATTAATATTTTCAACGTGCAGCTTTGGGGCTGCACGTTGACAATATTAATTAGTCTACCCCCAATAATAAATATGAACTCTTCCATCTGCTGCCTTGAACTGACCTGGAAGATACCACCTGTGTTCAGAGAGTTAAACTTTTTATAGTAAATATTGACTATTTTCACCCAGAGACGACAGAGAAACCTTATGGAATATACAAAATGAACATAGATAGAATGTGTCAAAATTCAGTTTTTTTTTATTCCACTCGTAGCAATAATTCTTTAACACTCTCGCCAATGCTCGTGGGTAAAATAATTAATCCTACTGATGTTTGTGAAAAATGAAGATGATGCATGCGCATATTTTTCGCGGCAATACAAACTGAATGTTTACAAGATAATTTAGTTATATTAGCAAAAAAGTTGATACGGTATTCTTTTTTTTCGTGCTAGTCTTTGTTTGATGATGTGAAAGCTATTAAACTGTGACTACAGTCACGGCGTAACAGCTTTGTGTCATCAAACGTCATCGACGGGAAGAGGTACAGCGTTGATTGACTTGACACCATTTTGGAAATGGAGCTGGGCAGATAGAGGTGCGGCGTTTTTTTCTGACGTTCCAGCAATCCAGTTGCATATAGATTCGAGTGTTAAACAGGAACAGCGAAATGAGATCGTGGTGGGGTGGATTATGACAAACCATGCGACCACAGATAAAAGAAATAGTATCGATTGTGGATAATTATATTCAAATTTATTGTTGGTTTGCTGCGGGGTAAACTGGACATGGAATAAACACCAGATATGTCCCCTAATGATTTGCAATAGGAAACGACGGTTTACAATACTGAAACAACCTGACTAGAGGGCTGTTAACAATAATTTTTATTTACTGCTACACAGTTATTCTGTTGTTCTATATTGTTACTGCATGTGTACAGTTAAATCCTTTATTTGTTTTAATGATTGAAATATTGCTTGACAAGATATAATAGATATTTGCTTTGTGTTCTACATTTGTACAAAAAATCTATGATAGTTCAATTCAGAAAACTGACCAAACAGAATTAGAGTTCGTTACTATTTTACATCAAAATATAATTATTTACGTTACCAACCGCTTCAAGGTGTCGCGTGAGGCATTTAACCCTTTACCTAACGAATCGCCCGCATCCGCCCGCGTAATATGCAAATTCAGCAGTTGAAAAAATATTACTTTTCAAAAAAATTCAACAAAACCATATCATGTGACCCCTCGTTGGAACGAGCTCGATGAGCTCGTTCCAACGAGGGGTCACATGATATGGTTTTGTTGAATTTTTTTGAAAAATTTAAAAAAATGATATTTAAAATAATAAATTTTGATATCGTCTGCGTTGGGTAAAGGGTTAAAGACAAAAACAAAAATAACAAGACGACCAAGGGGCCGGTGTAATATCTTTACAAATATTTTCAGATAATAAACCATTGGTACAAGCGCCAACTATTTGTTTCAAGTAAAGGGAGCCAGACCTCAAGAGTTTGATATAAATACAAAATACACATGTATTGAGCGTCAAATTAACTATTTTATCCGGCGCGCATTATTATTTATACTACTCAAAGTTTGCTAAGCACCAAATATTTGACACATCATTGTGAAATTTGCTTGTGACATATTTTCGATATTTTTGGTGGATATGTTTGAGGAATGTATTGGGATGGTCCCCAGTGTTTACATTAGCTCTCTTGACAGGCAGACTTTTCGCGACAGTTATGGAAAGCATGTACTCCGTGATTTTCATGATGTTTTCGTGTACTGTCTACATGTACATGACATGTGTAGGGTATTCAATCTTCGTTTCAACACAAACCCTTGTGATTTAATGATTGAATATGGCAAATGCAACTGTAAGAAGATATTTGTCTGAAGCAGAAACGTGGCGGGCTGTAGGGATGGTGGAGCAAGCGGCTACCCATCTGCAGGTTGGTGAAGCCCTTGGTGTGCACTATACGGTGATCACCGGAGCCTAGGGAAGATTTCAGCAGTATGGCACATCAGTAAGACGGCATGGTGGTGGCAGAGACAGGGCAACATCTGCAGCTGAAGACCGGTTTTTGATCATTCAGGCCCGTAGGAACCGCTTTGCCACAGCAACCCAGCATCACAGTGACCTTCAGAATGCATCCAGGTAAATGTTTCGACGCAGAATATCCGGGCAAGGTTGCACGAAGGTGGTCTCCGATCGAGAAGACCATGTATTCGCATTCTGCTGTCCCAGAATCACCGCCAGGCACGATATGAATGAGCCATGGACCACGTTGGATGGACCAGAGAAGATTGACGACCAGTCCTTTGTACATATGAGTCAAGATACTGCCTAGACCACACAGATAGGCGTTCTAGGGTATGAAGAAGACAGGAGAGAGATTCCATGCAGCCAACATTGCTGAGCATGACCGCTATGGTGAAGTGTCAGTCATGGTCAGGGGCGGCATCAGCTGGGATTGACGTACAGAGCTCTGTGTCCTTGAACGTGGTACATTGACTGCACAACGGTATATTGATGAGATCCTGAAAATCCGCGTCAGATTGTAAGCAGGTACAGTGGGTGATAGATTCATCCTTATAGACGATAATGCCCGTCCTCGTGTTGCCCATGCTGTCAGAGAGTACCGACAGAGGGAGGGGAGTGGGCATATGGACTGGCCAGTAAGATCCCCTGACCTCAATCCAATCGAACATCTGGAATGAGTTGCAGCTTGCAATTTCAACCCGTCCAGTCCAGCCAAGAAGTGCCCAGGAGCTTGGTGGCATGATGGTCCAAGAATGGAACAACATCCCACAAAGGACCACCGGGAACCTGATTGATCAGCATGAGAAGGCGTTGTCAATCTGTAATTAACAGTAATGGGTCTCACACTCGATACTGAAGCCATACCAGTTCGCTCCGTTAACTTTTTGGCATATTGAAAAATTTCCTCTTTTACCAATAACATCCATTTTCCATGGTTATCGTATTCGAAAGCTAAAAAATAATGTCAAACACAAATAAAATCTTAATTTCTGTACTTAAATCATTAAAAATATAATTAAATAAAAAATATATGCACTTTTCATTACAACATTTCAACCAAAACGTAAAACAGGTTGTTGGATGTACTTGGTGCTCAGCAAACTTTGAGTAGTATATTTGACACCAGGCCTTAAAAATTACCACATTTTTTTCCAAAATTAATGACACATTTTATTTTTATAAGAAATGAAAAATAAAAGCCTGAAAATATGTCAGTTCCACATTTCCAGTTACTCATAATACTCCAATATTTATTTTGTTTTTTTCTTGGGTAAGACGATGGTCTGCCAGGCACGTGTTGAGAAGTGTTCTTTCAGGTTTTGACAGATATTGATTTCCACCCTTTATTCATTTCACATCACGGATTACCCGTTCTTCCAAAGCTATTTTAACTGTCCATAACAATGTATCTGAAAATATGATACTATTCATTCGTTTGTTACCCTATGCTTTTCCACATTTAACCCTTTACCATAACACGAAAGGCAAACGCACTTGCAAGAAAAATTCTTGGAATAACTAACTTTTTCACTTTTTGCGTCAAAAACATAGCTTATGACCCCTCATTAGTACGAGGTCAACGAGCTCGTTCCAATGAGGTGCCATAAGCTATGTTTTTGAGACAAAAAATGAAGAAAAAAACAATGAAAATTGAATGGTGCGTTTTCTATACAAACCTCACCGGTTTTGAAAGTTACTTTGAGTAAATGGTTAAAAACATCTTTCAAGCCGACCATGAAGAGAAATTATTAATCTTCTGCTTGGATAATTTCATTTAACCCTTTACACAACGTAACAGCCAAAACCGACCTGCGCTGTTCTCAAAAAACGCCAATTAATTTTCATTATTTTTTCATTTTTTGTCTCGAAAACATAGGTTATGAGCTCTTTCCAACGAGGGGTCATAACCTATGTTTTTGAGACACAAAATGAAAAAAATAGTTATTCAAGAATTTCCTTTGCAAGTGTCGTCTGCTTTTCAAGTTAGATTAAAGGTTAAGTTAATTTATTTTTAGGAGACGATAAACAACTCGATCAAACATTATAAATAGCAAAGAAATATTTAAAACTCAGTGTTTATTGAAAATTTGGAAAACGCAGCAACTGTTTCAGAAAGTTTAGTAATCTTCTAAATCTTCCCATGAAAGGAAGAGAAAGTCCATTTTCATATGAAGCTGTAGATGATTCCATCACAAAAGTGAGCAGTGCTCCCCAGCACACGCTGTTGAGTTCAAGTTTGCTTCGACAATTTCAAACATCTGTTTTCTTTTCAAAAACATATTTTTGAATGTGACAATGAATTTCTTAATCGTAGTTTTGAGTATAAATTCTCAATGGGGCGTGACTTTTCAGTGTATCCTGCTTGATTTTATTTACTTGTTTAACCCTTAACCCAACGAATCGCCCGCATCCGCCCGCGAAATATGCAAATTCAGCAGCTGAAAAAATATTATTTTTCGAAACATTTCAACAAAACCATATCATGTGACCCCTCGTTGGAACGAGCTCGTCGAGCTCGTTCCAACGAAGGGTCACATGATATGGTTTTGTTGAAATTTTTTGAAAAATTTAAAAAAATGATATTTAAAATAATAAATTTTGATATCGTCTGTGTTGGGTAAAGGGTTAACATACATTGCATAAGTTTCTAAAAAAAATTTTAATGCATGAGAATTTTTGGAAAATGATTTTCCCAACATGTCTCATTTATTTTGGAAAAAAAACAATGTGCCACTTTATCATAGTGTTGTATGCTTCCTTGTAAAGTAGCGAGAAGTGACTAACAAATATGTTTTTTATTATACGCTAAACGACAGATTATGGAAAAAATTGCGGAAAGATATAAATCGTATCCCCCACTGTGAAGATATAGAAATTTTCACTTTCACGGTATCAATCAAAATTGCGGCTTTCATAGAATTACTTCAAGATGAATACGAGTCATATTATCGCTGGAAATGATCAATTTGTTCTAAAAATGTTTAATGAAAAGAAAATCTAGTATCTTTGAGTGGATACCGATCATTCCCAGCAATAATTCAACACGTATTCACCTTGAATTGATACATGAAACCCGCCAGCTGAATCAGATCTCAAGACAATGCCGGTTCCGAGTATCGATCAAATCACTTCCGCGTATCAATGCGCTATCTACTAAGTTTCATGCATCAGTTCAGGGTTGAAACGAGTGGAATTATCGATTCCAGATTCTTATAAAAAGCGTATAATACAAGAAAATCTAATGTTTTTGAGTGGATACCGAAAATTATCTCATGATTGACCGAGACAAATGGATATTTTTCGCGTGCGCTTGCGCAAGCAAAAGTTACCATTTGTCTCGGCCACTCAAAAACTCTAGATATCCTCTATATATCTTTTAACAAGGGTTGTTTTTTATTCCTCTCGTGCCGTTAATAGAACTTTACCTCCTTCAAACTCACGTTAATTTTATATTAGCGTCTCTCCAGTAATGATAGCTGCTTTCCGTGTTTATTGTTGGCCATTGACTTCGACTCGGGTCACAAAACACATGGTGGGCAGCTGATCATTCATGTCGGGCCGCTAATAGACCGTAATGTCCTCAAACTCATGTTATTGTTATATTAGCGTCCCCACAGGAATGATAGCAGCGCCAATGTTTATTATCGGCCGTCGACCTTGTCTCGGGCTGCTGACCATTCCTATCGGGCTGCTAATGAATCATAAAATATGTTATTATGGAATTAAGCTTAAGATTTATTGTTATTATACCCATAGGATCCGTATATGGTCATTGATTACATGGAGAGTAATCGCTTGCCTGGACTGGTTACGTGAAATAATTCATGAGAGGTGAGGGACGTTGTACAAACACGAGTGTTTTACAATATAGTCCCTCGCCTCGAATGAATTATTTCACGTAACCAGACCAGCCAAGCGATTACTCTGTTTATTACTTTTCATTATTAACGATAATTATATTATTTAACCCTTTACCTAACGTAACGGCAAAACGGTCAACGCTATTCTCAAAACTCGCCAATTAATTTTCATTATTTTTTCATTTTTTGTCTCAAAATCATAGGTTATGATCCCTCATTGGAACGAGCTCGTCGAGCTCGTTCCAATGAGGGGTCATAACCTATGATTTTGAGACAAAAAATTAAAATAATAGGTATACAAGAATTTTTTTGCAAGTGTCGTCTGCTTTTCATGTTAGGTGAAGGGTAAAAAAAGCAAAAAAGCAATGAAGTCCACATTACACCCACGGCAAAGCGTCTTCATTTGCGCGCACGGATACATGACACAATTATTGATTGAATAATTCACTTGTGAAGTTATCGTTTATAATCAAACCCGGAAATCCCAGTAAATCACACTTTGGAAATTGATTACAAGTCTACAATGTACCAGAGCCGTTATAATCCCAAATAATACAATATATAAAAAAGTGAACAACGAGTAGCATTCATTACAGACTGTCATATAATCACAAGGTCACCCAAGTAATGGTTTTATCAAACACAATCCTAAATAATATTCAATGAAAATCGATCAAATTAATTTGTCATTGTGAAGAGCATCATTGTAAAATAAACGGGTTTAATGAAGATGTGATCGACTAGCGTCACTCTACCGACAAAAGAATTGGGATTTTGACTGAATAGTGCGATTATAATGGATGGTAGGGAATCGAATATCAAGTCTGTGAATCATTCACAGAATTGTGATTTTGAAGAGGTAAACTAATCGATGCCACAAGTGGATGAAAAAAGTCGTCAAATGCTTGGATGTTTGTAATAAAATATTCTTTTCAGGAAACACGCTTGTTTTGGGTGACATTGGATGAGAATAAATAAAGAGCAAACATCGGCTGTGTCTGTTAATAAACTTCGTTAATGCAGATCATGGGAAATGCTTTTCAAGACAAACAAACGTAATCATTCATCAGATAGTTGCATCTAAGCACTTAATTCTACGAACTGCACCTCAGAAGAAATCAGCGACACTTGTCTTTTTCAAATTTCTCGGATGCCATAGAATTAAGAAAGGACCCTGGTTTTGTTTACATTGGCATGGCGGGGGTTCGAACCCACGCCGAGAGAGTTTCCTTCGGCACCAACCGCCTAGCGAAACTATACTGAACCACGCACACCACTCGACCACCGAGCGAAACTATACTGAACCACGCACACCACTCGACCACCGCGAGTGGTGTTCGTGGTTCAGTATAGTTTCGCTGGGCGGTTGGTGCCGAAGGAAACTCTCTCGGCGTGGGTTCGAACCCCCGCCATGCCAATGTAAACGTAATCATTTTCCTTAGTTTTCATTCATACTCGGTTATAATTGCTCACAAAAGCTATGACTTAGTTTGACATAGTTAAAAACCTAGTCTGTGTGCAGGAATATCCGAAAAACTTAAGTTGTTTTTTAACTGCAGTAATTGGTGAAAATGGTTATACTTAGTCGATAGGTCTTTACTGATATCTGCCTTAATCATCTCAGAGATTATCGCTTTCTTCCATTAAAACCAGAAAACCGATAAAAGAAATCTTTGTTTTAGTATAACCGTGGGCAATAGCCGTCAGTATCTGCTGTGTAATTCTGGTGTTCAACTGATGACTCGAAGACAAATTAAAGATGATAATAACTTAATAGCGAGTCTGGTATCCCAAATGTCTAACAGCAATAAATATTTAACAACTGGACTTGTTGGATTTCCGAATAATATTACAGTAATAGCTCGTGGGATTTCCGAATAATATGAAGCACAGTAACGCTTTGAAATCCAAATCATAACTGAATGCTTACTTGTTATCAATGTTATATATAGGGCACAACGAGTCATGTCACTACACGCTTGCTGACCCCCCCCCCCCCCACCCCACCCCACCAGGCTTCGTGAGGCTCTACTGCGATATGGATATTTCTAAATTCAGGAGCTATACTGTGTTATGTGGTTAATATCAATTCCTTCTTGTTACAAGAGGAGGAAATGACGTTATGCAGTTCGAGTCTTAAAACATAGCCACTGTCGTCAATTTGTTCTGAACATAGCAATTACACTTTTTATGCAAGAACTTCCTAACGGTGATTTGGATTTTAGTTATTTTTGGTATGGAGAGCAACTAACACAATATACATAGCATAGTATACGGGTGTTTCCTTTGTGAATAAATTATGCAAATTAGCCAGCCATTTTAGTTTTTAGCACTGTCCGTCTCTTGGCAAAAAACACAAAATCACGATAGTCATCAAAACTTGACTTGCGTCACACTTATCGATGGACCAACGAATTGGGATGTTTGAACGAATGGTGCGATTATAGATGATGGTACAGAATCGAATATTAAGTATGTTAACCACTGATAGAATGTGATTTCGAAAAGGTTTTACTGTCAATCGATGCAACATCTGGGTGAAAAAGTGGTTTAAGCCTTTACCTAACATGAAAAGCAGACGACACTTGCAAAAATAATTCTTGAATAACTATTTTTTTTATTTTTTGTCTCAAAAACATAGGTTATGACCCCTCGTTGGAACGAGCTCGACGAGCTCGTTCCAACGAGGGGTCATAACCTATGTTTTTGAGACAAAAAAAAAATGAAAAAAATAATGAAAATTAATAGGCGATTTTTGAGAATAGCGCTGGCCGGTTTTGGCCGTTAAGTTAGGTAAAGGGTTAAAGCTTGGATGTTTGTAATAAAATTTACATCATATCGGGAAATTCTTTTCAGGAAACACTCCTGGTTTCGGTGACAGCGGATAAGAATAAATAAAGAAGAAAGATAGGTTTTGTCTCTTAGTAAAGTTTATTGATATAGATCGTTGGGAAATGTTTTCCAAGACAATCATTTTCCTTAACCGTTACCCAAGCAACGGCCAAAATCGAACAGCGCTATTCTAAAAAATTGCCAATTAATTTTCATTATTTTTTCATTTTTTCTCTCAAAAACATAGGTTATGACCCCCTCATTGTCCAATGAGAGGCCATGACCTATGTTTTTGAGACACAAAATGAAAAAAATTAGTTATTTAAGAATTTTTTTTGCAAGTGTCGTCTGTTTTTCATGTTAGGTAAAGGGTTAATTTTCGTTCATACCGGGCCATAATTGCTCACAGTCAGTAGCTATGACTGACTCGGTTTGGTAAAGTTAAAAATCCCGTCGGTGTGCAGTATACGGCCCCATCCCTCGACTTGACGCCAGTGGGGGGTTAGTGCAATCTCTTGTTTCATCCAGCTGATCCGGACTCGTAAACGAAACGGAATACGGTGACCCCAAATCAATCTTATTTGTTACGAGGTTGGCTATAAAACTGCCCCGGCCACTTTGACATAAAGAACTAAGGAAGCGGCGGTAAGCGATTATTGTATAAAACGATGATTTTTTTCCATCGAATTCGACAGACGAAGTGTCATCTCGTATATTTTCTATTCGTAAATGAAAGTCACTAATTTCAAAACGGTAATAAGACGTTATCTCTGTTGACATGCACGATAGTAGTAGCCGTACAAAGGGGGCTTGAAGTGAAAGTTGTAATCAAAACCCCAATTTTGTTTGGAATATTTGGATGATGTTGGACAATCCATATCGTTCAGGAAAGCTCCTATCACGCCAATTTTTGTCTCATTGACTATTAACCCTTTACCCAACGAACCCATTTCAGACTGTCCCATTACCCAACGAATCGCCCGCATCCGCACGCGTAATATGCAAATTCAGCAGCTGAAAAAATATTATTTTTCGAAAAATTTCAACAAAACCATATCATGTGACCCCTCTTTGGAACGAGCTCATCGAGCTCGTTCCAAAGAGGGGTCACATGATATGGTTTTGTTGAAATTTTTCGAAAAAGTTTTAAAAATGATATTTAAAATAATAAATTTTGAAATCGTCTGCGTTGGTTAAAGGGTTAACCTGCTAAGTATTTTCTAAATATTTCTTCATCTGATGACAAGATTTGATGAATAATTTCTGAAACTTTTACTTAAGAAATCGCTGGTCGAAAAGTCGATACAATTTTTTTGCGTCGGACCGTTTTGCATTAACCTTTTACCCAAAGTAATGGTCAAAACCGGCCAGCGCTATTCTCAAAAATCGCTAATTAATTTTTATTATTTTTTCACTTTTTGTCTCAAAACATAGGTTATGACCCCTCGTTGGAACGAGCTCGTCGAGCTCGTTCCAACGAGGGTCATAACCTATGTTTTTGAGACGAAAATGAAAAAAATTAGTTATGCAAGAACTTTTTTTGCAAGTGTCGTCTGCTTTTCATGTTAGGTAAAGGGTGAATGTGTTCATTGTTTACTTATTTTAGTGGCAAGAGATTTGCTGCCCTGTGCAGGAAAATTCGCCAGCTGTATTAACTGGTAGAGTGCTGAATTATCTTTGGCCATCAAATCTTGTGCACATGTCGTTGCCTTGTTACAATTTGTGGGAGAGTGCCAATGGGCACTCTCCCATAAATTGTAACAAGGCAAATCCTTACAGACTTAATAATGTCACTTCAAAGATAATACAAAGCACATCCACTGAATATGAGCCTGCAAGTTGTGGTACCTGCGCTTCAGAATAAAGCCCAAATATGGGCTTCCAGCACTCTACCAGTTAAGGAGTTAATACTCAATCTTTCTAATTTTCCTCGGTCTTGTGCGTGACTCACAATACTCATGCCGATGAATGGTTTACCCATATTGAGTGTGATTGTTATAAAACAGATGAATTGATGATCTTTCTAGTGTTTTATCAGTGTCATTTCCTTTCAGTATGGGCAAATACATGCAGTTGTTCGAGACTTGGTTTGTGAAAAGTTCGGCGAGGCAGCATGGACAGCCATATTGTAAGTAAATTAATGCCATAGTTGGTAGGTATGTGGCGCTTGTTAAGTCTATACTAATTTGTATGAAGAGGATCCTCAACGAGTCATGTTCGAAATGTATAGGCGAAGTTTACTAAATTCGGTTCAAACCGAGGCTCGACAGGGACAATGCTAAAACAGATGGCGCCTTGATGCATACAGGGAGGTAGCGCGGTGGCACAGGGGTTACGGAATTGGACTTCAAACCGAAAGGTCCACGGTTCGATCCCCGCCTAGGGTAAGTGTGTTGTGTCCTTGGGCAAGGCACTTAATCCTGATTGCCCACATGGAGGCACGGTGGTGCTGTGTACTATGGTGTACTGTGTGGAGTTGGTACGTTGGTTCTCTCTGGGCACTCCGGCTTCCACCATCCGTAAAACTATCCGACACGAGGTGTAGATAGATGCACACAAGGACGATTTATAAACGGGGTTCATACATTTGCAACAGAATCGCAGGAATGTGAAATATGTTTATCACATAAACTTTCTTTTGAAAGGATCTCGCGGTTTCAATCGGAAAGGTCGGGAAAATAAAACTGCTCCCGTTTTAAAACTACGTCATTGTGCATGGCAGCAAAACATATGTTGATTTTTTACAAATACAATATGACGTTTTGTGCGGTGTTTGTGTGATATATGTGGTAACTGTGTGTGCCATCTATTTCCGGCAATTAGCAAAACAATTTATTTAAACCAATAGTCTAAATTATCTTGTTACAAGGCCACAAAAACGTGTTTTGCATTTTTTTCTCACTTGGTTAAGTCCACTTCTGACGGTGCATCTTACTCGAGGTGGGCTTTAAAAATAACTGACGCAGAGGCTGGTATGTTGTGTGAAAAAAAAGAAAGAAAGGGAGGGGGGGGGGGGGACATGTCCTTTGTGTCCATCACCACCACCCTTTCCTCTGGCAATGTAGCTTCATATAATTTGGCCTGGAGCCACATCGTCAGTTTAATACACCACTTCACAAAATATCTAGTTGGATGTCAGCTTTGCCATTTTGTCCACGCCATTCATCCTGTTACTAGCCGTTTGATGTATGGATATCAATATTAAATCCGAGATAGAATTTTACCCTAATCCCTTTTATGGGTAAAAAATTTCCCCAGTTGATTTAGCACTGAAAGAGTTTATATCAATGATCTTTACACATCTGGATTGCTCGAACGCGCTAAATGACGCAAATAGAATAGTGTTCCACCCGCCTCCATCTTAGAGGAAAGCAATTGTTATAGAGAATTTTCAACATTAAACTTCTCGATAGTTTTCCATTTTCAGACTCGATGATTGCTCTTTAAAGAATAAATTTTGATGTCTGCGAAAAAGGAACATGTTCCAATAAGAGTAAAATCCTCCTCGCCTACTGATCAGATGAGATCTAGCGTTGTTTCTTTTATGTTTACGGCTCCAGTAGTAAATGTTACCGTCTGACGTCACAACGCGAAATAATGTCACTCGTTTCGTAATTGCTTCATCAACGGAGTGACTAACAAGCCACTTCATTTTTCTGGATTTTTCACACGTGCAGCAAACGGTGTTTTGTGTGAAGTGTTGTTTAAATTACAAACCGGTTTACGATTTGAACTGAGATGGAATGAGTTTATCTGGTTTGTTGATTATTTATCCAGTGCCGTCGTGGATACACGAGAGGTTTATTTACTAAACCTGTGATCGTTAAAAGTTGCCTTGAACAAGGCAACTTTTAACGATCACCAGTTTAGTAAATAAGCCTCTCGTGTTTCACGATGTAGGTTTTTGACTATGGGTAGTGTCTTACTGGAACATTTACATTATTGTGATGAGTTGACGGTAACATGGTCTGAGGTCTGCGACTCGGAGCGTATGTCCAACCTCGACCTCCGAACAGCAAACCTCAGACCATGTTACCATCAACTCATCACAATAATTTATAATGTTGACGATGTGCAGATGTTTCACGGCATATGAAAATTGGATAATTATAACATACTATAGTTATTATTGGTAAAAACACAAGTGACGAGAATGGAAAGTCGATAACGTGTTACTAGTTTTCAGTGCTTGGCTTTCTTTCGATGTTTGGTGATGTAAAAGCCTTTAAGCTGTGACCGTAGTCATATCGTAATAGCTTTCATGTTAGTGAACATCGCTGAAGGCAGGAGTTACCGAGTTGACTCACCTGATGTCATCTTGGGTGGGAGTGGGGGGGGGGGGGGGGGGGGTTACAGATTGAGTTGCGACGTTTTTTCGCTGACGTCCCAGCAGTCCAATTGTATTGGAATCAGTTGTTTATAACTTACGTCGTTTCACTTCCACAGAGCCGAAACGATGTCATGCTTCTATTGTAATGAAAAATTATGTCCTAAACTTTATGTTGTTAATGTTAGTTCTATTGACTCGCAGACGAGAGAAAAATCGATATTGGATAAACAAGTATAAAGTGTGTAAAATATTTTTTTAATCCAATCGTTGCATTAAATATTTTACTCTCCAACACTCGTGGAATAAATAATTAATGCCACTCATGGAATAACAAAAATGACACAAAAGATATTTATTCTACATTGTATGTTCAACCCAAGCTCTCATGCCACCAGTCTAATTCTGTTCCCAATTCAAATCTTTTATGAACTGTTTATTTACCCATGTTTACCTGCCGCTGATGTAGTGTGATGTCGCTTTACTCACAAAGATGTACCAATATTCTTTCGTGCTTCAGTTAGATATTTCAATCAATAAGTATTTGATTTGCCATGAAAACACCGCGATATTAACACAGTTAACCCTTTACCTAACGTAACGGCCAAAACCGGCCAGCGGTATTCTCAAAAATCGCCTATTAATTTTCATTATTTTTTTCATTTTTTGTCTCAAAAACATAGGTTATGACCCCTCGTTGGAACGAGCTCGTCGAGCTCGTTCCAACGAGGGGTCATAACCTATGTTTTTGAGACAAAAAATGAAAAAAATTAGTTATTCAAGAATTATTTTTGCAAGTGTCGTCTGCTTTTCATGTTAGGTAAAGGGTTAAAACTCTTCATTTCTAATGGTTATGTTATGAATCATTCGGTCAAATCCAGTCTCGATTGAACAACATTTCTAGCGTTGATTCAATGAAAATAAATCCTTAGAGGTATTTTTAAGATTCAGTCGTCTGGAATATATCAATTGGTCGAAAACGCGAAGCTTAGTTTAGCTTTTCCAAGAACAGAAATATTCCAGACGATTGAATCAAAACATATGCGATGGGCTTTTTAAGGACTAGGCTGGTTCCAGGCCAAAACAACGTCGGATTCTTTACAGAATTAAACTGTGGTTGCTGAATCTTATCTATCTTCTAGTACGCCTACGAGACTACACTTAAAATATTTTTGTCCCGAATAGCCATGTCCTTTGCTTTAAAACATAAATTGTGATCCCTCATTGGAAGGACCTCGTCTCAGCGCGGACTCGTCAGCTGTTTCGAAAACCCAAAACTGGAAAAAATAAAATGTCATTGTATAATAGTTTTATGCCTTTTTCAAGCAGAGTGTATTGATCGAATAGCTTTTGGAAGAGCATCCAAACTTAAAGATTTCGTTACATTTACATTAGAAGGAGGAAATAAAGATGGACTTTTGGTTAAATTCCTTTCTTATTAATGAACTATGAGATTTGTGTTCATCGGTTAATGTCTGGTCGCAGTTACAAGTTTCATGCAAAAATTATTTAATTCTTAAACGAATGTTCAGGCGAAGATACTGTCTGAGCTAGTTCTTCAAGTATTGCCCCGAACACTAAGAAATGACATTTATCATTGAATGTGCTACGGGCGTGGGGAATATAAACGTCGGTATCTGTTGTGTAATTGTGGTGTTCAAATGATGACTCTGAGACAAATTAACCCTTTACCTAACCTGAAAAGCAGACGACACTTGCAAAAATAATTCTTGAATAACTAATTTTTTTCATTTTTTGTCTCAAAAACATAGGTTATGACCCCTCGTTGGAACGAGCTCGACGAGCTCGTTCCAACGAGGGGTCATAACCTATGTTTTTGAGACAAAAAATGAAAAAAATAATGAAAATTAATTGGCTATTTTTGAGAATAGCGATGGCCGGTTTTGACGTTACGTTAGGTAAAGGGTTAAAGATGATAACAATTTAATAGCGAATATGATATTCCATTTGTCTGACAGCAATAAACTTTCAACAATTGGACTTGATGGATATCAGATGAATTTTACAGTAATAGCTCGTGGGATTCCCCAATAATATGAAGCAGAGTGACGATCGAAAATCCGAACCATAACTGAACTCTTACTTGTGATCAGCACTATATATATAATACAATAAATGGGTCGCGTCACAACAGGTTTACTGGGTGTGACGATTAACCCTTTACCTAACATGAAAAGCAGACGACACTTGCAAAAAAAATTCTTGAATAACTAATTTTTTTCATTTTTGTCTCTAAAACATACGTTATGACCCCTCATTGGAACGAGCTCGACGAGCTCGTTCCAATGAGGGGTCATAACCTATGTTTTTGAGACAAAAAATGAAAAAAATAATGAAAATTAATTGGCGATTTTTGTGAATAGCGCTGGCCGGTTTTGGCCGTTACGTTGGATAAAGGTTTAAAGTAAGATTTCATCGCGCCTTAATCTGATGCCAGATTAACTTACTGAAGAGAATTTAAATAAACAATGGTGGTAACAATGAAAAGAGGCAACTTGTTAACAGCTGCTACGAGAGAGACTTGCGTTACATACATTACGGATGAAAAACATAATAAGTTAAAAACATTTGAAGTTAAATACGATATAATGAGAATAGTAAAGATTGTAATTGCAATATAATAACAGTAAATTAGTCTTTTGCATCGAAAGTCTATCAAGTTCTGAACATGCTCCGGCGAGTATACTGTGGTTTGCTGAACCAGTGTGTATGCGAACAACTTTGTCGTGCTGTTATTTCCACCATCATATTTGGGAAATATATCTATCTGAAGGCCTTACAGGAAAATATCGCGTGTTTTCGTTTTAAAACTAGGCGAGGGACTATATTTTTTTAAACAGTAATTTTATTTCCTTCAGATATGAAATAGGGTTTGGCAAACAGGCTAAGCCTATTTAAACGCCTCCCCCTTACAACAATATTCAATTCTGATACAAAAACATTCAAACGGGTGCAGGTGTTGGTGAGGAGTTACACTTTGACTTAGATGATATTACAAATCATTGCACTCTAAAGTTGTCATACAATAATAGTAAGTGTGTGAAACTCAACTTCTTGATAAATTGTATTTCTGGACAGAAACTGGCTGCAACTTGTTTATAGAGTGAATGGTGGACACTATGGGATCTGGCAAGATTTTCGAACAAGTAAACATGCCTATTATTCCTATTTTAAACAGCCTGTTACGTAGGGAAGGTCACCATTTAGGGATACATTAACATTGTTTAACAAATTAAACAATGTTAATGCATCCCTAAATACTCTTCTCTTTGGCGATCCCCAATATTCAGATGAGGCTAATAGTGAGCTTTGTTGGCTTTCCAGCAATATATAGTCGACACTGGGAGATTTGATAGTCGCTGGTGGTGAGTGTGAGCAACTGCTCACACATCCCACTGAATACTACTGAATCCGTCAGTCCCACTTATCTTTTTGAGGGACTATATTGTAAAACACTCGTGCGCATTCGCGCATTCGTGTTTGTACAACGTCCCTCACCTCTCATGAGTTATTTCACGTAACAGTCCAGTCAAGCGATTACTCTCTTTCACATGGTTTTCGTTGACAATATCGTATCAAACACGAATAAATAAATCTGCCCCAGATAAATTGTGAACGTTTTCTTCTTTCTTACGCGGATAATGAAATTTGTGTCAGTTTTTTGGAAATCGTCAATGCTGGTGAAATGTTCCAATATGACATACTCTTGGAAAAGGGCTCTGGAGGGCCCGTTTCAGCATTGTGTCATATTACATTTCTTAGCATTGTAATCAAATTGTTCATAGGTTTCGAGATTGGTTTTCGGAACTGCTTGAATCGACCTAGGGAGAACAACAGGTGAGAATATAGGAGATGATCAATCAATCAGATAATAAATCTAGATGCACTATATGCAGATGATGTTATCAGAGGACGGTGAAAGGACGACTGAAAAATAATCTTCCCCTCGATATAAAAATGCCTCGACATTGAATGACTGTAAACGGATAAACGTGTTGCGTGGTCCTTGCATTTTATATTTTACTTTCATACTGCAGAGACACATTTATAAGAGTAATAGTATGCTCCTTGTATGGCCATTGGTATTTAAAAGAGTTACCCGGTTTGGATATGGGGCTATTGTTCTGTATTATTTCCCAGGAACTTTCTTCTGACTATATCTGCTGTATGTTAGTGCGTGGTTTAAACAAATGCCATTATTAATAATTATACATGTAGTTTGAAGGCCTGTATAGAAGGTTTTGTTTCTCCGGGTAAGATGGAAAGGACGTACCAAACCAAAAACTTATATTACGGACTTTCAGGCCATGTTTGGACTAGTGGGTTTCATGCACCAATTCAAGGTGAATACGTGTTGAATTATTGCTGGAAATGCTCGGTATCCACTCACTCAAAAACACTAGTTTTTCTTTTCATTATACGTGTTTAGAACAAATTGATCATTTTCAGTGATAATTTGTCTCGTATATAATTTGAAGTGATGCGTTGAAAGCCGTCATTGTGATTGATGCCGTGAAAGTGAAAATTTCTATATCTTCCCAGTGGGGTATACGATTTCTTTCCGCAATTTCCGCAATCGTTTAGCATATAATAAAAAAACATTTCTTTGTTACTTTAATCTTTTTTATCTTGTTCATTCTTTCTTATAAACCTTCTGGAAGATAATAAATTATTTGCCGCTATATTTGGAGTGAATAAACAGTGAGTAATTATGATAACGAAATTATTTTGTTTGCTAACTTTAATAATAACCCTTTTTATTTATTTATTTATTGTTTTATTTATTATCTATATATTTATTAGTTGAGGTTTTTTTTACAATTATAGTATTTGAAGAACCAGGTAATACGAAATTTAAACATCGTACTTTCAATGCCACATGGCACCATCTGCAATGCTTTAGCTAAATATTGAGGATGACGATACACGATTAATTGGTTCTCATTTACAATCAGATTCCATTTGGCACTACAATCTCATTTGACACTTAAAACTTTATTTGGAATCGAAGAAAAATTCCACTTAGCACTAAAAATATTGGGCCAGCGAGAACACTGCTTACATCATTTGTTTAGACATTATATAGTCCGGTTGACCAGCATAGTTTATTGTGTTATCCCGTACAATGATGTGTTGATACTTCCAACCTCGGCCGAATTATTCTTTAACCTTTTACTCAACGACAATATCAAAATTTATTATTTTCAAATATCATTTTTTAAATTTTTCAAAAATTTCAACAAAACCATATCATGTGACCTCTCATTGGAACGAGCTCGACGAGCTCGTTCCAATGAGGGGTCACATGATATGGTTTTGTTGAAATTTGTTGAAAAATAATATTTTTTCAGCTGCTGAATTTGCATATTATTTGGACGGATGCGGCCGATTCGTTAGGTAAAGGGTTAAAAAGCCTCCTTATTTGACGTTTCTTGGTCGTGTCCATATTTTAATGGAAATTTCCGTTAAATGTCGAAAGGAGTTGGGTTTTTATGGGTAGGTTTACAGAACAAAACCAAAATCAGTGTATCACCCGGATTATTATTGTTGTTGAATTAGAAGAAAACTATAGAATTATCCGTTTATTACTGAGTATGTTTTGCCATTAAAGCGATATTCGACTTCTGTCGAGGAGTATCACAGGTAACACCCGACTACGGTAACTGTAAACTGCTGCGATATTAAATCGAAATGTAAAACAATTTTTACTTTTTATCATACCTGTGACATGGTGTTTTTTATTTTCCAACCTTAAGTTCACACCACTTTTTATCTTCTTTCCAGAAATAAGTCAGGTTTCAACGAACATGAGGACTTTCTAATATTTCAGCAATACGAAGACGCAATGACCATGAAACTCGTGGGCACTGTGTGTGAAGAACTCGGTAAGCAACTAGAGTTTCGTTTCATAAGCAACAAACTTCACTACACAAGAATTTGGAGCGTAAAAGAAATAATTGCCAGTACTTTTCTTTATATACAAATTAATTTTATATAACGCAGTACCACAAATAGCTGCTCAATACCTCGGCAGTTTGCACATCAGATCTGGCTCGCCGAAAACGAGAGTCTGAACGTTTTCATATTCATATCATGCCAGTCTCAAATGAGGCTCGTGTGAAGTACGCAGAACTACGAGTAAAAGTTTACGAACTCAAAATAAAAACTTGAGTGACTTTAACCCCTTTACTGCACGCCCATCTTAACCTTATGTGGAGGTTCTTTATTTACGCCTGTATGCGAGGAAGTTTAATAGAATTATGACATACTTAAAACTCTATAATCTGATTAATTGTTGGAAAGTGCTCGGTGAGCACTTTCCAACAATTAATTAGATGATAGCTTTGATCTGCGCATACCAGAACGCACAGATAATCATCATAAATATGTCACAATAGTCGCCTTCAGCAGCGTAAATGTTAAGCTGAACGCTCTTGACAAACACTGCATTCGAGGTCTGTTTGACAGTGCTTTACTCGACAGTTTTATGAAGATGATCTAGAAAACGAAAGATAATCTATCATCTTCTTGAAAGCGTTTTGCAACATTGAGAGACTGATATTTCAAATTCGGCAGTAATGCTCTCGAATTAATTTAATTTATTTTTGTTTACATTCTACGTGTTGTCTTGAATTTTTAGATGTCCATTGTCATCTAATAAACAGATTATTACAATAGTCCATCACTCTATTTTATCGATGACGAAACCGGGCCGGCAAAGCCAAACACGGCACCTACAGTTTACAGTTTATTTTTGAACTTATTCCCATGTAATATGGGGTAAAGTGATAATAAATATCCAAAACAGGTAAAAATTAGAAGCATGCTGGAGGTGGTGTATCCACACAAGATAATATCATTATTAACTTTAGTCGATCGCTCCCTCGGCCGTCCCTCCCTCCCTCCCCCTCCCTCCCTCCCTCCTCTCCCTCCCCTCCCCCTTCCACCCACTCTACTATTTCCATCCTTTAGGATCAATTCCCAAATGCATTTTAGCAGAACACAATTTATACATACTCATGATTACCCATGATTTGAGATATAAACATTTATATTGTTGAAATCAGTATGCAGTATGTGTTCTCGAGAACGTACCACATGTAGCATTCACCCGATTTGCTTCTCTCCCTGCAGAGTGCACTTTCAAAAAGTGGTAATGGGCTAAATACGCCCTTACCTCCAAAAGACGAAAAACAGGGCACTGTTGTCTGCAAGGGGATAACACCAGGAATGCTAGACGTTTCTACAGTAAGTGGAGAGCGCACTACCACTAAATCACCCGCAGCGCGGAGATTCCACCCACTACGAGGTGCTACTTTATCTGGCTGATCATGTCCCTTCTACACAACGGCAAAAGGACAATTTCCTGCTTTAAAAATCTATATTATAAACAAGTGCTTGGTGAGATTTGATATTTTATAACCTTGAAATGTTAAAATCTCCAGCTCAAATTGAGTATCTAACGACCAAAAGTCTCCTTTAGGGAGGTAACCAGCATAAATCTCCAAAAATGTGTAAATAAAATTGATATAGTTAGAAAAATATCTATTTTCTAAATGTAGGTTTTTAAAATTGTTCAAACGAAAAATTCAGAGGTTAGTTTCATGTAGGCCGAATATCAGATTAGGGTAACTACATATCATACTGTGATCGAAGGTCGAGGGTTGATGTGAATGTA
Source organism: Pictodentalium vernedei (assembly GCA_031216915.1). Classification (NCBI taxonomy): domain Eukaryota; kingdom Metazoa; phylum Mollusca; class Scaphopoda; order Dentaliida; family Dentaliidae; genus Pictodentalium; species Pictodentalium vernedei. The sequence continues at coordinate 382,237,694 of CM062289.1, read as the reverse complement.
CCGAGAGCTGATATCGCTGTGTGTGATGACATCATCAACATGGACGACAGTAAGCTTCTGTCTTCAAATCTTGCCTCCTTTAGCACCGTTTCATAGATGTGGCTACACCCTCGACCTATATGAAACTAACCAAATACTAACATCTTTATTTATTAAATAAAAACAAGTAATTACAAAATTTTCTCTGATCTCTTACAGTTTCCTGACAGTGTAATTGTTTCTCATTCTTTTCACAAAGTTCGAGGTTCCTTCTCCTTGTTCAGCTATCCAAACGTCTCAGCTTCCTCACTGTTTTATCTAACTGTTGTCTTCCTATTCATTATTTCGTAATAGAAGGCCAAATAAAAAATATTTTGGTTCTCACGCAATTCATTTTTAAAAACAATGAGGGAGAGGGGTGGTCTTATTTTAATTTTGTTTATTTTTTTGTTTGTTAACTGGTTGATTGCTGGACGCTTATATTTGGACTCCAATCTTGAGTGAGGAACTACAGCTTAAAGGTTTCATATTCAGTGGATGTGGTTCACATTTTTTAAGTAAATTTATTACATCTGTAGGGATTTGCCTTTTTACAATTTATGGGAGAGTGCCTAGGCACTCTCCCGTAAATTTTAACAAGGCAAATAACAGATGTGAGAATAATAAAAGACGTGAGAACAAATTTTGGTAACCAGGAACAATTTAGCACTCTACCAGTAAATAAAGAATTATCAAATACATTTGTTTCCAGTTATATATTTTGAAACTTTTTTTTTAAAAAGTAAATACTTTCTACATAATAGTCGAGTAATTTTCTGTACAATACAGCGAATTGGATCGTTATAAAACAATTACAATAAATAGACACTGTATTTTAATCAAGCTTTGTTGTAAATACGTACAAATAACTATACATCAATCCAAAAAGGTACAATTCTAAGGTCTCAACATTCCATAATAATTTTGGAAGCCAATAAAAAAGATTCAATGAGGGCGTTTAATTTCAGTGAGGGATTGCTTGAGTACCAAAAGCCCCTTTTTGACTTAACGTTTATTAACTAACAATGCTGATGATATTAACTGACAATGCTGATGCATTTGTTCTACTGTAGCTTGATCACATTTGCTCTACGAACTGTTGATTTTATTATTATTTATTGTTGACACACTATTTGTTATTTAAGTATCACTTGCTGCTGTCAAGCACCTTTCTCAGATTTAGTTCTAATTTTGTTTTTATAATGGTTTTCAGGAGCCCCTCTTGCAACAGTTCTAGAAATATTTGGAGAGTATTTCCTTTCATACTGTTTAAAACACGGTTATGACAAAATGTTGAGAACGCTTGGAGGAGACTTTTCCAGTTTTATACAGAATTTAGACTCTCTTCACTCATTGTTAGCAATGACATACAAGAACATAGAAGCTCCGTCTTTCAGGTAATCCAGCATATTGGCATGGTACATGTCATGAACGTTTTTTTTTATCAGAACGAAACATTGCTATTGGCTAAATGTACTGCCCGTTGGTCAAAGTAATAATAGTTAACCCTTTGAATCCAGACCGTGTCTTTCAAGTCAGTTCAATGACAGCAATTGGAAGAGTTCATATTCACTACCTAGGGGTATACCATTCAATATTTTCAACATGCAACCTACGGGCAGCGTATTGAAAATATTGGTTGGTTACCATAGACATGCACTGAGCAATCATCCTGCTTGGTGAAATTATGACGTGTCATATTCCTGAACCGGAAAAGTGGTCTTTAAGGTTCAAAGAGTTAACACCCAAACAATACACCAGAGCATCCGGGTTGATTTCAGTATTTATGCTGACTTAACCTTTTGCCTAATATGAAAAGCAGACGACACTTGAAAAAAGAATTCTTTCATAACTAAGTTTTTCATTTTTGTCTCAAAAACATAGGTTATGACGTCTCGTTAGAACGAGTTCGACGAGCTCGTTCCAACGAGGGTTCATAACCTAAGTTTTTGAGACAAAAAAATGAAAATTAATTGGCGATTTTTGAGAATAGCGCTGGCCGGTTTGGGCCATTACGTTGGGTAAATGATTAACCACTTGTCGAAGCGCAGGCGGGGAGGGGGATTACAGCTGATTGAGTATGTGTGTTCGCGTATCTCCTTGAGAAAGGGTATGTTTATGTTTGGTAGACCCAACGCAAGCTAATAACTTTAACTTGACATATTTCTGCAAGACAAATCTTTTTATAATATCTGTTATGGTTACCAACCTAGCTGGAGGTATTCATGGATTTGAACAACCTGACAGCGTGTGTTGAGAGACGGCGAGCCGCGTAGCGGCGATATGTTACAGCACGCTGGCAGATTGTTCAAATTCATGAAAACCGGCAGCTTACACTCTTTCTTTTGGTCAATCAATAAAACGTATGGACTCGGATATACTCAGTACACTCTAGGTATTCAAGTGACGTCACTTGAACTCTCGGTCCATTGTTCTGTCAGGTATTTCAAGTTGATAACTAACACCGAAAAGACAAAAGAGCCATGGTGTATGACAATTAGAATGGCCCTGAAACCTTGACCTGGAACTGAGAAACGAGCGAGTCTGCACTTACATTATAGTTATGAGGTGTATTTTGAAATTATTTAACCAAGGAATAACCTAACTTTGATACCTATTGGAAGTATACCAAAACATTGCAAATATCCGTCTTTTTCTTCAATAATGTTTTGTTGGCAGGGAAAACAAGATTTTGCTCTAACATCGTAGCGGAAACTACGAGAGAATGTTGTTATTTCTCAAAAGTTAATAAAATTATCTTAGAAATTTGATAGAGAACAATTTTGGTTTACCCCGTCAAACCAAAAAGGTCAAACGTTTGCTAATTCAATAACTTTCCAGTGAATAGGTCACTAGATTTGAAATGAAGCAAAATAAAACGCAAGCTCTCAAACCATCAGTCTAAATTCTTTTCGGAATTCGACGCAGTTGTGGGCTGCTTGTATACCCACCTTTTTGTGGAAACTCGCGCGCAGACGATTGTTGATACAATGTGATGTCTCTTCACTTACAAAGATATACAGATATTCTTTCTTTCCCCGGCTATAGATATTCTAATCAATAAGTACTTAATTCTCGAAAACATGGAGATATTAGCATAATTTGTGGGACTACCCTGCATAACCATAAAACCATGGCTTTGTTGAGTCTTCATTTCTATTTGTCATGTCTTCTAAATGACGAACAAATCGAGTCTCGATTCAGCAACATTTCTGCCTTTAATTCACAGAAAACGAATCTTTTCGAAAGCTTTCATTCAATCGTCCGAAATATATCAGTTGGTCGGAAAAGCGAATCGTATGTTCGTTTTTCCAACCAACTGAAGTATTCCAGACGAGTAAATCTAAATCACAGATGATGACCTATTTGAGAACTACTAGACTGGCTCCAGGCCATAAGAGCGTCGGATTTCTTATAGAATTACACTGCTGATCTGAGAGCTTGAACAAAACGTTGCCTGGTAATTTTTTGGGTGCCACACTAAAATTCTAATGAGGAAATCTGCATATAACATTATGTATACCATTCTAACTAACTATACAAAATGTGCGGACAAAGAATGGAGGTCATGGAATATGAAAACTGATAAGATTAAGATTGATACTGCTGGAAGAAGATGGAAGTTTCTTCGGATCATACGTTATATAGGCAATGCTACAATCAGAGCAAGACAATGGCGATCAAAATGTTCCTTCACTGAGATGACCATCTCACACATAATCAGCATCGTAGAACCGAGTAAGGGAATTGGTACTGGATGATAATATCAGCCGTCAATTTCTAAACCGAATCAGATAAAAGATCACTGAACGATTTTCATATTCTGTTTAATTCGTTCTTTTCTAGAGTTGATGTGAAGAATGACGGAAGTATGTTGTTGCATTACTACACCAAACGACCCGGATTATACCCCATTGTTCTCGGTACGTCGTCTTTTAATCTCATTTTTGTCATGTTAACATTTCCATTGTTAGATTCCATATGCATCTTGTGAGGTAACCGAGACACTTACAGATAAAGTGAAAAACCGCCATTCAGCCAGTGTAAAATCAAACTTACACATCACTTTGTCCGGACAAAACTACCTCATAGCCACGTGTCCCCGTGGGAACCATGGGAAGTGAAACAAGCTCTCTTTTACTGATAAAATAGGTCCCAGTCGCAATGTTTAAGGTAGAAGTCTTCTAAAATGGGCAATCTGGGTATAAACGATTCACTAAATTTAACTTTAACTCCGTGTTGCGGTCACGAGTAGCCATTGTGTAGAGAGATGTAATTTAAACACCATTAAATACATATTAAGAGCCACGTGTGTGTTGTGTTACTCATTCTGAAATTCTAAATTGTGAAAAACCATTCGCAGATGAGACTACATGAAGCTTCGGGTTAAAAAAGGTTGAGTTGTTGATCTGCTAACACTTTCTTTTATAATATAAGTGGTCAGATTCACGGACGTACCCCTGAATCGCCCATTTAGGGAATATCAAAAAGTTTGAGTTGTTGATCTGCTAACACCTTATGTTACAATATAAGTGGTCAGATTCACGGACCTACCCCTGAATCGCCCATTTAGGGAATAGCTGTTGATTTATCAGGGTCTTAAGTAAAGCTAATGGTTGCTACATCGTACATTCAGTAATTGTGCACTTGGGTGATCAGAAAATACGTGGCATTACTTGACTGCGACCTCCATATTTTATTTGAGATATTACTCCCTTCATTGCTCAATTGTCCCCGCAGACACCATTTCTTAACCCTTTACCCAACGAATCGGCCGCATCCGCCCGCGTAATATGCAAATTCAGCAGTTGAAAAAAATATTATTTTTCAAAAAATGTCAACACAACCATAGCATGTGACCCCTCGTTGGAACGAGCTCGTCGAGCTCGTTCCAACGAGGGGTCACATGATATGGTTTTGTTGAGATTTTTTGAAAAATTTGAAAAAATAATATTTAAAATAATAAATTTTGATTTCGTCTGTGTTGGGTAAAGGGTTAACAAGCACCAACGCTGTAAAGTTTATGATTATCTACCAGTTGCGAGAATGATAACTTTCAAGTATATATCTTTCGCAGATTTTCAAGGTTATAGCTTTTTTAGGTTTTACTGGTTTTCGCTCTCAACCTAATTACACAACTGAGACATAACTTTTTTATGTTAATAGAGTAACAACTTCCATATTTCGATATTCTTTCCCCACGCTGTGTGAAGGCATTACTTTGTAACATCTGTCTCGGATTTCGCACTCTTGGTAAATTTTGTCACCCTCGGGCCACCAGTCTAATTCTGTATAGTCTGGAACAAGTCTATCCGATTAACTGATATTTTCTAGACGATTGAATCAAAAAAACTATAAATATTCATTTTCTTGAATCAACGCAAAAAATGGTGTTCAATCGAGACTTGCTTTGGCCGGAACCTTGATCACATTATCATATGAATGAAGACGTACCACAGCTGAAGTTTTGATTACGCTGCCTAGTTCCACTAATTGTGTTCATATCTTTATGTTTTTAAAGTGCAGTAAATATTTATTGAGTGGAATATCTATAACTGCAGCACAAACGAACATCTATATATCTCTGTGAGAGAAGGGACATCACATTTTATCAACGGTCGTCTGTGTGCAAACTCTATGGAGATTAGGTAAACAAACGGCCGACAGCAACGTCAAATTCTGAACAGAATTAGATAGGTGGCCTAAGAGCATGGTTGTAATCATTCTCCCATAAACTCCTTAGTACTACCCCACTAGTTTTTTCCCTGGCGTATTTATAATTTTAATAGCTGTTTTCTTCAAATAAGGCAATAACCTGTTTAGTTTTTATCTCAAGTGATATCAATGTGTTGCTGATGTGGTGCTAAACACAGGTAAATAAACAATATTGCTAAACTTCGCAAAAAGAGAACTCTTGATTGCAGTATAATTATTGAAGAGAAAACAAAACAAACTGCTCAAGTTTCAGTAAACTCCGACAGCCGTTGCCCATGTTTGTTTCGTAAACATATGGCGGCATACATAATCAAGATTAACGCTCAAATCTCGATGAATGCCTGGAAACCCTTCTATTTAATGATCCAAATTTTTATCAAATTGATGAAAAACAAAACACAAACCATCTGCCAACAGATTCTAGCTCATTCATTGATGGCCCTCTCATCTGTTGGTACGGCTAGTTTCATTACAATATTCAAACAAACCTGTTAGTTTGGGAGACCATTTGTGTACCCAAAGTTTAATTACTGATGTCCTCTCGTGCACATATACATGTAATACAGCTTTTTAAAATAGGGTACACTTTTCTTCTGACACTTAAATTATCAGCAATGGAATATATCTAATAAGTTCCACGTTACAACCTAGGCTAAGCCCAGGTAGGCCTGCGGGTGGTGTCGTGTCACAAAGACAATATGTAAAATAGGCAAATCGTTATTGACCCTGGACACAACAGTTTATCCCCATTCATTAATTTCAACGTTCAGTCCTTACTTGAGTTCAGAATGCACGCAGATGCGGGATGTGGTGTAAATTGTTCCTCAATTATTCTGTAAGTTATTTTCATGACTGCATATTGTTATAGCAGCTAATGATGCAGAAACGGACCAATAAACTTGCTTATATTACAGTTATAAAGTACTGTGGTAATGGTATGTAGAAAATAACCTGCACTTTCCATAACCACTTCCCTAGACTGTCTGTAGTGGCATTTCTTGCTCCCCAAACAGCAAATCTCTATAATTTGACGTGCGCTATATTTTACGGACCTTTTTTCGACAGAAATGTTGTGTCGATGTTCGATGAAAACATGTCCGAAAAAGAAGAGTACTGTGAAAACCGTACGATTATAAAAAAGTACATTGTGTATAATTGAATATCATATTGACATAACGCAGTGTTCACAGTTCAAATAGACAGGAGCATGGATTTATCAACCCGGCAGGCATAATAACGATCAAGATACACGTGTTGCGTATTGATTGCTGAAAAGCAAATTTTCATTGAAATTGACGTAATTCCCATCCCTAAGGAGGATTGTTTCCGCTATTTTCGTTTCTGGATAAGTGCAAAAGCCCTCATGAATGCCCGAAACCCCTCTTCATAGATCAAATAGGTTGGAAAATATAACTACCAGCAGATGATAAAAAGTATGCATTCCGTTTCTTGCGGCACTGAACAAAAAAAAAAACATTGTCAGTGAAAGATGCACTGAATATGAAATTCTTATCGAGAGCCAGGCATCATCTTCCAAACTGTTTTAGAGTCTCCTTTCCTCCATTGGTGAATATTCATAATTTCTTATTTTCAAACGTATTGATATAAGCTCTGTCTGCTATCCATAGCTTCACGTGATAAACTATGTACAGTCAAAAGATATCGCGAAATAGCACAGCCCCAAGATCATTCGTTAGCATGGAAAAATATATCATTTCTCCCGAAAATAGCTCGGGTGCTGTTAGACATTGTCATCTGTTGGTATACCTGGAGCCAATACTCTAAAACATGTACAATTGTATTTTCTACCTACTAATATAACCGTCTAAAATAAATCATTATAACATTTTAAAAGATGTGGCAATTTGCCAACTGACAAATTGCTACATCTTTGAAAATGCTAATAATTCATTTCAACCCATTTAAAGTCACAATTCGAAAATACAATTGTAAAAGTTTTATAGTATTGACCCCTGGTGTCATTACAACTTTTTAGTAAATTTATTAATTCAGTAGAACATTCGTGTATCTGAAGAAAACCTGGCAGACCGCTATTGTCAAAATCATACGATTACCAATAATTATACACATGAATAATTGAACAGTACTTTATCAGTTTGAATAGGCGTGTCCATATATGCATCAGTCCGCCAGGCATCTCGCTCATAAGATTAAGATAATGTTCACGTTCTTTGTTACGGAGAAAACAAATCTCCACTGCAAACGACGTGATTTCCTTCCCAAACCGCTTTTGTATGATTAAGGGTGCCACATTGTCGTAGTGATTAGCCACAATTGCGTCTACACATTGCAAGTGTTTGTTTAACTGTTGCTACGTTTAAGTGCTAAAATGGTTTATTGAATTGAGGGAAGTAGAATATTGTTTGGGTCCGTACCCGCTCAGTACGAGAATGACATATTTCAATCCATGGTCATTGAAAAGTTTGTTTTTCAAACTAAATTTGAAAAATGTGAAACATGCAACTGATGCTTACTTGATCTTTTCCCAAGAACATGAGGAAGAAGTTATTCAAGTTGAAGTATATTCAGACGTCCGAAGAACCATAATACAAATTCTAGAAGATTCAAGCTTTTTGCAGTCTGTCCGATTTCTTGTTGAAATGTAATGACAACTTATGAAATATTATACACAGATATCAAATGGAAAAAACCCCAAAACAATACATCAAGCAGACGACACTTGCAAACAATTTTTTTGAATAACTAAAATGTTTATTTGCTTCTGAAACATAGTTTATAACCCCTCGTCGGAGCGAGCTAGTTGAGCTCGTTCCATCGAGGATCAAAAGCTATGTTTTAGAAGTTAAAAATTGAAAGCAATAATGAAATTTGAATGGCAAATTTGTGAGTAGCGATAAATAGAGGATACGGAATGAGTGTTTTGGTCACTCGATATTTATGAAACGAGTCTAAGAAACGGGGAATTCGTGGACAAGTGACCAAATCACGAATTTCATATTCTGTTTATCATATGACACCACAGTTACCAAAACCACATCTTTTAAATAGAAAGGGGTTCAAGAATGGAATTTCACATTGAACGTCATGCGTCATAAATCAATATAACATAAGTATAAGAATGTCAAGTTTATGGTTTAAAATAGAAACTGACCAATCAAATCAACTGAAGGTGTTATAAGCACAAATTAATACTCGTATTTATTGAAAATATGAAATGGTAATAAACCGAGAAAACGGATAAGTCATATGATAAACAGTAATACGTCAGGTAATGACTGAATATGTACGGAATGAGAGCAAAATTAGACCCGCAACTATATTCTGATATTGGGAAGAGGAGTATGAACCAGGTTTACCTGACCTTGACATGGATTTTGTCCGACGGTTCTTATGTATACTAATAATAAATTTCTGGCAATTGTATCTCTCGAGAAATGTGAACTGAATGGTTGGGATCAGAACGCAATGTGTATTAAAGACTATTTCACTGGTTGATTCACACAGCATTTTTTGTACCACTGATCACACCTTCACATTACGTTTCACACTCCATAGTTTTATTCTTCAGATTTCATATTTAAACGACTCTTTTTAATTTCTTCATGGTAGATAATGGTCTTTTTTAAAAATTACATACTTTTATCGCCACGATATAGCCTTAGCAGCTGATGTGGCGTTAAGCACCAATATATAAATAAATAAAAAATAAATAAATAAATAAATAAATAAATAAATAAATAAATAGTATTAAAGGCTAGATTTCCTGATATTAACGCACCCAGACCTCTGAACTATCTTGTATTTTCAAAGGTGTTTTACCCGTGGAATGCGAAAGAATCCAATGCCAAATTGGTGCTATATACCAACAATAGCCGATAGCCTTATCGTCGCCTGAGTGCTAGAATGCCCTATGTCCCCTTAGGGGACATAGGACATTCTAGCACGCAGGCGACGTTATATCAAAACATGTCCATTTCTTGTTGGCTCTATTTAGACTAATTTGTATGCCATCAAAGAGAGTAAGTAACACGAGTGTGCCGTGTAACTTGGGTCATATCGTCTGGAAAATGATGATACAAGAAGTGTAACCCTTTGAACACTGGTGGAATCTTCCATGTCAGTCCAATGGCAGCAGTTGGAAGAGTCCATATTCATTATTTGTGGGTTGACCAATTAATATTTTCAACGGGCAGCCCTGTGGGTGCAAGTTAAAAATACTAATTTGTCTCCCCTCACATTTACATAGCAGCCATCCTACTTAACCCTTTACCTAACGTAACGGTCAAAACCTGCCAGCGCTATTCTCAAAAATCGCCATTTAATTTTCATTATTTTTTTTCATTTTTGTCTCAAAAACATAGGTTATGACCCCTCGTTGGAACGAGCTCGCCGAGCTCGTTCCAACGAGGGGTCATAACCTATGTTTTTGAGACAAAAAATAAAAAAAAATAGTTATTCGAGGATTGTTTTTGCAAGTGTCGTCTGCTTTTCAGGTTAGGTAAAGGGTTAATTAAATTATAAAGTATCATATTCCTGGGCGAAAAAAACAGATTTTATGATTCAAAGGGTTAATGACTTGAACTAATTCACCAGGAAGCGATTGAACTAAACACGAGTGTTTTCATTCAACCAACTCTCACTAATTTAATTTTATTTCCAAAAATAAATGCTATAGAATGAATCAATAATATGCATATAGTTGTTTATGAAGTTCAGACAAAATTTATTGTGTAATCTTTTAGAGGAGGTCCGCGTGGTACACACCTGAATGCCGTTAGGTACAGAAATGTGTATGTGCTGTGGCAACAGTTAAGTTGGAAAAATAGTGTTTGCTGATGACATGCACTGTGTGTAAATATATTTTGTGCAACACGTACCAAATTCCCGTTTACTCTTCGACTGCGTTAAGCAAGCCTTTGAAATCACAGTACCCGGATTCCCGCAAAAGTGCCATCATGCGTAGTGAGGTACATTGGGGGGTATCCCATGCGTATCTGTGTTGGTGATAACATGGCAGAAATAAACTGAAAGGCAAGAGTGTTTCCAGATCCAATAAACGAGAATCTTGATAAAAATTAGCAAATCCTTAACTCCTAGACTTTGTATATTAATGGATGGAAAGTGTGTGTATTACATGCCACGATGCGCACATTATTGATAGTGATATAATGAACTATAAAAAGGTTACAGAACATCAAAATATGGTAAACGTGCCGTTTTCTTATTTTTAAGTTGTTTTAAACGGCGAATAATATTCAAACGTTCGTTCAAACTGATTGGGAAACAAGTTGTGAAAAGTCAGCTTCTATATTTGTACACTATTCTACAGGAAAATGTCCGCAGTGTGAGAAATGATGCACATATAGATCATACAACTTCGCTAACATTTGGAATATTTTATATTGAAATATCCATACCCTTTGTGCTAAATTTACTGACAACTTTAGAAAATAAAAATGAGCTAACTTTCCAGTAAATCTCTTCCAATGACGAAAATTGTCAGCCATTTCGGCTGCTATTTTTCCCGTGAGTGATATTCTACTGTAAGACACTAAACAAATATAGGCATGTTTATATCAATGGATGTACTCTCTTTATTACAAGCCTGTTCTATGAAATCCCCATCTGCAGCAACACTAAACCATGCGATGCGGAAAATGAAAATCTGTTCCGCACATTTGTGCGGAACGGAAATCGTTGACGGACTATTTTTATAAAGAAGCGAAATTGCACTGGAATTTTCTACAAATCGTGCACCGCAATTACAATTTGAATCGCTAGTGATAGCTAACAATCGTCCCCCCGAGTTCCAATGTGTTCTATGTGCCAATAGGCACATAGAACACATTGGAACTCAGGGGACAAAATAGTAACACGGGATCTTCCCGCAAATTTGGTTGGTGATAAAATATGTTCTTTTTTATAGACGAGAAGGCATGTAATAAACACAGAACGACACGCGTGTGTGAATGGGTTAATCGATATGGCACTTGTGCCATCGCGGAAGGATAAAACTCAAGGCCTGCGCCCTCTCGTTCTATCCTTCTGCACTGGCCATATCGATTAACCCATTCACACTCTTTTTAGTTCTACTCACTATCAGCAATCACGTCTCTGGCAGTGGCTAGGTCGAATTTGTATTGAAAATTAGAAACAGAATTCATCAATGATTGTATTAATAAAAATAAAATGGTTGCAATCAAAACGATTTTCAGTAATCCTTAGGTGCTAATCAAACCGGGTGCTTTAAATCACCTTTCGAAATTTCTTTTACAAGTTAACACCCATAACGTAAACTAAAGGGCCTGCAAATGTAGATTGAAATCAGAGTTCGTAAATAGTGGATTCACAGCCAGTCCCAAGTAAATATTGGATTTTTCGAAACGAGTTTAATAAATTTGGTTTGAACCGAACCTCCAGTGCAAAATGGTAATCTGGAGATTATAGTTACCACAATAGATTTACAGCGGTTGTTCTTGTTTCAGATAAATTCCAAGCAAACAAGTGATTATATCAGGCCTCCAACAATACATAGTTTCACGTTTAAACGTCATCGCGAAAAACAAACCAGCGTGAAATGTATTTTGATGTTAAAATCATGTAATCGAAACTAAACAACGCAAATAACAAATATATGTATAGATTATATTCAATGACCTGGAACGCTTATTGGTAACATATAGAAAAGCACCCCACCCTCCGCCATCTTGAGGGTGGTGGAAGTTACTATAAATAAACAATGCTCAACAACAACAAAATTCTGGCAGGTTTCCAAGTTCCTGACGCCTCGCAATATCCGTTAGCTATTCTGAAGAGTGTACTTTGATGTATGTGAAAAATGAATATTAGACCGAGAGTTTTAAGTTGATATTGAGGATATGGAATGAGAGTTTTGGTCATACTCTATTTATGAAAAAAGTCTAAGAATTTTCCCTTTTGCAGAGCCTCTGTAGAGGCAAAACTGGGAATTCGTAGACGCGTTTCATAAATAGAGAATGACCAAAACACGAAATTCATATTCTGTTTAACATATGATACTACAGTTACCAAAAACACATCTTTTGGATAGAAAAGAAGGGTTAAAGAATGGAATTTCACCTGGAACGTCATGCATTTGACTGCGATGCGTCACAGCTGCACGAAGACATGTGCCATGGCCACTACAAAATAGTTCCATAATTCGGCGTTATAAATACTAATTTTCAAGTATTCATGTAAATAAAACTCGGAACAGAAAAAAATTCAAGTATTTATACATTTCTTATCATTGGGATTTTAGTGAATGTTTATAACAAATAAAATCCGGTATCGTGGCTTTTGTTAATGTTTTGAAATAGTTCTATTTACACCAGCATTAATTTGACACAGATCTTTTCGGTGATAATCAATCAGAAAGCGTTCTTTTGAAATTGACCAATCAAATCAACTGAAGGTGTTATAAAGCACTAATTAATATTTATTGAAAATATGAAACGGCAATAAGCCGAGAAAACGGAAAAGTCATTTGATAAACAGTGTTTAACCCTTTACCTAACACAGTATTTTAGAAATTAAATTAAATTTATCATTTTTCGAAAACAAATTTCACAATTTTTCAATAAAACCATACAAATATGGATATCATTAGATATCGATATTTGTTTGGTTTTATTGAATAAAACCATACAAATATGGATATCATTAGAACCAGCTCGTCGAGCTGGTTCTAATGATATCCATATTTGTATGGTTTTATTGGGAAACTTCCGATATATTTTAGGTTGCCGTAGGCTTATTCTACTTAATGTTCTGGCCGTTTTTGGCCGCTGTGTTAGGTGAAGGGTTAATAAACACATTTGAGAAGTCATTTGATAAACAGTTTTTGATAAACACATTTGATGAAGTGAAAGCAGTTACATTGTGACTACAGTCACGGCGTGCCAGCTTTCACGTCATCAAACTCCATGGATAGGGAGGGGTAACCGCGTTGATTGACGTGACGCCATCTTAGGGCTGGGAGAGTTTGAGTGACGACTTTTTCGCTTACGTTCCGGCAATCCAGTTATTTAGAGATCAGTGCTTATATCCAGCAACTTTCATTCAACATCCGAGCTACGCAAATGATATTTTGATCTATTCATTTCAGTTTAGTTTACTTTTATTTAAAACATTATCTGCGATTACACAACGTAGCGGCGACTTCGAGGGGGTTTGTTTACGCATAGACTCACTTTCAAGAATGACGTTGCATCACCATATCGGACAACCCCTATAATCGTGTATTCTTTCTTTAGCTCAACAACACAACTGAAAAATCCAAATTTATTTGTATTTCATTTAATTAGGTGCGTAAAATGCAAATCAATAATCCACGAGATCAATCAATGATGACACACAATTGTCATAGATCAAATGCAAACGAGTTGTTCTAGGCGTGTTTACCTTTATGACACGTGCGTAATAGTAGATTCTATGGAAAAAACTATATTGACCGAAAAACAGTTATGGGATAAAAACGGCAAATGACGCACTTTCACAACTGAAGTGAATTCTCGGGGTTTTTAAGTGCTTTTGTTCATAGTGGGGAGAATACTTCTATGTTAGTCTTTTGTTTGAATGCCGTGGGGCTCAAACATTTTTACTGTTATAATTTATTTGATGCATTTCGACCACTGATCTCCTCAATGTGCCCCCTCCCCTCCAATATGGCGTCAAGTCAATCAGCGCGATAACTCCACCCAGTCGATGACGAACGATGACGTGAATGATGTAACGCTGGGAGTGTAATTACATCGTAACAGCCTTCACTTCTTAAAACTTCATGGTGTTTACCTAGCACCAAAACTTGTAACACTGTATCAATCTGGAGTCGATACTATAAAACTTTTACAATTGTATTTTATAGAATTGTATTTTCTATGATATTTCTATTATATGACTGACTAAAATGAATCATTAGCATTTTAAAAGATGTTGACCGAAAGGCCAACTACACATTACAAGAGCTACTATACCGACTCGTAAAATGTTGATCTTCCTAATTGTATGGACAACGGCTATTTCTGTTGCTAAGTGCATTACGCTTAGCCATACAGATATAACAGTTTTGCTTAAAAAACTCACGACTGTGTTAAACCCCAGATGGTAGATTAAATATCGCTTCATTAAAGACCTTGTTCAGGGTACAAAAATGCGAATTTACAAGACGCAAAGACAGATATATCTTACCTCCTACAAGTATCTGGGAATTTCATTGGTTCAAAGACGTCACATGCAGACTGCATATAAAACCATATACTGCCTGTCAACATCAATATACGCTGACAGCTATGGGTAATCTCCCCTTTGTTCGTTGATTATTCAAAATGGCGGCAGCCGATAAACGCTTCAAGCTGAAAGATTGAGTGTTGGAAGCCCATATTTGGTCTGAAGTGCAGGTTAGGCAACTTAAAAGGCTTCATATTCTGTGGAGGTGTGTCATGTTACCTTCGAAATGAAACTGTTTGGTATGTATGAATTTGCCTTGTTACAATTTTTGGGAGAGTGCCTGTACTCTCCCATAAATTGTAACAAGGCAAAGACACGTGAACACATTGTGAGAATTCTCTCATTTAATTTTGATCGCTGTTGTTATTAGTTCTGTGCATCGATGCAGCAGTCGGTAAGATATATTCATTACACAGTTTTTTGGTGGCCTAATATGGTATATATGGTGTCAGTTAATTCCATATTTGAGTCGAGCTTCGCTTCGCTCTCGTCAAATATGAAATTAACTGACACCATATATACCATATTAGGCCACCAACAAACTGTGTAACTAATAATATTCGTTAATTGTGGAAATGTTTTAAAATGGACAGTCGCTAGTGAACAACCAGGCGCCTAGCTAAAGTCTGATTTCAAAATGCCAAACCTAACGTTGTTTTATTTATTTACAGGACTCGTCAAAGCCGTAGCAAGAGATTTGTACAACCAAGAGTCCTCCATAGAGGTAGTTGATATATCGGAAAAGACTGTTGGCGGAAAAGTTCAGCAGCACGTCATATTTGGCGTAGTATTATCGAAGGTTGGTGACAAGGAAAACCAAAACGCCCACAAATTTGAAAAACGGACACAAATTGTAAGCAAACAAAATACAGTTGCACGGAAAAAGTCAGTGCAGACGTTCACACCAGTGTATCCTGGAAAATTCAGTTTGACTGCCAAACAGTTCTGTCATGCATTCCCGTATCACATAGTTTTCGATGATAAATTAAGGGTAAATCAATGCGGACTGATGATTCAAAAATTATCACCTATTAAGATTAGGCAAGGAATGCTTGTTACAAGATGTTTGAAGTTAATTCACCCGCATATGGAGTTTTCGGTGGAAAATATACGGATGTTCATTAATGCTGTATTTATGGTGAAAATTGTGAATGGTCCAGATATATCAGAACCATCAAACACTCAAAACGGACTGACTGCTAAAGGCTAGTAAAAATTCAGTTGATTTATTTATTTGAAAATTTCAGGTCAATTGTCCTACATCCACCGATTTCAGATCATTGCAGGTAACGTCTCAGTGCACATATACATATCTACTGGGAAGGCTCTTGGAGACATCTGTTAACTCTTTCAACCGCAACGCTCTGAATTATGTTTTATTATATAGAGCAGTACAATCCCTGATTTGTATCATCATGAAAATCGACTTTCAATAAAGTTATCTCCCTTGAGATAAGGGGACTGGCGAGGAAAGTCCAATTTTTAAAATTTTTTTATTAGGGTTTAACGACACATTAACAGCCAGGGTCATATCATGTCGGTGACAGTTTTACGGGTGGAGGAAGCCGGAGTACCCGGAGTGAACCACCGTGCAGCTGTCAGGTCTCCAACATCGTACCTCTGAACTATGCACCGCGGCACAGGCAGGGTTAGATTGGTTGAAGACATGCGTACCATCGACGTGCAGTACGCCTTAGTACACGGCGACATCGTGCCCCCATGTAGGCAATCGGGGTTAAGTGCGTACCATCGACGTGCAGTACGCCTTAGTACACGGCGACATCGTGCCCCCATGTAGGCAATCGGGGTTAAGTGTCTTGCCCAAGGACACAACGCGGGAGCACAAATTAGTCGCTGAAAGTCCAATTTCGAAGCAAGTGGTTATTGAGAAAACATATATGATATCAGTGTAAAATGAAGCAAAGTTACCTTTTTGTTACTTTTAATAAGCGAAAACAACAGACAGCTCTAGGAGCTGTCTGTTGTTTTCATTTATTCAAAGTTACATGGCTTTTTATGTCAAGCTAATGAGAAGCAACAACTTAACAGTAAGTGACCACTTTATCTCTAATGAGTTTTTAAAGTAATTTGCAAGTTGTTATTCTTCCTACTGTTTCACAGGGACAAAAATGGCAAATCTTACCCTCTAGACCTTTTTATATTAATGGAATGGACAGTGTCTGTATAATATGTCACGGTGCGCACACTTGATATAATGAACAGAAAAACGTTTTTTTTTATAAACAATATTTTCTTCGCCATGAAATGATTTGGTAAACAGGCATATGCCTATGTATATACCTCACCGATACATAAAATACACATTTTTATTTTAACAACAATGATGCGTAAACAAGTGCAGAGTTGTGAAGTTTGTTCTAGACACAGTTCTCTCTCAATCAAAGTTTCTGTCAAACTAACTTGTGGCATGAGTCTTGATAGGGCTCTTCAGTCTGATATTGGGATGTAATGACTGATTGAGGTAAGTTATTCTACTACTCGGGTAATCATTGGAATTTCATCGTTTGTCCAATATAGTTATGCACGGCTCTAAATATGCGAATATTTTCTGAATCTGTTTTTGTTTCATTTCCGGATAAGATAATGCTAATTTATTCAATGGTGTAACCTATACTTTAAAACATAATTTCGCTTTGGGTATTATAGGTTGGACAATAAAAACGTAGTGTTCAGAGTCCTCGTATTCGTGATTACAGGAAGATTTCGGGTCATCGCTCAGAAATCGCTGATACATGTGACCATTCAAATCGCTACATCTCAATATTTAATTTGCAGTGCAATATCTGGCCTCTTCTTCCGCCAACATTATAATACCCTGGAATGATAGGGTCATTCAGTCTAAGAATGTTTTTCAGTACCTGTACAGATACACAGCTTCTCATATTTATATCCATATCACTCCAGATTCTTACAGCAGACGGCAAGAAAGAATCATAAAAAATGTTTAGTCCAACGTTGTATTTCACGTAGGTTGTTGAGAGCCATTGTAGGTTGTTGAGAGTCACCTGCCAAGTATCTGCCCATAAACCAATTCATTCCATGTCACCGTTCATTATATCTGCAGCCTCATTGTCATCCTCTACAAGAATAAATAGGATCGTGTCGTGTGCATATAATCTTATATTCGAATGGATGTCATGGACGATATCATCTATGTATATACTGAAAAGTCGAGGTCCTAAAACAGACCCATGGGGAACTCTAACAAGTGTTATTTTTTTGTGGAGCTCTTTCCGTTAATGACAACTGTTTGTGTACGATCAGTAAAATAACTTTCAAACCACGTTAAAAGTTCACGCCTTACCCCAATAGTATCCAGTTTGTGAAGCAGACCACCATGCCAAACTCTATTAAACGCTTTGCTAATGTCACAAAAGACAAAACGGACTTCTGAACCTTTATCTAGGGCAGATTTTATATAATTGTCTATAGAGATTAATTGAAATACCGTACTATCTCCCGGTCTAAAACCAGCCTAAAGGTTAGTAAGGCGTTATTATCAACAAGAAATCTATATACGCTATTGAAAACTAACTATCTTTTCTATTACCTTACCAACACAACTAGTCAACGTCACGGGGCGGTCATTTTCTTTATCGTTTTGTCATATTTTTTATGGATTGGTCTAACATTTGCATGTTTCCAGTATTTTGGAAAGACTCCAGTTGACAAAGACAGGTTAAATAATTTGGTGAGCGGAAAGGATAGCTCCCTCGAGAATTGTTTCAATATTATATTGCTTATTTGATAAGGGTCACTAGCCTTTGTCGTATCTAATTTTGATAACAATAATTCAACATCCGCCTCGTCGGTTTCTATAGCCTCTAACGACCCATCATGCTTAGAAATGCAAGGTAATTCTCTTTCAACGATAGTATTGCACTGACTTGTAAAATAATTGTTGAAGATGGTCGCGATATCTTCAGGATCGTTTATAAGTTTATCATCCTCGAGCTACGGGGAAAAGGCAGTGCTCATAGACTGCTGATCGGTGAAAATTTTCAAACTCTTCCACCACTGCTTAGATGATGGTTTTCTTAATAGATACAGACTTTTCCAAATTGATATCAGAACTGTTTTTTCGCATCCCTAACGTAATTTATGGTATAATTTCGAATTCTCCTGAAATTTTGCCAGTCTTCAGTCCAATTTGCTCTTTTCGCTTTTGTGTGTGCCCTATTATATAAGTATGTGCAAATGTCTTCTTACAAAGTATGTCATCCAGGGTTTGTCGTTTGGATGAATTAAGATCGATCTAGCAGGAGTAAACAATCTCACAGTTTCCATAACATGGACTGTTATTTTTTCTGTTTTTTTTGTCAGCTGAGCCGGATTAGAAAAATGAATTCCAGTTAAAATTCAGAAATGATTGTGACAGACCATCTGCATCCATATTTTTGTAATCCCAAACAAATCTTTTGCAAGAAGGAAGATTAGGAGGATTTGTAGATTTCAGTTTAATACTGGTGGCATGGTTGATCGTTACAAAAAGGAGTGACTTCGATATTGGAGATCAGGTTCTGGGAAGAGGCGAGCACTAGAACTATTAGAGGACTTGAGTTCTCACTGATTCTAGTTGGCTCCTTAACAGTCTGGACAAGGTTGTGTGCAGTTTCAAGTCTTCTAATTTTTGGGTGGGTTTTCGGTTGACAATTTGCGTTGAAGTCACCGACAATAACACATCTCAAAAAAGTTTCAGAACATCAAAAGAATAGGTAAGCTCAGTTTTCTTATTTCTAAATGGGTTTGAACAGAGATTAATAGACAAATGTTCAAGCTAGCTTTTGTATGCTTTGCTA
This sequence comes from Pictodentalium vernedei, assembly GCA_031216915.1. Taxonomy (NCBI): domain Eukaryota; kingdom Metazoa; phylum Mollusca; class Scaphopoda; order Dentaliida; family Dentaliidae; genus Pictodentalium; species Pictodentalium vernedei. The sequence continues at coordinate 382,217,913 of CM062289.1, read as the reverse complement.
GTCTGCAGGAATATTTCTGAAGTTAACCCTTTACCCAACGTAACGGCCAAAACCGGCCAGAGCTATTCACAATTCTTGAATAACTAATTTTTTTCACTTATGTCTCAAAAACATAGGTTATGACCCCTCTTTGGAACGAGCTCGATGAGCTCGTTCCAAAGAGGGGTCATAACCTATGTTTGTGAGACATAACTGAAAAAAATGAGTTATTCAAGAATTTTGTTCGCATGCGTCGTCTGCTTTTCATTTTAGGCAAAGGGTTCAGTGAAATGATGCGCATCGATTATAGAACTTCGCTAACATTTCGAAATTCTAATCTTTATAAGAAATTCCCATACCCTTCGTGTTAAATTTACTGACAGCTTTAGAACATTAAGGGGAGCTAATTTTTCCCGTAAATCTCTTCCAATGACGAAAAAATGTCAGCCATGTGAGAAAAAGTTTCGAATCCATTCGTTACTTGCTGGAAGGTTCAGTAACAATTCCTTTCTACAACCCTATGCGGCTGATGGATTAAATCATTATTGGTCCAACAGATCACTTTGGTGTTTGTTTTGTCGTCTGTTCAACTACAGCCAACGATCATTTTATGTAGTAACTGAGAAAACGACAATTGGTTATGACAATGGACTTCAACCGAAAGGTTCACCGTTCGATCACCGCCAGGGGCAATTGCGTTGTGTTTTTGGGCAGGGGACTTAATTCCGATTGCCCACATTGTGGCACCGTGCACTAAGACGTACTGCTCACGTCGATTGTGCAATTGTCTGCAACCAATCCCAACCCTGCTTCTGATGCGTTAGAGCGTTGGTGAGTTTGACAGTTGCTCGCCGTTTCTAGTGGTTCTCTCCGGGTACGCCGGCTTCCTTCGCCCGAAAACTGTCCGACACGAGGTGACCATGGCTGTCGAGAGAGTCGTTAAACCTCAATAAATAAATAAATAAATGAATATGTAGTAATTTATGCATACCTGTATTCAGGGCTAACCCACTATACGCTGATGTCGAAATGCCAAAATTTCAACCAGAATTTTTCCCATAATGCAACAAGGAATTAAACGGATTCAATCTTGTCTGATAAAGCTAATTGAACATCTGGGTAAGGATCCTCTCTGTGTAACCCCTTCAAATCAACCCTGTGGTCTGAATGGGTATCGTCCTTTATTGCACGCCTGTTCCATGTAATCCCCTCTACAGCAACACTAAATCATACGGAAAATGAGAATTTGTTCCGCACATATGTGCGGAACGGAAATCGTTGGCAGACTATTTTTAAATAGAAGCGAAATTTCACTGGAATTTTCTACAAATCGTGCGCCACAATTATTACACTTTGAATCCCTAGCGATAGCTGAAACTCGTCGCCTGAGTACCAATGCGTTCTATGTGCCAGTAGGCACATAGAACGCATTGGAACTCAAGGGACGAAATAGCAACACAGATTTTCCTCGCAAATTTGGTTGGCGAAAAAATGTGTTCTTTTTGTTGATAGTTGTCAAATGAATTGCTGAGTGTCCTTCTAATAATTGTTTTTTATAGGCGTGATGGCGTGTAATAAACAGAGAACGACACATGCGGCCTCGGGTTTTATCCTTCCGCGATGGCACAAGTGCCATATCGATTAACTTGTGCCATCGCGGAAGGCCTCAAGTTTTATCCTTCCGCGCTGGCACTCGTGCCATATCGATTAACCCATTCACGTGCGTGTGTCGTTCTGTGTATATCTTATACTACCTGAAGCAAAGGGATGACTGTATTCTGGTGTTTTAGGAAGTTCGGTAATGATTTAATTCTACAGACCCAAACGTAGCAGATGATGCACACTTACTACAGTTATATCCCTTCTTGGATTCAAAAACAGCCCTCGTGAAATTTTGGCTTTGTTGTTTTTTGTCCATGGGAATAATTTGTATTGAATGACAGCAGAAAATTTAATATTTTTCATTTCGCCTATGTTGAAAGGGGTTTATTAGAGTTTATCTGTACGTGTGCTCATTTGTTTCTTGAAAATGACAGATAGTTATGCCATTTTGTTTAATTTTCAAAAATTATCCATCCTATACTATTTTCCTACCGTGTATTATTATTAGGCACTCGAAGTGTGCCTTCCGAAGTTTTACGGGAGAGGATATATGCAACGCTTCACGTTGCTCTATTTCTGGTAACTCTTTCGGTGCGGTTGTCGCTCAGGTGCAATCCTAAGGAAAAAAAACACGCCTCTGCCGCAGTAAAACCGAATGTACTCGTCGTCGCTTTCAGGTCCACAGCTCAACTATAACCAAACAGTAGTCGGCTGAAATACACGCTAGGTGCAATGCGAGTGTTCATAGATTTGTGATTAAGTAATAAATAATGATTTTTTTTTCTCATTTTGCAATTTCGACTCAATGCTTTTGATTTATGTTTCGAGGCAAGATATTTGTGTCGTATCCTCAGCAAGCTTCGTGTCTGGCTCAAATACTTTGCCCCTCAGGTGACATGTCCCATCCTACACCCACACCCTACAAGGATGATAGTTATTGCCACGGGTTTTATCGTCCTATATTTAACCCTTTGAACCCTTCTTGAATGACATTGCATTTGTGTACACTTACAGTGAGATGGTTCATTCCAATATCAGTACAAGGAGAATAAAATAAGAACTGAAGTCTTCGGCCATATAGCTATGGCTGCAGACTGTAGTTATTATTTCATCATCAATACCCCGTGTATAGACCTCTTATAATAAGACAAAAATGGAACGAAATTATGCCTTTGGCCGAAAAATCGGTATTACGAGTTCAAAGATTTAATGCTACACGCCTGCAAGATTAAATTATTAATGATCCATTTTCCCAGAATTTTGTTCATTGTGTTGTCGGATTGTCAAAACCAAATAGATATACATATTTGAAAGGGTCAATAAATCGTGACAAGCATGCGTTCTTCTTGGGGATTCATCCGTGAAGCAGTTGCGTTTTCCCGTTATTAAAAAACTATGTTCATCACGCTGTAAAAGAGATAATTCCTTTCCTGTCGATATTATTACATAACTCAAACTGTGATAAAATTAAGTTTATTGGAAACTCAAACGACGACAAATGTACAGCAATCGAGTTTCGGTTTTCAAGACTGTAATTTACAAAGCAAGGCTGAGAAAAGGATGTCTGATGGTTTGGTAGTATGTAACTTCCGGTGGTCTGCCGAAGCCAACACTTTCTCCAAAAAACAAAATAAGTTGGGAAATAAAAGAGGCAATATTGTTTCACATATATTATTCAATGCTGATGACGTATGCATGTAACGAACATCTCCAATACGTTAAGGATATTAGACGAGGCACGACCCGGTAAACCCGACACTGGTGAACCCTGCAGGCGGGTTGTAACAGTAAATATTTACTCAGGCAGCATGTTCGGTGTCTTATTTGATCCAATGTTGTTAAAAACTAATAATTCACGAATATCAAGATAGCACTCACAATGTAGACGAATTAATGGATTGAATACTGAGTTAGTAATAGAGGAATCTATGAGGGAATGAATCAGAGTTGACCAATTCTCACCTTTTTGTGTCGCACAGTAATGTTTATGTTCTAATCTTTACAAACATTCTGTCTTTGTTTATATTTAAGAGGGAAAATGTTTCCTATTTACGGATAATATTTCCTAGGGTTACCTGGAGGTGGGGGGCGCGGGGGGGGGGGGGGGTAATATTTACAGGGGATGAAATTTACACTTACAAAAGGCTGTGCAGTTTGATTGGTTGTTTGTTGCAGTTCTGCAGTTGATAAAAGTATTGCCCCATGTCGTTTGTATCTGTCCAAGTCTTGTTATTTGTTGATCTCGCGAGACAATCGATTATTGAGTTGATGAACTACTGTATGTCATTTAAAATGGCAGCAAGCTTGGATCGAACTTGAGTATTTGTAGAACTTTATTAAAACACTTTACCACCGACTGTTTTCAATCAGAGCAAATGAATAAATTGTTATTCAAATTGTATTTTTTTCCCACAAAACATAGCTTAAGACTTCCCATTGGAACTAGCTCGTTGAACTCGTTCCAATGAGATGTCTTAAACTATTTTCAGGAGGCAAAAATTATAATGTTGAGTTATTCCAGAACTTTTTTGGCAAGTGGCGTCCCCTAGTCGTGTGAAGAATTGTAAGGAAAACCGGTTATGTTTCCGAAGTACACTGAAAAGTAACCGCAGTGAATTAAGGACAAGCCTGTTCGTAACCCGATACTCGGATTATAAAACCAGTGCTCAAATCATTAAGTTTCTTTCTTTATGAGAATGTAAACAGAAGCAATATGAAGAAAATGCCCAAATAGCACACTATGCAAAAGGGGCTATTAATTCAATGTTATGATGCATTTTCAATTCCTTTGCATGCTATACCATAAATAACATATGCAAAGAGCTGCTAAGTTTTTTTTAATAATTTAAATATTTAACCCTTTGAACACCAGAGGGCGTTTTTCCGGCCGGGTCATAAGCTACATCAAAATGTCATTAATGGGGATAGCTGCCTGCAAGGTAAATGCGCGGTGTAGAGCAATCAATATTTTCAACGTGCAGCCCTAAGACTGCACGTTGAAAGTATTAATTGGTCTAACCCCAAATAATAAATATGGACTCTTTCCAATTGCTGGCATTGAACTGACATGGAAGATACCACCAGGGTCCAAAGGGTTAATGAACTCACTTTCAGTGATAATTTTTTCTAGGTATTTATTCTCATTGTTGTGAGGTCCAACCTCCATAAAACAATGTCAACAGATCTGTATTTGTATGGTATATATGAGCTGAGATCTGGAGATTTGATATATTGTACCAAAGAGAAATAAAGTGTGAAAGTTTTGAAAATATGCAAATGAAGCTGATGTAAACAAATACTTTCATGCTGATGTGGGGAACTGATTTTGTCTCGAAAGTATGGTGGGGAATTTCAGTCATGTTTACTGGGAGAATTTGCGCCGCTCACTCCAAGTACCACTGTGCTGAAAACTCCAGAATCCCCGGAACACTCAAATATAACCATAAAGGTATGTGATCTGAATAAACTTGATTTGGCAAACAGTGTGGTTCGAGTATGCCCATCAATTGCATTTCGATTGCCCCAGTTGCACACAAACCGAAATGTTGCAAATATTGTGATATTTTAGCACACCGGAGAAAAGTCCTATGAACTCTTCCTGCCACTTTTATTTCTAATGTGATCATTACTGTACGATTTGCACCATACCCAGTCAAGTGGAGTGTTGGGAGACAGTTCACATAAGCTTTTAGCTTTCTTCCGAATCCCCTACTACAACAATTTAGTTTGATACGTCATGTACAAAACATTCAATCCGTTTACATTTGTTCGCGTGTACACAGTTAGCCTGTTTTTTTTCAATAAATATTGTTTAAACTAAGTGGAGCGTTGTCTGAGAACAATTACCGAGGTTTCTCCACAACAGAAAGTTGATTATCCATGACACTGACAAGGCTTGCTATGGAACTACGCTACTTTTTCTTTGGCTGTCTGGGACAGGCACACTCCATAGAACATCACTGACTGGTGCAGTCTACCATACTTTTTGAGAAAAAATCCTTGTTACTTTGGGTTTGTTTACATCAGCTTCCTTTGCATATTTATAGAAGTTTGCTCTATTTCTTTCAAGCACAATATATCAAAATTCCAGGTCTCAGTTCATATACACTAGGAAAACTCAAGTGTCAACATAGTTTTTATAAAGGTGGGATTTCACAAGAATGATAATAACTGCCTCGAAAAATTCTCTTTAAAAGTGAGATTATCAAATATTTACATTATAAAATATTTTTGAAGGTCTCAGCATACCTTATTTATGATATAGAATGCAAGTGCACTTCGAGTGCATCCTAACTAGGAATAAAAAGAAATAACTAACTAAAAAATATATAAGAAATAACGAACTAACTAAACTAGGAATAAAAAGAAATTCCACACTACAATATTTGCCAAATTGTTTCTGTTTATATTCCCCCTAACCCTTTGGAACCGAAGGACCGCATTTCCGGTCCAGGACCGCGATACGACCTGGATTCATATTGTAAATAGTTGTTCAGTGAATTTGGGTGGTAGACTAAACAAGATTTTCAACCTGCAGCCCCAAGACTGCACGTTGAAAATCTTGATTGGTCTTCCACCAAGTTACGAATATAGACTCTGCCAGTTCGTGGCTCTAAACTGGCTTGGGATATGCCATCAGAGTCCAAAGGGTTAATATCGTTGGAAAGCTATGTTTATGGGGCAAATATTGAAAAATAATAAAATGAAGGGGATGGGGGCTTTATGAATAGTGCTGTTATGATATAGCTGTCACGTTAGGTTTAATGAAATTCATCACCTCGAGGATAATGATCTGTGAATGCATCATAAATAGTAGTTCTTGCAAGGGTTTTAGTTTTTCTATTCAATGAAGGTCAGATGTACTTTTTCAAAGTTCGTTTAGCCCAGTATGACCACACTGAAATTTTGCCTGGTCGATTTAACCTACAAGCCACCAAACATATATGAATCTGGCCAATACATCTTGGGATATCTCCCCTTTTGTTTTCGGTTTTCATGGTAAAACCACAGCTATGACTCGCATTTTAGTGAGTTTTTCGGGTTTATTTAAGTTAAGACTAAAAGCTGTGTGTTTGAAACGAAAAAACATTAAACATTTTCAAAATGTCACTTACAGATATGTTTGAATAATTGAAGAAAGAAAGCTAAAGCTGAACCTGTTTAGGGTTTTAGTTGAACTCACTACGTTGTCTTATCGAATATATTTAATATCCATCTTACAACAAGCATTTATTTAATTATTGAAAGCAATTTTTATAATCTTTATTGGAGTATGAACGTGTGGGAATGGGTACAAATTATGTATGAATCCCGAAGGGATTCATACAATTTGTACCCATTCCCACACGTTCATAGTCCAATAAAGATTATAAAAGTTGTATTCAATTCTTATAATTACATTCCGTTACTGTTTAAACTACTTTTTACCAAACAACAAAGCAGAAAGACGAAACAAACCATTTACGAACGAATGAAGCGAAAACCACCCTCACACAATATACAAAGCTCACAACTCTGATTTTTAATTTTCACAACTTTAGAAAGGGATACGAGTATTTTAGTAACGGGCTTTATGCCACAGTTGGGAAATGTCACCAAAGAAACAGCAGCGGAGTTGATCACTGCGAGAGGCGCTAAAAGTTAAAAACCCGCCCAAACGCCGCCCGAATTACATTCTGGCAACTGCGCTCTTCCGTAAATGCGGGTCAAAGTTCGATCAAATATATTCATTGGAAAATGAATTACATTTGGTCATGACGTTTTCATCCAGCTGACCAATGGGAATTGAGTATTTGGACCCAAAACGTATAACTACATTAACAATGTACATTAACAATGTAATTATTTTATTTTCATTCGTTTTTCTTCCCCAAAAACAAATCGTATTCCCACTCATACTCGCCGAAAATGGTATTCCACTCCCAGTATCGTATCTTGCGCTCAGCGATGACGAACGTTTTTTTTATATATTTTGAAAGTAACCACGGAATCAATTATAAAGGGTTGTTTTGGTAAAACAACCTTGAAATAAAATAAATACAAAAGTTGACTGCTCGGATTCGAGTACGATTCTTATCCTCGAGTGGGAAGTGCGGAGGATTTTTTCACGTGGCGTTAACCGAGTAAAATAATCCACGCGGTCCACGAGATGATAAAAATCGTACTCAATTCCGAGCAGTGAACAACTGTCTTTATTTTATCTCCAATACAGGTAACAACGTCTGGACGAAATACAACTCTTTCGTGAGGATAGCAACAATACACGCACGTGTGAACTAAGGAAGGGAGGTTTTCGAACACGCCCCCAACAACAAAAGTAAATAAATACTTCACTTAGAACACAAGTCGTGGTACCCGTTTTGGTAAAACTAATCAAACCAATAAAGGTAACTGATTTAATCTGCAGAACAAAGTCACGCGCAATCAAGAATCAAATGGTTTACGCTCATCTGAAACGGAAACTTCATTGACACTGACGTTGTTTATTCAGGGAATAACTCGTGACAACAGGACAATATTTTGGATTGCACACAATTAAATAATATTCATTGTTTAATTGACGAGTTGGTCAGTTTTGGGTGAGATATATTCAGAGGCAGACTGGCCGCCTGATTCACAGGGAAATGTCCCGGTGGGTCCCACTATTGAGAGCCACCGAAGGCCCCTCCCCAAATTTACGTAGTCTATCATCTGATCGCGCATGAAATTTCGTGAAAATGACCAAACGGCGAAATGAATCTGATTGCAGAGACTGTCGATTTATCGAAATACCCTCTATGCAATCCACATAGAGGGCATTTCGATGTACCAGCCATTGATCGGCCAGATGCAAGGAAACAGCGTTCTTTCGGGTTGAAAAATCGAAATTTTCTCCCATTGGGCCGAATATGGTCGACCTGATGAGTCCGGGGCCTTCTTTGGTGCAACCATTTGTACCAAATGAGCAACAAAGATGATACAAAAATGCCATCGAAAATGTTCTCTACGTGGACAGCCATTGATCGCTCAGATGCAAGGAAACAGCGTTCTTTCGGTTTGAAAAATCAAAATTTTGTCCGGGTCCGGGTCCCACTTGGTACGTTTCCCGCCAACTTGTTTTTGGCCCAGTCCGCCCTTGGGTACATTGCAAAATAAATTGGTCATTATCACTATGGGAGGTTTCGAGATGGTGTATTGAAGTCTGTCCTTGAGTTCACCGCCTGAGACTCTATCCGGTGTGTTAATAATCTATATGTATTCTGCATAATAATAACACTTGGTCCGGCCGCTGATTTGTCGCTGTTAATAATTGTGTGGGTACTGACAGAAAGCAATATCATCAATCGTCGCCGAATGGTGACTTATTGATGGTCTTGCTTCTGACAAGATCAAGATCCTTGTACAAATCTCTGAACGTTCACCTGATGGGGGTAATTTATATTATTCTATTTGTTTCCCCAAAAGTGACTACAACACACCAAAGAGATAGATATTCATTAAATATTTCTGCGACTTAAATGGTCTATTTTTTTTCTTTTCAGATCAAGAAGTGATTTTGAAAGGTAAGATATCTTTTACTTCTGTTCTGCTAAGCTCACGGACCACCAGTCTAATTCTCTAAAGAATCGGACATTGTTGAGGTCTGCGTGTTTACCCACACTTCGAGGAGTTTGTTTGCAAACTACAGTTGATGAAATATAATTTCTCTTTACGGTACTCAAAAAAGATATATAGACATTCTAATCAATAAGAATTGAATTCTCCGTGAAAACATCAAAATATTAATAAAATAGGTGGAACTAAACGGCGTAATCAAAAAACTACGACCGTGGTGAGTCTTCATTCATAATGGTAATGTCATCATTCAACCAATGCTAACCCTGCTTGTGTGAAATTAGTACGTTGGGGGGCCTGGGAGTTGCTAGCCGTTGCTCTATGGTTCTCTACGGCTTCCTCCACCCGTAAAACGGTCCGACACGAGGTGATCCTCGCTGCCGAAAGTGTCGTTAACTCCCAATAAATAAATTGTAATGCCATCAAAAACTCGGTCAAATCAAGTCTAGATTGAGCAACATTTTTTGCTTTGATTGAAAGAAAATGAATCCTTGTGGTGTTCTTTAGATTCAATCGTTTGGAAGATATCACTTGGTCGGAAAAGCGAACCGTAGGTTCGCTTTTCCGACCAACTGAAATATCCCAGACGAATGAAACTAACCCCAGGTGATAGACTGTTTAAGGACGAGAGTAGTTCCAAACCATAACAATGTCAAAACCTTACAGAATTTGACTGGTGGCATAAATTTCTGCATGATCTGGAAAGGGGAATATTATTATCTTCAGATGCGGCGATAACAGTTGCGGGGCTGTTTATACTTCTTGTTCTTTTCATTATAGCTGTACATTGAAGAATACTTGCATTCTGAACAGTTTGAATTCAATTTTAAACTATTTCGTTTGAGTACAGAAAAAAGTATCTACTTTACTGTGCGATCAATTTTTATTTGCTGATCGTGACACTTTAGTAACGATTGTTCTCAGCTGAACGCTTCCCTTGATGCCGTAAATCTACATGCACATCTGGAAATAATTCAACTCACCCCCATTTTCATAAGTTGGCTAGAGTTGCTTGTGTTCCTGAGAACACTGCTCAGAAGAAACACTAGCCTAAGCGTGTTTCCAGTTAAGATTAGAAGCGGGTTGTGAACAACGAAAAAAAAAGAGTTATGCCACATTAGTCGTACCAATGGGCAAGTACAGAAAACAAAATAATTCTCAAAAACAGGGCATTGAACTATATAAACTATAAATTTTATCGGTAGCTTCTAACTCCCGAACTTAACTGTTTAGTGCTAGAATAATTTGGGTTAACGCATATATTGGGCTTATTACAGTTGAGTGTTTGGTACCTACGGGTACTCCAATAAATTGTGAAATGACAAATCTATATCATCAAAAAATATATCCTTCACATAGATCATGCATTACCCAAAGGAAAATATAGTCTTTTAACCCTTTACCCAACGTTACGGCCAAAATCGGCCAGCGGTATTCCAAAAAAATCGCCAATTAATTTTCATTTTTTTTTGTCTCAAAAAATTAGGTTATGACCCCTCATTTGAACGAGCTCGTTCAATGAGGGGTCATAACCTATGTTTTTGAGACAAAAAATGAAAAAAATTTGTTATTCAAGATTTTGTTTTTGCTAGTGTCGTCTGCTTTTCATGTTAGGTAAAGGGTTAAATTTAATATCAGAACTTTTCTATAGATCGTAAATAAGTTATTTTAATTATTTTTTCGGGTAGTTTTTCAGTTTGTAAAATGATCTCACTGCAGGGAAAGTATCTTATTTGACAATAACAATGTAACTTTGTCGTCGCCATTACTGTTGATAGAACACTTGGTCGTTTGCAACCATTGTTGTACAAATTCGGCTACACACAGGATTTATTGTGGTCCTTGACAACCTTGAAAGTCCTTAACCGAAAATATGGTTTCAAGGGCATGACAGTGCTTAGAACTTGCGCATTAGCCTCAATCCCCTGAACTCTGGTGGTATCTTCCATGCCAGTTCAATAGCAACAATTAGAAGAGTCCATATTCATTATTTGGGGTAGATCAATCAATATTTTCAACGTGCAGCCTGTGGTGTACCTCACATGTTTACTGAACAGCCATCCTATTTAATAGCGTTATGTTTAATAGCGTATCATGTTCCTGGCCGGAAAAAGCAGCCGCTAGGGTTCAAAGGGTTAAAAATGCTTGATTTTTTAATGATGCTTTTTAACTTTAGTTTTAACTCGTACACGCGTGGTAAATGCTATCAAAACTTCAAGCTAAGCAGATGTTTTACTCTAGTGTCGTCTGCCCTAATAGGCAGGCAACACTTGACAAAAACGACTTTTCAGATTACACTACGTTTCTTGTTCACTATTATAGAAACGTTAGTATGAGTCCCTGCTGTACAACGTCGAAGACGAGCAGTCTTAACTTTAGGCCTGTAGATGTTAACTGATATCTGAAGTCCTAACCAGAAATCTTAATTAAAGCTTCAAGAATATAGCTTGGAAAAGTGTTAAACATTGACTAATAGGTCCTTAAAAAATGGCTTCAAAGGATTCTTGATAGTCCTTAAATTAGCCTCATACGTAAGAAAATGTTTAAATCGTGATGACAGATGACATCTACAATACCCATCTCCATCTCGGCCTCAGATTTCGAGTGTTGACACTGATCGGTATACAACCTGATTGCTGGAACGCTCATTGGTCACATATAGAAGAGTGTATTACTTGTCATCATCTTTGCGGTGAGGTCTTTTGTTGGCAAATGTTATTATAAATAAACAAGCTGTACAAACAATTTTTTTTTCGTTGGCTTTCCGACGCCTCTCAATCTTCAATCGTTTTTTGTTACCCTCTGCACTCTGATGTCAAAATGGCAAAGTTTTAAGCAGCAAATATTTCCCATAATGCAGTTAGATATTTAACCAAATATACCTTGTTTACAGAGCACAGTGTGATCTGTCAAACAAGGCATAATTGGTTAAACTTATAATTAAACAAGAGAAAAACGGAGTGATTAGAGAAAGTTCTGTTGCACAACCAGTGTTTTAGGAGTTAACGGATATACTTAAATGTCTGGGAAAAATTAATATATTGATGATGTACGCATTTATCGCGGCAATACAAATTGAAAGTTGACAACATATTTTAGTTAACATTGACAAAACACAAGTGTCTTGATTGGAAGTGTATACCGTGTCACGCTGTTATAGTTTCCGTGTAGGATTTCGATTTGTGTGTGGTGATGTGAAAGCTGTAACTCTGCAATTACACTTACAACGTAACAGCTTCCGTATCATTAACAGTCATCGGTGGGAGGAGCACGTTGATTAACTGGACTCCATTTTCAGAGGAGTATATTAGATTGCGACGTGTTTCTCAGACGTTTCAGCTATTCAGTTGTATCGAGCCCACTGAGTATTGGCAGATGGCTGCCGACTGTCGCCGCTGTATAATCAACCCTCGTAACTGGCTGTCAAAGTAACGTGATTGTTCGATATTGTTTCCAAGAAAATTAAATGATCCTGCGACAAAAGTATGAAAATCCTTTTCGAACAAAATTATATAATCTCAGTAATTATCACACTTCCCCATATCTCCAACACAAGTATTATAGCACAAATAATTATTATACGTACAACTTTGTCTGATGTGTACAAAGAGAAGCTTAAATGATAAGCATCTGTAGTGATCGCGGTGGCTTAGTGGTTACGGCATTGAACTTCAAATCGAAAGATTCACGGTTGCACCCCCGCCAGGGGTAACTGCGTTTGGCAAGTCACTTCATCCCGATCGCCCATGTGGGGCCCGAAGGGGCTGTGTACTAAGGTGGATATCGAGGAATATCCCTCAGTAACTTCCCAGATGACATCATGCTACGCCGCATCACGCCGCCCTGAAGGAACGATCAGCTGATCTTTGTTATTGTTTTGAAACGTACTAATTTGGGGTCGAATTGGGCAGAATATTGAGCAATAAAATGTCTCGTAGCAAATAATAAAAAAAACATCTATTATACTTTAGTCAGTATCTGGAATTTCCTCATGAGTGTGGACCTGAAAGTTTTATTTTTCACGAGCGCTTCCTAAATGACGTAATGCTTCGGCGCATGACGTCGCATTGAACGTCGCCTTGAAGGAGCGACCGGCAGCTTTTTGTTATTGTCTTAAAACTGTTTACAGTTGAATTGGGCTGAATATTGCGCAGTAAAATGTAACATAGCATATAATAAAATGAAAATATACGCTGTTTTAGTGAATATCGGGAATCATCTCATTCGTATGGACCTGAAAGTATTATTTTTCACTCGCGCAAACGCTCTTGAAAAATAAAACTTTTAGGTCCACGCTCATGAGATAATTCCCGATATTCACTAAAACAGCGTAGATATCCTCTATATATTCGTTACTTGGAAGAGGACTGTCCGAAGACCAATCAATATTTTCTACGTGCAGCCGGGCTCAAAATAAGCGGTGTCGCGTCGCTTTTTGCTATGCAAAACTTGCAAAAAGCTACACAATGTTCAATTATGTGTAGCATTTTGCGATACAAGATATTAGGCTGCAGTTGATTATCTTGTATCGCAAAATGTAAATGAAAATTTGAAGAAACCTAATTCACTGATGCTTTACTTCTGATTGTGGAACATTCCAGGCATAACTCAGATTAACTCTCCATCAAGCATCATTAGCAACTTCATATGTAAGATGAATTCTATTGGTTTAAATTCTTCCTGTTTTTACAACATTTTGCATAAAATGTACATTAAAAATAACTTCAAGCCCATCAAATTAAAAATCCCAACTTCCATTTTGAGAACTCTATTGAACAACCAAGACGATATTTGAAAATATCCAAGTCCATGCAACCCTTATGGCAGTTCAGTTAAAAAAACATAGTAAATGTTTCATGTGTTGCAGATCATTTGGAAATGCCCAGAAATGGATGGAAACTATTCTATCTACTTAGAAGAATTCAATACAAAACAGCAAAACTTAACTCTAAATACAAAAATAGCTATGTAATTTTTACAAAATGCTATTCATTTTTTTTGAAATTTGTTGTATTTTGCTACTCAAAGAAAAAAAGTTATTTTGAGCACTGACGTGCAGCCTCAAGGCTGCACGTTGAAAATTGTTATTGGTCTACTACACAAATTCACAGAGCAATTATCCACTTTATAACTTCAGGTTGTATCACGATCCTGGGCCGGACAAACGGCCTTACAGGTTCAAAGGGTTAACTTCTATTATGAAACTTTACTTTTGTAGGGCAAATGATTTGGTTGGATGATGTGAAACATATTATTTTCATCTGTTCCCCACGCTTGACCAATTTATTACAGCTAGAGGAGATGAACATTTATCTTTCTGATATTCCGCTATTTGATGTAACCAGAGAATTGGTGTTATTGAATCAACAACGGATCGCTGAGATAGATATAGCGTAAAGTATTAGTTTCGATTGATTGTAAAACCATGTATTGATATTTAATCGGTGCCACTTACAAATTAAAAGAACATTACTTAACCCTTTACCTAACATGAAAAACAGACGACACGTGCAAAAAATATTCTTGGATAACTAATTTGTTTCATTTTTTGTCTCAAAAACATAGGTTATGACCCCTCGTTGGAACGAGCTCGACGAGCTCGTTCTAACGAGGTGTCATAACCTATGTTTTTGAGACAAAAAATGAAAATATATTGAAAATTAATTGGCGATTTTTGTGAATAGCGCTGGCCGGTTTTGGCCGTTACGTTGGGTAAAGGGTTAAAGGATAACGAAGTGTAATCTCACGGGAAAAGATACTGGAAAGTCCCACTGGAAGCTAATGACTATTGTCCCTATGATCTTGCACATGTGATCTTGACGTTGCATATTTATCTGGCAACACTTGTGGATACGAAAAAGTTACCGTATCCACCAACAAAATGTAGATATTCTCAATAATTTTGTCCGATCTTTAAAATCTGCACAGCTGGAATACGAGAGTAACGTGCTTCAAATTAATTTATTACACGCCTCTTATTCCCCCCCCCCCCTCCCCCCAATTCCATATTTACAAATCCGTACAGAACACGTGTTCCATCCGGATTTCCATTGTTGAACTATTTTATCACCTGACAAAAGAACAACAATTATAACACCCAAGTTCTGACTTTGAAGCGAATATCTCTCAGACAGCTGCAGCTAATTTCTTAAAAATACGATTAAAAAACCTATTTGGACACAATTTTTATTTATATTTTTCTGTTTACGTATCAATCTGTCACGCGTGTTTGCCAATCACACCAGAGTTTTCTTTTTGTTTTTATTTCAAGCAAACGCCAGAACTGTCAAATTTGACAAATAAGACCGACTTTTAAATTAATGAATTCTGTGTCCTGAAGGTGTGTAATCAACACAGAACGCCACGATGTGTGAATGCATTCGTCAATACGGCATCCATGCCTTCGCGGAAGAATAGAACTCGAGACAGCGCCTCGCGTTCTATCCCTCCGCGCTGACACTTTTGACGTTTTGACACGTCGTGACGTTCTGTGTATGTTACGATTGTCTTGTCTAAAGTGGTGCAACTCCAAGACCCGGTTGTTGTTAATGTTTGAAAATCTAGTCCTCTTTTAATTTTTTAAATTGGAATGTCCTGTTTATTTTTCCTTTTACGTGTTTAAATTCACCTATTGCTATTCTCCGCCCAATTTGCTCAGTGAGAAATCTCCCGATGCACTGAACTACTGCACACTTCCTTATATTATTCTCGTGATAGTATCTCTGTGAATGTGGAGTTATCTTTCCCTGCTTCTACTCTGCTATTAGGAGCAAAAATACCGTCACTTTCTCTCTGTTTAGTGCAATTCTCTCCGTTCAGTGCAATTATTTTCGAGTGCGTTAAACATCCCAGAGTCAGAGATAGGATAACAAAGTTGCATGAGATCGACGTGATTGTCTGTGGGATGTTCTGTTGGTATATTTATACCCGGACCAACTCACTGGGTAAATAAATACCCCGATCCCGTACGTGGTCACTTCGAAAGCAAGCAACTTATCGTCCCCTGAGTTCCAATGTGTTCTTTGTGCCTACTGGCACATAGAACACGTTGGAACTCATGGGACGTTATATTACCTTTCTCTAACGAGGTCTTACAGACGGTTCGCAAGTTCGATCCCCATCCGGGACGACCCGCGTTGTGTCCTTGGGCAAGGCACTTTATCCCGCTTGCCTACAAGGGGCACGATGACGCCGTGTACCGAGGCGTACTGCACGTCGATGGTGCACATGTCTTCAACCGCTGTGACCCTACTTGAGCGGAGCTTGAACAGAGTTAGAATGTTAGGAGCTGACAGTTGCTCGTTGATGCTCGGTAGTTCTCTCTGGGACTCCGGCTTCCTCCACCCTCAAAACCCCCACGGTCACGATTAGCCACTGTGCATAAGTGTGTGACCTTAAACACCAATAAATAAATATACAGACGGTTCGTACTTGATGACACATGCGATTCGTTTAATCGTCCGATCTGTTCATCAACTCAACAGGAGGTCACCCAGATCAGTTTATTGTTAAAATGCTTTCAATTTATGGCCTTGGTGTGATAAATATTTAAAAAAATTCTTTGTCGTCACACGTAATACTTATTTCAATAACCTCTCGTTATTGATTACCATTCCATTAGAGTCATTGGTACCCCTTAACTCATTTTAGTACGGAAGTTTGTACATATTATCCTAACAATGTCGAATATTTTACTGTTGTTGACAACGCAACGGCATTGCAATATCAGCTTTAGTTTTGTAAATTGTATTCCGTTCGCAACAACCAACTTATGGGATATTTAGTGGATCGATACCCAGAAAGCAACATGATTATCTTTGTAATCGATACATTTTTCTAGTAAACGTCACTGTCGTCTGCCATTGCCAAGTCGAATAGTTTGCTTCATCATTCCTGATTGTAGTTAACCCTTCATCTAACAAACACGACTTCAAAATTTGTCATTTTCATTACTTTGTTTTCAATTGTTTTTTCAAAATATTTCACCCAAACCACATCATATGACCCTTTATTGGAACGAGCTCGACGAGCTCGTTCCAATGAAGGGGTAACATGATATGATTTTGTTGAAATTGCTGCAAAAATATTTCTGTGAGCTGCTCAATTGGTGGAGCCGATTCGTTAGGTAAAAGGTTAATTTAATTCTGACACGATGTCATATTGGTCATACAAAACTTACACATTCCTTTCTGTTAGAGGGTAGTGTGCGACCAGAGTATGTTCCTTGCCTACAGGTGTTGACAGTGGAGTATATTATTTTGAATTGCACTGATTTTAAATATATATCACGCTGGTGGGTTGTATCGAGGTTTAAAAATGGTTTATTCGGTATAATAAAAGTAATGATGAGCTGTCTTGAGGTGAACAATGCGAACGTCTCGGAGACACTAGTTCCTCGGGGAGACAATCCGCAATATTCCCCTCCAGTCAGGTCATCATTTATAAAATAATACTTGTACAACACCAGAGGTTCTTTTTGGTATCTACCGTTCGTTTATGGGACCCTTTCCCAATGACATTTGGGCATGGTTTTCCCCAATTCCTAAACCCAAATTCCCCAATCTCAGATCCCACTGAAACAAAACTTTAATGCACAACTGGTGAACTGAACTGGTAGTTGCAAGGCCTCAGACAACTATCGGTTGTCTGAGACCTTATGACCACCCAGTTCAGGACACCAACTGTACATTAAATTTAAATTGCTTGTCTGAGGAAGTCTCTTAATTCAAAGGAAGATGACAGGTTCTTCTTTAATCCTTTGAACTCTAGTGGTATCTACCATGCCAGTTCAATGGCAGCAATTGGAAGAGTCCATATTCATTATTTGGGGTAGACCAATCAGTATTTTCAACGTGCAGCCTCGGGCTGCATGTTGAAAATACTGATTGGTCTACCCCACAATATTTATTGAACAGCCATCCTATATAATAACGTTATGACGTGTCATGTTCCTGGCCGGAAAATCGGCCGCTAGGGTTCAAAGGGTTAATATTATAAGAACAATTTAATTCAATTCAATTCAATTCAGTTTATTGTACTTTAACACCATTACGGTCAAGTGTACATTATAACAAATAACATAGTAATAGTTGACAATAATATAACAATACATCAGAAGTACAAGTTATGTCGTTTTGTTTATTGATTGGGTTCTAGAAGCCTATACTTTGGCCTCACTGGAAGGTGTTGGTACCACAACTAGAGGTCTTCATGTTTTGTGGCTATGTTTCAGACTCAGTTGAAACAAGAAAACATTTTGTCCATATGGAGTCGTCTTGTTGCAATCCATTGTCGAGTGTTCACAGGGATTCTCCAATAAATTGCAACAAGACAAATCCACGTGAACAAACTCTGGCACTGCAGTTGGTCTGGCACTTTACCAGTTAAACCGGACTCCTTGTTTGTGGAACAACGTTTAAGTGAAGTATGGCTTTTCGCTTTAGTATACCAATATACCATGTCTTGGAACATGATAATGTAAACCTTTGTTCTTGCTCTATGGTGCCATATGTATATTTATTCACGCCGGTAACTTCGGAAATTGGGTATTATATGAGACCGGTGTCGACGTGGTTTGGTTGATCGGGGGATTGCCAGTTCCCTTTCTTTTTTAACCCATGGTATGTATAATGGGCGAGATTGTTCAGAAACCCATTGTCGGTGGATTGCATTATAAGTTTAAATTTGTTTTTGTCATTTGTTTAATAGAGACTACAGAGATTGCATGAACATGATTCCGTGTGACTGTTTGTTATGAGACGTACTGTAGTAGACATGCAGTTGCTAAGGTACCGGTCTTAATGTTCTCTGCAACAATTGGAATGTAAAATTTCTTAGTATTTGTAGGTTTTTCCCTTCCAAAACAAATTCCCAAGTGGAGACCACATGACGCACATTTTCCCAACGGCATGGGCTCTGAACCCTTTCCCAAAGAGGACAAAAGAATCCGTGTCATCTCTAGAAACTACCGCGTGTATCCATAAAATAAGATTTGTTGTACACCAAACTTTAGCAATGATACCGATTAATGTTGCACGAAATTATACGAATTATTTTTTACATGTAATAACACAGATAAAATCTAGTTCCTACGGTAGATTAATCCCTGTGCCTGCGTGTTGTTCAAACACCGACCCGTTAATCCAAAACGGCATTGCAGGCAAAATTGTGCAGTGAATACTGTTCCAATAGTTGCTGGATAAGAGTTGTTATACACCATTGAGTCGACTGCAAGAACTGGGCGTATCAGACATGATGATCTCCCTTTACCGGTATCTTGTGAGATGATCTCTCACGATACATTCGACCTTTATTGTCGACTCAGGGTGGAGGAAGCCGGAGTACCCGGAGAGAACCGCCGAGAAACGACAAGCAGCTGCCAGCTCCCCAACATAGTAACTCCGCACTGCAGCACAGGCAGGGTTAGATTGGTTGAAGACATGCGTACCATCTACGTGCAGTACGCCTTAGTACACGGCGTCATCGTGCTCCCATGCGGGCAATGGAGATGAAGTGTCTTGCCCAAGGACACAACGCGGTTGCCGCAGGTGGGATTCGAACCGAGGACCTCTCGGCTTGCAGCCTGCACCTCTACCTACTGAGCCACCGCGCTCCCGACTCAGTGGGATACTATTAATTATAAAATTCTTTGACAGAGTACTTAACTCTTTTGGCGCGACAGGCGACTAAAGTCGACAGACGGCAGACGCGGAAAGGTAGTGTAGTAGTCATTTTAGCCAACTTTGTGTGTCCATTTCCAAGTGCCTTTAATCCTTTACCCAACGCAGACGATATCAAAATTTATTATTTTAAATATCATGTTTTAAAATTTTTCAAAAAATTTCAACAAAACCATATCATGTGACCCCTCGTTGGAACGAGCTCGACGAGCTCGTTCCAACGAGAGGTCACATGATAAGGTTGTGTTGAAATTTTTGGAAAAATACTATTTTTTTTCAACTGCTGAAGCTGCATATTACGCAGGGGTGGGGGTGCGGCCGATTCGTTGGGTAAAGAGTTGAACAAACATACGTATTCCTATGCTTCATGCACCATTTACAGTACATGAGTGGATTGTAACTAAATCACCCGCAGAGTGGAGTTATCACCAAAACTATAACTTGCAAATTTTGTACATATGGACAAAAAACACAAGCAATGTTTCAGCCAATGGACCTCCGGGTTTAACCCGGAGGTCCATTGGTTGAAACTTTGCCTGTTCTTGTTATGCTTTGCAACAAATTTGCAATTATTGCTTGGGTTGAATCTCCACTCTGTGGGTGATTTAGAGATAATACACTCTCCACGTACTGTATGTCCTATCCATGAACAACGATATCGTCCCTTGAAAGTATAAAGGTGCCATTTAAATATATACAGGAAATCATTTGAACAACTGTCAATGAGATCATTAGAACATCTTTTAAAATAATAACGCTTTAGTCTAACAACCTATACTTTCTGTAAAATTCCTGATGAATATTAGGCGCTGAGAATTCTGTTTCTCAGATTATTCCGCGCCAAAAGAGTTAAAGACCCATATAATGATGTTGTCAGTGATAGCATCATTGCACAGGTTTTTGTGTACTCTGACAAAGACGTGTCACACTGAAAAGTTGCCGTAATCACGTTATTTATTATATTTATTTATTGGGGTTTAAGACACTGTCATGCTCCCCAACATACTAACTCAACACAAGCAGGGTTAACATTGGTTGAAGACAAGTGCACCATCGACGTACAGTACGCCTTGGTACACAACGTCACCGTGCCCCCATGTGGGCAATGGGAGTGAAGTGTCTTGCTCAAGGACACAACGCGGTTGCCGCGGGTGGGGTTCGAACTGAGGATCCCACGGCTTGCAGCCTGCACCTCTACCTACTGAGCCACTGCCTCCCTCCCCTTCCCCCCATATCACGTTAATATATCTTTTGTTTCAAAATGTTCGAGTGTCTGGAAGTTATGACAGAACTACGTCATGTCACTGTCGGATAACATTCAAAGATGATGAAGCTTTTTTTATCACTCAAATGTTTAGACAAGTTTTAGTTGCGTAGTTATTATTACACTTTATTGTAGCCGACATGGCTTCTATTTTCAGTGTCTCTACCCTTCTCTGCATTTCAAAGCTCTGCATTTCAAAGCTCATGCGTGTCTTTTCGTTAGACGTAATTGTGTTCTCGAAACAATTTCCAAGCGGAAATTATCTCTCTTGATCACGTAGGAAATAGCGTGTTTTATGTACATCAACAATGCCCTAAATTATCTATATGTACCTTGACAAGGTAACCGATCACAACACTACATTTCCTTTGTAGTATGACACGCTACAATGTAGACAGCAACTTTGTGAATAATGTTTATATACCATTTATATACCATCAAAGCAAAGGCTGTGCAACTTGTCATGCATCTCTTTTAATATTTTGCTTGAAACTGTGACGTCCGATTTTTTGTTTGAACTTTGGGGTTGTACCCGACCCCAACCCAAGTGTAGAGTCAAGTATAGCGAATCGATTTCAGTTATGGTGTCTATTTTGGAGATTTCGAACCCAAGCGTTGGCTACCAGGTTGTATAATGCCAGTAACGCAGACCTTGTTCAAAACAGTAAGCAAGGTTTTTACTTTAGGAAGGTCTCACGGGGAGTGCCATTTGATGGGGGTCGGTAAACTGAACAATAAATCAATCCAGAACTCCACTCTAGGGATTAGGATTAATTTATTACTAACCCTTTCTAGGTATTCAAAGTTGATTACGGTTTTTTGTGTTCCAGAGTGTTGATGTTCCCCAATACCAGTCATGGACACATATCTGGATGGATTAGTGTTCTGCAATCAATACATTTGTTCAGGAATTAATCGGAAATCAGTAAAGTTGCAGATGGCCATTTGTTGATAGAAGTCAAGTACGGCTTTCTCTTAGTCAGCATTATTGGAATCCAATCGATCAATTGTGTGTGATTTGTTCACCGTAATGTTGCGAGATAATTTTAGCCATTGGTTGATCGTGATATTAACATAGTCTTACATGTTCACAAGATCATCAACTCGTCCCCTGAGTTCTAATGTGTTCTATGTGCCAGTAGGCACATAGAACACATTGGAATTCAGGGACGAACTGTTAACAAAAATTGCTCCTCTTTGACCTGTAATCTACTTGGGCGGAAGCGAAGACTGGGTAACTAACATTACAATCGCCTATTAGGTAACAGCAAAGACCTTTTAATTCCCAGTATGAAAAAATACATATCGGTAATTAACTCTAATCTATTTTGTAGGCGGAGTGGAGTGGGGGCAAGAAATAAGCTCCATCGACTCCGACCAAAATATCAATGATAAATATGCATCTTGTAACCTTTGTTGAAAAGACCGTGTAATATTAACAGGATGTCATATTGGTCACACAAGACTTGCATATTCCACTTTTTGTTAGAGAGTAATACGCGACCAGAATGTGTACTTTGCCAACAGGTGTTGACAGTGGAGCACATTCTTTTACATTGCGCTAATTTTAATGAAGTCGGTGGTCAGTATTTCACAGTAGAATCTCTTAGATTTCTATTTTATCATACAAGCCCACACGAAGTTCTGTCATTTCCTCAAGCAATCAAGTTTTTTAATAAATTTTAAACTTGTTTTTATTTTTTGAACTAGACTCTCCAAGTCTCAAATCATAGGGTTAATTTATACACTACTAATAATATCACTCATTACTGTCAAGCTACTCCTATCTTTAATATTCTATTGTAATTATTTTCTATTTTTAATCATTCATTTTATTTCATAATTGACAATAACATGTTTTACTTCCTACCGTAATGTCGCCATGATGTAACCTTGACAGCTGATGCGGCGTTAAACACCAATAAATAAATAAATAAATAAATAAATAAATAAATAAATAAATAAATAAATTATATCTGTGCAGTTTATAAAAACAGTTATGCTACCAACCAACAATAGCTGAGGGAATCTGCGATATTGCTTGTGCCCTTATCTAAGCCTATATAAGTAAGCACTACAGATATCTGGTTCTTGAACTTCACAAGAATAAAAATAGGCGACATTTGCATTATCAGTTTGGGCCTTACATATGAAGCTTCTGGTTATCTAAGACCACTGTGCCGCTAATGTCTGGAGCTTCTTGTCTTTCCTTTACCCTTTTATGATGAAGATTTGTTCTCATAATGGAAGGACTGTATAACCTCAATAAACATGTCAATGTATTAATGATACGACGTGTTATTGCTACTTTCCCAAATGTGTGCGATCGATTGCCTTTAACTTGAGACCTAGTACGAGGTAAATGTTTGACACGGCGTTGTCTTCCTTTCACGCAGAAACCGTTTATTGTTCCACTCAGACATACACTTACAGTCATTTAGATTGGAAGGCAGTAGACAGGCAAAAGACAGATCCAAAAAAGTGAAGCGATTCATCTCCTCTGAGAGAAGTAAAACCAATCCTAACGGCGTGTTACATTAACACTTTCCACCTGGTATGTACACGTTTAGCGGGGAGAAAAACCTGCCTCCAAAGACGCGACAACACAACAAACGACAAATCAGAAGAATGATCAGTAATAATTTAATCCTAAAGCGCTATAGGATTATATTATTACTGAGTCCATCCTACAAAAAAAAATTAAAATAAAATAAATAGATTGAGCCATATTACAATAATTAATATTCTGTAGGGTGATGCCATTATTGTGTTCAGGGTTTAAGTGGTTCACCCTTCACCCAACGTAAAGGCCAAAACCGTTCAGCGCTATTCTCACAAAAATCGCCAATTAATTTTCATTATTGTTTTCATTTTTTGTCTCAAAAACATAGGTTATGACCCCTTTTTGGAACGAGCTCGTTCCAAAGAGGGGGTCATAACCTATGTTTTTGAGACAAAAAATGAAAAAAATGAGTTATTCAATTTTTTTTGCATGTGTCGTCTGCTTTTCATGTTGGGTGAAGGGTTAAGTAGAAAAATGCTCTTGATCACCTTGTTTCTCGATTGAACCGTCCATGCCTATACAGACTAATCTTCAAGTGACTGAAATTCGCTGAACATGCTACCAAAATGCAATATCTCTTTCCTGAATAATTTTAAGGTCAATTCAAAAAAGTTTATATATGTTCTTATATCGAGCGCTGACATTTGCCGTCAACAAAATGATTTGGATACAAAGTGCTCGTCGAAAGCGGCTACTGTTCAAAAGAGATGCAGAAACGACCACTCTGGAAATGCACAGCAGTCGATTGACCGCCGAACACAACACTTAGACTTGCCTTTTCTCTCATCGGTTACAGATACAGATTTGTTTTCTTTGGTCCCAGCTATCAGTCAGCTGAAAAACAATTATTTTGTTTCTTCGCGGTAATTATTTACAATCTATAGATTCGTCGGGAGCACGGTGGCGCAGTGGTAGACTGTTGGACTTCTATGCTAGAGGTCCCGAGTTCGATCCACGTTGTGTCCTTGGGCAAGGCACTTTATCCCGGTTGCCTACATGGGGGTAACGTGTACCGTGTACTAAGGCGTACTGCACTTCGCTGGTGCACAAGTGTTCAACCGCTGTAACCCTGCTTGAGCGGAGCTTGAACAGAGTTAGAATGTTGAGGAGCTGACAGTTGCCCGTCGATGCTCGGTGCTTCTCGCCGGGCACTCTGGCTTCCCCCACGCGTGAAAACTGTCACGATCACGATTAGCCATTGTGTATGAATATGTGACCTTAAACACCAATAAATAAATAAATGAATTTGTCATATTCTCTACACATCCCCACCCCACGGCATAAAAAATGTTTAAAGATATTCCTAATTGTTCTTTTTATCGCAAAACAAAACTATCAACCCCATGTGGTTTTGGGTTCGTGCTAATGAAGGGGTCATAAACTAGAATTTTAACCCTTTACCCAACGTAACGGCCAAAACCGGCCAGCGCTATTCTCAAAAATCGCCAATTAATTTTCAAAATATTTTCATTTTTTGTCTCAAAAACATAGGTTATGACCCCTCGTTGGAACGAGCTCGTCGAGCTCGTTCCAACGAGGGGTCATAACCTATGTTTTTGAGACAAAAAATGAAAAAAATTAGTTATTCAAGAATTTGTTTTGCAAGTGTCGTCTGCTTTTCATGTTAGGTAAAGGGTTAAAAAAATGTAATCAGAGAATACATAGCACTATTTGTGTTTGAAAAATATCTGGTGTTATCTAAACCTTATCGGCTAAAAGAAATAGGCAGTTTTTTATTCTATATATTTCACCTTTTTATACAGAAAGAAACTGGATGAAACGACGGCCGAGTTGAAGAAAACATCCAAAGCTTTGGAAACAGAGAAGGCAAAGGTCGATACTCTGTTAAACCAGATGTTACCTCGAAAAGTAGCGGAGCAGTTAAAAGAGGGAAAGAGAGTGGATGCAGGTGAGCGTTTCTGCTTTCATTCCAAGATAGCGTCGTAGAGGATACCTCGCGTTTTTGAGTGGATACCGAAAATTATCACATGAGTGACCGATACAAATGTTTATTTTTCGCGAGAGCTTGCGTGAGCGAAAATAACAATTTATCTCAGTCACTAGTGAGATAATTTTCGAGATCCACTCAAAAACACTAGATTTTCTTTTTTTTTATAAGAATCTGATAATTTCACTCGTTTCAACCATGGATTGATGCATGAAAGTAAACAGCGCATTGAATCATTGATACGCGGGAGAGATTTGTTCGATACTCGGAACAGATAGCATCTTGCAGTCTGATTCATTTGGTGGGTTTCTGGTCCAAACATGGCTTGAAAGTCCGTAATATAAGTTTTTGGTTTGGGACGTCCTTTGAAAGGACGCACCAAACCAAAAAAACGTATATTTCTGACTTTCAGGCCATGTTTCGACTAGCTGGTTTTATGCATCACTTAAAGGTGAATTCGTGTTGAAGTATTGCTGGAAATCATCGGTATCCACTCAAAAACACTCTATTTTTGTTTCATTATATGTTTCTAGAACAAATTGATCATTTCCGTGAAAGTTTGACTCATATTCATCTTGAAGTGATGCTTTGAAAGCCGCCATTTTGATACCGTGACAGTACAAATTTCTATATCTTCACAGTGGGGGATACGATTTATATCTTTCCGCAATTTCTTCGATAATCTATCGTTTAGCGTAAAATAAAAGGTGATTATTTTTTCTGGCGGTGAGATTTGCTATTTTTCCCCGGGAAGAATAAAAAAGTGCCAATTACTTTAAAAACACATTCACTAAACAAAGAGCCAGAGTGAAATTTAGTGTTGAGAGACGTGATAGTGATAGATATTTTTAATAACTGATTGCCTGTTACCAAGTTGTTCCTAATTAGCTTGCCATAAAAAGCAACCCCCCCCCCCCCCTTGTCACTTGTCATAAACGAAAACAACATACAACTCTGGGAGATGTTTGTTGTTTTCGTTTATTAAAAGTAAAAAAATGAAACATGGCTTTATTTTCTAGATGTCATAGGA
This sequence comes from Pictodentalium vernedei, assembly GCA_031216915.1. Lineage (NCBI taxonomy): Eukaryota > Metazoa > Mollusca > Scaphopoda > Dentaliida > Dentaliidae > Pictodentalium > Pictodentalium vernedei. The sequence continues at coordinate 382,191,255 of CM062289.1, read as the reverse complement.
CACAAGTTATGTCAATGATTACTTGTTTCTTAATTGGACCTTCCTCGTACGTCTAATAATTTCAAGGGAGATAAATTTAAAGTGGATTTTCATGACGATCTTAAGGATAAACTGCGTATTTTTTCTATTCTTTCTTGTTAGACAGAGCTCCGCACGTAAAAAATCCCTAAAATATCTTTGATTCGGCAACTGTGAGAATAATGTTCTATGGTCCGTATGCAGTAAATATTTCAAATTTTTACTAATGGCTTTTGAATATTATACGCGTTTAACAGTTATTCCATAACGCCCTATCCATTTAATCCTTTACCTAACGAATCGCCCGCATCCGCCTGCGTAATATGCAAATTCAGCAGTTGAAAAAATATTATTTTTCAGAAAATTTCAACAAAACCATATCATGTGACCCCTCATTGGAACGAGCTCGTCGAGCTCGTTCCAAAGAGGGGTCACATGATATGGTTTTGTTGAAATTTTTTGAAAAAATTAAAAAAATGATATTTAAAATAATAAATTTTGAAATCGTCAGGGCCTCACTATATATACAGTAGTCTCCGTGGACTGGTTGTAATCCACGCATGGGCAGTGATGTCCACGCATGAGTCCACAGGGTAATAAAAATCATCGTCAGAAAAAAATTTAATTAATGACGCACCGGGTTCTATCAGGTGCTTCATTAATTAAATTTTTGATAATTATTCCTATAATTAGTGTTTGGAATCTAATATTATTGCGTCCGTGGAAATATTGCCCATCCGTGCAAAGTTACCAGTCCACGGCGGCCGTACTGTAAAATGAAATTCTCTGGGCGCCGTTCACTAACTAAGAAAGGTATGCGTTTGAAAATTATACTTAAGTTTCAGCCATCAATGAATAGAACGAACTGCTGTGTATTTTCTTTCTTCCAGAAAGTTTTGATGCAGTTACCATTTTGTTTAGCGATGTTGTAACCTTCACCAACATTGCTTCTGGTTGTACGCCGCACGACGTAGTGAACATGCTCAATGACATGTATGAAAGATTTGATAAGCGCACTGAACAACACGGTGTGTACAAGGTTAGTGTACATAATTTTCATACAATACTCATACTGCCTCTTTAGCGATCAGATCGGGATCTGGTTGCGACAGTGTTCTACCAGTGGATGGAGGCTTCATAATTATATTACAAAATAAAGTCTGAATATCGAAAACAGACGCAAATAACATCCGAGAATTCAATGTTCTCGCATATCTATTTTTCGACAACTGAAATTCTAGTGTTGTGAATAGGAAAGCGGGCAGAAAATTTCTACCAGATCTCGATCCAGTCACGATCCGACCAAAATTCTCTGCATTTGTAATTTGATCTCACTATAGATTCCTTAACTGTACTTCAAAGTCGTTTCTCATTTCTTGCCATGTATATGGTTTATAAAGATCTGAGGATAGCAACGGTTGATGTAAGAGTAGACTACAATTGCAAAGTGTGTTCATACAGGATGATTTTTTTCTTTCTCGAAATATATTGATAATTTAATTGAGAGCTTGATTCCGCCACATTGTACAGCCCGTCTAAAGATCTCGATACAATATTCAGGGCTTATATTTCGTCTAAATATGTGAGAATCCGAATCGTTGCGAGAATCCATACCTACTATGAGTGTCCCAGGATCCCATGACGTCATCAAGGTTGAACCACTGTTGTATACTGATAACACATGTTAACCTTTTACCCAACACACCTTTTTAATTTTTAAAACTAAATTTAATAATTTTTAAACAATAAATAATAAATAGATGATAAAATAATTAAATGAACAATATTTACGAATAAAATCTTACAAATATGGCTGTCATTGGAACCGGCTCAATGAGCCGGTTCCAATGACAGCCATATTTGTAAGATTTTATTGACATAGTGTCAGGATATTTCAGGTCATATTAGCCTTCTGCTGGTTAATTTGTTGCCGCTGGTTTAAATAAAGGGTTAAATTGACTCAATTCTTTTCACGCTGATCCTAGCAGAGGTGCAACGAGAATCTACATGGATTCTCGCCGGTTTTATTGCGCGAATCTTAGTGCGAATCGATTCTCGGATTCTCGATGAAATATAAGCCCTGATATTGGAGAAAAGCAAGACCATAAAGTTGTCGTCACAATGGTCAATCCACCGAGCACGCGCAATAGAACCGGCATTGAGTTAGTGCCCTGCGAATCACATACTTTCGATTCGAATCTGTTATTCGAAATCGAATCGAACCTCGAATCAATTAAAGGCGTCTTGAAGTCCCGACTGATAAAATATTTCAACTTCATCATCAAGGCATGCCCTCGTCGAAGGCATGCCTTGATGATGTAGTTGGAATATTACCCACTAACGATTTTTGTTCAAAAACAGAAATGGGTGCGAGAATTCTGTACTGGGCACTGCACGGGGCTCGCTGCTAGCAGCCGTGAGCTCATCGTCGATAATGCTTGGGAACTTTAAATTTGCTTTCAGCTGTGGTAATGATTAGTGAAACTAGAATTAGCATGGATGGTGGCATGGGTACAGATGCTTTTTATGTTAATATAGTGGAAATTACACTCAGTCTTTATTTTCAACATTATTTGTGTGCATTTTCTATCTTAGCTGTACGTTTTGTGAGTCGACTAAGATGGCCGATACCAAGCGAAATTCCAGTGAAAAGATTCGAAGGGAAACGAATCGGACAGCCGATTTCGAATCGAACCGAATACCAACTTAAGTTTCGAAATCGAATGAAGCGTTGCAGGGCCAACATTGAGCAGCGTTAATATCACTGTGGAACAAGGTTTCCCAATCCATAAGACGCTCAAACTAAATGCTGAGAGTGCCCAACTAAAATACTTATGATGACAAAAGCGGCTTGCAGAAAGGCATTCAACGACAAAAGTAGGAGAGTATTCAAACGAAAGCTACAAGACGCCACGCAACTTCAAAATTAGATTCGATATCGATTTGTCCACAAATAGATTTCACATAATGAAGATTGTAATCTTCTGAAGATTTTCAACCTACCACATCGAGAACCTTTAATTTGGAAATTGTTAAACCTTTACCTAACACGAAAGGCAGACGGCACTTGGAAACAAAATTCTTGTATAACTACTTTTTTTCATTCTTTGCGTCAAAAACATAGCTTATGACCCCTCATTAGAATGAGCTCGTCTCATTGAGGGGGTATAAGCTATGTTTTGATACACAAAATGGAAAAAATAATGAAAATTGTATGGTAATTTTTATGAATAGCGCTGTCCAGTTTTGGCCGCTACGTTAAGCAAGGATTAAATGAAGTTCGCATTCGATATTAAATATGATCTGTCGTTTATCGAACGGATGTTTTGTATTAAATTCTTCATATAACCCACATAGCACGGATTACTACAAGTGAGGCCAGCCTCAGCTGGTAAATTAATTGAAATTTAATTAAGTTTTGGCGACGGTACGGCCCAAGGTCGCGTAATAGCTAAACTTTTCAATAAGTCACCTCAAATACTTGCTTAATTTCCTTGTGCACAATAACGTAAGTGTCAGATATTTTCATGCCTCTCATGACTGGTATATTGAATACAAAATATAATTACCCCAGCTCTGGTCATTATAAGCCGAAGACGATACCTTGCCTCAAGCTATCAAAAGCTCGAATAGACACCTTGACTCAAGTTATCTCCAACTCAAGAAGATACTCTGTCTCAAGTTATCAAAAGATAAAAAAGACCCTTGCCCCAAGCGACCGTAAACCCAAGAAGATACATTGCATTATGTTATCCCGAACTGAAGAAAAAACCGTGTATCCGCTTATCTTATCTTATCTGAAGCATATGAAGGCATCAAGATAAACAACCTTTAGTTTTCAGTACGATATCATGACAGTTAATCTTTCTTCTCATCCATCACTTCCATACAGGGTCCGAGTTTGGTGCCTTAACCCTTTACCTAACATGAAAAGCAGACGACATTTGCAAAAAAAAATTCTTGAATAACTAATTTTTTTCATTTTTTGTCTCAAAAACATAGGTTATGACCCCTCGTTGGAACGAGCTCGACGAGCTCGTTCCAACGAGGGGTCATAACCTATGTTTTTGAGACAAAAAATGAAAAAAATAATGAAAATTAATTGGCGATTTTTGAGAATAGCCCTGGCCGGTTTTGGCCGTTACGTTAGGTAAAGGGTTAAGCTAACGCTAGGTCTTTTCATTTTTATGCTCGAATTGGACACAAAATGAAAAATGTCTACGCATTTTTGTAAGTCCCTTGAGAGAAGGTGAGAGGTTTTATATGCATCGAATACAATGTATTCAAAATGCGTTAGGTTTTTATTCAACGCAGACGATATCAAAATTCATGATTTTAATATTATTCCAATTTTTAAAACAATTCACCAAACCCATATCATGTGGCCCCTCATTAGATCGAGCTCGGTGAGCTCGATCCAATGAGGCGTCATATCATATGGTTTTGTTCAAACTTTTGGAATTTTTTTCTACTGCAGAATTTGTATATTACACTGGCGGTTGACACCGATTCGTTAGGTAAAGCGTTAGAAAAACTAGAAAAAAATCGTTAAAAAACAAGAAGTCCAATAAATAACATCTTTTTCTCTGCGTTGGCCACGCTGCTTTTTTCTGCATTAGCCACACTGTGCTTTTTCTGCTTTTGCCACACTGTGCGTATTCACTTGCGTTTTGTTGACAAAAACTAGATACATATGAACACAATAGAAGACAAACTGTTGATGTAACTTAACATATGAATCGCGCAGATTTATTCAACTTATTCGGGAACATTTTTCATCTCTTTTAGGTGGAGACGATAGGGGATGCTTACATGATTGTTAGCGGTGCGCCCGAACGACTTGAAATGCACGCAGCGCCGGTTGCGAATTTTGCCATGGATATGGTTTTGGAAGCATCCAAAGTGAAGTCTCCTGCAACAGGCAAACCCATACAGGTTGGTTCCTTTGAAATACAAGTGATTTATTTCAGCCATTTATAGTCAAGAGGAAGAAAAAATCAATTCTGGAAAATATGATTTTAAAAGTTTTGTAGAGATGGCCCTTCGATGGCTCAAATCGTTTTGTGAAACAATGTGGATTATTTGTTACCTTCACTCTGTGTGAAGAGTTGAGTAAACCCTTTACCCAACGCAGACGATATCAAAATTTATTATTTGAAAAATCATTTTTTAACATTTTTCAAAAAAATTCAACAAAACCATATCATGTAACCCTTCATGAGAATGAGCTCGACACGATATGTTTTTGTTGAAATTTTTGAAAAATAATATTTTTTCAGACGCTAAATTTGCATATTACGCGGGCGGATATGGGCGATTCGTTGGGTAAAGAGTAAAATCACTGATCTGTAAAAAGACAACTGGACTGTCGGAACGTCGGCGAAACATGTCGCAAATGAATCTGCCTTCTCGGGGTGGTGGTAGGTCAATTAACACAGTAACTCCTCCCATCCATGTCTCGTTAGAACTGCTCTCCGTACAACTAAATTGCTGGAAAGCTCAATGGTTACATGTTGTTTCCACCGTCATCATCTTGGGAGGACGCCTCACAATCGGTGATCATTCTTTTACTAAGAAAGACAATCGCCGACATTGGAAAATTGATAACGTGTTACTTGCCGTTTACGAATTGAATCATGACTGTTTGAAATTCAAGAGGTGATGACACAAATTGATCACGTGCAAATTCCATGAACCGCGCGGTTCATGGTAAATTAGCGCGTGATCAATTTGTTTCATCACCTCGTGGATTTCGAACAGTCATGATTCAATTTCAATGTTTAATTCCATCCATAAAACAGAATTATTTTATGTCCAGGCAGCATATCGATTTGGTTAATTTACAAAGCAGCGCCTTGACTAATCATAATTTGGTCAAGGTGATGAAGGTGTATCCTCGAAAAAGAACAAAACACGTAACTTCTGATACCAAATAATTCCTACAAACTGTCATTACAGTCCCTAAAATACAACTCACACACGAGTCGGGGAGACCGTCTATTTATAGAACGTAAACAGAAATTACAGAATGTAAAAATAGACTCTGGAAAATCGAATGTAGCGCTTAATATCAATGCGCGGTGTTCGAATATCACATGATCAACTGGTATTCATCGGATAAATCACACGATAAACTGGTATTCATGGGAAAATAACATCACCCAAGAATCCACTGTCAGTGCAGTGTTCATTGAAGAGAATATCAGTTGTGGTGTGAACATTAGAAAACCGCTAATTTGATTTGTTGAGCATTGTTTATTTATAGCAACATCCGCCCGCCCCCTTAAGATAGCGGTCAATGAGACACTCTTCTATATGTGACCAATGAGAGTTCCAGCAATCCAGTTGTATTCAGATTAGTGAGTTCAAACTTCTACACTCTGATGTCAAAACACCAAAATTTCAAGCTGCATTTTTGCCATAATCCATAATGCGTCTAGGAATTTAACTAGGTTAAATTAGTTAAATTTCTAGATGCATGGGGAAACATTTGTAGCTTTAACACTTTGCCTGCTACATGCCGATTTTCCTGCTCAATACAAAACACATTATTACCTGATAGAGGTATAAATCTACCTCTTTTTAACAAAAATACACCACAAACAGGGGTAATCCTCTTATCAAAGATTACTTTATGCCAGACGCTATTGAATTTTTTTATTAAATCAAGTCGTGGGTGCTTTACAGCAGCCATGACTTGATTTGGTTAGAAATTCAAGCAAATACCTAGCGGGTCAAGAGTTAAAAGACTTTACCAAACAAATTAGCCACACCCGCCAGAGTAATTTACAAATTCAGCAGCTAAAAAAATATATTTGTAAAAACTTTCCAGCACAAACCATATCATGTGAAACATCACTGGAACGAGCTGGTTAACTTCGTTTCAGTGAGAGGTCACAGTATATGCTTCTATTTAAAGTTTTGGAATTTTTTTTCAAGAAAAACAAGAGAGCACCGTGGATCAGAGATTACGGCATTAGACTTTAAACCGAAAGGTCCACGATTCGATCCCGGCCAGAGGTAACTGCGTTGCATCCTTGGACAAAGCATTTAATCCCGAATGCCCCCGTGGGGTACGGCGGCGCTGAGTACTAGTGGGTACTGTACGTCGATGGGGCTGCCTTCAACCAATGCTAACCCGCTCACGCGGAGTTAGTACGTTGGGTAGTCTTCGCACGTTGCTTGGTGCTTCCACCACCCGTAAAACTGTCCAACAAGAGGTGACAATGACTGTCAAAAGTGTTGTTAAACCAAAATAAATAAATAAATAAATAAATAAATAAATAAATAAATAAATAAATAAATAAATAAATAAAATTTTGATCTATTACACGCCTGTTTTGTGTAATCCCCATCTACAGCAACACTAAACCGTGCGGAAAATGAAAATCGGAAATGGACTACTTTTAAATAGAAGTAAAATTTCGCTGGAATTTTCTTCTAATCGTACAATTGAAATCACTAGCGATGGCTTAGAATCGTCCCCTGAGTTCCAATCTGTTCTATGTGCCAGTAGGCACATAGAACACATTGGAACTCGGGGGACGAAATAGTAATACGGATTCCCCTCGCAAATTTAGTTGCCGATAAACTGTGTACTTTTTGTTGATAGTTGTCAAATGAATTGCTGAATGCCCTTCTAATAATTGTTTTTATAGACGTGAAGTCGTATAATAAACACAGAACGACACGCGTGTGTGAATGGGTTAATCGATATGGCACTTGTGCCATCGCGAAAAGATAAAACTCGAGGCCTGCGGCCACTCGTTCTATCCTTCCACGCTGGCACTCGTGCCATATCGATTAACCCATTTACACGCGTGTGTCGTTATGTGTTTGTCCTGTGCATTGGGTACATTATATTTTGACATCAGTGTGAAGAAGGTTAACAATTCTATGACATGCCCTTCGACTAAAAGACATTTGTTGAAGAACAAATTTTTAAGTCTATCGACAGTTTTCTTGATGTTTACACAATTTAGCTTTCATTTTTCTCTTCTCGACATTTCAGATTCGAGTTGGTATTCATTCTGGCCCAGTGACTGCTGGTGTAGTAGGGCTGAAGATGCCAAGATATTGTTTGTTTGGAGATACAGTGAATACAGCGTCCCGTATGGAAAGCCATGGAGTTCCTAGCAGAATTCACATCAGTAGTTTCGCATACAAGTAAGTTGAGAAGATCAAATAATCCAATAGTTAACGTAGAAAGTAATAAAGGTTCTCTTTCATTTGAATACAAGGAGCCCACGCGTGAAACTACCGTTTCGCGATAATGCATATCCCTTGTCAGCGAAGGTCAGGCGCGAGTTCATTAACTGGTAGAGTACTAAATTATTTTTAGTTGTTAACATTTTGTCTCCTGTCTTTGCCTTGTTACAATTTATGGGAGGGTTCCCATATCCACTCTCTCCAATAAACAGTAACAAGACAATTCATACAGACAAAATATTTCACTTCAAAGATAATATGAAACACTCCAACATAATATGAAGCCTTCATGTTGCGGTACCTGCACTTCAGAATAAAGACAAAATATGGGCTTCCAGCACTCTACCACATAACGATTCATAAAAATGGCTTAGGTGGAATCACTGGAAGATGCAATGGTATACACAGCCGGTGTTGGTTTTCTTTTTAGAATAATCTTAAGTGTATCTCCTTTTTGGAAGTAGCTAATGATGTTCTGAAAGAAATTGCGATAACCAACAATTCGACAATGGTGTACTATATTTTTTTTTACCAATAAGGGTAAACTGCGGGCATACGAGTGCTTGCATAACAAAGAAAATGTTGACAACATAAGAAAATAAACTAGAGGCACTGTGAGCAAATTCACAAAGTGATACCCCCCGCGCCTGAAATGTATAAGTTAGATAATCTCCCCTTGGAAATGCCAGAACGGAATTGTATTGCTTCATACACATCTTCATATGGAGTTCTTCCACTGTGTAAAGTTTCATGAAAATTCTTCAAACGCTTTAGGAGGAGTTGCGCTTACAAGGATGGACAGACGATATAAGTTAGATTATCTCCCCTTGGAAATGTCAGAACGGAATTATATTGCTTCATGCACATCTTCATATGGAGTTATTCCATTGTGTAAAGTTTCATGAAAATTCTTCAAACGGTTTAGGAGGAGTTGCGCTTACAAGGATGGACAGACGGACAGATGGACAGACGGACGAACGAACGGACGGACGGACGGACGGACGGACGGACGGACAGGGTGATTCCTATATACCCCCCCCCCCAAAAAAAAACCTTTGTTTGCGGGGGGTATAATGATGACCAGCGAGACTTTTAAGTTCCGCGCTTGGAAATTTGGTCTTTGTGTTGAGTGAAGGATTAAAGGAGGCCGGAGCTTGAGGCTACTTGTTGCTGCCGATATTGTGTCAACCAGTAGGATCTAAAAACATATGATGTTTGGGCAGTGATGTATTTAGGACCTATCCATTAGGTTTGTCTGCTCAACTCTTTACCTAACACGATAGGCGGTCGACACTTGCAAATAAAATTCTTGAATAACTATTTTATTTCATTTTTGCGTCAAAAACATAGCTTATGACCCCTCATTGGACCGATAGGCGTCATAAGCTATGTTTTTGAGACGAACAATGAAAAAAATCATGAAAATTGGGCGGTGATTTTTGTGAATAGCGCCGGCTGGTTTTTTCCGTTACGTTGGTTAAAGGCTTCAACTGAAAAATAATCTCAGGAAACAGCTTCAACTCACGAGGTGATTTTTTAGACAAAAAGTAAACATTGGTAAACACAACATGTCTTGAAATACTTTATTTTCAATTGAGTAGGTTTGGTCCCATTTTGTCCTTGTAAATACAACTGGTTGTTTGTGTCGACTCAGGCTTTAGCCGTTTGGCGAGCCACGGCTGTTTCTGATCTGACAGAAGGATTATCGACGAAGAACCTATTTTGTTTGTTGATTATTTCTTGTATCATACCGCGTTTACATAGTTTTCATTTTTTTTAAAAAAAGGAGTCAATCTCAGAAAATTGGATTTTATCAGGTAACTTGCCACTATCAAAACTAATTCCTCTTCATGTATTTCTTATTTTGTGTTTGTGTTTATTGGTTTTGTTCTTAAATGCTGTCATTTCATGCTATTCGTGTTTTTTTTCCTTTTCTGCAATAGAACCTCGCGAAACTGCATGATCAGGTTCGATTCAAAATCATTTCACATTATAAGTTATTGTGATGAATTGACGGCATGGGCTGAGGTTTGTGGCTCGAAGTTTATGTTCAACCGAGTTGAACACACGCTTTTAAACAAATATGGGTTTTCAGCACAAAACAAGTTAACGACCATTTAAAATATAAAGAAAGAGAAGTATTTAAACGCACTCATGTTGCTAATAAAAAATTGTTTAATCTCAGGTAATGTTTGTCACAGCTGACTTTATACTCTACAATTAAAAATCAATTGCCATTCTGCCTTTAAGTGCTGAATAAATATGTAAATGCGACTATGTAATCCTGAATGTAAACATGACATAATTAAATCAACAAACCCACTCCTGTCCACAGAATTCATTGGATTTTGCGTCAAAGTTTTTTTTTTATTCAAGGTGGTGTGGAGCGTTCTGTACAATACATGCGTTATTTCTGAGGGGGTGATATGTTTTGTTTTGTCTTTTTCTCTGGCTATTCGGCTTCGAGTCCTCTTACAATTTCATCGGTAATGGACAACTCGACGCAAAACCAACTCGCTCCACCACACATTGATCAACTCGCCCAACATTTAGTCAGCACCCCCCCCCCCCCACCCCCCACCTATTTTAGTCAAATATCCCCAACGTACTGGTCAACTCGTCCACTTCATTCAACTCATCCAGTGCCGTTCGGTTCGCCAACACGTTTGTTGATTTTTCCCCTCGCATTCATGTATAACCGAAGCGGACAAGAATGTCAAAACAGGCTAAAGCGAAGTGGAAAGGTGTCCAATTTGACAGAAGCATGACACTAACTCGAGGGATTGACGGAAACCCGAGTTTGACTTAAATTATGGCTCTAGATAACTGAGCCCAGTTTCATTAACACACGTATGAACATTATTAAGCACAACTGTACTTTATGACATACTTAACCCTTTACCCAACGCCGACGATATCAAAATTTATTATTTTAAATACAATTTTTTTAAATTTTTCAAAAAAAATTCAACAAAACCATATTATGTGACCCCTCATTGGAACGAGCTCAATGAGTTCATTCCATTGAGGGGTCACATGATATGGTTTTGTTGAAATATTTTGAAAAATTTAATTTTTTCAACTGCTCAATTTGCATATTACGCGGGCGGATGCGGGCGATTCGTTAGGTAGAGGGTTAAGCATCATTGTCGATTTCACAAAAGAATCTTAGCTAAGAAAGTTCATCAGCAATTGCTTAACTTTAAGACAGCTCTGGAGCATAAGATGTTCGTATCTCTGACAAAATGGCGGCGGTGTATTTATTGCTTCAAACCAGGCGAAATCTTCGTCGCGAACGCGTTTTAAGAGAGCGCGCGAACCCTCGCGACCACGCGGACGATGTTGCTATAATCCGGCAATACCGTTTGCCCCGGAATTTAGTGCTGTAGGTATGCGAACTTGTAATATATGACACTGAACGACACACGAGGAGATCTCACGATTTACTAGTCTCCCTGCTGGTGTTACGGCACTCCGCTAACATGTTAGAGGCAGCTTTCAGACAGTAAACGGTGACGTTATCAATATAAGCAAGGCCAGCGTCTCACGTGGTGTTTACGGAGTCACGTCTGCACTAATTCGAAATTGCAGAACATTCATCAAGATTCAGACCTATGAAAACGACTTATTTATTTATTGATTGGGGTTTAACGACACTTTCAACAGCCAGGATCACTGGACAATGTTACTGGTGGTGGAGGAACCGGAGTACCCAGAGAGAACCACCGAGCATCGGCGAGCAACTGCAGTCTCCCCAACGAACTAACTCCACACAAGCAGAGTTCGCATTGGTTGAAGACCAGTGCATCATCGACTGCAGTACGCTTTAGTACACAACTCCACCGTGCCCTCACGTGGTCAGTGGGGAATAAGTGTCTTATCCAAGGACACGACGCGGTTGTCGCACCCACGGACCCACACGCAGTGAAGGCATGTAGCTTTGTTTCGCGGACACTTTGTTTTAATCGAACTGTATTTCATAATATTCATAAAATTGTCGTAACGTGTTCCTAAGTTGGACAGCATAAAATGGCACAAGTATTGTTTTGTGTATCACTTGTGGCATTTGCTTAGGAACTTCATAGGAATGTCATACAAACGTACTTATGAATGGCATATGCACATTCATAAGTCATGTTATTGAAATCGGCCTCTGGGTGGTACAGATTTTAACGTTTTTAATGAAATGGCGATATAAATACAATCCCTCCAAAACCAGTCTAGTGACTTTTCATGAAACCAAGGCGGAGTTTTCCAGACACCAAAGGCATTGGCGCTTAAGTGAATCTCCTATCCCAAAGTTAGAATGTGTTACTCATTTAGGAATGCCTCTTCACAAGCTCTAATTCAACAAGGAGTTCGCGTCAACAATTTGCAGTAAAATAAGAAGCACAATCCTAATGTTGTCAAACGCTGTGGAAATATCCGGAAGATAAAACAGCATTCATTTTGGTTGCTAAACTTCTCACCAGGACGTACCAATCCGATTCCCTAGTCTGTACAATGTGTCAGTGTCTCGTGTCAGGCGAACTTAGTCACGTCATTTTGGTTTGCAGCGGTCTGAACAGTATTCGTAACTCTGTGTGGTACTCAATAACTGACTTGTTTGGCGTTACATGTTACTTGTACTTGGATCAGCTCAGTGAGGGGGCAATTCTGTCTGTATTTTTAAGTTATGTCCCGGAAGCTGTTTTAGAGTTTGTTGAAGACGTACCAAAGTTCGTTCACTTCTTTGTTTCGTCAACAGCAAAGCTATGGAATACACATACAGAAGTAGTGAACACAATGAAAATTCGCCATTAGCCACCCTACTCTTTGGATTCTTTTAACCCTTTACCCAACGCAGACGATATCAAAATTTATTATTTTAAATATCATTTTTTTAAATTTTTCAAAAAATTTCAACAAAACCATATCATGTGACCCCTCGTTGGAACGAGCTCGACGAGCTCGTTCCAACGAGGGGTCACATGATATGGTTTTGTTGAAATTTTTCGAAAAATAATATTTTTTCAACTGCTGAATTTGCATATTACGCGGGCGGATGCGGGCGATTCGTTAGGTAAAGGGTTAACCACATACTTCTGTATATCAAATATCCAGTGAGCGACTTGAGAGTCATATCTCTTGGAAGGTTAAATATTAGAACAATTACAATTTCCATGTTGCTGCCCCGTTGGCAGCAGCGTCAGAACAGTTTTTACTCAGCGAATAATATTCGGTGTTATCCAAACCGATCGAGTGTGACAAATAGTCTAAAGACTACATTAATAATAGTAATAACCACTTAATATTGCCCCTCCCCGAACCCCCTCCGCCACCCCAACCCCTGAATCCCTCATAGTGTCTTAACATCTTGTTTCAATACGAGGATGAGATAGTCAAACCTTCTTCAGAATGGTGAAACAGTTTTTACAGCAGCACTCCGCATCCAGAGCGGAAGAGAGTGTCATTCGAGACTGTTTCCCCCTGCAGAACTGTCTGTTCTTAAATCTATTTTTTGTTTGTATTTTATTTGTTTTTTGTCAGTAGATCTGGAGGTGGACGATCACGAGAGATCGTATCACCACCAATTAAACTACCCTACTGTATATATAAACGTGTAGATATACATTTACACACTGTCCATGCAATTTTTGCTTCTTTCATTTTTCTTGTTCTTCAATTTTGTTCACACTTTTCGTTCGTTTTGTTCTAAATATATATGCTCTTCGATATCGGAGGAAATAAAGGAAAATATATATAAATATGCTAGCGGGAATTCCCCCCAAATCGCACATGTGTTTGTAAACAGACGATTAATCACCCGAAACTGAACCAATTGTGAAATAACTTGTTGAGAGTTGTCAAATGAATTGTTGAGTGTCCTTCTAATTATCGTTTTTACAGACGTGAAGGCGTGTAATAAATACAGAACGGCGCGTGCGTGTGAATGAGTTAAGCGATATGACACTTGTACCATCGCGGGCTCTCCTTTTATCCTTCCGCGCTGACACTCGTGCCATATCGATTAAAACCATTCACACGCGCGTGTTGCTCTGTGAAAATACCACCGACAAGGGTCAGTATTTTCTTTCTTTTTTTCTCCTTCCAAAACACATTTAATCCTTCACGAAAACAATAAGCTAATAACCATTAAAGATTTATTAATCACGAAACAGAAGAGGTCATAATGTTCAAAAACTGCATCACCTTAATGGTGGGTACACTGCAAAAAATATAGGTTCTCTTCAGTACCAAAACTGGTTCTCTAATCTTGTCCCTGAGATGGAACCAGCTCTGTTTAAACAGTATTTATTTCAAATCAAATAAATTTACCAAGATTAGCATTCAATTTTAACAGAATATTACATGAACTGAAGTAGATTCAGCGCTAAACTCCTAGCTTATTCAACTCAGCCGCCAAACATTTTAAAACAAAGGAGATATGAACAGTTGGCATATCGAACCAGTTTGGGTTCTGTATAGAACCAAAACTGGTTCGATATGCCAACTGTTCATATCTTCTTCGCTTAATAATGATTTGAGACAACCTCGTATAAGCTCTAAACTTACGGCTGAACCTCCCTCAATTTATGTTTAATTCTGTTAATATTTAATTTTAATCTTTATAAATGTATTTGATTTGAAATAAATACTGTTTAAACAGAACTGGTTCCATATCAGGAACAGGATTAGAACCAGTTTTAGTTCTGAAGAGAACCTATATTTTTTGCAGTGTATGCAGATCATGCTTTATACCATTATTACCTATTCTACTATATATGAAAAGCCTATGGCATAAATTTTAGCTTTACACACCAACCGTGATGAACACGCCAACAATGGGATTTCAATAGTAAAAATTTACACCTACAGTAGAACTACATCCCCGTTGACTTTTGGTGACGTCGACCTGAATGCAAACTTGTCTAAATTTATCACACGTCCCTTCGCGAAGAGTGAAATGGAAGTGGCAATTATTTATTACGTTTTTAAATGGGTTTACCTCATACGATGCCAAAAATTAACAAACATGCATTGTCTCATGTTAATGAAGCATGCATGACTCGAAATAATATGTTATTATGCTATTAAAACGAAAAAGGCTCAGTTTCTTTTTTTCATTTTGTTTCGGCGATAAAATTGACAGCGGAAGTACCGCCCACCGATGCTCGTGTAAACAAAAACAAATTCGTTCGCATCTACGTCTGGTGCTCAGTAAAATCGAGAAAAAATAATATCGACTCTTAATAATCTGACGATCATGGTATAAATAAAATATACCCAAAGTAGCTTGGTGTACCAAATGTTCACCACTCTTGGTGAAGTGCTGTTAACCGCGCGCCGAAGGCTCGCGGTTAACGCCACTTCGCCAGTCGTGGTGAACATTTGGTACACCAAGCTACTATGGGTATATTCTATATATGTATTACATTTTGTGGAAAGTTCTGATAATTTTCGCGAACTGCTGAAATACTGGTATCTTCACCCTCTCATTTTTGACCTTCGTGATAAGATGAATACATTCCTCTTTTATCATTGATATCATGTTTTGCTGGTTATCTCGACATGTTCTTATCTCCAGTCACGATTAGCCATTCTGCATAAATATGTGACATAAAACACCACTAAATAAATCTTCGATAATACCAGACAGACAGTGCAAAAAACAGGCTCTAAACAAGCCTACGACTGATTTTAAAATTCCTTTCAATGATTACAAACCACATATCAATAAGTACATCAAATCTAAAAGGCAGGTGGAGTGGGATTGGGCGACGAATAACAAGCTCCATCGCTTCCGAACAAATATTATTGATCGATGTCCGTCTAGTAACCTTTGTAGAAAAGACTGTTATTTTGACAAGATGTCGTGTTGGTCACACGAGACTAAAACATTCTTTTTGTCAGAAGGTAATTATATGAGCCGAGTGTTTTTATTCCCTGCCAGCAAGTGTTGACAATGGAACATAATCTTTTTCACGGAGTTTAATCTTGTCAGACGGCAGTCCATTATTGTAATGTCTCTCAGAGGCTTATTTTACAACACAAACTCCCATAAAATTCTAGAGGAAATCAACCCTTTTAATAAATTTTAAATGTTTTTTTTTATTCTCTTAAACTCCCATATAATCATATCTTCTCAACAGGTTGATTTATACAGCATTCTTCCTTCAACTGGTCTTATTGGCTGTATCTCAAAACGTTGAAAAAAATGAAAATCTGTACCGGCGTGTTTATACAAGAGAACAACAGGCTTAAGGCTATAGTCTATATCTAATTAGGATCAGGTATTTTGCAGGAAGGGTCTATAACCGTGGGGAATAACCTTGGGTGTCTGTTGTGTAATTCTCACTGACGTTTAAATGATTTGTAAAGCTTCAGAAGCGTATCTTTGTTTGCTCCTCAAATTTTTATCTTCAGAAAATTGGTATGGATACCAATGATTTGTACATATATAGAGTACGTGGAAAGCTTATTATCACTAAATCACCTGCAGAGTGGGGATTCCACCCAAGCAATAATTGCAAATTTGTTGAAAAGCATAACAAACACAAGCAAAGTTCCTGCCAATGGACCTCCGGGTTATACCCGGAGGTCCATTGGCTGAAACATTGTTTGTATTTTTTTGTCCACATGCACAGAATTTGAACTCGCTGGGCGATTTAGTTACAACCCACTACACGTACTCAGTAAACTCTGTTCAGCGAACACAGAAAACCCACTGACAATATCTCTAATTGATCTCTGAGCGCAGAAACATCTCACGAGTGACCACTAATTGGATAATAATAACACTTTGGCCGGTCGCTGATTTGTCGCAGTTCTCGGGTGAGAAGGCCTTGGTTACCCCTGTACTCCCAACTGCCTCCCTATTCCCACGCTTCTTCTCTCCCCAACACTCGGAGACGAACTGCTTGATGACATCCCTTGCCCCATTCTTCCCAATCTCTCCGATTAGCATATTAACCCTCTCCTCACTAACCACATGTCCTTCATTCTCCCATCCCACTTCCCCATTATACTCCCGGTGAATCTTATTCTTTTAGACTGGTATTTTGGGCATTCTAGAAGAAAGTGTTCCAGGGTCTCCACCACGCCCAAATTACACATCTGGCACTTCTTTTCACTGTTCTCAATTTTCCCCTCAGCTCCAGGGATCGCGACCTCAGCGCTTGAACAACAGTGACCCCCCAAAGGTGCCATCAAGGTACTCTTCAAAACCAGGCTTCTCTCTATCGCGCAGGCCACCCAAAGACCTCTTTGATTTGACCCCTCTCGCCAATTAAGATATAAAAGATATAAACTATAATTATTATCACAACAAACTTACCGAGGTGTGAATTTTAGTTTTTCGACGTTTTGAGAACTTTCTCATTACTTGTTTCACAGCGTATTTTTAGTCCTCATTTTCTTTCAAGACTTCATCGACTCGTTTTAAGTTATGTAAGATTATGACCGCTTTTATAATATATACTTTTTATCGCCCAAGATGCTGATTTCCCGTAAGGCCCAAATAAATAAATAAATAAATAAATAAATAAATAAATAAATAAATAAATAAATAAATAAATAAATAAATAAATGTTTCGAAAACTGAAGACGATGGAGAATGGAGAATTTTCTTTAATCATGAATTTTCCACCTTCACGTTTCGTCTCCTGAGTTCCAATGTGTTCTATGTGCCTTCTGGCAGCCTACTGGCACATAGAACACATTGGAACTCATGGGACGGTTTGGTAATCGAATTAATACTTCTACAATTGAATCACTTGGTCAAGTGTACATTATGCCGTCTCGAAATTAGTCACAAAAGGGATTTCAGCCAGTCAGCGTGAGAATTGTGGTACTCTCTCAGTCAGCTTTATGATGTAAATTTGGAAGGAACACCCATATGTTGGTATGACATAACAGCCTGGGTTAACAGTTTGTGTTTTGTTGAAAGTCGGGAATTCTCCATTAGCTTACCACGGGAGACTGAATGCTGTACAGTGAGATATTTCTTCTATTCGGGAATTCTTGACAACAAAACTCTAACCCATCCATCACCACCACCCCCGCAAAAAGAAAAAAAAATCAAGCTACAAATCTAATTCTGTGAGGAATTCCACTGTGTTATAGACTGGCACCAGTCTATCTGTTAACCCTTTACCCAACGTAACGGCCAAAACCGGCCAGCGCTATTCTCAAAAATCGCCAATTAATTTTCATCATTTTTTTGTCTCAAAACATAGGTTATGACCCCTCGTTGGAACGAGCTCGTCGAGCTCGTTCCAACGAGGTCTCATAACCTATGTTTTTGAGACAAAAAAATGGAAAAAATTAGTTATTCAAGATTTTTTTGCAAATGTCGTCTGCTTTCCATGTTAGGTAAAGGGTTAAATAGTCCATCGCATGTGTTTTTTTGATTCACTCGATTGAATATGACAATGCCATAAGCATTCATTTTCTTTGAATCGATGCAAGAAATCTTTCTCAATCGAGACTTCATTTGACAAAACCTTTAACCTTTTTACTGCCACGCCCACTTTAGCCATATATGGATGGCCTCTATGTAAGCCTGTATGCGAGGAAGTTTAATAAGTTTTATGACATACTTGAAACTCTATCATCTGATTACTTGTTGGAAAGGGCTCGCTGAGCCCTTTCGAACAAGCAATCAGATGGTGATGATGATGATTTATTTCTGCCTTTTACCTTATATGAGGTATTCAAAGCACTATGAAGTATATTACATAAATTAAAAAACATGTCTGTGGTAGTCATAAAATATACAAGTGAGAATAATACAGTCTCTCTCTGTCTCTCTCTCTCTCTCTCTCTCTCTCTCTCTCGTTAACAGAATAAATTACAAAGTTGGTGGGTGGAGTGGTGTAGGGATAGGGGTTGGATGTGCCGATACAAAAGAGAAGCAAGCAGCAAATGCCCGTGATTTGACCGGTGTCCATGTCATGGTGTACTAAGTTTAAATTGCCTTCAGAGTATTTTACGTTTTCTCTGTGAGATTATATTAGGCTTGGGTGGCTAGGGTTGAGTACATAAAAAGTATCACAGGCACACGAAAGGAACCATTCTAAATAATGCTAATATGAAGATAATTTTAATAGTAATCTAGGCTTAGAAGAGCTGGTTACAGGGTGTGTTCCTACGTTTAAACCACAAGTAGTATTTACCCGAAGAACGTTCCCTCCTTGCATCACAGTCGACACTCACGAAAGTTAGGTAGGGTGGTCTATGTCCCAAGAGTGTCCCCTTACAAAGAGTTATCTGAAAGAATTCTACACAGTCCTCAAGAATTTATTAAGGTGAACAAAGGCACTAGTCCTACCGACGAAAAGGGGGTGGGCGGGTGGGGGTGGGTTTGGGGAATGTGGTCTGCGATACAAGGACAGGTGCTCAGGAATACTAGATGTCACAGTTTTAGGGGCTCATTTAGATATATTAGACTATTTTATTACAATTCTTTACCCCCATTCTTCTCAACCGCAGCTATTACATTTCTAATTCGAGTGTCGCTACAGGATTGCCTATTCACATCCCTATCCCAACTCCCAATATTCTCCAGACCTGTATCCGCAACACATAATAGTAGATGTAACTAATTATAGATTTGATCTGCGCACACCAGAACGTGCAGATAATCATCATAAAATAGGTGACAATAGTCGTAAGTGTTAATGATTCTAGCAACACCATCAGGGATGTTTGTTTAAACACCAATCACGATCGGAGACTCGAAGCAGCAGCAGCAGTTTTATGATTACACCTCGTAGTTCCACTAATGGTGGAATATTTTGATGTTTGCGAGGTGAATTAAATACTTATTGATTGGATTATCTGTAAATGAAGCAGGATGAATACCTGTACGTTTTCACATTACATCAATGGTCGTCTGCGCGCAAAATCAACAAAAAGTGGGTAAACTGCATAAGGTTTTCAGATAACTCATTTGGTACCTCGTGCACCTGCCCTCACCCCTGGTGTATCACATTTTGAACGTCGATCGTGATAACATCCCGAAAAGTATTCCGAGAAGAGAAAGAAAAGTACAGAGAATGAAGAAACGAGAAAACGGAATTGGTTGTCAAGTTTCCCAAGTTACAAACGACCAAAAGCAATAATGCTATTCGCGCAGATACATTTGTACCATCATCATGCCATGCGCTCAAGTACATCTTGCTTCCAAATGAGCAAGACGAAATTCCTTTATGACACATCGCAACTGAGACTGGCTCGATTCGAACTATCCATTCCACGACCACCCCACTAATAGACATTTGACGCGCTGACCAGTGCGCTTCCTTACACGACCAAGGGTGACATTGCTAGAGTAATAGCGAAATATGAGGATGGGTTAAGCTTAAATGTTTAAAGTTGTTTTAATTGATTTTGCAAACAAAGAGGTTTACACTTAGGAAAAAAGTTCTGAAACATTTAACATTGACAGCTTTATAATATTGACAAATCCTTTTCTATACAGAGGTTGCTGGAGAAATAAAGTTAGTTTTGACAGTTTATTAGTGTACATTGTGGATCAATGGGTAAACCGCAACTGATGGATTCTTTTCACACCAGATAAAGTCATTACTTATAAGCCGGACACAATGTTGGAAATCACAATGCATATTCCATCTCGTGATATAAAGACGCTGACGTTTCTATGTATGCATTCCATCGATTCAAATGTAGAAAAGAAGAACTGAATTTAGAAAATCAGTTAAAACCTAAAATCACAAAGGCAATTTGCACAGCGAATAACAAAATATAAAAAATTTCAAATCTTTTCAAAGAAAATGTCTGTGAAGTACGCCGTTGTTTTGAACAATCTTTACTCCAAGCTCTAAGGCCACCAGACGAATGTTGTAAGGAATCCGACGCTGTTATGAACTGTGTCCTTATCCACGTTCTATGGAGACTGTGATCAGACTGCCGTTAATTTAATGTGTCCATTTACTCATAAAGATTCCAGATATTCTTTTGTGCTATGGATATTCCAATCCAAAAGTGATTAAATCAACCTTTGGAAGCCGTGCGGCCGCTTTTACGACCAGAAGCATGATACGTCATAATTTCATTAACTAGGATGGATGCTAATTGCATGTGTGTGGTAGACCAATTAATATTTTCAACGTGCAGCCCCGAGGCTGCACGTTGAAAATATTAATTGGTCTACCCCTAAATAATGAACATGGACTCTTCCGGTTGCTGTCATTGAACAGACATGGAAGATGCCACCAGTGTTCAAAGGGTTAAGTTTGCCTTGAAAACACCAAGTTATTAACACAATTTGTGGAACTACGCGGTGTAATCATAAAACTACAGCTGTGATGAGTCTTCATTCATAATTATTTAGTAAACAAATACGTGTAATAATATTTATATCCAAGAATGGAAGGAAACGTCAAATAAATATCAGTTTTATAATGTTATAAAACACAATTCTGTTTTGAAAATTATTTAAAGACCCTCCCACAACATTTGGCAACAACACCACTAAAACTGATAGTAAAAATCACCGTCTTCCAATAGAAACTGGTAGCTGGATATCCCAAGATCTGTCACAGAGAAAATGTAATTTGTGTAATTCTGATGTAGGCGACGAATTCCATTATATTCTTGTTTGTAATCAACTCAAAAATTTACGCCATAAATATTAAATATTTAAAACCCTATTTCAAAAAAAACCCCGAATATGGTCAAACTTCACACCCTCTTTGTATGTGAAAACACTAAATCCACTATGAATCTGGCCAAATATATAAAGGAAATACAAAAAATCATAAACCCTTCTCACGGCTAATTGCCTACCTGAATTTTCCTAAACCAAGATTTTCATCTAGTTGCCCAGTTTGCACCAAGATGATGACAAAGCAATATGCCTAAACGAGCAACATATATTTAGAAACGTCTAACATTCTTGGTGTTCTCCCCTTGCAGACAACAGAGTCCTTCTTTTCGTCTTTTCGAGCGAAGGGGTTATTTAGCCCATTACCACTTTTGAAAGTGCACTCTGCAAGGAGAGAAGCAACCGGGTGAATGCTTCATGTGGTTCGTTCTGCATACTGATCCTAACAGTATAAATGTCTATATCTCAAATCATGGGCACACAATCAGTATGTACTGTTGTGTTCTGCTACAATGCACATGGGCATTGATCCTAAATGATGGACAATAATGGAGAGTTGGGATGGGAGGAAGGGGATGGAAGGAAGGGGAGGGGAGGAAGGGAGGAAGGGGCGAGGGAGCGATCAACTAAAGTTGATGATGATATTATCTTGTTTGGATACACCACCTCCAGCATGCTTCTAACTTAATTTATTACTTTACCCCATATTCCATCGGAACAAGTCAATAATATTGGTAAAGCCATTAAAGATTTGGTCAAAGCAACGTGAGAAACATTTCTTGCATTTATTCAAAGAAACTTAATGTTTGTGGTATTTTAGATCCGTAGATTTTAGAAATGCAAGTTCGCTTTTCTGACCAACTGAAATACTTCAGGCGAGTGAAACCAAACGTAGGCGATGGTGGACTGGATAAGTGCTAAGCTGGTTAAAGGCCACAGCGGCGTTGAATTCCTTTGACCGAGAGCTTGCCTTTCCTCCTCGGTACGGTTTGCGTGTTTCTTTGTAAAACCTTTCTCATAATTAGTACTGAAATGGTTAAGCAGATAACCGGTTTGGAACCAGTTACCTACCTAAGCGATTTGTAAAATCGTCAATCGGTTATCCGAAATACCGATAGCGATCGTCAATCCACGGTCAAAACGTAGTAAATATGGCACTTTTCTTTTGCGATAGATGATCACACCTCGAACTCGTGTTGAGAAATAATCAACTCTGGCGTTCAAGACTTCGTTAATGATCACCAATTTCCGTGAGTACTGAATTACCGCAGAAACTATTCCGTAGTATGTATACAAACGCATGTTGTCGAGTACTGGAAAACGTTTGTTTGTGTACACGTTACGAAATAGTTTCTGCGAATAGTGCTTTCCAACTCCTATAATTTTGATCCCATATACTACACTAATAATACGTAAAATTCGAAAACATTCGTCGACGGCCAATGCACAAACACGATCCCCTCCATTCAGTTTACTTCAAACATGCTTGCTTCTAACCCAATCTAGCCATGCACCAGGACAAAACAAACCACTGGAATTAGATTGCTTCTCATCGTCCGGATTTTGTGCACAGTCGATGTAGTGGTGGTATTTGCGACCGCATCGGGATTATTCTGTCGTTCTGTGTTTATTACACGCCTTCACGTCTATGAAAGCAATTATTAGAAGGACACTCAGCAATTCATTTGACAACGTGTCCTCTGAGTTCCAATGTGTTCTATGTGCCAGCAGACACATAGAACACATTGGAACTTGGGGGACGAACTTGCAACAAAACAAACGCATTTTATCGTCAACAAAATTTGCTAGGGGAACCCGTGTTAACATCTTTAGCTATCGCTAGCGATTCAAATTGTAATTGCTGTGCACGATTTGTAGAAAATTCCCGTGAAATTTCGCTTCTATTTAAAAATAGTCAGTGAACGATTTCCGTTCCGCACATGTGCGGAACGGACGTGCGGAACAGATTTTCATTTTCCACATGGTTTAGTGTTGCTATAGATTATGATTTCATAGAAGAGGCGTATAATAAACCCCAAATCCTCATAGATTAATCACTTCCACAAAAGTTCGACCCTTTAAGCAAACAATAATGGGGAGCGTTTCGACGGCACTTCATACTTCAGTGGAAATGTTTATTTAACCTTCGGAGTAACAAGTCGTCGAGTGTTACACGTAATTCTAAACATTTGTTGCACTTTGTATTATGCTTGACATATTAAAAAAAAGAAAGAATAAAATGAACAAAATGGAGAAAATCTTACGCCGAAGTTGCTAGAATCTCAGTCAAGGACGTGTGTCATGATCACAGAATTCCACTTACACACACACACTGATGTATATCAGAGGTGACTCATGTCTTAGTGGAATGGAAGCAGGGCTCAAAATAAGCGATGTCGCGTCGCTTTTTGCTATGCAAAACTTGCAAAAAGCTACACAATGTTCAATTATGTGTAGCATTTTGCGATACAAGATAATCAACTGCAGCCTATTAAGCTGCAGTTGATTATCTTGTATCGCAAAATGTAAATGAAAATTTGAAGAACACTAATTCACTTATGCTTTACTTCTGATTGTGGAACATTCCAGGCATAACTCGGATTAACTCTCCATCAAGCATTATTAGCAACTTCATATATAAGATGAATTCTATTGGTTTAAATTCTTCCTGTTTTTACAACATTTTGCATAAAATGTACATTAAAAATAACTTCAAGCCCATCAAATTAAAAATCCCAACTTCCATTTTGAGAACTCAATTGAACAACCAAGACGCTATTTGAAAATATCCAAGTCCATGCAACCCTTAAAGGCAGTTCAGTTAAAAAAAACATAGCAAATGTTTCATGTGTTGCAGATCATTTGGAAATGCCCAGAAATGGATGGAAACTATTCTATCTACCTAGAAGAATTCAATACAAAACATAACTTTAAATACAAAAATAGCTATGTAATATTTACAAAATGCTATTCATTTTTTTTAAATTTGTTGCATTTTGCTACGCAAAGAAAAAAAGTTATTTTGAGCACTGAATGGAAGGAATACTATACGCAGAGCTACGGTCTAACTAAAGCACATCTAAAGTTGAGAAGGGTGCACCTTTTTGTCCCATGTTTAACTCTTAGCACTCTTGTAGTGCAACAGAATTTTCACCAGTCACTCCTTTTCTCTTGTTCAACTATGAATTTAACCAGTTGGATCTTGTTTGAGATTTGTCAAACTAGATATATTTGGTTGAATCGTCCACTGAGTTCCAATGTGTTCTATGTGCCAGTAGGCACATAGAACACATCGGAACTCAGGGGACGAAATATCAAACTGTTTTATGGGAAATATTTGCTGCTGAAAACTTTGCAATTTTGACATCAAATTGCTGATGGTTGCCATTTTGTCATCAGAGTGCAGAGAGTTGACAAAGTAACACAGCAGGTGGAAACAAATTTGCTAGATATGGAAACACAAATGTGAACTTTTCTCTGCGTAAAAAGGCTGAACAAGAGACCAGCCAGACATTCTTCAGTCGCACATTAACAATAAAGAGTTTGGACACTTTCTTCCTACTAATTCTCAACAATTTTGTCCATGACGGGAAGCCACAAGAGAAATTCAGGATTTAATTGATAGCATTTGAGTCACGAGGACTCCAGATTTTCCGGTGGTCTCTCTTTCTCTCTCAGGTATTTCTGAAAACCATTGGGTGAGGGTTCCTGTCGTTGTGTACCCCCTCCCACTGCCCTTCAGTCCTGATCTCAGTGAATCCAGATTCAATACTGACGGCAGCTTAATATTATTAAACGTTGGCTAACACACGGAACATCGGAAACGCCAGGGACAAACAACTTTGAACGATCAACGTGAATATTAAGTTGATAATTCTTATATCAGTATTTTAGTGGAAATTCCATCCACGATTTTATCAACCCACAGTTTAGTGGACATGTCTGTTAAGTGGTTAATCCACTTCACCTGATGGATTAATATTTTGAAAACCCATTTAACCCTTTACTCAACGCAGACGATATCAACATTTATTTTTTTCAATATTATATTTTCAAAAAATGTCAACAAATTTATGTCATGTGGCCTCTCATTGGAACAAGCTCGACGAGATCGAACCAATCAGGGGCCACATGATATGGTTGTGTTGAATTTTTTTTAAACATAATATTTTCTAACTGCTCAATTTGTATATTACGTGTCGGATGCGTCCGATTCGTTAGTTAAAGGGTTAACACATCACATTCGAAAGAAAATACATTGAACTAGTTTTCTTGTTGATGGCAAGAAAATATATTGGCACAGCATTGATACCTTGATATAAACACCAACGATATCCTAACAGGTTTTAAGCAAATATTTCCCCTCTTTTAAAGTAAATCTATGGTCAACATTAGACACCTAATAATAAAGACATTTCGCAAACCGAACGACGACTGATAAAAATTACCAATTAGGTATTACGTCACTGGAATATGTGTTCTTCCTGTCAGTTGTAGCTTTCTCTTATTCGGCGTTACGATTACGGCTTCTCATCAACACTCACAGACATATCATATGGAAAAATGTTTGAGAGCATTTCTGAGCCCCTTAATGTGAAAGGTCACTCTAAGATTGGGTCGTTACTGTGTAGTGTCCTTAAGCTCTTCGTGATACGAAGTTTCAAAGGTAGGTTTTTCGCACAAACGGACTAGTAGTCGTCAATTCTGCGAAAAGGTCTTTTGGCCGCCCCACAAATTTACGACTACTAATTTTTATCATTCGTCGTTCGTTTTGCGAAAGGTCTCCACTAAACGATGACTATAAAAATTACGAATGGTTAATACTAGTCATAACTTCGTCTGGCGGTCAAAAAAACTTTTCGCGGAATTGACGACTACGAGTCCCTTTGTGTTTCGTAATTTTCTCGTGTTGCGCAGCGACGAATGATTTGATTGCCAGTAGGAGATGGAAATTTAGGCCACATGGCGATAACAGTTTAAGGACATAATCTTAATATATCTGCGTGTTTTAATGAGAAATAGTAATCGTAACTACGGATAAGGGAAAACGACAACTGATAGGAAGAACACAAATTCCAGTGACGTAGTAACCCATTTGTAATTCTTATCAGTCGTCGTCCATTGTGCGAAAGGTCTCTTTTAGTTCTTAATAGCAAAATTGTTCCGAATATTCCTAAGGAAAATGTACTGTTTCAAAGTGGCAAAACACATATCATGGAGAAACCCGATTTGCTTGGTAATTTTATTGTTTGTTTAAACATTATTTATTTGACGCAGGCACAGTAACAATATCGATTTGTAATGCTAAATTAACATATTAAAGGTCAGTAATTTTATGAATTTTTTCAGGGCTTTAGGAAATCAAGGCTATATTTTCCGAAATCGTGGGGAAATTGAGATCAAGGGAAAAGGAATAATGAATACATACTTTCTAGTTGGAGTCAGAGGAGAACGAATGTTTGAACCGACAAATGACAACCACGTTACTCTACCTCTAGTTGGTCTACCAGAAGAAGAAGATGCACCCCGTAAATCTAACTTCCCTCAAGAATATACATCAACGTCACAAGCCCAGGACTTCAGTTCATCTGCGTCTGAAAAAGCCGAACTGCGCAAAAAGTCTAAGCCCCAGATTAATGTGAAGACTGTGGTTTTTAACTCAACTGTGATATCAGCAATAGAAAATGAACAGTTGGTCACAACAGAAAAACCGAAAAAACAGCCAGGAGGAGGTCGTGCGAGTAAAGCATGTATTATTGTTTGACTGTTATCTTGTATGAAAAAGTTATCTTACCTGTGAGGGGAAGTGGGAACAAACGAGAGGGTGTCGAACACTCTTGAACAAGTGGGACCTTTTGTGGAGAAAACGTTGACAACACATCATTGGGCAGCGATCCATGAAACAATAAGTCATAACTTTTACGCAACGTAACGGCCATATACAGATAGCGCTATTCACGGCAATCGCCATTGAAATTGTATTATCTTTTCATTTTTTGTCTCAATAATATAGCTTATAAACGCCCCCCCCCCCCCCATTGAAACGAGCTCAGTGAGCTCGTTCCAATGTGGGACTATAAGTTATGTTTTTGCGAAAAAAGGAATATTTTACTGCTTCAATGAATTTTTGGCGAGTGTCGTCTGCTGTTCGGGTTAGGTAAAGGGTTAAAAGGAAGATCAGCAATCGGGTATCCCAAGAAGAGGCAAGCATAGCTCGGTGCGTCTGCTGTTGACCTTAAGTACGAACATGGCAAAAGACCGAATCGCTCACCTGAAATATTTGAAAATACACGGACTTGATGTCCAACAATGACGTACTCGCCAAATTTTATGTTTCTTGAAATCAAGGCACGCATCCAGTTTAGTGACAAGTAAAACATTCATACGATGTCGCCAGATTAGAGAATCAACGGTTAACGTCATGGTGAAAGTATTTTGGCTCGCTTACCTTACCGCGTTGCGTTATTATCCCCAGACGTGTAATAAAACTTGCCTGGCCATTAACCCTTTAAAAACGTAACGGCAAAAACCGGCCAGCGCTATTCTCAAAAATCGACAATTAATTTTCATTATTTTTTCATTTTTTGTCTCAAACACATAGGTTATGACCCCTCATTAAAACGAGCTCGTTCCAATGAGGGGTCATAACGTATGTTTTTGAGACAAAAAATGAAAAAAATAGTTATTCAAGATTATTTTTTTTTGCAAGTGCCGTCTACTTTTCATGTTAGGTAAAAGGTTAAGGTGAGACAGATTTTGTATGAAGATTACAGCCACTGATCTATATACAACTGGATTGCTGGAACGTCTGCGAAAAACGCCACAACAACTGATTTCTCTGCACAATTGGATTGCTTGAACGCTCATTGGTCACATATAGAAAAGTGTTTATACCATTGTCACCCATGTTACTACCTGTGAAAAACCAGTATGTTAAATTTTAGCTTTTAACCCCACTGCCAGTGTAAAGCTTCTACTGCGGTTAAAACGTTTTTAATGGGCATTGCATTACAAAAATGTACACCTATAGTAGGAACTACATCCAACTTGACCTTTGACATGACCCAATTTGACGATTTCGATACATTCACACTTCGCGATGTTTCATTCAAACATACGACGTTTTGCAGTACTATCTATTACGCGCAATGAATTATTAAGTTTAAAATACCTACAATTCAATATTTAAAATGAAATTTAAGAATTGTTGACAATAATTTGACTGAAAAGCAAGGTAAATTCAATCAACTTTGACAGTGTGTCTAGCTGTCAATCAAACATTCACGTACAACCGGAAGTACTGCCCACCGGCGCAGATGTAAACAAAACAAACCCATGTGTTTGCGATAGAAAGTATCGTTGCTATGTCTATTTTGAGTGACAGAGTCGATTATTTATTAAGAGCATGGTATAAACAAAACAAATGGGTACCAGGGCAGGTAATCAGATTTAAACCACTCGTAGAATAATGGTTTTAACCACTCGGCAGAGCGTCGTGGCTAAAACCCTTATCCTATTCGTGGTTTAAATCTCACTGATTACCGGACGTGCACCTATTTATTCTATATTTCTACCGCCGCCATCTTGGGAGAGTTGCTATAAATAAACAATGCTCGACAAAAAAAAAAAAAAAAAAAAAATTCTCAAAGGTTTTCAGTTTTCCGGTGCCTCGTTTTGACCGATCGCTTTTTGGAGAATATACCCTGATGTATACAAAAACTAAAGAAATCAATGATATGCACATTTTTCGTAGCAATCCACATGGAATATTTTCATAATATTTTAGTTATTATTGACAAAATGGAAGGGACGTGGCGATACGGGGTGGGTGAGGGTGTCACACCCCCAATCCTGGCCAAAATTTCCTATAGTTGGAAATTCGAAGAGAAGTCATGAGTAGCTGGAAATTCAATCTATCTGGATTTTAGAGCTTCTTTGGTCATGCTGATGTCTCCTTTACTTTCCAAAATCCCAACTCGGTTTCAAATCGGCAAAAATTCCAAATGTTACTATTTACAGCTACAGTGTACGCATCGTCGAGCGTCATAAGTATGCATGGTGTCATATCGGTACGAGATTCCTATAGTACGGTTACTTATCGTAATAAAAAAAATCCTCGAAATGCACTTCAAGAAAATCACATCATGTAAAATCGTTATCCTGAGTTAATTCCATCATTCACAGTTACAAAATGATGAAACAACGAAAATTGATCATTCCAGCGTAAGATCTGATTTAATGTTAGGACAGTGTGAATTGTTCAAAGTTCTCAGCTTGAGCATTTGTTTAGCACATATTCAATTCCAAGAATAATACCAAATAATAATAACCTGATAATTCTATCATAAATGTGTTGGCATTTCAGTTACTAGAATCAATTATATGCCCCCTTTCATGGTTTCACTTTCAAAATCTTTGGGTTGTGAATTTCCAACTACGGTAGGAATCGGGAGGGGGGGGGTCCATCCCCTCCCGATCCCTCCCCTAGTTGGAAATTCGCTACCCTACACCCCCCAATCGGAAACCTTTAGCCATGTTGAACGTCATGCAAGGTGAACGTCATGGCATTTGATGAAGTGAAAGTTGTTACGCTCTGGTGTAAAAAGTGTTTCCTCGTGCACAGTTTCCGCGGCACAAAATAGGTCCTAACCAAGAAGTACAAATTTTTTATTTAACAGCTTACTTTCGGTTAATTAAGTGCATAAAAGTACGAAACAATTATTTGCGAGTCCTGGTCCAGACACGCAATAGTCAAACATTAAATGTAGAAGGATCGACGTGGCCTGTTTAAATTCGTGGCACATTTTGGTAATACAGAACGGCCATGGTAATTAGAGTAAGACAAGATGCGTTAACAATATTGCTTCATTCTGGTTTAGTAAAAAGGAAAAGTCACGCATTTATAGGGTGGTGAATAATATTCTGATTATCACCCCAAATTGGCCTAATTCTGCACTCGAAACCCAACATTTTGACTTCATTTCTTAAAAATTGTTTGTTTCAGACCAGTGTTTTGACTTCTCATTAACACGGACTCGTCTGCTCAATGATTGTCAAAACGTCTGGTTAAAAATACCAGATACTTCTAAGACATTGAAAATAGCTCTGTACTGTCGTTTTTACCAGCCCTATCCCATCACTTCTGTACACAAAACGTTATGGTTTGGAATCAAGAAAATGAATTCAGAGAAGAATGAGAAGTTTTAGTGCACTGTCGTCTTCATTTCGATAAGCGACTGATTTAAAGTTGGAATCGGCTAGCGAAAACAGGATACAACGCGTGAATTGACACTCCATTTGCTCTTTGTGACAACTGACCAGGCCTTTAAATTCTTCTCAAATAACGACGGTAAACGCTGTGCCCAAATAAGATAATTGCGCCCAAATTATGCGGAGTTTGAAACTTTTTCCAAAATTTTGCAGTGTTTCGGCAATATATAATTTGGCCAGGTTTCCCTGATGCTTGCAATATAGCTTAGAGCTTACCTTCGCATCAAACAATGCAACAGATAAATAATTTTAAAAACCCCACAGAGTTCGCCATAGAAAAGCAATCGGCGTCGACAATGTCGAATAGGACATTGTCGACACCGATTGTTTTTCTTTGGTAAATTCTATATGACCATGCACTTAACGCTGGGGATCTATTAAAAATATTTATGTTTGTGGCATTTCCTATTAAACGTCATGTGTAATTTACATTCAAATAGGACCTTGGCTAGGCATTGGGAAACATAAGAAGCCTTCTCTAGTAAACAAGCGTCAAGGGGTGGTGGGAACCAGTGATAATGGTGAAGACCTATAACAAGGGGTTGTAAACTATCATTTTAAGAGGGGACCTGAAACCTAAAACAGACGCCAAGAAAAAGAAAATACCGGCGCTTTTTCTCCAACTATGCAACCATAATATGGCTGATCCATATTTGCCGTTGTGCCCAAATTAGACTGATCTGAAGGTCTGCAGCTGACCTCAAGATTAAAACCTAAACGTCAAAGAAATATGGAAATGGAGGTTTGTCGTTTAAAAGTTGCTACGGGTGTGATTAAATGATACTAACCATTCACAGTCCGATACGAGTTTACCCTCCTCTTCAAACACCCGTGGAAACCCTGACGCGTCACTTATATGAAGGAATGAATAAATGAATTTATCATATGACTCGTCCGTTTTGTTCACTTTAAAACATTTGATATTTTGTTTTCATATTAATCAGTGATAAATAAAGCCTTCCGTCAATTTCATTGGTCAATTTCAAAACTAGACAGTTTGATTGGCTGAACAAAATACAACTAGGCCACATTTTCATAATTTGCATAATTAGAGTTGGGAGCTTTCATTGGCCAATTTGAAAACTGGACAATTTGATAGGCTAAACAAAATACAACTGGGTCATATTTGCATAATTTCAGTAGGGAGAATTTACGTTATCTGTCCTATTTAGGGTGGGTTATATTGAATTAATCTTTTACCTACAAGAAAAACGCCATTCAATTTTTTTATATTTTCACTTTTTGCTTCCAAAACATAGGTTATGACCCCTCATTGGAACGAGCTCCAATGAGTGGTCATAACCTATGTTTTGGAAGCAAAAAGTGAAAATTGTTAGTTATACGAGGATGTTTTTTCCAAGTGCCGTCTGCAACTCAAGTTAGGTGATGGGTTAAAAAGTCATACTAAGTGGCTAATTTGTGCGTGTGTGTGTCATATGATAAATAGAATATGAAATGAGTGTTTTTCTCATATAATATTTATGAAACTCGTCCGAATTTTCCGTTTGGGCTCGCCAGAGGCTCGCCCAAACGGAATATTCTTAGACACGTTTCATAAATATTATATGAGAAAAAAACTCATTCCATATCCTCTATGTATAAGTTCGAAGATTCAGCAATAACACAGAATGGTCGATTTAATTTATTCATTACTTGCTTTTTAAAATTGTCATTTCAGTTTCATACCTCCGACTGGAATAGAAGACTTTATTCTTGAAGAAATGTTTACATGCACGCACTTACCCTATGCACACCGATATCAAAGTGTAATTTTAAGCAGCACATTTTCCAATAGTACAAGTAAGAATTCAGCCAATTTAATCTTGTTTCACAGAGCCCATTCTGCCATACAAAATTGAATTGGTTACTTTCCTAGTTGCATTGTGGGAAAATGTACTTAATTTTGACATTTTGACATCTATCTTCAGGGGTTAAAATGCATGTGTACTCTATTGGACATTCATGTAAAGCCGGTGTGTGTTTATACATTGAACAGCAAAATGGCAATCAATTATTTTGGATACTTAAATTGAGTTTACAAATATATATTTTAAAGTATTCTAGATCTTTGTTGTGATTCTTATGAAGTGTCAGAAAATTAGCAGAACCGTATACTTGCTGTCCTTTCAAGGAATGTTATGGTTCATTCAATGGTCATTATAAGACTACCACAAGCTCACCAATTCTGCCTCGCCGGAATACCCCAGTATCAACCTTTCCAGATCCACATCGCGTCTGTTTCAAACGAGGCTCGCATGACGTCAATATTGGCGTGTGCGGATTTTCGAGGCGACAATTTTAGATATGCTGAATAAAATCTGTGCTTTTCAATTTTTTAAATATCCACGGTCATATAATAGACAAACAATTTCAGCAGCCAATCAATATGGGTTGTTATATTTTATCTGGCCTCCTTCTTTAATCTGGCTGATGTGATATTTTCAGTTTGACGGAATACAACGATCCAGTTCAGTTGACTGCTGTAATAATCTTTATGTGTCGTATTGTTTACTGTTCTCCAGAATGGATTTGGGGTGTAAAAAAGTAATTATTGTGTTAAGAATGAGAAGTAATCTTGTTTTGTCGTCTTCATTTTGATAAAAAAAAAACCCAAATCAACTGAGTTGAGTAAATATGAACCCAATTGGGTTCATATTCACTCAACCCAGTTGATTTGGGTTGATTTTTAACCAAGCTCATTTTAGAATGTGATAGAGAAATATGCATAATGAGGTTTCTGTGCAATACAAAATGAGTATACCCTGGGTGATTATTAACCTTGACACTGGCTTGCTAGTTTAGAGGAAGTTTGAGGACATAAAAGGCAAAGTTGTAGCTCTTTTATAACAAGAAAGACTACCCGGTTTGTTCGTGAACTACAAACATACTTGCTGGGTTCTTAGATTTATTTTCAGCTAGCACGGAAAGTGTCTACAAATGTCCCCGAAGCGGATGTCTAAGTGCCGGATTGGACCACCGGTGACGCTGTTCATGAAACTATATACCAAACCTGCAGAAAAACGGATTACTTATAAAGGGAATATCTGAAACAACCTTTCTGCAAGCACTACATAAAATATAGAAAGGGTTAAGACCAGCTCATAATTAACCCTCTGCACGCTGATGCCAAAATACCAGAATTGCGAGCAGCAGATTTTTACCATACTGGAGTTTGGAATTTTACCTGTTAATCCTTTGAACCCTGGCGGTATCTTCCATGTCAATTGCAATTGGAAGTGTCCATATTCATTATTTAGGGGTACACTAATTAATAGGGTGCACGTTGGCCTACCCCACACGTGCTAAAATATTCATTGATCTATCCCACGCGTGCAAATGAACCCCACTTAATGAAATTATGACGTACCATGTTCCTGGTTTGGAAAAGCGGCCTCTCGAGTTTATAGGGTTATATCTTGTTTGAGAGATCTCAATGAGCTGATCAAAAAGATTGAACCGGTTAATTCCTGATTGCATTATAAGAAATATTTGCAGGTTGAATTTTGATAGTTCGGCATCAGTGTGAAGAGGGTAGGGCAAAGCATCCACTATATGACTCGCTATCGAAGTTTCGACACTTTCTATGCTGCGCGAACATAAATGACTGGGGTGAAATGATAACACAAATTTGGGAGAGATGTGTCGCATTCGTCCATTCATGATCTTCGCCGTGCACTTATACGTAATGAAATAAGCTATGCTTTTCATGGTGCCTGATCCTCACTCCCTCTTTATGATCTTGAACCAATTCCGTGTCAATACTTTGTGTTTTAACATGGATGACAACACAACTGAACCATTATGTGTATAAACGCACAGAAGAACAATTTTGTCTGAGCAGCAGAGAGCAGTTTAATTTTCGAGCATTTTTGTGCATAACTAGAATGTGTTGTTAACTGCAACAAGGAATTAAAAGGGAGGCGAGGAAGAGAAGATCTGGAATAAATACCGACAACAACGATCATAAACAGACAGATGTGATCGACTCTAAATAAATGTGAGTTTGGAAGAAATAACACTGCGTAGGAGTGAGACATAAAGCGGTAAGATTGTGGCTTCAACCCGGAAGTGCATTAGCCGAAACCTTCTTCTTGCTTTTATAGACACGACAGAAATACCCTCGGCTCTAAGAGCATTTCTTGAACACTATAACCACGTGACCTTGAAATTTGACACTTAAAAACAATGGGTGTTCACATCTTATCAAGTACCATTCCTGTACTAAGTTAAGTAATAAAAGATGTGGTCGTTTGTTCTCTAGTACAAACGAACAGACATATACACAAGCACAGGCACGGACGCTAGTGAATGCACTACCCACGCTCCGACTAAAATGCACTACCCACGCTCCGACAAACAAGCACGATGGGTTTCTTCAAATAACACTTAAATCTGGTTGCATTCATAAATTTCATGCATGCATGGAGGATGTACCCCTTTCTTGTCAATAAAGGTGAATTAGCACTGCTCATCCAACTAGATTCAAGAAAAAAATATGTTTTCTACTTGTCCGCCCAATATCTGAGGAGCTGTCTATCACACAGTTTGATTTGTTACGTAAAGGTCTGAACACTTTTCGTTTGATCCTTTACCTGGCATAATG
This sequence comes from Pictodentalium vernedei, assembly GCA_031216915.1. Classification (NCBI taxonomy): domain Eukaryota; kingdom Metazoa; phylum Mollusca; class Scaphopoda; order Dentaliida; family Dentaliidae; genus Pictodentalium; species Pictodentalium vernedei. Next base: position 382,155,547 of record CM062289.1, on the reverse strand, counting down.
GACCAAGCCCTACAACGCTATTCACTGAGATTGCTATTCAAATATTATACTTTTTGGTGTAAAATATAGCTTTTGGGACGCTCTGGTTGGTTATTCAAGAAATGATTTAGCAAATGTCTGCTGTTCGTGTTGGGTGAAGTTAATATGTGAGTCGCTATATAGAAGTTACCTTACAAACTAATCGCCAAAAAGAAAATAGTTCTTAAACCACAGGGCGGTAAATTAGCGTCATTTCTGACACTCAAAATGGTGGAGTTTTTGATCGACTCGGTGTAGGGATTTGTTTTATAGATTCCAGTTATTAAATACTACTTTATGTTACATAGTGCATCGAACTTCTCGAACAAGTGAAAATACCCATAGACTTATATCAAGCCCCCAAAATTCCGTAGCCGAAATCTCAAGGCACTTTGGTTACAATAATTACCGGAAACGTTTCGAAGAATTAAGGGTTTCACGTTGGTCGTTGTATGTTTTCGGTAATTGTTCGATATGCTACGTAATATGCATAATCATGGACACTAATGAACAAAACTTACAATGAGTCGAACAAAAACTCGAGTTATTTTGACTTGATAATGACGTTTATTCCACGCTCTCAGACTATTGAAACACCTGAGGTCTGAACGAAAAATGTCATCAATAGTTGTTATGATGAAAGACTGTTTTGAAAGAGGTCAGGAGATTCTCCAAAGCTATTTTATGCAAAATACGGAATACAGGGCTGTGTGGTTTGTCTATTTTGAAAGTCGGTTTAGGCTGGACAGGATGGGAACGAAAATCGAAACCGCTAGTGACGCAAGAAATCGTTTTGGGGGGATAATACAGTAACTTATTAGCGATAAATCTATTAGCCCTTTACCCAACGTAACGTCCAAAACCGGCCAGCGCTGTTCTCAGAAATTGCCAATTAATTTTCATTATTTTGTCTCAAAAACATAGGTTATGACCCCTCGTTGGAACGAGCTCGTCGAGCTCGTTTTAACGAGGGGTGATAACCTATGTTTGTGAGACAAGAAATGAAACAAATTAGTTATTCAAGAGTTTTTTTTTTTTGCAAGTGTCGTCTGCTTTTCATGTTAGGTAAAGGGTTAAAATCCTATTCAACTAATTTAGAGAATTGGTCACTTACACATTGGAGTTTGTCTCGCAAGTATTTTACTTTAGACATAAAGGCTAAAAATTTAATACAAGTACTTGCAATTTGAATAAAATGTACGCACGTCTTATTTATGTTATCCCGCGGAGAATAAAACTTCAAGAACGGCGGACGTTGGGTCGGCTTCTATCGTTTCAGTGACATTGCACATATATGAATATTTAAAGAGTTGTTCACTGAGATGCTTTGGGACATAAATGTTCATGAATTAATGAAACTGGCGGCATGCGGACACTGTAAATCGAAATGTGTAGGAGTTGGTTGTGTTTTGAATTTAGTTTTGAATCAATACTGTTTTTATACAAGAAAAATACTTAGAAAGATGGACGACGAACAGTCAGAATAAGTATGTTCAACATAATAACTCTTAAATAAAATTAATGGTGTCTTTTATTATTCGATTACTTCAATCGGCAAAATACTTTTATATTGCCATAGTAGCCACTATAGGGACAAAATGCTAAAGCAACGAAGTCTTAAATCTAATTAAATATATAATTGATCACTCATCAAATAAATATAGAGGTCTCCTGTTTTTCTGACGACGTACCAGAATTATCTCTTGGGTGACTGTAAAGAAATATTCGTTTCCAAGAGTGAGTGAAAATTGAGATTTCCTTGCAGTCGCGAATGAGATCATTCCCCTACCTACTCAAAAAAACAAAAACAAAAAAAAACGATAGGTATTTTTAACGCCCCGCCATGAAATTGTCGGGGGCATATAGTGTAGCCCTTCTCCGTCTGTCATTACACCATGCCATTATTCCAAAATAGCAGTTTTCAGGACCTGGACAGAAGTGAAATAATGTAATTCGGATGTTTCACCCCTATTTATACCCTCAAGTGTTTATGTACAAACACGGAATCCAACTTTACGGAATCGGCTAGGAATCCCACTTACGGAATGCCTTATACGGCCTGTTTAAAGATATTTTACATTGAACGCTGCATAGAATGGTACATGTTGGGGGAATAAAACAATCTGATTGAACATTTTGAAGGCCCGAGCGAAGGTATAGCTAGGAAGTAGTGTTACAAGTCAATATTAATGGATGGGACATGGGGCATAATAACGGTATCCAATAGTAATGGTACAAGGCCGCAATGGCCCAAGACTGCTGTAGAAGCTAATGATAGGACAGATAGACCATAGACAAATATTGGCATTGGAGCTTTGGAAATAAAATGGAAGTCGTTGGTAAGATTACCTGTATAAGAGTTGTATAGGAGCTGGATCATATGTATCCTTAAATACCGAGATGAGGCTAAGAGGGATAGTAAATTAAATCTCATTGGGGTATTTTTTCATGGCCCTCATGGCCTCAGACGAAATGAGGCTAAGAGGGATAGTAAATTAGACCTCATTAAGGGCTTTTTCTCATAGCCCTCATGGCCTCATACGACTAAAAAGGGTGCCGAAGGCCAGACGTTTTCCACTCGTTCGAGTAAATACTCTATGGCTTATTTGCTCGATAGGATTCGAGTCGTTCGAGTAATGACTTATCAGTAACAACTCGATAGCCTATTGGCTTTGGGAATGATATAGGCTTTTGATATACACAAGGGAGATACCTCTGCATACAGATTATGGGAAATCAGGTAAGCTGATTGGTTAGTTAGCGCCAGTAAAGTGAACTGATTGGGTGATCTAGATAAATGAAACAACAAGAGTACTCGGAATAGGGTCAGAACTAACAAGAACAGATCTGAAAAGCTAAATATAGTAACAATAAGCAAAGCTGTTCCAGTTGATAGGCTCTTCTACTCTACTGGAGTATATTCCAGGACAAAGGAACGTAGTCAGGTAGCCGAAAACTATTGCATATATAGATAGAAGCAGAGAATTCTGAAAAATCGGGTTGTTTATTCTAATTCTACGAATCGAGAAATTACTCTTGTACAAAGGAACACACCCTCCGAACATACCCCTGACTTTGGGTCACATAGCAACCACATACTACCATAGAAACAAGATGGCGGCCTCCAGTATACAAAATGGTCGACAGAAACACGTATCACCCTAACAACACGCGTTGCGCATGCGCACTAACACCACCTATCACTATTGGGATGACGCCACAAGATGGCCGCTCACTCGGGTTACCATAACAACACAACATGACGTCACTGGGTCACGTGGCATGACGTCACTTCCGGGGTCCGATCCGAGGTCCGGCCAATCGGGCACGATCTCCACATCTCCTACTACTCGTAAAACATATCTAGAAAATGGCATAACGCCTACATCCGTAAAAAACTTAGATCCGATGGGCATATGGTATCATCTCTTCAAATTAAGTCAATATCTTGAACAAGAAGGAAAAAACTGACAAAATATCAGCACAATGAGATTCAGGGAGGCACTGGATTGCACATTTAATGGAACAGTGTCTACTGGATGACATAAGGTCATTGAAAACCTAGCGGAAGAGGGTGCAATTATTGTTCTGGGTTGGGGAGACTTGATGAATTATTAAACGATGCGTCTTCCACAGCTGTAAGAATAAAAAAAAATGAAGAAAGAGCCGGAGAAGAGATAAAAAAAACCCCGGAATATGTGTGGGTCTTCGATTTTCAGATTCGTGGTAACAAGAAAACATCGCTTGAAGAAAGTGTATGAAATATCGAATTTCCGTATTAAAAAAAAGAAACAATTCATAATCAATTACAGTCGTTGCTGCTGAGATACTGTAATGTTCCCATTAAGTGTTTCAATTCGGATTTTAATTGATACGGTATGTCAATTAGAGGAGCGGATGGGGTGCTTGTAAACTGTTAGTACATATGGCTGTCAGTGTCAAGACGTTTTGTTATATTTAATGTGCGACTGTGCATGCCATTGGAATATATTGACGTGACATTGGCTGTGCACTCATTGCGACTGTTATCACACTTCAGCACAATGCACTTTTCAGTATAATTATGCTACTCCAAGAATGCGCTGTCTTGAGTAATCAAAGTTTTATATGTGCCAAAGGGCGCTGGGGTCGGAATGTCATGTGCTAGTTCCTGTGTTCTCTGCGACTCTCGGCAGTGGGTGAGCGGTCGTTGCTTGGTTATGTCGTGGAAAGTAGCCGCCAAGGCGGGCGAACATATTTGTTGTAGTCCCGAAGTCTTGTTTGTGGCATTTGGAATTTGTGGTTCTTGATATTATACATAGTTTGGAACCAGGAGCGTAGACAGGTTAACCCTTTACCCAACGAATCGGCCACATCCGCCCACGTAATATGCAAATTTAGCAGCCGAAAAAATACAATTTTTCAAAATATTTCAACAAAACCATATCATGTGACCCCTCTTTGGAACGAGCCCGTCGAGCTCGTTCCAATGGGGGGTCACATGATATGGTTTTGTCAAAATTTGTTTTTTAAATTTAAAAAAATGATATTTAAAATAATAAATTTTGATATCGTCTGCGTTGGATAAATGGTTAAATGAGGTGGTGCTTGTGTGTGGTGGTATTCTGCTGCCAGTGGTGCAAACATTTTCACCTCTTCCGTTCACTTAATGTTGGGTTGAAGTTGTAGGTCCGGGGCCGTCCCGGAAACAAAATTACCTCCCATGCCAATTGGAGCACCATGTGTATTTTTAAGGCGCAACTACCCAGAATATAAAGGCGTTGTAACTATAGTAAAATGAGCCCAGAAAAAATATCAGGGCGAGGGTACATGAGCAAGTTTCATGCATGAACGTATACAAGGATGAGATTTTTCTGGAAATATTTCTAGGATTCTTCCCGGCTCCCGATCCCCCTCTCCGTGGTCGCATCGCTGTTTAGATGAGCTTGTTTCCGTAACGATTACCTGAGTTGGGAGTACTTTTGAAGAGAAGAAAAGTGGAAAACAAACAGCTGGAGAAGATGCCACAGCATTGCAGATGGCGTCTTTTCCCCAAGAGACGCTCTAATCGCTACGTTGGGTTCAAGAACACCATCACGCAGTCGATGTGTATAACAAAATGATTTGGTAATGAAATGTGCATTGTTAAATGCGAATAATCAAAGGTTTCTACTGAAAGCTAGTATGGGACTTAGACCCTGGCGTCCCCATTGAAGGTACGGAAATCTTAATTGTTTCTTGGTAGGCCGGTGTCAAGAGAGGCAAGATGGTTTGTCGTAAACCGAAAGGTGTGTTTGTGATTGGTGATTCTTGGTATGATAATGATAACAGTAGAACTGTTGGTGGTTGTCGTGCACGTTTTGGCATGCGTGTGAATGAATTAACACCATCATCTGAGTACATGTTGGGAAGAGCTCAATGATAACTTTTCAACAATTAATTAATCAGGTGACAGAATTACAAATGTTAGAAATGCGATTAAACTTCATAGTGTACAGGCATATATATCCACACACTCTAAAATCAGTCAACTCAAATGAACTGGGATGAGTGAATATAAGGGACTGCGGTGGCTCAGTTGGTAGAGGTGCAGGCTGCAAGCCGAGAAGTCATCGGCTCGAATCCCACCTGCGGCAACCGCGTTGTGTCCTTGGGCAAGACAATTCATCCCCATTGCCCATCTGGGAGCACTGGCATTGTGGCATTGTGTACTAAGGCGTACTGCCCGTCGATGGTGCACCTGTTTTGAACCAATGCTGACCCTGCTTGCGTGAGTATGTTGGGTAGCTGACAGTTGCTCGCCGTTACTCGGTGCTTCTCCCCGGGTACTCCGGCTTCCTCTACCCGTAAAACTGTCGCAGTCATGATAAGCCATTGTTCAGAAATATGTGACCTTAAACACCAATAAATAAATATAAATAAATAAATATGAGTGAATATAAAGCCCGTTGGGTTCACATTTACTGAACCCTGTTTATTTGGGTTAATTTTTAACCCAACTGATTTTAGAGTGTATAGGCCCTCCACATATAGTAAACGTGGGCGTGACAGAATAAGTGTTAAACCCCAACTGAACAGAGTACATCAGTCCTCTGGTATCGAAAAATCTCTTCACTCAACACTCGATTATCAAACAATCTCAAGTGATTGCTATGGAGCACGTGGCTTCTTGGATACAACAGTCTTTTCAATAAATGTTCTTCTTTCCGTTCCAGAATTCAATATGTCATGACGAAGCTATTCGAACAAAAAAAAAAAAAAAATAAGCATTTAATATTGCATCTCCATGGTAAGAATGGTACGCGAAGAATCACTTCAAAATTGCTAAACTCTCAGCATATGTTCGTTTGATAGATTCAAAGACTTTGAGGTGGCAATTATGACTGCGCGAGCGGAAAATTCAAAAAATAATTGTGAGCCAGCATAGTGAACCATCCTGAAAGGCTTCTTTCAAAACCATTACCGGCCAAAATCGCGCCAGAAACTAGGCAATGCGATAAGCATTTGTTACGTGAAAATAAAAAAAAAACATTTTTCGACTTTAATCTTAACGAAAATAAAACTGTTGAGAAAGATGGCCAGGCAATACAATTCAGTTCAATTATTTTTTCTTCGTTACAAAAAAACACATTTCGGAACCAGCTACGCCGGAACCTGGGACACAGAGGGCACGTGCCCCCTCCAGCAACTAATTCCTAAAAATGTTAAGAGGGAGACAGAGGGGGGGGGGGGGGGGGCACACACACACACACATAGAGAGAGAAGGAGAGAGAGGGGGAAGCAGGCGCGAAGCCAGGATATCAAAGTTAAGGGGCAAGAATAATGTCTAGTGGGGGCATACAGAATATGATTCGCTGCATCAATATGGGGGCTAGCACAAAAGAGGAGCCCCCCCCCCCCCCCACACACACACACACACTCGTTGGAGTTGGTGCCTGCCCCCTCCGGGAACAATGTTGAAACTCGAGACAAAAAAAACGCAATTTCCTTGACTCATCTGTGGCCTAATTGTTGATGCCTTTCACAACTTGCAAATTATGGACACAAACGGACTCAGAATCAAGGAAATTGCTAGATATTAAAATTTCTTGCCTGATGTTCCCTATATGGGTTAACATGGGGGGGGGGATGACTGAAATTTGGGGGGGGGGGGGTGCCCCATCACGTCACTGGGGGGAAGAGAAGGTTTAGGTCCACATTATCTTTACCAAACTGTCATTGCAATCTTATTGAAAATTTGCAGGAGGGGCGTGCACAGACACTTTACCCTTAAGATGTGACCGAATTTTTCTCGATTGATTTGTCTCGACTAAAGCCTTTAAGTGGAGAAGGGAGCACATGTTTGGCTCCATATTTAACAAATTTTCCTATCGTTTCGGTCCGATGATGAAATTTATTAAATATGGGGCCAAAAATGTACACTTTTCTTAATGTGGAGGTGCGTGAGTCTCAATATTCTTGACATTCCACTAGGACCCATAGACTTCCATTAATATCGATCAGTGTGTAGGAGCCTTGGTGTGACCGTACCCCCCCCCCCCCCCCCTGTAGTTTGAAATGTACTCTATGTTCCTGTCCATGATGCTATGGGAGGAGCAAAGAATGGGCGTTAATTTGAAGTCATTGTCGCACAATGGGCGGAGCGAATGTCGTTGAACATGACGTACACCTTTATGATTTGTTTCCTGTGCAGCGAATATGCGATTATACGGCTTGCTATATATGGTAACAACCCCCCCCCCCCCCCGCCATCCCGGCGGTCCTATAAGCAAACAAAATGTGAAACAAAATTCACGAGGATGCTAGCAACATCATATATTCGCAGAAAATGCTTTAAGTGAAAATAAACTAAAACAAACAGATCAGTAAGATAATTTGCCAAGCTTTGGTTTGAATGAAAAATTGCTTGATGTAAAGTTAACTTTGTTCATTCAGTGAGGGGGCGCGGTAGCTCAGTGGTAGACTGTTGGACTTCTATGCTAGAGGTCCGGAGTTCGATCCCCGTCCGGGACGATCCACGTTGTGTCCTTGGGCAAGGCACTTTATCCCGCTTGCCTACGTGGGGGCACGATGACACTGTGTACTAAGGCGTATTGTACGTCGATGGTGCACATGTCTTCAACCGCTGTAACCCTGTTTGAGAGGAGCTTAAACAGAGTTAGAATGGTGAGGAGCTAACAATTGCTCGTCGATGCTCGGTGGTTCTCTCCGGGTACTCCGGCTTCCTCCACCCGTAAAACTGTTACGGTCACGATTAGCCATTGTGCATAAGTATGTGACCTTAAACACCAATAAATAAATAAATAAATAAATAAATGTTCATTCAGTGTGGTTTTGTGTGGATTTGGTTTCGCTTTCTGTTATGCGATTTAAAAAAACACACACTCAACTCGAGTTTGTTTAGCCTACTCTTGGTGACGTTTAAGCATGAAACCGTGCAATCGCATATTGGAAGGGAAATCGAGTTTTCTATAATCAGTGAATCCCTTGAGTGTTCCATTGCACCTGTTTACACACGAGCAGGGAGTACTTATGACATTAAAATAGAATTTATCCAACATTTGTTGAGATTGCTCCACATGATGGCGCGAATAGATCTGTCTTGGGTGAGTGCTCGGTTTTACACCGGACGGCGCCATTTGGAGCCTATTTTATAAAAAAAAAAAAACAACAAAAAAAACCCCCAAAAAATAAAAAACAAAACAAACTGCCGGCTTACACTATCCGAGGAGCGCCCAATACCCCTCAACAGTACCAGGTAGCAATCCTCGCCTATACTCCACCTCAGTCCATCTGGCCTCCGTGATATATATACGGCCTATCATGCTGAGACCCACTCCCTGGAAGCTGACTGTGCCCACCCATCCAATATAGATTCCTGACGATGCGAAAGCCAGTGTCTGAAAATTGAGTGCTTTGCAAAATTGTTTTCAACGGGGATGATGCATCGTCAAATAAACTTGCACGCGACCAGAAACATAATGTTTCCGTCTAATATGATGCTTTTATTCTCTGAATAATTTTCGCTTTTAAAAAGTTAGACTAATTTTGATTTGTTTGGCAAGTCTGTGTCCGCACTTTGGCAGCAGCTGTACCATCTACTTGGTCAGGAAAGAAGATTACTAAACGACCCGTTTCCGGATTCTTTCCACATTTGAAACTAAGTTATCCGACCAATCAGACTAGAACACATCAAGAACGATAAATGTGCAACAGACACCTAGTACGAAAATCTGAAACAGGGAAAAGTTGATATGTTTTTTGTAAATAACTGGGAAAACAAACAGTGAGGGCTATTTTCAGCTGAATATGTTTGTTGTAGGTGAATATTCCCATTCTCTCTACACAACTAAAGATCATAGCAACGATGGTAAAAGTTACTGCACAGGTACTTGTCGAAAATATTTTTATGCTCCACAAGTCAAATGTATATATTTTGAGGGACACACTAAAAAGTGTAGTCCGTGTCCGTGTCGGAGAAAAAGTGCAGTCGGGAATTAAATTAGCATTTTCTCACTTATTTGTTGGTTGTTTTCTATGAAATTTGGAAAGTATACTCAGGGGACGATACAAAATATATATGCCAAAAAGGAAGTTTGTACGGTGTTATTTTACGAAGTTAGAAGACATTTTCTCATTCAAACACACTAAAAAGTGTAGCCGACTCGGCGCCGTGTTAGCAAATTAATTGGCTTACGCTGTGTTGACACAGCGAGGCGGGCTGATTTTCCTGGTTCTTTTTATGAGTATGAGGAGATTAGTGGGGTGTGGATGAAAGAAACAACGATTAATTTAATTTTCAGTATTTGGATAAATACAGGACATAATAGATATAGCACAGCACAAAGATATAGAGATACAGCACAAACATGAACAAATAAACATCTTTATTTAATGCTCAGGCATCAATTCACGCTGAAAAATTAAGTCATATTCCCCTGTCGGTTGGCAAAACGAAATATCAAAATGATATTTAGAAATCGATATTTCATCGTAGGTTCGGATGACGAATCACATGTACTTTAAACGAGTCAGCACATCAGTAATGAATTCCAGAGTCCCAAATACAAACGAATTCGAATAATTGATAGTGACAGTGACTAAATCAATTCATTAAATCAGCGGTTTCAAAGTTTGACTTTCTAATTCACCTTCCAGCGAAAAGCCAAAATCACTTTCAAATTTCTTCAGTTCAACTTCACACGTCTTCAGTGCATTGAGTTCAAAAAAAATAAAATGACGTGTCTTGTTATTGAAAATAAGAAAGTGGTGTTTTTTGTTATTGTTCTATTTCTTCGAAACACATTGCGATTATTTCAATTCGCCAGCCTTGGTAAATCGTAAAGTTAGGGGAGAAATAAGACGGGACTACTTTTTGTGCGGATATTCACACATTCCAATGGTTGGAGTTTGGTTGTTGTAATTTTTGTATGGACGCCGGTTCGGCACATAAATTTTGCGCCTTAATGGCAAATAAAGGCCACAAATTGGAGAGTTTGTAGTCGTAGAGCATTAAATAAAAAGAAAATTCACGAAAATTTGATGAATACCGAAAATATCTCGTTCGTGGCTACAGGAAATATGAGGATCTTCACTCGCGACTGCGTCGCTCGTGAAGATCCTCATATTTCTTTGTAGCCACTCACGAGATATTTTCAGTATTCATCAAATTTTCGTGAATATCCTCTATATATAAAAAGCAAATGTAAATTTATTTGGTATGTCGTTCCGAGTGTTTTGTGGTTAGATTCGCCTGCGACAGTAGGTAAAAGGTGTCGATCATATTATAAAACCACCCGAAATAAGCACTAGATTTTTTTTCACCTCCTTATTTATAATTCCAACATTTGACATCAAATAATGTCAAGTGTCGCGATTATCAACAAATTTCGGGAAAATGTAGGAGAAGCAATGGTCAACTAGCAAAGTTTCAGCTCGTGGACCATCAGGCGTGAACTGATAGTCCATGAGCTGAAACTTTCCCAAGTGCTAAATATTTTTTTTAAAAAAGAAAACATTCTCATCGAGTGAAAAAAAACACTTATTACATTGTGTACAGTTTAACATGTGAATAATGTTACAGTAACATCCGACCGTGGTGGGTGGATTACAACTAAATGTGTGTATGTGTGGTGGGGGGAGGGGGGGGGGGAGGGGAGGGGGGTTAGATTTTCCACCAGGCGATTTTGTACAATTCTCTACAAAGAAAGCACGTGAAGTGAAATTTCAGCTCAAAGACCACTGGATACAGCATAAACTGATAACAGCATAAAAATAATGTCATAGCATGGGGGGAGGGGGGAGGGGGGGAGGTGGGTATTTGAAATCCCAGAAGGCTAACAGATACCCCATATATCACACACGGCATCCTATCTCCCTGAAGGCTTGATGAATGACTCCCGGTTATTCAAAACTATACTGGCGGAGCTTTCTTCGCCTCCTTTTTGTAACCGCTGTACCGTATTCAATATACCGGGGCCGATACGAAACCGGCATTGTTGTTACGTTTTCTTTTCTTCTCTTCCCTTCCATTCAGTTTGTCATTTCACAACAGTTGGCTCACCCTAGTGTGGCGGGATTCAAACTTCCACCATCGACAAGCCCAAACCAATGGGAGCCTTATCTGTCTGTCTGTCTGTCTGTACAATTAACAGGAGTTTACTCTACAACCCATATGCAATTAACAGATCAAATTTGTACTGAAGGTATGGTAAATGGTTTTGTGTTTGAAAATTATATTCAATGAACAGGGATATACAATTAAGAGATATCCAATTAAGTGGGCTCCACTGTACTAAGTTCAATTCCTCTCATTTGGTATTATTGTTTAGCTAGCAATCAATATGCATAGAAAACTCAGTAAAACAGTGTACACTTAATCGATGTTTAAAATATTTTTACATGTCTGCTGCAAGTTGATTGAAACTCATTTTCTTTATTTCATCATCTTTTGGAACATTTTGGATACATACAAAGACTAGAAGAATGATAGTCGTTTTTGTGCTCAAATGCATTTTATGTTTTGGGTTATATTAGCTATTGACTGAATGGGGGTTAATTATGTTATCTAAATTAGGTCCCTATCAAGGTAATTCCTGTGACTTGTCAAATGTGTAGTGAATCATGCTAGATGTGAACACATCTGTAGTGGACCAGTGAAACATGTTAGTTCTGTGACGTCACAGAATGATGGATATGAGGTTTTGTCTTTCCCAAACTGGACGAATTGTCACAGAATTGAACATAAAATTTACCCCTCCCACCCTATCCCCAGTCTATTGGATCTGTACATCATGTTTTGGACTTTTAACCTTTTATATTCCATTGGGTTCCTGGACTGAAGTGCATTAATGTTGGTGGCCCCTTTTATGCCACCCAACTTCATTTAACATTATGTTAAGTTTTTATAAGATACAGCAGAATCCTCTTAATTGAATATCCATTTTGCAGTGAAAGTTATTCAATTAACAGGAGTATACAATTAACAGGGATTTGGTCAGTTTCCTGTGTTCTGGAGGTAAACTGAGCATTTATTCTATTATATCTTGTTTGACAGAGCTCCTAGGGCTCTGTCAACCAAGATATAATAGAATAAATGTCTGTATTGGATGTATGAGGCCAAAAAAGGTTGATAAATAAGGGGAATTTGGTGCATATCACAGCAATTTTTTCGACATATTAAAAACATTTATATACAATTAACAGGAGTTTACTCTACAAACCATATGCAATTAACAGATCAAATTTGTACTGAAGGTATGGTAAATGGTTTTGTGTTTGGAAATTATATTCAATTAATAGGGTTATACAATTAAGAGATATCCAGTTAAGTGGGCTCCAATGTATAGGTAACATGTAAAGTTTCAGTATGTATGTATTTTGGCTGCACTGTGTGGCATTTGAGCAAAACAAAATCGAAAAATAAAATCTACATCACAGTGTAGTCCTTAAACACATATTAGTGTTTAGAAGTTATTTATTTACTGATTTCACCTTATGGGGGTTAATTGTTATGCCATTTTAGCACAAAAGATAGTTTTATTGTCTGTGCCATTTTAGCTAGTTGTTCGCTTATTAAAAGCATATATTGAGTCGGTCATTTGGGCTATAAGATTTATTTATCTATTGCTGTCAATAAATTACTGCAAAATAATACCAAGGTTTATTTATCTATGTCTGTCAGATATACAGGCATGTGCAGTACAAATATTCAGGCAGCCACATCTAAAGAACTCCCGAAAATGAGGCACATCAACAAAAAATCTACCCACAAATTACTAAAATTCAAAGGTCAAAGAGGCTTTCTGGAACTGGATGATTTACTATCAAAGACAAATTTCTCCATTGACTTTTGGTTTGATTGGTTAGAAGGTGGTGCAGTTTGTTAGTACAGTGGAGCCCACTTAACTGGATATCTCTTAATTGTATAACCCTGTTGATTGAATATAATTTTCAAACACAAAACCATTTACCATACCTTCAGTACAAATTTGATCTGTTAATTGCATATGGGTTGTAGAGTAAACTCCTGTTAATTGTATATAAATTTTTGTAATATGTCGAAAAAATTGCTGTGATACGCACCAAATTCCCCTTATTTATCAAATTTTTTGGCCTCATACATCCAATACAGACATTTATTCTATTATATCTTGTTTGACAGAGCTCTAGGAGCTCTGTCAAACAAGATATAATAGAATAAATGCTCAGTTTACCTCCAGAACACAGGAAACTGACCAAATCCCTGTTAATTGTATACTCCTGTTAATTGAATAATTTTCACTGGCAAAATGGATATTCAATTAAGAGGATTCTACTGTAGAATGCAACTACCAAATAGTTGGTCATCTGCTAAAGAACCATCCAAGTACACAATCTCCAATCACAGTTGAAAAACGAACATTAAAAATTGGAAAACGATCACTGGTATAATGTAGTCCAACTTCTCAGGGCAGTCAACAATATTGATGTGAATGGAGTCTCAGCTGGTTGTGAACATACTTTCATCAAATTGAAGGTTTGGGGATGCAATTTGTCCATTTTTGTTCTTTACTTTAATACTTTTAACAAGCTAATTGTGAGTTAGATACATATTATTGACAGTGTGAAGATTCTCTATTGACTCTTATGATCGTCTGATTATAACTATCAATTTCTGCTTGTACTCTAGAGACATTCATGTAAGGCTGCACAGGCTTGGCAATTTCAGGAGTGCGATTTTTTAGCTCTCCTTACTGCCCTCCTGAAAGAATTAAGGAGAGCGAAAAATTGCCCTCCTAAATATTTTGGTCTGGGATGATTGAGATTACGTGTATTATGCTCACATTAAATTTTTGTTGTAAAGCAAAACTGTAATTTAACTTCGAAGTCACATAACATCACATAATTTCATTTTGAAAGTCGTTTAGTGGAAAAAGGTAATGGCTGCAACCATACCCAAACACAGTTGCAATCATTTGAAGCAAAATGGGTCACAGCAATATTTTTTTTTCTGTCAGTTTCAAGTTCAACAACTGACCTCACAGTTTGAGGGGTAATTATTCAAGGAATATTGACACTATAATATACTACCATTACTACTATCCTGTCACTTGAAGCACTTGCACCAGGATGTGACTGTAGATTCAAGCAGACCTGTTGTCCAAGAAAGTCATAAGCCTACCACTACTACCTTCAACCCCCCTTGGGGGGGTTGAAGGTGGTAGTGGTAGGCGTATGACTTTCTTGGACAACAGGTCTGGGTACAAACACAGGTCTTGTCAAGTGTGTGTTCGATTGTTGAGTGAGACATCTAGATGTCTAAGAGATTTCGCTTTACCTTAGTAAAGTTAATAAAATCACTGATGTAGTCTGTTGGTTTCAGTTTCAATGAGTTCGTTCAACTGGATACTTAAAATGCTGTGTAAAGCTAATTGCTCTCCTAAGCTGATTGAGGAGAGCGATTTTTTGCCCTCTTGCATTTTTCAGAATGCCAGGCCTGGCTGCATGGTATATCGATAAGTCAATATAATATATACCAGCATTCAAACCAATATCGATTGAATACCGGTGTAATTACAAAAATATCGGTTTATCATCATTATTTATTTACCCACAATTTAAGTTTCAAGATGTCTTGAGTTTTTTAACTGGAGCCCCGAATGAATAATATATATCCCTTTACCCAAGGAATCATCTGCATGTGCTCATGTAATATACAATTTCAGCAGTTGAGAAAATAATTTTCAAAACTTTCAACAAAACTATATCATGTGACCCCTCATTGGAATGTGCTCATTGAGCTCATTCCAATGAGGGGTCACATGATATTGTTTTGTAGAAATGTTTGGGGAAAATCTGATAAACTATAATTTTTTAAATAATACATTTTGATATCGTTTGCATTGGGTAAAGGTTTATTGAACTGCATCATCAAAGCATGCTAATTTGTTCCGACTTTGATGGCTCAAGTCTCGATTGTGGTACTTATGTTCATATATCTGAACAGTCTTCGATATATGGTATACCGTGGCATTTTTTGGAATACTGATACCGGTGTAAAAGGAATGGAAGTCCGTAGGAACGTTAGTCCCTCTGGACTATTATTCCGCGGAATTATAGTCCTAGGTCTAACATTTCTAGGAATAGTAGTCCGGCGGACTACTATTCCTAGAAATGTTAGACCTAGGACTATAATTCCGCGGAATAATAGTCCAGAGGGACTAATTTTCCTACGGACGTCCATTCCTGTTACACCGGTATTCAGTTTTGAATATCGTGCAGCCCTACAAACATGCCTCACATGATTTTTGCACATAAACACTGTGACTGCCGGGAAGAGAATGCAGGCAAGTGAATAATCACTCTCCTCATTTTGATTTTGCAATAGTGAAAAATTCAGGAGACTGATTTAACCCCTTGCCTACTATGACCGCTCAAATTGGCCAGCACTGTACACAAAAGTGCCCATACAAATTTTATTTTTTAACTTTTTCCTCTAAACACACACCTGATGACCCCTCATTAGAATGATCTCATTGAGCTCATTCCAATGAGGTGTCATAAGCTATGGTTTAAGCAAACAATGAAAGATTTCAGTTATGCGAGATGATGTTTTGAAAGTATCGTCTCCTAATTGGGTCATATAATGTGTGATTGAAATACAATATACAACTTGATGTTCAAACATAATTTCAACAAGTCGAGTGATTAATTGCTCCCCAAGTGAAAAGTTTATGACAGTGATGGCGAGTAAGAGTGATCATTCTCCTTTCCCGTCAGTTCCTGTAAACAACAGGAAGGATGTCCTATTTTGGTTTCTAATCAAGTTAGGCAGAGGCAGTGTTCATGCTGTCCTGTGCCAATTGTGCCAGTTGCACTAAAATTTGTTTGGCACCTAAAATACAACTTTTGGCTCCAAACTTTGGCACTAAAAATATACTTTTGGTAGGTGTCAAAGGCTTTGTTGTTTTTTATTTCAGTATGTTGTTTTTGATAAAATCGCGGTTTTGTGACACAATCTAGTCAGAAAATTAAAACACTAAAAAATTTTCATTTGGCACCAAAAAATGCTTTGGCACAGAACAAAAATTCCACTTCGCACCAAAAAATTCAGGCCACCATGATCACTTGGCAAATATTCTGTGTGGTTTGAAAAAAACATACCATGGTTGGCAACAGAGGAGCCTTATTAGGGATTCTTTTGGGTATCTACAGGGGCCTTTATTAGACCACTTCCCCCTGACATTCCGGCATGATTTTTCCCAATTCTTAAACCCAAATTTACCAGTCTCAGTTTAAACTCAAACAAAAATTTAATGCATAACTGGTTCTCAGAACTGGGTAGTCATAAACCAATGGTTTTCTGAGGCATTATGACCACCCAGTCAATCCTGGAAATGAGATGGGTGCGAGTGCAATTGTTCCCGCCAGTATCCGTGATTTCAATTTTATGGGAGTTCAAAAATGGCTGCACATTGAAAATACTGATTGGTCTGCCCCACACATTTACTGAACAGCCATCCTATTTAATGACATTATGACGTGTCATGCTCCTGGCTGGAAGAGCGGCCCCTCAGGTTCAAAGGGTTAAGGTTTCTGGTGTTTGGTGACAGTATTCCCTCGAAATTCATACACTAACATTTTACGGGTGCAAATTACTCTTGTCTCTGATTTCACGGGAGCTTAAAACTGCACCCGTCAATTTTGTTCATTTCCAGCACTGCCCAGTTAAGGCCAGTTTAGGATAACAATTGTACATCAAATTTAAATTGCTTGCCTAATGAAGTCTCTTAATTCAAAGGCAAATCACAAGTTTTTCTTTAAAAGTATAAGGACAGTTTAATAGAGACTACAGAGAGTGCATGAACCTGATTTTATGTGGCTGTTTGTTATAAAATTTACTTGTAATATACATGCACTTAACAAGGCATCAGTCTTAACCCTTCACCCAACGCAGACGATATCAAAATTTATTATTTTAAATATCATTTTTTCAAATTTTTCAAAAAATTTCAACAAAACCATATCACGTGACCCCTCGTTGGAACGAGCTCGATGAGCTCGTTCCAATGAGGGGTCACATGATATGGTTTTGTTGAAAAATAATATTTTTTCAAATGCTGAATTTACATATTACACGGGTGAATGCGGGCGATTCGTTGGGTAAAAGGTTAATGTTCTCTGCTCAATTCCAGTGTAAAATTTTTTAGTTCTTGTATGCGTTTTCCCCTTTAAAATAAATTCCCAATTGGAGCCCTCATGACGCTAAGTTTCCCAATGGCGTCACGTGGAGCCGTGGACCCCAGATCCTTTCCCACAGAGGTCAGAAGAATCCATGCTTATGCTAATCAGGCTCTTCTAAATTCAATTAATTTGTATGTAGATTGTGTTTACAAGGCTTTTGTGTTTCTCATTTCAGGTTAACCTGTTTGTTTTGAACTGATTCAAGACCAAGATTTTTGTACTGAATATTTCTAAAATGAAGAATCTAATTGATGTGCATGATTAAATATCTGGATGGTTTGATGATCCTTTCACAGACTTTAAATGATATATTGGTACATGTAGTTTAATACACTGTTTGTACAGTCTGGAGAACCAAACAACACTTTCAATGCTGGTATGCTAAATAACATGGCTGATTGGATACTGTGATTTTGCGAATTGACAATTCTGAGGTAAGTATTTCGACTTTTAACCCTTAACTAATAGGAATCAGTATGACCATATTTACCAAACTTTTAATGTGAAAACAGCTCAGCAATTCCTTTAACTGGTAAAGCGCTAATTTACAAAATACTCATTTGTAATGCGAGGTTTTTTTTCAAAAATATGACACTACTAGCAAAAGGAGCCTTGGTTTAGCTAGATATTGCTCATAAATAATTGTTTTGTTGCAATTTATTGGAGAGTGCCAGTTGGCACTCTTCAATAATTTATAACAAAACAATTTTATATTAATATTTTTCTTCCATTGCTGAGCCAACAACAAATTAGTGCAGTGTGAAGCCACTGTAGTGGCTTTCAGCACTTTTCAGTGGAGCCCTGATAGTGGCTTCTTGCACTCAACCAGTTAAAATCTTTTACTGATCTATTTTTTTCTTCAGTACAAATTTCATGACTTCTTACTTTGAGAAGCTTATCATGTTTGTTCCAGGGGGGGTGGGGTGGGGTCGACACCCTGGGCTTGTCCAAATGAAAAATTGGAGCAAGCTGAATAAAGGTTTCCAAAACATTTTCAGGCAGCCTTTTCTTGCAGGTAACCTCTTTTTCAAAATGTTATAGGTTGGAAAAAGATAAAAGGATACTGATATGTTTATAAGGGGTTGGCTGTAAGCTTTGTTTTGAAAAAAAAACAAACTTTTCATTATTATTTTGTGAGTTTATTTCAGAAGTATTTTCTGAGAATTAATATGTGGGTGCTGACCTCTTATAATTCCCAAATACTTCAATACTACACATCTGTTTCACTGCTATATATTTTGAGGTGAATTTTCGTTGAATGGTTATGTGTTTACGAATGACTATTTTTTAGAGATTCCACAAAGTATTGAAGTTTGTTTTTTAAACCCCCACCCCAGCGGGGGTATACAGGATTCACCTTGTCCATCTGTCTATCTGTCCATCCATCTGTCAGTCCATCCATTCATCCAGAAATTCAATCATGAATAACTTGTAAAGTATTTGGGTGGGTGACTGGATATTTGGTATACAAGTGTATCCTATTGCTGTATACCCATAGTGAAATGCAGGTGTCGTGCAAGATTTTATTGCCAGTGTCATTGCCCTTTATGGACTTAGATTTTGTCTGCCTTGAAATTAATTCATGAATAACTTGCAGAGTACTCAATGGAATGACTTCATATTTGGTATGTAAGACTTGTAAGTCTATCCTATTGATGTCTACCCACAGTACAAGGCAGATGTTATGCAGTATATTATTGTAGGAGGTATTGCATTTTATGGACTTCGATTTTGTACATCCCAAAATTCAGTCATGAATAACATGTTTAATTAAGGGTACCTTCATGGTGTAATCAACTCCTCCCACAATTTCTAATGTAGAGAGTTTAAACTTTAGGATATGGTTACACATGTCTTGTAGATGCGTGTGACATCTACCATCCTTCAGCTTCACCCCATAATAAATATTTCATTTCTGTAATGCTATCCATGGTATTGCAGGCGTGGGTATATGCCACCCTCGACTTTGCTCTAGTTTTCACTCTGGAAGTTGATTTTGTTGACAAAAAGCTTCCAATATCATATAGAAGGCAATGCTTCTCTGCACTTTGTAGTTGAAATGAAATTCATAGTGAGCTGTAACAATTCATTTACAACCAGGGTTTTTAAAATTCTCTTTCAAAGTAATAGTTTTTGTTATTCATAGAAATTTGCTGCGAATATTTCTTTCTATATTGCAAAAAGTAAGTTTGGTCAGTTTTAGGCATCATTTTTAGGGCCAGCTTGACAAGTTTTCATTCGGTAAGTGGCTTCAGATAAGATTGACAAGTTTTCATTCAGTATGTGGCTTCAGATAAGATTGACAAGTTTTCATTTGGTATGTGGCTTCAGATAAGAGTGACAAGTTTTCATTCAGTATGTGGCTTCAGATAAGATTGACACGTTTTCAGATAAGAAAAACTTCTCTTGGACCACTGGTTCGAATACTCTCATATTTGGCAGTCAACATATTATAATGACAAGTTAGTTAAAATAAAATCTTGGAGTTTAGTTTCATCTCCTCTATTTCCCCAAGGATTGATGAGAATGTTCTGCAACTAATTTGGCCTGATGGTGTGGTATGTATGACCTGTTCCACACCACTGTTCAGAGCTGGAAACATCGTAACATTTTTCTTATATAAACCTTTAAAGGCCTTATTCCAACTGTCGTCACTTTTTTTTTATTGCAACATCGCAGCTCCCCCAACATGCATTCTCTGGCTAAGCTCTGAAGTTCATTCTTAGAACCTTGGCAGGTGTTTCTAGGCAGGTCATGGCTTGCCTAGAAAAAACTTCAAAACCATAGGATGTTTACTGTTGAAGTAAACAAAAATGTACAAAAAATCTTCAGGGTTTAAAGGTTAAAGGACCTAGTTCCAACTTTGGTCAATTGTTTTTCTTTGGAACATTTCCTCATACCTACAGCATTTGTATTTACTAACTATTTATTTATTTATTGGGGTTTAATGACACTTTTGACAGCCAGGGTGACCTCGTGTTGGAGTATTTACTAACTGGTTGAAGTCAACAAAGTATCCTGGCAGTGGCTTCATGTCAACTCTTTGCTGCCTATACTGGAAGCCAATAATTGATTAGAAATCACTGGAAAGCCATCTGATTAACTTTATCATGTGTTGCATAATCTGTAGAAAACTCTCTGGGCCTTAAAGGTTAACCCTTTGCACACTGATGTCAAAATACATGTAATTGGTAATTGGTCACACAAGGTAATATTTTACTACTGAATGAAGTTGTACATCTTGGTATACAAATTAGAGCATGCTGGTTCCCATGGCAACCATGGGAATTGAAGAAGTGCTTTATTACTATGGTAAACAGGACATGTTTTACTGGTAACTTAGGACCTGGTAACCAGTGCCTGGGGTAGAAGTCCTCCAAAATGGGAAACATGTGTATAAATGATTGGTTGGACAGTCAGGACCTGACTTCGTATCCTTGCTTGGTCATAATAAGCCATTGTGCAGAAATATATGACCATAAACACCAATAAATAATTAAGTACAGCATTCTGGGCTCTAACTAATCAAATAGAATGTGCCATTTCAACACATGGCTCATTTTGTATTCGGATAAGGTTAATAATTCTCTTTTTGTGTGGCTTTTTATTCATGTTTGTTTTAGTTCATGCTGATTCGTTTACTCTCTATATACTGATGTCGAAATACAGCAATTTCACGCAGCAGTTTTTTTGCACAACACAACTGGGAACTTAGCCAATTCAATCTTGTTTGATAGAGCTTACTGAGCTCTGTCAAACAAGATTGAAGTGGTTAAATTCCACGTTGCATTATGTGAAAAATTTGCAGCTTGAAATTGTGATATTTCAACATCAATCAGGCCTGAAATAAGGAATTGGGTTCATAACCGGTTACACCCAATTTAGTGGTCATAACATGTTTTTATGCCCCCGCAATGAATAGTTGGGGGGCATATTGTTTTACCCCTGTCTGTTTGTCCATCCACTGTCTGTCCATCCATCCACTGTCCATCCGTCCATCCACATCTTGGATACATTGTTTGTCTGGCTAACTTCTCTCACAGTTTTCAAGCTACAATTTTTTTTTTGCCCCCACGACAAATAGTCGGGGGCATATTGTTTTACTCCTGTTTATCCATCCATCCATTGTCAATCCATCCCATCCATGCGCATCTAGGGTACATTGTTTGTCTGGCTAACGCCTTTCACACTTTTGAAGCTAGGACTTTTTTTTATATCACAGGATATTTGTATATATACCAGAGGTGAGCATATTGTCAGGAGTTTGATTTGCTTCAGTATTTCACAAAATTACAGGTTGTTGAACTAAGTCAATTTTTTGTAGAATTTCACCTGTATGGTACATGCTTTGTCCGGCTACCTCCTCTCACAGTTTTCAAGCTAGGACCTTTTTATTTCACAGGATGTTTGTACGTATACCAGAAGTGTACATATTGTCAGGATTTTGATTTTCGTCACTATTTTACAAAATTACAGATTGTTGAACTTAGTTAATTTTTTGTAGAATTTCGTCTCTATGGTATGTGGTTTGTCTGGCTAACTCCTCTCACATTTTTCAAGCTAGGACCTTTTCATTTCACAGGATTTTTGTACATATACCAGAGGTGTGTATATTGCCAGGATTTTGATTTGCTTCATTAGTTTACTAAATTACAGGTTGTTGAACTTAAGTCAGTTTTTTTTGTACAATTTCACCTGTATTGTATGCAGTTTGTCCAACTAACTCCTCTTACTGTTTTCAAGCAAAATGTATATGGCAGAACATGTGAGGGCATCATATGAGTCTTACAGACACAGCTCATGTACAAGCAACAAATCACAGTTTGCTCTTCAATATCCTGTGTCCATGTGCTGTGCGGGAGCATGCTTCAGTCTAGACTTATGTTTTACTGCAATTTATATTTTATGACATTTTGTGATAAATTATTGAAATAAAGTTAATTTTACTCGGATACTGTAATGTTCATGTGATTTTTTACCATTATGATGTTGAATGATAACTCTAGTACTATTTTTGAGCTGTGGGAAGTTTTGTGATGAAGATGTGTGCAGGACAATTCAGACCTCAGGTTTGCTCCGGATATTAGCATTGGTGTTCGAAGCATCCAAGGTCCAAAGCATCCAGGGTCTGTATTGTCCCTAAAAGGACCAAAGCATCCAAGGTTTGCACCATCCCAAGCCACTGCAAACCATCAACTCATACCCATGTTCTCTACGACATTCAAATTTAAACCCAAGAAAGTTTGATAGATCATTCTGGTGGGTTTATACTGTTGTTCGTCAGTTTTCAAATTGTGAACCTAAAAACACCACCAACGTTTGTCATTTTGACAACATGAAGTTAAATATTTTTGGAAGAGAGCCAATTCAGAATATCCAACTTTCAGCGATCTTTCATGATGGCATTGTTAACGTACCATGTTTTAAAACTGATGAAAAGTAGGTGACCAGGCATATCACGGGAGACAACAGCATGTTCCTGCAAATCAACATGGAAAATTACCATTTAAAATGATTAATTGAATAGATTTTTTCACACTCAGTGAGCAATGGTTTAAATGGCAGAGTGCTAAATTATTTTTGGTTCTCAAACTTTGTTCACATATCTTTGCCTTGTTATAATTTAGGGGAGAGTGCCAATGGGCACTCTCCCCTAAATTATAACAAGGCAATGCCTTACAGACTAAATAATTTTACTTTTAAAGATAATATGATACATATCCACAGAATATGAAGCCTTTAAGTCATGGTACCTGCACTTCTGAACGAAGCCCAAATATGGGCTTCCAGCACTCTACCAGTTAAGGGTTAAACTTAGACGGGTCATACTTAATAGTGCTCACTTATCACTTACTGTGTAGATAAGCTACTGCATCTTCCTTGATGATATGTTTTAACTAGAGGTGGGCGGTGTAGATAAGCTACTGCATCTCCCTTGATGATATGTTTTAACTAGAGGTGGGCGGTGTAGATAAGCTACTGCATCTCCCTTGATGATATGTTTTAACTAGAGGTGGGCGGTGTAGATAAGCTACTGCATCTCCCTTGATGATATGTTTTAACTAGAGGTGGGCGGTGTAGATAAGCTACTGCATCTCCCTTGATGATATGTTTTAACTAGAGGTGGGCGGTGTAGATAAGCTACTGCATTTCCCTTGATGATATGTTTTAACTAGAGGTGGGCAGTGTAGATAAGCTACTACATTTCCCTTGATGATATGTTTTAACTGGAGGTGGGTGGTGTAGATAAGCTACTGCATCTCCCTTGATGATATGTTTTAACTAGAGGTGGGCGGTGTAGATAAGCTACTACATTTCCCTTGATGATATGTTTTAACTAGAGGTGGGCAGTGAAGATAAGCTACTGCATTTCCCTTGATGATATGTTTTTACTAGAGGTGGGCGGTGTAGATAAGCTACTGCATCTCCCTTGATGATATGTTTTAACTAGAGGTGGATGGTGTAGATAAGCTACTGCATCTCCCTTGATGATATGTTTTAACTAGAGGTGGGCGGTGTAGATAAGCTACTGCATCTTGCTTGATGATTTGTTTTAAGTAGAGGTGCGCGGTGTAGATAAGCTACTGCATCTCCCTTGATGATATGTTTTAACTAGAGGTGGGCGGTGTAGATAAGCTACTGCATCTCCCTTGATGATATGTTTTAACTAGAGGTGGGCGGTGTAGATAAGCTACTGCATCTCCCTTGATGATATTTTTTAACTAGAGGTGGGCGGTGTAGATAAGCTACTGCATCTCCCTTGATGATATGTTTTAACTAGAGGTGGGCGGTGTAGATAAGCTACTGCATTTCCCTTGATGATATGTTTTAACTAGAGGTGGGCGGTGTAGATAAGCTACTGCATCTCCCTTGATGATATGTTTTAACTAGAGGTGGGTGGTGTAGATAAGCTACTGCATTTCCCTTGATGATATGTTTTAACTAGAGGTGGGCGGTATAGATAAGCTACTGCATTTCCCTTGATGATATGTTTTAACTAGAGGTGGGCGGTGTAGGTAAGCTACTGCATTTCCCTTGATGATATATATTAGATAAGCTACTGCATTTTCCTTGATGATATGTTTTAATTAGAGGTGGGCGGTGTAGGTAAGCTACTGCATTTCCCTTGATGATATATATTAGATAAGCTACTGCATCTCCCTTGATGATATGTTTTAACTAGAGGTGGGTGGTGTAGATAAGCAACTGCATCTCCCGTGATGATATGTTTTAACTAGAGGTGGGCAGTATTACTTAAATACTGTTTGGTATCAGTATCCCCAGGGAGTATTCTCTCTCAGCATTTTTGTTCATCAAATCATCAAATGACCGATGCTTAGTGCCTGTGTTACTTCCAACATTTTGACAATTCGGCAGCTTTGTCTGCTGTAAAATTGGGCTCTGCATACAACAGCCCTGGTAATTCACCCTCAGCAATCGGCAGTGTCGAGGAAAATGCCGAGGAAACGAAAAATATCCACTGCAAAAATACTGCCAAGGATGGCTTCTTCAGAAAGCCTTGTGGTGGCAGAAATTACACAACTTCCAGGTTACACAAGGAATCAAACCATATGGGTTGCACAACGCTTTATTGCTTATCTTGCAATTTACAGTACAAGATGCAGCATAACCAATTCAGCTGATTGGAAATTTGTACAAATTGAAGCCTTTTCACGTTCTCACAGACTGTATGCACCTGATTTCTTGTTCCAAGAGGGGATGGCAGGTAGACAGCTAATATGGCTACGTCACCCCCTGCAGTATGTTCGCCTTTATTTCTGAAATATTCATTATGTACCGTGTTTGTAGTTTACTGCACTGTACTGTAAATGTCTTTTCCATACTGTGAATAAAAAATATCTATCTAAAAAAAGTCTGTCTTGAAACTTTTATCCTCGACTAGTCTCCTAGTTTTCATTTGGATATTTTTTATAATGAATCTATGGTTACATCATGACCACAGCATAGGAATGAAGTCAAGAGTAACCAATCATTGATACCTATACTGTCCACTCTTGAGGACTTCCATCCCAGGTGTTGGTTCTGGGTCCTATTTTACCAGTATAGCAGAACTTGTATTCCACAGTAAACAAGCACTGCTTGACTTCCCAGGGATTGCACAGGAGCTTTTATGGTTAAATTTCCATTGATATATTTGTTCTTATCAGTGCTCAAAATAACGTTTTTTCTTTGCGTAGCAAAATGCTACACATTTCCAAAAAATGAATAGCATTTTGTAAAAATTACATTGCTATTTTTGTATATCAGAGTTATGGTTTGCTGTTTTGTATTGAATTCTTCTAATTAGATAGAATAGTTTCCATCCATTTCTGGGCATTTCCAAATGATCTGCAACACATAAACATTTACTATGTTTTTTTTTTTAACTGAACTACCTTTAAGGGTTGCATGGACTTGGATATTTTCAAGTGGCATCTTGGTTGTTTAATAGAGCTCTCAAAATGGAAGTTGGGATTTTTAATTTGATGGGCTTGAAGTTATTTTTAATGGACATTTTATGCAAAATGTAAAAACATGAAGAATTTAAACCAATAGAATTCATCTTACCAATGAAGTCGCTAATGATGCTTGATGGAGAGTTAATCTGAGTTATGCCTGGAATGTTCCACAATCAGAAGTAAAGTATCAGTGAACTAGTTTTCAAATTTGTTTGCAAATTTTCATTTACATTTTGCAATACAAGATAATCAACTGCAGCCTAATAGGCTGCAGTTGATTATCTTGTATCGCAAAATGCTATACATAATTGAACATTGTGTAGCTTTTGCAAGTTTTGCATAGCAAAAAGTGATGCGACACTGCTTATTTTGAGCCCTGGCTTGGAGGAAATTACCAACACTGTCAACATTTTTTTTGAAGAAGGAGGCCATTCCAAACAGAAAGCAGTGAATATCATTGCATTTTGCCTTGGCAGACCTTGACTAGCATGTAAACAATGTGCCTAGAGACCTTCCCCTAAACTTTAAGAGAGCTAACAGTTTTTGAATTTTCCCCCAAATGAAGCCCCTTTTCTGCATTTTGATGTACATGTATTTTGAATGCCGAGTTTTGTTCTATCTGAACTATATTTGACCATGAGTTATTCTTGTGGAATATTATTTACTATCAGTTCTGATACAAATACAGTAGCAGACTTTCAGGCACCATTGAAGCCTGGTATCAATAATGTGAGTTGAACACATATATTTTTTGTTTGTATTCTATACACCACAACCTTCATTTTGATGTATAATTGGTGTACACTTATTTGAAATTTATGGAATTTCAGGCTTGGGAATTTCAAAATAAATTAATTTCACATACCTTCTTATATAGCACCTAAACAGGGATTTGTTCATTTTCCTGTATTCTATAAACTTGGCATTTATCCTATTACACATTTTGTGACAGAGCTCACAGAGTTCTGTCAAACAAGATATTTATTCATTAAATGCCTGTTATTAGATGCAGTAAGGCCCAGGAGGTCTATTAACAAGGCAAATTCAGTGTTTAGTGATTATCAAGGTAATTTCTTGACATATAACAATATTTTTTTATTCAATTAAAAGGAGAATACTCAACACATATGCAATCTTTTATGCAGATTTGTACTGAAGGCTATTTTAAATGGTTTTGTGTTTGGAAGTTATATTCATTTAACCCTTTACCCAACGAATCGCCTGCATCTGCCCGCGTAATATGCAAATTCAGCAGTTGAAAAAATATTATTTTTCAAAAACTTTCAACAAAACCATATCATGTGACCCCTAGTTGGAACGAGCTCGTCGGGCTCGTTCCAACGAAGGATCACATGATATGGTTTTGTTGAAATTTTTTGAGAAATTTAAAAAAAATGATATTTAAAATAATAAATTTTGATATCCTCTGTGTTGGGTAAAGGGTTAACAGAGTTATTTAATTAAGACTTATCTGATTAATGTGGCTTCACTGTATAATAGATTAAATGTTTATAACTTTATATTGGATGCACTGAGACCAAAAAAAGTCTATAAATGTGGGAAAATCGGTGGTTAAGTAGAGATATTTTTCAATAGATCAAAAGATTTTATTTAATTAACAGCAGTTTATTCAGTACTAACATATATCCAATTAACAGGTCAAATTTGTGTTGAAGGTATGGTTCAGGGTATCAGTTAACCCTTTACGTAATGAATCGCTGCATTTGCACACGTAATATACAAATTCAGCAGTTGGAAAAAAATTATTTTTCAAAACATTTCAACAAAATCATATCATGTGACCCCTCACTGGAATGAGCTTGTCAGGTTTGTTCCAGTGAGAAGTCACATGATATGGATTTGTTGAAATTTTTTGAAACATTTGAAAAAATAATATGTAAAATAATAGAGTTTGATATCGCCTGCATTGGGTAATGGATTAACCCTTTACCCGCATCCGCCCACGTAATATACAAATTCAGCAAATGAAAAAATATTATTTTTCGAAAAATTTCAACAAAACCATATCATGTGATCCCTCTTTGGAACGAGCTCGTCGAGCTCGTTCCAAAGAGGGGTCACATGATATGGTTTTGTTGAAATTTTTTGAAAAATTTAAAAAATGTTATTTAAAATAATAAATTTTGATATCGCCTGCATTGGGTAAAGGGTTAATAAGGTTATTCAATTTCAGTTAAGAAATATCCAGTTAAGTGAGGCTTGACTGTATTCAGTTAACTGGGTAGTGTATCAAACTACTCAATTATAATCTGAAGAAACAGGGGCTACATTTTCTTCATTCTGTCTGTCCATACAGCCATACAATCATCACATATATGTCTGTGCCAAGTTCTTGTTGGAGTCGTCTCGAAATGCTGGCAGCTATTGTTTCCAGTAGTACGGTCAGAAGGTGTAAATAATCTGGATGATCAAGGGATTACTGCTTATAGTCTGTATCTTATTTTTCCGACTTGCTGGAGGAAATTATAACTAATGCAGCTGTATAATTTTCATTTTTATTATCTCATTTCACATATATCATACAATATTTTTAACAATATTTTTCACATATTTTTCGGATACATCACACAATATATATAAAAATATTTATCACATATTTTTACCATACATATATTATGATTTTTTTTAAAATAAACTAACATAATACAGTAATGCAATGCAATAATTAACAATATTTTTCACATATTTTTTGCATACATCATACAATATATATAAAAATATTTATCATATAATATATTTTTCACATACATATATTATTATTTTTTTTAAATAAAGTAACATAATACAGTAATGCAATGCAGTAATTAGGAAAACAATTCCCAATATGGTGAAATACAGAACATATCACAAGGAACCACATGAAATGCAGTTTTCTCAGTGGCCCTGGCCCAAACATTTTGAAACAGAGTCCAAATATTCTAACCTGTCCATTTCCCCCTCTTGAAACACATGTTTATAATGTCTTATTGCATTATCGATGGCCCAGTACTTCCTTTTTCTGGGTGCCACTTTTCCACCATTACTTATTTGTAATATTGTTGCTTCTTGATATGCCTGCTCCTCTATGATAAATTGGATCTAGCTAAATATGTTTGGATGGGGGCCAGCAATACTGTGAAAGTTATCTGTGCCAGCCTTCCATGTGGTTAGTTGTTCTTGGCCCCACTGTCTCATAATGATTTCATATATTGTCTACCATGGCTCCTTTGTACCCAATACGTGGTAACATAGTCTGTAAACTTTGTTATATGTGGGTCAACTGGACGATCTTTTTGCACAAGCGCCTCATCCCAGGTCACAAGAGCAGAAAACCATGCATCGCTGATTTCGTCAATTGGGATGAAAGGCAATCCCATGGTATGACAAATTAGCTGATGAACAGCGGGGTCCTGTTGGTATTCTGTTTTCAACCCCACATTATTGGCCTTTCTCCAGTCACACTGGGTATAATGGAATAAACATCCTTTCAGGATTGTTGAAGGAAATATCTCTCTGATGGCATTCTGTGTGGCAGTTTCATAGTCTGTGAACTAGTGTGTCGGGGATAGGTTTGCGCAGATCTCCTATAAACGTTGTTTTGTAAGTTAGAAGAATTGCCGATACGTTGCCTCACTCTTATCTGGAAGAAGTCCATATACAAGTGGAACCATCTTGCTCTCTATAAAAGCGTGGATAGTGTGATGCTGATGGAATACTTTAGGACATTTGTCGAAGATGCCGTCCGAAAAATAGCACTCAGCCTCAGCAAGAAACTGGAGGTTGTCAGTAGAGAAAATTAGTATTGTCATTGGTGCCATCTGCGGCTAAAAGGAAGTCGTTGCCTGCTGTAGTTTTCCTATATTGTTCCTGAAGGTCAACGTCGGAACGGCTTTTTGGAAGAGGTGGTCTGGTCTTGGAACGGGACCTATACAAAGCTAACCTGGCACTGGAGAATGTTGGTATTTTACTGACCAATGCGTGTGTGTCGTCAGCTCTGAGAGATGAAACTTGATCTTTGTAGATGAGTAGACGGTTTGCGGGTCATGTTGAACTGTTTTCTTCAGATTGGCTAAGAAGGTGTCCACCAAAAGTTTGTCCATGCCGGTCGGGTGGTTATGTGGAGAGCTAATCGATGAGATGATCTCTTCTTTAGTATTGACAGTCGCTTCGCAGGCCTTTATAGAACAAACGCAGTTGGTGCCATCATTTCTTCTAGACTTGATACAATTTCTGTTGCCACCAAATACAAGGTTTTTACCCCCACGACTATTAGGGATGAAATTCACATTCACTTGTGCATTTGCCATTTTGATAATTCTGAGAGTAAGACTGTCTCGAATGATGGAGATATCCACAAGGAGGGCATATATATATCATTACTGTGATTTTTATTTACCAAACTGTTGAAGTACAACATATATTACTTCAAATGTTCTCTTGTTGTTACAGTTGATGATTGTTCAATCAGCGAAACTGCGACTTGAATTTCACACCAGAGTTTTACATCATTATTGATATTGACTATAAATCAAACTTTACCCCGACTGACTGCTAATTAATTGTAGGCTGCCGGCATATCGAGACTAACTCTTCTTGTTGTGTCAATGTGTTGGCAACTCGTACAGTTATGAGGAGAGTTTGATAAAACCTTTCTGAAATGATCACTATTAAGTGGATGTGCAAATTTTAAAAAATTTTAGAATTACAATTATGGCCTAAAAGTGTTAAAAATCTGTTTCTCAGCCCCCCCCCCCCTCACACACACACACTAAAAATTAACTGTTTTATGTCTGGTATTTTACCAAAGTTATTGAAATTGATAAATTTTCCCTTGAGTGCAACAGGGCTTTGCACTGCTTTAGCATTGCAAAGCCTTCTTGCACCCAAGGGATGAAATACACCACCACCCAGGCTATTCTGTAGATTATTAAGGCCTAAAACAAACCAAGAACATGAACTTTTGATGGCAAAGAAATAATTACCAAAATAAAATAAAAACTGCCCGCCCACATGCAGTTTTACAAAAATGGCCTGAGAAACAGAAGATCTACTTTGTGGAGCCTATTCTTACCAAGTTATTCCTGAAAGTTAGGATTTGATTTGATTTGAAATTACTGTGTTCTCAACTTCTCATAAATTTATGGAACAATTTTGATGAACACTCAATCATGATTATGGTGTAGTGCACTTAATTGGATATCTCTGAATTGAATACCCCTGTTAATTAATATATTCCAGTGGGAACCCCAGAAAGTGGAGCAGTGCTTGTTTGATGTGGCAAACAAGTTCTGCTGTACTGGTAAAATAGGTTGTGGAACTATTGCCTGGGGTGGCAATACTCTAAAGTGGGCAGCATAGTTATTAACAATTGGCTAAACTTGACTTCACCACGATGTTGTTGTCATGAGATAGCCACAGATGTTGAAAGTGACCTTAAACACCAATACCTAAGTAAATAAATAAATAAATAAATAAATAAATAAATAAATAAATAAATAAATAAAAATAAATAAATAAATAAATAAATAAATAAATAAAACTTTCAATTACAAAAGCATTTACCAAAGCTTCATTCCAAATTTGACCTCTTAATTGCATATACAGTACAAGATATTTGAAGCCTCAGGTCTGGTTCAAATATCTTGCCCCTCTGGTGAGATTTCCCCATCCCACCTCCAGACTCATCAGGGATCATAATAATCTCCTCTTGAACTTATGAAGCTCTTGTGAGCGCAACCTTGAAACTTATTACCCAATTCTGATGAAACTGCTTATATATAATCATTTGCAAGTGAACATGTACCTTCCTGTATTCCCAAATTTTAAAGTTGCAACAATACTAGCCAAGTTATCTCCTCTTAAATTTAGATTCCATTTTGATTTTATATTAAATGCTGGTGTGTGCAGATGCATTTTTAGCTCACCACCTCAAGTTGTGTGAGCTTATGGCATGGCTCGATCGGTCGGCGTCAACGTTGGCGTCAGCATATGTGTCCAATAATGTTAAAGCTTCTGTTTAGGTCACTTACTCGCCCTATTTCCATATCATGGCCTTTATAATGCTGCTATATGATGATTATTATCATTCTACCATGATTTAACCCCTCATACTCTGCATTTTAAACATTCTTCTTAACATTTTTAGTTGCGTTTAGTTTTCTGTTTAGCTCAGAATTACATGTTTAACTAAGTGTTTAGGTCAGCTGCTGTGCTCCTTCTCTTCACATGGCACTTATATTCATTATACATGTTCTTCAGTATCATTGTTCCATGATTAACGCCTCATATCCTGCATTTTAAACATTTTTCTTGACATTTTTAGTTGCGTTTAGTTTTCTGTTTAGCTCGGAATTTCATGTTTAACTTAGTGTTTAGGTCAGCTGCTGTGCTCCTTCTCTTCCCATGGCACTTATATTCATCATACGTGTTTCTCAGTATCATTGTTCCATGATTAACCCCTCACACCCTGCATTTTAAACATTTTTCTTGACATTTTTAGTTGCGTTTAGTTTTCTGTTTAGCTCAGAATTTCATGTTTAACTAAGTGTTTAGGTCAGCTGCTGTGCTCCTTCTCTTCTCATGGCACTTATATTCATCATACATGTTCCTCAGTATCATTGTTCCATGATTAACCCCTCATACCCTGCATTTTAAACATTTTTCTTCACATTTGTAGTTGCGTTTAGTTTTCTGTTTAGCTCGGAATTTCATGTTCAACTTAGTGTTTAGGTCAGCTGCTGTGCTCCTTCTCTTCCCATGGCACTTATATTCATCATACATATTCCTCAGTATCATTGTTCCATGATTAACCCCTCATATCCTGCATTTTAAGCATTTTTCTTTACATTTTTAATTGCGTTTAGTTTTCTGTTTAGCTCAGAATTTCATGTTTAACTCAGTGTTTAGGTCAGCTGCTGTGCTCCTTCTCTTCCCATGGCACTTATATCCATCATACATGTTCCTCAGTATCGTTGTTCCATGATTAACCCCTCATATCCTGCATTTTAAACATTTTTCTTGACATTTTTAGTTGCATTTAGTTTTCTGTTTAGCTCAGAATTTCATGTTTAACTAAGTGTTTAGGTCAGCTGCTGTGCTCCTTCTCTTCCCATGGCACTTATATTCATCATACATGTTCCTCAGTATCGTTGTTCCATGATTAACCTCTCATATCCTGCATTTTAAGCATTTTTCTTGACATTTTTAATTGCGTTTAGTTTTCTGTTGAGCTCGGAATTTCATGTTTAACTTAGTGTTTAGGTCAGCTGCTGTGCTCCTTCTCTTCCCATGGCACTTATATTCATCATACATGTTCCTCAGTATCATTGTTCCATGATTAACCCCTCATACCCTGCATTTTAAACATTTTTCTTGACATTTTTATTTGAGTTTAGTTTTCTGTTTAGCTCAGAATTTCATGTTTAACTTAGTGTTTATGTCAGTTTCTGTGTTTTACTTTTAAGAGGTTGTGTTAGGTAAGCTTTGTCGCATGATATGAGGTTGTTTGATACAGTTTTTGTGTTTGCCAAAGTTACTATCAAAGAGGAATGTTGGTGAGCTATAGGGCGTTGGTGTCCTTCTTATTGAACCCACTTTGAGATGAAACTTCTGATACATGCTTTCTAGCACATGGGTGTACTCTTAAATCAACAAGTTGCAGTGTATTTTGTCCAACTCATCTCCTCTTGAAATAAGATTCAGTATTAAATTTTGTATCGAATTGTTTGTGTACAGATCTTCCTAGGTTTGTAAAGCAATACTAATGAAACTTCTTATTTATGATTATTTTAAGCAAAATTTAATCCCTTTTGAACTCATAAGTTGAGTACAAATAGTCCCGCACACTAACTGCCAGTGCGACTTCTTGGGTGTGTAATTCACTGTGTTTTTTCTTTCTGCAGTCATAGGTGCATGGACATAGGAACTAGGTGCACAGGGGTTATTACATGCCCACCACAACTTTTCCCAGAAATAGTTGAGAGAGGGAGAGTTTCGTCCAACATTATCTTTACCATCCTGTCATTGTAATCTTTTTGAAATTAGCAGGAAGTGGGTGACACACTCTTTACTGTTAAGATGTGACCAAAGATTCTCTCATTTGCTTTGTCTCTACTACAAAGATTCTCTCATTTGATTTGTCTCTACTACAGAACTGAGGATTGAGAACAATGCACATTTTTTGGCTTCATATCTAATAATTTTTAGCTCAACTTTGGCGAAGCCAAATTTGAGCTTATGCCATGGCCCTTTCGTCCGTCTGTCCGTCTACCGTCAACAATTGGATACGGCTCGGGCTAGAGGCCGTATTTATGAACCGATCTTTATGAAACTTCTTGGGTACCTTTTTATGACAGTGGGACGAGAACGAGTGTTTTGGGGTGTGGTCCGAAATTCAAGATGGCTGCCAGCCACCATTTTGTACCGACGATGCAGAAATCTGTTTTTTGTACAGAACTTCCATATGAAAGCTCTGATTTGAATAATTTTTTGTATGAATGTTTAGTACCATGGGATACATCACATATAATACGGGTTTTTTTCTCGTGCGTAAATTATGCAAATTAGACTAACTTTGATGTTTTTTGGTGTTACTTTCAGCACTGTTAAGTGCAAATGCCAATACGGCTCAGGCTAGAGGCCGTATTTATGAACCGATCTTTACGAAACTCCTTGGGTACCTTTGTTATCACCGTGGGACGAGAACGAGTGTTTTTTGGGTCCGGTCCGAAATTCAAGATGGCCGATGGCAGCCATTTTGTACAAAATTTGGTGCAATCAGATTTTTGCACAGATCTTCCATATGAAAGCGCTGATTTGAATAATTTTGTGTGTGAATGTTTAGTACCATGGGATACATCACATATAATACAGGTTTTTTTCTCGTGCAGAAATTATGCAAATTAGATGAACTTTGATTTTTTCAGTGCTACTTACACACAGTAAGTACACACAGTAAGTAGAGTCTGTATTTATGAACCGATCTTCACGAAACGTCTTGGGTACCTTTGTTATCACCTTGGGATGAGGACGAGTGTTTCTGGGTGTGGTCCAAAATTCAAGATGGCTGCCAGTGGCCATTTTGTACCGAAATTAGGTCTAATCAGTTTTTTGTACACAACTTCTGTACGGCTCAGGCTAGAGGCCGTATTTATGAACCGATCTTTACGAAACTCCTTGGGTACCTTTGTTATCACCGTGGGATGAGAACGAGTGTTTTTGGGTGTGGTCTGAAATTCAAGATGGCCACCAGCAGCCATTTTGTACCAAAATTAGTGCAATCAGTCTTTTGTACAGAACTTCTGTATGAAAGTGCAGATTTGAATAAATTTTTGTATGAATGTTTAGTAACATGGAATACATCACATATAGTACAGGTTTTTTTTCTCGTGC
The DNA here is from genome assembly GCA_031216915.1 of Pictodentalium vernedei. NCBI lineage: Eukaryota > Metazoa > Mollusca > Scaphopoda > Dentaliida > Dentaliidae > Pictodentalium > Pictodentalium vernedei. Next base: position 382,119,977 of record CM062289.1, on the reverse strand, counting down.
AGAAATTATGCAAATTAGATAAACTTTGATTTATTCAGTGCTACTTATACACTGCAAGTGCACATGTCAATACGGCTTGGGCTAGAGGCTGTATTTATGAACCGATCTTCACAAAACTTCTTGGGTACCTTTGTTATCACCTTGGGATGAGAACGAGTGTTTCTGGTTGCGGTCCAAAATTCAAGATGGCTGCCAGTGGCCATTTTGTACTGAAATTAGGTCCAATCAGTTTTTTGTCACAACTTCTACACAGCTCATATTTATGAACCGATCTTCACAAAACTTCTTGGGTACCTTTGTTATCACCTTGGGACGAGAACGAGTGTTTCTGGGTGCCGTCCAAAATTCAAGATGGCTGCCAGTGGCCATTTTGTACCGAAATTAGGTCCAATCAGTTTTTTGTCACAACTTCTACACAGCTCATATTTGTGAACTGATCTTATCGAAACTTCTTGGGTACCTTTGTTTTCACCTTGGGACAGGAATGAGTGTGTTTTGGGGTGCCTTTGTTATCACTGTGCTATGAGAACAAATATTTTGGGGTTCAGTCAGACCCACTCTGGGACTCAAAGATTTTTTTCTAGTTTAGCATCTGACTGTCACCCACCTTTATAATACTTTACCTATACATTTGTTACAGGCAATGGTCAGTGTTTATGTACAGACCGTTACAATACTTTATATGTACCTTTGTTATCAGGTCATTACCTAGATGTTTGTCATTGCTGTGTCACATAGTATGTCTTGACAAGTTGAGCACATGTCTTTGTCTTGTCAAGTTGAGCTACAGTGTCATTGACACTTTCATTTTCATCAGCCTGAAACATTGTTTCTACCCAGTGGAAATATTTGTTAAATATGGACCGAAAATTGATTCTCAATGCAGAGTTGCATTAATCCCAAATATAACTTTGTGTATGGAACATTTGTTAACTGGTAGAGTGCTGGAAGCTCTTATTTGGGCTTTATTCTGAAGTGCCAGTATTGTAATTTAAAGTCTTTGTATTCTGTGGATGTGCTTCATATTATTTTTGAAGTGATATTATTTTATCTGTTAGGATTTGCCTTGTTTCAGTTTATGGGAGGGGGTGCCTATATAGGCACTCTCCCATAAATTGTAACAAGGCAAAGATGCACAAAGAGATTTTCAGAATCAAAAATAATTTAGTACTTTATCAATTTAGTATGTGGTGAAAAATGTTTCTCATTGTAGAGGGTTAGAGGGTGCATGAATCCCAAACATAACTTTGTGTATGGGAACATTTGTTAACCCTTTACCCAATGAATCGCCCGCATCCGCCTGTGTAATATGCAAATTCAGTGGACTGAAAAAATATTATTTTTCCGAAAAATTTCTACAAAACAATATCATGTGACCCATCTTTGGAATGAGCGCATTGAGCTCATTTCAAAGAGGGGTCACATGATATGGTTTTGTTGAAATTTTTTGAAAAAATTTAAAAAATGATATTTAAAATAATAAATTTTGAAATCGTCTGCATTGGGTAAAGGGTTAACTGGTAGAGAGCTGGAAGCCCTTATTTGGGCTTTATTCTGAAGTGCCAGTACTGTTATTTAAAGGCTTTGTATTCTGTGGATGTGCTTCATATTATCTTTGAAGTGATATTATTTTATCTGTTAGGATTTGCCTTGTTACAGTTTATGTTTTGTTATAAATTATTGGAGAGTGCCTATTGACACTCTCTCATAAATTTTAACAAAACAAAGATGTGCAAAAAAATTTTCAGAATCAATAATAATTTAACATTTTATTAAGCATGTGGCGAGAAGTGTTTCTCAATGTAGAGGTGTGTGAATCCTAAACATAATTTTGTGTATTGTATTCCTACCATGCAACTAAGGCTTATTGGCCACTTCTGATTTATATCAATGTGTAGTTCCCTACATAAGCATGCCTCCCAATCCCCCAGTTCCTAATGCTTTCTACATCCCAGCAGGAAACATTTTGAAAAACCGAAAGCTGAAGTAATACAGTGGAACCCTGTTAATTGAATAGCCACTTTGCCAATGAAAATTATTCAGTTAACAGGAGTATTCAATTAGCAGGCATTGTGTCACTTTCCTGTATTCTAGAGATAAACTTAGCATTTATTCTTTAATATCTTGTTTGACTGAGTTCCATGAGCTCTGTCAAACAAGATATAATAGGTTAAATGACTGCATTGGATGTACTGAAAGGCAAAATAGGTCTATAAACAAAGGAAAACTGGAGAGTGTAAGGGTAATTTCTCGACAGGTTACCAGACTTTTTATTCAATTAACAGGAGTTTACTCTATAACCTATATTCAATTAACAGGTCAAATTTGTACTGGAGGTATGGTAAATGGTTTTGTGTTGGGAAATTATATTCAATTAACAGGGATATACAATTAAGAGATATTCAATTAAGTGGGCTCCACTGTAATCACTTTCAGTGAAAATTCTAGTTTTTCACCTTTGAACATCAAAAATCCCTGGAGTTTACTGAAGCCATTCTTTAAATTTTATGAATTTCTGTTTTGAAAGCGGCCTGGAGTCAGCTTTAATAATACATTTCTTTTGTTCACTTTTATAGACAGGCTGGTATGAGGGTTCGAATCCCTCCATCATGATATGAACCATGAAAAACTTACATTGTGGAAAAATGGGGTAGATGCATGATGACCCCGCCAGTCTATCTTTTGAGTGACACAATAGGATGCTGTGTTTATTTATTTATTTATTGGGGTTTAATGACACTGCAACAACATGCAATACGACTTAGTACACAGTGCCATCGTGGCCCCAAATGTGCAATCAGGATGAAGTGCCTTGCTGGACTTGCCCAAGAACACAACACAGTAACCCCTGGTGGGGATCGAACCTTCGATTTGAAGTCCAAACATTAACTCTTAACCCGCTGAGTATTTGTCAAATATTTTTCATCACATCTCGTTATGGCTGCTTCACAGCAGCCATGACTAGATATGATGAAAAATTTATATAAATTTAACTCAAGAAATCATTGATCAAACATATAATCCAATATACAAGGGAGAATTTGGATAAAAGCACCCTGATTATACTTATTTCGCTGGCAACTATTCCTTGTCCTCCGCAGGAATATCCGCCAGCAGCATGCAAGGAGTTAACCACTGCTCCCTGCTGTGTTGATTCTAACCATTAACCCTTGGGTCCCCAAACAACCACAAACTGCCCCTTTTACGTTGCTCTGAAAAAGCGGCCACAAATGTATTCTTCCTTGATTATTTTACTGGCAGGATGAATTTATCTTAACAGTGATTTTAATTTAAATTTGCAAAGGTGAAGAATGAGTAATGATTTAAACAATGGATACACGAACAACATTAAACACTGGTGACATGTTATATACAAAACATATGAAAATTGAAATGGTCAAGACTATAGAAGGGACACAACTTCATTTACCATCTGTGTCCCCCATGGGAGCCCTGGGAAGTGAAGAAGTGCTTGTTTACTGTGATAAACAAGCTCTATTTTACTGGTAAATTAGGACCCAGTAACCAATGCCAGAGGTGGAAGTCCTCAAAAAGTAGGCAACATTGGTATAAATGATCGGCTGGACTTTTTTATCCAAGTTGCAGTAATGCCGGCTTAGACATTTTGCAGAAATATGTGACCTTAAACATAAATAAATAAATAAATAAATAGCATCTCTGCGCTGTAAGTAATGTCAAAAATTAAATTGGAGATACTTTTGGGTCCCAATACGAAAAGATCCTTTGCCAAGAAATTTGGTAGGATTATTAAGTCCTCAGCAGCTAAATAGTTTTAAGTGCTGAATCACTCAGTTGTCGTCCTGATAAAGCATAAAGTTTCAACAGACTTTAAAGTTTACAGATTTGGTAAATGATCATCTCAATCTTGTATCAGAAATAAATCTGCAACCAATTTGTTGACTACCCTGATCTGTCATTCTTTAGCAGTGCAGGAGTGCTGCATTAGGGCTGCACGATATTCAAAACGGAATACCGGTATCGGTATTCAAAAAAAATACCGTGGTATACCGGTATATCGAAAACTGTTCAGAAAAATTAACAAAAGTACCACAATCGAGGCTTGAGGCATCAGAGTCGGAACGAATTAGCATGCCTTGTTGACGCAGTTCGAAAAACCTTTATTCCAAGGCAGACGATATCAAAATTTATTATTTAAAAAAAAAAGTTAAACAGATTTTCAAAAAAAAAATTCTACAAAACAATATCATGTGACCCCTCATTGGAACGGGCTCAACGAGCTCGTTCCAATGAGGGGTCACATGATATAGTTTTGTTGAAATTTTTAAAAATTATTTTTTCAACTGCTGAAATTGTATATTACGAAAGCACATGCAGACAATTCCTTGTGTAAAGGGATAATATTATTCATTCGGGGCAACAGTTAAAAAACTCAAGACATCTTGAAAATTAAATTCTGGGTAAATAAATAATGACGATAAACCGATATTTTTGTAATTACACCGGTATTCAATCGATATTGGTTTGAATACCGGTATATATCGGTTTATCGATATACCGTGCAGCCCAATGCTGCATGCCAAGAAAAAATTGAGGAGGGCAATTTTTTGAACCCCTTGATATTCTGGAATGCCAGACCTGTTTGGGACTGCCTTTAAAATCTATTATTATTTCGTCCCGTGAGTTCCAATGTGTTCTCTGTGCCTACTGGCACGATTTGTCAATGTTGTATTGATTCGCAATAATTCATGACTCATCCTGTGTCGCATTCAATAGATTTTGAGTGGAGAAGACAGTCACACAAGAATTGAATGCATAATTTTTAATAATAAATAACCAATTTTTCCACCATATAGCTGAATATAGTACAATTTTTTAGTCACAATATTAATACCTTGAAGTGAATATAACCAAAATAACATGCAAGTTTTTGCATTGAAAATTTCAGGTGCAATTGCACTCCCAAGTAATCTGAGGAGGGCAATTGTTTTTCAGGCCTGGCTACCTATATGAGGCTAAAAAAATAAGGGTCTTGGCTCACGGCGTAATCCCTGAAATTGAACCCCCTAGTTGAACACTGTTATTAGCTTGCAGTGTTTTCTAAAATTTCTATGAAATTGTACCATTTTGGTTTGATACATGCATATATTTTATTTGCATGTATTTGAAACAAAGCATGATTAACCCTTCATCTAATGAACCAGCTGTGTTTTTCTCAGAGTTATTGACATTGAACTGATGAAATAACAGTTTTCCAGACTTTTTTCGCCATGCATTAAGATAACTGGCTGATATTTGGTGTGTGGCTTTGTCATGGATACCTACAAATCGAGTTCAAGTTTGGTCCCAGTCTGATGATTGTTTTGTAGAGTTATTGAACTTGAACTTAGTTTATCATGAGAAACTCAGAAAATAAATCAGTTTTCTGGACTTTATTTGCTCATAATAATAATAACACTTTGGCCGGCCGCTGATTTGTCGCGGTTCTCGTATGAGAAGGCCTTGGTTACCCCTGTTCTACCAACTGTATCCCTATTCCCACGCTTGTTCTCTCCTCCCAACACTCGGAGATGAACTGTTTGATGACATCCCTTGCCCCATTCTTCCCAATCTCTCTGATTAGCATATTAACCCTCTCATTTGAGTCGTCCCCTAACCACATGTCCTTCATTCTCCCATCCCACTTCCCCATTATACTCCCTGTGAATCTTGTTCTTTTAGACTGGTATTTTGTGCATTCTAGAAGAAAGTGTTCATGAGGCATACATGTTGTACTGACACATCTAGTTTTGTTTGTCCTTACAAAATCTTGACCAAGCCCTTTAAAGTTACCTAAAATGTCTTTGTTTTCCTTTTGTTAGCGTTTTCAGCATCCACCATTTAATTTATAATAATGATAAAACTTGAAGTTCTCTTAGTTCAGCAAATAAATTGTAATTTTTTGTGCACTTTTGAAAAGGGCTGAGTTCCTTTTCGATGATGTATTACGTATATCACAGCATAACATTGCTTTAATGATAAAAACTCATGGAATAAGCAGCAGTAGTTTGTATCTGAATTATCTCCTCTTGAACTAACATTTAATACATTGAAGCCCACTTACTTGCATATCTGTTAATTAATAATCATGTAATTGAATATAACTTCATGTTAATTACGAAAAGGTTATTGAATAAACCTATTAACCCTTTACCTAACATGAAAATCAGACAACACTTGCAAACAAAATTTTTGAATAACTAATTTTTTGTCTCAAAAAGATAGGTTATGACCCCTTATTGGAACAAGCCCGTCAGACTTGTTCCAAAGAGGGGTCATAACCTATGCTTTTGAGACAAAGAATGAAAATATAATGAAAACTATTTGGCGATTTTTGAGAATAGTGCTGGCCAGTTTTGGCTATTATGTTGAGTTAAAGATTAACTGAATAAAAATTCTTGTATGTTGAGCAATTATCATTACAGTCAACAAATTCCCCATGTTTCTAAATTTAATAGGGTTTAGTACATCCAATACAGGCTTTTAATCTATTATATCTTGTTTGACAGTGCTCCAAGAGCTCCATGATTAAAGAAACCGCAAATTTGTCACGATTTGACATGAAATTTCTTAACTTCATTCACTAAAGTCGATCTGAGCTTGGGTAAACCTCGGCTCAGATCGATTTTAGTGAACTCAGTACAAAAAATGTCATATTAAATCACGTCTCACTCGAGATTCTCTATTTCTGCATCATTGTTGGTGGTCTCTATGGGTAGCCCAGTGGCATAACCAGGAGGTGGCCGGGGGGAGGGGAGTGGCGAGGGGAGTCAAGGCACTCTAAAAATTACAGCTCCCTCCCTTAAAATTGGAAAATTAAGCACCAGAGGGTCCCAGATTCACTCTGAGGGTATCAAATTTTCTAAATTTTCTTGGGAGCCCCCCCCCCCCCCGAACCTCCACCAATGGGAGGGGGATACCACATGCCTGAGGTGGGGCTGGGTATGGCCCTCCCATTTCGTGGGGGTTCGGGACCTTATCTCCCCCACCTAAGGCCTCTCGTATATGCCTGTGCCATACATCGACCTTGCACCCTCCCCCCCCCCCAATAAATTAGCCCCCTTTCAATAGGAAATCCTAGCTACGCCCTAGGTGCAGAAGCCAACAATGATTTTAAAACATTACTGAGATAAATGCAGCCTACCGGTAGAGTTCTCAAAGAAGAATACACTTAGGGACAGCCTTTTCAGAGCAGTGTAAAAGTACAAGTTTTTATCAGTATGAGGACGTGAGGGTTAAACTGAACAACAACACTGGTGAACATATCAGGATGGCATTTACTTTCACACGCTTAAAAGTCGAAAAGGGTTACCTGAAATAAAAAAAAAAACTGTTCTGGTAACCTTTTTGGGGTTTACTGTGGACCTTTAAAACCTTATAAGTCACTGAATTTAAAAAAAAAGAGTGTTTTCAAGACTCTTGCATAGGAGACAATAATGCTTTAAAGTTTCATTAAATCAAACTCAAATGTCCAAGATGAGTTAAATTCACCATCAGAGTACCCATCTTCAAAAAATGTGTGGTCCACTAAGGGAAGTAACTCCAAACCAAATTGAAAAATCACTTCATCAAAAAACATGTTGCACACCCACGGGGGTGGAACTGTTCCATGAAAGAGACTCCTGTTCCGACTTTACGGACGGTACGCTTGCAATTAAATCTCCAGTTTGTTACAGACTTTGGCCGTTTTTCATCGACAGATGAAGAAAATATGGTAAGTATTCTATAGATATAATGTTTCTTGAATGGAAGGTCGTTTCTCCGGCAGGTAAAAAGGTACACCGTTGTCATAAACTGTAGATCATTATCTCAGTTTACACAGTAAAAATGTCCACGATCGCTAGATTTTCACTGAAAAAAAATTTAAAGACTGGTGATACGCCGACATTTTAGAGACCACTTGAGGTTACAGAGGTGAACAGTTCGCTCAACAAGAAAAATCATAGGCTCTAGTTCACTTCACCGAAAATCGTCCATTTATCTTGTCAGCATAATTGACGATTTTAACAACGATATTGTTAGCAATAGTGTGTTGATTCGCCCGAGCACTACCACATTTTGTTTAAAATTGTCATATAAGCGACCAGGACAGCTGAGGGTATGTTTTGCAATAATTTTGTGACATTAAACTACTGAGTGTAATTTTGTATATACATCATAATTCACAATGTCGCAATGTGCCTGCTCAAACAATCGTTTTCTCCACCCAATATTTATTACACTAGTTTTTGCTGGCCTGCTTACCAATTTTGCAACAAGCCGTGTGATACTATACATATTACGCTGCATGATTTTGAGTTTGAGACGAAGATTCATCAACTTTTAAAGGTGGATAAATCCTCGTGTCAATCTCAAAATTAAGCAGCAAACATTTTATGAATATGGCCTCGGCGGTACAGTTCACGTGATAGCTTCATATGGCTTCATCGGTCCACTGCACGCATATATCTACTCTAATTCAGTGCATTCGTCCGTGGTGGATAAGGCACAGGACAAATCTAGTAGGAGAAGAGAGTCATCTATAGATATGGCCCAACCTGCTATTCCAGTAACTAACCTAAAATGGAGTAACTACACACTAAAAACTAAAGTGTTAAAACTGACACTTTCAATGTGTTAAACCCATTCTAACTCTTAGGGTTTGATTTTAACACTCAAAGTGCAATGCTTTAAGCACTTAGACGTTACAATCGTCAGACATCTGAAACTTGAATGGATGGCACTTCCCATGTGTCTAGCATTGATGGTTCTTTCAGAATCGTCCATAATTTGATTTGCGCTTGGTGGGTACACAATTAAAAGGACACAACGCAGATGACGCGGATCAGGCTCTAGAGTTCGAGCCTGATCCGCGTCATCTGCGTTGTTTCCTTTTAAGTGTCGCGACATTACACTTGTCAAGTGGTATTATTGTAACACCTGTCAAGTTCTGGGATATCTACACTTGAACAAAGTGCTAGTTCAGCACTTAGTAAGTGTTAAATACAGCACTTCAAGTGCAGTTGTTAACACTTTAGTTTTTAGAGTGTAGAGGATTTGACATGAGTACTCGTGTAATATGACATGATAGTTCGTGCAATATGACATGAAACGAGTCGAAGAATGTTCAATTTTGCCCAGCTTCGTGCAAGGCTAAATTTAAAATGCTGGCGAATTTCATGAATTCCATATTACATGAACATCCTATTTTATTCATCACATAGGCCTAATATACGACAATAACGTCCTGTCCTACATTTTATTTTAGATCGTTCGCGTGGTGTATTTTGACTATATATGAGTGCTACATCACCTATACTGTACTGTACTACAACTATAATATCTCACAAGTGGCACACATCTATTGATCGTATGCAAAACATAGTAAATATGATTATATACAGACATAAAATAAGTCTCGCAGCGAACTGATCTCAAACAAAGCGAACCGATCTGATCAGTAGTGAGCTGGCGCGTTTTGCATGAATGTTTAGAGCTCAAAATCTCGGTCGTCCGGACCCTTGGGTTGCTGTCGAACTTAAAATATGCTGAGAGTGATTATATCTTGCCGGATACCCCAGATTTCATTCAAGAAAATATTTATATGGAAGAAAACGAGGCTTACAAAATTACTGTATAGACAATGGGATTTCTGTACAAAATATAGCTTCTGATAAAACGCATGGCAACTTTACAAGTTGTCCCCTTTGTTTCATCTTGTCCTTCAAATGGACAGCGGAGACATAGTTTTATATGAAACGAAACTTATTTGACTCAAATGATGTTAACATGTACCTGCAATCTTCCATTTTTCAACTTTCTGTCAGAAATTCATTCGCTAGCGAACTGTAACAAATCAGTAAAGAACTGGTTAAAAAGTCTGAACAGGAGTCTCTTTCATGGAACAGTTCCTCCCCCGTAACACCAGTAATCTGTTGGCAATAATTCTGAAAGGCATCAGTGCTCTGAACTGCAAAGTGCTAAAGATGTTCAAAGAAAGACACGCATTTATTGTAAAGTAAAACTGTAATCCTGAGATATATTGTCTGTAGAGGTTCGCGACTTCTAATGCCTCGTTGCACATGACTTGGACAGGCTCTCTCTCTTCTCTCTCTACCGCTCTGTGATAATACACAACACGATATATACACGCTAAAAACTAAAGTGTTAAAAACTACACTTGAAGTGCTGCATTTAACACTTACTAAGTGCTGAACTAGCACTTTGTTCAAGTGTAGATATCCCAGAACATGACAGGTGTTACAATAATACCACTTGACAAGTGTAATGTCGCGACACTTAAAAGGAAACAACGCAGATGACGCGGATCAGGCTCGAACTCTCGAGCCTGATCCGCGTCATCTGCGTTATGTCCTTTTAATTATGTACCCACCAAGCGCAAATCAAATTATGGACGATCCTGGAAGAAGCACCAATGCTAGACACATGGGAAGTGCCATCCATTCAAGTTTCAGATGTCTGACGATTGTAATGTCTAAGTGCTTAAAGCATTGCACTTTGAGTGTTAAAATCAAACCCTAAGAGTTAGAATGGGTTTAACACATTGAAAGTGTCAGTTTTAACACTTTAGTTTTTAGTGTGTACTATTAGACATATATAATTCCACATTGATACGCAATTTTATACAACACAATATATACTATTGAGAGAGAAACACAATTTCAAATGTTGTGTTTCACTGGTAAAAGAGGACCCAGTCACCAATTGGTGCTTGAGAGGTGCAAACCCTCTCTAAAATGGGCAACATGGCTGATTAACACTCATCCCTGGTCTTGAGTTGATACTCATGTTGTGGTCATGATTAGCCATTGTGCAAAAATATGTGACCTTAAACACCCACAAATAAATAAATTTCAAATGTTGTGCCATCCCTCGTGCATTTCTACACTCTAAAATCATTTTGGTTAAAAAATAACCCCAAATGAACTGGGTTGATTGAAGAATCACTTGGGCTCATATTCACTCAACCCAGTTGGTTTGGGTTATTTTTTAAGCCAACTGATTGTGAAGTGTACCATAAAGTTAATCGTCCGCTGAAGGCATTTTTACGTCAGAATCTATCTCTCTTCTCATTCTCTCTCTCTCAATTTTCTTTTATTCTTTGGATATGTTCGGTCTCATTCTTTTAGGCTGGTATTTTGGGCATTCTAGAAGAAAGTATTCCAGAATCTCCACCACGCCCAAATTACACATCTGGCACTCCTTTTCTCTGTTTTCCCAATTTTTCCCCTTAGCTACAGGGACCGCGACCTCTGCTTGAACAACAGTGACTCCCCTCCCCCCTTAAAGGTGCCATCAAGGTACTCCTCAAAACCAGGCTTCTCTTTATCGCGCTAGCCACCCAAAGACCTCTTTGATTTGACCCCTTCTCGCCAATTAAGGTTACCATCCTCCATGACCCTTTCTCCGACGATTTTTCACCCTGGTTTGCCCCAACATCTAGGTCCGAGATCTCCAATGCGTCTCTATTAGTTCCCTCACTTGGACCATCCACCCTGTCTTGATAATTGAGTTGAAAAGCCTGCAGAACGAAGCAGGCCGATGGATAACGGGGTCGAGTAATGCCGCAACACTAGAAGCAATCAGCTTTGGTGGATGAGGATCAAGAAGAGGATATACTTATTGAAACTCGGTTATCTTAATTATTTGGTAAATCTCCTCGACCGCCGATGGTGTAAAGTAATGTTCCTGATAATTTTCAACTCAAATATCAAGACAGGGTGGATGGTCCAAGTGAGGGAACTAATAGAGAACTACTCATTGGAGATTTCGGACCTATACGTTGGGACAAACCAATGTAAAAAACTCGCCAGAGAAAGGGTCACGAAGGATGGTAACCTTAATTGGCGAGAGGGGGTCAAATCAAAGAGGTGTTTGGTGGCCTGCGTGATAAAGAGAAACCTGGTTTTGAAGAGTACCTTGGTGGCACCTTTGGGGGTCACTGTTGTTCAAGCTGAGGTCGCGGTCCCTGGAGCTAAGGGGAAAATTGGGAAAAATAGTGAAAAGGAGTGCCAGATGTGTAATTTGGGCGTGGTGGAGACCCTGGAACACTTTCCTCTTGAATGCCCAAAATACCAGTCAAAAAGTATAAGATTCACTGGGAGTATAATGGGGAAGTGGGATTGGAGAATGAAGGACATGGTGTGGTTAGTGGAAGACTCAAAGGAGAGGGTTAATATGCTAATCGGAGAGATTGGGAAGAATGGGGCAAAGGATGTCATCAAGCAGTTCGTCTCCGGGTGTTGGGAGGAGAGAACAAGCGTGGGAATAGGGAGGCAGTTGGGAGTACAGGGGTAACCAAGGCCTTCTCATCCGAGAACCGCGACAAATCAGCGACCGGTCAAAGTGTTATTTATTGTTAAGGAATGTCGAAATTGTTTTTAAATAAATGTTTTTTTTTTCGATTTTATACTGTGTTTGCCTGTTTTTTCTATTTTTATTATTGTTGTTTTCAATGTCTGTTTTTTTTTCGTTCAAAACACGGAACAACAATAAAAAATACCGAACACAGTATACAATTGACGGAAAATCCACTTGGGAAATTTTTTCTAACGATTTACAAATCCCTTGCGACCCGGTTAATCTTATTTTATTTCACTTGGATCACACAGGCCTAGCTTTCCTATTGCCTCAAATGGGGTCTGAGGGGGGTATCCACGCGGTTAGAATTACCGGCAGTTTACGTTGGCGTGTTAGATTGTCAATAATCAATCCCTCAACGCCATTAAAACTATTAGAGAGTGGGCTCTATTCGGTTCCAGCTCGGCGATGGTAGAGGTTTGATTCGCACCATGGTGGCGAGCCAGAATGTAATGTTGTGCGATGGCAAATTTAAGGGAAGAAGAGAAAAGAAAACCAAACAGCAACGCCGGTTTGGTAGCGGCCCCGGTATATGACCATAGCGGTTACAAAAAAGGAGTGGAGAAAGCTCCAACAGTTTAGTTTTGAAAACCCGGGAGTCATCCATCAAGCCTTCTGGGAGATAGGATGCCGTATGTGATTATGGGGTATCTGGTTATCCTTCGGGAATTCCAAATGACCTCCTCCACCCCCCACTCCCCTCCAAAAAAAAACAAACAAAAAACAAAAACAAAAAAAAACCAAACAAACAAACAAAAAAAACCCCCAAAAACCCTTTCACAGACACACACCCTCAAGCTCTTAAAAGGGCTGTTAAATCTTTATTCAAATGTTTATTTATATAAAATGTACAATCGTCCCCAGCCAGACAAGATTGTTTCAATCCTTGCCTTGTGGTTAGTGGTTTCTTGTATATGTTGCAGAAAGGTAGGTTGTACCAATTCCTCCTACGCTTTGTCTACCATTTCCATGCGTCTTCTTTATAAGAGTGTTGCAAGAAAAATCTCGTCCAATGCTTGTCGTTTTATTTTTAAATCTAATAACTATAAGAACTTATCACACGCTAAAAACTAAAGTGTTAAAAACTATACTTGAAGTGCTGCATTTAACACTTACTAACTGCTGAACTAGCACTTTGTTCAAGAGATATCCCAGAACTTGACAGGTGTTACAATAATACCACTTGACAAGTGTAATGTCGCGACACTTAAAAGGAAACAACGCAGATGTCGCGGATCAGGCTCGAACTCTCGAGCCTGATCCGCGTCATCTGCGTTGTGTTCTTTTAATTATGTACCCACCAAGCGCAAATCAAATTATGAACGATTCTGGAAGAACCACCAATGCTAGACATATGGAAAGTGCCATCCATTCAAGTTTCAGATGTCTGACGATTGTAATGTCTAAGTGCTTAAAGCATTGCACTTTGAGTGTTAAAATCAAACCCTAAGAGTTAGAATGGGTTTAACACCTTGAAAGTGTCAGTTTTAACACTTTAGTTTTTAGTGTGCAGGGCATCACTATCCAGGCACTAATACTTTAAATGCATTGACAATCAAAGGTTATTATTAATTTTGTTGATCAATAGTCCATGATGGTTTGATACTATAATAATAATAACACTTTGGTCGACCGCTGATTTGTCACGGTTCTCGGGTGAGAAGGCCTTGGTTACCCCTGTGCTGCCAAATGCCTCCCTATTCCCTCGCTTCTTCTCTCTTCCCAACACTCGGAGACGAACTGCTTGATAACTTCCTTTGCCCCATTTTTACAAGTATAAGTAAAAGCAGTCATTACAATTACCAATACTCATATTAATCACAAAACACTACATACATTAATTAACATAACCACTTAACACCTCCACATAATCCGGATAAAATTTGATAGCAAAATATATACAATAGATAGCAAAACAATTCAGAGGCAGACAGTTTTTGACGTGGAAAAAACCCGTTTATTTTAAATTTGTAGTACTTTACATGGCTTTTTTGTAGTACTTTACATGACTTTCATAAAAAACAACTGGAAATAAACAATAATAATAACACTTTGGCCAGCTGCTGATTTGTCGCGATTCCCAGATGAGAAGGCCGGCCTTGATTATCCTCCCCAAATGTTGCCCCCTCCCGTAAGCATCTTCGCTCGTTCCAACACCCAGACACTAACTCTTTGATGAGACGCCGTGCCTCTCTCCATGATCAGCATACCAACCTTTTCTTTTAGGTCACCCGTCAACCACCTATCGTTCATTCTCCCATCCCACTTCCTCATTATCCTCCCAGTGAATAGTGTTCTAACGAATAGGTATTTTGGATATTCTACGAAAAGGTGTTCCAACGTCTCTATAACTCCCAAATGACACATTTGGCACTCTTTTTCGCCGTCTTTCCAGGTCTTTCCCAATTTTCCCCCTAAGCACCAGCGACCTTGACCTAAGTTTGAACAGCAATGACTCCCAAACGTGCCATCAAGGTTGTCCTCAAACTCTGGCTTCTCTTTGTCACGCAAGCCACCCAAGGGCCGCTTTGCTCACAGGTACTCGGCACAAGCTGGGAAATCGAAAGAAAAATGATATTTGATACCATTTTTGAATCTATGCTGACGTGCCCCTGTAATGGTATATAAATATTAACAAGGTACACAACTCGTTTTTCGAAAACGATAGCACACATCTTCGTTATACCCCCCTCAAATTTGATTCACACAACGTATTCAACAGTATCCGGTATCAATGGAACGGGGAATGAATAAGCTTTACAGTGGTGTATTACACGACCGTTGGGTGCTCTTGGGTTGTTCGTGATAACTGGGAGAAGTCGCAGAAAAGGCCGAAAAACATTTAGTCGGACAAGATAGTGCACAGTGAAAAGTGGATTACGAGCGATAATTATCCGATTATAATAATTCGAGGTCTCATTGTCTATGGAGGGCAGATTCAAATATTAGCCTATACCTTTATCAATTTTCACTCTTGGGTTGACATTTATTCATTTCTGGAGTTCACATTTGCCGTTTATACAGTTTTTTAACGTTCCCTTGGAATTAAAAAAGCTAGCGGCATCCATAGAAGCACAATGACATCCCATTGGCTACTATTTATGCCGAGAAAATCATCGATGAAAATAAGCCAATGGGAGAATGGGGAAAGCTTTTGCGCAAGTCGCGTATCTAAGGACGCCGTCCACTCAGGTCAATTTGGGAAAAGATGTCAAAGTTACGGCTAAAAAGTGTATAAACGTTAAATGTGAACTCCAGAAATTAATAAATGTGGATCCGAGATTAGTAATTGATAAAGGTATACGGTTAATATTTGAATCTGCCCTTCATATACAATGGGACATCGAATTATTTATAATAAATCGGATAATTGTCGCTCGTAAACCTCATTTCACTGTGCACTTTCTTGTCCGACTAAATGTTTTTCGGCCATTTCTGCGACGTCTCCCAGTTATCATGAACAACCCAAGAACACCCAACGGTCATGTAATACACCACTGTAAAGCTTATTCATTCCCCTTTCCATTGATACTGGGTATTGTTGGATACGTTGTGTGAATCAGATTTGAGGGGGGGGGGGGGGGGACGAAGATGAGTGCTATAGTTTTCGAAAAGCGAGTTGTTTACCTTGTTAATATTTATATACCATAACAGGGGCACATCAGTATAGATTAAAAAATGGTATCAAATATCATTTTTCTTTCGATTTCCCAGCTTGTGCCGAGTACCTGTGGCTTTGCTTTGAACCCTTCTCCGAAATTTCGATTGCAGTCATCCACGATTCTTTCTTTTTACCCTGGGTTGCCACCCCTCCCCCTTCTAAGTTCGAAATCTCTCTTCAATAGTTTTTTATAAGCGTCGAATCCGCGAAGCCATACCTGGTCATACCGTCATAAAATATTCTAAAATAAGAGTCGAAATGGTGTATTCTCATATCATTGATGGGAAAATAATTTTTTCCGCAAAACGGTTTCAGAATGCACCTTTTAAGCTCTCATTTTAAAATATTTCCATGGTGGGGAATAGCACCCCCCCCCCCCCCCCCCCCCCCCCGGTTTGACTTTTAATCATGGTACATTGAACAACCGAAGAAACAGCCATTGTTTACCCCCACCCCACCCTGATTGAATTAGGACTAATAATTAAAAACAGGTGGTCAATACGCTGAAGGTATGTTGACGGCACTTGTGATATTTAGCAGAAATTGTGATTAATTATAAGACTATATGATTAAAACAATCAACTGAACGTTAATTTTGCCGACTCCCGACATTTATTAACAATTTTTGAAAGGAATCATAAGGGGCGTCAGCAAACTTTCGCTTTTTGGACCACTTCAATCAGTTGCCATGCATGCTGGTCCAAAAAGGTCGATGCACACAAGATACGATGCGAGCGTTCTGTGCGTTGCAACAAAGTAATAAATAATAATTTGTTCTTTGGTGTGTTGCTTTGACGACGTTTGATGCATCTTAAGTGAGCTTTCACAAGTGCAAACACAAAGATTAACTTCAATGAGACCAATTAACAAACTCAAAGATAAAATCACTAAATATAATTCTGACGAAACGTCAAAATTAAATTCAGTGATTTTATGCTTCAGTTTGCCAACTGGCCTAGTTACCCTAATTATTGTCTTTGTTCCATGCAACAGCTGAAATCAGAACCCTTATACTATGTCGAAATTACATACTCGGGAGAAAAATCGTGATTTAATACATTATCGCAATGCTCGCATCGCATCTAGTGTGCAACGGCTATAAACGGAAAGTGTGATGGCGTCCCGCGTGGTGTTTAGTAGCAGAAAATGTGAAAAACCTACCTTGCTCAATCTTTGCAGTCCTCTGGGGTAATCAAACCTCCCTCCAGAGCTGGCACATTTATTGCAAATGTAATCTTCATAAATTCATAACATTTGCTCCATTCTTGAAGTTTGTCATCGGAAATGTCTGGCAACTTGAATGTAGCCGGCTTTGACATTCCACACAAAATAAACAATTGATGGAAACGCAGTTTTCCGCACACTCCCCATAAGGATACTTTATTTTCGTATTAAACTTTCTCCTCATGGTCGTAAACAGTTGTAACACGAATGATGGCCCGAGAATGAAAATTTTCTGCACACCGAAGGCGCACAGGGACGATATGGGATTGAAATCCATTGCGACCCGAATAACTTTATTTGCTTTATAGCTTTATTTGCTTATAAATCAAAGAGACTCGGAAGCGAGAGCCAATAATCTTATTAAGTTTGAGTGTGCGACTGGCAGTAGGGTAGTGGGTTGAGATCCCCGAGAACCTCGAACTGGAAGATGGCTAGGAATTTTGCATAACTACAAGAGTTCTGCTCCGTGCATGCTTAGAGAAGTGGGCATATTATGTATTATATTATGTACTGGTGTTTAAGGTCACATACCTATGTACAATGGCTAATCATGATCGTGACGGTTTTACGGGTGAAGGAAGCCGGAGTACCCGGAGAGAACCACCAAGCAACCACGAGCAGCTGCCAGCTCCCCAACATCGTAACTCCGCACTGCAGCACAGGCAGGGTTAGACTGGCTGAAGACATGCGCCCCATCGACGTGCAGTACGCCTTAGTACACGGCGCCATCGTGCCCCTATGTGGACAATCGGGGTGAAGTACCTTGCCCAAGGACACAACGCGGGAGCGCGAATCAGCCGCTGAAATGAGTGGGCATATTTATGTGAATACTGAAACCGCAGTTTGATGGTTATTTTAGAAAAAAGAAAAAGATACCCAAATAGTCGCCGGTTTTGGAGCAGCCCCAGCATATTATCCTTAACGGTTTCAAAAGGGAAAAAATCCACCAATATGTGTTTTTGAAAGCTGGGTGTCATCCACCAGCCTATAAGGGAGAGTGGATGCTGAGCCTTGGCCATCTGGTCTGCCTTCAGAGGAAACGGATGACGGGGTGACGGGGTGATTGAAGGGGACCCCCAACCCCACCCCCACCTCAAAACACACACCCTCTCACAGACATACAAACGAAAGCCCTTAAAAAGGGCTGTTAAATCTTTATTCAAACGTTTCTTTATATACAATGTACACTCGTCCCAGCCAGACAAGCTTGTTTCAGTCCTATCCTGGTGTTTGGTGGTTTCCTGTGTATGTTAAAAGAAAGGTAGGTTGTACCGATTCCGCCTACGTTTCGTCTACTTTTTCCATGCGTCTTATTGATAAGGGTGTTGCAAGAAAGTTTGAGAATGTTCAATTAAAAAAATTATATGTAGAGAGAAAGATAGGTATCCACTATTGTATATTGTGACTGTTGTGTAATTGTTGCTGTGGATGGGGTGAGGGTGGGTTTTTTCGGAGCCCACTCCCCACACGCAGAGCTGCGAGACAATCCTCACAGACTCAATCCTACAGTTCTCAATGAGTAGCGAGGCAACCCTCACTGACTCCACGCGGTTTAATTCTATTGAGTGATTTTAATTTACTATGGCTTATTTTGTTTTCCTGTTAAAGGTTCGGTATTCGTTCAGCTACCATTGATTCACTATCGTGGAGTCTGTGGAGGGTTTTGCTTTCTAGGTCTTATTAAACGCGTTTCAATCGCGCTTCAGCAGAATTGCGAAGCAATCCTAAAGTTCTCAATGTGTAGCGAGGCAATCCTCACTGACTCCATGCAATTTAATTATATTGTATAATTCTTATTTTCTGAAAACTTATTTTGTTTTTCTGTTAAGGGATCGATGTTCGTTCAGCTCAACCATTATTAATTCACTATCTTGTTGTCTGTTGAGGGTTTTGTCTTGTAGGTCGTTTAATAGCGTATCAATAGTTTCTATTTTTGCAAGCTCGTGAAGTGCATTTATCGGTGTCCATTTCGGTTGCATGGTGCCACACGCAGGGCATAGTTTTGAACCCTCTGTAGCTTCTGGGTGTTGGTTTTGCTCAGGTCACTTGCTATTATGGCACCGTATTTTAGTACCGGACGTACAAATGATTTGTAGAGCTTGAGAAGCACATCTTTGTTTGCTCCCCAATTTTTACCTCTGGTCATCTTCAGAAAATTGATACGTTTAGTACCTCTAAACGTAATTGAGTTTACGTGACTATTTAGACTGAGGTTGCTATCTAGTATAAATACCCCAAATTGGCCCCATTGCTTGCTTCTAATTTGTGGTCGTGTAACTGGAAATCGATACTGGCTACTGGTTTTTAGCTCACCTGACTGAAAGAAAGGGTGAGCTTTTCTTATCACTCTTCGTCCGTCCGTCCGTCCGTCCGTCCGTCGTCCTGCGTGAAGGTGGTGTTTGAGCCTCTTTCTCCTGAACCACTGGCCACATTTTAATTAAATTTCACGTAAGTAGTGGTTATATAGGGGCATTTGGGTTTTTCTTCAAATTGGATTTCTGCTCATATTGTGGAGTGGGGTGGTTGCCAAAATGCACAAAATTTTAAAAAATCTTCTCATGAACCAGCCACAGCAGAGACTTGATATTTGGTATGCAGCTTCCATTTGAGGTGTAGACTCAAGTTTGTTCAAGAGAAGTTTGACGGGCAATATTTACCTTTGTTCTGAGAGGGGCAAGAATTTTTGCCCCGCCCCAAATTTCTATTTTCTGAACGCAAAGGCCGATTTGAACCAAATTTAATATGAGGTATTATTGGGTTATAAGTACTTGATTTATGCCCCAAAAGTTCTTCCTGCATCCCCGTGGGAACCGCAGGAGCTAAAAATAGAAAAAAATTAAAACGCCCATGTCTCCAAAACTGCACTGCACCGAGAATTTTTATTTGGTGTGAAGCTTCCTTAAGACCAACAGAAAGGATTGGTAAAAAAATTGCCATCGGTTTTATCATAGGGTACAGTTTCGAGACTTTGAAAAAGTGCTGAGTCAGCACTTTTTAACACTGTAGGCAATGGGAAGAACATTAAAAAATCTTCTTCTCCAGATCCAGCAGGTAGAATCTATTGATATTTGGTATGCAACATTGTAGGGTGGATCTGATACAAGTTTGTTCAAATTGGCCCCCTGGGTTCATATTTGGGCTCAGTATAGGAGCCCGATTTCAAACTTAGTGCATTTCAGGCAAATTTCTTTAAAAATCCTCTTCTCCGGATCCAGCAAGCAGAATCTTTTGATATTTGGTACGCAACATTGTGGGGTGGATCTGATTCAAGTTTGTTCAAATCGGCACCCTGGATTCATATTTGGGCTCACTATAGAAGCTTGAATTGGAACTTAGTGCATTTCCGGCATATTTCTTTAAAAATCTTCTTCTCCAGATCCAGCAGGCAGAATCTTTTGATATTTGTTATGCAACATTGTGGGGTGGATTTGATTCAAGTTTGTTCAAATCGGCCCCCCTGGATTCACATTTGGGCTCACTATAGAAGCCCGAATTTGAACTTAGTGCATTTCAGGCAAATTTCTTTAAAAATCTTCTTCTCCAGATCCAGCAGACAGAATCTTTTGATATTTGGTATGCAACATTGTGGGGTGGATCTGATTCAGGTTTGTTCAAATCGGCCCCCTGGGTTTATATTTGGGCTCAGTATAGGAGCCCAAATTTGAAATTAGTGCATTTCAGGCAAATTTCTTTGAAAATCTTCTTCTCAAGATCCAGCAGTCGGAATCTTTTGATATTGGGTATATAACATGCTTGGGGTGGGGGGGGGGGGGGGGGGGGGGGGGGGAGAGATTCAATTTTGTTCAAGCCAAGTCCCTGGGTTCATATTTGGGCTCACTGTGGGAGCCCGAATTATAACTTAGTTCAAAATGAGGAATTTTCTTTAAAAATCTTCAGATCCAGCAGTCGGAATGTTTTGATATTTGGTATGCAGCATCCTTAGGGGGTGGGGGGGGGGAGGGGGGGGGGTGAGATTCAAGTTTGTTCAGGCCATGTCCCCAGGTCCATATTTGGGCTCACTGTGGGAGCCCGAATGATAACTTAGTTAAAAATGAGGAATTTTCTTTAAAAATCTTCTTCTTCAGATCCAGCAGTCGGAATGTTTTGATATTTGGTATGCAACATCCTTAGAGGGGGGGGGGGGGGGGGGGGGAGATTCAAGTTTGTTCAAGCCATGTCCCTAGGTCCATATTTGGGCTCACTGTGGGAGCTTGAATTGTAACTTAATTCGAAATGAGGAATTTTCTTAAAAAATCTTCTTCTTCAGATCCAGCAGTCGGAATTTTTTGATATGTGGTGTGTAGCATCCTTGGGGGGGGGGGGGGGGGGGGGAGGAGATTAAAGTTTGTTAAAGCCAAGTCCTGGGTTCATATATGGGCTCCCTGTGAGAGCCCGAATTATAACTTAGTTCAATATGAGGAATTTTTCTTTAAAAATCTTCTTCAGATTCAGCAGTCGGAATGGTTTGATATTTGGCATGCAGCAACCTTAGGGGGCTGAGATTCAAGTTGTTCAAGCCAAGTCCCTTGGTTCATATTTGGGCTCACTATGGGAGCCCGAATGACAACTTAGTTCAAAATGAGGAATTTTCTTTAAAAATCTTCTTCAGATCCAGCAGATGAATGCTTTTGATATTTTTTATGCAGCATCCTTAGGGGGGTAAGATTCAAGTTTGTTCAAGCCATGTCCCTAGGTCCATATTTGGGCTCATTGTGGGAGCTCGAATTGTAACTTAGTTCAAAATGAGGAATTTTCTTTAAAAATCATCTTCCGATCCAGCAGTCGGAATGTTTTGATATTTGGTGTGCAGCCTCCTTGGGGGGGGGGGGGGGGGGGGGGGGATTCAAGTTTCTTAAAGCCAAGTCCCTGGGTTCATATATGGGCTCCCTGTGAGAGACCGAATTATAACTTAGTTCAATATGAGGAATATTCTTTAAAAATCTTTTTTTTTAGATCCACTGGTCAGAATCTTTGGATATTTGGTATAAGCTTTTCTTAGGAGGAGCAGATGCAACTTGTTGAAATCAATTCTCTGAGTTGATAATTAGGCTACCATGTCAGGTGAGCGCCCTCAGGCCCCCTGGGGTCTCTTGTTTACTTTGCTTCTTGAAGAACGTAACTTTTTTAATTTTGGCGGCATTGTGTTTGATGCGCCATAGGGCGCACCAGCTCTCAAGATCGTGAATGTTATCCTGTAGACGATTTTTAATTATGTTTCGGGGCTTGCTGGCCGTCCACATACCTTTGTCGTGTAAGAACTGCAATAGTTCAACACAGTTTGTCTATACTTTTTCTAAATCATTCACAAAAATTATGAAAGGAAGCTGGCTTAGAACCAACCCTTGTGGTGTTCCCGCTTGGAGTATTACTTCCTCTGGCACCTCGCGGTTAACCCTCACCTTCATTTTTCGGTCAGTTAGAATTGATGATTTGATCCTCAGAATTTTAGTGGGTAATCCCATTTTCGCTAGTTTATATCTCATGCCATAGTACCATACCCGCATACCGAGTCGAACGCTTTTTCAACATCCAAGAAAGGCGCTGTTTCGATTTCGTTTTGACTAAATGCTGTTTTCATATAATCGACCAGTCTATATACGTGTTCGATTCCCTCTTCCTGACTCCTATACGCTCTTTGCCGTTTGTTGAAAAAGTTGATTGATTTGAGACGGCGGTAGTTAGAAGGGTTGGTAAGGTCTTTGTTCGGGTTTAGATATCATGACTCCTGTGGCCAATTGCCAGCATTTTGGGAAGTACCCACGGGAAAGACAGCAGTTTAGGAGTTGGGGTAAGTCTATAGTAGAAGATGTTGGGCGCTGTTTCATTGTTTTGTAAGAGACTTCGTCTTCTCCTAGGGACCAAGATGACTTGCATTTTCTGATTATACCCATGACCTCTTCTACGCTTCTTGGTTCGGTTAACTCATGGTCGTCCCCGTCTTCGTACCTTTGGTCGAAGTTCGGTTCATTGAAAATTGAGTTGTTATCTCGGACAAATTTATCTACTTTTACCTTAAAATCGTTGTCATATCTGAACCGTTCTTGCGGACAATGCGCTTTCTTTAGAAGTTCGGCAAAAGCGCTGGCTTTTGCCTTGTCGTCCATGGCCATAGTTCCGTCGCTAGTGTTCAGCGCATTATTATTGGCACTTTTGGCCAGCAAGAGTTTTAAATGTATCCCAACACCTCTTAGGTTCTCTCAGCCCATTTAGGTTTTCTGTTGCTTTTTCCCATCTTATGCGATTGTCGTTAGCTATGGCCTTTTTTACTTCTCCATGTAGGCGATTATGCGCGGTTTTAAGTTCCGCTCTATTCATTTAATCATTCCCTGATTGGTAGGCCCGGAAGGCTTTTCTTTTTTGTTTAATTATTTAAAGTGTTGTTTGGGTTATTCTGTTTATCCGCG
Source organism: Pictodentalium vernedei (assembly GCA_031216915.1). Classification (NCBI taxonomy): domain Eukaryota; kingdom Metazoa; phylum Mollusca; class Scaphopoda; order Dentaliida; family Dentaliidae; genus Pictodentalium; species Pictodentalium vernedei. The sequence continues at coordinate 382,096,310 of CM062289.1, read as the reverse complement.
TCTTTACTGTTTGCTTCTAACAAATTGCATCTTGTGTACTGTCGATAACCTCGTTAAGATGGGTGCAGGCTTTTTCTAGTTCATGAACATTTAAGGGGTCATTTGCCTTTGATGACCCGAAATGAAATGATTTCGCGTGCCGAAAGCCCCTTTCGACCCTCTTTAACTTTATAAGATCTTGTAGTTACATGTCTAGGCGCGATGAAGGGGGGGGGGGGGGGAGGGTACTCGGCAGATTCCAGGATTAGATGATCTAAGGAGTGTTGGCTTGTCTGCATGATGGTTGTTGGTCTGAACCCTCAGGTGAGGACCAGAGCGAGAGGAGGTCCTTTCGCAAATATGCTACCTCTTCCCGAGGGTTCTGTGATGGCGTTTTCAGGTAGGTATAGTTTGCCACTTTGGAGGTTATTCAAGGTATGGTGGAAAGCCATCATTGGCAAGTATAATCTGCCTCAGGCGGTCGGTGCTAACTGTAGTTGATTCATTTTATTGGATTCTTTTTCGTTGGATCGTGGAAAGAAAACAACAACGGCCCCTTTCGGGGACCACCCAGAGAAAGACCCGAACTTCCCTGGTCCGGGGGCAGGCCTGCATTGTAGACTATTTGGCCAGGGCAGAGGGTGTTTTTTCTGACGCTTACAAAAGGGGGTAAAAAGGGACGCAGGACCAACGCTCGCCTCCCAGGGGTGGATGGCCATTTCTAGGGATGGAGCGGATGATGTATAGGGTGGATGACCACTTCTAGGGATGGAGCGGATGATGTATAGAGTCCATATCTGTTATTGTATTCCATATCGGTTAAAGTTTTTCCATGGCGGTTATTGGGGAGCTGGAGATCAAAAAGAAAGCATCTGCGTGTACCTGCTAAAAGAGAAAAGATATAATTTGTCAGGTTTTAAAATTAACAGAAATATGCAATTACATTGTAGTTGGTAATCGATCTCTGGGAGCAGCTTGTAATTTTCCTATGGCCCTAGCTTCTTGCTTGTTGATGGTTGGTTGTTATAGCTAGTCTCCCCAACCCTTTTTCCATGAGAAGAAGAAGATTTTTACAGATGAAATTTCTGTATGTCTAGAGTTTGTCTCTGCCCTGGAGACACAGCTCTTGACCCCTCACTGGAGCGAGCTCTTAGAGCCCTCTTCAGTGCGGCCCCGCGGGCTATGCTTCCGAGGCAGAAGATGGTGTTATTTTTAATTTCTTTCAGAGGGATCGCTGTAGAGGGAGAAGAACAGGTTTACACAAAATACCAACCCAAGAGTGTTTCTTTCCTGTTTGTTCCTCCTTTTGGATTCCTATTTGAATTTATCGTTTTAGTTATTTAGTGTTACTTTGAATGGGGTCAGTGCAGAGGAAAACAGGCATTCGCAAATAGCCACACCCAGGAGTGTTTCTTTCCTGTTTGTTTCCCCGCTGCGATTCCTATTTGAATTTTATCGTTTTAGTTATTTAAGTTACATTGAGTGGGGTCGGTGCAGAGGAGAACGGGCTTTCACAAATAGCCACACCCGGGGGTGTTTCTTTCCTGTATGTTCCTCCGCTAAGATTCCTATTTGAATTTGCCGTTTTAGTTATTTTGGGTTGCTTTTGAGAGGGAGAAGAACGGGCTTACAGAAAATATCACACCCGAGGATGTTTCTTTCCTGTTTTACCCTCCGCTAAGATTCCTATTTGAATTTGCCGTTTTAGTTATATTTGGTGTTTTTGTTTGAGGGAGGAGGACAGGCTTACGCAAAATACCACACCTTTATTCGCCTTCTCTTTGCCCATAAGAGTACTTATATGGGCATGTACTTGTGGTAATTTAGGTTGACGAGTTGGTCGCGTTTTTAGGTTTTTGGTGGCTGTCGCAAATGTCCTGGAGTTCAGATATTAGTTGGCTGTCCGCTAGCCGGTCGCGATTTTTAGCGGCTATGGAGGCAAGAAGATCCTTTATGGTTGGAATTTCGGCTTTGTCGTGGAGTATTTTGATAGGTGTATCCCAGGGAGCACGGCGGGCGACCCTGAGCGCGTGGTTTTGGACCTTTTGGAGTTTCCCCATATTGGTTTGATTTAAGTCGGTTAGGATTATTGCCCCGTACTCGAGTTCTGGGCGCCCCAAGGCTTTTTATAATTTAAGTAGAATTGTCTGGTTGGCTCCCCAGGATGTGCCTCTTAGCATTTTTAGCAGGTTAACTCGTAGCATTTTTAGCAGGTTAATGATGACCCGAAATGAAATGGTTTGGGGCAAGCTCCTTCGACCCTCTTTAACTGTATGTGATTTGGTTTTGTCTGGCTGTTGTAAAGCAGGAAGGTGTTAAGGTACTTAGCGGCGTCTGTGTTTTCGTCTGTTTTTCTTAGGAGGAGGTGGCTGCGTTGGTGACACCTCCTTTGGTGGTGTTGAAGGAGGAGTGATGGAGGACTGACTTGGTTCGTAAGGTCTAGCCATCGCATCTGCAGGTGGGAAGAGCTCTTTGGCGTTGTGCGTAGGTAGTGGCTGCTAACACTCTCTTTTGCTACTCTGAACGACGTTTCGTCGGGCCTGTGGTTTTTCAATTTTTTGATCGTGGCCAGTAGGTGTGTTCGGTGGTCGTCATCTCTGACGTTTTCTCCTTGGATGCTTTCCATGGACTCCGCGATGTTTGCTTCCTGGGTGGTGTCACGGTTGGAAAAGGCAGGAAGAGCAAGAGCGGGTTTGACGGCATGTGCGATGTCCGGCTCAACTTCCTGCTCCACAAACAGACCTCTCTCCTCCATCTCCTCTTCAGAGGAAGAGTGTGATGGGCTGGAGATAGGACTGTTACCTGGCGAACCAGCGTCCTCCAGACCTTCCACCAGAGTGGAAGGAACCGAGCTGAACGTGGAACAGCCAGGGGCAGCAGGCATTGAGCTTTCAACCCCATGGTTAGCCTCACTCTCTCCCTTTTTCGTCCTTTTTTTCTTTTTCATGAACTCCGTCAGTCGGTGGGCATCGCGTCGTCTTGCGGAAGGTCCCTTCTTTCTCTTTCTTTTCTTCCTGATCTCGGCGGTTTCTGTCTTTTTGACATCATCCAGCAAGTCCGTGTCACTTGCTAGATGACCAGTGCGAGGAGGGGAAATCCCCTCACGAAAGGTGCTATACCTCTCCAAGGACGTCGGTTCGGTTTCTTTCTCAAAATCCACTGTCAGTTGAATTTTACCCTTGAGCACCTGGATACTCCAGGTGGTAGCAAGGGTAGCCTTCACTCTGACCAGTGTTTCTTGGACTACAATTGGAAGCTCCATTGTCAAGTTGTTAGCACCTCGGAGTCCAAGGTGCGAATGCATGTGCAATGATGACCCATCTTATCGATAGGGATATATATATATATAACACGAGCGTTTGATTTCTAGCTTATGGGTAGTTCCTCGAAAATTACTGTAAAAACACAAGCCACTCAAAGCAGTTAAAATATTTTAGCCGCCGAAAAAGCCATTCGACTTAAAACAGGGAGGTGACTTTCACAGATTTTAGATGTTCGCCGTCTATCAAATTGAAATAAAAACACTGACTCATGTTGTCCGTAATCAACACATAGCCATATGACAATAGTACAATCTATTTAAAACACAACGACCGAAGAACCTTTGAAACTATCTTTATTCAAATCTTCAAAACCCTTAATCAAGATTGATCAAGTAAATCAGTTCGTAACTGGTCAGCGTAATTGTTTCTGACGCGTTCCATTCTCTACATACTTGGATTCCGAAGATGATTTTACATACAACCACCGAGGTTCAATTCTCGTCGCACCTTCTGTCTGTTAAACCTCCTACAACTTTTTCTTAACTCAGATTTGTGACAATTTTTTTTGTATTTTGGTTTTAATATGTAAGAGGAATATTATATAATATCATTTGGTTAGTTTTGTGCTTTAATTGTTTTCATTTGGGGGAAATAAAGTTTCTTTCCACTGTTGTTTGTCGTTCAGTTTGCGTAATGTTTGATATATAAAACAAAGATGACCACATGTCATGAGTCAGGTTAAGTTGAAATGGAATCATCTATCGGTTTTTTTTTATATAGCGGTGTTTTTTTATATTGAAGAAAAACCCAAACCAAAAGATACACCACACTTTACACTAAAAAGAATAATAAATGTAGAAAGAATTGTTGAATTCAAAACACTTATCTCGCAAAGTGATTTTAATCCTGTAATGCAGTCGAATTGTCCCAATGAGTCATATGAAACCTTTCTAAACATCTATATGAAAGCCTATGAAAAAGCATTCCCTCTCAAACGTGTTCGCCAGAACAAAAAAAAAATATTTAAAAACAGCCCTGGATGACAAAGGGGCTTGTAATATCCTCCAACAATAAAGGAAAATTCTACAAGAAAAAACTCCCAGCTCCCACCGAGAGGAACTCAGAAAACTATAAAAACTACTGTAGAATCTCCAACAAGGTAAAAAACAATGTAAAGCTACCTATTATAGAGATATCCTAAACGAAAACAAAAACAATATGCGAAGAACGTGGCAGATTTTAAACGAAGCCATCAATAAAGGAAAACGTGAAGCCAGATTACCCTCGTTCTTCATCCAGGACAACATCGAGTTAAGCGAGCCCCATGACATCGCAGAAGAATTCAACAATTTCTTTATCAACATTGGAAAAAACACATCCGAACAGATTCAGAAAACTAACAAGTCCTACACAGATTACATGGACAACAATGCCTCCAATAATCTTTATTTAATACCCACAAATCCCACAGAAGTCAACCGAGTAGTAAATAAAATGAAGCCAAAATTATCTAAAGACTGCGATGATATCACAACTTGTCTTCTTAAGCATACGATAACCGAAGTATTGGATCCTCTAACACAAAAAATTATCAACTCTTTCCTAAACGGCAAAGTACCAGACAGGATGAAGATCGCGAAAGTGATACCCATATTTAAAGCGGGTGACGAGCACAGCTTTACAAATTACAGACCTATCAGTATACTTCCGGTATTCTCAAAAGTAATGGAAAAACTCATGGAAGTGAGACTAACTAGTTTCCTCAATAGGTTTAATATTTTATATCCTCACCAATACGGGTTCCGAAAGCGACATAGTACTATTCATCCAGTTCTTCAGCTCCTTAAAAGCATCGCAACAGAACATAATAAGCAAGAAAAAAAAACAGCATCTTGGCACTGTTCCTGGATTTGTCAAAGGCCTTTGACACCATAAATCACGAAATACTATTAGGTAAACTGGAAAAATATGGTATCCGAGGTGTCACCAACAATTGGTTTAGAAGTTACTTGTCCAACAGGTTTCAATATGTTTTGTACGGAGAACACAAATCGGGCTTAGCCAAACAGAGTTGCGGTATACCACAGGGCTCGATTTTAGGCCCTATTCTGTTTCTTTTATAAAAAATGATATAAGTAACTCAACATCACTCAATCTTTTATCATTTGCCGATGACACCACTGCACACTGCCCGGGCTCCGACAATAATCCCATTACACCATATTTCAACGACGAGCTTCAGAAACTATTCGAATGGTGCTCTATGAACCAGTTAATGCTGAATGCTAAGAAAACCTCGTACATCATACTTAATCCAAATAAAGGTAGGAACAATAATCTTTGTCAAGAGGTAAAAATAAATAACCAAAACATTAACAAGGTTGGGGCCACTGAAACAGAAAAATCTGTGAAATTCTTAGGAATTAGAATTGATGAACATTTATCCTACAAGGCTCACATGTCCCGATTATGCTCGAAAATAGCACGTGCAAACTATAGTCTCAACAAAGTTAAAAATACCCCCCCCCCCCCCCCCGCGGACCTCTGAAAACATTGTATTACGCCCTCACACATAGCCATTTGGCATACGGAATCCAGGCATGGGGCAACTCAAGAGCTATCAAAAAACTAGCTTCCTGCAAAAATATTCATTACGAATAATTAATAACAAAAAGTACAATTCTCATACAGATCCCCTGTTTAAAGAAAACCAAATATTCAAGGTTGATGATTTGTTTAGGCTACATGCACTACTGTTCGTGTTTGACTGGCAGAACGGTAGATTACCGGTTTGTTTCAATCATATATTTAAAATTACTGACAATCCATCTGGTAGGAGAACTAGACAGTCGGGCCTCCTATACATAGAAAAAACACGGACCCAAACTCTGGATATATTTCCTTTATCTCCTTCCCGAAACTATGGAATGCTCTGGATGACACAACTCGTAATATTAGCGACAGAAGCATGCTTAAGAACAACTTAACTTCCACGTTCATTTCCTCATATTCCAGTTATGCCAGCTGCAACAATCCCTACTGCCCCGATTGCACTTTGTAAACTTCGTAAATTTGGAAATTGTCAAAGTCGTGGTCCGCGTCTAAATCTGGAATCCTCGTCTTGTGCAACCTGTCGCGCTTCCTCCTTACAGTGATGCTATGTACAATACTATATGGATAGAATTAAGAACTTGCAAATAAAAGACTAAACAAATAAATCATAACATTCGTCATCCTACGATGATGATGCAGCTAACGTAGACACCACGCCCAAACATCATGATCAACCTCTTTGTCGCAGTCTAAACGATACGAAATTCACGATGGGACTTGTTGCCGCCCTCATGTGTTATGATAAGTAGTGGGGGGAGTCCTATAGGCAGGTTGCTTCTTGCCAACCTTGAAGCACCGTCTTTCCGCTGGCGAAAATGAAGTGCCAATACTCTAATCCGAGAAAAGTAATGATTCGATCGTCATTCTTCATCATGTGTCAGTGTCACATAATTGGCTCTCAGTTCATTCTTTCAGTCACAGTCTGTTTGCAATCACCCATCTTCTTCCGGGGGATGGCAGGTAGACAGCCACTCCCTACGGTATACTACTCATTGCATTTGTGCAATATGTTTATTTATTTGTAACCATTTTACATGTATGTGTACCGTGAATAAAGAATCTGAATCTCTCTTTTGTGAAATATACGATAAATTATCTCTGCGAGACATTTCAGAGCGCGCGAGCCAATTAATTAATTCACTGGTTGGCTGTGTTTTCACAGCAAATCCGATTATTCTTAACAATGGTGATTATTCTTTGTTATGCTTCATTGCTATTCTGGTATTCTGTTTTCTGAGTGCGAAAAGATATCTGATTGTTTAGTAAAATATCTGAATATTTATCATTTACAATGCATGCATGTTTTCAACAAGTGTGAGCAGAACGTTCCAACGAAAGACTGAGTTTATTTCCGACAGTCATAAAGTAGATGTTATTACATATTTTTTTCAAAGTTAATTTTGAAAATTTATAAATCAATAAGTCAATTGGAACACGAGTAGATTTTACATGAAAATTTCATAAAGAGTTATATGTGACAACCTGATTAGAAAATGTTCCTCATGTTATGAGGTTATGTTTCTAGTTATGCACAAATGATTTTCAAAAAATATCCAAAATTTAGTCATTGGGACATAGTGCTTTCAAAATAAATTTCAGGGCCAGAAACACCCCATGTGAAAAACTCACCAAAAAAGTATGTGACGTTTTGACTAAAAGTATCCCTTATAACAAAAGTACCATGGTAAACCATGGTAAATCCCAAAATACCCTGGCAATACCATTACAATACTGGTTTACCATGGTACTTTTTTATAAGGGATGTGACGTTTTGACTATAAAGTGTGACGTTTGACTATAAAATGTGACCTTTTGACCATTTTGAAATGTGACGTTTTGGTTGTGTGATGTTTTGACCTGTTCCCCCGAAACTGCTGTTTGCTAAATTATATATTATTATTTAGCTATTTATTTATTGAGAGTTAACAACATTTTCTACAGTCAGGGTCTCCTCGTGTCGAGATATGTCAGTTTTTTGTAAAATTCCTGTTTTAGCTAGCCATGACACATTTATACGTAAATTTCTGTTTGCTGTAAAATTCCCCCATCACATAAATAACACACATTATTTTGGACAGAAGTCTTCATTTTTTTTATTACCACCCAAGCAGTTTAGATCAGGGTCCGAATCCTCCAGAGACAGGGTCCGAATCCTCCAAAGTTAGGGTCCGAATCCCTCATGGTCCGAATTCTCCAAGTCGAGTTCCGAATACTCCAATGCTGGCACCCGCCTGCATTCACCGCCAGGACTGATAACTCTTCCTGTAAAGGTTTTAACCAGAATGGCGTTTTCAAATGAGAGGCCAATTGAAGAAGAGTTCAGAATCAATGTTCTGCTTTATTCCCAAATGGTGGCGTACTATGGCCACATGCATATAGTTTTAGGTAATTAAACGTTGCTAAGTTCATTGTTTAAAATAAAATTTATGTCCCCTGTTAATATTTTTGAATTTTATACAGAACTGGACGAGTTGTTCCCTTGGAAATTTTCGCGCGTTTTTTTTAAAATCTGCAAGCCTTGGACAAGCCGACTAAACGGCGAAGCGTAAACTCGATTTGTCCCTCCCCAGCTGCCAAGGTTGTACCAGAAACATTGCGAGAAGCAATATTACTTTCCATTCGCACTGTGGGAGAAATGGCCTAGGGCCAAGGGGGGGGGGGGGGGGGGGGGGCATCACCATCACATCACTGTCATCAGTTTACTCCCGCTCAGGTCATTGGGGGTACTCCTAAACACTGGAATTACTCCAAATAAGGCCATTTTGATTATGAGACTGGCATGATGGGTCTAATTATCCGTACATTAGAGACTCAAAAAAAAGAATTCCGAAGTACAGGACACGGAACTGGAATTCTTGCCCATTCTTCAGATTGACGGCACACAAAATGGAATAGAGTGTAGTGCCTACTGAATCAGTGCAATGCGAGTTAGTACTGTGTGGTACATGTATACCACGGTACGATTTTGGTATTATAAGGATACCAAAAACCATACCAAAACCAAATCAAAATACTGCTTATTTCGGTATTTATATTTTTCTTTCAAATGGACCATTTTTACATTCTGCTATCTTACATCCGGGACTTCATTTGCCCCCACAAACTGGCTTATTTATCAACATTGATCACACATGTACTGAACTGCTGATTAGCATTGAAAGCTTAATTTTTCACCTGTGTTTTATCAATTAAAATCCGATAGTTTACCAAATCTGTGTTCTCATCCCCAACAGCAAACATGGGAAAGACGTGATTGACCTTAATTTTACGACATACTAAAAAACAATGTACGGAAACCAACAGGTGACTTTGGATTTAGCATTATCGAAGTTCATTTGGTCGATGGTGGCACAGCAAATGCTTTGAAAATGATTTGCTGTCATTAGTAAATAATCAATTTGTACATTTTTAGCTCAACTTTGACCTAAGTCAAATTTGAGCTTATGCCATGGCCAGTTGTCCGTCTGTCCGCCAACAATTCAATACGGCTCGGGCTAGAGACTGTATTTATGAACCGATCTTTACAAAACTTCTTGGGTACCTTTGTTATCACTGTGGGACGAGAACGAGTGTTTTTGGGTCCGGTCCGAAATTCAAGACGGCAGCCTTTTTGTACAAAATTAGGTGCAATCAATACGGCTCGGGCTAGTATTGGCATTTGCAGTTGCAGTGCTGAAAGTAACACTAAATAGATCAAAGTTAGTCAAATTGGCATAATTTATGCACAAGAAAAAAACCTGTATTATATGTGATGTATCCCATGGTACTAAACATGAACAAAAATGATTATTCAAATCGGTGCTTTCATTTTTAGCTCAACTTTGGCGAAGCCAAATTTGAGCTTTTGTCATGGCCCGTTGTCTGTCTGTCCGTCTGTCCGTACGTCAACAATTGGATTCGGCTCGGGCTAGAGGCCGTATTTATGAACCGATCTTTACGAAACTTCTTGGGTACCTTTGTTATGACCGTGGGACGAGAACAAGTGTTTTTGGGTGCGGTCCAAAATTCAAGATGGCTGCCAGCCACCATTTTGTACCGACGATGCAGAAATCTGTTTTTAGTACAGAACTTCCATATGAAAGCTCTGATTTGAATAATTTTTTGTATGAATGTTTAGTACCATGGGATACATCACATATAATACGGGTTTTTCTCTCGTGCGTAAATTGTGCAAATTAGACTAATTTTGATGTTTTTGGGGGTTACTTTCAGCACTGTAAGTGCAAATGCCAATACGGCTCGGGCTAGAGGCCGTATTTATGAACCGATCTTTACGAAACTTCTTGGGTACCTTTGGTATCACCGTGGGACGAGAACGAGTGTTTTTGGGTCCGGTCCGAAATTCAAGATGGCCGATGGCAGCCATTTTGTACAAAATTAGGTGCAATCAGATTTTTGCACAGAACTTCCATATGAAAGCGCTGATTTGAATAATTTTTTGTGTGAATGTTTAGTACCATTGGATACATCACATATAATACGGGTTTTTCTTCTCGTGCAGAAATTATGCAAATTAGATGAACTTTGATTTTTTCAGTGCGACTTACAGTAAGTACACATGTCAATACGGCTCAGACTAGAGTCTGTATTTATGAACTGATCTTCACGAAATGTCTTGGGTACCTTTGTTATCACCTTGGGACGAGAACGAGTGTTTCTGGGTGCGGTCTAAAATTCAAGATGGCTGCCAGTGGCCATTTTGTACCAAAATTAGGTCTAATCAGTTTTTTGTACACAACTTCTATACAGCTCAGACTAGAGGCCATATTTATGAACCAATCTTTACGAAACTTCTTGGGTACCTTTGTTATCACCGTGGGATGAGAGCGAGTGTTTTTGGGTGCGGTTCGAAATTCAAGATGGCCACCAGCAGCCATTTTGTACCAAAATTAGTGCAATCAGTCTTTTGTACAGAACTTCTGTATGAAAGTTCTGATTTGAATAAATTTTTGTATGAATGTTTAGTAACATGGAATACATCACATATTGTAAGGGGTTTTTTTTCGTGCAGAAATTATGCAAATTAGATGAACTTTGATTTATTCAGTGCTACTTACACAATGTAAGCACACATGTCAATACGGCTCAGGGTAGAGGCTGTATTTATGAACCGATCTTCACAAAACTTCTTGGGTACCTTTGTTATCATCTTGGGATGAGAATGAGTGTTTCTGGGTACGGTCCAAAATTCAAGATGGCTGCCAGTGGCCATTTTGTACCGAAATTAGGTCCAATCAGTTTTTTGTCACAAGTTCTATACAGCTCGTATTTATGAACTAATCTTCACAAAACGTCTTGGGTACTTTTGTTTTGACCTTGGGACAGGAACAAGTGTGTTTTGGGGTGCCTTTGTTATCACTGTGCTATGAGAACAAATATTTTGGGGTTCAGTCTGACCCACTCTGGGAGACAATAGTCTGACCCACTCTGGGACAATATTTACGAAACTTCTTTGGTAGCTTTGTTATCACCGAGGGACGAGAACAAGTGTATTTGGGTGCATTCCAAAATTCAAGATGGCCGCCAACAGTCTTTTTGTACCAAAATTAGTGCAATCAGTTTTTTGTACAGAACTTCTGTATGAAAGTTCTGATTTGAATAAATTTTTGTATGAATGTTTAGTAACATGGAATACATCACATATAATACAGGTTTTTTTCTCGAGCAGAAATTATGCAAATTAACTGAACTTTGATTTGTTCAGGGTATACACAGTAAGTGCACATGTCAATACGGCTCAGGCTAGAGAATTATGCAAATTAGATGAACTTTGATTTATTCAGTGCTACTTATACACTGTAAGTGCACATGTCAATACGGCTAGGGCTGGAGGCTGTATTTATGAACCGATCTTCACGAAACGTTTTGAGTGCCTTTGTTATCACCTTGGGATGAGAATGGGTGTTTTTGGGTGCTGTCCAAAATTCAAGATGGCTGCCGGTGGCCATTTTGTACCAAAATTAGTGCAATCAGTTTTTTGTACAGAACTTCTGTATGAAAGTTCTGATTTGAATAAATATTTGTATGAATGTTTAGTAACATCACATATAATACAGGTTTTTCTCGGGCAGAAATTATGCAAATTAACTGAACTATGATTTGTTAAGTGTATACACAGTAAGTGCACATGTCAATACAGCTCAGGCTAGAGACTGTATTTATGAACCGATCTTCACGAAACTTTTTTTTTTTTTTGACAAGTTGATAAAGTGCTGAGTTAGCATTTTTAGCTTAACTTGACATAGTCAAGATAAGCTATTGCCATCACGCGTGCGGAAGTCTGTTAGTCTATGACATCTGTTCACATTTTCCTTTAGCAGCTGCACGGGCTACACCCCGCAGTTCTTGTCTGATCGCCACGAAATTTCATATGCAGGTTTGGGGTCATGTCTAGATGAGAACGTCCCCTTTTGGTCGCGATCGGGCAACCGGTATGGCTGCCCGAGCCCAAAACCCCAAAACCATTAGCACAGTCTACAGGTCGTATTGATGAAGGGATTTCATTGTAATTTGGTAGGATGCCTCTGTATAATGCCTAGATAAGAACGTCCCCTTTCGGGCATGATCTATCAACCGTGATGGCTGCCCAAGCCCGAAGCCCCAAAACTTTTAGCACAGTCTGCAGGTCATGTTTAATGTGGAGGGATTTCATTGTAACTTGGTAGGATGACTCCTTATGATGTCTGTCTAGATGAGAATTTCCCCATTTGGGCATGATCTGCCAACCGTGACTGCCGAGCCCAAAAACCTTTAGCACAGTCTACAGGTCATATTTATTGAGGAATTTCATTGTAACTTAGTGGGTTGATTTCATACAATGTCTAGATGAGAAAGTCCCCTTTTGGACGTGATTGGGCAACTGTGACGGCTACAGGGGCCCAAAGCCCGAAAACCTTTAGCACAGTCTAGAGGTCATATTTATGAAGGGATTTCATTGTAACTTGGTAGGATGACTCCAAATAATGTCTAGATGAGAACGTCCCATTTTGATCGCGATCATGCAGCCTTGATGGGTGCTCGAGCCCCAAAACCTTTAGCATAGGCAAAAGGTCATATTTATGGAAGGATTTCATTGTAACCTGTTAGGTTGACTCCATATAATGCCTAGATGATGACATCCCCTTTTGGTCGTGATTGGTCAGTTGTGATGGCTACAAGTGCCCGAAGCCCGAAAACCTTGAGCACAGTCTACAGGTCATATTTATGAAGGGATTTCATTGTAACTTCTTAGGATCACTCCAGCTGATGCCCAGATGAGATTGTCCCCTGTGGTTGCGATCGTTCAGCCATGATGGCTGCCCGAGCTCGAAGCCCAAAAACCTGTAGCACAGTCTACAGGTCATATTTATGAAGGGATTTCATTGTAACTTGGTAGGTTAACTTCATATAATGTCTAGATGAGAATGTCCCCTTTTGGACATGATTGGGCCACTTTGATGGCAAAAGGTGCCTGTAGCCCGAAAACCTTTAGCACAGTCTACAGGTCATATTTATGAGGGGATTTCATTGTAACTTGGTAGGATGACTCCAAATAATGTCTAGATGAGAACGTCACATTTTGATCGCGACCATTCAGCCTTGATGGGTGCCAGAGCCCAAAAACCTTTAGCATAGGTAAAAGGTCATATTTATGGAAGGATTTCATTGTAACCTATTAGGTTGACTCCATATAAAGCCTAGATGATGACATCCCCTTTTGGCAGTGATTGGTCAACTGTGATGGCTACAAGTGCCCGCAGCCCAAAAACCTTGAGCACAGTCTACAGGTCATATTTATGAAGGGATTTCATTGTAACTTCGTAGGATCACTCCAGATGATGCCCAGATGAGATTGTCCCCTTTGGTTGCGATCATTCAACCATGATGGCTGCCCGAGCCTGAAGCCCGAAAACCTTAAGCACAGTCTACAGGTCATATTTATGAAGGGATTTCATTGTAGCTTGGTAGGTTGACTTCATATAATATCTAGATGAGAACATCCCCTTTTGGACATGATTGGGCCACTTTGATGGCTAAAGGTGCCTGAAGCCCGAAAACCTCTAGCACTGTCTACAGGTCATATTTATGAAGGGATATCATTGTAACTTGGGAGGATGACTCCAAATAATGTCTAGATGAGAATGTATCATTTTGGCAGTGATCATTCAGCCTTGATGGGTGCCCGAGCCCCAAAACCTTTAGCATAGGCAAAAGGTAATATTTATAGAAAGATTTCATTGTAACCTGTTCGGTTGACTCCATATAATGCCTAGATGATGACATCCCCTTTTGGTCATGATTGTTGGTCAACTGTGATGGCTACAAGTGCCCGAAGCCCAAAAACCTTGAGCACAGTCTACAGGTCATATTTATGAAGGGATTTCATTGTAACTTTGTAGGATCACTCCAGATGATATTTATTTATTTATTTATTTATTGATGTTTAAGGTCACATATTTATGCACAATGGCTAATCATGACCGTGACAGTTTTACGGGTGGAGGAAGCCGGAGTACCCGGAGAGAACCACCGAGCAACGACGAGCAGCTGCCAGCTCCCCAACATCGTAACTCCGCACTGCAGCACAGGCAGGGTTAGATTGGTTGAAGACATGCGTACCATCGACGTGCAGTACGCCTTAGTACACGGTGTCATCGTGCCCCCACATGGGCAATGGGGGTGAAGTGTCTTGCCCAAGGACACAACGCGGTTGCCGCAGGTGGGATTCGAACCGAGGACCTCTCGGCTTGCAGCCTGCACCTCTACCTACTGAGCCACCGCGCCCCCCTCCAGATGATGCCCAGATGAGAATGTCCCCTTTTGGTTGCGATCATTCAACCATGATGGCTGCCAGAGCCCAAAAACCTTTAGCACAGTCTACAGGTCATATTTATTAAGGGATTTCATTGTAACTTGGTCGGTTGACTTCATATAATGTCTAGATGAGAACGTCCCCTTTGGACGCAAATTGGGAAACTGACGGCTACAGGGGCCCGGAGCCCGAGAACCTTTAGCACAGTCTACAGGCCATATTTATGAAGGGATTTTAATGTACTTGATAGGATGACTCGTTTTGGAATAATTTCACTATAAGTTGGTAACTTTTGTTGATATACGTTAACTGTGAGGGCCACATACATTAACTGTGAGGTCATATTAACCCACCCCTCAGCTCTTTAGTACAGTGTACACCTCATATTATTTTTATCATAAACATAGCATACAGGGAACAGAAATGAACATATTCCCAATTATCACAATTCTTGTCTTATTTCATAATCCTTTCATAAACATTGAACATTATCCTTTTCATCAAACGCAACACACAAGTTAAGCTACAGTGTCATTGACACTTTCATTTAACACTGGGTAATGGGGAAAATATTTAAGACTCATCTTCTCCCAAATTTCCCAGACTCTTCTTCTTTCAAATTTCACATATAACATCTTTGTAAGATTGTTTCACGTGTGTTGAAATCAAATCCCTGTGTCCATACTTGGGCTCTCTATGGGAGCCCAAATGTTTAAATTAGTGCAGTATGAGGAATATTCTTTAAAAATCTTCTTCAGATCCAGCAGGCGGAATGTTTTGATATTTGGTATACAGCATCCTTAGGGAGGTGTGATTCAAGTTTGTTCAAGCCAAGTCAGTCCATATTAGGGCTCCCTGTGGGAGACCGAATTGTAACTTAGTTCAATATGAGGAGCATTCTTTAAAAATCTTCTTCTTCACATCCACCAGTAATCTAGTATGAATATTCTGATATTTGGTATACAGTACCGTTAGGAAGGTGAGATTCAAATTTGTTGAAGCAAAGTCAGGGGGTTCATATTTGGGCTTCCTATGGGAGCCCAAATTATAACTTAGTTCAATATGAGGAATATTTTTTTTTTTTTAATTTTTCAAATCCCCCGGTCAGAATGTTTTGATATTTGGTGTAGGGTTATCTTAATGGGGCAGATACAAGTTTGTTCAAATCAGGACCCTCGGTTGATAGTTGTCAGTGTCAGGTGAGCGCTCTCAGGCCCCTTGGGGTCTCTTGTCTTCATTCAGAACTGGAGTGTCAAGACACATTCGCTCAAAAGCCAGATTGTTTTAACAGATCTAGTAAAACAAACGGTTAGATTTGGGCAGATCTTCAATGATTAACTCAGGGCATTCCACTTCAAATACTGTATTATGGTGGATGCCAGTCCGACGGGTTAGGGTACATCCCTGATTCCCACAGACCTGAAGTGTCAGGGTCTTTGGGACCCTTGGTTCCGGGAGAAACACATAAACATCAAAGAGATTATGTCTATTTGGCTAGCCGTAAAACATTGGATTGTTCACGTAGCGAACATCCATGTTCAGATTTTATCAGGCAATTCTACAGTAGTGGCTTACCGGTATCTCAGGAACCAGAGCGGCACTTCTTGAATTCATCTATTTGAATTTACAGGAGAAAATTCTCTTATTTGCACTGAGTCATCATGTTCTTATCTCAGTCCGTCATATTCCAGGTCGTCTGAACGCAGTAGCAGACTCGCTCTCAAAGAAAAGTTGCCTGTTGACTCTCGACAAACGTGTTTAGTGGAATGTCACTGTTCTCATTTGGGACAATGTCTATACTGTCTACTGAAGCTTTCTACAGTGATTTTCATTAATATTGGCAGGATTTTAACCCCTTTTAAACAATGTTTTCAGACTTAGTTTCTTTGTATTGGAAATTAGGCTTTTACCACATACTTCGTTACTTTAATTCTTGCATGGTTAGTACAACTTAATGATTGCATTTACATCAGTGATTTCTTTTATTGGTTATAGGAAATATTTAACCCTTTTTGTGCAGTCAGTTTTACTTAGTATTCCCAGCTTAAAGTTTCGGATTAAAGTTTTGCTTTTCAAGGTTGTACCTTTTATTCTTCAAACACTGTGTTACAACGTCCTTGTTTTTCATTTGGGGCAACGTCTACTGACGCTGTATACAGTGGTTTCAGTTAATATTTGCGTTAATTTAGACCTTTTCAAAACAGTTTTTGAATTTAGTTTCTTTAAATTTGAAATTGAGCTTCTAACACATACTTTGTCACTTTTTGTTCTTGCATGATCAATACAACTTTTAATAATTCCATTTACAGACCTGATTTTTTTTTTACTTGTATGCAGCTTTTTTTCTCATTACCTGAGCCCTCACAGTTTAAAATATAAAGAAATGCCTTCTGCAGCATTTTTCTTTTGTTTTGCAAAAGTAATACAGATTGGAAGGAAATGGGAGTGAGGGACTTTGTGATGCTGTCTCCAAAACTTCGTGGGAGATGGGTGGAATCAATACACCCCTCCCTCAAGCCTGGAAATAAGCAGACTCATCTGCAAAATGAGGTTCCCAGAGGGTGAATTTAGTGATGCTACCCTGCACAGCAGGGTAGCATCACTAAATTTACCCACTGTGAACCTCAATTTGAATCAAAGTCTCGGGCCTAAACAGATGACAAATTGGCCGACTGAATGGGATAACATCAGCAAATTCTCCTTCTGAGGACCTCATTCTGTAAATGACAGATAGCTTATTTCCAGGCTTGCCTCCCTCCTCCCCATGTTACCCAGAAGATAAATTCTAATTATATCATTCTCTTCAAATTTGATATTACTTTTTTATACTACCATTTGTAAAAATGGTCATATTTTATAAATGTTCTGTCTGTCTGTCCATCCATCCATCATCGGTCCGTAAACAATTGGTTTCCGACAAATAATTCTGATTTGGATTATTTGATTTCAACCAAAAGTTGATGGATAATAGATATATGTGTATTTTCCAGCTAGTAATACATGCCAAGTTTGAATATGGTTCATTTTTTACTTCTAAGACGCAGTACATATTTAATTTTATGTACTGCATCTTTAACCCTTCACCTAACACAGGCTGAAGCCAACTACAAATTATTTTTCTGAAACATCAGATTTTTTAATTTTTTACTTCTAACCATTGCTTATTCGTCCTTATTGGAGCAAGCTCATCAAGCTTGTTCCATTAATAGGTCATGAGGTATGTTTTGGGGTAGAGAAATGAAAAATAAAATTTGAATAGCAATTTTTGTATGTCACGAGTGCAGATATGGCAGATTCGTTAGGTAAATGACTAAACGGTTAACAAAAAATGGCTCAGACTGTTTTGTGTCTATGCATTGCCATTGCTCTGGGACAGACGGGCTGCATGCGTGGCATCACTCTAGTTATTCCCCCGACTTGGTTGGAGGGGGTATCTAGTGGAGAGCTGTATACGTTTGTGCCTGTTCAACATATTTGCTGCTCTAGCACAGTCATTATTTGTCGGATTCAAATAATTTTTGCCATGCTTGTCTGTCAACATGGGGGAACGGATCCTACAGCAGAATTAACAATTTCGCGTAAACATTTACAGAGTTATTTTCCCTTGTTTAACTTAAGGGATTATTATTGAAAAATGTGTCTGTCCAACATATTTGCTGCTCCAGCTCTGTCGTCATACGTTGAATTCAATTAATTTTTACCATGCTTGTTCCTCAGGACGGGGGAACGGATCCTACAATAGAATTATCTTCGCATGAGCATTTACAGTGTTATTTGCCCTTGTTTAACTTAGGGGATGATTAAAAAATGTGTCTGTCCAACATATTTGCAGCTCTAGCTCTGTCATCATACGTTGGATTGAAATAATTTTTGCCTTTTTGATGGCATAATGCTATCCATGATATTGCAGGAGGGGGCATATGCCACGCTTCGCGTTGCTCTTGTTGTTATAGTGTCTGTATTTCATTGAGTTTTGTTTAAGTAAAAAATCTGGAACTGAAGCTTGACTCTTTTATTACAGCTGCCTTTGAAACCGAAACCGAGGCAAAATTGCTCAAGCAAACAGCTCTAATTTCTGTTCTGGGTAGGAAAAGCAATCTGCAGCAGGGAATGAGTTAATAATTGAAACTTGATTTATTTCAGATGATGATAAATTTGTCCAGAAACTTATGGAGAGGATGGGATGGTAGAAGGTGAAAGGAGTCAGGTCTTGGGACAAATGAAGATGGGATGACTGATATCATTAGAATGTAGAAGAAAGTGATAGTCCAGGTATTTGTATATTCTGTACATGATTTTTCTGGGTAACAACAATACAAAAGAATCTAATTAGGCTTTTCCCTCTGGAAAAGACTATTGTTTTTCTACGGATTATTATTTTTTTTTTTTGTTTGTTTTTTTTTTTTTTTCCACACATTTTTGTCCGTACGATTCAGAAGCCATTTTCGAACCAATTTTCACACAATTTGGCACACGTATAGAGGGGCAAAAAATCTAAAAATGTACCAAAGCAGAATTTTCGATTTAACCCTTATTTCGCCGGAATTGGCAAAAAACTGTCAAAATTGGGGCTTATCGGCACTTTCTCGAAACACGTCTTATAGATTTTTTTCAAACATTCATCATTGCTAGACCTACCCATGACACGACCTTTGATCCACACGACATACTAGGCGATGCATATGGTAACCCTCCACAGGCTGCCAAACATCGAAATTTTGATGAAATTGGCCAGTTTCAGACCCCCACAGCACCCAAACGATACCCGAGAGGTAAACATAACTTCCTTTATTGGAAGTGGAATTCACCGAGGATCATTTTTGTAAGTAATAAGGGTGTTCAAAAAACCAAGTGTTAACCCATTTTGGGCTGGTTAAACAGCAATACCCCCCCATAAAGCTCAAAAATTCATGTTTTTCGTGGATTTCTCTAAACGAGTCTTATAGTATTTTCAAGAAAAATTTGTCACTCCCAGGCCTTGGGGTAACAATAGAAGTTGCATGGACAAAATACTGCGGTGAGCATTTGTTAACCCTCCACGGGCTGCTAAAAGTCAAAATTGTGATAAAAAGGGCTGTTTTTGGACGCCAACAGCACCCAATGGGTACGCCACAAAGAAAAGTGCCTTCCTTTATCGAGCGCACAATCTATACGCAAACATTTTTGTAAGTTGTAAGGGTATTCAAAAGTCGAAGTCTTAACCCATTTTGGACAGGCTAAAGAGAGAGACCCCTTAAAATCTTAAAATTCCCATTTTCTGTGGGTTTCTCTAAAAACATTCTGTAGGTTTTCAAGAAACATTAACTACTCGCAGGTGTTTGTGTGATATTACAAGTTGCATGGACAAAATATTCCGGTGAGCGTTTATTAACCCTCTAGAGGCTGCCAAAAATCGTAATTTTGTTGAAATGGGTTGTTTTCGGACACGCACAGCACCCAATGTGTACCAGAGAAATAAACATAATCTCCTTTGTTGGAAGTGGAATTCATCGTGGGTCATTTTTGTAAGTAATCAGAGTATTAAAAAAACCAAGCGTTAACCCCTTTTGTGGTTGTCAATTGTGATACCCATCAAAAGCTTAAAAAATTATGTTTTCCCTGGATTTCTTAACAAACATCTGGTAGAGTTTTCAAGAGAAAATGGCCACTGATAGGTCTTGGTGTCACATTACCAATTGATAGGATAAATTATTCCGGGAAGCATTTATTAACCCTCCATGGGCGGCTAAATGTCAAAATTTTGAAAAAATAGTCTGTTTTTGGACACCAACAACATCAAATGGGAATGCAACAGAGATGCATAACTTCTTTTACCGGACGCAAAACTGATAGGGAAACATTTTTGTAAGTAGTAAATGTATTCAAAAATCAAGGTCTTAACCCATTTTTGACTGGTTAAGGAGATATACCCCTTAAAAGGTTAAAATTCCAGTTTTCTGTGGATTTCTCAAAAAAAAATTTCAAGAGGAATTGACCACTCGCAAGTCTTCGAGTGACATTACAAGTTGCATGAACAAAATGTTTCGGTAAGCATTTGTTAACCCTCCAGAGACTGCCAAGCATAGACATTTGGAGAAAATGGGCTGTTCTTGGGCAACCATAACACCAAATGTGTACCTACGAGATAAACATAACCTCCTTCATTGGAAGTGGAATTCACCGTCGATCATTATTGTAAGTAATGAAGATATTCACAAAACCAAGCATTAACCCTTTAGAGCTGGTTACAGAGAGATACCCCTCAAAAGGTTAAAAATTCGTGTTATCTGAGGATTTCTTTAAAAACATCCGGTAGATTTTCAAGAAAAAATGGCCATTCTCAGATCTTAGTGTGACATTACAGATTGCATGTACAAAATATTCCTGGAAGCATTTGTTAACCCTATGCAGGTTCTCAAACATCAAAATGTTGATAAAATGGGCTGTGTTTGCATACCCACAGTACCTGAATTTGAGACGAGAGATCAAAATAAGTGGAAGTAGAATTCACTGAGAATTATTTTTGGAAGTAATAAGAGTATTCAGAAAACAACACTTAACCAGTTTTGGGCTGGATAAACAATGATACCCATCAATAGCTTAAAATTCATGTTCTCCCGGGATTTCTCTGAAAACATCTTGTAGATTTTAAAGAAAAAATGGCCATTCGCAGTTCTTGGTGTGACATTACAAGTTGCATGAATGAATATTCCTGTTAGCACTTGTTAACCCTCTACAAGCTGCCAGACATCAATATTTTGGATGCATTTGAGATAAAATAGACCATTTTCAAATAGCCACAGCTCTACGTGGGTATGTATCAAACAAAAATAACTCCTTCTGTCAGTCATTAACTTGTTGGACGACGATATTGACATTAACCCACTCCACCGTTAATGATGGTTTTTACCTAAACAATTTTTTTATCAAACTGAGTCGTTTGAGACTACCAGACTCACCTTTCTCATAACATCAATGAAGGAACTTCAGTGAGACAGTTAGAAACAATTCATCAGTCACTGTGGGGTCATGAAAAATCATGGAATCTCATCGGGAAAAGCCATGATTCTCCAGAATCATAAAGTCTAGTTCTATAATTCATTTTGTCAGGCAGATTTATACAAATATATTCCTTTTGTCTATCAGCTCCAGGGCTTATATTTCATCTAAATTTGTGAAAATCCATTTGGATTCTCGTGAAAATGGTTGCGAGAATCCATACCTACTATGAGTGTCCCAAGTCCCATGACGCCACCATGGTTCAACCACTGTTGTATACTGATAACACATGTTAACCTTTTACCCAACACACCTTTTTAATTTTTAAAGCTAAATTTGATAATTTTTAAACAATAAATAATAAATAAATGATAAAATAATTAAATGAACAATATTTACCAATAAAATCTTACAAATATGGCTGTCGTTGGAACCGGCTCAATGAGCCGGTTCCAACGACAGCCATATTTGTGAAATGTTTTTGACAAAGTGTCAGGATATTTCAGGTCATGTTAGCCTTCTATTGGTTAATTTGTTGCCGCTGTGATAGATAAAGGGTTAAATTGACTCAATTCTTTTTACGCAAATCCTAGCAGAGGTGCAGCGAGAATCTACATGGATTCTCGTCGGTTTTATTGTGCGAATCTTTGTGCGAATCGATTCTCAGATTCTCGTCGAAATATAAGCCCTGAGCTCTGCAGAAAATAAGCGATTGATCATTTTGTTTGCCTCAACAGAAATATGTTGACCAAATTTTTTTTCATTTGCATTACAAGACCATGGCCAAATAATCGAATTGCTCTCCATATTCATAGCTTAACAGACCATGATCTATTTCATGATGATGATTAATGGTTAACCGATAAGGATTTGTGAGTGCCGATATCAGATAGTAGTATGTTCACGAATGCATAGAATAGTGTTAATTTTACAGTACAGTCAAGTTGATTGGTTCGTTGACCTCAAAAACACGTCGTGTGTATCAAAATAAAAATACGATGTCAGCGGAAACAATTTAACATCGAGTCATTTTTGATAAATGATCAAAAACTCCACATTGTTAACTTGTTTTTGCTGATGTCGTATTTCATAGAGTCATCACATGACATGTGGCGGTGCGTTGTAAGCATCTATTGTTATAGACCCCATATTATATTGAGATTGATATATCCTTAAGTTGATAATTATGTGAGAAAGATTTTTTTTATTGCTGCATTTTCTGACTGGTCTCACTCATTTGCACTCAGTGACCTTGTTTACATCTTTGTTACACTGATCTACAATTATTGTACATATAGCTGTTGATTGTTTAAGTAGGTCAGGGACCTTGTTTACTTGGATTGTGACAGAATCACCTGGAAACTGATAGAAACTGACAGAACATTGTAGACATTTCATCTTCTAGGACATTCTGTCTGGTTACTATATAAAGGTTTGTCAACAGAATTCCAAAACTCATTCTTTTAGAAAGCTATTTCAGAAAGACTCATTTCAGTTATTTCCATTGAAGATTATTATTGTTTCAGAACAGTGCATTTATTATAGAAGCAGTGCTTCTTTGTGAATTTGGAAGATTGATTCCAAAAGAGTATTTTTGAAGAGAATTTGTTCATCTTGGAAAAGAGAATTTATACTTTCTGTGAAACAGAATAATAATATTTTGTGAAAAGCCAGGATTCTACTGGATTATTTGGAAATTATCTGTGGCACCAACACTTCTTGGATTTTTACTCCATTTGAATTTTGCGGAGAATTTTATTATATTTTATTGGAGACTGCTGAAATTTCTAAGTGAAAATTTTATTACAAATCTACGGGATACTGTTTCTGAAGAGACATTCTTGGATTTAATACTACATCTACCAGCTGGTAACTTTCTTCAGAAGATACTTCACCACTGGATTACTGGATTCTGTCAAACTGTACTTTGGACTAATTCTATAATTGATAAGTACCATTGTTTTTATTTTCTGTAACCCAATTAGTGTAAAAGATCTTTGTATTATTTTTTTTATTAATTTTTTTTAATTAAATTTCAGAATAGTTAAATTCATAGTTTTTGTAGCTGATTCTCGGATTTCTTTCTGTTACCAATATCAATAATATTTCCATACCGTAACAGAAATTGGGGGCTCGTTGCCGAGATTGAATATAAGATTATGAGAAAGCTTTATTTGCATATTGCAATTATTATTTTGGCGCACTTTCAAAACATTTAAATTTTCTTAGAAAATTTCAGTATTATTATTCATATAATATAAGAAGCAGCAAACCTTTTCATCATGGTGTTTATTGTGACAGAATTTATATCTGAATTTGAAAGCTCTCCTAGTTTGGCCCTTTTAGAATCTCTTAAGAAGGAGGATTTATTCCAACTTGCTCATTATCTAAAATTACCTCCCACCCCTGGTCTAAACAAGCATGAACTTAAACAGCTCATTGTTAATCATTATATGGAGGAAGGCCTTTTGCCTCAGTCTGAAACTCCTCCCTCTGAACCACAACCTACTTATGCCCTTGAACTCAAAAAGTTAGAATTGGAATTAAAAAAGTTAGAAATGCAACAAGAAATGAAAAGACAGGAAAATGAAATAAAATTAAAAGAAACTGACGCTCAAAAAGAAAGGGAACAAATACAAATTCAGGCTCAAAAAGAAAAAGAGGATAGGGAATTAAAATTAAAAGAATTAGAAGCTCAAAAAGAAATGGAACAAATTCAGGCTCAAAAAGAAATGCATTTAAGGGAAATTGAAATTCAGGCCCAAAAGGAAATAAAAATAAAAGAATTAGAATCTCAACGTCAAGGCTCAAATGTAATTTCCCCAAGTAGATTTGATGCAACTAAACATGTTAGGCTAGTTCCCCCCTTTCAAGAAAAAGAAGTTGATAAATATTTTTCACATTTTGAAAAAGTGGCCAAGGGATGTCTGGACTTTGCTATTACAAAGTGTTTTGAAAGGGAAAGCCCAAGAAATCTATTCCGCTCTATCTTCTGAGCAAAGCGATAATTATGACACTGTTAAAGAGGCTATACTTAAGGCATATGAACTTGTTCCAGAGGCCTACAGGCAGAAATTCAGAAATTATTATAAAAACGAAAACCAAACTCATGTGGAATTTGCCAGAGAAAAGCGAAATTTATTTGACAGGTGGTGCCATTCAAAAGAAATAGGGAAAGATTTTATAAAATTAAAGGAAATGATGCTAATTGAAGAGTTTAAAGGAAAGATCCATTCAGATATAAAGGCCCACCTGAATGAACAAAAAGTTGACACATTAATAAGAGCAGCAGTATTAGCCGATGACTATGCCCTAACTCATAAAATGAGTCGTAACTCTACAAATGTTTGGCCTCACAAGAATTCTTTCCAAAGTGGACCTAGACCAACTTCAGATATTTCTCATCCTTCCAATCCTCCAAACTTTTCACCACCCAAATTTAATAGGAAGCCTAATGAGAATAAGTCATCTAATGCCAGTCCTATACCATTACGACCCAATAGTTCAACTAAAACTTGTAATTATTGTAAGAAAGCAGGTCATTTATTATCTGATTGCTGGCTGTTAAAAAGGAAAAATGAGTCCTCTACTTCACAGAATGCACTAGCATGTGCCCCATGCCCTGAAAATTATGTAATAAAGTAAGATGCTTTAGAAAATTATAAGCCATTTATTTCTGAAGGCTTTGTTTCCCTTGAGGGGGATAAGCACTGTTCCTTACCAATAAAAATACTGAGAGACACAGGGGCTACTCAGTCTTTAATGTTAGAAGGCATTTTGCCCATTTTCTGAAGAAAGTGCTACAGGGGCACAAGTTCTTATATCAGGTGTTGAGTCGAACTCTTTAAATGTCCCACTTCATAAAATAAATTTAAGAAGTAGTTTAGTAAATGGGACTGTGACAGTAGGAATCAGACCTACTCTACCTGTAAAAGGTATTTCTTTATTATTGGGAAATGACTTAGCTGGTGACAAAGTCACTGTAGAACCTCAAGTGGTGGATAAGCCGAGCACGGATGAAAGTATTATTAATTTGAAGGAATGTTTTCCTTTTGCCTTTCCAGCATGTGCTGTGACTCGGTCCATGGCAAAGAAAGCTGAGGTTGATAACAACCTCAATTGTGTTGATTTAAACAGCAAAGCTGAGGATAAAAACAGTCACAGAATTACGGATTCTGAAGATATTGATTTGTCTCAGACATTTTTGAGTCAGTGTGATGACTCCTCTAGAAATTGTAAACAGGCCACTACACCTGAGAGTGAAAGGGGGACCTCCTTGAATGTCATTTCCCGGACATCTTTAACTCAGGAACAGGAAAGTAATCCTGACCTTGCCGAGCCACGTGAAAGGGCTCTCACAGAGGCAGAAGCCCAAAACTCCCCTGTCTGTTATTTTAAAAAATCTGATGTACTCATGAGGAAATGGCGACCACCAAAAGTACCCTCCAATAGTGATTGGGAGGTTATTTATCAAATAGTTGTCCCCCCTAAATACCGGAAGGAAATAATAAGCCTGGCTCATGAAAATCCAATGGCTGGACATTTGGGAGTTAGGAAAACCTACTCTCGTATACAACAGTGTTTTTACTGGCCCAAGCTTCGACAGGATGTTGTTGAATATTGTAAAACCTGCCACACCTGTCAAATTGTAGGAAAACCCAACCAGAAGATTCCTCCTGCTCCCCTTCAACCAATCCCTGCTTTTGAGGAGCCATTTAGTAGAATTATTATTGATTGTGTTGGCCCATTGCCAAGAACAAGATCTGGAAATGAATATCTTCTTACCATGATGTATGCTTCTACACGATTTCCGGAGGCTATTCCTCTAAGAAATATTAAAACTAACACTATAGTTAAGGCCTTGATAAAATTTTTCACGACTTTCGGTCTACCCAGGTCAGTGCAATCAGACCAAGGCTCAAATTTTATGTCAAACATTTTTCAGCAGGTGATGTATGAGCTCAAAATTAAGCAGTACACATCAAGTGCTTACCATCCCGAAAGTCAAGGTGCTCTTGAACGCTTCCATCAAACACTGAAGACCATGTTAAAGGCCTATGGGGAGGATAATGAGAAGGATTGGGATGAAGGAGTACATCTCCTCTTATTTGCAGTCCGTGAGACTGTACATGAATCTTTGGGTTTCAGCCCTTTTGAATTAGTGTTTGGACACTCAGTGAGGGGTCCACTCACTGCTTTGAAGGAGAAATGGCTCGAGGAAGAGCCACCTGAAATTTCTCTCCTGGACTATGTGTACTCTTTTAAGGAAAAATTGCACCAGGCCAGAGAAATGGCAAATAAACATTTAGAGAAAGCCCAGAGTCATATGAAGACCTGGTATGATAAAAAGGCGAAATTTCGCTCCTTTAAACCTGGGGACAAGGTGCTAGTATTATTCCCTGTAAACGGCAATGCTTTACAAGCAAGATATTCAGGCCCTTATATTGTTAAGCACAAGATCAGTGATACTGATTATGTTGTTGAGACTCCCGATAGACTCAAAAATACTCAGCTGTGCCATATAAATATGTTGAAAACATATTATGAGAGAGAACCAAACTCTCTACCAGTCTCAACAGTCACCCACATGGATGAGCTGGAAAATCCTGTAGAGGATATTCATGAAGGCGGCGAAAATGTACCTCTGAAGTTACAGAACTCAGATGTCCTGAGAGATCTACAAAATAAAACAGATTATTTGCTGCCTGACCAAAGAAAAGATTTAGTTGATTTAATTTTCAAATAACACTTATTTCCCGATGTGCCTAGTAGGACATCTATTATTTTTCATGATGTTGATGTAGGAGAGGCAAATCCCATCAAACAGCATCCATACAGATTGAACCCTTTCAAAGCTCAGGTCATGAGAAAGGAAATACAGTATATGCTGGACAATGATATCATAGAACCTAGCCATAGCAACTGGAGTTCGCCCTGTATACTTGTCCCAAAACCTGACTGGAGTTACCGATTTTGTACAGATTACCGTAAAGTGAACAGCCTCACCAAAACAGACAATTATCCAATTCCAAGAATTGATGACTGCATTGACAAACTTGGCCATGCTAAGTTTGTGACAAAATTTGACTTGTTAAAGGGTTATTGGCAAGTCCCTTTAACAGAAAAAGCAAAAGAAATATCTGCTTTTGTTACCCCATTTGGATTATATCAATATAAAGTAACCCCTTTTGGCATGAAAAACTCTCCGGCAACATTCCAGCGCATGGTTAACCACTTAATTGCAGACTTAGATCACAGTGAAGCTTATATTGATGATGTTATTATACACACAGATACAAATTGGGCTGATCATCTAAAGCATATTCAAGAATTTTTTGACAAAGTGACCCAAGCTAACCTAACTATTAACTTGGTAAAATCAGAATTTGGCAAAGCAACTGTAAATTATTTAGGTCATGTTGTGGGTCAGGGGCAGGTGAGGCCGATTGCAGCAAAAGTTGATGCCATTGTAAAATTTCCAGTACCGAGCTCTAAAAAAGAGCTGATGAGATTCTTGGGCATGGCTGGATATTATAGAAAATTTTGTTTAAATTTCTCAGATGTTGTCTCCCCTTTGACCAGTTTATTGAGCAAAAGGGTTGAGTTTGTTTGGACTGAGGAATGTCAGAAATCCTTTAACCGAATAAAAACTTTATTAAATAATTCCCCTGTCCTGGCCAGTCCCAATTATGAAAAGCCCTTCAAATTATTTATAGATGCAAGTGACAATGGAGCAGGTGGGTATATTGCCCAGGATGATTCCCAAGGTATTGATCACCCTGTATGTTATTTCTCCAGAAAATTTCTCAAACATCAAAAGAATTACTCTACAGTAGAAAAAGAAACTTTGGCCCTAATTTTGGCATTAACCCATTTTGATGTGTATCTAGGAACCACCCTATGCCCAATTACAGTTTACACCGATCATAACCCCTTAACTTTTATCAATAAAATGAAAAACAAGAATCAAAGATTATTGCGATGGAGTTTAGCCCTTCAAGAATATAATTTAGAGATTAGGCATATTTCGGGAAGAGATAATGTTGTAGCTGATGCTCTTTCCAGAATATCCTAATTTAAAATGATATGATCGGTCCCTATTCACTTCAAGTGTATATATGTTTATTAAAAAAAAATAAAATTGTGAAGATTATGGTGTGTGTGTATTGTAAACCAGTCAGAGTCTGCCAAAATTATGTAAAAAGTTTTCAGTACCTTCAAACTTTTTCTTTTAAGGCGGGGTGTGTTATAGCCCCCATATTATATTGAGATTGATATATCCTTAAGCTGATAATTATGTGAGAAAGATTTTTTTTTATTGCTGCATTTTCTGACTGGTCTCACTCATTTGCACTCAGTGACCTTGTTTACATCTTTGTTACACTGATCTACAATTATTGTACATATAGCTGTTGATTGTTTAAGTAGGTCAGGGACCTTGTTTACTTGGATTGTGACAGAATCACCTGGAAACTGATAGAAACTAACAGAACATTGTAGACATTTCATCTTCTAGGACATTCTATCTGGTTAATATATAAAGGTTTGTCAACAGAATTCCAAAACTCATTCTTTTAGAAAGCTATTTCAGAAAGACTCACTTCAGTTATTTCCATTGGAGATTATTATTGTTTCAGAACAGTGCATTTATTATAGAAGCAGTGCTTCTTTGTGAATTTGGAAGATTGATTCCAAAAGAGTATTTTTGAAGAGAATTTGTTCATCTTGGAAAAGAGAATTTATACTTTCTGTGAAACAGAATAATAATATTTTGTGAAAAGCCAGGATTCTACTGGATTATTTGGAAATTATCTGTGGCACCAACACTTCTTGGATTTTTACTCCATTTGAATTTTGTGGAGAATTTTATTATATTTTATTGGAGACTGCTGAAATTTCTAAGTGAAAATTTTATTACAAATCTTCGGGATACTGTTTCTGAAGAGACATTCTTGGATTTAATACCACATCTACCAGCTGGTAACTTTCTTCAGAAGATACTTCACCACTGGATTACTGGATTCTGTCAAACTGTACTTTGGACTAATTCTATAATTGATAAGTACCATTGTTTTTATTTTCTGTAACCCAATTAGTGTAAAAGATCTTTGTATTATTTTTTTTATTAATTTTTTTTAATTAAATTTCAGAATAGTTAAATTCATAGTTTTTGTAGCTGATTCTCGGATTTCTTTCTGTTACCAATATCAATAATATTTCCATACCGTAACAGCTATCAAGGGGAAGATCAGATCAATCAATGAGATTAGACAAATCATAATTGCCGGAAATCATCATTGTGCAACTTAATAATAACACATTGGCCAGCTGCTTATTAAGCTTGTTACTGCTTGTAGGAGATTTTGAATTAAACATAAATAAGAACAGTTTTGATCCTGTGGTTTTCCCTGTAACAATCAACACGAACCGATGTTCAAACACTTCTACCAATGGTCAAACGATGGCTTAAAAGTATCAGTATCAAGTGTAGAATGTAGATGTGCATGTGGTCAGGAATTTTCGATACGACAATTTCTTTTCAACCTACTCACAATTGTTTACAATTGGCTGTAACATAAGTGCAAGCCCTACTTCGGAACTAACTCAAGCTTTTAGAATCTTTTCCAAACGAGTTGGAAAAGTACTAGAGTGCAAAAGCACGAAAAAGATCGAAAAAAGGGTCGAGCGAGACCAGCGCTCGAAATTACAGGTACTCTCTCTGCACACCTCTTGCGTTTACCGAGCGCATGCGCAACAAACCGTGACGTCAATTCCTTTATTTTCCGCCATTGTTCATGGTCGGAAATTTTTGTGACTGTGCTGTTTATGATACTAATTCTTCGTGAACAACTTATTAATCGTCTTTAGTGTGCTACTGGATTGTATCCTTTTTCAAGCTACCAAATTATTACTCTACATTTAATGTTAATTTGTATTATTATTGCTGTGCTTTTCACACTTTATCTTGCCTTTCCCCCACGTGTGAACACGACCTTCGTTCTGTTTTCCGTCGGCGGGAAGCTTGATTGTTGTATTTATATCATGCCTAAGACTATTCCTTGTACCTCTTGTTTGCAGGTGAAACATGTGGACGATTCCCATACCACATGTGTCACTTGCAACAATTGCACTCAGGCCCAATCATGTGGTATCTGTGGGGTTTGGTCCTCTAAATTTTGGGCTTCTGTTAACAAGGTGGTTCTTTCCAGAGCTAGAACCCCTCGTTCTCGGGGTAAGGGTAGCCGTGCCGTTGCAGACATTTCTGCTGGTGCACGTGGTGACTCTGTCACACAGGATTCGGATCTGACTTCTGTGGCGAGCTCCTCTGCAACTGTTGACGGTGTTTGTTCTGTGATACCTGATGAGGAGACCGCGGTCTCTTTGTCTTCGGATGTCACTATTGAGGCGTCTGTTTTCGTTGAGAGCTTTTCCGAGGTCAACTCGGTAACCCTCTCCGATCTGCCTCCAACACCGTCCACCGTTGTTGAGGGGGTTGCTACTCCAGATCCTATTCTGTCTGATGGTGGCTCTTCCATCTCTTCTGGGGATGGTCTACAGTCTCGGGGGACCGAGGCTGTATCTGCTGGTGTGTCTGTGTGTTCTCAGCCTCCCCCAGCCTCGCGGCGAGGCTGTGCGGGTTTGCTGTCTGCTCCATCTCATCTGGCTAGGTTTGCTCCTAGTCGGTTGAGCCGGCCGGTCGCTTCGGCAGCGATTCCTCGTCCCTCGAGTGAATCGTTTATTGTTCCACCTTCGCCTGCTAGTGTGCCGACTAGCGGGATGCTGTTGGGACGTTGGCATCCAGGGCCTGCTGTTCGGCAGCGGTCAGTGACAGCCCCGGTTAGCTGTCACTCTCGGAACCTTCCTCCGGTGATTCCTCACTGTGTTCCGAGTCTGGGTGTCGATCGATGCTTGCCGTCGGTCTCAGAGGATAGGCAGTTGGGGCCGTCTGCTGCGCAGAGGTCAATGACAGGTTCCTGTCATTCTTGGGACAATCCTCCGGTGTCTTCTCACCGTGTCCTAGGTCCAGCTACCGATCGACGTGCGCCGTCGGTCCCTTTCGAGGATTTGCAGGCAGGGCCTTCTGTTTCGCAGAGGCCAGTGATGGCTCCTGGGCGTCACAATCGGGACTATCCTCCGGTGTCTTCTCACCGTGCTCCTATTCTGTCTGCCGATCGACGTTCGCCGTCGGTCTCTTCTGAGGATTTGGGTTCTTCTACCAGAAGGGTCCATTGGGAGGACACTCCGTCGGGCGTTTCTGCTGCGACGGATTCTCAGGGTGACCTACGCCAGGCCGTTTTGGCGCTCACCCGGTTGCTTTCTGGCAACCCTCAAGTTGGCCTCCCTGTGCCTCCTGAGGCACAACCTCCTTTGGTCGGTCGCCGAGATGTCTCGCCTGGCCCCTTGGATACTGCACAGTATTCACAGGAGGTTTCTGCTGGTCAGCCCGAGTTGGGCTACGTCTCCTCTGCTACGGAGGATGACGAGTATCTTGAAGGTGATGGTCCCCCCTCGTCAGTCTTGGGGCAGGCTTTGGATTTCGTCTTTGGCTTATTGCCGGACGTTCTACCTTCCGACCAGCCTTCTGTGACCGTCCGGCCGCGGTCCACTGTGGAGCGCCGTAACCCTGTTGAGCCTTCTAGCTCCGGGGCTTTGCGTCCTCTGCAATCGGCTCAGGTGGTTGAGTCCTTCCAGGGCTTAGACGCCAAAATGCGTTCTAAGGCCCTTAAGGGTTCCTTCTTTTCTAGAGCTGATGCCTTCCTGCCTCCATCGCGGTTTCGTGTTTACGATTCCGTCTCTCCACCAGTCTTCCAAGGGATGACTACTGTGGATGAGGATTCTTCTTCCCTCGGGTTGACTAAGCCTAAGTCGGCAGTTCTCCCGATGTCGGTAGTTGAGTCTATGGTGGGCCTGTCCCGAGAGATGCTGGGTATGTTATCTCTCGCGGACCATGTTGTCGCTGCTCTGGCTGAATATTTTCCACCAGGGGAGTTTGATGATGCTCAGGCGCCTTTTCGCGTTTTGTCACAGGCTCTTATGAACTTGACTCACGCTCACGCCTGTAACACGGCCAATTTGGAGCTGGCACGCCGGGATGCGGTTTTGGATTCTTTACCATCCCTTCCTTCTGAGCAACGTGCTGTTCTGAGGTCTGCCTCTTTGGTAGGACCTCAGTTGTTCCATGGTTCCGTGGAAGCTGTTCGTGGCGAAGTTCTTCGTCATTCGAAGGACCAGCTTTTGCTGAGACAGCTTGACCCACCTGCTGCTGCGGGTGGGGGTCGTTCCAGGCCCGCCAAGCGTGCTGCTGCGTCTGCCTCGTCGGCGACGTCTGCTACGCCTTCGGCTCCGTCTGCTCCTTCTGCTCATAAGAAGCGCCGACGTGGCCAGGCCCGCTGGCAGCCTCAGGCTGGAAAGTCTCAGGACTCTGTCACTTCCCGAGGTGGTTTCTCCTCTCGGGGGCCTCGTCGAGGCCGCAAGTGAAGGTTCTCACCTCGATTCGCCTCCAGTCGGAGGAAGGCTGTCGCTGTTTTACGACCGTTGGACAGAGATAACGTCGGACTCTTGGGTCCTCGACGTCATTCATTCCGGTCTGCGACTGTCCTTCCATCGGCACCCCAGTTTATCTCGGGTGCCCCTTCCGACTCAGGTCCCTTCAGATTCTCTGCGTCGGGACCTTCTGGTGCAGGAGATCGACAATCTCCTCACCAAAGGGGCGATCGAGGTGGTCAGGAACACCCTTTCACCGGGGTTTTACTCGAGACTTTTCTTGGTGCCGAAGAAAAACGGCCAATTTCGTCCTGTCATCGATCTGAGTACCCTGAACGAGTACATAATTGCTCCTCGTTTCAGTATGGAGACTTTCCGGTCGGTTCGACGTTCAGTTCATCAGGGCGATTTTGCGGCCAGTATCGACCTGAAGGATGCCTACTTCCATGTACCCATTCATCTGGCGTCACGGAAATACCTTCGGTTCTCGTTTCGGGATCGAGTTTTTCAATTCAGAGCTCTCCCGTTCGGTTTGAACCTGGCTCCTTGGGCCTTCACCCGACTGATGTCACATGTGCTTGCTTTCCATCGCACTCAGTCGGCGGTGACTTCGTCCGCCTACCTAGACGACATCCTCCAACGGCACCACGATGCTGCTGTTCTGGAGTTCGATGTCCGGCAGTTTCTTTGCCTTCTAGCGTCGCTGGGTTTCAGAGTCAATCGCGAGAAGTCGGATCTTCTTCCTTCTCAGCGATTCCGTCATTTGGGGATGGATTTCGACACTCTTCACAATGTAGTGTCGGTTCCCCAGGCTGGGGCGACGATTCTTTCCGCCTTGACTCGGGACCTGCTTCAATCTTCCTCGGTCTCGGCCAGGACTTTCCTTCGGATGCTGGGCCTTTGCGGTTCGGTGACCGATCTCATTCCGCTCGGTCGCTTGTTTGTCCGACCTCTCCAACACTTCCTGTTGGATCATTGGCGTCCGAATGTAGATCCGCTGGACCTGGAACTCACTATTCCTCGGTCTCTGCTTTGTCACCTCCGCCCTTGGGCAAATATTCCCTGGCTGACACAGGGTGTTCCGTTGGATCTTCCTTTGGCCGATCGCATCCTTACTGCGGATGCCAGCGATCGGGGCTGGGGTGCGACGTTGGACCCTCTCGGTCTGTCTGCTCACGGAGAGTGGGACAGCGAGCAGGTGGACCTTCATATCAACCAGAAGGAGCTCCTTGCTCTTCTGTTGAGTTTTCGGCTTTGGATCCCTCATCTGTCGGACCATGTTGTCCTACTTCTTTCGGACAATTCGACAGTAGTGGCCTACATACGGAATCAGGGAGGCACTCATTCGATTCCTATGTATCGGCTGTCTCGGGATCTTCTTCTGTTGGCACGGGATGTGGACGCTCGGGTGTCCATTCGACACATTCCCGGGCGTCTCAACGTCCTAGCAGACTCCCTGTCCCGACGCGACAGTGTCCTTCCAACCGAATGGATGCTACATCGGTCGGTGTTTCAGGCGATTTGCGAGCAGTGGGGTCGTCCTCAGGTCGACCTTTTCGCTACTCGCTGGAATCATCAGGTAGAGACTTTTGTCTCCCCTTGTCCAGATCCTCTGGCATTTGCAGTAGACGCTCTGTCTCTGGACTGGACAGGCTGGGTCGGCTATGCCTTTCCTCCTGCACCGATTCTTCCTCAAGTTTTAGCGAAGATTCGTGCTTGCAGTTGCAGGATCATTCTGATCACACCCCTGTCTCCACAGAGGGTGTGGATCAATCTGCTGCGGCCTCTATTGGCCGATCGACCGATTCGTCTACCTCTACGTCGCGATCTTCTTTCACAGGGTCGTCCCAGGAAGTATCACAACAACCTGGCGAGCCTGTCCCTTCACGCCTGTCTTTTATCAGGTCCAGTCTCCGACGTAGAGGTTTTTCGAGACGATCAGTGGAGTGCATTTCTGCATCGCGGCGACCTTCCACTGGAATGACTTATGCCGCCAAGTGGAAGGTTTTCTGCCGCTGGTGTTCAGATCACAATGTGAATTACCGTGATCCGTCTATCGCTCAAATTGCGGATTTTCTGGTTTTTCTTTTTGACTCCAAGGGCCTCCAGCCTATTACGATTAAGGGCTATCGGTCTATGCTGTCTGATACTTTCTCTTATGTGGGAAAGCAGTGTATCGGTCGTAATCTTTTCCTCTCCAAACTTATTCGGCACTTTTCTTTGAAGAGGCCTCGAGTTTTGCGTCTTACACCCAAGTGGAACTTGGCATGGGTGTTGCACTGTTTGGAGGGGGCGCCTTTCGAGCCTTTATCTGAGACCGACATGCGTTTTCTCACCTATAAGACGGCTTTTCTTCTAGCGTTTGCTTCTGCTCGTCGAGTCAGTGAGCTTCATGCGCTATCTGTTGATTCTGCCTTCTTCCGAAATGAGGCTAACAGTGTTACATTCACTACTGATTGCTCTTTTCTGGCTAAGAATCAACTCCCCGATTCGGTACCTCCTCCCATCTGCATTCGGGCTCTCCCTGCTGTAGATGGACGGAGGCCTCTTCTTTGTCCTGTTCGTGCGGTCAAGACTTACATTACTCGCACTCAGTTCATTAGGAGGGATCGGAAGAGATTTTTTCTGTCTCTCATTCCTAAGCGGCAGTCTATCTCTTCCCATTCTATTTCCAGGTGGATCTGTCTTGCAATCAAGCTGGCTTATTCTCGCTTGTCTGCATCGGATCTTGTTTCGAACCGGCTTAATGCTCACGAGGTTCGTGCCATTTCTACATCCTGGGCGTTCTCCAATTCTGTTTCGCTCCGTGATGTTATGAATGCGGCTTACTGGAGGAATGCTTCTACCTTCTCCTCCTTTTATCTCCGCCACCTTCAGCAGCAATCTGAGGACCTTTATTCTTTAGGTCCTCTCGTTGCTGCTCAGGCTGTGGTGCACCCTCGTTAAATTGTTTTTGTCGAGGTTGCGCTTCTCTCAGCCTTGTTCTTTTCAGGTGCCTTCTCTCTTTCTTCATTACAGGTTTTAGTTTTTGTTCTCTGCCATCCTTGCTTTCGTTACTGCTACTCTTGTTGGTATTGGTTATGTGATTCACCTCCTCCTATTGTTTATTCAGCCAATTGTAAACAATTGTGAGTAGGTTGAAAAGAAATTAAAATTTTTTAGTAAATTTTGTTTCTTAACATACCTACCACAATTGTTTACCGGAGGCCCACCCTCCTTGGGGATATCTTTGATATCGATGCCTCCCCGCTAAATCACAAACTTCTCGTTGGCGGAAATACGGAATTGACGTCACGGTTTGTTGCGCATGCGCTCGGTAAACGCAAGAGGTGTGCAGAGAGAGTACCTGTAATTTCGAGCGCTGGTCTCGCTCGACCCTTTTTTCGATCTTTTTCGTGCTTTTGCACTCTAGTACTTTTCCAACTCGTTTGGAAAAGATTCTAAAAGCTTGAGTTAGTTCCGAAGTAGGGCTTGCACTTATGTTACAGCCAATTGTAAACAATTGTGGTAGGTATGTTAAGAAACAAAATTTACTAAAAAATTTTAATTTTTGCATCGTTACAGCCCTTTGAAATAGCAAAATTTCTATCACAAAGGTTTGTCCGCTTAACTCCTACAATTTTTATTGGATTTTTATGAAATGGAATCTCGAATCTCTGCCCGGTGATTTAATCTATTTTTTTTAAAACTGAAGCGCGAAAAAGAGAGCTTCTTAACCCTTTACCCAATGAATCGCCCGCATCCGTCCTCGTAATATGCAAATTCAATAGCTGAAAAAATGTTTCCCGAAACATTTCAACAAAACCATATCATGTGACACCTCTTTGGAACAAGCTCGTTCCAAAGAGGGGTCACATGATATGGTTTTGTTGAAATGTTTTGAAAAAATTAAAAAATGATTTTTAAAATAATAAATTTTGAAATCGTCTGCATTGGGTAAAGGGTTTATTCCAATTTACAAGCACGAAGAAGCGTGAGTGCAATAGCGCTTGTCAAATTGACAGTACTGAAATTTGGGGTTGGGAGGAGCCAACTGGCGGAATTGTGTGTGTGTCGTGGTGGTGGGTGGGGAGGGGGATAGGGTGCTGGGATCCCAAGAAGCCCCATGTCTCCTCCACTGGATCCCACTGACTTGATTTTCAGTGTTTGACAGGTCTGTAGACAAATTTTTGTCTAATGTATACATCTTTATCACAGTGGCCCATTAACTGAAATTATGCTCTTGTTCCAGTTCAAGAATCAAACTGGATCAAGAATTTTTGATGCGATGAATTTTGCGTGGTTACGGCCCTTGGAAATAGAAAAATTTCCATCACAAATGCTTGTCTGCTTAATTCCTGCTTTTTTCATTGGACTTTTATGAAACTTGCTGCAGTATGGGTATGACGTGTACATGTGCATTTGGAAAGGAAGTTTCGATTCGAATAATTTTTCCAGTGTTATAGCCCTTGTTGATTTTGAATTTACCAAAATTGCAGGTTTTGGGAAGTTATCTTAATTGTGATCAAAGAAATTATATGATATTTGGTGATTGACATTATTGGGTATGAATACATGTCCAGGTCAATAATGAGATTATTCCTATTATAACATAAGTCAGTGGGAGATATGGATATCGTTAGACTGTCTTGTTAATTTTAATATCTGATTTCTACAGGGATAAGATATTTCTGTTAGATATTTGATTTCAAATACATATAATATGTTATCAAATTGCTGAAATTTTATTTTCTATAAATCAACATGAAAATGGTCATAAGACCATTAAACACGCTTTAGCTTGCCCAGCATTCTTGCCCTGAACTTTTGCAGTTTTGCTTGCTTCAATTCAGTGTTCAATTACTCCTAAAATTCCAATTGTTCCTTCACCTTACAGAACAGCCATATCTTGCTAGTGATATATACAAAAATAGCCATTCAAACTATTATTTTTTTCTATTTTTGTCACCAAAACATACAACCTCTCATTGGAATAGTCTCATCGAGTTCATTCCAATGATGTTTGATAAGCTATGTTTTAGAGGCAAAAATTAAAATATTTGTTATTCCAGAGATTGTTTTGTATGTTTGTTCTCTGGTCATCTTAGGTAAAGAGCTATAGCTATTAGAGCTGTGTGGTTATGGAATTTTGCCTCGGTTTTGGTTTGGTTCGGTTTTTACAAAAAAAGTTGAGTATTTGTTTCGGTTTTGTTTTTTGGGGGGCGTATTGATTTAAAGGCCAAAAATGAACAAATATAAGGGGTTCTGACCAGTGAATAAGACACGTGTGTGTAAAGTAAAGGAGTGGTAAAGGTATAGGTGTTGGATTGATATTTTCGGGACGTTGAACCTGAACACAGTATCAGAATTCGGACACAAACTTAAGTTGACACAAGGTTAGGAGAGCTCTTCCGACCCAGTGGCCAGTGATGGTACTGGTAAGAAATTTTTTGCAAAAAAAGAAAAACCCAAAGAATTATACATACTGGGGAGTATATTGGAAGAATTCTTCCTCAATAAGACATATTTTGATATGCTGTCATTTCATAAACAGAACGTTTCCAAAAACAGGAGGACAAAAGACCAGAAGGCAAACTTGGTATCAGCTGTTCAAAATATCTCCTGCACATCAAGGGA
The DNA here is from genome assembly GCA_031216915.1 of Pictodentalium vernedei. NCBI lineage: Eukaryota > Metazoa > Mollusca > Scaphopoda > Dentaliida > Dentaliidae > Pictodentalium > Pictodentalium vernedei. Next base: position 382,057,586 of record CM062289.1, on the reverse strand, counting down.
GAGTACTCAAAACACACGTGGGGGGAAATGACGTGACACATTGCAAACAAAAACAAGATTTACAAAGCTGTTGAACTCAATTTAATATAAATAGCCTATCGATTTTTTCTGGGGCTGTGCGCGATATTGTCTCAAGCTCTGTTGACATGTTGGAGCCGATAAATATTTATCGCTTGCTGTCGACTGTGGTATTTTGTGTGAGGCAGGCGATTTGGGTCCGCGGGGATCGCTTGCCTCAAAATGACAAGCCTGTACCCCAATCAAAAATTCTCCGCTGTGTTGAACAATGTTGACGCAATGGAAATAGTTTATAAAAAGGTTCAAAAGTCTTCAGAAAGTTAGAAAAAAAAAAACCACCGTCCACATAACGAATGTCGGTACTTGGAGGAAAAGTCGGTCGGTTATTTAAAAAAAAAAAAAACCGACCGAATTTCGGTTAACCGCACAGAACTAATAGCTATATTACAGTCAGATGTTTACCTGTGCATCAAATGTAGCCCATCCAAAATTTTATGGCAGAATCAGCCCTATTAATTAAGGGCAATTTACCTGGGCTAAAAGATAGCCTAGGCCAAATAATTTTCCTCTGCTAAAAGCTTAGGCTGTGATACTGACCTCATCACCTGAGGCATGTAGCGCCGAGCAAGGGGAGAGTACAAGAGGGGGGTGTTCCTCTCTCTTTGGTTGGGGTCCGGAAATGTTTTAATTTTGAGTGCAAAAGCATGCTTCTAGTGGCATTTCAGCATGGAATATACCGGTCAACTAACTATCAGTTTTACACAATGCATAGTGTAATTTATTGATATTTTACACAAGTTTTATGTGTCGCTGAAGACCAGCAGTAGTCCAGTATTTCTTTTCTCAGAAAATGAATCAACAGCCGAGTCTAGGGTTGAAACTTTCAACACTAGACTGAGTTCTTGATTCATTTTTATATGCCCGTCATTTGACGGACGTATTACCCGGTATGTTATGGCGGCGTCTGTCTGTCCGTAACCAATTTTTGCGTCGCCTACTCCTCCAAAAGTGACTGGGAACAAAAATGAACATATTCCAAATTATCACAATTCTTGTTCTGAAAAAGATATCAGTGAGAGCTTTCCAGAAAATGCTGTCAGCTTCTGGTCTTATCAGTGTAGGAAGAGAAAAGATACATAGTTTATATGATTATCCTACACAACTTATTGTGACTTGTACTGTAAAACAAGTGCAACTGTAGGTTGATATCTTCAGCTGTAATCTAATTATGTTTGACACATGTTGACAAAGAAAAATCTAGGTTACATTGTAAATTCTCTTTATTATCTTGCAATCATGTCAGCTCAGATGACAGTAATTATTGTATATCTTTTGAGATTCCTGTACCTGTCCAAAAGCTATTTTGAAAGAGAATACTGTCTGAAAAAATTGTAATTTTCAAAATATTTTTACTCTTTTTTACTGATTTTTTTTGTTGAAACAGAATTCATAAATGTGTGCATTTTCAAGAAAATCTTCTTTGAAATCTGCCTTGAAACTACAAGGCCAAATGGTTTGAAAAAACTTAGTGTGACTGATGACTGTAACCCCCTCTATCAATGATCCTTATTTTAATCTTCATCGGGTTGAAATTATGGCTGCAATTGTGGCTTATAGGTACTATAGAAACCCTATAGGAAATTACATTTTCATCATCTTCCCTGAAAGTACTAAGCCAATGTGAACCAGACTTGGCAGGCATTGTCTATGAGAGGTTCTCTACAACTGTTACTCATTTTATTCCTGTTGGGTGAAAAAACGTGGCCGTCAGAAGCATTCTTTGATTCTGATTGGTCAATTTTGAAAATCTTCTCTTCTGAAACCACAGGGCCAAATGTTTTGAAACTTTGCATGGTTGATAACTGGTACGACCTCAACCAACATTCCTCATTTTAATGTTGATCGTTTTGCAAAACATGGCCACAATTGCGGTTTATAGTTACTATAGAAAAAACCTGTAGGAAATCACATTTTCATCTCTGTGGAACTATTGAGCTGACGTGAACCAAAACTTGGCAAGAATGGTCTGTAGGAAGCCCTCAACAAACAATCCTCTTTTGTTTCCATTGGCTGGAAAATATGGCCAACAGAGACATTCTATGATTCTGTTTGATGGATTCAAATGTTTTGAAACTTCACGTGATTGAAGACTGGGACACCTTCTACCAATGATCCTCATGTAATTTTGATGTAATGTTGCAAACATGGCCACAATTGCAGCTCATAGTTACCATGGAAAGCCTATGGGAAATCACATTTTTATATGTATTTCCAGGTGAGCGATTACAGGCTCTGTAGTGCCTCTAGTTTTTATTAAAAACATAGCATACAGGGAACAGAAATTAACGTATTCCCAATTATCACAATTCCTGTCTTATTAGCTCACCGAAGGGAGCTTAACTTATCACTTGCCGTCCGTCGTCGTCCGTCGTGAACTTTACATTATCGACTACTCCTCACAAACTACTGGATCAAATTGAACCAAATTTGGTGTGTGCATGTTCCCCATCACATGTCAATTCAAACTTACACAAATAATCTTGCCGCACCCACAGGGGGCACCACAAGGGGCATAACTCTGATAGCACCCATGAATTTCTTTCCAAAATTCAAAAAAATCTTCTTCAGATCCACCAGGCAGAATTCTTTAGTATTTGGTATACATCATCTCTAGGGGGTGGGGGGGGGATTCAGTTTGTTCAAATTGGCCCCCTGGATTCATATTTGGGCTCACTATAGAAGCCCGAATTTGAACTTAGAGCATTTCAGGCAAATTTCTTAAAAAATCTTCTTCTCCAGATCCAGCAGGCAGAATCTTTTGATATTTGGTATGCAACATTGTGGGGTGGATCTGATTCAAGTTTGTACAAATTGGCCTCCTGGGTTCATATTTGGGCTCAGTATAGGAGCCTGAATTTAAACTTGGTGCATTTCAGGCAAATTTCCTTAAAAATCTTCTTCTCAAGATCCAGAACGCAGAATCTTTTGATATTTGGTATGCAACATTGTGGGGTAGATCTGATTCAAGTTTGTTCAAATCGGCCCCCTGGATTCACATTTGGGCTCAGTATAGAAGCCCGAATTCGAACTTCGTGCATTTCAGGCAAATTTCTTAAAAAATCTTCTTCAGATCCAGCAGGCAGAATCCTTTGATATTTGGTATGCAACATTGTGGGGGTGGATCTGATTCAAGTTTGTTCAAATCGGCCCCTGGATTCATATTTGGGCTCACTATAGAAGCTGGAATTCGAACTTAATGCATTTCAAGCATATTTCTTCAAAAATCTTCTTCTCCAGATCCAGCAGGCAGAATCTTTTGATATTTGGTATACAACATTGTGGGGTTTATCTGATTCAAGTTAGTTTGTTAAAATCGGCCCCCAGGGTTCATATTTGGGCTTGGTATAGGAGCCCAAATTGGAACTTAGTGCATTTCAGGCAAATTTCTTTAAAAATCTTCTTCTCAAGATCCAGCAGGCAGAATCTTTTGATATGGGTATGCAGCATGCTTAGGGGTGAGATTCAAGTTTGTTCAAGCCAAGTGCCTGGATTCATATTTGGGCTCACTGTGGTAGCCCGAATTATAACTTAGTTCAAAATAAGGAATTTTCTTTAAAAATCTTCTTCTTCAGATCCAGCAGTCGGAATGTTTTGATATTTGGTATGCAGCATCCTTAAGGGGGTGAGATTCAAGTTTGTTCAAGCCATGTCCCAAGGTCCATATTTGGGCTCACTGTGGGAGCTTGAATTGTAACTTAGTTCGAAATGAGGAATTTTCTTAAAATATCTTCTTCAGATCCAGCTGTCGGAATGTTTTGATATGTGGTGTGTAGCAGGGGGGTGAGATTCAAGTTTGTTAAAGCCAAGTCCCTGGGTCCATATTTGGGCTCCCATTTGTGAACAATTGGTTTCCGGGCAATAACGTTAGTTCTATTTGACACACCTTTACCAAACTTACACCAGAGGTTACCCTATAGGAAAGGAAGACACCTATCGATTTCAGAGTCTCGCGCCCCAAGGAGAAGGTCACTGTTACTATAAATAGAATATTTTGTGACAAATTGTTTTCCGGGCAATAACTTTAGCTCTGTTTGATGAACCTTTACCAAACTTATACCAGAGGTTACCTTATAGGAAGGGAAGACACCTATTGATTTTGGAGTCTGGGACTCCAAGGTCAAGGTCACTGTTACTATAAATAGAATATTTTGTGACAAATTGGTTTCCGGGCAATAACTTTAGTTCTATTTGAAGCACCTTTACCAAACTTATACCAGAGGTTACCCTATGGGAAGGGAAGAGACCTATTGATTTCGGAGTCTGGGACTCCAAGGTCAAGGTCACTATTACTATAAATAGAATATTTTGTGACAAATTGGTTTCCGGGCAATAACTTTAGTTCTATTCCGTGTATCTTCACCAAACTTATACCACAGGTTACCCTATAGGAAGGGAAGACACCCATTGCTTTCGGAGTCTGGGGCCCCAAGGTCAAGGTCACTGTTACTATCAATAGAATATTTTGTGACAAATTGGTTTCCGGGCAATAACTTTAGTTCTATTTGACACACCTTTACCAAACTTGCACCTTCCCCGTGGGAACCCCGGGAAGTAAGCAGCACTTGTTTACTGTGGTAAACCAGTTCCGCTTTACTGGTAAAATAGGACCCAGTCACCAATGCTTGGGGTGAAAGTCCTCTAAAATGGGCAACATGTTGATCAACGATTGACTAAACTTGACTTCATCTCCATGTTGTGTCACGATTAGCCATGGTGCATAAATATGTGACGTTAACCACCAACAAACAACAAACCAAACTTGCACCATAGGTTACCCTATAGGAAAGGAAGACACCTATCGATTTCAGAGTCTCACGACCCAAGGTCAAGGTCACTGTTGCTACAAATAGCTTATTTCTTCAGAAGTTAATGTCAAAACTTGACTTCTGGATCTGTGATCCTCTTGCTGGATTTTCTTTAAAAATCTTCAGATCCAGCAGATGAATGCTTTTGATATTTGGTATGCAGCATCCTTAGGGGGGTAAGATTCAAGTTTGTTCAAGCCATGTCCCTAGTTCCATAAAATTTGTCTCTCATGACTTCATTCCTTTGTAGTGTTGATGAACCATGTCTAACTGAATGTGACACCAAATACTTCTTTGAACCACTTTGGCCGGTGAGCGATTAAGGTTCCTTGGGGCCTCTTGTTTTTTCTTCTTTTCTCCAATATGCATTTTGAACTATTTACAGCACTACATGTGGAAACTTTTTTAAACTTACGTACTGCCCCCCACCCCACCCCACCCCACCCTAGCCGGGGAGCCAATTAGGCACTTTTTTGTCTTTTGTCAAAAATGATTGTTTAAAGTTTTGGTTAAAAACCCAGACAAACACCACCCCCCCCCCCCCCCCCCCCCCCCCCCAATTGGGCATTTTTTTTTTATTTCCTCCAATATGCATTTTGAACTATTTACAGTCACTACATGCAGAACCATTTTTTTCCTTTTGTCAAAAATGCTTTTTTACAGTTTTGGTTAAAGTTTGTGGTTAAAAATCCAGACAGAAATTATCCCCCCCCCCCCCCCCCCCCCCCCCAATTAGGTATTTTTTTTTTCTTTCCTTGAATATGCATTTTGAACTATTTACAGTCACGACATGCAGAACCTTTTTTTTAAACTCGCGTACCCCTGCAATTAGGCACTTTTTTTTCTTTCGTCAAAAATGCTTTTTACAGTTTTGGTTAAAGTTTGTGGTTAAAAACCCAGACAAAATACCACCAACCACCCCCCACTCCCACCCTGCCCCACCCCCATGGTGGCAGTTAGGTATGTTTTTTTTCTCTGCTCAAAATGCATTCTGAAGGATTGAGACTGACCACATGTGGAAAAAAAATGGACTCCCCTAACACACCCCCACTCTCCCCTCCCCTCCCCCCCTCACCCCACCCCACCTCCTCCTCACCCAAGGCCATTCATGCAATATTTTTTCTTTGGTACAAAATGCATTTTTAGCCTGACTGTTGATAGTCAGGGCTATAGTCATGACTTTCGTCCATCCATCTGTCGGTCCATCCATCTGTCTGTAAACAATTGGTTTCCGACTGATAACTCCAGTTTGGATTATTTGATTTCAACAAAAGTTGATATGTGTATTTTCCAGCTAGTAATACAGGCCAGGTTTCAATATAGGTTCCACAACTCCCCCCCCCCCCCCCCCCCCCCCCCCCCCTCCCGCCCCCTACACACACAACACACAAAAACGTGTCACTTAGGCAATTATTCCCAAAATGCATTTTGAAGGATTGGGAATTATTACATGCAAAAAAGAAAATTGACTCATATAGCCCAACATTGCTTTATGTACTGCATCTTTGATCCTTTACCTTACACAAGTTGAAGCCAACAGTACAAATTATTTTTCTGAAACCTCAGATTTTTTCATTTTTTATTTACTTCTAACCATGGTTTATTAGTCCTTATTAAGCTCATCAAGCTTGTTCCATTAATAGGTCATGAAGTGTGTTTTGGAGTTGAGAAATGAAAAAATAAAATTTGAATAGCAAATTTTGTATATCACAAGTGCAGATATGGCAGATTCGTTAGGTAAACTGTTAACAAAAAATGGCTCCGACTATTTTGTATCTAAGCATTGTCATTGTTGGGACAGTCGGGCTGCATGCGTGACATCACTCTAGTTTCTTGAAGTTAGGATCTCTTTCGACATTACATGAAATTCAAATAATTTATTTCCAAATTAATGAACACAATATGTTGTTGGTTATGATTATTGTACAAGTATATAAAAAAATCCTGACAAGTACACATGTATACTCATATTGTGTGCTTCCCTCTTGTAATTAATAACGGGCATATCATGCACTCATGGTGCAGCTGTTTATTTTCATTTCCATCAAAAATTATTGTCGTTATCACCAGCCTTTGAACTTATCCTTTTTGCACTCTCTGCAGGGTATATTTATGAATTTCCATAAAAAAACAAAGAAACATTGCCATAAGCAATGACCTTCAAACTTAGTGCATTTGTGCATGAACATCTTTCTTTGACACGCCTCAGAGGGCACATTCATTATCAGTTTGTTTTGAAACTTTGTATGCTTATGCAGGGTGCCAAGGATAGGAGCTATTGATTTCCTTTTCATTTCCATCAAAAACTGTTGTTTAGCAAGAATCTTTGAATTTATTGCATTTGTGCATCAACATTCTTCTCTGACATGGCCTGCAGGGCACATTTATCTTTGGATTAATTTTTATATGCCTGTTTTGAAAAAATGGTTGTATTATGGTGTACCGCTGTCCATCAGTTCGTCTGTCCATCTGTCCACACGCCGTACAATAACTCAAAAATGCTTCGAGCAATTTTTGTGATTTTTTGGTGGAAAGTATATGTTGATGGAAGGAAGCTCCCTTTTGATTTGTGTCACTGTCTGATTTGTCATTCCTGAATTATGGGACTTTAATTGTCAAAATATAGACAATTTTCCATATGTCTGACAATTTAACATTTTTTCTTGAAGATATATACATGAAATTCAAATAATTTATTTCCAAATTAATGAACACAGTTTCTTGTTGGTTATGATTATTGTACAAGAATATAAAAAAATATCTGACAAGTACACATGTATACTCATATTGTGTGTAGGACTGTCACGATTAATCGATTAGTCGATTGTTGATCGGTCACAGCGAAATCGATTTGTATTTTTCATTGTCGAATAATCAGTAAATTTTATCCCGCTTTAGACGTTTAATAATTAAAAAAAAATTTTATGAAAAAACTATTGTTTCTAAAGGTAAAGAGTTAAGAACATCGGTGTTAAACCCCAAGAAGCCATTGGAAGCATTTGTCTGTCATGTTCATTCATCAAAGCTTTGATGTTCTGAACTCTTGAACCGTCAGTGTAATAATCAAGACCAGTCGGCAGTTGCGAACTTGCAAAGTTCGCAACTGCCGACCGGTCTTGATTATTACACTGGCGGTTCAAAAGTTCAGAACATCAAAGCTTTGAATGTACCTAAAAGAGGATCGTCTTCGTTGTTTACCGGAGGTAGGTCAACTGACTTGAACTTCTTTTTTTATCGACGTCAGAGAGAGGGAGAGGGGGTCATCTAGGTACGATTAATGGATTATGATAGATTATTTGCGACGATTAATCGATTCCTAAATTAAAAAATCGTGACAGCCCTAATTGTGTGCTTCCTTCTTATAATTAATAACGGGTGTATCATGTGTTTATGGCGCAGCTGTTTATTGAACTTGGTGTGCTCATTAGGCGGGACCTCCAGATAAGAGCTATTGATTAGCATTCAATTCTATGAAAAATGTTGCCATTTACAATAACCTCTGAACATACTGCATTTGTGTATCAACATTCTTCCTTTAGCCAGCTTTACAGTTTACATTTAAAAATCTATAGATTACTCTGACTTTGTGCACACTCAGTGCTGTTATGTTTAAATTTCACCAAATAACATTTTTTTTACCATTTCACTTATAACTTACCAATTTCAAGTTTGTCAAGTTGAGCTACAGTGTCATTAACACTTCCATTTTATTTAATTTTTCCCAAAACCAAATTTGTTTCATTTTCAAGTCATGAATCGTATATTAGCTATAACATTTAAGATCCAATATTTTCGAGGAAATTATGAACAATTGAACTTAAAACTTGCCAAAATTGGCCTTTATGATTTGTATCAAACTTTCCGGGGCGCAGTGGCTCAGTTGGTAGAGGTGCAGGCTGCAAGCCGTGAGGTCCTCGGTTCGAATCCCACCTGCGGCAACCGCGTTGTGTCCTTGGGCAAGACACTTCACCCTGATTGCCTACATGGGGGCACGATGACGCTGTGTACTGAGGCGTACTGCACGTCGATGGTGCGCATGTCTTCAACCAATCTAACCCTGCCTGTGCTGCGGTGCAGAGTTCAGAGTTACGATGTTGGAGAGCTGACAGCTGCTCGTCGTTGCTCGGTGGTTCTCTCCGGGTACTCTGGCTTCCTTCACCCGTAAAACTGTCATGGTCACGATTAGCCATTGTGCATAAGTATGTGACCTTAAACACCAATAAATAAATAAATAAATCAAACTTTCCCGGTACAGGCTTCTAAATTTTCTGAATGTTGTCCAGATATTACGAAAAATGTGAAAGGTGTTGGTACTTTTCCTTGAAAATGTTTTTATACTACTCAAAGTTTGCTAAGCACCAAGTATATCCCCAACTACCTGTTTTAGTTGAAATATTGTAATGAAAAGCGTATATATTTTTATTTAATTATATCTTTAATGGTTTATGTACAGAAATTAAGATTTTATTTGTGTTTGACATTATTTTTTAGCTTTTGATTACAATAACCATGGAAAATGGCTATTATTGGTAAAAGAGGAAATTTTAAAATTTGCCAAAAGTTGACGGACGGAACTGGTATGGGTTCAATATCGAGTATGAGACCCATTATTGTTAATTACAGCTTGACAACGCCTTCTCATGCTCTCAATCAGGTTCCTGGTGGTCCTGTGTTGGATGTTGTTCCACTCTTGGACCAGCATGGCACCAAGCTCCTGGACACTTCTTGACTGGACTGGACGGACTGAAATTGCAAGCTGCAACTCATTCCAGACATGTTCGATTGGATTGAGGGCAGGGGATCTTGCTGGCCAGTCCCCTCCCTCTGTCGGTACTCCCCGGCGACATGGGCAACATGAGGATGGGCATTATCGTTCATCAGAATGAATCTATCGCCCATTTCACCTGCATACAATCTGACGTGGACATCCAGGATCTCATCAATATACCGCTGTGTAGCCAATGTACCACGATCAAGGACACCGAGCTCTGTACGTCCACCCCTGTTGATGCCACCCCAGACCATGATTGACCCTCCACCATAGCAGTCATGCTCAGCAATGTTGGCTGCATGGAATTGCTTTCCTTGTCTTCTCCATGCCCTAGAATGCCTATCTGTGTGGTTTAGGCAGTACCTTGACTCATCTGTAGAAAAGACAGTTCGCCAATCTTCTCTGGCCCATTCAACGCGATCCATGGCCCATTCATATCGTGTCTGGCGGTAATTCTGGGAGAGCGGAATACGAATACATAGTCTTCTCGATCGGAGACCACCTCATGCAACCTTGCCCGGATAGTCTGCGTCAAGCATTTACCCTGGATGCATTCTGAAGGTCACAGCGAAGCTGGGTTGCTGTGGCAAAGCGGTTCCTACGGGCCTGAATGATCAAAAACCGGTCTTCAGCTGCAGATATTGCCCTGTCTCCGCCACCACCACGCTGTCTTACTAGTGTGCCATACTGCTGAAATCTTGATCGCTGTATCACTGTATGGTGCACACCCAGGGCTTCACCAACCTGACGATGGGTAGCCCCTTGCTCCACCATCCCTACTGCCCGCCACATTTCTGCTTCAGACAAATGTCTTCTTACATTTGGATTTGCCATATTCAATCATTAAATCACAAGGGTTTGTGTTGAAATGAAGACTGAATACCCTACACATGTCATGTACATGTAGACAGTACACGAAAACATAAAAATCAAGGGGCACATGCTTTCCATGACTGTCATGAAAAGTCTGCCTGTCGAGAGCTAATGTAAACACTGGGGACCATCTCGATACATTCCTCAATCATAGCCACCAAAAATATCGCAAATATATATCACAAGCAAATTTCACAATGATGTGTCAAATATTTTGTGCTTAGCAAACTTTGAGTAGTATATTTAGGTCATAAGAATAGTATTTTTTGCATTCTTGAACATCTTTTTCAAGAAATTCAACAAGCCTAACATGCCCACTGTTATCCTAAAAAGTGTAACCCACTAAAGTACCTAAGGGTAAGGTTTAAGCCTTGCCTGAGGAAGTCATGGAATATGGTTGGTTTAAATATGTAGTTGGATTCATTCAAATTAGAGTGTCTTTTCAGCAAGTGATACATCCTGAAGTCAAATGGAATTCTTTTTTTTATTGCAGGAATAGTGTGTGTAATAAAATTCCTGATAAATGGATTGAACATCAAGATGCATGAAATGAGTTGCTTATTAATCTTAATAAGATGATATGAAGATTGGTTGTCAGGAAGAAAAATCCAGATCAAGTAGAAGTCGAGTGCAGTGAGTATTTTTATTTATTCAATTTTTTATTTCATTTCAAATCTTTGATTGCCTTATTTCATTTGTCTGTAAGCAGTAGCACTGATGCTTGTGGCTCGCCAAGTCACAAGAATCCAGCAATAATGTGGGGCTTCCATATTCATTTTCTTTTAGCTCCACTCTGACAAAGTCGACAGAGCTTTTCTAATACTAAGTTGTCTTGTCATCCATCCATCTTCTGTCCATTGTCAACATTTGGTTTATCTGGTCCACAATTTCTATGCTACTTCTCACAACCTGATGAAACTTCTAACACATAAATATCATCAGTATATGGTGTGTCATGCACTATATTTGAATTTCATACCATCACAAGAAGTGAAATCAGATAACATCCCATGGATCCAGAACAAAGTAAAAAACAAAATCCTCTGGAAAAAACAGACTATAAGAGTGCAAAGAAAATGATGAATTTTAAGTAATTTGTATATTTTTTATTCTTACCAATGGCCCAGACTAGCTGGTGCTAACTCAAATTAATCCAGGGCCTAACACAAATTTTGCCTCCTTCCCAATCCCCAAAATTTGTATGCAAATCAAAAAAAATTAAGTCCTTGATGGTCCTCCATACTTTTGAGATCTGCGCATGCGCAGTATCCAGAAAGGTACCAAAATTGGCTCCAATCATTAATCTTTCTACAATGCCTGCTAAGTGTTATAATCAGCGGGGAGGTATGAGTGCCCACTCGTGGGAGGGCATCCCTGTCTGGGCCATTGGTATGTATAAAAAATTTACAAATTACTTAAAATTTATCATATTTTTATACAACCACTGGCCCAGACTAGCTGAATCATAAAAAGGCTGGAGGGCTTAGGACTTGAAGGAAAATCCAATCTCTCAATTACTTTAGTAAGGGATAGCTCCTAAAGGAGAATAGGAGAAAACATAGGAATTATATATGTCTTTCTCTTTTACGAGAAATGAGAAAGGCATAACACATACAATGTAATTGAGAATTACATATTATATAATTTCTCCATTTAATGCCAGCATAACTTGTTATGCTAATACGGTGAAGGAAACCAGTATACAAAGCTGGTCCAGAGAATGAGACGCTTTATACTCATTTAAAAGTGTCTGAGGATTGTACATTAATGCCCGTTTGACACATAACATGTACAAATGCTTCACAGTGATCTACACTTTAAAAACAGTACATAAATGAGACATAGTTATTACTTCACACTGAGCTACACAATAAAAATACCCAACACCAACACAGGACTACTGACACCAGATGAGGTATTCCCTTTCTTCTTGCTTTTCACTCCCCCCCCCCCCCCCCCCCCCCCCCCCCCCCCCTGTTCTGTGGTAAATTCCTCAGAATGAAGAGGGCAGCAGAACAGCCTCAGTGCTCGAGCAGACTACCTAAAGACCTTATAGATGTAACATTAGTGGATGGCTTTCTGATTAACAGAAAGAGGATCCAAAGATCTAAGGTCACCGGAGATGGACTCTAAATTTCTCAGGTAAAACTTGTTAAATGAAGAGGGCTGTGTCCAGTAAGCAGCCTTCATAAGATCAGTAATGGCTATACTGATAGAATAAGCACAAGTGGTGGACAGTGCTCTAACCTCGTGCGCTGAAATCTTGTTGACAGAATGTTGATCCAAAGATAGATTTTCATAGGCAATGCGTATTGCCAACTGAATCCATCTAGCAACAGAATGAACAGAAATATCTTTTCTGTTAGGAATCAAAGAAAAAAAGAAACGTTTTCTTCCCTTTCTAATAAAACCTGATCGACGTTTATAAATGCGCATTGCTCTGACTGGACACAGCAAAGGTCTATGGCTCCCCGAGGACGGTAAAGCATTAATGACAATAGGCTCCGGCCGCTTATCCAGAAACTGATTCTTAGCCAAAAATCCCCCTTCCGTAGTGAGGGTAATGGTATTACCCACACTACGGTAATGAGATTCATCAACAGATAATTCATGAAGTTCACTGACTCTTCTAGCAAACGTCAAATGGCTCAAAAGGAGCTTCTTTGAGCTTCAGAACAGAACCCAAGCCAAATTCCACTTACGAATTAATCTGAGGGTTCTAGGTCTATTAATAGAGAAATTTCTAACTAGTTTGGATAAAGAAGTATCTGATGCAATATCCAAGTTATGATGAGCGTAAGTGTCTGATAACATAGTCCTATAGCCCTTAATAGTGACGGGCTGCAGTTTGAGATCGTCAAACAAGCAGACCAGCAAATTGGCAATATGTGGTATGGACGAATCGTATAAGTCTATTGACTGATCCATACACCAACGGAAGAAAACCCTCCATGTCGCTGCATAATTCAACGAAGAGGAGACCCTCTTACAGTTAGAAATGCGTCCACTGCTCATCTTGTAAAATGGTTTCCGTGCAAGAAGGACCGCACAACGGAAATAAGTGAAGATTGAGACCTTCCGGGTTGTGATGCAGTGAGCGGGACTTCCCCTGATAAAGAAGATCCTGTCGTGGAGGAAGCTTCTGGGGAATGTCCCATAACAGACACCTCAGAAGATTGATCCAAGGTTTCTGTTACGACAGAGGTATTACTAGTAGGACTTTGCAATGAGACTGTTTGATCTTTAACAGAATCTGCTGAATCAACGGAGCTGGGGGATATGCATATCCTATCATCATGTCCAATGAAATCGACAGAGCGTCTACGCTCAATGATCTAGACATGGCAACACGAATGTCAGTAACTGATTGTTTAGGTGTGTCGCAAAAAGATCTATCATGGGACGATCCCACTGGTAGCAAAACTGGCTGAATATGTGCTTGTTGAGAGTCTACGCGACCTTTAGAGAGAGTGAGTCTGCTAATACCTTCAGATGACCCAGTATATGACGGACTGAGAGATGAAAGTGATGATTCAGAATGAATAGGAGAATCCTCTCCGTTAATTCGCATAATGGAATCGAGAGAGGAGTGCCGCCTTGGTTCCTGAGGTAAGCAACTACTGTTGAGTTGTCTGACAGAATTTGAACATGGACTTTCGCTATTTGACAAATCAAATGTTGTGGTGCTAGCCATATTAACATCATCTCTTTGATATTCTTGTGCTTTTCTAGGAACCGAGAGTCCCAAAGATCCTGGCGCTTTAAGTCTGCGGAACTTAGGGATGCGCCCTAGCCCGCCTGACTTGCATCCATCATAATCGTGAAAGCCGGATCCGGCAGTTGAAGCAGAACTCCTTGAGTTAACCACTGAAGATCTGCCCAAATCTGAACCTTTTGTTTTACTAGCTCTGTTAAAACAATACTGGTTTCGAACGAATGCATCTTCACGTTCCAGTTCTGAGTAAAGAATATCCGGAGGGGACGCATGCGCAAACGGCCCATCGGAATAAGATCCACAGTCGCTCTGCACAGCCCCATCAGTCACATAAACTCTTGCTGTTTCTGTGTCTGAGTTTAGACAAAAGCGAGCATAACAACTGACTAATTTCACTCTGGGTAACGGCAGATGAACCAGATTGTTGTGAGTCTCGAAGCTCATTCCCAAGTAAGTGAACGACTTCGACAGAGCAAGATCCGACTTTTTCTCGTTTACTATGTAACCGAGACATTGGAAAAGTTGTAGCAGACTCTGAACATTGTTCTGAAGAACAATTCTGTTGCCGTATCTCTGAAGAATGTCGTCCAAGTAAGCTGATGTTACCGCAGACAAACGAGGTCGAAGTATGACATTACCGAGTTCATTATTTGAGTGAAAGCCCAAGGATCCAGGTTCAGACCGAAGCATATTTCTCTGAACTGATAAACATCTCATTCTGAATGCCGGATGTACCAGGACATGAAAGTAAGCGTCTTTTAGATCTATGCTTGCCGCATAGTTGTCTACTCGAATGCTCACTTTTACCGACCGAATGGTTTCCATATAGAACTTTGGAGCCACAATCAACTTGTTTATCCTGCTCAAGTCCATTGCCGGCTGGAACGAGGCATCTGGCCTCGGTACGAGGAACAGGTGGCCGTAAAATCCTTGAGAATCTTGATTCTCGACCTCTATTGCTTGCTTTAATAAAAGACCCAGTATCTCTGCTAGGAGAGACTATTTTTTTAAAGGATCCGCCAGAAGATTTGTCTAGTGGACATCTTGTTAGGTGGTTTTGCTTGGAATGATAGCCACAGGCCTTCTGAGACTACACTTCTCACCCACTGATCTTCTGTGACTGCTATCCAGTTTCTCTCGAAGTTTGATAACCTTCCGCCAACTGGCGAGCAATAGAGGTCTTGACCATCACTTGTAGGACTTACAAGGCTTATGGGAGGAGAAAGTACGTCCTCCCCGCGCTGAACCTCATCCTATCAGCTTAGGGGCGTCTGACCAATAGTCTCGATCAAACCTGCGCCTCTTTCCTGAGTTGCTGTACTGACGACCTCTGGAGTAATTATAAGAGGGTTTCTTATACCATCGTGAGGAGTTCCCTTTAGATGATTTTGATTTAGAACGTCCTCGCTTACCTCAGTCAGCTGAAGCATGTTGTTGAGACTCCGACTTCAAAAGCAGATCACTGGAAGCTTTCTTAGTAGCCTCCTCATAGACTTACGAAAGCTTGTCGTCAAACAGAGTATGTCCGGAGTGACTCTGAGAGCTTTTCACCTTGTCATCTATAAGTGATGAAGACGCAAGGGCAGCATCACGTCTGATTAACTCCAAATTTGCCACTGTCAGGGTGGAGTTATATGTGACATA
Organism: Pictodentalium vernedei; assembly: GCA_031216915.1. NCBI lineage: Eukaryota > Metazoa > Mollusca > Scaphopoda > Dentaliida > Dentaliidae > Pictodentalium > Pictodentalium vernedei. The sequence goes on along the minus strand of CM062289.1, from coordinate 382,041,700 downwards.
CATGACTACCCTGGAAAGAACTCTTAGCAAGGAACAAACATCCTCAAATTCCTTCCCATTAAGACGTTGCACCATAGCTCTGGTAAGGTGATCTGCATAGGACATCGCATACCCATTCGCTCCATTTGATGAAATAGCACATTCCGTCACGTCCGAGCATATATTAAATGATGCAGGTAGGGATATGTCTAAATCCCCGGCCTGCTCATCGAAACGCAGAGGAGTCTCTGAACATCCTCTCCAACTGTGAACGTGGTCCAAGAAATGGAATATTTATGGAGGATGTCAATAGGAAACTGCATATCCTCTTAGTACTAGAAAGATTAAATACGGCGTCGTCTTCATGGCCAACACATGTCTAGACTCTATCGGGAAGGAAAGAACTTCCTCTTTCCTCCACACAAAGTCTGGGTCTACAGACGATATCGGTTTTTGCCTAGTTGTCGCAGCTTGCTGATTAGGTGGAACAAATTCAGGGTAGTATTGATGGATAAATTACATCGCTTATATGTTGTTCTGAAAGGGAAGGGTAATCCTCTTCCTTGTCCCTTTCACCATCCAACTGAATCAGCTGTGACATTTGGTCCATCGCATATGCATCTGCAGATGACTGGACCGACCCAGTACCATCCAAAAGCTCACTACTTGAGTCTGCGGAAGGCTGCTCTTGCACTTGCTGGGATGCTGCGATCAGCTGCGCAACCTGTGACAGCAAGACCATTATCGAGGCTTGAGGAGCAGTTCCGGAGATGAATCTCTTCTTCAAATGTCCCAATGATCAAAGCCTCAGTTCCCTGGCTACTGGATGGTCCGACTTCATGGATGAAGACTGGCTCTGTCTTCATGCAGCTGTCTGGATATCCAAAGTCTGGTAGCTAGAATGCGGTCGTGTGTGCTTTTGAATCATAGCGGAGGAAGCCGTGGCCGAGGCCGGCTGCAGTCTAGACGGAGCGGCAGGTGTGGATGTACGCTCCGGCAGGTGTAAGTTTCTCAAAACAACATTTGGCCCCAAATCTTGTTGGGTTAGAGAGGGACCTTTCCCACTCGCAGCCTTGTCAGATCTCCCGAAAAGTCTCCCAAAAAGAAACCTGACTTCCTCCCTATTTCTGTCATCGCTGGAAGAGCTTTTGATTTTCAGGTGCTCACTCTACCCAAATCTACACTTCCTTAGACCGCAACTGACATACCCAGTGTCACGGCTCCCACGGACTGAGTAACCTTTTCACTGGTCGAGCTAGCTGCTTGCAAGGGTTTAAGACCACTAACTAGAGGCCTTATCCCTTGTTTAATATTCATGAGCACCTTGCAGCTAGCACTGTTTGCTCATCAAAGCGCAACGACAGTAGCACACTTTTGGAGGGTGTCACAATACCATCACCATGTTCTTGTTCCTTTGAAAAAGAGACTGAAAAACTTGAATTATCTTGCGCTGAGAGTTCTGGATAGGAATATCACCACCAATGATGAACCGTGACACCTGTCTTCAACGTTTGTTATCCCAATTAATTGGACACATGTAGGACAAGAATCCGTAGGAGTGCATCAACTACAGGCAAGGCAACACACAAGTTAATCCGAGAAAGACTTCCTCACCTTGCAGTTAGAGCAGTAAGCTTTCATGATTCAATCAAAATACAAAGTTGATAGCACTCCTACAAAGTCCACAATATAATAATATATAATAAAGATACATGAATAATTGCAATCAAAATCAAATTCGAAAAATTGAATCCAAAAATATTTTTCGAAAAAATATTGAAAAAGTCTAAGTTCCCAAAGGGAACATTATGAGCCCAATGGCATCCCGATAAAGCCTAAGTGTGGACAAAATCCAAATTTTATTTGCTACACTACCGGAATCATAATACATGTACCCTACAATAATCCTACAGTAATATAATCCTAAATACTACATATATTGAAGACGTCAATGTAAACAATGTCAAGGAAAAAACTGGAAACAAGACATTAGGCACGCAAAAAGGCCCAAAGCCAGTAACAGATTTTAATGCTACCTGATGTAAAGCAAGATCTTCATATGAAGAAAAAACGATACATTGGATAGAAGATGCAAGACCAAAATGTCCCAACACCCCTAGGTTGAGGATGTAACCATGGGGATAAACAAAATAAACATTCTATAATACACATTAAAGTCCCAAGAAATTTAATACAAAATTTCAGGAGTTTAACAGGAGGGCTTCAAGGAGAGATGGGGAAGGAACACATTACAAACAGTGGATAAATTATTAGCAAGAATGATGATGTCAGGCATATGTCCCGAAATTGGGAAACATGAAATAATTTTTAGCTCAATTTTGACGTAAGTCAAATTTGAGGTTATGCCATGGCCTGTCGTTTGTCGTCCTTCTGTCCGTCAACAGTTCAATACGACTTGGGCTAGGGGCCGTATTTATGAACCAATCTTTACAGAACTTTTTTGGTACCTTTGTTGTCACCGTGGGACGAGAACGAGTGTTTTTGGTCCGAAATTCAAGATGGCCACCAGCAGCCGTTTTGTACTTTAGTTAGTGCAATCAGTTTTTTGTACAGAACTTCTGTATAAAAGTTAAATTTTTGTCTGAACTTTAGTAACATGGAATACATCACATATAATACAGGTTTTTTCTCGTGCTGAAATTCTGCAAATTAGATGAACTTTGATTTTTTTCAGTGCTACTTACAAACTGTAAGTACACATGTCAATACGGGTCGGGCTAGGGGCTGCATTTATAAACCGATCTTCATGAAACGTTTTGGGTACCTTTGTTATCACCTTGGGACGAGAACGAGTGTTTCCGGGTGCGGTCCAAAATTCAAGATGGCTGCCAGCTGCCATTTTGCACCGAAATTAGGTCTAGTCAGTTTTTAGCTCACCGAAGGGAGCTAAACTTATCACTTGCCATCTGTCGTCATCTGTCCGGCGTCGTGAACATTTTTCAAACAACTTCTCCTCTGAAATCACTACGTCATTTTGCTCGAAACTTGGTATGGATGTTCATTACCATATGTCAATTCAAGTTTGTTCAAATGAAATGGACATTCCCACTTGGGGCTCCATAGTGGGCGTAACTCTGATAGCACCTATGTATATTGGAGAAATTACTAAAAAATCTTCACCCACACAAGTGGGCAGAATCATTTGATATTTGGTATACAGCATTATGGGGTGGATCTGATTCAAGTTTGTTCAAATCAGCCCCCTGGATTCATGTTTGGGCTCAGTATAGAAGCCCGAGTTCGAACTTAGTGCATTTGAGGCAAATTTCTTAAAAAATATTCTCCAGATCCAGCAGGCAGAATCTTTTGATATTTGGTATGCAACATTGTGGAGTGGATCTGATTCAAGTTTGTTCAAATCGGCCCCTTGGATTCATATTTGGGCTCACTGTAGAAGCTCGAATTCGAACTTAGTTCATTTCAGGCAAATTTCTTAAAAAATCTTCTCCAGATCCAGCAGGCAGAATCTTTTGATATTTGGTATGCAACATTGTGGGTTGGATCTGATTCATAGGTACAAGATGGGGGGCGCGGTGGCTCAGTAGATAGAGGTGCAGGCTGCAAGCCGGGAGGTCCTCGGTTCGAATCCTACCTGCAGCAACCGCGTTGTGTCCTTGGGCAAGACACTTTACTCCCATTGCTCATCTGGGGGCATGGTGACATCGTGTACTAAGGTGTACTGCACGTCGATGGTGCACTTGTCTTCAACCAATGCTAACCCTGCTTGTGTGGAGTTAGTATGTTGGGGAGCTGACAGTTGCTCGCCGTTGCACGGTGGTTCTCTTCGGCTTCCTCCACCCGTAAAACTGTCATGGCTAGGATTATCCATTATTGTGCAGAAATATGTGACCTTAAACCCCAATAAATAAATAAATAAATTTTCAAACAAAATTTCCCATTACTTATGTAGCACCTAAAGACGTAAACAGCATGGCTGCAGTAGTAAAACAGAAAAAGCTGAAAAAGTATCACATGCTCTTCTTGCATGTTACCACTGTGTTAGATTGTGTAACCTGCTAACAGGTTACGATTATAATGTCAGATCTTTATTTCAAAGAATGTAATTTGCTGGTTTTTGAAATATTCTATTTAAAACTAAGAATGTTTTTCTATCTTTTTCAGTTAGCTGATGAGAAGAACAGAGCTTTTTGGACCTAAGATGGAAGAGTAAAGCATACCATTTTCTGTTCCATTCCGATGTCTGCAGATTGTTTTGTGAATGTGCTTTTGAAAGAACATTGTTACCTCATGAACATTTTATTTTGAATATTTGTTACATGGATGTACACTATGTTGTATAATAAGAAAATTTATGTGGTGGGTGGAAGTGCCATGCATTGTTGCTGGCAAGTGTTATACTGTGTGAAATGCCTGCTTTTCGTCCTTTACCCAATGCAGAAGATATCAAAATTTATTATGCCCAAACTTGAAAAGTCGAAGGGGCATTTGGTGGAGACCTCTGTCCATCCATCCATCCTTCCATTCATCAGTCCCTGCCAACAATTTCCCTTATATCTCAGCCATTGCAATTCTGATTTGAATGATATTTGGTGTTGTTAAAGAGCATCATCGGGGAATGATACCTGTATAGCGTAAGTTTCTTCCTCTCATATTTTCCAGACTTATGGCCCTTTTTCACCCTTTTGACTTTGAAATTTTTTTGCTCGTTCCAGGGGTCACAATATGGTTTTGTTGAATTTTTTTGAAAAATATATATTTAGTGAACTGCTTAATTTGTAAATTATGCATGCATATGTGGCTAATTCGTTAGGTAAAGGGCTAACACTTAAGATAACCTGCCTGATTTGAACACAATATTCATAATATATAGTATAGAATACTATTTTCTCATCATACCAAAACACAGGTTATAATGCCTCGGTGGAACAAGCTCAATGAACTTTTTCCAAGAGGGGTCATAATGTTTGTTTCTGGATTAGAAATTAAAAAAAATATTAAACAGCAATATTGTTAATTGCTTTGGTATATTTTACCAGTGTATTGTGAATAGTTATTCCTTGCATCTGAAGCCTATAAATTTGTGGAACCGGAACACTTGAGAATTTTATGAAGACACCAGTAATTCGAGGAAAGAGTTTGGGAGAGGTTCAGTGTGGTGGGGTTGTGGTACAGCTGGCCTGTCATTTAAAGGATGGAAACTGCTCTTTCTCTCAGTGGCTCTCCTAAAATAAAATTTATGAGGGCAGTAAACACCCTCCTTGCCTCGTAAAAGTGAGCTTTGTGAGGTTGTGGTGATCGGTATCACACAACTTAGTATGTGATCGAGCACTTTGGAAAAGTCTCAGTGGTAGCTAGTCGTTGTGAGGCCCCTACCTCTCAAGATGGAAGCCAGGTGTAGGGTCTTACAGCAACTAACTGTTAGTCATTTAGCTTACTTATCGGATACTGACTATAATTGTCTGACTATATACATAATTCATGTAGAAATCTGACATGTTCAGAAAGAAATTATTGCATTTTTGAAACCTACATTAGATATTATATGCACATCCCAAACAATAAGATGGAAAGATATGGTAAAATTACTAATCTTGATAAAAGACCCCAGTGGCTCCTCTTGTGCCAAATTAAGTTGGGCTAAAAATGGCCCTCCTAAGTTCACTTAAGGTGGGCCATAATTGCTCTCCTCCCATTTTGAAAATGGAAGGCCTGGTACAGAGAAAGTATGTTTGGAATTGAGAAGTGCAAACCAATTATAAACCCACAAGAACTGCATACAAGGGGGATAATGTGTGTCAGCCTTGTTTTAATCTTCCCCCCCCCCCCCCCCCCCCCTGTCCCGGTGTATTGTAGTGCATGTTAAAATATAAGGTTACCTTTCCTTGTGTTCAGCCTTTTGGATTTGCACCCCCCCCCCCCTCCCCATTTGAAAATGATGCAAGAGATAGTGTGGCCATGTAAGTGAATTGTGTGTCCCTAGTGTAATATGGCACCCCATCAAAGACAGGCAAAGACACCAGAAGTCGGGGTAACTGCCCCAACCCCAAGGTTGGGCGATGGAGCATGCAGTGCCTGTCCTTTTTCACCAAAAATGCACAAGTGGAAAAGACTTTACATTCTGATAACTGTAACTAAAAAACTGTCCTAGGCCTTTAAAATTTTTTAGGAATGCTCATTTAATTTGTGCATTGGTTAGGCCCCTCAAAATAGATCTTCTGTTTCTCAGGACATTTTTTGTAAAACTACATGTGGGTGGGCAGTTTTTATTAGCTCACCTTGACAAAGTCAAGCTGAGCTAATCTAATCGATCTCTGTCCATCGTCTGTCCATCATCCGGCAACACCATGTTTTGGTCTTCTCCAAAAAAAACACTCGGCCAATTCAAGTAAAAGTTTGTGTGAGTGATGGGCCCGAAGGGGCATTGCATTTTTGTTAAACTCAACATGCCCAGCCCCATAGAGAGGAGTGGGAGAAAATGATCCAAAATATTTTCAAAATCTTCTCATGAACCGGTGGATACAATGACATGATATTTGGCATGGAGCTTCCTTTTGAGGTGTAGAATCAAGTTTGTTCAAACGAAGTTGAAGCAATATTTGGCTTTGTAATGGGAGGGGTAAGATTTTTGGCTCTGCCCAAAATTTATATTTTCTGAACCGATGATCCAATTTGAACGAAATTCAGTATGTGATATTATTGGGTCATAAGTACTTGACTCGTGCAAAAAAAAAAATTCCTGCATCCCCACGGGAGCACAAGGAGCTAAAAATAGAAAAAAAATTCAAAATGCCCATATTTCCCAAACCACATGGAACAGAGAACTGTTATTTGGTATCAAGCATCCTTAGGACCAGTAGAATTGAATGGTAAAAATAAATTGCCATCAGTTATGTTAAGGTGTTCTGTAGAGGGCATCTGAAAAATGCGGAGTCGGCATATTTGCAAAAATTTATAAAAATCTTTTCTCCAGAACCAATTGTCAGAATCTTTTAATATTTCGTGTAGAGCATCCATATGGGGGTCAGATACAAGTGTGTTAAAATGAAACCCACTGGTTCATATTTGGGCTCAGTACAGGAGACCAAATTTTTAACTTGGGGTAATATGGAGAATATAAAAATCTTCTTCAGAACCAGCAGTCAGAATCTTTTAATGCTTGGTATACATCATTGTTGTGAGGGTCAGATTCAAGATTGTTCAAACCAAGTCCCTAGGTTAATATTTGGGCTTCCTATTGAAGCCCAAATTTTAACTTTGTGCAATATGGAGGATAATTTAAAAAATCTTCAGATCCACCAGTCAGAATGCTTTCAAATTTGGTATAAAACATCTCTAGGGAGTGGGCGGTCAGATTCAAGTTTGTTCAAATTGGGTCCCTAGGTATATATTTTGGCTCGATATGGTCGCCCAAGTTTTTACTTGGTGCAATATGAGGAAATTTCTTTAAAAATCTTCTTCTTCAGATCCACCAGTTGGAATGCTTTCATATTTGGTGTAAATCATCTTTAGGGGGAAGGTGGGGGATCAGATTCAAATTTGTTCAATTTGAGTGCCTGGGTTAATATTTTGACTCCATATGGGAACCTGAAATTTAGCTTTGTACAATATGAGAGAATTTCTTCAAAAATCTTCTTCAGATTCACCTGTCAGAATCCTTTCATATTTGGTTAACAACATCTCCAGGGGAATCAGATTAAAGTTTGTTCCAATTGGTTCCCTGGGTTAATATTTGGGATCCCAATGGTAGCCCGATTTTTAACTTCGTGCAATATGAGGAAATATTTCTTTAAAAATCTTCTTCAGATCCACCAGTCAGAATGCTTTCATTATTTGGTATACAACATCTCTAAGGAGATCAGAGATTCATGTTTGTTCAAATCGAGTCCCTGGGTTTTATATTCAAGCTCCCTAAGGGAGCCTGAATTTTAACTTGGTGCAATATGAGGAAATTTCTTTAAAAATCTTATTCAGATCCACCAGCCAGAATGCTTTCATATTTGGTATACAACATCTCTTGGGAGGTCAGATTCAACTTTGTTCAAATTGAGTTAATATACTACTCAAAGTTTGCTAAGCACCAAATACTTGACACATCATTGTGAAATTTGCTTGTGACATATTTGCGATATATTTTTATACTGTACCAATGACCCAGACTTAGCTGGTGCTAACTCTAACAAAACCAGGGCCAAACACAAATTTTGCCCCCCAATCCCCAAAATTTGCATCCAAAACAAAAAGAAATCATGTCCTAAAGGACCTCCATACTACGCCTCTACTGCGCATGCGCAGTGACGCAGACGTCCCGAAATTGGCGCCAATTATCATTCTCTGTTTGGCCCTTCATCAGTCAACATCTCACTGATCTTTGTGCTTGTAAATCTCAGTTTAAAGGATGCCAGACACGTAATTTTTGGAGAAAATGTGATTCTAAGGAGGATAGAAGGAGGAGAGGAAAAAGAAGTGACAAAAAATAATCAGGGCTGTACTTAAAATTTTTTGATGAAATTATGTTAAGTTGCCTATTTTCGAGGCATGGGCCTCTTGTTGTCATTCTTGCTAATTGTTGCACTGCTTATTCAGTGTTTCCTCTCCCCTAGCCTTCTAAAGTCCCCCCTTGCAATTCTCCCATGCTTTTTGCATATTTTTGAGAAATTTCATTTCTAAAATTTCCTGGGAGAGTTGCTTGGTTACAGAATGTTTTCTGTTATTTTCCCCATAGTTACGTTTTCACCCATGGGTGTATAACGTTTGTGTTCTGCATCTTCCATCTGATGTTCTACAGATTCTCCCCTGGGAGTCTCTGTTTTGCATCAGATAGAGTGTAATTGATGACTGATTCCGGGCCAGTTTTTTCAGTGCCTGGAGTCATGTTTTCTGGTGTTTTTACACTGTTTGTTTTCATTGGCAACAGCCTTTTTTGAGGGGGGCTGTTTGCCTTTGCTGTAGTTTATCTCACTATAAGATACATTTATATTATCCGAAAGTGTCTCATTAATTATTTAATATAAATTTAAAATTTTTGACCACACTTTGCCATCGGATCCATCGGGGCTCAACGTTACTTTTCAGCAACTTGGGCTTCGCTGAAAAAATATTTTTTCAAAATTATTTTGTTTTGCAATTGTTTTTTCATTTATTAATGGATCATGTATTATTATTATGTATCTTTGTGTCAGGGGTTTTTGCGAGTAACTAGGACTTATTGTTGTTCTTTCACAATGAAGGGACGTTGTTCAAATTGTAATAGGAAGAAATTTTCCTCTGACTTTCATGATCATTGTATTAATTGTAGTCAGTGTTCTCGCATTAATCCCTGTCCTATATGTGAACATTGGGATGAGAAACATTGGAAACGTGTGTCACGATATGTTGTTTCTGGAGAAAGAGCGATGCCGGCTCTTTCTCCGCAAGGTCACTCTACTCTCTCAGTTTCTATTTCAGAGGAACCAGAACAGGGTGATGTTTCCATGTTATCTTCTTCAAGTGTGCGTCCGTCGTCACAAATGAATTCAGAGCTAGCGGCAAAAGTGCTCATGGAGATTAGACAAATGTCGTCCGCTAGCTCGCCCGGTGTAGCGTCCATTCACCGAATGGTTCGGCAGCCGGGTTCGTCCGATGCGGTCCAAGAGGAAATTTTGGGTGATGCGAGCACTATAAACATAATAGATGCACACCCAGTGACGGCGGATAGTAAGCGAGAACGGAGGAAGCCTTTGAGTCCGGTTCCTAGCTCGTCCAGGTCCAGCCGGACCGCGAGCGAGAGAGGCCCCTCTCTCGTACAACAACATCTGGGACCAGATGTTGTGGTACAAAATGTGTCTTTAGCGGAGCATACGTCCGTCGCTCGGGACGCTCCGTTGTATAAGCAGTCCGCAGAGACTGTTAAGTCTTCCTCTTCTCGTCAGCGCACACGACCGCACCTTGGCTGCGTGACCGCCGATATATTACCAGCTTCGCCGATCAAGGATTCTTCGGCGACCAGGTCACACCATCCGGCAGCCAGCGATTCGAGACCGATGGACTCCGGACGTTCGCATAGGAAAAGTATGCGGGAGCCATCTGATGCGGAGCTGCCCTCGGCGAAGCAGCGAAAGACTGCGCCTCCGCAGGTCTCGACGCCGGACATTCTTGTGCAGATAGCACAGCTTATCGCAGCATCCCAGCAGCCGACAGAAACGGTGTCGGATCGAGAATTATCCGACGGCGCTGGGTCGGTACGCTCCGCCGAAGCATCGGGGGCGGACGACCGGGAACATCATGAGGTCCGACCGGATGGTGAAAGGGATACGGATGACTTGGAGCTATCCCTTTCGGAACAACATAAAGCTGCCGTGGACTTCATCCGGCACTTTCTCCCTCAAGTTGTTCCGTCGGGCCAGACTGCTGCGCTTCCGGACAAGAGAATTATAGCGTCATTGGACTCTGAATTTTTTGAGCGGTTCAGGGACATCGCTCCCGAGTTTCCGTCGCAGTCCAATAATGTTGCAAGAACATTTGAATTATTGAACGACGCTATATTTAAACTTGCTTCCAGGACGGGGAAAGCAGGTTTCTTGTCCGCTAATACTCTCAACCTGCCTTTCATTAATGCAAGGAATAAATTCGATACGGCAGGACAGGGTATACCGAGAGTTCCTCTGCGTATGGACGACGAGGCGGAAGACTTAGAGCTATCATTACCGTCGTCAGCTTCTATTCCAACCGCGGTGTTGGAAACAGCTATTGCGTCTAACAGAGCCAATTTAGATGCCTTATCTTACGCAGATCACCTTACTAAGGCGTTATCACTGCGCCTTCAGGGGAAAGAGTTTCAGGATATACAATCCTCTTTAAGACTTCTTTCAAGGGCAGTAGCTTATTCCACGTGTAACTCCGCCCTTTCAGTGGCAAATCTGGAGTTGGTTAGACGTGACGCAGCCCTAGCTACATCCACACTAGTGGATTCTAAGGTGAAGAACTCTCTTAGAGTCGCTTCGGTCTCAGGAGAACTTCTCTTTGACGGCAAGCATTCCGCTATTTATGATAAAATTACAAAGAAAGCTAAGGATTCTCTGTTGTTCAAATCTGCTCCTAAGAAGTCGGATACAGCAGACACGAATAAGACAGGCACTTCTGGGTCTAATGCGCCCAAGAGAGGTTCCTATAGAGGTTCCGGTGCGTCCTCTTGTTCTTATTCGAGAGACCGTCAGGATAGTGACTCTCGTTCGGGACGTCCTTCAGGCCGGGACAATCGGTCGGACGCCCCGAGGTCGACGGGGCGAGGTGCGGGTCGTGGAAAACGTGGTTTCTCCTACCGCAGGCCTCGCAGGTCCAGGAGGTGATGGCTTAAACCTCTATCGCGTTCCGGTTGGCGGAAGGTTGTCGAGCTTTTCACAAGAATGGGCGTCGATTACGGACGACCCTTGGGTGAGAGGAGTGACTTCGGAAGGTCTAAAGATATGTTTCAAACGAAAGCATCCATTAATTCGAAGTCCAAAGTGGACTCATCTTCCGTCAAATCTGCAGAAAAGAGACGCTCTGTTATCAGAGGTGCAGTCTCTTTTAATGAAGAATGCGGTAGAGGTCGTAGAAAACCAGGAATCTCCGGGATTCTACAGCCATCTGTTTCTGGTTCCGAAACCAGACGGCTCGTTCCGTCCAGTCATAGATTTGAGCTGGATAAACAAGCTGATCGTCGCTCCGAAGTTTTATATGGAGACGATTCGATCGGTCAGAGCAAGTATTCGGGTGAACGATTATGCAACGAGCATAGATCTCAAAGATGCGTACTTTCACGTCATGGTACATCCGACATTCCGAAAGTATCTACGCTTCGCAGTCCTAGGAGTGGTGTATCAATTCCGGGCGATGTGCTTCGGATTGAATCTAGCACCCTGGGCTTTCACTCGGGTAATGAACTCGGTAATGATCTACTTCCGAGCTCATTCGTCTGCGGTAACGTCGGCCTACCTGGACGACATTCTTCAGAGGTACGGCAACGAGTTAACGCTTCAGAACGATGTTCAGAATCTTCTTCTATTGCTCCGACGTCTCGGTTTTATAGTAAACGAGGAGAAGTCTGATCTGGTGCCGTCCAAGTCATTCACTCATCTGGGAATGAGCTTCGAGACGCACAACAATCTCGTTCGTCTGCCGTTAACCAGAGCGAAATTAGTCAGTTGTTACGCTCGCTATTGTCTGCACGCAGACAAAGTAACGGCGAGAGAATTTATGAGACTGATAGGTCTGTGCGGAGCCGCCGCGGATCTCATTCCGATGGGGCGGTTACGCACACGTCCTCTTCAAATTTTCCTGACTCAGAATTGGAGTGTGAAAATTCATTCGCTCGATGTAGACGTTCTCTTGTCAGATCAAGTGAAACAAGAGATTCAGACTTGGGCAAACATTCAGTGGTTAACTCAAGGAGTTCCGCTGCAGTTGCCGGATCCGAGTTTTACCGTTATGACGGATGCCAGTCAAACAGGTTGGGGTGCATCATTAATCCCAACGGATTCGAGATGCCAGGGTCTTTGGGATCCGCAATTCCTGTGCAAGCACATAAACATCAAGGAAATGATGTCAATTTGGCTTGCGTTATGTCACTGGATGGACATTATTCACGATGCTCATGTCCAAATCCTATCCGACAATACGACAGTAGTGGCGTATATACGGAATCAGGGAGGCACTCATTCAGTTCCGTTGTTCAATCTAACGGAAAGAATCCTTCTGTTTGCGTTAGAACATCACATTCTTCTTTCGGTCCGTCACATACCGGGTCGTCTGAATGTGCTAGCAGACTCCCTTTCACGAAAGGGTCGTTTGTTGCCGTCGGAGTGGACTCTCAACAAACAAGTATTCAATCAGATTTGCTACCAATGGGAACGGCCAATGATAGACTTATTTGCGACACATCTCAACAATCAGTTGCAGACGTATGTGTCTCCGTGTCCGGATCCAAGAGCATTTGCAGTAGACGCTCTGTCGATCCATTGGGACGGAATGATAGGATATGCGTATCCTCCAGCGCCGTTAATTCAACAAGTATTGCTAAAGATAAAACAATCTCAATGCAAGATTCTGTTGGTAGCATCTCTGTCGCCACAGAGACCGTGGATAAATCTACTCCGGTGTCTGTTGTGGGACCTACCGCGGAAGCTTCCTCCACGGGAGGATCTTCTTTCGCAGGGGAAATCGCGCCAACTCCATCACAACCCGCAAGGTCTCAACCTTCACGTTTTTCCGTTGTGCGGTCCTTCCTGCATGGCAAGCACTTTACAGGACGAGCAGTGGGCGCGATTTCTAACTGTAGGAGGACCTCCTCTTCGCTAAACTATGCGGCTAAGTGGAAGGTTTTTCGTCGTTGGTGTAGGGATCATTCTGTAGATATATTCGATCCCTCTATACCAGACATTGCAAACTTTCTAGTATACTTGTTTGATGAAATCAAACTGCAGCCTGTTACTATAAAGGGTTATAGATCTGTGTTATCTGATACCTATGCACATCATGATAGTTTACAAATTGGATCTAAAGTCTCTTTATCGAAGTTGGTTAGAAACTTTTCGATAAATAGACCCAGAACTCTTAGATTAATTCCTAAGTGGAATTTAGCTTGGGTTCTTCTTAAATTGAAGGAAAAGCCATTTGAACCTCTTGGGACAGTAGATTTCAAATTCTTATCTTATAGGACAGCTTTTCTCTTAGCTTTCTCTTCTGCTAGAAGAGTCAGTGAGCTTCATGCACTATCGGTGGATGATTCTCATTATCGTAGTGTTGGGAACACTATCACCTTCATTACTAATGTGGGTTTTTTAGCTAAGAATCAGGCTCCTAATAAATATCCGGAACCTATTGTTATTAAGGCTCTTCCGTCTTCAGACGGGCGTAGGCCTTTACTCTGTCCTGTTAGAGCACTACGTATCTATAAACAGAGATCTCAGTTTATCAGAAAGGGACGGAAACGTTTCTTTCTGTCTTTGATGCCTAATAGAAAGGATATTTCAGTCCATTCTATTGCTAGATGGATTCAGTTAACTATCCGTACTGCTTATGAAGATTTATCTTCTTCTCAGCAGTCTGTGCTTAAGATTTCTGCTCATGAAGTAAGAGCTCTTTCTACTTCCTGGGCTTATGCTAATAGTGTTGCTATTACAGATTTAATGAAGGCTGCTTATTGGTCTCAGCCATCCACATTTACGAATTTTTATCTCAGAAATATTGAGTCCATTTCTGGAGACCTGCATTGTTTAGGTCCGTTATCTGTTGCTCAGAATGTCGTCCACTAAACAGTTGCAACTATAGTTATGCAGGCTTTCTGTTCCGGCAGTGACTCCGTCCGGCTGCCCTCTTCGCTCTGGGCTATTTGACCCAGGGCAAGGGGAGGGGGGGGGGGGGCGGGTGTTCCCTTAGGTCACCTGCTTTATAGTGAAAAGCAAGGGAATGCCTCCTCCAAGTCAGTATTTCTGAGTCGCTTCCGGGATGGTTTTAAAGTGTAATATTAATGTTTAAATTCATTCATGTCTTATTTTTAAAGTGTAGCTCGGTGTGAAGCATTTGTATATGTCAAGTGTCAAACGGGCTTTAATATACAATACTCGGACACTTTTAAATGACTATAAAGAGTCTCAATTCTCTGGACTACTTTATTTATTGGCTTGCTTTAAAAATAATTAGTATAAGGGTTATACTGGATGTTAATAGAGAACATGAATGTTATTGTGCTCAATTATTAAGGGTAGTGTATCTTTCTAATTTAATATTAAATAAGAAAGATACATGTAAAGCCTAATACTCCTTTTCTCCTTAAGGGGTTACCTCTTTACTATATAGTTGAGCTTATTGGATTTTCCTCTATGTCCTAGGCCCTCCAGCCTGTTTACTATTCAGCTAAGTCTGGGTCATTGGTACAGTATAAAAATGTTAAAAAATTTATAGTAATTTATATATTTTTTATACTTACCAATGACCCAGACGGGGATGGCCCTCCCTGGAGTTGGGAACTCTTGCCTCCCCGCTGAGTACATAGCGCTGACCAGGCACTGCCAGTAAGAATGATAATTGGCGCCAATTTCGGGACGTCTGCGTCACTGCGCATGCGCAGTAGAGGCGTAGTATGGAGGTCCTTTAGGACATGATTTCTTTTTGTTTTGGATGCAAATTTTGGGGATTGGGGGGCAAAATTTGTGTTTGGCCCTGGTTTTGTTAGAGTTAGCACCAGCTAAGTCTGGGTCATTGGTAAGTATAAAAAATATATAAATTACTATAAATTTTTTAACTTTTGGTGGATATGATTGAGGAATGTATTGAGATGGTCCCCAGTGTTTACATTAGCTCTCTTGACAGGCAGATTTTTCGTGACAGTCTTGGAAAACATGTACCCCTTAATTTTCATGATGTTTTTGTGTACTGTCTATATGTACAGGACATGTACATTGTACTTTGTTTAGTGAGACATCAATATATTTCTTTGGCACGCCCGACAGGGCACATTTATGATGAGATCAATTTGAAACTTGGTATGCTTGTTTGGAATTACCTCTAAATGGGAGCTATCGATTTTCTTTGTTTTCTGCCCAAAAATGTTTCCGCAGGCAACGACCTTCGATGAACTTAGAGCAGTTATGAATCAGTATTTCCATTTGGCACACCCTGCAGTGCACCTTTTTGACCGGATGGCTTTGAAACTTGGTGTGTTTGTTTGGGGTGACCTCTAGATGGGAGCTATCGATTTTCATCCATTTCCATCAAAAAATGTTGCTGCTGGCAATGACCATTTTACTTTGTTTAATGAGACATCAATATATTCCTTTGGCGCACCCTACAGGGCACATTTATGATCAGATCGGTTTGAAACTGGGTATGCTTGTTTGGGATTACCTCTAGATGCAAGCAATATATTGTCTTCAATTTCTGTCAAAAACTGTTTCTGCTGGCAACGGCCTTTGAACTTAGTTTAGTCAGACCTCAATATTTCCCTTTGGCACACCCTTCAGGGTGCTTTTATGATCGGATCACTTTGAAACTTGGTGCGTGTGTTTGGGTGACCTCCAGATGTGAGCTATTGAGATTTTTAGTTCACCTGAGCAAATCTCAAGGGGAGCTTTACTAATCACTTTCTGTCTGTTCGTCCGTCGTTAACTTTACATTATCAAGTTATTCTCACAAACTACCTGAACTAATTGAACCAAGTCTGGTGTGCATGTTCCCTATCACATGTCAATTCAAATTTGTTCAAATCAAATTGGCTCGCCCCTTGGTAGGGCCACCCCCAAAAAGTGAGCCTAAATCTTTAAAAAATCTTCTCATGAACCAGCAGTAGCAGAGACTTGATATTAGGTGTGCAGCTTCCTTTTGGGGTGTAGACTCAGATTTGTTCAAGAGAAGTTCTAGGGGCTATATTTGCCATCGTTATGGGAGGGGCAAATATTTTTGCCCTGCCCAAAATTTTTATTTTCCAAACCGAGAAGCTGATTTGAACCAAATTTGACATGAGGTTTTATTGGGACATAAGTAGTTAATTTTTGCCCCCAAAAAATTTTCTGTCGGCCCATGGGAACCACAGGAGCTAAAAGTAGAAAAAAATTAATATGCCCATATCTCCAAAACTACACGGCACTGAGAATTCTTATGTGGTGTGAAGCTTCCTTAGGACCAACAGAATGGAATGTGAAAAAAAAAAATGCTATCGGTTTTATCTTGGGGTAGTTTTTTGTAACTTTGAAAAAGTGCTGAGTCAGCATTTTTTAACACTGTGTAATGGGAAAAACATTTCAGACTACTTTTCTCCCAAACCACTGCTCCAAAAGCAAGCTTTCAAATTTCACATATAACATCTTTGGAAGATTGTTTCACATGTTTATTGAAATCAGTTCCCTGGGTTCATATTTGGGCTGTCAATGGGAGCCCAAATGTTTAAATTAGTGCAGTATGAGGATTATTCTTTAAAAATCTTCTTCAGATCTACCAATAAGAATCTTTTGATATTTGGTATGCAACATCCTTAGGGGGGTGAGATTCAAGTTTGTACTAGCCAAGTCCCTGGATTCATATTCAGTCTGAAAATTTGGGGTCCCGGTCTGGACTTAGAAATTTTGGACCCAAATCCGGAAATGATTTTTTTTTTGTGTGCGTTTTGGTCAATTTTTTGTTTTGGACTTTCCGAATTTCCGAACAAAAATAAAAAGAAATCTGTTTTTAACTTAACTTGACAAAGTCAAGATAAGCTATTGCCATCACTCGTATGGAAGTCTGTTAGTCTGTTCACATTTTCCTTTAGCACGGGCTACACCCCGCAGTTCTTGTCTGATCATCACGAAATTTCATATGCAGGTTTTGGGTCATGTCTTGATGAGAAAGTCCCCTTTTGGTTCCGATCGGTCAACCGGTATGGCTGCCCGAGCCCAAAAACCATTAGCACAGTCTACAGGTCGTATTTATGAAGGAATTTCATTGTAACTTGGTAGCTTGCCTCTGTATAATGCCTAGATGAGAATGTCCCCTTTTGGGCATGATCTGTCAACCGTGATGGCTGCCCAAGCCTGAAACCCAAAAAACTTTTAGCACAGTCTGCAGGTCATGTTTAATATGGAGGGATTTCATTGTAACTTGGTAGGATGACTCACTCCTTATGATGTCTAGATGAGAATTTCCCCATTTGGGAGTGATCTGCCAACTGTGACGACTGCCCGAGCCCAAAACCTGAAAACCTTTAGCACAGTGTACAGGTCATATTTATTGAGGAATTTTCGTTTTAACTTGGTGGGTTGACTTCATATAATGTCTAGATGAGAAAGTTGGACGTGATTGGGCAATTGTGATGTGATTGGGCAACTGTGACGGCTACAGGGGCCCCGAAAATCTTGAGCACAGTCTACAGGTCATATTATTAAGGGATTTCATTGCAACTTTGTAGGATCACTCCAGATGAGAATGTCCCCTTTTGGTTGCGATCATTCAACCATTATGTCTGCCCGAGCCCAAAGCCTGAATACCTGTAGAACAGTCTACAGGTCTTTTTTCTGAAGGGATTTCATGTGTAGATGAGAATGTCCCCTTTTGGACATGATTGGGCAGCTGTGACGGCTACAGGGGCCCTAAGCCCGAAAATCTTTAGAACAGTCTACAGGTCATAATTATGAAGGGATTTCATTGTAGCTTGGTAGGATGACTCCAAATAATGTTTTGATGAGAAAGTTGCGATCATTGAGCCTTGATGACTGCCTGAGCCCCAAAACCTTTAGCATAGTCTATTGGTGATATTTATGGAAGGATTTCATTGCAACTTGTTAGGTTGACTCCATATAATGCTTAGATGATGACATCCCCTTTTGGTTGTGATTGGTCAACAGGGATGGCTACAGGTGCTGGAAGCACGAAAATTTGTAGCACAGTGTACAGGTCATATTTATGAAGTGATTGGTAGGTTGACTTCATTTTATGTCTAGATGAGAACAGCCCCTTTTGGACACCATTAGGCAACTGACGGCTACAGGGTCCTGAAGCCTGAAACTGTTTAGCACAGTCTACAGGTGATATTTATGAATGGATTTCATTGTACGTTGGTAGGATGACTCCAAATAATGTCCAGATGAGAACGTCCCCTTTTGGACACCATTACGCAACTGACGGCTACAGGGGCCTGAAGCCCGAAAACCTTTAGCTGGGTGTACAGGCCATATTTATGAAGGGATTTCAATGTAACTTGATAGGATGACTGGTTTTGTAAAAATTTCACTGTAACTTGTTAACTTTCGTTGATATATGTTAACTGTGACGGCCACATACATTAACTGTGAGGTCATATTAACCCACCCCTCAGCTCTTTAGTACAGTGTACACCTCATATTATTTTTATCGAAAACATAGCATACAGGTAACAGAAAAGAACATATTCGCAATTATCACAATTCTTTCATAAACATTGAACATTATCCTTTTCATCAAACACAACACACAAGTTAAGGTACAGTATCATTGACATTTTCATTTCTGCGTTTATCTAAATTTTTGGACGTAAAAGTGCAGGAACTGAAAATAGAAGGAAAATCCTGTGTATTTTGTGGGCACAATCACTTCATCTTGTGTGACCCTTTTGCCCAACATGCTTGGAAAGATATCCTGTGCTCAGCCAAGACCAATTTGGATTGTTCCTTGTCCATTGTTGTTCACTCTTGAGTTAATGAAAAAATGTTATGGCATTACAACTCATATACTGAACCGGTGTTGCTGATACGCAAACTTACCTACAGTGCAAGAGTTGTGTTTTGCCCTACCCCCCTCCCCACTACTTTCCTCACCTGCCAATCCCTCAAAAAATTATCAACTTGAACTCGGGTCCATGAAGGGAATGTCCCCAGTCCTATCCATCCTCAACCCCTCCCCCCTTCCCTTATTTGAGATGCATAACTTGTGTGACCATTATTTGTAGACACTGTTTTCTCAACATGCTTGGAAAAATCTTTGCGTGGCTGTGCCCAGCCAAGCACTCACTCCCCAACTGACATGCCCAGTTGGGGGGGAGTGGGGGCTGTGCACAGCCTCACCCCAACCTGTGAGATGCAGACCTTGTGACCACACGGTATAATTTGTAGCCACTGTTTTCCCAACATGATTGTTGTGTACCTGTGCCCAACTGGGGAGACTGGGCACAGGCACACATTTATATTATGCCGCAGTCATATCCAACAAGATGCGGAACTTGTGTGACCCTCTGGCATTTGTTGCCACTGTTTTCCCAAAATTCTTGGATAGTGTCTACTTGTGCCCAGCCAAGCCACCCCCCAGATGGGCATTCCAGTTGGTGGCATGGGGCTGGGCACAGATAATTGGCCCAGTCCTATTTCTATTCAACCTGAACCCTTTGCCCCACCACTTGAGATGCAGATCTTGAGTGACCCCATTTGCATTTGTAGCCATGTTTGCCCAACATGCTTGGAAAGATATCCTTGTGTGCCTGTGCCCAGCCAAGACCCCCCTCCCCCCTTCCATACCAAGTTGGGGGAGTGGGGTCTTTGCACAGGCACACAATGTCCCCAATCCTATGCAACCTCACCCCCCAGCCCACCAAGATTCAAAACCTGTGTGACCATCTGACATCTGTAGCCATTGTTTTCCCCACATGCCTGGAAAAATATTATGTACCTGTGCTCCTCCCCCACCCAGTGACATTTATGTCAACATATGAGTTGGAAACACAATAGAGCAAAGTTGTGCCCAGTCACTTCAAAAACCATCTTCCCTCCCATTCTCAATAGAATAACACCCAAGCCCCACCGCAGGGCTGAACTATGTGGAGGTCTGTGAACTCCAATGTAAGTAGAAGTCTTTTAAAGTGACAAAAGATATTGTCATTATTATTGTAAATGTGAAGTATATGTATACTTTTTGTAGAACTGTCAATGAACTGGAAGTATCTTGAATAAAATGTCTGTGCTCACAAATCCTTGAGTATGTTGTTTCTCTTTCCCATAACATGGAGAGATTTTTTAAGTGAAATAGATACATGCATATGGAAACAAAATGAAGAACTATTGAAGATATTTCAAGCATTTAATAAGAATACTATATGTACAAGTGCGTATATATATAAGTATGCATTCATATAAGTATATACATATATAAGTGTATAAAGATATATATAAGTATGTATTTATAAGTGTATAAAGATATATATAAGTCTATCAATGAATAGTATTTTATAACAAGAACATATTAAATGTATATAAGAATGTCATTATAAAGATATTACATGGAGAATCAAAAAAGAATATTATTATTATTTTTTTTTTTTTTTTCTTTTTTCGTTTTTTTTTCGTGGCCCCACCCAATAAAAAAAAATCCGGGTGGGGCTTCGGAAAGAAAAGAAGCTGACTTACTCAGACTGTCCCACCCAAGTGAGAAAACCTGGTGGCAACTGACTAAGACACAGTCCACACAAGATGACTCGGCATGCCTGAAGACAATTTTGTCCAACAGCTATGGCACTGCTGCTGCTACACTCACGGAAAAAATGTTTGAGGAGATTTTCTAATCACACTCTGGAAATGCATCTTTTAATGACAGCTGCCTCTGCACTAACAGAAAATTCCTCTATCAAAAAAAATAAATACATTTCCCCGTTAGTGACGAGACACCTGTCATTAAAAAGATGCATTTTCAGTGTGCAGCCATCAATAAAAGATGAACTTTTGTTCAAGAAAACCCCCACAAACATTGTGGTCTCTTAACAGTGCCATAGCTCTTGGGGTAAAGCATTCAGACATGCTGGGTCATCTCAAATTTCCTGTGCCTCAGTCAACTGTCACCAGGTCCTCAGTCAGGTGAGACAGAATCAATAAGTCAGAAAATTAATAAGTTAGTGGGCCAGTTAGTGGGCTTTACACAACCTCCGTAATGTTGGGCTCTGTGTAGCAATCCATTTTTCTTCTTGTGATAAATAAAGTGACATGGTACACAACCACCCAAGTGGTGGACATCAACCTACACACTTATTGTCTAGACAAGTGGAAATTTTGGGATCAAACAAGGAAATGTACAGACCATAGACAAAGAAAATTAAAATTTCAACTTGTCTAGCAAGCATCTAGGAAGATGTCTACCATTGGGGTGGCCGAGTACCACCTCACCTTTGTCAGTATTGTTGCTTCTTCTGTCCCTAGACTGCAACAAGGCACAATCTGCAATGTGAAAGCATTACAGAAGGTGCCTTCTTGCATTCTAGAGATATGGGGAAAATAATGTTGGAACTGGCTATGTACAGAAATACCAAAAATGTACAAAAACTAAATATACACCCAATACACAAATCAGTACTCAAAACCTTTTGGCCTACAGTCTATCATTAATTACTCCATTCTAAGAACAACTGTTCACAAGGTTATGTCATATTTATGGAATCGTCCACCGTGGAATCAATCAATCAATCAATCTTCTCGATATACCACTCATTCACTCCTGAAACTGAAAAAAAAGAAGAAAAAAATATTTATTTTTCAATTTATATTTATAATTAATCAAATATCTTTAACACTGACCTAACACAAAAGGCAGATACTTGCAAACAAAATTCCTGAACGACTTATTTTCTTTTATTTTTTGCGCCAAAACAAAGCTTATGAACCCTCATAGGAACTAGCTCAACAAGCTTGTTCTAATGAGGGGTCATAAGCTGTGTTTTTGAGCCCAAAAAAAATGAAAAACAAGAGGCCCGGGGGGGGGGGGGGGGGGGGGGCTGAGCCATATATAAAACCAGGGACTGGACTTTAACAAACTTGAATCTTCCCCCCCCCCCCCACACCCTAAGGATGCTGCACAGCAAACATCGAAATATTCTGACTGCTGGATCTGAAGAAGATTTTTAAAGAAAATTCCTCATTTTTCAATTAGTTACAATTCGAGCTCCCACAGTGAGCCCAAATATGGACCTAGGTACATGGCTTGAACAAACTTGAATCTCACCCCATAAGGATGCTGCATACCAAATATCAAAACATTCCGACTGCTGGATCTGAAGAAGATTTTTAAAGAAAATTCCTCATTTTGAACTAAGTAATAATTCGGACTCCTACAGTGAGCCCAAATATGAAACCAGGGACTTGGCTTGAACAAACTTGAATCTCACCCCCCTAAGGATGCTGCTTACTAAATATCAAAAGATTCCGACTGTGGGATCTGAAGAAGAAGATTTTTAAAGAATATTCCTCATACTGCACTAATTTAAACATTTGGGCTCCCATAGAGAGCCCAAATATGGGCCCAGGGAATTGATTTCAATAAACTTGTGCAACAATCTTCCAAAGATGTTATATGTGAAATTTGAAAGCTTCTGGAGCAGTGGTTTGGGAGAAAAGTAGTGTTAAATGTTTTTCCCATTGCCCAGTGTTAAAAAATGCTGACTCAGCACTTTTTCAAAGCCCCCCCCCAAAAGTACCCCCATAATAAAACCGATAGCAATTTTTTTTTACCATTCCATTCTGTTGGTCCTAAGGAGGATTCACACCAAATAAGAATTCTCAGTGCCGAGTAGTTTTGGAGATATGGGCGTTTTAATTGTTTTCTATTTTTAGCTCCTGCGGTTCCCATGGGGTGACAGGAAAAATTTTTTTGGCATAAATTAACTACTCATGTCCCAATAAAACCTCATGTCAAATTTGGTTCAAATCAGCCTCTCGGTTTGGAAAATAGAAATTTTGGGCGGGGCAAAAATTCTTGCCTCTCCCATAACAATGGCAAATATAGCCCCTAGAACTTCTCTTGAACAAATCTGAGTCTACACCTCAAAAGGAAGCTGCACACCTAATATCAAGTCTCTGCTGCTGCTGCTTCATGAGAAGATTTTTTAAGATTTAAGCTCACTTTTTGGGCGTGGCCCTACCAAGGGGCGGGTCAACTTGATTTGAACAAACATGAATTGACATATAATAGGGAACATGCACGCAAATTTTGTTGAATTTGGTCGAGCAGTTCGGGAGAAGTTGATAATGTAAAGTTAACGCCGGATGGAAAGTGATTAGTAAAGCTCCCCTTGAGCTGTGCTCAGGTGAGCTAAAAATTCTTCATTTTGAACTAAGTTATAATTCAGGCCACCACAGTGAGCCCAAATATGAACCCAGGGACTTGGCTTGAACAAACTTGAATCTCACTCCTCTAAGCATGCTGCATACCCAATATCAAAAGATTCTGCCTGCTGGATCTGAAGAAGATTTTCAAAGAAATTTGCCTGAAATGCACTAAGTTCAAATTTGGGCTCCTATACTGAGCTCAAATATGAACCCAGGGGGGCCGATTTGAACAAACTTGAATCAAATCACCCCACAATGTTGCAAACCAAATATCAAAAGATTCTGCCTGCTGGATCTGGAGAAGATTTTTAAAGAAATATGCCTGAAATGCAATTAGTTCGAATTTGAGCTTCTATAGTGAGCCCAAATATGAATCCAGGGGGCCGATTTGAACAAACTTGAATCAGATCCACCCCACAATGTTGCATACCAAATATCAAAAGATTCTGCCTGCTGGATCTGAAGAAGATTTTTTAAAGAAATTTGCCTGAAATGCACTAAGTTCGAATTCGGGCTCCTATACTGAGCCCAAATATAAACCCAGGGGGCCGATTTGAACAAACTTGAATCAGATCCACCCTACAATGTTGCATACCAAATATCAAAAGATTCTGACTGCTGGATCTGGAGAAGATTTTTTAACGTTTCTCCCATTGCCTACAGTGTTAAAAAGTGCTGACTCGGCTCTTTTTCAAAGTCCCGAAACTGTAACCAATGATAAAACCGATGGCAATTTTTTTTTGACCAATCCTTTCTGTTGAGCCTAAGGAAGCTTCACACCAAATAAAAATTCTCAGTGCTGTGCAGTTTTGGAGATATGGGGGTTTTAATTTTTAGCTCAACTTGACAAAGTCAAGCTGAGCAATTGCCATCACTTCTCGTCCATTGGCGTACGTACGTACGTTAGTATGTTAGTTCGTACGTCCACAATTTCCTTTGGCACACCTCACAGGTCGCATTTATGATCAGATCACTTTGAAACTTGGTATGCTTGTTTGGGGTGACCTCTAGATGGGAGCTATCGATTTTCTTCAATTTCCGTCCAAAAAATGTTGCCACGGCAAACGTTCTTAGAACTTAGTTTAGTCAGACCTCAATATTTCCCTTTGGCACACCCTCCAGGGCACATTTATGACTGGATTGCTTTGAAACCTGGTATGCTTATTTAGGGCGACCTCGAGATGGGAGCTATAAATTTTCTTCAATTTCCATCAAAAAATGTTGCCACAGCCAATGTTCTTAGAACTTATTTTAGTCAGACCTCACTATTTCCCTTTGGAACACCCTACAGGGCACATTTATGATTGCATTGCTTTGAAACCTGGTATGCTTGTTTGGGGTGACCTCTAGATGGGAGCTATCGATTTTTTTCCATTTTCATCAAAAAATGTTGCCGCGGCCAACGTTCTTAGAACTTAGTTTAGTCAGACATCGATATTTCCCTTTGGCACACCCTACAGGGCACATTTATGACCGGATTGCTTTGAAACCTGGTATGTTTGTTTGGGGAGACCTCTAGATGGGAGCTATCGATTTTCTTCCATTTCTGTTGAAAAATGTTGCCGCTACCAACGTTCTTAGAACTTAGTTTAGTCAGACCTCAATATTTCCCTTTGGCACACCCTTCAGGGCACACTTGTGATTGGATTGCTTTGAAACCTGGCATGCTTGTTTGGGGTGACCTCTAGATGGGAGCTATCGATTTTCTTCGTTTTCTGTAAGAAAATGTTGCCGTGGCCAACGTTCTTAGAAGTTAGTTTAGTCAGACCTCATTAATTTGCTTTGGCACACCCTACAGGGCACAATTATGATTGGATTGCTTTGAAACCTGGTATGCTTGTTTAACTTGGTGTGCTCATTAGACAAGACCTTTCGATAAGAACTACTGATTAGCATTTATTTCTGTGAAAAAAGTTGCCATTTACAGTAACCTCTGAACATACTGCATTTGTGTATCAACTTTCTTCCTTTAGCCAGTCTTACAGTTTACATTTAAAAATTGATGGATTACTCTGATCTTCAATTTTGCCATTTCATTTATAACTTACCAAGTTCAAGTTTGTCAAGCTGAGCTACAGTGTCATTGACACTTTCATTTTCTATTTTTAGGTCCTGCGGTTCCCACGGGGCTACAGAAAAAAAATGGGCATAAATTAGGTACTTATGACCCAATAAGCCCTCACATAAAATTTGGTTCAAATCAGCCTCTCGGTTCGGAAAATAGAAATTTCGGGCGGGGCCAAAAATTCTGCCCTTCCCATAACGATGCCAAATATAGCCCATCAAACTTCACTTGAACAAATCTGAGTCTACACCTTAAAAGGAAGCTGCATACCATATATCAAGTCTCTGCTACTGCTGGTTCATGAGAAGAAGATTTTCAAAGATTTTGGTGCCCCTTGGGGGCATGGCACCACTCATGAGGAGGGGCAACTTCATTTGAAGAAATCTGAATTGGCATTAGGTAATAAACATTTACCCAACATTTGAATAAAATTGGGCTAGTGGTTTTGAAGGAGAAGTCGATAATGTAAAGTTAACGCCGGACGACGACGGACAGAATGTGAGCAGTAAAGCTCCTACTGTGCTTCGCTCGGGTGAGCTAAAAATGCTGACTCGGCACTTTTTCAAAGTCCAGAAAAAGTACCCTATGATAAAACCGATAGCAATTTTTTCTACCATTCCATTCTGTTGGTCCTAAGGAAGCTTCACACCAAATAAAAATTCTCAGTGCTTTGCAGTTTTGGAGATATGGGCGTTTCAAATTTTTGCTATTTTTAGCTCCTGCAGTTTCCATGGGGCAATGGGAAACATTTTTTTGGCATAAATTAACTACTTATGTCCCAATAAAACCTCATATCAAATTGGGTTCAAATCAGCCTCTCGGTTTGGAAAATAGAAATTTTGGGTGGGGCAAATATTCTTGCCCCTCCCATAACGTTGGCAAATATAGCCCCTAGAACTTCTCTTGAACAAATCTGAGTCTACACCTCAAAAGGAAGCTGCACACCTAATATCATTGTCTCTGCTACCGCAGGTTCATGAGAAGAAGATTTTTTTAAGATTTAGGCTCATTTTTTGGGCGTGGCCCTACCAAGGGGCGGGTTGAGTTGATTTGAACAAAACTTTTGACATATGATAGGGGACATGCACACCAGATTTGGTTCAATTTGGTTGAGTAGTTTGTGAGAAGTCGATAATGTAAAGTTAAAGCCGGACGGACGACGAACGACAGATGATGGACGGAAAGTGATTAGTAAAGTTCCCCTTGAGCTTCGCTCAGGTGAGCTAAACAAGAGGCCCCAGGGGGCCTGCGGGCGCACACCTGACATGGTAGTCTAAATATCAAACCAGGGACTTGAATAAGCTGCATACGCCCCCTCCTAAGAAAAGCATATACCAACTAGATTAAGCGATTGTGCCCACACAATACACAGGATTTTCCTTCTATTTTCAGTTCCTGCACTTTTACGTCCCAAAATTGAGATAAACGCATAAAAAACAGATTTTTTTCCAAAACAAAATATTTTCAGCCTAAATCTTTTTTTTTTTCTTCTTAAAATGCATAAAAAAACTAATTTCTTAAATTTTCTAAGTCCCACCCGGACCCCAAATTTTCAGTGTAAAAAAAAAAAATGTTTTTTGTCTTAAAATTGACCGAAACGCATAAAAAACAAAACAAAAAATTCAGGATTTTGGTCTTAAATTTTCCCACCCGGCCCCCAAATTTTCAGTGTGAAAAAAAATTTTTTTTTGTCTGAAAATTGACCGAAACACACAAAAATTTCCGGGACCCCCAAATTTTCATCCTAAATATGAACCCAGGGACTTCGCTTGAACAAACGTGAATCTCACCCCCCTAAGAATGCTGCATACCAAATATCAAAAGATTCTTATTGGTAGATCTGAATAAGATTTTTAAAAAATACTCCTCATACTGCACTAATTTAAACATTTGGGCTCCCATAGAGAGCCCAAATATGGACCCACGCAACAGATTTCAATAAACATGTGAAACAATCTTCCAAAGATGTTATATGTGAAATCTGAAAGCTTTTGGAGCAGTGGTTTCGGAGAAAAGTAGTCTTATGTTTTTCCCATTACCCACAGTGTTAAAAAATGCTGACTCAGCACTTTTTCAAAGTCCCCAAAAAGTACCCCATGATAAAACCGATGGCAATTTTTTTTACCATTCCATTCTGTTGGTCCTAA
The DNA here is from genome assembly GCA_031216915.1 of Pictodentalium vernedei. Taxonomy (NCBI): domain Eukaryota; kingdom Metazoa; phylum Mollusca; class Scaphopoda; order Dentaliida; family Dentaliidae; genus Pictodentalium; species Pictodentalium vernedei. The sequence continues at coordinate 382,013,984 of CM062289.1, read as the reverse complement.
GGGAGCTTCACAACAAATAATAATTCTCAGTGCCGTGTAGTTTTGGAGATATGGGCGTTTTAATTTTTTTCTATTTTTAGCTCCTGCGATTCCCATGGGGCGACAGGAAAAAATTTTTTCACATAAATTAAGTACTTATGACCCAATAAGCCCTCATATCAAATTTGGTCCAAATTTGCCTCTCGGTTTGGAAAACAGAAATTTTGGGAGGGGCAAATACGCATGACCCTCCCATTACGACGCCAAATATAGCCCCACAAACTTCTCTTGAACAAATCTGAGTCTACACCTCAAAAGGAATCTGCAGACCAAATATCAAGTCTCTGGGGATCAGGACAACTCGGACCAAAGACAACTCGGACCAAGACAAGTCGGACCACTTTTGAAGACAACTCGGACCAACTTTGAAGACAACTTGGACCAACTTTGAAGACAAGTCGGCCCAACTTTCAAGACAACTCGGACCACTTTTGAAGACAACTCGGACCAACTTTCAAGACAAGTCGGCCCAACTTTCAAGACAACTCAGACCACTTTTGGAGACAACTCGGACCAACTTTCAAGACCAGATGTAACGACTATAAGACAGGTCAGACTAACTGTGAAGAAAAGAATGATGTCGAAAATAATTAAATGTGGTCTCAAAGACTTCAATAGATGCGGCGCAACACTTTTCAGTGCGGCTTGTGTTGTCTTTGAAGTTATTCTGTAAAATGAAAATGCTTCTCATCACAAACTTTGATATGTGATGAATGTTTGCATTGCAACTAAACAAGTAATCACACGGAAATAATGTGTGAAAGTTTGTTGCTTGTACTAGCTCGTCTTTTCAACAGGCGGCTCAAAAGATTACCGACATGTTGTTTTAGGCACTAGCTTTTCTATATTTATTGTGTTCGTTTCGAGAATTTAGTCATTCAATCATGGCTGATGACTGTATACAGTGTAAGCCAACAGTCCGTCCAGAATCATCCCCATTCGCCCCCCTCCCACCTCCCAAGTGACTAAAGTTCACTAATTGGGATGTATCTTATCAAGAACATGTGTCCCGGGTCGACCATGGTTCCACCCGGCGTGTAAAAATTTTAAACTTTGGCATTAAAAGGAGCAAGTTGTGTATAATCTGTGTGTTGAATAAACATCTCAAATATAACAATAGAGACTCAGTCATGGGGTTATATTCAATGTAATTACAGGTGAAGTTTGACAACCCTGAGTTAATTCACTGATTGGTTCAGCCATATAGTTTTTTTCATTATTTTGTTTCCAAAACATAGATTATGATACTTCATTGCAACGAGCGAATCACGTCCGTTCGAATGAGGTTTCATAACCTATGTTTATGAAGCAAAAAAAAAAAATTAGTAACGCGTACGAGTGTCGTCTGCTACAAGCGTTAGGTAAAGGGTGAATGTATATATATCATTCAGATAATAATGCTGATGTTCATACGGACTTAAATTTGAAGAATTGTGACTTTAAATACCAATACATATATACTGTACATATAGTTTGTTAAAATATGTGCTGGACATTGTTTTTTATGTGAAGTTTTCATTTATTCATGTCTTTGATTGTCATGTCTCAGTTTTTAATAAATCGTTTAAACTGTGACTGGTTGTTCTGTGTCTTTCCCCACCAACCCTGAATCTTCGTTTGTCCACTATTTAGGTCCGAATTATTCACTGAGTCAGTCCAAGTTGCCTAGAAAGTTGATCCAACTTGTCTTGAAACTTGGGTCGACTTCTTCAAAAGTTGGGCCGAGTTGTCCTGAAAGTTGGTCCGAGTTGTCTTCAAAAGTGGTCCAAGTTGTCCTGAAAATTGGGCCGACTTGTCTTCAAAGTTGGTCCGAGTTGTCTTTAAAGTTGGTCCGAGTTGTCTTCAAAGTTGGTCCGAGTTGTCTTTAAAAGTGGTCCGAGTTGTCTTGGTCCGAGTTGTCTTTGGTCCGAGTTGTCTGTAATTCAAGTCTCTGCTACTTCTGGTTCATGAGAAGAAGATTTTTTAAGATTTCAGCACACTTTTTGGGTGTGGCCCTACCAATGGGCGAGGCAACTTGATTTGAACAAAATGAAATTGCGATGTCATAACAAACTATTACCTCAAATATCAATTAAATTGGTTCAGCGGCTTGGGAGAAGACGCAAACACCATGTTCACGGACGCCAGACGACGGACGGTGAGTGATCACTATAGCTCTCCTGACTGAAAGTCGGATGAGCTAAAAAGACCTTGATGGTACTAAATGCTGGTCCACTACTGAACTGGGAAGTCCATGTTGATGGTGGCAGCGTTCAGCGAACCATCAAACACCAGCAGAAACCCACCTTTGGGAGTGGTAGCACCTCCCCCCCCCCTGCAAACTGGTCAACACCAGAGGAGGGTAAGAAGCCATCATCGACCACCGCCAGAACCATGATCATGAAGACACCTATGGAGAAAAAGAAGTCACCATCGACCAAGTGTCGGGACGCCAGGCGAATGGAGGCGTGGCGTTAGAGGAAAAGGGCTGAGGCAGGGAAACAGGATAAGGAGAGGGTGACAACTGTCGACTTGCCTCCAAAACCTGCATCGCCGACCCCAAGCTGTACCCTACACGTAAGAGGTCAGGAGGGAAGGAGATACAGGAAGAGGAGGTGGAGGAGATGGACATCGCCCACACTGTACCTGGGTCCCCAATCAACCTTCACTATTCGGACCACAAATCTAATTCAAACCTGGATTCCGAGACACCAAAGTAAAAAAAGTAGCGGACATGTCCATTGAAGGCCTAAATGAACTTGCCACTGAGCACCTCGGCGAACACAAAGTGGATTTCAACAGGACCAACAAAGAATTCTTACTCCCCCCTCCCCCCCAAATTTTTTTCTGGCCAACAAATTGGAAACAAGTATGTTTTATGGTCAAGTCGCCTCCCCCCCCCCCCCCTCCCTCCTCCATGCAGAATGTACCCGTGTTCCCGTCAAGGGGCGTCAAGATAAATCCCGGTCCTGGATTAGAAATTTATGTTCCACATTTGCGAAAGTAAGCATCCTTGAACCATATACACCAGTATATATATTTCCATATCTGTCGTGTGTTTGAAGCCAGAGACTCGACATATATAGGTCAATGGTGATATTTCTCTAATGCATGCAGGATTTCTTGGAGAATATTAACTCTTCCCATTTGACCTTCGCCACAGAAAGGGAACATTACTATAAAACACAGAGATGTATAATTTCCTCCAGACAACCTTTCAAAATGCTTAAGGCTGACAACACTGCCAGTGGGCCTTTGGGGGTCGCCCCGGTGGTCTGTTTATTGGATCTTCGCTTGAGCTATTTATGAATTCTGATATTTTTTCAAGATTTGGGTTCGTTTTTTTTCAACCTCCTCCCCAGTGCTGGAAGCACTCTTCAGTAAAATTTAAAATTGACTGATTTATCACACGCAGAACCGAGAGGGGAGGGGGGGGAGGGGGGTATTATTATTATTTATTGGTGTTTAACACCACATCAGCAGCAAAGGCAATATCGTCACAAGAAAATGGAGGAAGATACAACATGTTATTGTCAAGTAGAAAGTAAAAAATTTGAATAAAAATTAAAATAAGAGGCCCCACGGGGCCTGAAGCGCTCATCTTGAACAGAACACAATTTAAACAGAGTCCAAGAATGAGTCTACATTAAGCAAGCCATCTCCATAGGCTACACTGTCAATCCCTGAATCCCTCAGGAGTGACAAAAATAATCTGGGCATCATGCCTTTTCTTCAGTTGATCATAAAGTAAAATGTAGAGCTCCCCTATGAAGCCCCTTGATACAACCTATGTGGATTAATCTTAGTAACACACCTCTAGACTTCCCTAGAGATGTTGTGTACCGAATATGAAAGCATTCTGACTGTTGGATCTGAAGAAGAGAAAAATTGTAAAGAAATTTCTTCGAATTGCACTAAGTTCAAATTTGGGCTGCCATAGCGAGCCCAAATATTAACCTATGGCTCCGATTTGAACAAACTTGAATCTGACCCCACTAGAGATGTTGTATACCAAATGTGAAAGCATTCTGACAAGTGGATCTGAAAAAGAAGATTTTTGAAGAAATTCCCTCATATTGTACTAGGTTAAATTTCATGTTCCCATATGGAGCCCAAATATTAACCTAGGCACTCAAATTGAACAACCTGGAATCTGATGCCCTAGAGATGTTGTATACCAAATATGAAAGCATTCTGACTGGTGGATCTGAAGAAGAAGATTTTTAAAGAAATTTCCTCATATTGCACTAAGTAAAAATTTGGGCTACCATAGTGAGCCCAAATATATACATAGGGATCTGATTTGAACAAACTTGAATCTGACCCCCTTAGAGATGTTGCATACCAAATATCAAAGCATTCTGACTGGTGGATCTGAAGAAGATTTTTTTAAATTACCCTCCATATTGAACAAAGATCAAATTTGGGCTTCCATAGGCCCAAATATTAACCTAGGGACTTGGTTTGAACAATCTTGAATCTGACCCTCATAACAATGATGTATACCAAACATTAAAAGATTCTGACTGGTGGTTCTGAAGAAGAAGATTTTTAAAGAATATTCCCCATATTACCCTATGTTAAAACTTCGGGCTCCTGTAGGGAGCCCAAATATGAACCAATGAGCTTTATTTCAACAAATTTTTATCTGACCCCCCTATGAATGCAGTATACCAAATATCAAAAGATTCTGATGATTGGTTCTGGAGAAAAGATTTTTTTAAATTTTTGCAAATATGCTGACTCTGCATTTTTTTTCAATGCCCATTACAAAACACCCTAACATAACTGATGGCAATTTTTTTTACCATTCAATTCTACTGGTCCTAAGGATATTTCATACCAAATAACAGCTCTCTGTTCCGTGTGGTTTTGGAAATGTGGGCGTTTGAAAATATTTGTATTTTTAGCTCCCAGGGTTCCCATGGGGATGCAGGAATTTTAATTTTTGCATGCGTCAAGTACTTATGAACCAATAATACAACAAACCAAATTTGGTTCATACCGGACGATCGGTTCAGAAAATAGTAATTTGGGGCGGGGCCAAAAATCTTACCTCTCCTATTACAAAGCCAAATATTACTTCACGAACTTCGTTTGAACAAACTTTATTCTACACCTCATATGGAAGCTCCATAGCAAATATCAAGTCACTGTACGCACTGGTTCTTGAGAAGATGATTTTAAAAATATTTTGGAGCATTTTCCCCCACTCCCACTCTATGGGGCTGGGCATGTTGACTTGAACAAAAATGAAATGCCCCTTTGGGACCATCACTCGCACAACTTTCACTTGAATTGGCCCAGTGGCTTTGGAGGAGAAGACCAAAACATGGTGTTGACGGACGACGGACGGAGAGCGATGAGATTAGCTCAGCTTGACTTTGACTAGATGAGCTAAAAAAATAAAACAGTAAACATGTCAAAGAAAGGAGCAATTTGGACAACAATGAGTAAAGAGAATCACTTATAAATCAACCTGATGAACTGAAACTTGAAGAGTCTAGATTAAAAATATAAAAACAATTTTAAAATTTAGTAAAAAAGTTGATTACTTTCAGAAATGATAGAATTTCATGCGGGCTTATATGATAAGCTTTAACTTCAGATGTGAAAGTAAAACTCTGATGCGGTATTCTGATTGAGGTGATATGGTCACCAGTAAGAGCAGCTGATGATACTCTGTAACCATCTTTAGATCTATCCATATAAATCCTTGAATAACCATGGTCGGCCCGGCGCACATGTGCTTGGCAAGATGTATCCAAATTAGTGAACTTTAGTCATTTGGGCGGGGGCAGGGGTGGGGGGTGGGGGGGGGGGTGGAGGGGGATAAAATTATTCTCGATGGAAAAATGATGGGATTATGTCCAGGTTGGGGGGGTGGCCCCCCTACATGCTGACCCCATCCCCCTCCCCTCGTGCCCCTGATGTCCAACCCTGGTTGCAGGCCTGTTCAATATGTACAATACTTGAACATTATCTCAGCATATTTTTGTTGAAACTGCAAAGAATTTGTATCAGATTTTTTGGTAGCAAGGTCCAAAAAAATGCTGATAGGATCACCGATCCAATGTAGAGTTGTGACAGCACAAAAGTGGCTTTAATCATTATCAACTTATCGTCCGGAAACCAATTGTTTACAATTTACTATGTGAAGGGTCACTGTGACCTTGACCTTTGACCTAGTGATTCCGAAATAAATTAGGCTCTTTCTTGCACCAATGCCAACCTACCTATGAAGTTTCATGAACGTAGGTGAAACCATTGTCAAATTATCATCTGGAAACCAATTTACGATTTATTATGTTCAAGGTCACTGTGACCTTGGCCTTTGACCTTGTGAGTCCAAAATAAATAGGGGTCTTTCACTCACCTAGGCCAACCTACCTATGAAGTTTCATGAATGTGGGTCAAACCATTATCATGTTACCATCCGGAAACCAATTGTTTACAATTTACTATGTTGAAGGTCACTGTGAACTTGACCTTTCACCTAGCGAGTCCAAAATAAATAGGGTTCTTCCTCTCAAGGAGGCCACCCTACATATGAAGTTTCATAAATGTGGGTTGAACCATTGTCAAGTTATCATCTGGAAACAATTGTTTATGATTTACTATGTTCAAGGTCACTGTGACCTTAACCTGTGACCTAGAGAGTCCATAATATATAGGGTTCTTCCTCTCACTGATGCCAACCTAACTATGAAGTTTCATGAACGTGGGTCAAACCATTATCAAGTTATCATCTGGAAACCAATTGCTTACGCCCGCCCGCCATTCATCAAAACTATAAGTCGAGTTTGACTTCGTTACAACTCAACTAAAAAAGAATTTCAGCAGAAAGTTAAAAAATTTATAGTAATTTATATATTTTTTATACTTACCAATGACCCAGACATAGCTGGTGCTAACTCTTAAAATATAGGGCCAAACACAAATTTTGTCCCCCAATCCCCAAAATTTGCATCTAAAACTAAAGAAAACATGTCCTGAGAGGCCCTCCACACTTCGTCCCTACTGCGCATGCGCAGTGTCAAGGACGTTCCGAAATTGGCGCCATTTATCATTCTAATAACCAGTGCCTGGTAAGCGCTATGTACTCAGCGGGGAGGCAAGAGTTCCCAACTCCTGGGAGGGCCATCCCCGTCTGGGTCATTGGTAAGTATAAAAAATATATAAATTACTATAAATTTTTTAACATTTTTATACTGTACCAATGACCCAGACATAGCTGAATAGTAAAAAGGCTGGAGGGCCAAGGACATAGAGCAAAATGGAATACGCTCAATAAAATAAAATAGAGTCATCCCCTGTAGGGAAAAGAAGTAATAGGCCTTACATGTATCTTTCTTATTTATGATAAATTAGAAAGATACAACACCTTCCAAAAATTGAGCTTCATACATCCATGTACTCTATAAATATCCAATAATCCTTATACTAATAATTTTTAAAGTAAGCCAATAATAAAGTAAGTCTAGAGAATAGAGACTCTTATACTCCTAAAAGTGTGTGAGAATTGCATAATCATGTCCGTTGACATATGCAATATTCAAAAGCTATACTTTAAAAACTAAGACTTGAATGAATTTTATAAACTTAAACTTCTCACTAAACAACCATCCCAATAACAGCTCAGAATTACTAACTCCGGAGGAGGTATCCCCTTGTTTTCATAGTAAAAACAGGTGACCCAAGGGAACACCCCCCCCCCCCCCCCCCTTTTTCTTGCCCTGGGTCAAATAGCCCAGAGCGAAGAGGGCAGCCGAACGGAGACACTGCCGAAACAGACAGCCTACCTAGCTATAGTAGCAACTGTTAAGTGAATGACATTCTGAGCAGTAGATAATAGACCTAACAATAGAGGCCTCCAGAAATGGACTCGATATTTCTGAGATAAAATTCTTGAATGGATGGCTGAGCGCAATGAGCAGCCTTCAAAAAATCTATAATAGCAACACTATTAATGTAAGCCCAAGAAGTAGAAGAACTCTTACTTCATGAGCCGAAATCTTAAGCACAACTGCTAAGCCAATGATATACCATAAGCAGTACGCTAGTTAATAGAATCCATTAACAATAAAATGGAGCGTAACGTCCTTCTACTAGACATCAAAGACAGAAGAAGCTTACGCCCTTGTAATAAACAGATATCTGTTTACAAATACATAAACTGTACCCGGAAAGAGTAAAGGCCTATGCCCATACGAAGACGGAAGGACCTTAAAATAATAGGTTCCGGATAATAGGAGCCTAACTCTTATGCAACAATCCAACCTAAATAGTAACGGAAGTATTGATTCCGAAACTATGAAAGTGAAAATCATCCATCGATAGTGCATGAAACTCACTGACTCTACAGTAAAAGAGAAACCAACAGAATTACTGTCTAAAAGGTCAGAATTTGAAAACTACTGTTTCCAGAGGCTCAAATGATTACTTAGCTAAATAAGAACCTGAAGTTAAAATCCGTATAGGAATTTAATCTAAAGATTCTAAGTCTATTTATCAAAAAGTTACTAACTGACTTAGATAAAGAGACAAAAGACTCAATTGTAAACTATCGTAGAGTGCATAGGTATGAGGTAAAATAAACCTAAACAGGCTGCAGTAGATCTTGTGAAACAAGTATACTAAAAAATAGCAATGAGTAGTATGGAGGGATCAACCATATGAACATAATGATCCCTACACCACGACGGAAGAGCCTCCACTTTAGTCGCATAGAATAGCGAAGAAGAGGATCTCCTATAGTAAGAAATCGCGTCCAAAGCTCGTCCAGTACAGTGCTTACAATGCAATACGGACCACACAACGGAATACATGAAGGTTGCGACCTTGCTGGTTGTGATAAAGATGACACGATTTACCCAGTGAAAAAAGATCCTCACATAGAGGAAGATTTCACGTTAAGATCCACAGTAGACAAGAGAGTAAATTACTCATGATCTCTGTGAAGATAGAGATGCTATCAACAGAAATGTATTGTGGATGTTTATCTTAGCAATACCTGCTAAAAACAACAGCGCCGGAGGATACGCGTATCCTATCATTCCGTCCTATAGATCAATAGAGCGTTAACAGTATTAGCTCAGAGATCTGGACAAGCCAACACATACGTCTGCAATTGATTAGCCAGCTGTGTCATAAATAAAACATCATTGGGCGCTCCCATAGATAGCAAATCTGATTGAATACTTGTTTGTTGAGAGTCCATTCTGACAGCAACAAGCGACCCGTAAGAGAACGGGAGTGCGATAAAACAATCAGACGACCCAGAATATGACGGACCAAAACTGAACTTGGTGTACTATAACCAACAGACGGATTCTTTCCATTAAATTGAATAACGGAAACGAAAGAGTGCCTCCCTGGTTCCGGAGATACGCCACTACTGTCGAATTAAAGGACAGGAATTTGGGCATGCGTTTCTGAATAATGTTCATGCAATGACATAAAGCAAGCCTAAAAAACATTATTCCGCGGAAGTTAACTGATAGCTAAAAGACTGCGGAACCCAAAGACCCTGGCACTTCGAATCCGTAGGGATCAGTATATATCCCAATCTGTTTGACTGGCAACCGTCATAACAGCCACACTCGGGTCCGGCAACTGCGGCGGCACTCTCTGAGTCAACCACCGAATGTTTGCCCCAGTCTGAATCTCTTGTAACACTAGATAGACAAGAGAATGTATAAATCAAGCAATTCATGGATTGCCGGAAAGTTGCCGTCGAAGAGAAGCTCCTCCGAGAACGAAGCGACTCTGAGAGAGTTCTTAACCTACTATCCACGCGTGGATGTAGCTAGGGCTGCATCACGTCTAACCAACTCCAATCAGCCACTGAAGGGCGGAGTTATACGTGAACAAACTACTGCCCTCAAAAGAAATTACATTGAGAATAATATCCCGTAAATCTTTTCTTGAAGACGTAATGATAACGCCTCAGTAAGGCGGATTACGTATAATAAAGCGTCTAAGTTAAGTCTACTATACATAATGTCGTTCCCAACATTGAAATTGGAAAAGACATAAACGGTGAAAAAGAATATATGCAGTCTTTAATCACACCGTCTAGACGCATATGAACTCTCGGTATGCCCTGCTCTGCCAAAATAAACTATATGTAAAAAAGATAAAATGGCAGAAATGAGCCACGCGGACAAGAAACTAAACTATCATGCTTAGTAGCAGGCTTGTATATATATATAATATATATAGCGTCGAAAAATAAAACACATGTTGTAATGACAATATTGGACTGCGTCGGTAAGTCAGGGACAAAGTCCCTGTACCGATCGAAAAATCCGAGTCCAATGACGCTATAAGTCTCTTATCCAAGATCGCAGCAATGAAGTCCGAAAAATAATCACTGGAAGAAATGCCAGAAGATATGAAAGGCATCTCCCGATACTACTAAAGGGAAAACTCGAAATCTTTCGAATCCCTTTCGCCATCCTGTCGGACCCCATAAAGCGTTCGGTCGTCCGTAGCTTGATGCAACCGCGGACCGCACCGACCCAGCGCCGTCGGATAATTCCTGATTCGACCGAGAAACCGTCAATTGCTGGGATGCTGCGAAACAACTGTGCTAACTCGGATAGCACGTCCGTCACTGAGGCTTGAGGAGCAGCGGTCTTATTGCATTGCCGCAGGAAGCTCCGAGATCGTTACCCCGTGCATACTTCCAATATGCGAGCGAACGGAGTGTATAGGCCTCGTGTCCCTTGGCTACCGGATGGCGCGACCTATTCGCTGTGGAATCACTGAATGCCGAAACTGATCGGATACTCGAGGTCACGTAGCCAATGTGCGGTCGTGTGCCCTGCTGTGAGGATGAGGAAGCATTAAAGACAGTCTCTCGGACTGTCAATATAACGGAGCGTCCCGAGCAACGGACATATGCTCCGAATGTAAAATATCTGAACCACAACATGCGGTCCCCTATGTTGTTGGCTTCCTCCGATCTGTCCTCAATCTGCCGTCACTGGGTGAGTACTAAAGTAATTAAAGTGCTCGCATCACCCAAATCTCCTTCCTAGACCGCAACGGACGAACCCGGCAGCCGAACCATTCGATGAATGTACGCTACACCGGGTGAGCTAGCGAATGTCACTCCGTAAGCGATAGACATATTCCATGAGCACTTATTGCCGCTAACTCTTCATTAACTATGACGACAGAGGCACACTTTTGAAAGACATCTCCATAACTCTTCGAACAAGAAACCAGAAATGCTTGGATAGCAAGCATAAAATAATAATATATAGCGTCGTTCAATAATTCGAAAGTTTGTGTGACATTATTGGACTATGTCGGAACTGAGGGACGATGTCCCTGAACCGAACCAAAAATTTCTAAGTCCACCGACGCTATCAGTTTCTTATCCGGCATCGCAGCATATGTTGTTCCGAAAGGGAAAGCTTGAAATCCACCGAATCCCTTTCGGTATCCCGTCGGACCGGATGAAACTTTCGGACGTCTGTACCCGCTTCCGCGGAGCGTCCCGACCCAGCATCGTCGGATAAAATATATGCGACAGATTCAGTTGATGCTGGGATGCTGCGATAAACTGTGCTATTAAGGAAAGCACGTCCGTTCCCGAGGCCTGTGCAGTAGCGGACTTACGATGCATTGCCGCTGGAAGCTCCGTGTACGTTGACTCCCGCACACTTCCTATGCGAACGTCCGGAGTCTGCAGGCCTCGAGTCCCCGGCTACCGACCCAGCGCTGTCGGATAATTCTCGATCCGACACCGTTTCTGTCGGCTGCTGGGATGCTGCGATAAGCTGTGCTATGTGCACAAGAATGTCCGGCGTCGAGACCTGCGGAGGCGCAGTCTATCGCTGCTTCGCCGAGGGCAGCTCCGCATCAGATGGCTCCCGCATACTTTTCCTATGCGAACGTCCGGAGTCCATCGGTCTCGAATCCCTGGCTGCCGGATGGTGTGACCTGGTCGCCGAAGAATCCTTGATCGGCGAAGCTGGTAATATATCGGCGGTCACGCAGCCAAGGTGCGGTCGTGTGCGCTGACGAGAAGAGGAAGCCTTAGCAGTCTCAGCGGACTGCCTATACAACGGAGCGTCCCGAGCGACGGACGTATGCTCCGCTAACGACACATTTGTACCACAACATCTGGGGCCAGATGTTGTTGAACGAGAGAGGGGCCTCTCTCGCTTGCCGTCCGGATGGACCGGAACGAGCTATGAACCGGACTAAAAGGCTTCCTCCGTTCTCCCTCCGATCCGCCGTCACTGGGTGTGCATTAAGTTAATTTTATAGTGCTCGCATCACCCCAACATTCCTTCTAGACCGCAACGGACGAACCCGGCTGCCGAACCATTCGGTGAATGGACGCTACACCGGGCGAGCTAGCGGACGTCAAAGGCCGTCGAACCTACTAGGGTCCTCTTAGGCAATTGGCGTATTACATGAGCACTTTTCCGCTAGCCCTTCATTAATTGTGACGACGGAGGCACACTGTTGGAAGACATCACAGATACATCACCCTAATCTTGATCGTCTGAAATAGAAATAGATAAAGTAGAGTGACCCTGCGGGGAAAGGACCGGAGTGTCCAAATCCCCAACAACATACCGTGACATACGCTTCCCATATTGTCATCGAAATCATACGATACAGAACCGGAGTTAATGCGAGTACACTGACCACATATAGAATGATAATAAGGTCAGAGGAAGACTTCCTCTTAAAACAATTGATCAATATCCTTTCAATGTGAAAAGAAAACAAGTCCTGGTACTCGCACTAACCCCTGGCAATCAAAATACATAATAATAATATGATCCATTAATATAGAAAAAATAATTGAAATCAAAATATTTTGAAAAAATATTTTTTCAGAACAGCCCAAGTTTCTGAAAAGTAACGTTGAGCCCCAATGGATCCCAAGCCTAAGTGTGGACAAAAATTTTAAAAATATTTTAAACAATTTATTCAACACTTACGAACAATAATAATGTATCTAGTTATGATTGAAATAACATAAAGATATTATTATTTAGAAATCCCCCCCTCACACAGAGGGCTGTTGTAAATGTAAACAATGAGTGTAAAAACACTAAAATAAGACTCCAGGCACCCAGGCCCGAAATCAGTTACCAAAAATACACCATCTGATGCAAAACAGAGACTTCCAGGGAAGAAACTGCAGAACATCAGATGGTAGATGCAGAACACAACGCCTAACCACCCGTAGGTGAAGACGTAAACATGGGGAAAAAACAGAATTCATTCTGTTATTCAGCTAAACTCCCAAGAAATTTTAGTAATAATAATTACAGAAATTATGCCAAAAGCATGGGAGAATAGCAAGGGGGAACTTAAAGGACAGGGAGAGAGGAAAAACACTTGAAAAAACAGTGTAACTAAATAATCAGAATGACAACAAAATGGCTGCTGCCTTGAAAATAGGTAACTTAACATAATTTCATTAAAAAATTTTAAGTTACAGCCCTGATAATATTCTGTCACACATTCTTTTCCTCTCCTCCTTTTCTATCCTCCTTAGAATCACCATTTCACTAATATTTATGTGTCTGGCATCATTTAAACTGAGATTTAAAAGCACAAAGATCAGTCAGATGTTAACTGATGAAGGGCCAAACTTAGAATGATAAATGGCGCCAATTTCGGAACGTCCTTGACACTGCGCATGCGCAGTAGGGGCGAAGTGTGGAGGGCCTCTCAGGACATGTTTTCTTTAGTTTTAGATGCAAATTTTGGGGATTGGGGGACAAAATTTGTGTTTGGCCCTATATTTTAAGAGTTAGCACCAGCTATGTCTGGGTCATTGGTACAGTATAAAAATATCATGATTCAGCAATTTTCTCATTAATAGGGCTGCAACGGTTCACCGCGGCCTCGGTGCACCATGGTATTTTCCACAGTACAATACTCGGTTCATTCAGCCTAATTTTCGGTAAGCCCACGGTACAGAGGTCGCAGCAGGAGAATTCTAACACCCCCAAAAGAGGACCCATGAAGTCGGATGTGAATTTCAAGGAAACTCTCCACAGGATCAAACTGTTCTCCCTTTCCCTCTCTCTGAAAAATAGAAGGGGCTTGCCCGTATCCCCCCCATCCCACACACACACACACACTCAGTAACTCACCCGATATTACAAACCTGGAATTTATTGCGAAATTGGGGCACATAATCTTGGTGGATATTTGTAATAGTTTGTGTGATCAGTATTTAAATAGAAAAAACTTCATACATACGATTTCAAACATTTATTTTAAAAAATTAACTTATTCAAATCACTTCACAATAAAAGAAAGTGTGGAATTTCAAGCCCATAAAACAATCGGATGTGGCAGGGTCTTCGACGAAGTTGGTGCAGTTCAGACAAGCGATTTATTTATTTATTTATTGGTGTTTAGGGTCACATACTTATGCACAATGGCTAATCGTGACCGTGACAGTTTTACGGGTGGAGGAAGCCGGAGTACTCGGAGAGAACCACCGAGCAGCTGTCAGCTCTCCAACATCGTAACTCTGCACTGCAGCACAGGCTAGATTGGATGAAGACATGCGCACCATCGACGTGCAGTACGCCTCAGTACACAGCGTCATCGTGACGCCCATGTAGGCAATCGGGGTGAAGTGTCTTGCCCAAGGACACAACGCGGTTGCCGCTGGTGGGATTCGAACCGAGGACCTCTCGGCTTGCAGCCTGCACTTCTACCAACTGAGCCACTGCGCCCCCCCCCCCCCCCCCCCCCCCCCAAGCGATAAATATATTCAATATTCATAACCATGTTGATCATGTGATTTGGAGATACGTTTCTATTGGTTCGTGACAAACAACACTTATTTTCATATCGACGTCTGACATTTAGCACATGGTCAACCATGTGTTTTTTCTGTCCTGTTTTGCCAAGTCAAGAGTGCATATTTCTACATCAGCTAAACGGGCTGCCTGGCTGCAACATTTCATCTTTAATCTACCAAATATGCGGTGCATAGAAGCATGCTGTTAGTTTTAATGGACGGCTGTTGGGAATTGGGTCTGCATGAAAATTTGTAAGTGTCAACACAAGCAAACAGTTTGCAAACATATAACCGACTCGACAGTACTTGTGCTTTGGGTAATTCTGAATGTGTGTCAGGAGACGATTATTTATTGGCTGATTATTCAACAATTCGCCAATCAAGTTTTGCATTGTTTATTTGCATATTTCTTTTGTTTATTTGCATTGTTTATTTGTGTATTTCTGTTTCGCCTTCGTGCACACATGCCAGTTCTGAAGTACATCCAATTATAACAACATGAGTGACAGAAATAAATGTAAATCCCCTGTCTGGAAACACTTTGGCTTTCCCTCATACAAAGATGAGATTGATAGTGAATCATGGTAAATTCTTCAGCTTGGCTCAGAATGAATAAAACCACACAGCCACGGGGGAAGGGGGTTATAAATTATTCATTTTTTTTAGTTGCAGTGCATTTTTGCATGGCACAGCTGCCACAGCAGTCCAGCAGCATGCTTGGCTTCTAGCGTATTGCACAACATGATTCACCATCAGTTTTTGGGTGAATAATGTTAGAAAAAAAGTACCCGCAATACGTATTGTAACCGCCACCAAAAAACTGCAATACGTACCAAACCGTGAGGTAAGTGTACCGTTGCAGCCCTACTCATTAAAACAAGTTGGCCCCCACAAGACAACTGGTAACTTAATTTTACCAGTTAGGTTACACCACTCCAGCATAAAACAATATATCATAGTGACTGCTTTGAGGCTATCCAATCAGTGACATTTAGTGTCGAGTGGGGGAGGGGGTCAGAAGGTAGGAGGTGCAGGCTGCAAACCGAGAGGTCGTTGGCTCGAATTCCAACTGCGGCAACCACATTGTGTCCATGGGCAGTAGGTAGAGGTGCAGTCTGCAAGCCGAGAGGTCCTTGGTTTCAAATCCCACCTGCAGCAATCACGTTGTGTCCTTGGGCAAGACACTTCACCCCAATTGCCCATGTGGAGACACGGAGGCATTGTGTACTAAGCCATACTGCACATCGACAGCGCACTCGACTTCAACCAATAATAACCCTGCTTGAGAGAAGTTAGTATGTTGGGGAGCTGACAGTTGCTCGCCGGTTCTGTCCGCGGTACCCCCTGCTTCCTCTACCCGTAAAACTGTTGTGGTCATGATTAGCCATTGGGCAGAAAAATGTGACATTAAACATCACTAAATAAACAAATAAATAGTGTAGAATTATTTATTTATTGGTGTTTCTGAAACTTGCGGTGGGGTATTTCACTCGATTTTGTCAGCTGTTTACTTTTTTTTATGTGCAACTTTTTCAAGTGAAACAATTGGAATTCTCAAAGAGTGACACCAAATGCACATATTATAAAAATATTGCACCCTGTGGAATTAGTGCACACTAATGTGAACAATTTCAGCCCTACAGACTATGGTCCTATTATGCTTATTCACACTTAACCTAAAGTAAAAACTAAATATAAATTACATAATATGTTATTTTTTTTAATCAAATTTTTTTTAAAATATGAATTATCGAATTCGAGGGTGAACTCTTTTTCAAACTTGGAGGATAATGTAATAAATTGGGAAAGCATCAAGTTAAATATACGTTGTTTTTAGAAATAAATTATTTGGGATCATGCTGTTGTAACTTGTAGTTGTATATTAATTACTAGCAGGTGAATACCCGGCGTTGCACGGGAGAAGATGGTTATATCAATATACCCTCAGATATAATCGATAGAAGGTCAAGGTCACCAATTTCAAGGTCAAGGTCACCGGACAACCCGATAAAGTCAAAATGATCGATGGGTCAATATACCTGCACATATGGAATTTTAGCCCGATCGGCCCAACAGTTTTCGAAATAAAAGGTCAAGGTCACCAATTTCAAGGTCAAGGTCACCCTGATAAAGTCAAAATGATCGATCGGTCAATATACCCGCACATATGAAATTTTAGCCCGATCGGCCCAGCCGTTTTCAAAATAAAAGGTCAAGGTCATCAATTTCAAGGTCAAGGTCATCCTGGACAGGCACGCCACCCATCCCATGTTACTCACAGGGACAAATTACTCCCGTGTACAAAATTTGAGATCGATCGGTCCAGAAACGGAGGCGTTCACCCGGAACAAAGATATATAGAGAGAGAGATATAGATGCAGACATTCACATTTATATATTAGATTATTATTATTGTCATTCATTGCCCACCATTATAATTAGGGCTGTCACGATTAATCGATTAATCGACTGTTGATCGGTCACGGCGAAATCGATTAGTATTTTTCGTTGTCGAATAATCGGTAAATTGTATCCCGTTTTAGACGTTTAATAATTAAAAGAAAATTTGATGAAAAAACTATTGTTTCTAAAGGTAAAGAGTTAAGAACATCGATGATAAACCCCAAGACGCTGTTGGAAGCAATAGTCTTCCAGGTACATTCATCAAAGCTTTGATGTTCTGAACTTTTGAACTGTCAGTGTAATAATCAAGACCGGTCGGCAGTTGCGAAGTTCGCAACTGCCGACCGGTCTTGATTATTACACTGACAGTTCAAAAGATCAGAACATCAAAGCTTTGAATGCACCTAAAAAGGATCGTCTTCGTTGTTTCCTTGAGGTAGGTCAACTGACTTGAACTTCATTTTTATCGACTTCAAAGAGAGGGAGAGGAGGGGGGGGGGTCATTTAGGTACGATTAATCGTCAATTATTTGCGACGATTAATCGATTCCTAAATTAAAAAATCGTGACAGCCCTAATTATAATATTGACATTATTATTATTTGGCAAAGTAAGGGTTAAGAAATTGTTTAAACTGTAGCTCAAAACCATGTGAAAGTAACCCTTTCCTTCATTTGGCATTCTACTTTAGGCTTATGTTTGTAAGTATTTTGGTACTTTTGTCACTGTTTTCCTTTTTATTTAAGAAAACTTGTAAATTTCAGTGTCAACTAGTGTTGTGCAGTTTTATTTTTCTTGTTTTGGTTCGGTTTCGGTTCGGTTTTTTAAAAAAAAAAACTTGGTTTTCGTTTTTTTTATAATAAGACATCTGCAGTTTCGAACAAAAACTATGTAGTGTCAATATAATGCCCATACTGTCATATTTTCAATGATGATTTAATTGGCAGTGACTAGCATTTGTGCTATAAGTGTATAAATGGCAGGCATTATCAAAACAAAAAAATATAAAAGAAAATAAAATGTAACAGTGTTCGCAGAATATCACCACTCACCAATTCTAGGCACAAGCCCCACCCCCCCCCCCCCCCCACCCCACACCTCTGGTCTTCAAGTTCAGGCATAAGAGAGTCTATGATGAATTGATATTAACACATGGGTGCGAAAAGAGCTAATTCACAATTTCCCAGGGCTCTGTTCAGTGTTTACTCCTGGGTGGGGCCCTGGGCTGCCTAGCAGAGTGACCCTACCAGGCATTGCAAATAATAACAAGCATTGCCAAGTGGGTCACCTAGACACCCATCCTAACATATCTGACAATGAACTGGTGTATGGACTCTTTTCAGTAACCCCCCCACCCCCCACCCACAGTGGTGACTAGTGCCACCACCTGCCCTAGTAAATTAATCAGCAATCATTTCATGTCAGTCTGGAGTGGGAAAGTCATATTGTTTGTAGCTGGGTGGGCTTCAAAACGAACCACTTTACCAAATACCTATTGCCTATCTACCCCCCCCCCCCCCCCCCCCACCTCGCGCACGCAACACACTGGTCTACTGTTATATTTTGTAATTTTTTGCATTTGCCTCTTGCCATTCCACTTTCTATTTCTACCGCTGATGTGTTCCTTTGGTTGGCCCCCTTAAAATTAGTTGTGTGGGAATGCAACCGCGCCACGTTGACAGAGAAATATTACGGAATGCAGCTTTTTCCTGTGGATATGGACGATTCGGTCTTGGGACGTTTCGGCCTCGGAATGTTTCGGTTCAAGACGTTTTGGTCTTCATATATTGAACTAAATAGAAAAAGAACTTCGGGTTTCATGTTTTTAGTGGGCCGAAACCTTCAGGACAAAACGTCTTGGGTCGGACCATCCCAAGACTGAATCGCAGTAAAACCTCTTCCCGGATAAGCACATCAAGGGAGGCAACAGACTAACATCCGAAACACGTGGTGGGGCAACCCGTGACAAATGTTATTTTCGAATACGACAACGAAATACCAAGACCTTTTTCTGATATGATATTATTCACTGTCCAACAGATTGTAGATAAGTAATTTTAATTAAACTGATTGACTATGTCAGACAAACCTGTTCAAAAACGAAGCCATTTGCACAAGGTATTTCCTGTAATCAGTGAAATGTAGGCATGTTGGCTGTCTGTTTTGTCATTCTCACAGAAAACACAACCCATTTTTAAGTAAACGATGTGTGATTGACAACTTGTCATACAACATTCTCGAGTGATCTGGACATGCTGCAGTGACCCCTTTACACCCAGAATGTGGCGTGCATTGACGACACTGTCATTTCCTGACAAAGCTTGACATTTCAGACTTTGTGAGTGCAAACTGAATGGAAACATCTCTTCTCGACATTTTAGGAAAAAACCGAAACCGTACTCATTTATCAGTTACACGGTTTCGGTTTTCAAGCAAAACTGAAACCGACTTATAAAACCGGTAAACCGTACAACACTAGTGTTGGACTCCGTGATGGGTGGGAGCCGGGGCAATGAACAATTTACTTTACTATTTATTTATTGGTGTTTAAGGTCACAAATTTATGCACAATGGCTAATCATGACCGTGACAGTTTTATGGGTGGAGGAAGCTGGAATACCCAGAGAGAACCACCGAGCAATGGCGAGCAACTGTCAGCTCCCCAACATACTAACTCCACACAAGCAGGGTTGACATTGGTTGAAGACAGGTGCACCATCGACGTGCAGTACGCCTTAGTACACAGCGTCACCGTGCCCCCAAGTGGGCAATGGGGGTAAAGTGCCTTGCCCAAGGACACAACGCGGTTGCCACAGGTGGGATTCGAACCAAGGACCTCTCGGCTTGCAGCCTGCACCTCTACCAACTGAGCCACCGCGCCCCCCACCCAGGCTCCAAATGTCAAATATGGTGAGAGTGACTGTAACCAAATATCTCCATGCCAGTCTTTTAACCCTTTACCCAACTAACGGCCAAAACCGGTCAGCGCTATTCTAAAAAAGTTGCCTATTAATTTTCGTTATATTTTAATTTTTTGTTATTTGGTTTATGGTTATGACCCCTCTTTGGAATAAGCTCGTGGATGAATGAAAAAAAATGAAAAATTTTAAGTAATTTGTATATTTTTTATTCTTACCAATGGCCCAGACTAGCTGGTGCTATCTCAAATTAATCCAGGACCCCCAATCCCCAAAACTTGCATGCAAAACCGAAATGAAAGTGTCAATGACACTGTAGCTCAACTTGTTTAAGACACGTACATGTATAGTGCGTGACACAGCAATGACAAAAATCTAGGTAATGACCTGGTAACAAAGGTACATGTAAAGTATTGTAACGGTCTGTACATAAATGCTGACCGTAGACTGTAACAAATATATAGGCAAAGTATTGTAAAAGTGGGGGTAACAGTTAGCTGCTAAACTAGAAAAGAAATCTTCGACTGAACCCAAAAATATTTGTTCTCATAGCAGTGATAACAAAGGCACCCCAAAACACTCGTTCCTGTCACAAGGTGATAACAAAGGTACCCCGAGAAGTTTCGTGAAGATCGGTTCATACGAGCCGTATTGACATGTGCACTTACTGTGTATAAGTAGCACTGAACAAATGAAAGTTCATCTAATTTGCATAATTTCTTCACAAGAAAAAAACCTGTATTATATGTGATGTATTCCATGTTACTAAACATTCCTACAAAAATTTATTCAAATCAGAACTTTCATACAGAAGTTCTGTACAAAAAATTAGTGATTGCACTAATTTGGGTACAAAAAGGCTGCTGGCGGCCATCTTGAATTTTGGACCGCACCCAAAAACACTCACTCTCATCCCACAGTGATAACAAAGGTACCCAAGAAGTTTCATAAAGATCGGTTCATATAGATATGGCCTCTAGCCTGAGCCATATAGAAGTTGTGTACAAAAACTGATTGGAACTAATTTCGGTACAAAGTGGCCACTGGCAGCCATCTTGAATTTTGGAGCGTACCCAGAAACACTCGTTCTTATCCCAAGGTGATAACAAATGTACCCAAGAAGTCTTGTGAAGATCGGTTCATAAATACAGCCGCTAGCCCAAGCCATACTGACACATGCACTTACTGTGTATAAGTAGCACTGAATAAATCCAAAGTTCATCTAATTTGCATAATTTCTGCTCGAGAAAAAAACCTGTATTATATGTGATGTATTCCATGTTACTAAACATTCATACAAAAATTTATTCAAATCAGAACTTTCATAGAGAAGTTCTGTACAAAAAAAACTGATTGCACTAATTTTGGTACAAAATGGCCACCGGCAGCCATCTTGAATTTCAGACCGCACCCAAAAACACTCGTTCTCGTCCCAGCGTGATAACAAAGGTACCCAAGAAGTTTCGTAAAGATTGGTTCATAAATACGGCCTCTAGCCCGAGCCGTATTGGCATTTGTAGTTACAGTGCTGAAAGTAACATTAAATAGATCACAGTTATTCTAATTGGCATAATTTATTCCCGAGAACAAAACCCGTATTATATGTGATGTATACCTTGGTACTAAACATTCACACAAAAAATTATTCAAATCAGCACTTTCATATGGAAGTTCTGCGCAAAAATCTGATTGCACCTAATTTTGTACAAAATGGCTGCCAGCAGCCATCTTGAATTTCAGACCGGGCACAAAAACACTCGTTCTTATCCCACGGTGATAACAAAGGTACCCAAGAAGTTTCGTAAAGATTGGTTCATAAATACGGCCTCTAGCCTGAGCCGTATTGGCATTTGCAGTTGCAGTGCTGAAAGTAACACTGAATAAATCAAAGTTATGTCTAATTTGCATAATTTACGCACGAGAAAAAAATTTGTATTATATGTGATGTATCCCATGGTACTAAAAATTCATACAAAAAATTATTCAAATCAGAGCTTTCATATGGAAGTTCTGCACAAAAATCGGACTGCACCTAATTTTGTACAAAATGGCTGCCAGCGGCGGTCTTGAATTTCGGACCGGACCCAAAAACACTCATTCTCGTCTCACAATGATAACAAAGGTACCCAAGAAGTTTCGTAAAGATCCAGTCATAAATATGGCCTCTAGCCCAAGCCATATGTACGGCACGACAGATGGACAGACGGACAACAGGCCTTGACAATACCTCAAATCTGCCTTCACCAAAGTTGAGCTAATAATGAAAACTGAATGATTTTTGTAAATAGTGCTGGCCAGTTTTGGCCGTTACGTTGGGTAAAGGGTTAATGAAGCAACAGGTTGCACCTCTCTGTAAAACAAGCAAAACCATACCATCACTAACAAATATATTGACTGGATTACTGAAATTAATGTGAACTTACCTAGGGCAAGACCATCCTTTGTCCACTATATGATTCCTGCTCTATCTAGAACAGAGCAAGTCAGTGTTAAGCTCTGTCCTTCTGTCACAGACGTATTCCTTGGCATCTCCAAAAATCGGTGGATGCATGTAACTGAAAAGACATTGTAAACCAATATTTTAACATTTAGCTACCAAGAAGATTTTCAATGGTTCCCAATGTACATACAAAGCACTTCACATCATTGTATACCACAAAGATACTGGTAATATACAGTACGGTCACCGTCAACTGGACACTTTCCACGGCTGGGGAATATTTCCACAGATGCAATAATATAAGATTCCAAACACTAATTATAAGAATAATCATCAATAAACAGTTGCACCAGAAGCACACAATATGAGTATACATGCCAGGTTTTTTTTATATTCTTGTACAATAATCATAACCAACAACATACAGTGTTCATTAATTTGGAAATAAATTATTTGAATTTCATGTATATATCTTATGTCTATAGAGATCACAACTTCAAGAAAAAATTGTCCGACATGTAGAAAATTGCCTATATTTTGATGAATAAAGTCCCATAACTCTGGAATGACAAATCGGAGAGCGACATAAATCGAAAGGTAGCTTCCTTCCATCAACATATACTTTCCACCAAATAATCACAATGAAAGTGTCAATGACACTGTAGCTCAACTTGTTAAGACATGTACATGTATAGTATGTGACAGAGAAATGACAAACATCAAGGTAATGACCTGATAACAAAGGTACATATAAAGTATTGTAACAGTCTGTACATAAATACTGACCGTAACCTGTAACAAATGTATAGGTAAAGTATTGTAAAGGTGGGTGACAGTCAGATGCTAAACTAGAAAAGAAATCTTGGAGTCCCAGAGTAGGTCTGACTGAACCCCAAAATATTTGTTCTCATAGCACAGTGATAACAAAGGCACCCCAAAACACACTCCTTCATGTCCCAAGGTGAAAACAAAGGTCCCCAAGAAGTTTCGTGAAGATCAGTTCATAAATACGAGCTGTATAGAAGTTGTGACAAAAAACTGACTGGACCTAATTTCAGTACAAACACTCGTTCTTGTCCTAAGGTGATAACAAAGGTACCAAAGAAGTTTTGTGAAGATCGGTTGATAAATACAGCCTCCAGCCCGAGCCGTATTGACATGTGCACTTACAGTGTATAAGTAGCACTGAATAAATCAAAGTTCATCTAATTTGCATAATTTCTGCACGAGAAAAAAAAACATACTATATGTGATGTATTCCATCCATGTTACTAAACATTCATACCAAAATTTTTTCAAATCAGGGTTTTCATACAGAAGTTCTGTACAAAAGACTGATTGCACTAATTTTGGTACAAAATGGCTGTTGGTGGAAATCTTGAATTTCGGACCACACCCCAAAACACTTGTTCTCATCCCATGGTGATAACAAAGATACCCAAGAAGTTTCGTAAAGATCGGTTCATAAATACGGCCTCTATCCTGAGCCGTATAGAAGTTGTGTACAAAAAACTGATTAGACCTAATTTCGGTACAAAATGGCCACTGGTAGCCATCTTGAATTTTGGACCACACCCAGAAACACTTGTTCTCATCACAAGGTGAAAACAAGCTACCCAAGATGTTTTTTGAAGATCGGTTCATAAATACAGACTCTAGCCTGAGCCGTATTGACATGTGTACTTACTGTGTGTAAGTAGCACTGAAAAAAATCAAAGTTCATCTAATTTGCATAATTTCTGCACAAGAAAAAAAAACGTACTATATGTGATGTATCCAATGGTACTAAACATTCACACAAGAAAATTATTCAAATCAGCACTTTCATATGGAAGTTCTGTGCAAAAATCTGATTGCACCTAATTTTGTACAAAATGGCTGCCATCGGCCATCTTGAATTTTGGACCGGACCCCAAAACACTCGTTCTCATCCCACGGTGATACCAAAGGTACCCAAAAAGTTTTGTAAAGATCGGTTCATAAATACGGCCTCTAGCCCGAGCCGTATTGGCATTTGCACTTACAGTGCTGAAAGTAACACTAAATACATCAATGTTAGTCTAATTTGCATAATTTACGCACAAGAAAAAAACCCGTATTATATGTGATGTATCCCATGGTAATAAACATCCATACAAAAAATTATTCAAATCAGCGCTTTCATATGGAAGTTCTGAGCAAAAATCTGATTGTGCCTAATTTTGTGCAAAATGGCTGCCAGCGGCCAACTTGAATTTCAGATCAGACCCCAAAACACTCGTTCTCGTCCCACGGTCATAACAAAGGTACCCAGGAAGTTTCGTAAAGATCGGTTCATAAATACGGCCTCTAGCCTGAGCTGTATTGAATTGTGGACGGACAGACGGGCGACTGGACATGGCATAAGCTCAAAATTGGCTTCGCCAAAGTTGAGCTAAAAATTGCTTGAAGCATTTTCGAGTTATTGTACGATATGTGGACGGACAGACGGACGGACAGCAGTATACCATAATATGGCCGTTTTTTCAAAACGTGCGTATAAAAATTTAATTAATTTGTGTTACCCGGTGCTTCATTAATTAAAATTTTGCTAGTGATGATTTTTCTTACCTGGTAAATGCATGCATGGACATCACTGCCCAAGCATGGATTACGATGGCAACTATACTGTATCAGTAAAAAGCCTGATAAGTCCAGAAAATGATCTGCACAAAATAAGCTAATGCAGAATTAGGCTCATTTATTTATTGGTGTTTTAGGTCACATACTTATCACAATGGCTAATCGTGACCGTGATAGTTTTACGGGTGGAGAAAGCCACCGAGCATCGACGAGCAACTTTCAGCTCCTCAACATTCTAACTCTCGTCAAGCTCTGCTCAAGCAGGGTTACAGCAGTTAAGACGTGCAGTACACCTTAGTAGACAATGTCATCGTGCCCCCATTTAGGCAACCAGGATAAAATGCCTTGCCTAAGGACACAACGTGGGTCATCCCGAACGGGGATAATTAAGCCCATTACAATGATGATAAAATTAAATGGTTTGTGTCCGATATTTTACTCAACTTAATGAAACTGATAAATTTGTCCCTTGAATGCAACAAGGCTTTGCAATGCTTTGGCATTGCATATCCATCTTGCAATCAAAGGACGAAATACACCACCACCCATGCTATTCTGTGGCTTATGAGGCCCAAAACATAAAAACAAACTAAGAACATGGTCTTCTGATGGCAAACGAAAACTAGAGGTACTGTGAGCAAACTCACAAAGTGATATCCCCCGCACCTGGCAGAATGGAATTATATTGCTTCATGCACATCTTCACATGGAGTTCTTCCATTGTGTAAAGTTTCATGAAAATTCTTCAAACGGTATAGGAGGAGTTGCACTTATAAGGATGGACAGACGGACGGACGGATGGATGGACGGACAGCCAGGGTGATTCCTATATACCCCCCAAAGTTTGTTTGCGGGGGATATAATAATTACAAATGAAAGTGTCAATGACACTGTAGCTCAACTTGTCAAGACATGTACATGTTTATGTATAGTATGTGACACAGCAATAACAAACATCTAGGTACTGACCAGATAACAAAGGTACATATAAAGTATTGTAACGGTCTGTACATAAATACTGACCGTAGCCTGTAACAAATGTATAGGTAAAGTATTGTAAAGGTGGGTGACAGTCAGATGCTAAACTAGAAAAGAAATCTTTTGAGTCGCAGAGTGGGTCTGACTGCACCCCAAAATATTTGTTCTCTTAGCACATTGATAACAAAGGCACCCCAAAACACACTCATTCCTGTCCCAAGGTGAAAACAAAGGTACCCAAGAAGTTTCGTGAAGATCAGTTCATAAATACGAGCTGTATAGAAGTTGTGACAAAAAACTGATTGGACCTACTTTCGGTACAAAATGGCCACTGGCAGCCAACTTGAATTCTGGACCGCACTCAGAAACACTTGTTCTCGTCCCAAGGTGATAACAAAGGTACCCAAGAAGTTTCGTGAAGATCGGTTGATAAATATAGCCTTAAGCCCGAGCCGTATTGACATGTGCACTTACAGTGTATAAGTAGCACTAAATAAATCAAAATTCATCAAATTTGCATAATTTCTGCACGAGAGAAAAACCCGTACTGTATGTGATGTATTCCATTTTACTAAACATTCATAAAAAAGTTTATTCAAATCAGAACTTTCATACAGAAGTTCTGTACAAAAGACTGATTGCACTAATTTTGGCAGGGGTCGATTTAACCGGTATCGCATCGCATTTTTCAACGCATTTTTCGATTTCAGCGATGCATTTCATTTCTCTGTATATCATTTTGCGATTCATTATTTAAATATTAATTACCAGTGCCTGGGTCCGTCCTCATGTCCTGGTAATGTATCTAGTGGGCACGTTATTGTTTTGATTTTCGATAGAATGTTAATCATCGAGACAGACACTTCCAGTCATTGGATACAAAACTTGTTTCTGCTATTCATTACGCCAATCGATAACCTTGTAACATAAAAACACGTGGCTGTGTTTTTATGTCCTAGAGGGGTCAGTTATCATGTATTCACGTTTAACCAATGAGAAGTTCTCTTGGTATGAACACACATGGTTTTAATGTTTGTTTTTAGTTCAAATGGTTGACCTGAATGACAATATAAGAATTACAATGTCTTCGAGCAGTGAAATGCCGATCGCACTTAACACAGGAGGTCCCGTCAAACACCGGAGGTCCCCTAAAATAAATTATGATTTTAGTTCTTATCATCTGACACCAGGGACCAGCCTAGGGGGGAATTTTAGGGAGACTTCAAGTCTCCCTCCAGAAAAAATAGGGAGACTGCAGAGTCATGTAGGGAGACTTCATATGCAAGTGGGGAAAATTAAGAATATTCATGTACCACCCCCGCCGCCCCTTCATATTTTCAATTTATGGTCCTCCATTAACATACAAATAATCCAGGTCCAGTTGTCTATGATGCATCTGTGCCAGGTTAAAAAATCACAATGTAATTATTGACTGAAAATCCCCCACTGCTACCTTCTCCTTCATGACCCCTCACCTCTTCTTCGTGTCAATCCCCCATCACCCTCCTGTGGTTGCCTTTCAACAAAGTCTACTAAGCTAATAATTTCCTAAGTCTGAAAGTGTGAACAGGACCAGATGTAAGAAGGTTGCTTGGGAGGAACTTTGTTTGTTAATAAACAAAATACATTCTGGGGTTGAGTATTTTGTAAAAGAAATGTCATTCCGCATCATTTTTATGGCATTCCGGTGTCATTCGGCATCATTTCATGTCATTCCGATGTTTAGGAGGACCCTTTTTCAAGATCGTCCACATGCACACTTGTGTCCTGTACAAAGCTTTTCTTGACATCACTAAAGCTTTTTTTCATGTGTTTCAATTCCATTCGTGTTTTTCTGGGAATAGACAGCCCAACAGTTAACAGTCGTCAGCAAATCGAAATGAAAATAATGTGTTATAAAATACGTCCGTTGTGTATACATTTTCGGCATCCTAAGCGACGTAACCTACTTTCAAACTGGGTTGTTTTGTTGAGTCGCGCAAGTCACTTATTTTCGTTTCGACACTTGAAGCTCCGACTGGAACGCAACAAAATAGAAATAAAAAAAATCCGCCAAAAGCGACAATGGACAATTGCTTGTCGTGTGATTTCAAATAAATGGACGTTTATTTGACGAATTAAAATGCCCATTTATCACACTCGAGCACATTCGATTTTTGAAAATACTCGTTTTCATGTAAACCTCGCATCACTCAGTTCAGCCTTTTCTCATTTTGGCCAATTTTTAGATGGCGACTTGTAATCGCCCCGACTATTTTTCTAGGCGACTTTGGGCTTAGAAGGGTGACTTAATCGCCCTAGTCGCCCTCACGGCTGGTCCCTGTCTGACACAAGTGGTGAATCATTCAACCCAATTCCTTTCCTCCGGGTCGTTTTGCCCTGGGTTGTTTCGCCCCACATTCAGAAGTGGGTCGTTTTGCGCCCCCTCTCCCCTAAAATTATATTGGACATGTATTGAGACATGTAATTTATTTGTTTTGTTTTGGTACACTTTATCCGGCAAAGTAAAGAATTAGATTCCAAAGTTGCAACTCTGGAGTAATATTGTATGATAGAATAGCCCAGCTACGCATATTTATTTACTTTGGTACGTTTCCTCTAAGGGTGTGTCGAAGTGGTGCACGGACATCCTTCGGACAACTGCCTACCTTGACATTTGTGCATCAGACAAATACCCCTCACAGTCCATCTTTTCCTTTCTAGACATGATCACAAAGATGAGAGGAAAGTTCAAGAAACTGTTTTCTCATTTGCTCATTGGTAATGGTTATGGGGTATTTTTCACCACATATACAACACATAGATATGATAAGTGAACAAATTGTTAAAAACTATTTAAATAAACTATTCAAATTAAATAAAAAAGATCACCTCTGACCCGGGTCGTTTCGCCCCAAATCTTGGGGGGGGCAAAACAACCCGGGTGAACGGGTATTGGAGCGAAACGACACCTCACAGGATGAAAGGAAATGACAGGCACTCGCTCTAAATCTCACAAAATCATGCACAATCACCCGAAATCACACACATCGCAAGAAATAATGTTGGCAATGGATCAATGGTGTAACCACCCAACATTTATTGATTTTTCTTTACATAACATTTATTGATTTGTTTTTGACTGAGGAGAGATGGAGTGCTGCATTCCCACGACAATCTGTGTTTTAGGGGCCTTAAAAAACAAAAATAATACAATTTGAAAATAGCTACGCAATTTTTCAAAATTGCTACACATTTCTCCTACACTTGTAGCAAAATGCTATGCAATTTTTCAAAATTAAATCGATCCCTGAATTTTGGTACAAAATGGCTGCTAGTGGCCATCTTGAATTTCGGACCACACCCCAAAACACTCGTTCTCATCCCATGGTGATAACAAAGGTACCCAAGAAGTTTCGTAAAGATCAGTTCATAAATACGGCCTCTAGCCTGAGCCGTATAGAAGTTGTGTACAAAAAACTGATTAGACCTAATTTCGGTACAAAATGGCCACTGGCAGCCATCTTGAATTTTGGACCGCACTCAGAAACACTCGTTCTCGTCCCAAGGTGATAATAGAGGTACCCAAGAAGTTTCGTGAAGACCGGTTGATAAATACAGCCTCTAGCACGAGCAGTATTGACATGTGTACTTACTGTGTGTAAGTAGCACTGAAAAAATCAAAGTTCATCTAATTTGCATAATTTCTGCACAAGAAAAAACCTGTATTATATGTGATGTATCCCATGGTACTAAACATTCATACAAAAAATTGTTCAAATCAGCGCTTTCATATGGAAGTTCTGCACAAAAATCTGATTGCACCTAAGTCTGTACAAAATGACCGCCAGCGGCCAACTTGAATTTCGGATCGGACCCCAAAACACTCGTTCTCGTCCCACGGTCATAACAAAGGTACCCAAGAAGTTTCGTAAAGATCGGTTCATAAATACGGCCTCCAGCCCGAGCCGTATTGAATTGTTGACGGACAGACGGCCAGATGGACGACTAGCCATGGCATAAGCTCAAATTTGGCTTCGCCAAAGTTGAGCTAAAAATTAAGTCCTAGATGGTCCTCCATACTTTTGTGACCTGCGTATGGGCTGTATCCAGGAAGGTATGTTTTTATACAACTAATGGCCCAGACTAGCTGAATTGTAAAAAAGGCTGGAGGTCCTTGGACTTGAAGGAAAATCCAATCTCTCAATTATTTCAATAAAGAATAGCTCCTACAGGAGAATAGGAGAAGATAGGAATTATATATGTCTTTCTCTTTTATGAGAAAAGAGAATAGCATAACACCAACAATGTAAATGAGAATACATAATTACATAATTTCTCCATTTAATGCCAGCACAATCCATTATGCTAATTCGGTGAAGGAAACCAATATATAAAGCTAGTCCAGAGAATGAGAGGCTTTATACTCATTTAAAAGTGTCCGAGGAGTGTATATTAATGCTTGTTTGACACGTAACATATACAAATGCTTCGCAGTGAGCAACACTTTAAAAACAGTACATAAATGAGGCATAGTTATTGCTTCACACCGAGCTACACTACCCAGCACCGACGCAGGACTACTGTCACTCGAGGAGGAATTCCCTTGCTTTTCACTAAAAAGCCAGATAATCATAAAGGAAAAACCGTCCCCCCCCCCCCTTCCCCATGTTCTGAGGTAACATTCCTCAGAACGAAGAGGGCAGCTGAACAGCGCCAGCACTCGAGCAGACTGCATAAAGACCTTATAGATGTAACCTTAACCCTTTACCCAACGAATCGGCCACATCCGCCTGCGTAATATGCAAATTCAGCAGTTGAAAAAATATTATTTTTCAAAAAATTTCAACAAAACCATATCATGTGGCCCCTCGTTGGAACGAGCTCATCGAGCTCGTTCCAACAAGGGGTCACATGATATGGTTTTGTTGAAATTTTTTAAAAAACTGCAAAAAATGATATTTAAAATAATAAATTTTGATATCATCTGCATTGGGTAAAGGGTTAATGGACAACATTCTGAACAACAGAAAGAGGACCCAAAGATCTAAGGTCACCGGAGAATGTCTCTAAATTTCTCAGGTAAAATTTGGTAAATGAAGAGGGTTGTGTCCAGTAAGCAGCCTTCATAAGATCAGTAATGGCTATATTGTTAGAATAAGCCCAAGAAGTGGACGGTGCTCTAACCTCGTGTGCTGAAATCTTGTTGACAGAACGTTGATCCGAAGATAGATTTTCATAGGGAATACTTCCCTTTCTAATAAACTCTGATCGACGTCTATAAATGCGCACTGCTTTGGCTGGACACAGCAAAGGTCTACGGTTATCCGAGGACACTAAAGACTTAATGGCAATAGGCTCCGGCCGCTTATCCAGAATCTGATTCTTAGCCAAAAACCCCACTTCTGTAGTGAGGGTAATAGTATTACCTAAACTATGGTAATGAGATTCATCAACAGATAATGCATGAAGTTCACTGACTCTTCTAGCAGACGCAAAGGCTAAGAGAAACGCCATTTTATAGGTCAAGAATTTGAACTCTACAATGTCTAATGGTACGAAAGGAGCTTCTTGAAGCTTCAACAGAACCCAGGCCAAATTCCACTTAGGAATTAATCTGAGGGTTCTAAGTCTATAAACAGACAAATTTCTAACTAGCTTGGATAAAGAAGTATCTGATCCAATAGCCAAGTTATCATGATGAGCGTAAGTGTCTGATAACATAGACCTATAGCCCTTAATAGTGACGGGCTGCAGTTTGAGTTCGTCAAACAGGTAGGCTAAGAAATTTCAGTGGAATTGACGGATCATAGACATCTACAGACTGGTCCATACACCAACGGAAGAAAACCCTCCACTTCGCTGCATAATTCAACGAAGAGGAGACCCTTCGGCAGTTAGAAATTGCATCCACTGCTCGTCCTGTAAAATGTTTTCCGTGCAAGAAGGACCGCACAACGGAAATATGTGAAGGTTGAGACTTTCCGGGTTGTGATGCAGGTCCTCTCGTGGAGGAAGCTTCCGGGGAATGTCCCATAACAGACACCTGAGAAGACTGATCCAAGGTTTCTGTGACGCCAGAGGTGCTACTAGCAAGATTTTGCAGTGAGACTGTTTGATCTTTAACAGAATCTGCTGAATAAACAGAGCTGGAGGATATGCATATCCTATCATCCCGTCCCATGCGATCGATAGGAGTGTCTATTGTGAACGCTCGATGATCTGTGCATGGTAACACGAATGTTGGTAACTGATTGTTTAGGTGTGTCGCAAAAATATCTATCATGGGACGATCCCACTGGCAGCAAATCTGCCTGAATTTTTGCCTGTTGAGAGTCCACTCCGATGGCAACAGGCAACCTTTCGGAGAGAGCGAGTCTGCCAATACGTTCAGACAACCCGGTATATGACGGACTGAAAGATGAACGTGATGATTCAGAAGGAATAGGAGAATCTTCTCCGTTAATTCGTCTAATGGAATCGAGTGAGTGCAACCTTGGTTCCTGAGGTAAGCAACTACTGACGAGTTGTCCGACAGAATTTGAACATGGACATTCGCTATTTGAAGAATCCAATGTTGTAGTGCTAGCCAGGTTGACATCATCTCTTTGATGTTTATGTGCTTTTCTGGGAACCGAGAGTCTCAAAGACCCTGGCACTTCAAGTCTGTGGGACTTGGGGACACGCCCCAGCCCGTCTGACTCGCATCCATCATAATCATGAAAGCCGGATCTGACAGTTGAAGCTGAACTCCCTGAATTAACCACGGACGATCTGCCCAATTCTGAACCTTTTGTTTTATTAGGTCAGTTGAAATAAAACTGGTTTCGAGCGAATGCGTCTTCACACTCCAGTTCTGAGTAAAGAATATCTGGAGGGGATGCGTGAGCAGGTGACCCATCGGAATAAGGTCTGCAGCCGATCCACACAGCCCAATCAAAACCCTCACTGTTACTGCGTCTGAGTTTAGACAAAAGCGAGCATAGCAACTGACTAATTTTGCTCTGGGTAACGGCAGACGAACCAGATTGTTGTGAGACTCGAAGCTCCTTCCCATTTGAATGAACGACTTGGACAGAGCTAGATCCGACTTTTTCTCGTTACGATGAAGCAGAGACGTCAGAACAATTGCAGCAGGCTCTGAACATCGTTCTGAAAACCGACGTTTCCACAGACGAATTAGCTCTGAAGTATGACATTACAGAGTGAAAGCACAAGGAGCTAGGTTCAGATCAAATCACATTGCTCTGAACTTATAAACCTCTCCTTGCACGGTAAACCACAGGTACTTTCTGAATGCCGGATGTACCAAGACATGAAAGTAGGCGTCCTTTAGATCTATGCTTGCTGCAGTAGTCATCTACTCGAATGTTCGCTCTTACCGACCGAATGGTTTCCATATAGAAGTTTGGAGCCACGATCAACTTGTTTATCCAGCTCACGTCTATTACCGGTTCGAACGAGCCATCTGGATTCGGTATGAGGAACAGGTGACCGTAAAAACCATGAAAATTTTAATTCTTGACAACCTCTATTGCTTCCTTTAATAAAAGAGCCTATACCTCTGCTAGGAAAGACTCTCTTTTGAAAAGATTTGCTCGAAGATTTGTCCAATGCGGACATCTTGTTAGTGGGGGTTTAGGTTGGAATGATAGCCGTAGGCCTTCAGAGACTACACTCCTCACCCACTGATCTTTCGTGACTGCTATCCAGTTTCTCGCGAAGATTGATAACATTCTGCCAACTGGCAAGCAATAGAGGTCTTGACCATCACCTGTACGGCAAGCAATAGAGGTCTTGACCATCACCTGTACGACTTACAAGGCTTAAGGGAGGAGAAACCATGTCCTCCTCGCGAAGAACCTCGTCCTGTCGGCTTAGGGGCATCTGACCTATAATCCTGATCAGACCTTCGCCCCTGTCCCGAGTCGCTGGACTGACAACCTCCAGAGTAATTATAAGAGGGTTTCTTGTTCCCTCGCGAGGAGTTTCCTTTTGATGACTAAGATGCAGAACGTCCTAGCTTACCCCGGTCTGCTGAAGCATGTTATCGAGACGCAGACTTCGAAAGCAGTGCACTGGATGCTTTTAATAGCCTGCTCATAGACTAACAAAAGCTTGTCGTCAAACAGAGTATGTCCGGAGTGACTCTGAGAGCTTTCCACCTTGTCATCTGTAAGTGATGACGACGCAAGGGCAGCATCATGTCTGATCAACTGCAAATTTGCCACTGTCAGGGCAGAGTTGTACGTGGCCTACATGACTGCCCTGGTAAGAACTCTAATCGATAGAGGTGGGTTGGTGGTGAATTTTCAAGTCGGTTGCAGAGCAGTTATCGGTGGTGGAACAGGCCAAGTTCATTTGTCAAATTTAGGTTCATTTGAAAAACTTACTTACCCAGTGCAGTGTGTGAAAAACGTTGAAACATTGTCAGTCACTGACAATAATAAATTAATAGAACTGAAAAGAATGTTTGGTTTATTGATGTATACTGTTAAGTTCAAATTACGCACAAATTTATAGAGTTCAGGTTGGGTTTTAACTTTCCGTTCAGTGTTCTCCATATAATTACAACACTATTCTCCATATAATTACAACACAGTAAGTGATATTTTTTTCAAATAAATCACTGTTCAGTGTTGTGCCCCTATTCATTTATCACCTATTTTCAACAAAAGAAAATTCCCATTACCCATGTGCAATGTAGAGACCACATGTCACTTCAATGTCTTCAATTACCTTTGAAGATTGAAGACTTGAGCACAGACCACGCCTACAAAAGAACATAACCAATCAGCAGCCGGCCATAGTGTCATGACTCCAGTACAATGCAAATGAGCTACTGCAAAGTGACTTGCTTCTGTTTTTTTATTTTAAACTAACTTTTCCTTTACTATATTTTGATTCTCTGGTGCAAGTTTTCATCTAATGAATTGATGTCAGAAGGTTGAGTGATAATCAATATCAAAACAAAGTGACACAAAATCAAGCTCAGCAAAATAAACAAGATGTTGGTCAGGCGTTAATCTTTGTTGTTTATTTATTAAACAAGCCAAGACCAATACCGTGTCTAGCTCTGCATCGCTGCATGCAATTGAATCGGCAAACAGGAAGTGGCTGAACGGCAGATCTGAAAATTGCATACACGATACAACTGATCATTATCAGGCTCCAGATGAAATATAAAATCAATCCCTTGCATAGAAGCCGTGAAAACCTTGACGGAAAATTTCAATGTTCAGTGGGTACAGTAAAATTTCAAAGTATCGGCAAACAGGAAGTGGCTGTACGGCAGATCTGAAGATTGCTTACACGATACAACTCGTCATTCTGAAGCAGCAGACCAAATATAAAATCATTCCTTTTCATAGAAGCCAAGAAAACTTTGGACGGAAAAAGTGTTTCGGATGGACTGACGGAATGACGGACTGACAGAGTCGAGTGGTTACTAGACCTGCTCTGCCGCTGGCGACACAGGTAAAAAAAAAGCACATGGCAATCACCCAGTTTCCTGGAAACACTTCAACATATCCTGGAACTATAGTCGGTTTCTCTTGGTTGTCATGTAAAACAATTCCCAGAGACATTATTTACAATATGACACAAGCATATGTATTTTTCAAGTTAATTAGTGGGTAAAATTTATTCCAATACACATAGTGGTATGTATTATTTCCAGTTTTTCTCTTTGATGTGATCTGCAACAAAACTCACGTATTGACTATAGGTGCCAAGAAGTATAAAATATATATAAATTACTATAAATTTTTTAACATTTTTATACTGTACCAATGACCCAGACTTAGCTGAATAGTAAAAAGGTTGGAGGGCCTAGGACCTAAAGGAAAATCCAATAGACTCAATTACATATAACAGAACCATCCCCTGAAGGAGAAAATGAGAGATAGGCTTTACATGTATCTTTCTTATTTGTATCAAAAAGAAAGACACAACACCATTCTGTAATTGAGCGCAATAACATCAATGATCTCTATTAACATCCAGTATAACCCTTTATACTAATATTTTTTAAAGGAAAGCCAATAAATAAGGAAGTCCAGCAAAATGAGACTCTATATACTCATTTAAAAGTATCCGAGGATTGTATATTAACGCCCGATTAATGCGTGATATATACAAATGTCCCACACAGAGCAACACTTAAAAAATATTACATAGATGAGTAAACATTAGCTTTACTTTAAAACCATCCCGGTACGGACTCGGAATTACTGACTCCAAGGGAGGTATTCCCTTGCTTTACACTATAAAGCAGGTGACCTCAGGGAACACCCGCCCCCCTCCCCCTTGCCCTGGATCAAATACTCCAGAGTGAAGAGGGCAGCAGGACAGAGTCACTGCCGGAACCGAAAGCCTATATATATATAGTTGCCACTGTTTAGTGGACGACATTCTGAGTGAAAAATAACAGACCTAAACAATGCAGATCTGCAGAAAAGGACTCAATATTCTCAGATACAAATTCGAGAAAGTGGAGGGCTAAGAACAAAATTAGATCCTCATTAGATCTGTAATAGCAATATTATTAGCGTAAGCCCATGACGCAGAAAGAACTCTTACTTCATGAGCTTAAAACTAAATCACAGACTGCTGATTGAAGATATTATCATAAGCAGTACTGATAGTAAATTGAATCCATCTGACTATAGAATGGACCAAAATGTGGAGGAAGCTTCCACAGCATGTCCCACAGCAGACGCCTGAGTAGATTAATCCACCGTCTTTGTGGAGGTAGAAATGCTACCAACAGAATTTTGCATTGAGATATATAACTTGAGCAATATCTGCTGAATCAACGGCGCTGGAAGATATGCATATTCTATAATTCCATCTCACGAGATCGATAGAGCGTTATTGCAAATGCTCAAAGATCCAAACATTGTGACACATACATCTGCAACTGATTGTTGAGATGCGTCACGAATAAGTCGATCACACGCCGCTCTCCTTGGTAGCAAATCTGATTGAATACTCGTTTGTTGAGAGTCCATTCTGGCGTCATCAAGCGGCCCCTCCGTGAAGGGAGTCCGCTAATACGTTCAGACGACCCGGAATATGACGGACCGATAGAACTTGATGTTCCAGTACAAACAGAAAGATTCCTTCCGTTAACATGAATAACAGAATGGAAGGAGTGTCTCCCTAGTTCCGAAAATACGCTAATACCATCGAATTGTCCGGCAGAATTAGCACATGAGCATTCTGAATAACGTCCATCCAATAACGCAGCGCAACCCAAAATGACATCATTCTTGATGTTAATGTGCTTGGGTAGGAACTACGAATCCCAAAGACCTGGTCCTTCAAATCCGTTGGGCTCAATGATACGACCCTACCCGTTTGACTGGCATCCTTCAAAACTGTAAAACTCAGATCCGGCAATTGCAGTGGAACTTCCTGAGTTAACCACTGAAAACCTGCCCAAGTCTGAATCTCTTATTCACTTGATTGACAAGAAGATGTCCGTATCGAGCGAAAAAATCTTCACCCTCCAATTCTAGATGAGAAGAAATTGGAGAGGACAAGTGCGTAACTGCCCCATCGGAATAAAATCGCAGCAGCTCCGCACAAACGTATCAGTATCAAGAGATCTCTCGCTGAGACCTTGTCTGATCGAAGACAATAGTGAGCATAACAACTGATTAATTTCGCTCTGGGTAACGGCAGACGAACGAGAATTTTGAGTGTTTCGAAGCTCATTCCCCGGTGGGTGAATGACTTGGATGATACCAGATCTGACTTCTCCTCGTTTACTTATGAAACCGAGACGTTGGAGCAATAGAAGCAGATTCTGCACATCGTTCTGAAGTGTTAACTCATTGCCGTACCTCTAAAGAATGTCATACAGGTAGGCCGACGTCATCGCAGACTAATGAGCTCGCAAATGAGTCATTACCGAGTTTGTTATTTGAGTGAAAACCCAGGGCACTAGATTCAGACCAAAGCACATTGCTCGGAACTGTTACACAACTGCTATGATGAAGAAGCGAAGATACTTTCTGAACACCTGATGTACCATGACGTGAAAGTACACATCTAGAGATCTATGCATGTAGCATAGTCGTACACCCGAATACTCGCTCTGACCGATCGGATGGACTCCATATATAAACTTGGAGCCACAATCAGCTTGTTTATCCAGCTCAGAATTATGAGTGGACGGAACGAGTAGTCTGGTTTTGGAACCAGAAAAGGATGGTTGTAGAAACCTGGAAATTCCTGGATTTCTACGATCTCTATCGCGATCATTCCAGAAGAGACTGCACTTCTGATGGAAGCGAGCCTCTTTCCTGCGGACTTGACGGAAGCAGAGTCCATTTTAGACTTCGAGTTGACGGACGTTTTCGTTTGAAGGACAATTTAGTCCTTCCAAAATCACCCCTCGAACCCAAGGGACTTCCGTAATCTACTCCCAATTAATTGAGAAAGTTGACAGTCTTCCGCTCACTAGTACACGATAGAGGTTAATACCATTACCTCCTGGTCCTGCGAGGCATGCGGAAGGAGAAGCCATGTCCTCCACGGCCCGCACCTCGCCCCGTCGACCTAGGGGCGTTTGACCGGACGTCTCAGCCAGAATTACGGTCGCTACCCTGACGGTCTCTAGAGTAAGACCTAAAGGACACATAGGAACCTCTATAGGAACTTCCCTTGGACGTATTCATCCCAGAAGTGCCTGTCCTACTTTTCTCTGCTGAATCCGACTATATGGAAGCGGATTTGAATAGCAGAGAGTCTGACACTTTCTTAGTTATCTGATCATAGACTGCGGAAAGCTTGCCGTCGAAGAAAACTCTCCGGAGACCGGAGCGACTCTGAGAGAGTTTTTCACCTTACTATCCACACGCGTGGATGTAGCCAGGGCAGCGTCACGTCAACCAACTCCATATTGCCACTAAAAGGGTGGAGTTTTACGTGAGGCCCTTGAAAGAACTCTTAAGGAGGTTGTACATCCTAGAATTCTTTTCCTTTGAGACGTAATGATAATGCTCTGGTAAGGTGATCTGCATATGATGATGCGTCTAAGCTAACCCTGCTAGACGATATTGTCGTTTCCAACATCGTGGTTGGAATTGACATTGACGATGGTATAACAATACTAGGTCCTGGCCTGGTCGTCTAGACGCAGAGAACTCTCAGAATGCTCTGTCCTGCCGTTTCAAAATATTCCTTGAATTGATGAAAGGCATATGTAGAGCATTTGCCGATAAGAAACCTAACCTGCCCATTTAGGTAGCAAGTTATATAAATATAGCGTCATTCAACAGATCAAATGTCCGTGAGACATATCTGGACTATGTCGGAAACTGAGGGATGATGTCCCTAAACCGATTAAGTCCATTGGCGCCATCAGTCTCTTATCTGGCAACGCAGCAATTTTGGTCCGGAGGAACAACATCAGAAGATAATGCCGGATGCACTCTACAGCAATTATGTTGTTCCGAAAGGGAAAATACAACTCATCCGTATCCCTTTCCCCATCCTGTCGGACCACTGTAATTCTTGGTCGTCTGTGCCTGAACCTGCAGCGGAACGTACCAACCCAGCTTCCTCGGATAATTCTTAATCCGACAGAGTTACTGTCGGGTGCTAGGATGCTGCAATAATTTGTGCTATCTGCAATAGTACGTCCGTAATGAAGGCCTATGGAGCTGCGGCCTTACAGAATTTAGCCGCTAGAAGCTCCTTGGACGTTGACTCCTGCATATTTCTTATATGCGGACGTCCGGAGTATGAAGGCCTCGTATCCTTGGCTACCGGATGGAGTGACCTGGTCGCCGTGGAATCCCCAGTCGGCGATGTTGGTTTAATATTACTGGTCACGTAGCCAAGGTGCGGTCGCATGTGCTGCTGTGAGGATGAGGAAGCTGAAAGAGCAGTCTCTCTGGACTGTCTATGCAACGGAGCGTCTCGAGCGGTGGACATATGCCCCGACTGAGGAACGATTTGTACCACAACATCTGTGCCCAGATGTTGTAGTACGAGAGAGGGACCTCTCTCGCTCGCAGCCCGGATTGACCTGGACGAGCTAGGAACCGGACTAATAGGCTTCCTCCGTACCATCCTCGTATCTGTCGTCACTGGGTGTGCACATTGTATTTTATAGTGCTCGCCCAAATTTCCTTCCTGGACCGCAACAGACGAACCCGGGTGCTGGGCCATTCGGTGAATGGTCACGACATCGGGCGATCTAGAGGACGTCAAAGCCATCGATCAAACTAGCGAACTCCAAGCAACTGACGAATCTACATGAGCACTTTGCCGCTAACTCTTCATTTGACTATGACGACTGAAGCACACTTTACGAAGACATCACGGTAACAACACCTTGTTCATGTAATCTATGAGACCTGTAGAGCCGTGGTCCTACGTAAATTATCCGCTGGAAGCTCCCGGGACGTTCATTCCTGCATTTATATAATATGCGAACGTCCCAACTGGAAAGGTCTCGTATCCTTGGCTAGCATATGGTCGACGTGTATTCCTTGGTCGGCGAAGCAGGAGCACCAGGGACGTTCAATCCTGCATTTATATAATATGCGAACGTCTCCTGGAAATCTGTGGTCACAAAGCCAAGGTGCGGTCATGTGTGTTGACGAGGATGAGGCAGCCAATATAACAGCCGCGTCAGACTGTCATGCGACGGAGCGTCCTGAGCAGGAGGAGTGGACGTAAGCTCCGACTAAGCAAACAAACATACAACAACATCGCGGCGCAGATGTTGATGCAAGAATGAGGGGGCCTCTCTCTCTCGCGGTCCGGGTGGACCTGGACGAGCAAGCTACCGGACTGAAGGCTTCCTCCGTACTATCCTCGGATCCGTCGTTGCTGGGTGTGCACATCTGATGTTTTATAGTGCTTGCATCACCCAATCTGCTTCCCTGGACCGCGACGAACGAACCCGGGTGCTGAGCCATTCGGGGAATGGTCGCGACACCGGGCGGACTAGCGGGCGACAATGCCTTCAATCGAACCAGCGAACTCCCAGCAATTGTCGTAATAGCTTGAGCACTTCCCGCTAGCCCTAATATTGCAACGACGGAGACACACTTGTTGAAGACATCACGTAAACATCACTCGGAATTCTGAAAAAGAAAATGATAATACAGAGTGACCCTGCGGAGAGAGGATCATAATGGCCCCTCACCACTAACAAAATACCGTGACACACGTCTCCAACATTGTTAAACCAATCAACACACTCAGAGCAAGAATTGGTGCAAATACATTGACTATAAGAAACACAATGAAAATTAGAGGAAGATATCATCGCATTACAATTTGAACAATATTTTTTCCAACATGAAAAAATATACACAGTCATATTACTCGCACTAACCCTTGAAACAAATATACATAATATATTATAAACCATTATAACATTTCAAAAGAAAATAATTTCCAAAAAAAAAAATTTTTTTTTTAAATTTTTTTAGAAGAGCCCAAGTTCCCAATGGGAACAATGAGCCCAAATGGATCCCAAAAAAGTCTAAGTGTGGACAAAAATTTTAAAATTATTTCAAAAATTAATATAACACTTACGGACAATATTAATGTATCTAACTATGAACTGAACTAAGCAGAGGACAAGTAATCTCTATAAGAAGTAACCGTTGTCAACATAAACAAAAAGTGTAAACAAACCAGAAACATGACTCCAGGCACTGGTAAACACGGCCCGAAATCAGTTACCAATTTAAACACTATCTGATGCAAAACCGAGACTTCCAGAGAAGAAACTGCAGAACATCAGATGGTAGATGCAGACCAAAACGCCTAAACACCCAAGGGTGAGGACGTAAACATGGGGGAAAAAACAGAAAATAATTCTGTTTCCAAGCCAAAACTCCCAAGAAATTTTAGTAATAAAAATTACAAAAAATAAGCCAAAAGCATGGGAGAATAGCTAGGGGGGGAATAAAGGAAAGGGAGAGAGGAAACACTGATTAAACAAGAGGCCTAAAGGATCTAAAAAAAAAAGAAGATTTTTAAAGAATATTCCTCAAATTGAAATAAGTTATAATTCGGGCTCCCACAGGGAGCCCATATATGAACCCATATATTGGCTTTAACAAACTTGAA
This sequence comes from Pictodentalium vernedei, assembly GCA_031216915.1. Classification (NCBI taxonomy): domain Eukaryota; kingdom Metazoa; phylum Mollusca; class Scaphopoda; order Dentaliida; family Dentaliidae; genus Pictodentalium; species Pictodentalium vernedei. The sequence continues at coordinate 381,971,744 of CM062289.1, read as the reverse complement.
TCTCACCCCCTAAGGATACTGCACACCAAATATCAAAACATTCCGACTGCTGGATCTGAAGAAGATTTTTTAAGCAAATTCCTCATTTTGAACTAAGCAGGGGTCGATTTAATGTAGAATTTTTGCATAGCATTTTACTACAAGCATTGGAAAAATGCATAGCAGTTTTGTAAAATTGCATAGCTGTTTTCAAATTGTGTAATTTAAATAATTTTGTATTTGTTTCAGGTCCTAAAAGCCTGGAGCATATGACTCATGAGCTTGGAACTTTCAACTATGTCCCAGATTAATGACCCAGTCTCCCAGTCCCAGTCTCCCAGAACCTCTCCTCAATCCCCATGCTTACCTATCATACCTGTGGTAACTCAACCGAGTCAACTCCATGTATTGTACCATGTTTCATGATATGTGCATTTAAATTATGTAATGTTGAATTGAGAATAAAAAAGCTATGCATATCTCTTGATTGTACAATTTCTTTTGTCAATTTGTCCAAAATAGATTATGTGGGATCCCTGGAACTTGGAAGTACTTGTAATTGTAAAATGTAAATCAACTGTTACCAGGTTATTAAATTGCACAGGCCAGTGAGGCCCCTGGCATTAACCCCTAAGTCCCCATAAACGTCCACATCGTCATCGTGGCAGTTTATGGGGACATGGGGTTAAAACCACTGAGCCAGCCAGTGCAATTTAATAAGCAGCCACACTGAGCCAGACTCAGCCAGTAGCAGCCACAGTCCAACTTGTATTCTATTGCTTTGAAATCGTTCAATCATACTCCATTTGTTCACTCTGAGGTTCAGATTGGCTCACAGAGTCCTCAGACTCAGGCTCAGCTGGTCGTTTGGGTGGCCTGGGACCATAGGGTTCAACTGAAACTCGTCTTGTTTTTCCTGCTAAAAATAGGTCCACAGATGATTTACTGTCAAACTCAGCAGGAGGGGGTCCTTGTAGGTCAATGATCATCAAATCATCTAAAATGTCATCTCCAAGTTTGCTACGAAAATCTGTCTTCACTCGGAGCATTGTTGAGAACCCCCTTTCAACGACTGCATTCGAGGAAGGAAACACAAGGAGAATTTTCATGACATGTAGAATGTTAGGATAGTCATTTTGATTTTTTGTCAACAGCAATTTCCAAATCTCAGTGGGTGTCAAGTGTTTCAGGTTTCTACTTATGAAATATTTGAGTTCACTCCACTCATCCAGCATCTGGTCTATACAAACCCCCTTCGCCTCCAGCAATGCTTTAAAATGAGTGATGAAAACGGAGAGCTCCACATTTCCAAAATTCTCCAAAACAGCAGACTTTGGAGGCCAAATGTCTGTGTTTATGAGCTTGAAACTGTTAAATATAGGATCCTCGTGAATGTCCCCAAACCGATCACATAAACATTTTAAAACTTTGTCAATGCATTGGATATATTGTTTCTTGTTGGTGTCAGAGGCCTCGACATTCAGCTTGATACCGCGGTAGCAAACACAAGCTGGGTCTTCGTTTAGTAACTTCAAAATAATACCGAGTTGATCAAGTTCGGAAACATCGGGGTCAGACACAGTCTAACGTGTAGGATGTGGTTGAGTAATTTGAGTATGTTCTGTATCAGTAAATTCAGTTAAATTGGTATTTTCACATAAATCAATAAAAGATTGTTTAAGATTGTTCATCTGAGAATATGTTTTCTCCAAAAGGGAGGGTGTTGACAACAAATCAATTGATTCCTTTTGCAATGAAAGTGAAAGCTTGGACAAAGACTGTAATATCTGTCTGAACAGCAACATGTAAATGACAAACTTGATTGATTTTAGTATTCTTATATATCCCCTCATTTTGGATTTGTCATCGGATTTCGACTCGTCATCTTCAGCCATATTTTCCAGATGTGACAAAATAACATGATATGATTCAACTAAGCTGTCGCATGCTCTTCGCTTGTGCTGCACCCATCTTGTACCGTTAGCTTTTTGTGGGACCTTAATGTGTTCATTCATTACCTCTGCAAGAATTTTTAACTCTCTTAATCGTTTGGGGCTTCGATGGTACATATTGTGAAGTGCAAACAAAATTTCAACAACCTTGTCCAAATATGTCCCTTTGAAGGCATCTTTGGCAGCCAATTCAAGTCTGTGGTTAAGGCAGTGAATTGTTATCAGCCATGGGTGAGTCGCTTTCAGAAGAGTCGATACACCACCTTTGCACCCCAAGTTCACACTTGCCCCGTCGGAGCAAAAGCCGACAAGTTTAGATTCCAAATGAAAATCAGAAAGAATAGTACGTAAATGGGCAGTGACTGCAGCAGCCTTTCCGCTTCCCAATGCTTTGATATTGAAATACACTGTTTTGGGCTCACCCCTTTCGATTATTTTCAAGAACACAAGTTCTTTTTCGGAAACACTGGTGTCAGTGGACCCGTCAATTAGAGCAGAATAATACTCGGACAGTTTTATTGATTCCATTACATTATCCCGAATGTGCATAGCAATGTAACTGGTAAACTCGTTGCATTTTTTGTCATTTATATAGGTATTACCCAAGTTCACCCCGTGTCGTTTTTCGAGTTCAACCAACTGCGTGAATTTTATGAAATGGATTTCCTCCTTTGCCATCATGAAGGCGACATCAAACAGCTTCACAAGCCTGGACTTTTCCTCGGAATCCCCTTTCACAAGAGCTTTTCCTATTGGTGTTTTTATACAGTCCTGAACGGACCGAGGTGGGCACTTTAGGTCAAGAGCTTTTTTGTGTTGCTCTCTTTGCGCGTGTTTAACTACACTGTCTTTTTTTATTTTGTCACAGACACCGTCAATAAATGCGCGATTAAAATTACGCGAATGACGCAACCTGTCCTCGTACGCGACACACAGCTCACACGAAACTGAAGTAACTTCATTCTTTTCATTCAGCGTGTACTTCAACCACGGATATTCCTTCACCCAGTTTTTTATTGTTTTTAATTTTATAGACATCTTCGATCAGACGATCACGTTTCGAGCAGATGAGCTGTCACGACCATGCACACGCATCAACCGAAACACGTTGCCAACAGTACAATACCCTAAGAGAACTGGGCCCTCTCGTTTTTGCCCAAAGCGTTCCGATTCCTCGCATATTTGACCCAAATAGTCTTTCATTTAAAAAACTTTCAAGTGTAAGTGAAAATTTTTATCTAACCCAAAATGTCCCTTGGTCAAATTATCCAAAGTTTTTTTACCGAAACCGTGTACAATAAAAAATAACTTGTCATCAAATTTGCGGATACATTTTATTTTGTCGAAATTGAACAGGATTTTCTGTCCCATGAATAAATCATAATTGAATAGGCCTACTGGCAAATTTGGAACTTAAAAATAAGACAATTGTAATGCGGATCAATAATAATTCTCGTGATACAGTCGTCAAGGATCATTGCGAAGCGCCGGTCAAGGGATTTCAATTCTCCCCACTGCCTAATCGAGTCCAGACCCCCCCCCCCCCCCCCCCCCCCACCCAACCCGAAAAACTCTGGACGATTCGGACCAGTTTTGTTTTCGACAATTCGTCCCAGATTTTTTAACGGTTCGGGAATTAGGTCTGAACACTTAAGGTCACATGTTTGAACCTTGCTTCCCAACACAGAACCACGCCCGTCGGCCCAGAAGGATCATGATCATCGGTTTAGGGTCAAGTCGCCCCCGCTTATTTTTCCGGGTCAACTCGCCCCCAGTCGGGGGCGAGTTGACCCGGTTTTGAGGGGCGAGCTGACCCGGTAAAATGATTAATTTTTCTCATTTTTTTTATTGAAAATAAAGTTTTTATTGAAAAAATCTGTTTTTTTAATATTTTGACGAAGATTACGAGGTTTTTTTATATATATATTTATTTTTTTAAAGTGAGGGTGTTATATATTTCTGTAAAATCAGACAAATGATCACTGTTTGTGACAAACATGTCATGATTATAATAGGCCTATTGCTAGTAGAATAATAACTCGGGGAAAAAGTGTGACGGGAAATCTAAAATGTGGTTTTTTTTTGGTAAAAATCACATCTCCTTTACTCCACATGGGAGGCAAATGGTAGGTGTGATAAACTATTGTCTGATTTTCCAAAGATAAAAAAGAAACTATTTTCTGTTTCTGCCGATTATAAGACAGTTGTTATTATCTATCTACCTGCTTCATCAGGCGACTGCTCGGTAGTGAATAAAAGCGGTAAGTTTTGCAAATATTTGTCCCCTCCCCATTCCCCCCTCTCTCTCCCAACGTAAACTGCAGGGAAACAGGACGAGTTCCATCCCATCACTCCTTGTCAACAATATTTCCGATCTGTGGTCAAGTCTCCCCACAGAAAAATGGAAATATGGTCAGCAACATGAGAGATGGAAAGGAACTGTTCTGATAAAGACAACAGAACAGTTCCATCCTATCACTCCAGTTGCCGACCATATTTCCGATTTTTTTAGGGCGCGACTTGACCCGGGGCGACTTGACCCAGGGCGACTTGACCCGAGGGCGACCTGACCGGCTGACCCGAGGGCGACTTGACCCGCTCCTGATCATCTGCCTATGAAGTCAGTGCATGTCGACTCTGGAGTATTTCAAAGAACAGTGTTGGGACCGTTACTTTTCCTCTGCCATATAAACGTTCACAAAAACAGACCTCCATAATTTCACTCAAACCGCCTCCACGGTTTTATACCAAAATGCTGTGGACTGATAATATTTTTGTTACTAATTTTTAATTGTCTACCTAGGTTTTTTTTAAAATAATAATTATGTATTTTTTACGCCCGCATTGAAGAATATTAAAAAAAAAATAAGCATCAATAGGTACGTCCGTGTTGACCCATTCCCGTCAACGACGGACAACTTGGGGCGGTTTGACCAGGGAACAGTTAGTGTGGAGTGTATTTCTTGAACACCAATTGGTGTAAACAATTATTTGTGAATGGCTGTCTATTGCCGTTACGGACTTGCGGGCAATCAGTTGTCTGTCTTCGGACAGTCAGTCAAGTTGAATCAACTTTGACGGAAAACATCGTGGATTTAAACAATAAATTGTGGTCGCAAGGTCAGATATTGAATTATTTCAAATATTTTTGTATTCCGCAATTGCCACATTTCATGAAATGCAAATGGGAAATATACCTACGAAATTGTTTGAAACATCCGGAGCGATAATCAGTATTGAAATTTTGAATCGCAAAATGATACACACAGAAGTAAAATGCATCACTAAAATCGAAAAATGCATCGAAAAATGCGATGCGATACCGGTTAAATCGACCCCTGGAACTAAGTTACAATTTAAGCTCCCACAGTGCGTCCAAATATGGACCTAGGGACATGGCTTGAACAAACTTGAATCTCACCCCCTAAGAATGCTGCATACCAAATACGAAAACATTCCGACTGCTGGATCCGAAGAAGAAGATTTTTAAAGAAAATTCCTCATTTTGAACTAATTTATCATTCGGGCTCCCACAGTGAGCCCAAATATGGACCTAGGGACATGGCTTGAACAAACTTGAATTTATTTATTTATTTATTGGTGTTTAAGGTCACATACTTATGCACAATGGCTAATCGTGACCGTGACAGTTTTACGGGTGGAGGAAGCCGGAGTACCCGGAGAGAACCACCGAGCAACGACGAGCAGCTGTCAGCTCTCCAACATCGTAACTCTGAACTCTGCACCGCAGCACAGGCAGGGTTAGATTGGTTGAAGACATGCGCACCATCGACGTGCAGTACGCCTCAGTACACAGCGTCATCGTGCCCCCATGTAGGCAATCGGGGTGAAGTGTCTTGCCCAAGGACACAACGCGGTTGCCGCAGGTGGGATTCGAACCGAGGACCTCTCGGCTTGCAGCCTGCACCTCTACCAACTGAGCCACCGCGCCCCCCAACAAACTTGAATCTCACCCCCCTAAGGATGCTGCATACCAAATATCAAAACATTCCGACTGCTGGATCTGAAGAAGATTTTTAAAGAAAATTCCTCATTTTGAACTAAGTTATAATTCGGACTACCACAGTGAGCCCAAATATGAACCCAGGGACTTGGCTTGAACAAACTTGAATCTGCCCCCCCCCCCCCCCCCCAAGCATGGTGCATACCCAATATCAAAAGATTCTGCCTGCTGGATCTTGAGAAGAAGATTTTCAAAGAAATTTGCCTGAAATGCACTAAGTTCAAATTTGGGCTCCTATACTGAGCCCATATATACACCCAGGGGTCCGATTTGAACAAACTTGAATCAGATCCACCCCACAATGTTGCATACCAAATTTCAAAAGATTCTGCCTGCGGGATCTGGAGAAGAGGATTTTTTAAGAAATTTGCCTGAAATGCACTAAGTTCGAATTCAAGCTTCTATAGTGAGCCCCAAATATAAATCTAGGGAGCCGATTTGAACAAACTTGAATCAGATCCACCCCACAATGTTGCATACCAAATATCAAAAGATTCTGCCTTCTAGATCTGGAGAAGATTTTTAAAGAAATTTGCATGAAATACACTAAGTTCGAAATCAGGCTCCTATACTGAGCCCAAATATGAACTCAGGGGGCCAAGTTGAACAAACTTGAATCAGATCCACCCTACAATGTTGCATACCAAATATCAAAAGATTCTGCCTGCTGGATCTGGAGAAGATTTTTTAATCTTTTTCCCCATTGCCTACAAGTGTTAAAAAGTGCTGACTCAGCACTTTTTCAAAAGTCCTGAAAAAGTTACCTTGTGATCAAACCGATAGGGCTTTTTTTTAACCATTCTATTCTACTGGATAAAAGTAAGCTTAATACAAAATAATCCAATCATAAATGCCAGATTTCAAAGCAAGCATACCAAGTTTCAAAGCGATCTGACCATAAATGCCCTGTAGGGTGTGCCAAAGGGAATCCTCCCATAGCGAGCCCAAATATTGACAGAGACAAGAAGAATGTTACTAAGGTAACACATGCCCCCCCCCCCCCCCCCCCGATCTTCACCTTGCATGTGCGGCGGAAACTATTATATGTGACACACCTTCTGACTGTCCTTAACATGTGTAAAAACTTTAACAACTGTACTATGATTCATTTCTGAGTTATGGCTGAGACACGAATATTGACAGATTTTTAGTGTGACCTTGAAATGTGACCTTGACCATGAAGGTACAAACCTGTCCATGGTTTGTGACACATCCTCCCATGGTCTTTTATAATTGTGTGAAGTTTGATGACTGTGGCCCTAACCGTGTTCAGTGTGACCTTGAAGTGTGACCTTGACCTTATGGACCTGGCTGTAGTGTGTGACACATCCACCCATTGTCCTTTATAATTGAGTGATGTTAGATGATTGTAGCCCTAAGAGTTTTGGAGTTATGCTTGAGACACGATTTGTGACCCTGAACATTTGAAGGTCAAAAGTGACCTCCACCTTGCAGATGCGACGGAAACTATTATACGCGACACACCTTCTGACTGTCCTTAACATTTGTAAAAAGTTTAACTGTACTCATTTCTGAGTTATGGCTGAGAAACGAATATTGACCAATTTTTAGTGTGACCTGAAATGTGACCTTGACCTTGAAGGTATGAACCCGGCTATGGTGTGTGACACATCCTCCCATGGTCCTTTATAACTGCGTGAAGTTTGATGACTGCGGCCCTAACCGTTTTCGAGTTATTGGCTCGGACACACACACACACACATGGGAACACAGACGGACGGACACACGCACACTTTAATCACTATATGCAACCCGACTTAGGGCATAAAAATTTCTTTGAACAAACTTGAATCTTGAGTACCAAAGGAGCTTACATACCAAATATCATAGCATTCTGACTGGTGGTTCATAAGAAGATTTCATGAGAAATTGATGCTTTTGGGGCATCACTCCCACCCCCGAGGGGGCACTGAGTTCATTTTAACAAACTGGAAAGAGGATACCTCCAATATACTGTATGTCAAATTTGTTTGGGTTTGGGATTGTGGTTTTGAAGGAGAAGACGGAGTTGCAAAAGTTAACGAACAATGGACGCCAAGTGATGGCAAAAGATCACAATGACTTTCAGTCAGTTGAGCTAAAAAGCTTAGGAGTTTAACAGGAGGGCTTCAAGGAGGGATAGGAAAGGAACACCTAACAAACAGTGGATAAATCATTAGCAAGAATGACAACGTCAGGCTTATGTCCCGAAATTGGGAAACATGAAATATTTTTTATAATTATTATAAAGTTACAGCCCTGAACGTTTCCAACCACCGTTGTTCACTTCCATCATCCATTTACAGCCTAAGATCCACCAATTTTATCATTGATTTGTGTCTGGCATCCTCAAAAAAGGAGATTTAAAAGCACAGATGTAAGTTCATTGTTACTGTTTTTATGGCCAAACAAAGAATGATGGTTTGCACCAATTTCAGTACCTTTCTGGATACAGCGCTTGTGCAGATCACAAAAGTATGGAGGACCATCTAGGACTTAATTTTTTCGGTTTTGCATGCAAATCTTGGGGATTGGGGGAGAAATTTGTGTTTGGCCCTGGATTAATTTGAGATAGCACCAGTTAGACTGGGCCATTGGTTGTGGTATGAAAATTTAGTTATTCAAGAATTTTGTTTGCAAGTGTCGTCTGCTCTCATGTTAGGTAAAGGGTTAACTCAATCTCCCTTATAAATGACTTACATAACCAATGTGCAGAAGATCACTCAATTTATCATACAGAGACCATAATAAGTTTGGATGGATGCTAGGACAGATCAGGGACCAGCCGCGAGGGCGACTAGGGCGATTATGTTGCCCTTCTAAGCCCAAAGTCGCCTAGAAAAATAGTCGGGGCGATTACAAGTCGCCCTCTAAAAAATGGTCAAAATGAGGAAAGGGTGAACTGAGTGATGCGAGGTTTACTTGAAAACGATTATTTTCAAAAATCGAATGTGCTTGAGTGTGATAAATGGGCATTTTAATTTGTCAAATAAATGTCCATTTATTTGAAATCACACGACAATCAATTGTCCGTTGTTGCTTTTGGCCGATTTTTTTATTTCTATTTTGTTGCGTTTCAGTAGGAGCTTCAAGTGTCGAAACGAAAGTTAAAAAATTTATAGTAATTTATATATTTTTTATACTTACCAATGACCCAGACTTAGCTGGTGCTAACTCTAACAAAACCAGGGCCAAACACAAATTTTGCCCCCCAATCCCCAAAATTTGCATCCAAAACAAAAAGAAATCATGTCCTAAAGGACCTCCATACTACGCCTCTACTGCGCATGCACAGTGACGCAGTCGTCCCGAAATTGGCGCCAATTATCATTCTTACTGGCAGTGCCTGGTCAGCGCTATGTACTCAGCGGGGAGGCAAGAGTTCCCAACTCCAGGGAGGGCCATCCCTGTCTGGGTCATTGGTAAGTATAAAAAATATATAAATTACTATAAATTTTTTAACATTTTTATACTGTACCAATGACCCAGACTTAGCTGAATAGTAAACAGGCTGGAGGGCCTAGGACATAGAGGAAAATCCAATAAGCTCAACTATATAGTAAAGAGGTAACCCCTTAAGGAGAAAAGGAGTATTAGGCTTTACATGTATCTTTCTTATTTAATATTAAATTAGAAAGATACACTACCCTTAATAATTGAGCACAATAACATTCATGTTCTCTATTAACATCCAGTATAACCCTTATACTAATTATTTTTAAAGCAAGCCAATAAATAAAGTAGTCCAGAGAATTGAGACTCTTTATAGTCATTTAAAAGTGTCCGAGTATTGTATATTAAACCCCTTTTGACACTTGACATATACAAATGCTTCACACCGAGCTACACTTTAAAAATAAGACATGAATGAATTTAAACATTAATATTACACTTTAAAACCATCCCGGAAGCGACTCAGAAATACTGACTTGGAGGAGGCATTCCCTTGCTTTTCACTATAAAGCAGGTGACCTAAGGGAACCCCCCCCCCCCCCCCCCTTCCCCTTGCCCTGGGTCAAATAGCCCAGAGCGAAGAGGGCAGCCGGATGGAGTCACTGCCGGAACAGAAAGCCTGCATAACTATAGTTGCAACTGTTTAGTGGATGACATTCTGAGCAACAGATAATGGACCTAAACAATGCAGGTCTCCAGAAATGGACTCAATATGTCCGAGATAAAAATTCGTAAATGTGGATGGCTGAGACCAATAAGCAGCCTTCATTAAATCTGTAATAGCAACACTATTAGCATAAGCCCAGGAAGTAGAAAGAGCTCTTACTTCATGAGCAGAAATCTTAAGCACAGACTGCTGAGAAGAAGATAAATCTTCATTAGCAGTACGGATAGTTAACTGAATCCATCTAGCAATAGAATGGACTGAAATGTCCTTTCTATTAGGCATCAAAGACAGAAAGAAACGTTTCCGTCCCTTTCTGATAAACTGAGATCTCTGTTTATAGATACGTAGTGCTCTAACAGGACAGAGTAAAGGCCTACGCCCGTCTGAAGACGGAAGAGCCTTAATAACAATAGGTTCCGGATATTTATTAGGAGCCTGATTCTTAGCTAAAAAACCCACATTAGTAGTGAAGGTGATAGTGTTCCCAACACTACGATAATGAGAATCATCCACCGATAGTGCATGAAGCTCACTGACTCTTCTGGCAGAAGAGAAAGCTAAGAGAAAAGCTGTCTTATAAGATAAGAATTTGAAATCTACTGTCCCAAGAGGTTCAAATGGCTTTTCCTTCAATTTAAGGAGAACCCAAGCTAAATTCCACTTAGGAATTAATCTAAGAGTTCTGGGTCTATTTATCGAAAAGTTTCTAACCAACTTCGATAAAGAGACATTAGATCCAATTTGTAAACTATCATGATGTGCATAGGTATCAGATAACATAGATCTATAACCCTTTATAGTAACAGGCTGCAGTTTGATTTCGTCAAACAAGTATACTAGAAAGTTTGCAATGTCTGGTATAGAGGGATCAAATATATCTACAGAATGATCCCTACACCAACGACGAAAAACCTTCCACTTAGCCGCATAGTTTAGCGAAGAGGAGGTCCTCCTACAGTTAGAAATCGCGTCCACTGCTCGTCCTGTAAAGTGCTTGCCATGCAAGAAGGACCGCACAACGGAAAAACGTGAAGGTTGAGACCTTGCGGGTTGTGATGGAGTTGGCGCGATTTCCCCTGCGAAAGAAGATCCTCTCGTGGAGGAAGCTTCCGCGGTAGGTCCCACAACAGACACCTGAGTAGATTTATCCACGGTCTCTGTGGCGACAGAGATGCTACCAACAGAATCTTGCATTGAGATTGTTTTATCTTTAGCAATACTTGTTGAATTAACGGCGCTGGAGGATACGCATATCCTATCATTCCGTCCCAAGGGATCGACAGAGCGTCTACTGCAAATGCTCTTGGATCCGGACACGGAGGCACATACGTCTGCAACTGATTGTTGAGATGTGTCGCAAATAAGTCTATCATTGGCCGTTCCCATTGGTAGCAAATCTGATTGAATACTTGTTTGTTGAGAGTCCACTCCGACGGCAACAAACGACCCTTTCGTGAAAGGGAGTCTGCTAGCACATTCAGACGACCCGGTATGTGACGGAGCGAAAGAAGAACGTGATGTTCTAACGCAAACAGAAGGATTCTTTCCGTTAGATTGAACAACGGAACTGAATGAGTGCCTCCCTGATTCCGTATATACGCCACTACTGTCGTATTGTCGGATAGGATTTGGACATGAGCATTGTGAATAATGTCCATCCAGTGACGTAACGCAAGCCAAATTGACATCATTTCCTTGATGTTTATGTACTTGCACAGGAATTGCGGATCCCAAAGACCCTGGCATCTCGAATCCGTTGGGATTAATGATGCACCCCAACCTGTTTGACTGGCATCCGTCATAACGGTAAAACTCGGATCCGGCAACTGCAGCGGAACTCCTTGAGTTAACCACTGAATGTTTGCCCAAGTCTGAATCTCTTGTTTCACTTGATCTGACAAGAGAACGTCTACATCGAGCGAATGAATTTTCACACTCCAATTCTGAGTCAGGAAAATTTGAAGAGGACGTGTGCGTAACCGCCCCATCGGAATGAGATCCGCGGCGGCTCCGCACAGACCTATCAGTCTCATAAATTCTCTCGCCGTGACTTTGTCTGCGTGCAGACAATAGCGAGCGTAACAACTGACTAATTTCGCTCTGGTTAACGGCAGACGAACGAGATTGTTGTGCGTCTCGAAGCTCATTCCCAGATGAGTGAATGACTTGGACGGCACCAGATCCGACTTCTCCTCGTTTACTATAAAACCGAGACGTCGGAGCAATAGAAGAAGATTCTGAACATCGTTCTGAAGCGTTAACTCGTTGCCGTACCTCTGAAGAATGTCGTCCAGGTAGGCCGACGTTACCGCAGACGAATGAGCTCGGAAGTAGATCATTACCGAGTTCATTACCCGAGTGAAAGCCCAGGGTGCTAGATTCAATCCGAAGCACATCGCCCGGAATTGATACACCACTCCAAGGACTGCGAAGCGTAGATACTTTCGGAATGTCGGATGTACCATGACGTGAAAGTACGCATCTTTGAGATCTATGCTCGTTGCATAATCGTTCACCCGAATACTCGCTCTGACCGATCGAATCGTCTCCATATAAAACTTCGGAGCGACGATCAGCTTGTTTATCCAGCTCAAATCTATGACTGGACGGAACGAGCCGTCTGGTTTCGGAACCAGAAACAGATGGCTGTAGAATCCCAGAGATTCCTGGTTTTCTACGACCTCTACCGCGTTCTTCATTAAAAGAGACTGCACCTCTGATAACAGAGCGTCTCTTTTCTGTGGATTTGACGGAAGATGAGTCCACTTTGGACTTCGAGTTAATGGAGGCTTTCGTTTGAAGGATATCTTCAGACCTTCCGAAGTCACTCCTCTCACCCAAGGGTCGTCCGTAATCGACGCCCACTCTTGTGAAAAACTCGACAACCTTCCGCCAACCGGAACGCGATAGAGGTTTAAGTCATCACCTCCTGGACCTGCGAGGCCTGCGGTAGGAGAAACCACGTCTTCCACGACCCGCACCTCGCCTCGTTGACCTCGGGGCGTCCGACCGATTGTCCCGGCCTGAAGGACGTCCCGAACGAGAGTCGCTATCCTGACGGTCTCTCGAATAAGACCAAGAGGACGCACCGGAACCTCTGTAGGAACCTCTCTTGGGCGCATTAGACCCAGAAGTGCCTGTCTTATTCGTGTCTGCTGTATCCGACTTCTTAGGAGCCGATCTGAACAACAGAGAATCATTAGCTTTCTTTTTAATTTTATCAGAAATAGCAGAAAGCTTGCCGTCAAAGAGAAGTTCTCCTGAGACCGAAGCGACTCTAAGAGAGTTCTTCACCTTAGAATCCACTAGTGTGGATGTAACTAGGGCTGCGTCACGTCTAACCAACTCCAGATTTGCCACTGAAAGGGCGGAGTTACACGTGGAATAAGCTACTGCCCTTGAAAGAAGTCTTAAAGAGGATTGTATATCCTGAAACTCTTCCCCTTGAAGGCGCGGTGATAACGCCTTAGTAAGGTGATCTGCGTAAGATAAGGCATCTAAATTGGCTCTGTTAGACGCAATAGCTGTTTCCAACACCGCGGTTGGAATAGAAGCTGACGACGGTAATGATAGCTCTAAGTCTTCCGCCTCGTCGTCCATACGCAGAGGAACTCTCGGTATACCCTGTCCTGCCGTATCGAATTTATTCCTTGCATTAATGAAAGGCAGGTTGAGAGTATTAGCGGACAAGAAACCTGCTTTCCCCGTCCTGGAAGCAAGTTTAAATATAGCGTCGTTCAATAATTCAAATGTTCTAGCAACATTATTGGACTGCGACGGAAACTCGGGAGCGATGTCCCTGAACCGCTCAAAAAATTCAGAGTCCAATGACGCTATAATTCTTTTGTCCGGAAGCGCAGCAGTCTGGCCCGACGGAACAACTTGAGGGAGAAAGTGCCGGATGAAGTCCACGGCAGCTTTATGTTGTTCCGAAAGGGATAACTCCAAGTCATCCGTATCCCTTTCACCATCCGGTCGGACCTCATGATGTTCCCGGTCGTCCGCCCCCGATGCTTCGGCAGAGCGTACCGACCCAGCGCCGTCGGATAATTCTCGATCCGACACCGTTTCTGTCGGCTGCTGGGATGCTGCGATAAGCTGTGCTATCTGCACAAGAATGTCCGGCGTCGAGACCTGCGGAGGCGCAGTCTTTCGCTGCTTCACCGAGGGCAGCTCCGCATCAGATGGCTCCCGCATACTTTTCCTATGCGAACGTCCAGAGTCCATCGGTCTCGAATCCCTGGCTGCCGGATGGTGTGACCTGGTCGCCGAAGAATCCTTCATCGGCGAAGCTGGTAATATATTGGCGGTCACGCAGCCAAGGTGCGGTCGTGTGCGCTGACGAGAAGAGGAAGCCTTAACAGTCTCTGCGGACTGCTTATACAACGGAGCGTCCCGAGCGACGGACGTATGCTCCGCTAAAGACACATTTTGTACCACAACATCTGGTCCCAGATGTTGTTGTACGAGAGAGGGACCTCTCTCGCTCGCGGCCCGGCTGGACCTGGACGAGCTAGGAACCGGACTAAAAGGCTTCCTCCGTTCTCGCTTACTATCCGCCGTCACTGGGTGTGCATCTATTATGTTTATAGTGCTCACATCACCCAACATTTCCTCCTGGACCGCATCGGATGAACCCGGCTGCCGAACCATTCGGTGAATGGATGCTACACCGGGCGAGCTAGCGGACGACATTTGTCTAATCTCCATGAGCACTTTTGCCGCTAGCTCTGAATTCATTTGTGACGACGGACGCACACTTGAAGAAGATAACATGGAAACATCACCCTGTTCTGGTTCCTCTGAAATAGAAACTGAGAGAGTAGAGTGACCTTGCGGAGAAAGAGCCGGCATCGCTCTTTCTCCAGAAACAACATATCGTGACGCACGTTTCCAATGTTTCTCATCCCAATGTTCACATATAGGACAGGGATTAATGCGAGAACACTGACTACAATTAATACAATGATCATGAAAGTCAGCGGAAGATTTCTTCCTATTACAATTTGAACAACGTCCCTTCATTGTGAAAGAACAACAATAAGCCCTAGTTACTCGCAAAACCCCTGACACAAAGATACATAATAACATGATCCATTAATAAATGAAAAAACAATTGCAAAACAAAATAATTTTGAAAAAATATTTTTTCAGCGAAGCCCAAGTTGCTGAAAACTAACGTTGAGCCCCGATGGATCCGATGGCAAAGTGTGGTCAAAAATTTTAAATTTATATAAAAAAATTAATGAGACACTTTCGGATAATATAAATGTATCTTATAATGAGATAAACTACAGCAAAGGCAAACAGCCCCCCTCAAAAAAGGCTGTTGCCAATGAAAACAAACAGTGTAAAAACACCAGAAAACATGACTCCAGGCACTGAAAAAACTGGCCCGAATCAGTCATCAATTACACTCTATCTGATGCAAAACAGAGACTCCCAGGGGAGAATCTGTAGAACATCAGATGGAAGATGCAGAACACAAACGTTATACACCCATGGGTGAAAACGTAACTATGGGGAAAATAACAGAAAACATTCTGTAACCAAGCAACTCTCCCAGGAAATTTTAGAAATGAAATTTCTCAAAAATATGCCAAAAGCATGGGAGAATTGCAAGGGGGGACTTTAGAAGGCTAGGGGAGAGGAAACACTGAATAAGCAGTGCAACAATTAGCAAGAATGACAACAAGAGGCCCATGCCTCGAAAATAGGCAACTTAACATAATTTCATCAAAAAATGTTAAGTACAGCCCTGATTATTTTTTGTCACTTCTTTTTCCTCTCCTCCTTCTATCCTCCTTAGAATCACATTTTCTCCAAAAATTACGTGTCTGGCATCCTTTAAACTGAGATTTACAAGCACAAAGATCAGTGAGATGTTGACTGATGAAGGGCCAACAGAGAATGATAATTGGCGCCAATTTCGGGACGACTGCGTCACTGCGCATGCGCAGTAGAGGCGTAGTATGGAGGTCCTTTAGGACATGATTTCTTTTTGTTTTGGATGCAAATTTTGGGGATTGGGGGGCAAAATTTGTGTTTGGCCCTGGTTTTGTTAGAGTTAGCACCAGCTAAGTCTGGGTCATTGGTACAGTATAAAAATATAGGTGACTTACGCGACTCAACAAAATAACCCAGTTTGTAAGTAGGTTACGTCGCTTAGGATGCCGAAAATGTATACACAACGGACGTATTTTATAACACAGTATTTTCATTTTGTTTTGCTGACGACTGTTAACTGTTGGGCTGTCTATTCCCAGAAAAACACAAATGGAATTGAAACACGTGAAAAAACACTTTAGTGATGACAAGAAAAGCTTTGTACAGAACACAAGTGTGCATGTGGATGATCTTGAAAAAAGGGTCCTCCTAAACACCAGAATGACACGAAATGACACGGAATGGCATAAAAATGATGCGGAATGACATTTCTTTTACAAAATACTCAACCCCAGAATGTATTTTGTTTATTAACTAACCAAGTACCTCCCAAGCAACCTTCTTACATCTGGTCCTGTTCACACTTTCAGACTTAGGAAATCATTTGCTTAGTAGACTTTGGTGAAAGGCAACCCCAGGAGGGTGCTGGGGGATTGGCACGAAGAAGCGGGGAGTGGTCATGAAGGAGAGGGTAGCAGTGGGGGATTTTCAGTCAATAATTACTTTGTGATTTTTTAACCTGACACAGATGCATCATAGACAACTGGACCTGGATTATTTGGACATTAATGGAGGACCACAAATTGAAAATATGAAGGTATGGCGGGGTTGGTACATGAATATTCTTAATTTTCCCCACTTGCCTATGATGTCTCCCTACATGACTCTGCAGTGTCCCTATTTTTTCTGGAGGGAGACATGAAGTCTCCTTAAAATCCCCCCCTAGGCTGGTCCCTGGGACAGATGAAAAACCATTTGCACAAATATGATCGGTTTTCAAACCATCACAATAACCCATATTGACTTCGAAGTCGTGTTTGTACTTCATTCCCGAACAAACTAGAATGAATGTTTCCAACACCAAATAGTGTATCCGTGATTTTACCTCAATGCGGTTGTAACATGTGATTGATTGGTGACTGTAGCTAAAATTGGATTTGAATTAGAGCGGAGGGGGCTGGACCTCGTAGACACCCCATAGCCAACTACTGTCCCAGATCCCCACCAATAGGAAAGGGATACCCCCTCCTATAACCCACATCATCCCAGGCGTGCAGCCTTCGGATATGCCTTTGGCATATATGGGATCCCATGCTTAAGAATGTCTGGGGGGCCCCAGACAGTCTTGGGCCACCACTGATAGCTAAAAATGAGTTTTAGGTGGGGACAATACTCTTGCCCCTCCAAGACCAACTGTAAATATTGCCCATCAAACTTCCCTTGAACAAACTTCAGAAGATACATCAAAAAGAAAATGAATACCAAACATCCAACTCATACCATCTCTCAGATCTTGAGAATTTTTTTTTTCAAAATTGGGACAATTTTCCCAGAGTACATGTACCTGTAGAGAACCACGCTCTCAAACTGAAGCAGGTAAAGGTCTGTGCACAATCGATGTGCAGTACACCTTAGTACACAGAGCCACGGGAGTAGGTGCCCTAGGACACAATGCGGTTACCCCTGCCTGGAGGGAAGACGTGATATGGAACATGCATGCAAAATTTGGTTCTATTCAGTCTAGGAGCTTCTGAGTATTAAATAACAAAGTTAAGGATTGACAGACAGACAAACAGAAAGTGATCAGTATCATTCAACAAGAGGCCCCAAGGGGCCTGAGGGCGCTCACCTGATATGGTAGCCTAAATATCAACCCAGAGAATTGATTTCAACAAGTTGAATCTGCTCCTCCTAAGAAAAGCTTATACCAAATATCCAAAGATTCTGACCAGTGGATCTAAAAAAAAAGATTTTTAAAGAATATTCCTCATATTGAACTAAGTTACAATTCGGGCTCCCACAGGGAGCCCATATACGAACCCAGAGACTTGGCTTTAACAAACTTGAATCTCACCCACCTAAGGATGCTGCACACCAAATATCAAAACATTCCGACTGTTGGATCTGAAGAAGATTATTAAAGAAAATTCCTCATTTTGAACTAAGTTACAATTCAAGCTCCCACAGTGAGTCCAAATATGGACCTAGGGACATGGCTTGAACAAACTTGAATCTAACCCCCCTAAGGATGGTGCATATCAAATATCAAAACATTCCAACTGCTGGATATGAAGAAGATGTTTAAAAAAAATTCCTCATTTTGAACTAAGTTATAATTCGGGCTACCACAGTGAGCCCAAATATGAACCCAGGGATTTGACTTGAACAAACTTGAATCTCACCCCCCTAAGCATGGTGCATACCCAATATCAAAAGATTCTGCCTGCTGGATCTTGAGAAGAAGATTTTCAAAGAAATTTGTCTGAAATGCACTAAGTTCGAATTCGGGCTTCTATAGTGAGCCCAAATATGAATCCAGAGGGCCGATTTGAACAAACTTGAATCAGATCCACCCCTCAATGTTGCATACCAAATATCAAAAGATTCTGCCTGCTCGATCTGGAGAAGATGATTTTTTAAGAAATTTGCCTGAAATGCACTATGTTCGAATTCAGGCTTCTATAGTGAGCCCAAATATGAATCGAGGGAGCCGATTTGAACAAACTTCAATCAGCTCCACACCACAATGTTGCATACCAAATATCAAAAGATTCTGCCTGCTGGATCTGGAGAAGATTTTTTAAGAAATTTGCATGAAATGCACTAAGTTCGAAATCGGGCTCCTATACGGAGCCCAAATATGAACCCAGGGGGCCGATTTGAACAAACTTGAATCAGATCCACCCTACAATGTTGCATACCAAATATCAAAAGATTCTGCCTGCTGGATCTGGAGAAGAAAATTTTTTAATCTTTTTCCCATTGCCTACAGTGTTAAAAAGTGCCGACTCGGCACTTTTTCAAAGTCCTGAAAAAAGTACCTTGTGATCAAACCGATAGGGATTTTTTTTAACCATTCTATTCTACTGGATAAAAGTAAGCTTTATACAAAATAAGAATTATCTGTGCCGTGTAGTTTTGGAGATATGGCAGTTTTAAGGTTTTTCCTATTTTTAGAGCCCGAGATTCCCACGGGGCAATGAGAAAATTTTTTTTGGCATCAATCAACTACTTATGACCCATTATCATCTCATATCAAATTTGGTTCAAATCGACCTCACGGTTCTGAAAATAGAAATTTTAGGCATGGCTAAAATTTTTGCTCCTCCCATAACGAAGGCAAATAATGCCCAACAAACTTCTCTTGAACAAACTTGATTCTAAACCTCAAAAGGACTCTGTATACCACATATCAAGTCTCTGCTACTTGTGGTACATTAGAAGAAGATTTTCAAAAAATTTGGCCATTTCTTCCCCACACCTCTGCTCAATATGAGCCGAAACCTATTTTGGATAAAAATCAAAATGCCCCTATATAACCACTACTTACATGAAATTTAATTAAAATGTGGCCAGTGGTTTAGGAGAAAGAGGCTCAAACACCACCTTCATGCAGGACGACGAACAACAGACGGCGGATGAAGAGTGATAAGAAAAGCTCACCCTGACTTTCGGTCAGGTGAGCTAATAACAAAGTTAAGGGTGGATGGATGGACAGACAAAGTGTCAGTAACGTTAACCTGGAAATTTACCCAGGTCAGCTGAAAATGATGAATACCTTATAAAGGACAGTGTTTTCAAGATAAAGTAAGAAAATAGTTAAGAATACTCACTGTATTTTGCACTCTTCTTCAAATCCAAACATTATTTATGTTAATCTGTTATTTTCTATTTTCATTACTGTAAAGAAAAGGAGTGTACAAAAGTTTTAAGATGTTCAATTAACCCCCTGCACACTGATGTCGAAATATCTAAAGTTCAGGGTGCAAATATTTCCCATAATGCAACTAGAAATTTAACCAATTCAATCTTGTTTGACAGAGCTCAATGAACTCTATCAAACAAGATTGAATTGGTTAAATTCCCAGTTGCATTATGGGAAAAATGGCTACTTCAAATCTGGATATTTTGACATCAGTGTGCAGGGGGTTAAACAAGCATTCTACTTCAACAACTACAAGCATTCTACTACTGGTATCTAAAATTTTGGCAGGCATACTGCCAGCATAATTTTTGGGCTGGAAAATGGTTGCATTCCCCTCATTAACTGGTTGAGGGCTAGAAACCACTATCAAGACTCTCCTGAATACTCTGTCTTCATTACCTCGTTTTCTCAGTAGTGGAAACACAAAAAAAAGTTCAAACAAAATTATTTTATTACCATTTATTGGAGAGTCCCAGGAGACACTCTCCAATGAACTCTAACAAAACAGTAACGAAATTTTCTAAGTCGAAAGAGCGGAAAAGGGCCATAACTCTGGAAAACCAGAGGACACCGTTGAACGGTGCATAATACGCCCGCATTTCCAGAAATGATAAAACATTATGCGGGCATATAAAAAAGTCTGGAAAATGGCAAAAATTCTAAGTTCAAGGGCAGTAATTCCACCAAAAATCAACCAAGCAGAATGAAATTCGAACTTGATCTGTGAGTATCCAAAACAAAGCTATATACCCAAACTTTTCTCAGTATATTAAACCATACTGGAAAAAAGTCTGGAAAATGAAAAAAAAATCTGGAAAACTCTAAAAATTCTAAGTTCAAGGGCAGTAATTCCACCAAAAATCACCCGAGTGGAACAAAATTCAAACTTCATCTTTAAGTATCCATAACAAAGCTATATATCAACAAGTGCAATGCCAATCGCCAGCTATCAGACAATCATCCACCACGGTATGTGGATTACTGTGAAATATATTGAAATTTCCTCAATAAAACCCAAACAAATATGGATATCAAAGGAACAACTCGACAAACTAGTCCCAATACTACACATATTTCTGTGGTTTTACTGGAAGCATCCAAATACCTGTAAAAAAGTTAAGAAAGGCTAACTTGCATAATTTATGCACAAGAAAAAAACCTGTATAATAGGTTATTTTTCTTATGCTGCTAGACCTCCATACTAAAAACTACTGAAATCGGAAATATCGTTCAGACGTTCTGAGCATATAACACATTACATGCAATTTCCAACAAAAATAGCCGCCAGTAGGACATCTGAAATTTTTTTCGGAAAAAAATTGATGTGCTTCAATTTTTCATAATGCCCCATCAAATCTGAAAATTTGAAACAAAAGCATCAAAAGAATTTTTGAGGTACAGGTGATAACAGCACAGAAGGAAAGACATGCAGACATACAGTTAAAACTAGAAGTCCTTTCACGAATAGTGCACTTATCTAGACTAAAATGTGCGTTGGAATTGCGTGCAATTGCCATATCGAATGACATCCAAAGCACGGCAGGTTCTCCTGGTTACTCATAGAAAACACATGCAATGTTTCTGCCAATGGACCTCCGGGTTACCCGGAGGTCCATTGGCTGAAACATTGCTTGTGCACAGGCCATATGTACAGAATTTGATAGCTTTACTTTGGGCCATAACGCGTACATTAACGCGCATATCAACGTGCTATTTGTGCGCATTTCATGACAGGACTTCTAGTTTTAACTGTAGTGCAATCCAAGTCCCCTTCACGGTGAAACCGTGGGGGACTAAAAATATTCTCAATGTGTCAATATATTCTCAATACATAACAAAAAAAAAGTTCGGAAAACGGTAACTAAGTTCAAGGCCAGTAACTCCACCAAAAATCAACTGAGCGGAACGAAATTCAAACTTGAGTATCACTAACAAAGCTGTATACCAAAAATGTTCTCAATATGTCCATCCATAACTGAAAAAAGTCTGGAAAACAATTCCGGACAGACGAACGACGCCAACGCAATAACATAATACAACCGTTTTTATAAAAAGGGTGTATAAAAATATGTGGAAGAAACTCCCACTACACAGGTATCATTCCCCCATGACGCTCTATCACAACATCGGCCAATTATGACAATGGACAGTTAAAAATCGTCAGTTTCCGGTTCTATATTTAACACTGATTATTAAAAATCTCTGATATCTGGCCATTTTCAATAAAGTTTCCCCATTAAAAACTTGTGAATAGCAGAATATTTAGGGATTTGCAGAGTCAAGATATTATGTGATTTACCATCTTCAATCAGACCGAGATCGCCACAATTTCCTGGCTGATCAAAATCACTGGCCTTCAATCGTGGTGCTGTACAACGTTGCATTGGGTAAATGTATAAATAAAATGTGTTCAGTCGGTAGTCTGTAGTACTTCATGATGCAAGCATCACAATACAATAAGAAATTAAAATTGGAGAAAAAACTAAAAACAAATACTTTTTTTTTAATGAATAGATGATTGTTACGCAACATGTAAACCACATGACTGTCACAAACACATTTTTGGTTTGTCAAGTTACTTTTTTAATTCAGTTACATTCCTTGATGTTTCTCTCCAATGTTCATTGCAGAGTACATGCAAACATTGAAGAAACACATCAAGGGAGGTAACAAGTTGAAAAATGAATATTAATAAATTCTGACATGTTGCACGTGTATCTGTAAACCATGCGGCATACAACTTCACAACACACATTAACATCAAAGTTATTATTCAGTTAAGACACCAGGTATGTGTGCTCGGTATATTCCTTGTTAATACAGCCAAGTGTATTGTATTCTAACACAAAAACCGTATTTACACTATTTACCAGAATAAACACAATCTTCACAAGAGAACAACATCGTGTAATTGTATCTATAATCTTTCCCCACCATTTTTATTATTTTGGCTAATACTGCCCAGCACTAAACATGCATACTTTGAGAACGTATGTGGCATTAAGCTTTCTTAATTGGTGATTTATCATTGAAATTTTCTAGTATAACAGACACCAACAGATTTTCTTCTGTGTCCCATTTCAACCATCGGATTTGGCATCGGAATCAGCATAATCGGCAGAGAAATAATCAGTAATCAGTTCATAGCAAGTTTGATAATCGGTTCATCACTACTTTAGGTTCAACTTTTTACTGTCTCAATCATTCAAGTTAATGATTTGAGATTTAATATCTCTATTCTCAACACCAAAGTATCTACATAAATGGTACAGATGAGATCCACACCAATATCATCTTAGGCCAAACAAAATTAAAAAATTGATTCTCAGGCATTTTTTTTATAAAACCAATGAGGGAGGGCGGTTTTTATTTTTTATTCCTGATAATGGTCACCGATGCCTAAAATCCAGTTGTGAGAGCCTAAAATTAAATACTAGAGCTTCCATGTTGATTTTAATGATAGTTTTCACTGTAACGGTGATCATACAACACAAAATCAATACAGAACAACTAAAATGGAGATTGAGAGAGTGTTTTAAGTGGTTGAGCCAGAATCAGACCTTTCAAAAAAAATGAGAGTACCAGTGCAAAAGTAACATTTTCCTTACGCATGTTTCATATTCAGTTGAACGTAAATATTAGTTTGTTTATACAAATTTGTTCTATTACAAATTATTGGATAGTGCCTGTTGGCACTCTCCAATAATTTGTAATAGAACAATTGTTGATGAATAAATTCAGAGCACCAGATATAATCTAGTCCTCAACCAGTTAAATATTTATTTTGTACATACATATGAGAATCATGTCGCATATCGCGAAGAGAATAACAATATTGTATCAATGAATACTGGCGACATAATGCATCGCAAATCGCCATGTGATACCGCTAAAATCACTTGGTAGTTTTGTACATTTGAATTTTGCCACCGAAATAAAAATGACGAACGCGGGCCGAAAAATACGAATCCGCCGGTGCCTGAGAATCAAAAGATTAATTTTCTTTTGCCTTAGGTACTTTGTGTAATTCCTCAGCATGACAGTACTTGATCATTTTAGCATGCTTTAAGCCAGATGCTAAGTAGAAACACTATATCTGAACTTTTTCAATTTTACCCATTACAATGTTCTACTGTGTGGTATCACTTGTTTTACATAAAACTAGGTTTCAAATGAAAGGATCGATTTGAACAAACACAAGCATATTTATTTATTTATTCAAACATAAAATATTTAGCATTTTAACAAGAGTTTTACAATTTGGTGTCCTAAAAGGGTGGGACATAAGCCTACTGATCCCATCTTTTTGGTGTTTGGAGTTTGTTCTCATAATTATTCATCTAGGTTTAGCAGCACTTTCGAAAGCAAGGGTTACCTTGTGTCAAACAGTTTTACGTGTGGAGGAAGCCAGAGTACCCAGAGAGAACCACTGAGCAATGGTGAGCAACTGTCAGACTCCCAAACATACTAACTCCACACAAGCAGGGTAAGCATTGGTCGACGACAAGTGCACCATCCATGTGCAGTACGCCTAAGTACTCAGCATCTCTGAGTCCACACATGGGCAATCAGTCATGCTGGGCGATATTAACCAAAATAATAATCACAGTTTTGGGGAAAGAAAACCATGATTAACCCTTTACCTAACATAGACGATATCAAAATTTATTATTTTAAATATCATTTTTTTCAAATTTTTCAAAAAATTTCAACAAAACCATATTATGTGACCCCTCGTTGGAACGAGCCCGACGGGCAAAGAGGGAGATGTGCCGGAACCACCGCCAACAAAGAGCGGAGCTGATTGATCCACACCCACTGAGGCGACAGGGGAGCAATCCGAATGATTCAACAACTGCAGGTTCGTATCTTGGTTAGAACCCGAGGCAGAATAGGAACCCGCGGGTAGGCGTAGTCGACAAGACCGTTCCAATCGAGTGACAGAGCATCAACGGACTCCCAAACAAGAAGAACCTGGGACACGAAAGTGTCCACCTGATGGTTCCAACATGTCGCAAAGAGATCGATGTGGGGATGATCCCAGAGATTGCAAAGCGACTGGAACACTGCCCTGTGGAGCATCCACTCGGTGGAAATGACCCTGCCCCGTCGAGACAGGGAGGCGGCTAGGACATTCAGACGACCGGTAATGTGACGAACCACCGGCATTGAAATCCTGAGCGAGCAGTAGAAGATCCTGAGCCAATTCATACATGGGAACATGGTGCGTGCTGCCCTGGTTCCGAATGTAAGCAACCACTATCGAATTGTCTGACAACAGAAAGACCTGGCGATTCGAAAGGTGGGGATCCACTGCCAGAAACTCAGAAGAAGAGCAAGAAGCTCCTTCTGGTTGATGTGAAGAGCTGCTCGATCCTGGTCCATGACCCGTGAAGGAAAAGACCTAGAGGATCCAATGTCTCACCCAATCCGAGATTGCTGGCGTCTGCCGTCAGAACACGATCGGACGTGGGGAAGTCCAACGGAACTCCCTGCATAATCCACTGAACATCCGTCCAGGGGAGGTGATGAGGAAGAGACTCCGGTAACTGAAGCACCAGATCCAGAGGATTGACATTCGGCCTCCAATGACTGAGTAGAAAGTGTTGGAGAGGTCTGACATGCAGCCGACCGAGAGAAATGAGATCCATCACCGAACTGCAGAGACCGAGCAGACGTAGAAGACTCCGAGCTGTCACGGACATGGACTGGGACAGAGTCAGGGCAAAAGAATCACAGAGAGAAATCACAGCCCTTGACCAGGGAACCACAACCGTATTCAGCTGATGACAAAATGACTGAGAAGGGACCAGGTCCGACTTCTCCTAATTGACTCTGAACCCTAGCGACGTGAGCAGGCTCAACAGTTTGTTGACATCGGACTCCAGAAAGGCAGCATTGGAATGCCTCTGGAGGATATCGTTTAGATATCCCGAAGTAGTCACCCTGGACTAACACATGCAACATCAGTTGGATGAAGGCCCAAGGAGCCAGGTTGAGGCCAAACGTCATGGCCTTGAACTGTAAACTCACCCCAGAAAAGCGAACCTGATATACTTTTGCAATGTTCGATGAATCGGAATGTGAAAGTAAGCGTATCGCAGGTCGATGCTGGAAGCGAGAACTCCCTGGTGAATAGAGTGGCAAACCGACCTGAAAGTCTCCATGCTGAACTTAGGAGCAATGATAGACTGGTTCAGGATACTCAGACCGATAACCGGTCGAAGTCAGCCATCCTTCTTTGGCACCAAGAACAGGTGGGAATAAAATCCCACTGAATGAATGTTCTTGATGACCTCGATCGCCCCCTTTGACAGGAGATTGTATATCTCCATGATCAAAAGTTCCCAATGTGTAACGTCTAAAGGAACTCAACAGAGTTGGATGCCTCAACCTGAAATGAATTGAGGTGAAGACCTTCATTTCAAGCCTCGGCGAGGCCCGCGAAAGGAGAAACCACCTCCTCTACTATATGAAGAATTCTGAGTCCTCCCTTAAGATTGCAGACGCTTACCCTTAACCCGTGAGTATGTAGAAGCAGAGGCAGGAGGATCTGCCCTTGGCTTTGCAGAGGAAGCAGAAGGGCACTTGTTAGGCTTTAGACGGTCTCTGCCTCCAAGAGAAGGCTGATCAAGCTGACGAAGCAGCAGCTGATCTATGGAATGACGTAGGACGTCATCCTGGACCCTTGCCACGGAACCATGGAGCAGATCGAAGAGCAGTGCGCTGCCCCTCAGGAAGGGAACGGCGTGTGTCCAACACAGCGTCCCTGTGAACTAATTCCAAGTAAGCCGCATTACACGTATGCATGTGCATGAACACCTTGGAAAGCACACGTCAAGGAGCCGGTACGTCGTCAAACTTATCTGGAGGCAGATGAGCAACTAAAGCAGAGACGATGTGATCCGAGAGAGAAAGCATGCCCAGCATCTCTCTCGATAAGCCCAACAGGGACTCCAGAGTCGCCATAGGTATGATGGCCAACTTGGGCTTGGAAAGCCTGAGGGAGGTGGAGTCCTGATCCAAGGCCGTCAAAGTCTGGCAGACTGACGAATTGGCAGAATCGTAGGAACGATAACGCACTGGAGGCAAAAATGTGTCAATCCTGTTGAAGAAAGAAAAGCCTTCATAGTCTTGGAACTCACCTTCGAGTCCAAAGCTGAAAAGGCTTCAATCACCTCTACCGACTTGCATGGTTGCAGGCACCCAGAAGCAGATTTCTCCACAGGCTGTAGGCATGCGACCGATGATCGCAGCCTGGATGACACTGTCAGATGGTTTGATGGTTTGAGATCTAGAAGGAACCCAAACACACAGTCCAGAGCTGCCCTCAAGTCAAAAGACTGTTGGCTCTCGACGTCAGGTATGTCTGACTCATCCTCTTAGTCAGAAGACACATAGCCCATTATGGGCAAACCAGCCAATGCCTCCCATGGTGTAGACACACCTGAGGGATCAGAAAGCAGCCTGCTTCTGATCCTGGGAGGTGGGGCTTCATGGGGGGGGGGGGTGTGATTGGAAACCACTAGTAGCCTCGCTGGAAGCAACGGGAAGGCTCTTGGAAAGAACCTGAGTAAGCAAGGAGAGGGCCTCCCTAAGTTCACGGACCATGTCGACCAGTTCGACGTGGGAACAAACCAGCAAAGTGGCTTCACTCTTGACCCTTTTAACCAGTGATGGGTCATGATCCTCAAATACACCTGACGCGGGGCGACGGGTGGAAGCCAAAATATCTGAAGGTAGATGTGTATAGGGATGACAAACCCAGAGGATCTACAGAGCAGGAACTCAGGAGAGTCACCGCAGACCTCTGAGGGACAGAAGGTCCAGGCTGCACAGAAGGCGTTGGTCCTGCAAAACTGACCATGGGACCAGAGGGCATGGACAGAAATGCCACAGAGTTCATGATGGCCCCACCATAAACATCCCTTCCGACTTCGCCGAGTTGAAGTCAGGGAAGGATGAGGACGATACCCCACATCCACACTACCAGAGATGCATCTCTGCAGACCCTGCAAATCCTCAGATCCATAATTCAAGTCTCAAGTAACCATTATCAATGAGTTGAATTATCACCGTTTCTGAATGCAAATGGATGTCCTGCCACATGGGAGGACGAAAAAAGAATGGTACATTAGTTACTGTCTGTGCACTGTTTTTCCGGAAGCCGTGGATTTGTACTAAGAGAAGAGCGTCCCCTACTGGGTGCGCGCCGGTGGTGAAATGGTAAATAAGTTCTTGCCCAATGAAGCAAACTTGCCAAAAAATCAGTAATTTGACCTTGAGGTCAAAGGTGAATGTCATGTGGGTTGTGATGGTACGCGACACATTGTCTCATGGTGATACACCCACATGCCAAATATGATAAGCCGAGGTGAAAAGGTAAATAAGTTCTAGCCCGGACAAGCTTACTTGCAAAAAATCAGTAATCTGACCTTGAAGTCAAAGGTCAATGTCATATGTGGGTCATGATAGTACGCGACACATCTTCTCATGGTGATACACCCACATGCTAAATATCTTAAGCCCAGGTCAAAAGATAAAAATTTTCTGGCCAGGACAGGGTTGTATGAAGGAGGAGAAGGAGAAGAATTTGGGGTAAAATAATATGTCTCCCTTCGGTGAAGGGGAGACATAATTATGAAATGCAATTCATGGAAATGATGAGAAATTTTTTTTATACCAGTCTTATTCTCATATATAGGCAGGGAGACTTGTCCATTGTTTAGAATGAGTGAAAATACCATGGACAGGGCCCAACGTATAACTGGAGCATCATCCATCGTGAGACATGAAGGTATTTAAACATAAATATAACGAATCAAAAATCGATGAGTTCGGAACAGAAAGTGAAAGTAGAAAAAACGTAATGTTCTGCACATTTTATCCAGAGCACATTAGGCATAATTTTAGTCAACTTCAGCATCCTAGTGAGGGAACCAAGTGATTAGCATAGTATTGCATTAAATCTTGGACTAAATTGTCTTCAGGCATGCCGAGTCATCTTGTGTGGACTGTGTCTTAGTCAGTTGCCACCAGGTTTTCTCACTTGGGTGGGACAGTCTGAGTAAGTCAGCTTCTTTTCTTTCCGAAGCCCCACCCGGATTTTTTTTTATTGGGTGGGGCCACGAAAAAAAAACGAAAAAAGAAAAAAAAAAAAAAATAATAATAATATTCTTTTTTGATTCTCCATGTAATATCTTTATAATGACATTCTTATATACATTTAATATGTTCTTGTTATAAAATACTATTCATTGATAGACTTATATATATCTTTATACACTTATAAATACATACTTATATATATCTTTATACACTTATATATGTATATACTTATATGAATGCATACTTATATATATACGCACTTGTACATATAGTATTCTTATTAAATGCTTGAAATATCTTCAATAGTTCTTCATTTTGTTTCCATATGCATGTATCTATTTCACTTAAAAAATCTCTCCATGTTATGGGAAAGAGAAACAACATACTCAAGGATTTGTGAGCACAGACATTTTATTCAAGATACTTCCAGTTCATTGACAGTTCTACAAAAAGTATACATATACTTCACATTTACAATAATAATGACAATATCTTTTGTCACTTTAAAAGACTTCTACTTACATTGGAGTTCACAGACCTCCACATAGTTCAGCCCTGCGGTGGGGCTTGGGTGTTATTCTATTGAGAATGGGAGGGAAGATGGTTTTTGAAGTGACTGGGCACAACTTTGCTCTATTGTGTTTCCAACTCATATGTTGACATAAATGTCACTGGGTGGGGGAGGAGGGGGAGGGGCACAGGTACATAATATTTTTCCAGGCATGTGGGGAAAACAATGGCTACAGATGTCAGATGGTCACACAGGTTTTGAATCTTGGTGGGCTGGGGGGTGAGGTGAGGTGAGGTTGCATAGGATTGGGGACATTGTGTGCCTGTGCAAAGACCCCACTCCCCCAACTTGGTATGCCAGTGGGGAAGGGGGGAGGGGGGTCTTGGCTGGGCACAGGCACACAAGGATATCTTTCCAAGCATGTTGGGCAAACATGGCTACAAATGCAAATGGGTCACTCAAGATCTGCATCTCAAGTGGTGGGGCAAAGGGTTGAGGTTGAATAGAAATAGGACTGGGCCAATTATCTGTGCCCAGCCCCATGCCACCAACTGGAATGCCCATCTGGGGGGTGGCTTGGCTGGGCACAAGTAGACACTATCCAAGAATTTTGGGAAAACAGTGGCAACAAATGCCAGAGGGTCACACAAGTTCCGCATCTTGTTGGATATGACTGCGGCATAATATAAATGTGTGCCTGTGCCCAGCCCCCAGTCTCCCCAGTTGGGCACAGGTACACAACAATCATGTTGGGAAAACAGTGGCTACAAATTATACCGGATGGTCACAAGGTCTGCATCTCACAGGTTGGGGTGAGGCTGGATAGGAAGGCAACATTGTGTGCCTGTGCACAGCCCCCACTCCCCCCAACTGGGCATGTCAGTTGGGGAGGAGTCCGAGTGAGTGCTTGGCTGGGCACAGCCACACAAGAATATTTTTCCAAGCATGTTGAGAAAACAGTGTCTACAAATAATGGTCACACAAGTTCTGCATCTCAAATGAGGGAAGGAGGGGGGTTGAGGATGGATAGGGCTGGGGACATTTCCTTCATGGACCCGAGTTCAAGTTGACAATCTTTTGAGGGATTTGCAGGTGAGGAAAGTAGTGGGGGTGGGGGGTAGGGCAAAACACAACACTTGAACTTCTGTAGGTAAGTTTGCGTATCAGCAACACCGGTTGAGGATAAGAGTTGTAATGCCAAAACATTTTTTCATGAAGTTAAGGGAGAAGAACAATGGACAAGGAACAATCCTCATGGGCATGCAGATGCAGGTCAGGGATGCAAGTTCAAGGGGCTGGGCACACAAGGCTGTCTTTTCGAGCATGCTGGGATAACAATGCAGGTGCAATTGGTCGCACAAGTTCTGCATCTCGACAAGCTAGGGTGGGAAGGGAGTTGGATCGCACTGGGAACATTTCCTTTGCCTATCTGTTTCAATTTTAACATTGCAAATCTGCCAAGAGATATTTAAATTTTATAGTAAATTTCCATTTTTATTATACCTACCAAAATTGTTTACTACAGGCTTGCACTACAGTCAATGTAAATAACTCGAAAAATGCACTCTCTATTTTGATCTTTTCCAAGTGATTTGGGAAAGAAAAGTGGTGCAAAAGCACAAAGAAAAAATGAGCCAAAACTGGGTCGAGTGCTACCGGTGCACATCCAGTAGGGGACGCTCTTCTCATAGTACAGATCCACGGCTTCCAGTACCAGTGCACAATCGTGCAATTTGAATCCGCCAACATCGGAGTTATGTGATCAGTGGGGAGGAAGGACTTTTACCCGAATAAGAAAATGGGAGGACCTCCATGTAAACAATTGTGGTAGGTGTAATAAGTAAGGAAATTTACCATAAAATTTAAATTTCTTATCAACCTATCCTACAATTGCTTACTACAGGCTGAATAGACAATAGGAGGAGGGAATCACATAAACAACCCTCACATAACCTGACTGCACTGGAACTGTAGACAGAAGAGTTCCCTAGGCCTATCCAACCATAGCATCACAAACATTAGTAAAAGACAATGAGAGATGAGGTGTATGGCTCAGCTTGACACACAGACAGAAAGGCAGTAAAATAGCACAGGGCTGGAACAGACCATGAAGAAGCCTAACGGCTAGGGTAGACAACAGCCTCCGCAAAAGAAAGAGGCCCAAAGAAGAAAGGTCCTCAAACTGCTCCTGCAACTGACGCAGATAGGTGGAGAAAGTAGAAGCATTTCTCCAGTAGTCTGCCTGCATAATATCCGCCAACTGACAGAGTTAGCATTAGCCCAGGAGGTAGACTTGCACGTACCTCGTGGGCAGAAAAATGATTGGTAATATAATCGTCAGTCGCTAGACGAGCGTATGATGTGCAAATAGCAAGACAAATCCATCTAGAAATGGATTGAGGAGAGATCTTCTGTCAACCAGGAATAAGAGACAGAAAGAATCATTTCCTGCCTTTCCCAAATGAACTGCATCCGGTTGAAATAAATGCGAAGTGCATGAATTGGACAGAGCAAAGGGCGATTACCTTCAGCAGAAGGAAGAGCCCTGATACAGATAGGAGGTGGAGTTGTTTCTGGTATCTGATTCTTGGCCAGAAAGGAGCAATCGGTGGTAAAAGTAAGACTATGGGGGGAGCTCCTGAAAAAGGCCAGATCAACCAAGAGGGCGTGAAGCTCACTTTCCCTTCTGGCTGAGGCAAAAGCCATCAGAAAAAGCTGTCTTTTATGTGAATGCGAATGCCGACCCCTCCCCCCACCCCCCCCCCCCCCCCCCCCCCACCCCATCCGCCGCCCAAGCAAAGCAGCACTCAAGAAAGATACCATCACGGGGTAAGTTGCAAAATCCTAGGCCTTTTTAAAGAAAAGTGCCGAATATGCTTGGAGAGGTACGGATTAGTGCCAATACGATGCTTTCCCACAAACGAAGAGGTCTCCGAAAGCATGGACCTGTACCCTTAGATGGTAACAGGTTGGAGACCCCAAGAATCAAAATAGATATACCAGAAACTCTGCAATCTGTGTTATCAAAGGATTGGCATAATCAATAGAGTGATTAGCACACCATCGACAGAAGACCTTCCATTTAGCCGCATAGGCTAAACCAGTGGAGTGATGCCTTGAAGAAAAGCACTCCACTGCTCGGCTTGAAAAACCTCTACAGAGGAGGCAGGACCTGAAACAAGAGGCCCCAAGGAGCCTTAATCGCTCACCGGCCAATGTGGTTCAAAGAAGTATTTGGGGGTCACATTCAGTTAGACGTGGTTCATCAATACTACAAAGGAATGAAGTCATGAGAGACAAATTTTATGGAACTAGGGCCATGATTTGAACAAACTTGAATCTTACCCCCCTAAGGATGTTGCATACCAAATATCAAAAGCATTCATCTGCTGGATCTGAAGAAGATTTTTAAAGTTTGTTTGTTTGTTGGTGGTTAACGTCACATATTTATGCACAATGGCTAATCGTGACACAACATGGCGATGAAGTCAAGGTTAGTCAATCGTTGATCAACATGTTGCCCATTTTAGAGGACTTTCACCCCAAGCATTGGTGACTGGGTCCTATTTTACTAGTAAAGAGATTTTTAAAGAAAATTCCTCATTTTGAACTAAGTTACAATTCAAGCTCCCACAGTGAGCCCAAATATGGACCTAGGGACATGGCTTGAACAAACTTGAATCTCACCCTCCTAAGGATGCTGCATACCAAATATCAAAACATTCCGACTGCTGGATCTGCAAAAGAAGATTTTTAAAGAAAAATTCCTCATATTGACTAAGTTATAATTCGGGCTCCCACAGGGAGCTCAAATATGGACCCAGGGACTTGGCTTTCATAAACTTGAATCTCCCCCCCCCCTAAGGATGCTACACACCACATATCAAAACATTCCAACTTCTGGATCTGAAGAAGATGATTTTTTAAGAAAATTCCTCATTTCGAACTAAGTTACAATTCAAGCTCCCACAGTGAGCCCAAATATGGACCTAGGGACATGGCTTGAACAAACTTGAATCTCACCCCCTAAGGATGCTGCATACCACATATCAAAACAATCCGACTGCTGGATCTGAAGAAGAAGATTTTTGAAGAAAATTACTCATTTTCAACTAAGTATAATTCGGGCTACCACAGTGAGCCCAAATATAAACCCAGGCACCTGGCTTGAACAAACTGGAATCTCACCCCCCTAAGCATGCTGCATACCCAATATCAAAAGATTCTGCCTGCTGGATCTGGAGAAGAAGATTTTTTTAAGAAATTTGCATGAAATACACTAAGTTCGAATTGGAGCTTTTATAGTGAGCCCAAATAAAAATCCAGGGGGCCGTTTTGAACAAACTTGAATCAGATCCACCCCACAATGTTGCATACCAATATCAAAACATTCTGCCTGCTGGATCTTGAGAAGAAGATTTTCAAATAAATTTGCCTGAAATGCACTAAGTTCGAATTATGGCTTCTATACTGAGCCCAAATATGAATCCAGGGGGCCGATTTAAACAAACTTGAATCAGATCCACCCCACAATGTTGCATCCAAATATCAAAAGATTCTGCCTGCTGGATCTGGAGAAGAAGATTTTTTAAGAAATTTGCCTGAAATGCACTAAGTTCGAATTCAGGCTTCTATACCGAGCCCAAATGTGAATCCAGGGGGCCGATTTGAACAAACCTGAATCAGATCCACCCCACAATCTTGCATACCAAATATCAAAAGATTCTGCCTGCTGGATCTGGAGAAGAAGATTTTTTAAGAAATTTGCCTGAAATGCACTAAGTTCAAATTTGGGCTTCTATAGTGAGCCCAAATATGAATCCAGGGGGGCCGATTTGAACAAACTTGAATCAGACCCATACCAAGATGCTGCATACCAAGTATCAAAAGATTCTGCCCACTGGTTCTGTAGAAGATTTTTTAATAATTTTTCTATAATTCATACAGTGCTATCAGAGTTATGCCCCATACAGAGCCCCCAAGGGACGTGGCCATTTCATTTGAACAAACATGAATTGCCATATAGTAATGAACATCCACATGAAGTTTCATGAAAATCAGACCAGTGATTTCAGAGGAGAAGTCATTTGAAAAATGTTCACGATGCCGGGCAGATGACGATGACGGACGGCAAGTGATAAGTTTAGCTCCCTTCGGTGAGCTAAAAACATGCATGTGAAGGCACAATGAAATCGGGTCGACCTGAAATATCCTCGGGTGGCCTTCGCAAAGATGGCCGGGATGTAGAGGGAGACGTGCCGGAACTGCTGCCAACAGAGAGCGGAGCTGATTGATCCACACCTGCTGAGGCGACAGGGGAGCGATCAGAATGATTTGACAACTGCAGGTTCGTATCTTGGCCAGAACCTGACGCAGAATCGGAACCGGCGGAAAGGCATAGCCAACTAGACAATTCCAATCAAGTGACAGAGAATCCACGGCGAAAGCCAGAGGATCTAGACACAGGGACACAAAAGTGTACACCTCAGGGTTCCAATGGGTCGTAAAAAGATCGATGTGGGAATGACCCCAGAGATCGCAAAGCGACTGGAACACTGCCCTGTGAAGCATCTACTCGGTGAAAATGAACCTGCCCTGTTGGGACAGGGAGTTGGGTAGGACGTTCAGACGACCGGAAATGTGATGAACCACCACCACGGCATTGACATCCTGAGCAAACAGTAGAAGATCCCGAGCCAATTCGTACATGGGAACCGAGTGCGTGCGTCCTGGTTCCAAATGTAAGCGACCACGATGGAAATGCAGGACAACAGAGCGACCTGATGATTCGAAAGGTGGGGGATCCACTGCCGGAAACTCAGAATAGCAAGATGCTCCTTCTGGTTGATGTGAAGAGCTGCTTGATCCTGGTCTCATATACCGTGAAGGGAAAGACCAGAGGATCCAACGTCGTGCACCATCCAAGATCGCTGGCATCAGATGTCAGATCATGATCGGACAGGGGCAAGTCCAACGAAACTCCCTGCATAATCCACTGAACATCCATGCAGGGAAGAAGGTGATGATAAAGAGATGCTTGTAATTGAAGCACCAGATCTAGAGGATCGACGTTCGGCCTCCAACAACTGAGCAGAAAGTGTTTGAGAGGTATGACATGAAGCCGACCTAGATGAATGAGATCCGTCACCGAACCACAGAGACTGAGCAGCCGGAGAATACTGTCACGGATGTGGACTTGGTCAGAGTCAGGGCGAAAGCCAAGAGAATCACAGCTCTCGTCTGGGGAATTGCCACCGTATTCAGCTGAGTACGGAAGACCATCCCCAGATGACAAAACGACTGAGAAGGGACAAGGTCAGACTTCTCTTTGTTTATCTGAACCCTAGCGACATGAGCAGGGATATCCGAAGGGATATTCGCAGACTGAACTGAACATCTAACACCGTAAGAGCGGATGTGATTGTGGCCCAACGGTCTGCAAACTCGGATATCCTTCCTCCAACCTGGGACGAATCAAGGTGAGGACCTTCATTTCGAGCCCTGGCAAAGCGTGAGAGGAGAAACCATCTCCTCTGCTAGATGAAGGATCCCAAGACCTCCCTCTGGACTGCCGATGCTTACCCTTACCACGTGAGTAAGAGGAAGAAGTGGAAGCAGGAGGATCAGCCCTTGGCTTCACAGAGGAAGCAGAAAGGCATTTGTTAGGCTTGAAACAGCCCCAGCCTAGAACAGAAGGGTGCAGGATGTCATCCCAGACCGTCGCCACAGAATCAAGGAATAGTCGCAGATCCACCAAAGAAGCAGACCGAAGAGCAGTACCCTGCCCTTCAGGAAGGGAACAGCTTGTGACTAACAAATCGTCCCGGCGAACTAATTCCAAAATAGCCGTGTTACAAGTATGTGTGCGAGTAAGATGCATGAGCGCCTTAGAGATCACACACAAAGGAGCCTTATGTCGTCAAACTTATCTGGAGGCAGATAAGCAGCCAAGGCAGAGACGACGTGATCCGAGAGGGAAAGCATGCTAGCATTCCCAACATGGACTCCACAGTCGCCATAGGAATAACGGCCGTCTTGGGCTTGGAGTCCTGATCCAAGACCATCAAAGTCTTGCAGACTGACAGATTGGCAGAATCGTCGGAACGATAACACACAGGGGCAAAAAGGTATCAACCTATTGAAGAGCTTTTGAGTCCAATGCTGCAAAAGCTTCGACCACTTGTACCGACTGGTACGGTTGAAGGTGCCCAGAAGCAGGCTGCTCCAAAGGCTGTAGGTGCACGACCGATGATCAGGACCTGTCTGAAATCGCCGGCTGGTCTGACGGTTTGAAGGAACTCAAACACAAAGTGAAGAGCCGCCCCCAAGTCAGAAGACTGATGGCGCTCAACGTCAGGTGTGTCAGACCCATTGCCAGAGTCAGAAGTAACATAGCCCATGTCAGGCATACCAGCCAATGCCTCCCATGGTGTAGGAACACCAGGGGATCAGAAAGGAGCGGCCTGCTTCCAATCCCGGGAGGCGATGCCATGGAGGGCGCCTGGAAGCCAATAGAAGCCTCACTGGAGGCAATGGGAAGGCTCTTGGAAAGAACCTGCCTGAACAAGGAGAGGCCTCCCTAAGCTCACAACCTGCATCTGCTGGTACGGCATGGTAACGGTCAGGTAAAGTGGCTTCACATCTGACCCTCTAAACCAGCAAAGGGTCATGATCCTCCAGAACACCGTCGTCCCAGCCGAACATCTGAATACAGATGCTTATAAGGGTATGAAATACCCTGAGGATCTCAAGTGCGGGAACTCAGGAGAGTCGCCGCGGACCTCTGAGGGACAGAAGGTCCAGGGTGCACAAAAATGCGCCCATCCCACAAAACTGGTCAAAGGACCAGAGTGCATGAACAGAAGTGCCCCACCATGGACATCTGAATCTAAACCAAAACCTGCTGGGCTCGACGGCTAAGAGACCACAGCAGAGGGATCAGCTGGCAACCCCTTCAGACTTCGACGAGTTGATGTAAGGGAAGGTTTTGACCATTTTCCCACGTCCAAGAAGCAGAAATCCCTGCAGACCTCTGCAGGGATAAGCCGAGGCTGGCTGAAATGGAGACCGATGACATCACAGGCGGAGTAGCAGCAGGCACAGATACATCAGTAGCTGTGGACACAGGTGGAAAAGTGGAGAGAGCAACCAAGCTCGACTCCAAACGAGGAGTCACAAGAGCCTCTGATGTCGACTGGAAGGGGACAGTAGTCCCTGAACCAGGCATCTTCTTGCCAGAAAGTCAGCAGCTACCGTGGTATCTATGCCATAAAAAAAAAACTGCAAAACCACCAGGAGGGGGTATAACTCTCTCCAGACAGAGTTGAATTGGGCGGCCCTGAACGACTGCATTCCCCTTCCCGAGGGCACGGGAGGAAAACATGTGCCCGAACTACACAATAGACGGAAGCCCAAAAGGTGGAAGACCACCCAGCCCACAGGGTCTTTCAACTGAACACCCAAATAAAGTGGAGCATGAATAATGGGGAACTTCAACATGCTAAGACAACAATGAAAGTGTCAATGACACTGTAGCTCAACTTGTCAAGACATGTACATGTATAGTATGTGACACAGCAATGACAAAAATCTAGGTAATGACCTGATAACAAAGGTACATATAAAGTATTGTAACGGTCTGTACATAAATACTGACCGTAGCCTGTAACAAATGTATAGGTAAAGTATTGTAAAGGTGGGTGACAGTCTGATGCTAAACTAGAAAAGAAATCTTTGAGTCCCAGAGTGGGTCTGACTGAACCCCAAAATATTTGTTCTCATAGCACAGTGATAACAAAGGCACCCCAAAACACACTCATTCCTGTCCCAAGGTGAAAACAAACGTACCCAAGAAGTTTCGTGAAGATCAGTTCATAAATACGAGCTGTATAGAAGTTGTGACAAAAAACTGATCGCACCTAATTTCGGTCCAAGATGGCCACTGGCAGCCATCTTGAATTTTGGACCGCACTCGGAAACACTCGTTCTCGTTTCAAGGTGATAACAAAGGTACCCAAGAAGTTTCGTGAATACAGCCTCTAGCCCGAGCCGTATTGACATGTGCACTAACAGTGTATAAGTAGCACTAAATAAATCAAAATTCATCTAATTTCCATAATTTCTGCATGAGAAAAAAACCTGTACTGTATGTGAGGTATTCCATTTTACTAAACATTCATACAAAAATTTATTCAAATCAGAACTTTCATACAGAAGTTCTGTACAAAAGACTGATTGCACTAATTTTGGTACAAAATGGCTGCTGGTGGCCATCTTGAATTTTGGACCACACTCAAAAACACTCATTCTCATCCCACGGTGATAACAAAGGTACCCAAGAAGTTTCGTAAGATCGGTTCATAAATACGGCCTCTAGCCTGAGCTGTATAGAAGTTGTGTACAAAAAACTGATTAGACCTAATTTCGGTACAAAATGGCCACCTGCAGCCATCTTGAATTTTTGACCGCACTCAGAAACACTCGTTCTCGTCCCAAGGTGATAACAGAGGTACCCAAGAAGTTTCGTGAAGATCGGTTGATAAATACAGCCTCTAGCCCGATCCGTATTGACATGTGTACTTACTGTGTGTAAGTAGCACTGAAAAAATCAAAATTCATCTAATTTGCATAATTTCTGCACGAGAAAAAAACCTGTATTATTTGTGATGTATCCCATGGTACTAAACATTCACACAAAAAATTTTTCAAATCAGCTCTTTCATATGGAAGTTCTGTGCAAAAATCTGATTGCACCTAATTTTGTACAAAATGGCTGCCATCAGCCATCTTGAATTTCGGACCGCACCCAAAAACACTCGTTCTCGTCCCACGGTGATACCAATAGTACCCAAGAAATTCTTAAAGATCGGTTTATAAATACAGCCTCTAGCCGAGCCGTATTGGCATTTGCACTTACAGTGCTGAAAGTAACACCAAAAAACATCAAAATTAGTCTAATTTGCATAATTTACGTACGAGAAAAAAACCTTATTATATGTGATGTATCCCATGGTACTAAACATTCATACAAAAAATTATTCAAATCAGCGCTTTCATGTGGAAGTTCTGCGCAAAAATCTGATTGCACCGAAGTCTGTACAAAATGGCTGCCAGCGGCCAACTTGAATTTCGGATCGGACCCCAAAACACTCGTTGTCGTCCCACGGTCATAAAAAAGGTCCCAAGAAATTTCGTAAAGATCGGTTCATAAATACGGCCTCTAGCCAGAGCTGTATTGAATTGTTGACGGACAGACGGACGACTGGCCATGGCATAAGCTCAAATTGGCTTCGCCAAAGTTGAGCTAAAAATGGCCCGCAAGGTATTGTCCTAGGCATATCTGGTGACAGCAATGTAGATGGGAAAGCGAACCCCAAGAAAAATAAATCAGGACACCCCCAGCTACCAGAGTAACGTGGTAAACAAAGGCCCGCCGGGAACAGAAAAGTACCCCAACAGCCAAAAGGGAACTGGCAGAAATTCCACCCTCAATAGAGGGGAGAAAAGCTTCCACAACTGCCCCCAGCAGACACCTAACTCAGTTAAAAGCAAAACCCAAAGGGTTAGCATTAATGAACAAAAGACCAAAATGACACAGTATGCGAAAATCGCCTACAAAATCAGTACAGAGATTTATCACGAAAGATACAGTGAATAATCAAGAGAATATATAAACACACAGCCCTGTATGTCTGGATAGTGAAGAAACAGCCATGAATCCACAATTCAGAACAGGAAACATTGTTAACATCGAGTCAAAAGGTATTACTGTTGAGGAGCAAACGATCTGCATCCTGTAAGATGGCGGGAAAAAAATAGAATGACATGTTGGTTATACGTCTGTGCACTGGTTCCGGAAGCCGTGGATTAGTACAAGGTGAAGAGTGTCCCCTACTGGGTGTGCGTCGGTCGCAATTGACCAAGTTTTGGCACAGTTTTTCTTGGTGCTTTTGCACCACTTTTCTTTCCCAAATCACTTGGGAAAGAAGAAAATAAAGAGTATTTTTCTGAGTTAGGGACTTCCACTGTAGTGCAAGCCTGTTGTAAACAGTTGTCAGGTAGGTTGATAAGAAATAAGTGAAGAGGGTTGGAATTTCAGAAAACAACTGCCCGAAATCAAGGAGATGTTGAGAATTGACGCCTTTTACTTTCAGAAAGACAGATACTTTCCCTGGAATCCCGTGTTTCCCAGCATTGAGCGAATTGATACTTTTCTCTTACCGTGACACTAAGTCACTTTGCAGGTGTCACAGTCTGTTCTTTTTCAAGAACAGTTATATACTCTTCGGTGTGATGATTCTGTATAATGGCAATGCAGGTTGAAGGTATTTGTGCGCTGGGCGATGACCGACTTATTGTATAATTGGCATTTGGCATTTCTATCACCACTCTTTAGAAAATATTAATATATGCTACTACACATTTTAGCTGATATTTTGTTGATTCTACAAAATCTATGGTTGCTAAATGTGAATATTCAAAAGTTAAGCAAAACCAAAAATATATGGTTTTAAATCTCTTTTTGGTTCGGTTCCGGTTTGTACATAAAAGTTAAAAAATTTATAGTAATTTATATATTTTTTATACTTACCAATGACCCAGATTTAGCTGGTGCTAACTCTAACAAAACCAGGGCCAAACACAAATTTTGCCCCCCAATCCCCAAAATTTGCATCCAAAACAAAAAGAAATCATGTCCTAAAGGACCTCCATACTACGCCTCTACTGCGCATGCGCAGTGACGCAGACGTCCCGAAATTGGCGCCAATTATCATTCTTACTGGCAGTGCCTGGTCAGCGCTATGTACTCAGCGGGGAGGCAAGAGTTCCCAACTCCAGGGAGGGCCATCCCCGTCTGGGTCATTGGTAAGTATAAAAAATATATAAATTACTATAAATTTTTTAACATTTTTATACTGTACCAATGACCCAGACTTAGCTGAATAGTAAACAGGCTGAAGGGCCTAGGACATAGAGGAAAATCCAATAAGCTCAACTATATAGTAAAGAGGTAACCCCTTAAGGAGAAAAGGAGTATTAGGCTTTACATGTATCTTTCTTATTTAATATTAAATTAGAAAGATACACTACCCTTAATAATTGAGCACAATAACATTCATGTTCTCTATTAACATCCAGTATAACCCTTATACTAATTATTTTTAAAGCAAGCCAATAAATAAAGTAGTCCAGAGAATTGAGACTCTTTATAGTCATTTAAAAGTGTCCGAGTATTGTATATTAAAGCCTGTTTGACACTTGACATATACAAATGCTTCACACCGAGCTACACTTTAAAAATAAGACATGAATGAATTTAAACATTAATATTACACTTTAAAACCATCCCGGAAGCGACTCAGAAATACTGACTTGGAGGAGGCATTCCCTTGCTTTTCACTATAAAGCAGGTGACCTAAGGGAACACCCCCCCCCCCCCCCCCCCTTCCCCTTGCCCTGGGTCAAATAGCCCAGAGCGATGAGGGCAGCCGGACGGAGTCACTGCCGGAACAGAAAGCCTGCATAACTATAGTTGCAACTGTTTAGTGGACGACATTCTGAGCAACAGATAACGGACCTAAACAATGCAGGTCTCCAGAAATGGACTCAATATTTCTGAGATAAAAATTCGTAAATGTGGATGGCTGAGACCAATAAGCAGCCTTCATTAAATCTGTAATAGCAACACTATTAGCATAAGCCCAGGAAGTAGAAAGAGCTCTTACTTCATGAGCAGAAATCTTAAGCACAGACTGCTGAGAAGAAGATAAATCTTCATAAGCAGTACGGATAGTTAACTGAATCCATCTAGCAATAGAATGGACTGAAATGTCCTTTCTATTAGGCATCAAAGACAGAAAGAAACGTT
The DNA here is from genome assembly GCA_031216915.1 of Pictodentalium vernedei. NCBI lineage: Eukaryota > Metazoa > Mollusca > Scaphopoda > Dentaliida > Dentaliidae > Pictodentalium > Pictodentalium vernedei. The sequence continues at coordinate 381,929,311 of CM062289.1, read as the reverse complement.
TCCGTCCCTTTCTGATAAACTGAGATCTCTGTTTATAGATACGTAGTGCTCTAACAGGACAGAGTAAAGGCCTACGCCCGTCTGAAGACGGAAGAGCCTTAATAACAATAGGTTCCGGATATTTATTAGGAGCCTGATTCTTAGCTAAAAAACCCACATTAGTAGTGAAGGTGATAGTGTTCCCAACACTTCGATAATGAGAATCATCCACCGATAGTGCATGAAGCTCACTGACTCTTCTAGCAGAAGAGAAAGCTAAGAGAAAAGCTGTCTTATAAGATAAGAATTTGAAATCTACTGTCCCAAGAGGTTCAAATGGCTTTTCCTTCAATTTAAGGAGAACCCAAGCTAAATTCCACTTAGGAATTAATCTAAGAGTTCTGGGTCTATTTATCGAAAAGTTTCTAACCAACTTCGATAAAGAGACATTAGATCCAATTTGTAAACTATCATGATGTGCATAGGTATCAGATAACATAGATCTATAACCCTTTATAGTAACAGGCTGCAGTTTGATTTCGTCAAACAAGTATACTAGAAAGTTTGCAATGTCTGGTATAGAGGGATCGAATATATCTACAGAATGATCCCTACACCAACGACGAAAAACCTTCCACTTAGCCGCATAGTTTAGCGAAGAGGAGGTCCTCCTACAGTTAGAAATCGCGTCCACTGCTCGTCCTGTAAAGTGCTTGCCATGCAAGAAGGACCGCACAACGGAAAAACGTGATGGTTGAGACCTTGCGGGTTGTGATGGAGTTGGCGCGATTTCCCCTGCGAAAGAAGATCCTCCCGTGGAGGAAGCTTCCGCGGTAGGTCCCACAACAGACACCTGAGTAGATTTATCCACGGTCTCTGTGGCGACAGAGATGCTACCAACAGAATCTTGCATTGAGATTGTTTTATCTTTAGCAATACTTGTTGAATTAACAGCGCTGGAGGATACGCATATCCTATCATTCCGTCCCAAGGGATCGTCAGAGCGTCTACTGCAAATGCTCTTGGATCCGGACACGGAGACACATACGTCTGCAACTGATTGTTGAGATGTGTCGCAAATAAGTCAATCATTGGCCGTTCCCATTGGTAGAAAATCTGATTGAATACTTGTTTGTTGAGAGTCCACTCCGACGGCAACAAGCGACCCTTTCGTGAAAGGGAGTCTGCTAGTACATTCAGACGACCCGGTATGTGACGGACCGAAAGAAGAACGTGATGTTCTAACGCAAACAGAAGGATTCTTTCCGTTAGATTGAACAACAGAACTGAATGAGTGCCTCCCTGATTCCGTATATACGCCACTACTGTCGTATTGTCGGATAGGATTTGGACATGAGCATCGTGAATAATGTCCATCCAGTGACGTAACGCAAGCCAAATTGACATCATTTCCTTGATGTTTATGTGCTTGCACAGGAATTGCGGATCCCAAAGACCCTGGCATTTCGAATCCGTTGGGATTAATGATGCACCCCAACCTGTTTGACTGGCATCCGTCATAACGGTAAAACTCGGATCCGGCAACTGCAGCGGAACTCCTTGAGTTAACCACTGAATGTTTGCCCAAGTCTGAATCTCTTGTTTCACTTGATCTGACAAGAGAACGTCTACATCGAGCGAATGAATTTTCACACTCCAATTCTGAGTCAGGAAAATTTGAAGAGGACGTGTGCGTAACCGCCCCACTGGAATGAGATCCGCGGCGGCTCCGCACAGACCTATCAGTCTCATAAATTCTCTCGCCGTGACTTTGTCTGCGTGCAGACAATAGCGAGCGTAACAACTGACTAATTTCGCTCTGGTTAACGGCAGACGAACGAGATTGTTGTGCATCTCGAAGCTCATTCCCAGATGAGTGAATGACTTGGACGGCACCAGATCCGACTTCTCCTCGTTTACTATAAAACCGAGACGTCGGAGCAATAGAAGAAGATTCTGAACATCGTTCTGAAGCGTTAACTCGTTGCCGTACCTCTGAAGAATGTCGTCCAGGTAGGCCGACGTTACCGCAGACGAATGAGCTCGGAAGTAGATCATTACCGAGTTCATTACCCGAGTGAAAGCCCAGGGTGCTAGATTCAATCCGAAGCACATCGCCCGGAATTGATACACCACTCCTAGGACTGCGAAGCGTAGATACTTTCGGAATGTCGGATGTACCATGACGTGAAAGTACGCATCTTTGAGATCTATGCTCGTTGCATAATCGTTCACCCGAATACTCCCTCTGACCGATCGAATCGTCTCCATATAAAACTTCGGAGCGACGATCAGCTTGTTTATCCAGCTCAAATCTATGACTGGACGGAACGAGCCGTCTGGTTTCGGAACCAGAAACAGATGGCTGTAGAATCCCGGAGATTCCTGGTTTTCTACGACCTCTACAGCGTTCTTCATTAAAAGAGACTGCACCTCTGATAACAAAGCGTCTCTTTTCTGTGGATTTGACGGAAGATGAGTCCACTTTGGACTTCGAGTTAATGGAGGCTTTCGTTTGAAGGATATCTTTAGACCTTCCGAAATCACTCCTCTCACCCAAGGGTCGTCCGTAATCGATGCCCACTCTTGTGAAAAGCTCGACAACCTTCCGCCAACCGGAACGCGATAGAGGTTTAAGCCATCTCCTCCTGGACCTGCGAGGCCTGCGGTAGGAGAAACCACGTCTTCCACGACCCGCACCTCGCCTCGTCGACCTCGGGGCGTCCAACCGATTGTCCCGGCCTGAAGGACGTCCCGAACGAGAGTCGCTATCCTGACGGTCTCTCGAATAAGACCAAGAGGACGCACCGGAACCTCTCTTGGGCGCATTAGACCCAGAAGTGCCTGTCTTATTCGTGTCTGCTGTATCCGACTTCTTAGGAGCAGATCTGAACAACAGAGAATCATTAGCTTTCTTTTTAATTTTATCATAAATAGCGGAAAGCTTGCCGTCAAAGAGAAGTTCTCCTGAGACCGAAGCGACTCTAAGAGTCACCTTAGAATCCACTAGTGTGGATGTAGCTAGGGCTGCGTCACGTCTAACCAACTCCAGATTTGCCACTGAAAGGGCGGAGTTACACGTGGAATAAGCTACTGCCCTTGAAAGAAGTCTTAAAGAGGATTGTATATCCTGAAACTCTTTCCCCTGAAGACGCAGTGATAACGCCTTAGTAAGGTGATCTGCGTAAGATAAGGCATCTAAATTGGCTCTGTTAGACGCAATAGCTGTTTCCAACACCGCGGTTGGAATAGAAGCTGACGACGGTAATGATAGCTCTAAGTCTTCCGCCTCGTCGTCCATACGCAGAGGAACTCTCGGTATACCCTGTCCTGCCGTATCGAATTTATTCCTTGCATTAATGAAAGGCAGGTTGAGAGTATTAGAGGACAAGAAACCTGCTTTCCCCGTCCTGGAAGCAAGTTTAAATATAGCGTCGTTCAATAATTCAAATGTTCTTGCAACATTATTGGACTGCGACGGAAACTCGGGAGCGATGTCCCTGAACCGCTCAAAAAATTCAGAGTCCAATGACGCTATAATTCTCTTGTCCGGAAGCGCAGCAGTCTGGCCCGACGGAACAACTTGAGAGAGAAAGTGCCGGATGAAGTCCACGGCAGCTTTATGTTGTTCCGAAAGGGATAGCTCCAAGTCATCCGTATCCCTTTCACCATCCGGTCGGACCTCATGATGTTCCCGGTCGTCCGCCCCCGATGCTTCGGCGGAGCGTACCGACCCAGCGCCGTCGGATAATTCTCGATCCGACACCGTTTCTGTCGGCTGCTGGGATGCTGCGATAAGCTGTGCTATCTGCACAAGAATGTCCGGCGTCGAGACCTGCGGAGGCGCAGTCTTTCGCTGCTTCGCCGAGGGCAGCTCCGCATCAGATGGCTCCCGCATACTTTTCCTATGCGAACGTCCAGAGTCCATCGGTCTCGAATCCCTGGCTGCCGGATGGTGTGACCTGGTCGCCGAAGAATCCTTCATCGGCGAAGCTGGTAATATATCGGCGGTCACGCAGCCAAGGTACGGTCGTGTGCACTGACGAGAAGAGGAAGCCTTAACAGTCTCTGCGGACTGCTTATACAACGGAGCGTCCCGAGCGACGGACGTATGCTCCGCTAAAGACACATTTTGTACCACAACATCTGGTCCCAGATGTTGTTGTACGAGAGAGGGGCCTCTCTCGCTCGCGGCCCGGCTGGACCTGGACGAGCTAGGAACCGGACTCAAAGGCTTCCTCCGTTCTCGCTTACTATCCGCCGTCACTGGGTGTGCATCTATTATGTTTATAGTGCTCGCATCACCCAAAATTTCCTCTTGGACCGCATCGGACGAACCCGGCTGCCGAACCATTCGGTGAATGGACGCTACACCGGGCGAGCTAGCGGACGACATTTGTCTAATCTCCATGAGCACTTTTGCCGCTAGCTCTGAATTCATTTGTGACGACGGACGCACACTTGAAGAAGATAACATGGAAACATCACCCTGTTCTGGTTCCTCTGAAATAGAAACTGAGAGAGTAGAGTGACCTTGCGGAGAAAGAGCCGGAATCGCTCTTTCTCCAGAAACAACATATCGTGACACACGTTTCCAATGTTTCTCATCCCAATGTTCACATATAGGACAGGGATTAATGCGAGAACACTGACTACAATTAATACAATGATCATGAAAGTCAGAAGAAGATTTCTTCCTATTACAATTTGAACAACGTCCCTTCATTGTGAAAGAACAACAATAAGTCCTAGTTACTCGCAAAAACCCCTGACACAAAGATACATAATAACATGATCCATTAATAAATGAAAAAACAATTGCAAAACAAAATAATTTTGAAAAAATATTTTTTCAGCGAAGCCCAAGTTGCTGAAAAGTAACGTTGAGCCCCGATGGATCCGATGGCAAAGTGTGGTCAAAAATTTTAAATTTATATTAAATAATTAATGAGACACTTTCGGATAATATAAATGTATCTTATAGTGAGATAAACTACAGCAAAGGCAAACAGCCCCCCTCAAAAAAGGCTGTTGCCAATGAAAACAAACTGTAAAAACACCAGAAAACATGACTCCAGGCACTGAAAAAACTGGCCCGGAATCAGTCATCAATTACACTCTATCTGATGCAAAACAGAGACTCCCAGGGGAGAATCTGCAGAACATCAGATGGAAGATGCAGAACACAAACGTTATACACCCATGGGTGAAAACGTAACTATGGGGAAAATAACAGAAAACATTCTGTAACCAAGCAACTCTCCCAGGAAATTTTAGAAATGAAATTTCTCAAAAATATGCCAAAAGCATGGGAGAATTGCAAGGGGGGACTTTAGAAGGCTAGGGGAGAGGAAACACTGAATAAGCAGTGCAACAATTAGCAAGAATGACAACAAGAGGCCCATGCCTCGAAAATAGGCAACTTAACATAATTTCATCAAAAAATGTTAAGTACAGCCCTGATTATTTTTTGTCACTTCTTTTTCCTCTCCTCCTTCTATCCTCCTTAGAATCACATTTTCTCCAAAAATTACGTGTCTGGCATCCTTTAAACTGAGATTTACAAGCACAAAGATCAGTGAGATGTTGACTGATGAAGGGCCAAACAGAGAATGATAATTGGCGCCAATTTCGGGACGTCTGCGTCACTGCGCATGCGCAGTAGAGGCGTAGTATGGAGGTCCTTTAGGACATGATTTCTTTTTGTTTTGGATGCAAATTTTGGGGATTGGGGGGCAAAATTTGTGTTTGGCCCTGGTTTTGTTAGAGTTAGCACCAGCTAAGTCTGGGTCATTGGTACAGTATAAAAATACTGAGTTTTGGTTTCGGTTTGGTTAAACCGACGGTTACCGACCAGCTCAAATGTTGGTTAAATAGTGCAGCTACAAATGGCAAAGGGGAAGTGGTGGGAGGTATCTGAAGGGGGTGGGGGGGGGGGAGGTTATAGGACTGCTAACATTTGCTTTGCTCATTTGTATTCAAGGTGAGGAATGTAGGGAGTGAAACCAACCCTTACACTTCTAGAGGCAAGTCTGGGTGGGATTGGACATTCAGTAATAATGGCCAGGAATAAGACTTGTTTTGCAATAACTTTTCTTGAAGTTCACGTAGGAGATCAATAAATGTATGTATGGCCATGTATCAGAAATCTGTGAGGTGTAGTGTATGTAGGGTGGTACTGTTGTAGAAGGGGGGGGTGCAGGATTGAGGGTTTGAACTGACTGGTCACACATTCTCTCTATTTTGCTGCCAAATTGGGACTGAGCTGTAGATATGGGCGGTTAACCAAATATTCGGTTTGGTTTCAGTTTTGTAACCCGAAACCAAAACAATTACAGAAAAGCTGTTGCTGTGGTTTTCAACTTCAATGTTGAAAAACTTGAATCTGGTCTTCACTTCTAAGAATAAAGAGAGAAACAAATTAACATTGTTTTCAAACTTCAGAGTTGCAATACCCCATTTTCAGAACAGCTTCACTAATTGGTATTGCATCCAAGCTTGATATTTACACCGAAAAAAGGTGACAAAATTACTTCTTACGCATCATGTTTTAAATGTTCATCTGTTTATCAAATGCCATTTACTTTGCAAAATTGGACTTGTCACTTGTTCCACATTTATAATGATAAATATATTTATTTCTACACATAATTTTGAAAGCTTGAACTCCAAAGCCAGCATTAAAGTTGGATGGAAATTTAAGGTTACAATGACCTATATGAGCAACTTTAACTCGATAAATTTTTTATGGTTCGTATAATTTTTTAGGGTGGGTCGGGTTACCATAAACACAGGTCTTGGGGGGGGGGGGGGGGGGGGAGGGGTAGTTTTGCAACAGACTCCAGGCAAAAATCATTTTTCTCAATCTTAAAACTCTTGAGATAATTTATGCAAATACATTGTGCTCAGGAAAGTACCGGTATAGGCTATAACTCAAACACATCTTTTTATATGCAAATGCAATGTATTGTTATGTTTGAACAATGAAAACCAAAACCAAAAACCTGACGCTCTGAATGAAACCGAAACCGGAACCGACATGAAATTTGAAAACCGCCCATCTCTACAGAGATGTTGACAACAGAAGAAGCAGGGTGAAAAAGTTCGCCAAATTTTGGGCAAATCTAAGTGCATTCTCGAGAAATGGAGCTCACACAAATCCTGGGAATCATACTGCAAAGCAACCAGACAGCTCCTGGCTAGAATATATGAAAATTAATTTCCAAAATGATTTTAAAAATTTAATTTGGAAATTGCTTTCAGGAAATCATCCTTAACAAACTGTGTGGGCTTTTAATGAGGTAAGTATTCATTGTTTATTAAAAACTAAAATGCCTCACACAACACTGACTTGTTACATTTCCGAAACTGTCAATACCAGTAGGTGGCCTTTTTCGATCACGTGCAAATTCCTGTCAATAATTGTCTAAACCACGCCCAAAATGAAAGTTGTTGCAATGGTTAAAATCGAGTTGTATTATTTTTTTGGAAATAAGTTGTGAATGGTCATTCAGGTTACGGGGAGGTTACGATGATTTAACCATAAACTCCGAACCGTTCGCGATCGCATTGTACCACGAATGGAACAAAAAACAAGAGGCCCCAAGGAGCCTGAATCGCTCAGTTTGACGCTCACCGGCCAAAAGTGGTTCAAAGAAGTATTTGGGGTCACATTCAGTTAGACATGGTTCATCAACACTACAAAGGAATGAAGTCATCAGAGACAAATTTTATGGAACCAGGGACATGGCTTGAACAAACTTGAATCTTACCCCCCTAAGGATGCTGCATACCAAATATCAAAAGCATTCATATGCTGGATCTGAAGAAGATTTTTAAAGAAAATTCCTCATTTTGAACTAAGTTATCATTCGGGCTCCCACATGAGTCCAAATATGAACCCAGGGACTTGGCTTGAACAAACTTGAATCTCACCCCTAAGGATGCTGCATGCCAAATATCAAACATTTCGACTGCTAATTCTGAAGAAGAAGATTTTTAAAGAAAAATTCCCCATATTGACTAAGTTATAATTCGGGCTCCCACAGGGAGCCCAAATATGGACCGAGGGACTTGGCTTTAACAAACTTGAATCTCACCCTCCTAAGGATGCTACACACCACATATCAAAACATTCTGACTGTTGGATCTGAAGAAGATTTTTTAAGAAAATCCCTCATTTCGAACTAAGTTACAATTCAAGTTCCCACAGTGAGCCCAAATATGGACCTAGGGACATGGCTTTAACAAACTTGAATCTCACCCCCTAAGGATGCTGCATACCAAATATTAAAACATTCTGACTGCTAGATCTGAAGAAGATTTTTAAAGAAAATTTCTCATTTTGAACTAAGTTATCATTTGGGCTCCCACAGTGAGCCCAAATATGGACTTAGGGACATGGCTTGAACAAACTTGAATCTCACCCCCCCTAAGGAGGATGCTGCATACCAAATATCAAAACATTCTGACTGCTAGATCTGAAGAAGATTTTTAAAGAAAATTCCTCATTTTGAACTAAGTTATCATTCGGGATCCCATAGTGAGCCCAAATATAGACATAGGGGCAAGGCTTGAACAAACTTGAATCTCACCCCACTAAGGATGCTGCATACCAAATATCAAAACATTCCAACTGCTGAATCTGAAGAAGATTTTTAAAGAAAATTCCTCATTTTCAACTAAGTTATAATTCGGGCTACCACAGTGAGCCCAAATATGAACCCAGGCACTTGGCTTGAACAAACTTGAATCTCACCCCCCAAGCATGCTGCATACCCAGTATTAAAAGATTCTGCCTGCTGGATCTTGAGAAGAAGATTTTTAAAGAAACTTGCCTGAAATGCACTAAGTTCAAATTTGGGCTCCTATACTGAGCCCAAATATGAACCCAGGGGGCCGATTTGAACAAACTTGAATCAGATCCACTCCACAATGTTGCATACCAAATATCAGAAGATTCTGCCTGCTGGATCTGGAGAAGATTTTTTAAGAAATTTGCCTGAAATGCACAAAGTTCGAATTCGAGCTTCTATAGTGAGCCCAAATATGAATCCAGGGGGCCGATTTGAACAAACAAGAATCAGATCCACCCCACAATGTTGCATACCAAATATCAAAAGATTCTGCCTGCTGGATCTGTAGAAGATTTTTTAAGAAATTTTCCTGAAATGCACTAAGTTCGAATTCGGGCTTCTATAGTGAGCCCAAATATGAATCCAGGAGGCCGATTTGAACAAACTTGAATCAGATCCACTCCATAATGCTGTATACCAAATATCAAATGATTCTGCCAAATTATCGAAAAGAAGATTTTTTAGTAGTTTCTCTAATATACAGAGGGTGCTATTGGATTTATGCCCTCTATGGAGCCCCAAGTGGGCATGTCCATTTCATTTGAACAAACTTGAATTGACATATGCTAATGAACATCCATACCAAGTTTCGAGCAAATCGACCTAGCAGTTTCAGAGGAGGAGTCGTTTGAAAAATGTTCATGACGCCGGATGGACGATGACGACAGACGGCAAGTGATAAATTTCGCTCCCTTCAGAGAGCTAAAAAAAATGACAAGCGATCGAGAACTTTACTTTTTTTGTAACTTCAGATTTTTTTTTTGTTTACAAATGTATCCCAGAAATTAATAATGAATTCAAACAAACCTAGTAATTATATCTTAACCCTCCAGAAGCTGTGTTAACCATGCATCACATCAGGTGCAGTTTTGAGGGTATGCGCTTACACGGTGCAGAAACGGAAACAAAGGAAAAGGAAAGCCTGCACAATAATAATCCATTCAGACATTAATAATGGCCGCTTACCCGAGTTTGCATTTTATCGGGGCTGATCAGTCCAGCCCCCGAGATCAGCCCTGAGAGTGCTTTTTGGGGCAGATTTTCCAGCCCGAACAAAATTTTTAAACAAAACTAAATTATTAAAGCCTGTTTAAAAATCAGCCCACAGTAGGCCCCCGACCCTCAAATATCGGGGACTATTATTGTTATCAGTATTTATTGGTGTTTAAGGTCACATATTTTTGCACAATGGCTAATCATGACCACAACATGACTATCAACTCAAGACCAGGGTGAGCGTTAATAAGCTATGTTGCCCATTTTAGAGAGGGTTTGCACCTCCCAAGCATTGGTGACTGAGTCCTATTTTACCAGTAAAACAGAGCCTGTTTACCGCAGTGAACAGGCACTGCTTCACTTCCCGGGGTTCCTGCGGGGAAATATCAGGGACTAATTTCAGGCCCAGACCATTTTTGAAAATGCAAACCCTGCTTATGTGAACATTAATTACTAACACAAACATACCACTGAGTATATCTATCAACACTTAAAATACAATAATAGGTCACAAGAAGAACCAAACAATGGAGAGGAAAATGCAGGGCGCGAAGTCACCACACTTCATAATCAGCTGCATTAGTTTTTATGAACAAAGGAAAATAAACACTACAGTGACAAATCGTGGGATATTTGTTTCAAAAGAAAAAGTCAAGGAACTTGTTTTCCTTTGTGGCTGATCTGTCTGTGTATTGCGATTTCAAATCTAATTAAAATAACGCTGTGCATGTCTGTAAAAAAATGCTTTATTAAAGATACTGGTTTCAGCTGAATATGAGGTAGCAAGTACAGTGAATTTTATTCAATTGTTAATTGTCCAAAATATAACTCTGTTGTCATCTGTTTACGAACTCAGCTGCCCTGAACATCGCCCAAGTTTTTTCCACCCCAAAATTGGATAGTCTTTCCTACTGATGTATAAGATGCACCCCTGATTTGGGTATCTTTTTTTTAAGGATAAGTGGGACTTATACAACAACCAGATAAACTTGACTTTATACATGTATTGCAGCCATGAAATAGCCATAATGCAGAAAGTAAGTGTTCCATAAACAAAATTGTATTTTTTTCATGCGAATCTACTAAGATTCGCTAAGAGATTTGGGCGAATCAATTAACGTCACAATTATGGCCCTGAGAAGGAACAAGTAAATCCTTATTTATCATGCAAGGCAGGTTGCAAGCTCATGGATGGAGGGTGGGGGGCACACAACCTATATCTTTCCAAATATGTTTGGTAAACAGTGCAGCTACACAGGGTTCAAAATAAGTAGATTTGCTTAAGAAAATAAGTGATGTTCATGTTTGTAGTAATCATAGAAAATATAATGCATTCTATTGATCTTGAAGCATGCTTCTGATTGGACAATTAACATCTTCGGTGACCGAGTAGCCAATGGAATGTGGCATATTTGAAATGACTTTTCAAATGTGAAAGCATTTGTTAGGGTCTTACAAATATTTGCAATTCGATATTGATATCGATATCATACATCTGCTTCGAAATCGATCCTCAATCAGTCTTTAGATTTGATTTTTTTTAATCTCTTGTGCTTTGTGCAATTTGTTACATTTCCAATGAAAATTGGATAAAACTGACAAAAGACAATTCATTCATGTAGGCTCAATTCATATCTCAGTTGACAATGTTTAATTGTTTAATAGTAGTATAGGCTATAGAACATCCACAGGTTTTGACTCCTGCACGAGATGCAGTTAATTTTTTGGACCTACTTATCAATGAATAATGATCCTCGGTTAGGAAAGTTAAAAATATCCAGTTTAATATGACTAATTGTGCATTCTTGTCAATCTTGTGGAGATAGTAACACGTTAATACTGCGAACTATATAAACTCATTCGCGAAATAGACTCAAAATTGAAATTCAGGCAGTGCCATCGACAATACTCAAGGGCATCAACAAAATGACAAGTTACAAAGTCCGTCGCGAGGCATGACCGACTAACAGGGTGTCATGTCCTTCTTAGCTCACCTCACGTGAGTGGAGCTATAGTGATCACTCACTGTCCGTCGTCTGTGGACATGGTGTTTGCATCTTCTCCCAAACCACTGAACCGATTTAATTGAAATTTGAGATAATAGTTTGTTATGACATCGCATTTTGATTTTGCTCAAATCAAGTTGCTTCACCCCTCGGTAGCGCCACGCCCAAAAAGTGTGTTTAAATCTTGAAAAATCTTCTTCTCATGAACAAGCAGTAGCAGAGACTTGATATTTGGTGTGCAGCTTCCTTTTGAGGTGTAGACTCAGATTTGTTCAAAAGAAGTTTGAGGAGCTATTTGCCTTCGTTTTGGGAGGGGCAAGAGTTTTTCGCCGTGCCCAAAATTTACACCTAATTTTGTACAAAATGGCCGCCAGCGGCCATCTTGAATTTCAGACCGGACCCCAAAACACTCGTTCTCGTCCCACAGTGATAACAAAGGTTCCCAAGAAGTTTTGTAAAGATCAGTTCATAAATATGGCCTCTAGCCTGAGCCGTATCGGCATTTGCACTTACAGTGCTGAAAGTAACACTAAATAAATCAAAGTTAGTCTAATGTGCATAATTTATGCACGGGAAAAAACTTGTATTATATGTGATGTATCCCATGGTACTAAACATTTATACAAAAAATTATTCAAATCGGAGCTTTCATATGGAAGTTCTGCACAAAAATCTGACTGCCAGCGGCTGTCTTAAATTTCGGACTGTACCCCAAAACACTCGTTCTCGTCTCACGGTGATAACAAAGGTACCCAAAAAGTTTTGTAAAGATTGGTTAATAAATATGGCCTCTAGCCTGAGCCATGTCTACGGCGCGATGGACGGACAAACGGGCCATGGCAATACCTCAAATTTGGCTTCGCCAAAGTTGAGCTAAACATCTTGTCCTCTTGACAGCAGGAGAGACTTGATATTTGGTGTGCAGCTTCCTTATGTGTTGTGGACTCCATTTTGCTCAAGAGAAGTTCGAGGAGCTATATTTGCCTTCGTTATGGGAGGGGCAAGAATTGACACCCCGCCCAAAATTTCTCTCTTCCAAACCGAGAGGCTGATTTGAACCAAATTTAATGAGGGCTTATTGGGTCATAAGTACTTAATTTATATCAAAAAAACTTTCCTGTTGCCCCATGAAAACACCCATATCTCTAAAACTACACAGCACTGAGAATTCTTATTTTGTGTGAATCTTCATCAGGACCAACAGAACGGAATGCTCCAAAAAAATTGCTATCGGTTTTATCATAGAGTACTTTTTCTGGACTTTGAAAAAGTGCCGAGTCAGCATTTTTTTAACACTGTGGGGTAAAGGGAAAAATATTTAAGACTACTCTTCTCCCAAACCACTGCTCCAAAAGCTTTCAAATTTCACATATAACATCTTTGGAAGATTGTTTCACACGTTTATTGAAATAAAATCCCTGGGTCCATATTTGGGCTCTCAATGGGAGCTCAAATGTTTAAATTGGTGCAGTATGAGGAATATTCTTTAAAAATCTTCTTCTTCAGATCCACCAATCAGAATATTTTGATATTTGGTGTGAAGCATCCTTTGGGGGTGAGACTCAGGTTTGTTCAAGCCAAGTTCCTGGGTTAATATTTGGGCTCACTGTGGGAGCCCGAATTATAACTTTCAAAACGAGGAATTTTCTTTAAAATTTTTCTTCAGATCCAGCAGTCTTGGAATGTTTTGATATTTGGTATGCAGCATCCTTGGGGGAGGGGGGGGGGGATTCAAGTTTGTTCAAGCCAAGTCCCTGGGTTCATATTTGGGCTCCCTGTGAGAGCCTGAATTATTACTTAGTTCAATATGAGGGATATTCTTTAAAAATCCTTTTTTTTTAGATCCACTGGTCAGAATCTTTGGATATTTGGTATAAGCTTTTCTTGGGAGGGGCAGATGCAACTTGTTCAAATTAATTCCCTGGGTTGATATTTAGGCTACCATGTCAGGTGAATGCCCTCAGACCACCTGGGGCCTCTTGTGTTCCTTTACCAGTTCGTCTCCCAGGTCATTTTGATCCTTTACCATTTCATACTGAGTTGCTTTGCACAGAGACGTTTCTTACCCATACAAACAGTCTGAGACTGGAGTAAGAGAGTGATGTGGTGACCTAGTAGATTTGTGTGCAACTTTCTGATGACGGAGATCACAGGTTTGATCTCCTGTCGGGACACAAGATTCAGATTCGATTTGAAAATAATGATAATTTCATAGTAATTTGTATATTTTTATACTTAACAATGGCCCAGACATAGCTGGTGCTAACTCTAAATTATCCAGGGCCAAACACAAACTTTGCCCCCCAATCCCCAAAATTTGCATCAAAAACCGAAAATTCAATGTCCTGTGTGGCCCTCCATACATTTGACAACTGCGCATGTGCAGTGTCCAGGAAAAAATGTTATAGTCAGCGGGGAGGTATGAGTGCCTACTCATGGAAGGGCCGTCCCCGTCTGGGCCACTGGTAAGTATAAAAATATACAAATTACTATGAATTTATCATATTTTTACACAGTAACCAATGGTCCAGACATAGCTGAATCGTAAATAGGTTGGAGGGCCTAGGACATAAAGGAAAATCCAATAACTCAACTACTACTAACAGATTATCTCATACAGGAGAATAGGAGAACACGGAATTACATATGTCCTTTATATTTAATAAAATAAAGACTTAACACCAACAAAGTAATTGAGTACAACTCCATATATAATACTCTATTAATATCTAGCATAACCCATTATGCTAATTCGGTGAAGAGAAGCCAATATATAAAGTAAGTCCAGTGAATGAGACTCTTTATATTAAATTAAAAGTGTCCGAGGATTGTATATAAATGCTCTTTTGACACGTGACATATACAAATGCTTCACACGGAGCTACACTTTAAAAATATTACATAATTGTCATCATAATTGCTTCCACTGAGCTACACATTAAAACCATCCCAGTACCGACTCGGAGCTACTGACATCGGAGGAGGTCTTCCCTTGCTTTTCACTATAAAGCCAGGTGTTGATAAGGGACCCACCCCCCCCCCCCCCCACCCCCACCCTTTCCCCTTGTTCTGGGTCACACAACCACAGAACGAAGAGAGCAGCGGAACAGCGTCAATGCTGGAACGGAACTAAATAACTATAGCTGTAAACATTTTAATGGACGGCATTCTGAGCAACAGAAAGAGGACCTAAACTTCTAAGGTCACCAGAGATGGACTCTATATCTCTAAGGTAAAACCTAGTAAATGTAGAAGGCTGTGTCCAGTATGCAGCTTTCATGAGATCAGATATGGCTATACAGTGAGAGTAAGCCCAAGAAGTTGACAGCTCTCTGACTTCGTGCGCTGAAATCTTATTGACAGAACGCTGATCTGAAGAAAGATCATCATAAGCAATATGTATTGCTAACTGGATCCATCTAGCTATAGATTGAACAGAAATATCCTTTCTGTTAGGAACTAATGATAGAAAGAAACGTTTTCTTCCTTTCCTAATAAAATCAGATTGTCGTTTATAAATACGCATAGCCCTGACTGGATACAGCAATGGTCTACAATTGTCCACAGAAGGCAGAGCCCTAATGATAATAGGCTCTGGCCTTACATTAGGAACTTGATTCTTAGCCAAAAAACCAACTTGTGTAGTTAAAGTGATGGTATTTACAACACTGCGATAGTGAGATTCATCCACAGATAATGCATGGAGTTCACTAACTCTTCTAGCAGATGCAAAGGCTAAGAGAAATGCAGTTTTATAGGTCAAAAATTTGAACTCTACAATGTCTAACGGCTCAAACTGAGCTTCTTTGAGGTTCAACAGAACCCAAGCTAAATTCCATTTTGGAATTAACCTGCGAGTTCTAGGTCTATTCATCGAGAAATTTCTAACCAATTTGGATAGAGAAACATTAGACCCGATATCCAAGCTATCTTGATAAGCGTAAGAGTCTGATAGCATAGACCTATAGCCTTTAATAGTGACGGGCTGCAGTTTGATAACGTCAAACAAGTAGACCAGAAAATTTGCAATGTCTGGTATGGAAGGATCATAAATGTCTACTGACTGATTCTTACACCAACGGAAGAAAACCCTCCACTTTGCTACATAATTCAGCGAAGAGGAGATCCTCCTACAGTTAGAAATTGCGTCCACTGCTCATCCTGTAAAGCACTTCCCGTGCAAGAAGGACCGCACAACAGAAATACGTGAAGGTTGAGACCTTGCAGGTTTTGATGCAGTGTGCGTGACTTCCCCTGATAAAGAAGGTCCTCCCGTGGAGGAAACTTCTGGGGAATGTCCTATAACAGACACCTGAGAAGATTGATCCAAGGTTTCTGTGCCGACAGAGATGCTACCAAGAGATTCTTGCAATGGGATTGCTTGATCTTTAGCAAGATCTGTTGAATTAACGGAGTTGGGGGATATGCATATCCTATCATTCCGTCCCATGAAATCGAGAGAGCGTCTACTGCATACGCTCGGGGATCTGGACATGGCGACACGTAAGTCTGCAACTGATTGTTGAGATGTGTCGCAAATAAATCTATCATTGGCTGATCCCACTGGTTGCAAATCTGTCTGAACACTCGCTTGTTGAGAGTTCATTCTGACGGCAAAATGTGGCCCTTCCGAGAGACAGAGTCTGCCAACACAGTCAGACGACCCGGAATATGACGGATAGATAGTTGAACTTGATGATTCAAGACAAACAGAAGGATTCTTTCCGTTAACTGGTAGAGTGCTAAATTATTTTTGGTCCTCAAACTTTGTTCACATGTCTTTGCCTTGTTATAATTTAGGGGAGAGTGCCAATAGGCACTCTCCCCTAAATTATAACAATGCAAAGCCTTACAGACTAAATAATTTTCATTTTTAAAGATAATATGATACATATCCACAGAATATGATGCCTTAAGTCATGGTACCTGCACCAAATATGGGCTTCCAGCACTCTACCAGTTAACTGACATAACAGAATCAAATGCGTGCCACCCTGGTTCCTTATGTACACTACCACTGTCGAGTTGTCCGACAATATCTGAACATGATCGTTCTCTATAATGTGAATCCACTGCTGTAGCGCTTGTCATATTGACATCATTTCTTTGATGATTATGTGCTTGACTAGGAACTCTGAGTCCCAAAGACCCTGGCATTTCGAGTCTGTCGGAGGCAGGGTCGCGCCCCAACCAATCTGATTCGCATCCGTCATAATCGTAAAAGCCGGATCCGGAAAATGCAGTGGAACTCCTTGAGTTAACCACTAAATATCTGCCCAAATGTGAACTTTTTGTTTTACTTGGTCCGTTAAAACAATATTTGTTTCGAGCAAATGCATCTTCACACTCCAGTTCTGAGTAAAGAATATCTGGAGAGGATGTGCGTGCAAACAGCCCATCGGAATAAGTTCCATGGCCGCACCGCACAGACCCATCAGTCGCATGAACTCCCTTGCTGTTACTGCGTCTGAGTGTAGGCAAAAGCGAGCGTAACAACTGACTAATTTTGCTCTGGGTAACGGCAGACGAACCAGATTGTTGTCAGTCTCGAAGCTCATACCCAAGTGGATGAACGACTTGGACGGAGCTAGATCTGACATCTTCTTGTTTACTATAAAACCGAGATGTCGGAGCTGTAGAAGCAGACTCTGAACATCGTTATGAAGAATATCTTTGTTGCCGTATCTTTGAAGAATGTCGTCCAAGTAAGCTGACGTTACCGCAGACGAATGAGCTCTGAAGTATGACATTACCGAGTTAATTATACGAGTGAACGCCTAGGGAGCTAGATTCAGACCAAAGCACATTGCTCGGAACTGATATAAGACCCCCTGAACGGCGAACAGTAGGTACTTTCTGAATGCCGGATGTACCATGACATGAAAGTACGATCTTTTAGATTTATGCTTGCCACATAGTCGTTCACTCGTATGCACGCTTATAGCAACAGAATGGTTTCCATATAGAACTTTGGAGCTACGATAAGTTTGTTTATCCAGCTCAAGTCTATTACTGGTCGGAACAAGCTGTCTGGCTTTGTTCCGAGGAACAGGTGATTGTAGAAACCTAAAGATTTGTGGTTTTCTATGACCTCTATTGCATTCTTTTGTAGGAGAGACAGAGAGCTTACCTCCGAAAGGAGAGCCTCTCTTAGTCCTTCCGAGACTTCATTTCTCACCCACCGATCTTCCGTAATGGTTATCCATTTTGTCACGAATCTTAATAACCTCCCGCCAACTGTAACACAACAGAGGTCCTGATCTTCACCTGTAGGACCTGCGAGACTTGCGGGAAGAGAAACTAGGTCCTCCCCGTGAAGAGCCTCTTCCTGCCGGCTTGGGGGCATCTGACCAGTCGTTTCGGCCAGAACCAAACCCCCTACCAGAGTCGCTGAATTGACGATTTTGCGAGTAATTGTAAGAGGATTTCTTATATCCTCGCGAGGAATTTCCTCTGAACGATTTTTGTCCAGAGCCTCCTGCTTTACTCTTCTCTGCTTGTGCGGGTTTATTCGATTTAAAAGCAGAGTATTTAATGCTTTCTTTGTAGTTTGGTCATAGACCAAAGAAAGCTTATCGTTGAAAATATCATGTCCTGATAGAGAGGGTTTTTCACCTTGTCATCTATTAAAGATGATGACGCAAGGGCTCCATCACGTCTAACTAACTCCAAATTAGCCACTGTAAGGGCAGAGTTATACATGGTAAAGAGTATAGCCCTGGAAAGAACCCTCAAGGAAGAACGAACGTCCTCAAACTCCTTTCCATTGAGACGTTGCGCCATAGCTCTCATCAGGTGATCTGCGTACGACATTGCGTCTAAATTCACTCTATTTGTAGAGTGATGGAGGTAAGGCTAAATCTAGGTCCTCAGCCTGCTCATTTAAACGCAGAGGAACTCTCTGGATACCTTCACCTACCGTTTTAAATGAACGTGGTCAAACAGATGGTATCCGAACGGGAGATGAGGAAAGAAAGCTGCTTTTTCGCTTCCCACTGGAAAGACTGAATATAGCGTCGTTTAGGAGAGCAAATGTGTTCGACACTAGTTTCGACTGTATCGGGAAGGAAAGGCCGTCCTCCCTTGACCGGATACAGACTGCGTCTAACGACGCTAGCAGCTTTTTATGTGAAGATGCAGCAGTCTAATTCACTGAAACAATCTCCGGAAAGTATTGATGGATAAAATCCATCGCTGCCATGTGTTGTTCCGAAAAGGATGGGACCGTATCCTCCAAATCCCTTTCTGCATCCAATTGAATCAGAATTTCCTCATGATCCTCTGCTTCTGAGTGGGCAGATGACTGGACCGACCCAGCATCTTCAGACAGCTTGTGCTTCGAGACTGCTGGAACTTGCTCCTGACTATGCTGGGATGCTGCAATGAGCTGCGCAATCTGTGACGGCAGGTCTGTAACCGAGGCCTGAAGAGCAGTGGTCTTCTGTTGCTTGGCCGCCGGCTGCTCCTGGGACTGTGTGTCCGCAATGGCCCACTTCTGTGGACGTCCCATCGAACGAGGCCTCGTCTCCTTGGCTACTGGATGCTGTGGCTTCTTAATAGACGAGCAGTCCTTGCTCGGCGATACCAGTAGGATATCAGACATCACATAGCAAAGGTGCGGTCTTGTGTGCTGAACTGACTTGGAGGAAGCTCCACTGTCAGCCGTCCTCGGCTGACCAAATGACGGAGCGGCCCGGACCGATTGCGTGGACATAAGCTCCAAATGAAGCCAGTTTCTGACTACAACATCTGGCACCAGATGTTGTTGATAGAGAGAAGGGGCTCTCTCGCTCGCGGTCTTGCTAGACCTTGCCGAGCCGACTGACGAACTTACTTGCTTCCTCCTTTCCATCGTCGCTGGGTGAGCCTGATAAGAGATTATAGTGCTCGTTCTACCAATATTTATATCCTCGACCGCTAGACACAGCCGGTGTTGCGCGGCAGTGCCCACTGCTTTACCGGACGAGCTAGCTGGCGACAGGGTCTAATGACCACGGGTGGTTTATTGCCCTGTCTAATATTTGAGAGCACTTTAGCCACCAGCTCTGATTAACTATCATTTTGCGACGACGGATGCACACTAATGGATGGAGTCACGACACTATCACCATGTTCTTGTTCCTCTGAAATAGAAACTGAAAGACTTGAGTGACTGTGCAGCGAGAGGACAGGCATAGTCCTCTCACCGCTAACAACATACCGTGACACACGTCGTCAATATTTGTCATCCCAGTTGACACAAGCAGCACAGGAATTAGTGCGAGTACAATGACTACAAGACACACAGAATTCATGTGAATCTGAGGAAGACTTCCTCAAAATACAATTTGAACAATAAGCTTTCATTATAGAAAAATATGAAAGTCAACAGTACTCGCACTTTACTCCCAATATACTGAAAAAAGATACATTAAACAATCAATGAAGTAATGATTTTCAAAAAAATTTGATTTGAGCCCAAGTTCCCAATGGGAACCCGAGCCCAAATGGATCCCGATAGAGCCCAAGTGTGGACCAAAAATTTTTTTTCACTCCCAAAAATTAAGGCTACACTATCGGAATAAGAAATGTATCTTACATTAAATCTAACATAAATTATTCATAGGAAGGAAAATTACATGTGAAGGAAGCGTTGTCAATGTAAACACTACCACAAAAAACAAGAAACAAGACTCCAGGCTTCCAAATATTAAGTCCCGAAGTCAGTAACAGATTTGACACTATCCGATGCAAAGCAAGGTCTTTCTCAGAGGAGAATGCAATATGTCAGATGGATGATGCATGACCACAAATGCCTAAACACCCCTAGGGTGAGGACGTAACCATGGGGATAAATAGAATAAACATTCTGTAAAAGTTAAACTCCCAAGAAATTTTCATACAAAAAAATTTCAATAAAAACACCAAAAAGCTTGGGAGTTTAACAGGAGGGCAATACCAGTATAGGGGAGAAGGATAGAGGAGGAACACTTAACAAACAGTAGCTTAATCAATAGATAGAATGATAATTCAGGCGATACCACGAAAATGGGTACCGGTAACTAGAAATAATTTCGTTCAAAAATTATAAAGTTACAGCCCTGAACATAAAAAAGCACAGTTCCTTCCTTCCATGGTTCTATTCTATCCTCATATCCACCATAATTATCTTTGATCTGTGTGTGGCATCATCAAAACAGAGATTTAACAGCACAAAAGTCAGTCTGTTGTTATCTGACAGAGGGCTAAACAAGGAATGATATTTGGCGGCAATTTTGGCACTTCCTGGACACTGCGCATGCGCAGTTGTCAAATGTATGGCAGGCCACATAGGACATTGAATTTTCAGTTTTTCATGCACATAAAAATTTTGGGGATTGGGGGCAAAATTTGTGTTTGGCCCTGGATAATTTAGAGTTAGCACCAGCTATGTCTGGGCCTTCGGTTACTGTGTAAAAATAATCATGATTTGCAGATCCCTAGTATGTGTGGAGACTTAAATGTCAATATCCAATGTGTTGTCTGTGAACTTGTGTCTTTCAAATAGTGCTGGGTGGTTTCCCGATTAATCGGGTATGGTCCGTTATAAAACAAGAAAAATGTGTCCATGGGACACTAATGCCCCTGTTTTAGGTTCTAAGTCAGAAAAGGGCCCTAATTCTGCCAAAAAGTAGCAGACTAAGCCCACTATGAATCCCTACCTGTATTATGTGGTTAAAAACCTCTGTATAAAATTTTGTGTCATTTTGTTCAGTCAAATTAAAGTTATTGACTATAAACCTTATTCGGGACAGACATTCGGAATGAACGTACATTATGTACATCTGGACAAGCACACAAGGGTAACACTTCTTAATGCCCCTTCGCCAAATTAGCAGGGGCATAAAAACATTGTTAATATCAGAAGGATAAAAAAAATTGCAATTTCGTGTATAGAAATCATTTCCCATGACCCTCATGGATTGACAAAATTGTAACACTGCTCAGAGAATGCAGTTCCTGTCCATTCCAAAAGTGTTGGAAAAATTCGCCATTTTCTGGCTGATCGAAGTCACTGGTCTTCAACCATCATGTAACATTGCATTGAGTACACATTGTTGAAGAATAAATACAATGTGTTCAGACCAGGCATGGACACAAGTTCACAACACGTATTTCAAATGAGAGTTAAGATTATCAAACTGGAAACCAAAGAATATATGCTCAGTATATTTCTGGTTGATAGAGAAGAGTCTATTGTTTTCATGCATTAAACTGTATTAAAACACTATTTACTAGAATAAACACAACCTTCACAAGAGAACATTACAAACTTCTTTCCCAGAAACCAGGATAATTATTTTGTGAAATATCACCCAGCACTACTCTCGAAGACAAAATTAAAAACTGTTAGACAGTGGCAGTCAGATTTTCTCAGGCCTGGAATTTTTGAAAATGCAGAAGTGCTAAAACT
Source organism: Pictodentalium vernedei (assembly GCA_031216915.1). NCBI lineage: Eukaryota > Metazoa > Mollusca > Scaphopoda > Dentaliida > Dentaliidae > Pictodentalium > Pictodentalium vernedei. The sequence continues at coordinate 381,907,043 of CM062289.1, read as the reverse complement.
CGGTCCCCTCACATGGCCTAGGGATGCAATTAGCTCTTCTCAAGCCTACAAAAGCTAAAAGTGGCAAAAAAAGTTTTGCAATAACAAGTGCAACGCCGATTGCCAGCAATCAGACAATCGTCCCCCACGTTTGCATCCATCGGGAGACAAGAATCAAATATCAGTCCAATGTTGCCAGTACTATCCGACACCATCTGCCTCAAGTTGCCAATTTCTATAGATTTAATTTGAAAATCAGAAGGAAGTTACAATGAAATCCCTTCATAAATATGACCTGTAGACTGTGCTCAAGATTTTCGGGCTTCGTGCCCCTGTAGCTGTCACAGTTGATTGATCATGCCCAAAAGAGGTCGTTCTCATCTAGACATTACACAGAGTCATTCTACCAAGTTACAATGAAATCCCTCCATAAATACGACCTGTAGACTGTGCTAAAGGTTTTCAGATTTTAGGCTCGAGCAGCAGTCACGGTTGACAGATCGCGACCAAATGGGGAAGTTCTCATCTAGATTTTATATGAAGTCATCCCACTTAGTTACAATGAAATCCCTCCATATTAAATACGACCTGTAGACTGTGCTAAAAGTTTTCAGTTTTCGGGCTTGGGTAACCATCACAGTTGATAGATCATGACCAAAAGGGGAAGTTCTCATCTAGACATTATACAGAGTCAGTCCTGGTAATTCATCCTTGTTTCCTCGGCAAAAAAATTGCTGTGGAAAACTGGTGCTTCTACGGTAAATGCCGTGTAGCCTGCTAAATTGTGTAAAAATCATCAGAGAGCATGGTCTCAAATGTCATGTATATGTAGTATGCAGTGAAGTGAAAATATATATAATCACAATCAATGTGCAGAATCACTCAATTAGATCATGCCAATATCATTGACCCTGTGAATGCCGAGAAAAAACCTTGGAAGTAAGTAGGCAACTTGCTCAATATGTATAGTATGACTGAAAATAAGATGCAGCATAACAACGAACTAGGTATCTCGCTGCTTCTATGCTGATAAAACCAGAATCTGACATCATTTTCTGGAAAGCTCTGTGACAGCTTACCAGAATATGATGTCAGATTACAATCGTGACCAAAAGGGGCCGATATCATCTAGGCATTACCTCGAACCTGCATATGAAATTTCGGGGACAATTGGACAAGAACTACGGGGTGTAGCCTGTGCTAAAGGAAAATGTGAACAGACTCTGCACAGCACGCGTGATGGCAATAGGTTATCTTGACATTGTCAAGCTAAGCTAAAAATAGTTTTCAAAGTCAAAAAAGGGGTAGAACTCTGGAAAAAATTGTAGGACTGTGCACACCCTGATTCGAACTTGACCTATATTTTATGATGCACATATAAGGAGGGCGTTGACTGGGTGTGTATGAGTGTATTGTCCTTATACGAGCATGCAACATTTTGAAAAAATTTTTCCCGTGACATATTGGCCAATTTGGCCGGGTGTTTCCTTTGTAAATCTTACGAAAAGAAGTTTTATTGTTTTGAAAGACACATGTAACGCAAATAAAGATATACTTACTTACTTACTATATACCAAATTTCATTTGATTTGGTCAACAATGAAAGTGTTAATGACCCTGTAGCTCAACTTGACAAACTTGAAGTTGGTAAGTTATAAGTGAAATGGCAAAATTGAAGATCATTGGTACCAATGTTATTTGGTGAAATTTCAACATGACAGCATTGTGTGTGCACAACGTCAAGAGTAATCCTTGAATTTATAAATGTAAACTGTAAGACTGGCTAAAGGAAGAATGTTGATACACAAATGCAGTAAGTTCAGAGGTTATTGTAAATGGCAATTTTTTTCATAGAAATGAATGCTAATCAACAGCACTTATCTAAAGGTCTCGCCCAATGAGCACACCAAGTTAAAAGAAAAATCCTGATAAATGTGGCCTGTTGGCCGTGTCAAAGAGGAATGTTGATGCACAAATGCAATAAATTCAAAGACTGTTGCTAACAGCAACAGTTTTTGATGGAAATGAAAAGAAAATCGATAGCTCCTATCTCTGTCGTCCTGCATAAGCGTACAAAGTTTCAAAACAGCCTGATAATGAATGCACCCTCTGAGGCATGCCAAAGGAAGATGTTAATGCACAAAAGCACTAAGTTTGAATGTCATTGCTTGTGGCAATGTTTTTTTCTCTTTTTTATGGAAATTCATAAATATACCCTGCAGAGAGTGCAAAAGGGATAAGTTGCTACACAAATGCAGCAAGTTCAAAGCTGGTGAAAATGACAATAATTTTTTAAAGGAAATGAAAATAAATGCGACCTGTGAGGCGTGCCAAAGGAAACTGTGGATGTACGTACGCCGACAGATGAGAAGTGATAGTAATAGCTCAGCTTGACTTTGTCAAGTTGAGCTAATAAATGTGCCCTGTAGGGCATGCCAAAGGGAAATATTGAGGTCTGACTAAACTAAGTTCTAAGAACGTTGGCCACGGCAACATTTTTTGACGGAAATGGAAAAAAATTGATAGCTCACATCTAGAGGTCACCCCAAACAAGCATACCAGGTTTCAAAGCAATCCAATCATAAATGTGCCCTGTAGGGTGTGCCAAAGGGAAATATTGTGGTCTGACTAAACCAAGTTCTAAGAACGTTGGCCGCGGCAACATTTTTTGACGGAAATTGAAGAAAATCAATAGCTTCCATCTAGAGGTCACTCTAAACAAGCATACCAGGTTTCAAAGCAATCCAATCATAAATGTGCCCTGTAAGGTGTGCCAAAGGGAAATATTGTGGTCTGACTAAACTAAGTTCTAAGAACGTTGGCCGCGGCAACATTTTTTGACGGAAATTGAAGAAAATCGATAGCTTCCATCTAGAGGTCACCCCAAACAAGCATACTGGGTTTCAAAATGATCTGATCATAAATACGACCTGTGAGGTGTGCCAAAGGAAATTGTGGTACGTACGCCGACGGACGAGAAGTGATGGCAATAGCTCGGCTTGACTTTGTCAAGTTGAGCTAAAAACTAAAGTTATCATCGGGAAACCAAAGTGGGATGGATGCACAGCTGGACAGTTGGACACTGGCTCTTATAATAGTCCCCTGAAAAAAATTTCAAACAAGAGGCCCCATGAGGTCTTAGGCGCCCACCTGACCAAAGTTGTTTAAAGTTATTTATGGCTAGTTAACACTAAAGAGGCATGAAGTTATTTAATTATTTATAATTCTGTTATCCATGCCAGAGATGATTTTTTTCTCTACTGGGATGCTACCCCAGAAATAATGCCATGATTTTCAGTAATGCAAAACTAGGAGGTCCAACTATCAGCCTTGGGACTTAACTTGAACAAACATGAAGGGTGATGTATACAAAATATCCCGACTCGTGGATCTGTGGAAGAAGATTTTTGAAGATTATTCAGATTTATTTATCATATTGCACTAAATTAAAATTCAGGCTCCCTTAGAGAGTCCAATTATTGACCCATGGACTAAAGTCGAACAAATAGGGATTCTGAATACCATATAATAAAGAATTCTGACTAGTGTTTCTAGAGAAGATATTACTCATATTGCCATAAGGCAAAATTTGCACTTCAATATGGAGCCCAAATATTAACCCAGGGACATGGTTTGAATAAAATGAGATGTTACCTCCCTAAAGATGCTGTATAACAAATATCAAAAGATTCTAACTGGAAGATCTGAAGAAGATTTTTAAAGATTATTTCCTCTATTGCACCAAGTTAAAATTCGAGACTCATAGGGAACCCGAATATTAACGGAGGCACTTTCACTTGAATAAACTTAATCTGACCGCAGTAAGGATAATGTATACTCAATATTAATAGATTCTTAGTTGTGGATCTGAAACAGAACATTCCCCATATTGCATCAAGTTAAAACTCAGACTCCAATAGGGAGCCCAAATATTAATCCAGGGACTTGGTTTAAACAAACCTAGTTGTGACCTCCCTTAGAATGCTGATTACCAAATATCCAAAGATTCTGACTGGTGGATCTTAAGAAGATTTTTTAAGATTATTTCCTCTATTGCACGTTAAAATTCGGGGTTATAGCCAAGCCAGAAAATAAGCAGACTGTCATCTGCAAAATAAGGTCCCCATAACCAGGCCTCTGTGAACCTCAATCTGAATCAGGGTTTCAAAACTAAACAGAAAGAGGTATCCAGAGGATAAATTGGCCCACTATATGGGATAGCAACATCAAATTCACGTTCTGGGGACCTCATTCTGCAAATGTCAGACTGCTTATTTTCAGGCCTGGTTATGGCAAGCCCAATTATTAACCGATGGACACGACTTTTATAAATTTGAATCTTGTAAGGAATCTGTAATAGATATATCAAAAGATTCTGACTAGTGTTTCTGGAGAAGAAGAGTTTTAAAGATTATTCCTCATATTGGACAAAGTTAAAATTTGGGCTTCAGCAATTTTAACAAACTCAGATCTGACCTCCCCAAGAATGCTGTATACCAAATATCAAAAGATTCTGACTAGTGGGTCTGAAGAAGATTCTTAAAGATTATTCCTCATATTGCACCTAGTTAAAATTCGGGCCTACAAATGGAGTCCAAATATTAACTGAGGGGCTATATTTTAACATACTTGAATCCACCGCTGTAAGGATTATGTATACAACATATCAATGTTTATTGTTCCTTGAACTAAGATTTCCCCTACATGTTTCAAAATATAAACAGCTTTTGTTTTTACTCAAGAGTTGAAGCTTTTACTTTCTAAGTAGCTGTTTGGATTTCACCAGAATTAGCATCTGCACAATTTGACATGGTGTCAGCATAATCCAGCATAAATTTTCTCCAAGATGTTTCTATTCAGAGTAAGTTAAAGTTTCCTCATCATGTCAAGGAAAACCTATGCTTTGGAAAATATATGTTTTACATGATCATTCCACGTACCAGTGCTCAAAATAACTTTTTTTCTTTGCGTAGAAAAATGCTACAAATTTCAAAAAAATGAATAGCATTTTGTAAAAATTACATAGCTATTTTTATGTTATGCTGTTTTGTATTGAATTCTTCTAAGTAGAGAGAATAGTTTCCATCCATTTCTGGGCATTTCCAAATGATCTGCAACACATGAAACATTTACTATGTTTTTTTTTAAATGAACTGCCTTTAAGGGTTGCATGGACTTGGATATTTTCAAATAGCGTCTTGGTTGTTCAATAGAGTTCTCAAAATGGAAGTTGGGATTTTTAATTTGATGGGCTTGAAGTTGTTTTTAATGTACATTTTATGCAAAATGTTGTAAAAACAGGAAGAATTTAAACCAACAGAATTCATCTTACATATGAAGTTGCTGAGGATGCTTGATGGAGAGTTAATGAGTTATGCCTGGAATGTTCCACAATCAGAAGTAAAGCATCAGTGAATTAGTTTTCTTCAAATTTTCATTTACATTTTGCGATACAAGATAATCAACTGCAGCCTAATAGGCTGCAGTTGATTATCTTGTATCGCAAAATGCTACACATAATTGAACATTGTGTAGCTTTTTACAAGTTTTGCATAGCAAAAAGCGATGCAACACCGCTTATTCTAAGCCTTGCCACGTACAACTTCTCTTTACCTCAATAATCTGAGTGCAGGACATGAAAAGCTGGGAATGATCAATAACACCTGACTTTTTCATTTCAAAAATGAATTTGGAACAATACAAGCTTTCAGATTTGTTTAACTGGTTGAGTGCTAGAAGACACTATGATGGCTTTATTGAAAGGTGCTGAAAGCCACTTTAGTGGCTTTACAATGTGTACATTAACTTGTCTTTTGTGAAGCAGTAGACAAAAAATAGGCCAATGAAATCGTCAGATGTGTACCCATACATGCAATTAGTAGACAGCTGTATGACGGAGGGCCACCACGGATGCTGACATAATGTACACCATACAAGGTATGGTTACATATAGAAATGGATTGGAGGAGTGTCTAATTTGATGGATAAAGGGTTAATATCTCTGGATCAAATTATCAGATTTACATAAAAAACTTTTCATCACAGGACATCAGTAACCTGAATAAATATATAAAGTAACATGACAATCGGATTGATATTTTTTGAGTTATCTCATGCCAAAGGGATTGGAGGAATTTTCAATTTGAAGGATAAAAGGGGTTAATATCTCCGGATCAAATTATCAGATTTACACCAAAAACTATGCAGCTCAGCACATCAGCAACCTGAACACAATTATAAAGTAACTTGACAATCCAAGCAATATTTTTCAAGTTATTGAATGCGAAAGGGATTGGAGGAATTTTCAATTTGAAGGATAAAGTGTTAATATCTCACGATTAAATTATCAGATTTACACCAAAAACTATACAGCTCGGCACATCAGTAACCTGAACATAAATATAAAGTAACTTGACAATCCAAGCAATATTTTTCAAGTTATTGAATGCCAAAGGGATTGGAGGAAATTTCAATTTGAAGGATAAAGGGTTAATATCTCAGGATCAAAATAACAGATTTACACCAAAAACTATACAGCTCGGCAAATCAGTAACCTGAACACAAATATAAATTAACTAGACAATCCAAGCAATATTTTTCAAGTTATCGAAAAAATTCAATTTGAAGGATAAAGGGTCAATATCTCAGGATCAAATTATCCGATTTACACCAAAAACTATACAGCTTGGCACATCAGTAACCTGAACACAAATATAAAGTAACTTGACAATCCAAGCAATATTTTTCAAGTTATCGAATGACAAAGAAATGGATACGGATGCCGGATGGACAGACGGACGGATGGACGGACAGACAAAGGATGGACGAACGACGGATGGTCACACCGAATGCCGGCATTATGTGTACCATACATAGTATGGGTAGACATAAAAACAAAATTATTTTTGCACAAAATCTTGCTAAACTAAGGCTCCCCTTGTGGGTAGCATGGTATCTTTGGAAAAAATATTCACATTTCAAAGCACCTTTGAAAAATAGTTTAGTACTCTACCAGTTAATTTAGGGACAATGTTGCCTCACCAAGTCTTTTGGCATTCAGTACAATTCAATTAACTTTGTTATAATAACTGTGTGAAAACGCCTGGTTTGGGTTTTTTTTTTTCAGGGGGTGGGGGGAGGGGTGGGTGTCATGATTTAAATATTTATTGACCTTCAACTTTTATTCAATTGTTACTGCAGCATTACAGGTCAAAAGGCAGTCTTTAGGCAAACTCAAAACTATCTTAAAATTAACTTGCCAGCTGTTTCAAGGCATGATCTGCATAGGCAGCCAAGATTTGCCTAGAAACTGCAAAGCCACAGGAATGCAAGGGTGTAGAATATCATTTTGTAGCAGAATTGAACAAAAATCTGCAATAGGGGTGGCACCATGGGGATGGAGGAGGATCGGTGGGGCAAAAGCCCGTCAGGGAGGTCTCCCCCATTAGGGATAAGAAACCTCTGATCAGGGAAATCCTGGTGCCAAAACTGACGACCAAGTCGTTCCTGTAATTTGAGCTAATCCGTTACGACTATGAATTTGCCAAGATTCAGAGGCCTGCAAGCAAACTTACCTGTCTTCCCTTTCTTTAACTGGTGGTGAATACTGGTTTGTCAAGCAGCAGTACATGTATTTCTGTATCCACTTTCAACTCACAAACTCCTGTCTATCTCCTGAAAATATATACATATGTGCTGCAAAAGTTCTCAAAATTAGCTTTCAGCAACAGTAACACAACTTCATATGTAATGGAATTCTTCAACTGGTAGCGTGCTGAATTATTTTTGGTTAGCAAAATTTGTTCATGTGTCTTTGCCCTGTTACAATTTATGCGAGAGTGCCTGTCAGCACTCTCACATAAATTGTAACAAGAGCTCGCGTATCGCTGAAGCAATACAATGTCCCCTACCGGACTAATGAGCATTAATAATTATACAAATGTTATAACCTAGATGCGATCAGCATGCATTCTGTTGAAGCGTTTCCAAAAAAGTCTGGAAAACTGATATTTTGGCGCTTTTCCATATTTCCAAGGGCCATAACTCACACAAGAATAATGCAATCAGCATGAAACTCAAACTTGATCTGTGAGTCATCGTTCTGTAGTAGGTTACCAAGAATGAAATCATTCGGTTGAAGCATTTCCCCCCCAAAAATCCGGAAAACTAAAGTGTGACTGACAGACTGACTGACAGACTGATGGATGGACAGAGTGAAAATGAAACTTGATCTGTAAGTCATCGTTCTATAGTAGGTTACCAAAAATGAAATCATTCCGTTGAAGCGTTTCCAAAAAAAAGTCCGGAAAATGGATATTTTGGCACTTTTCCATGCTTCCAAGGGCCATAACTCACACAAGAATAATGCAATCAGCATGAAACGCAAACTCGATCTGTAAGTCATTGTTCTTTTGTAGGTTACCAAGAATGAAATCATTCGGTTGAAGCATTTCCCCAAAAAATCCGGAAAACTAAAGTATGACCGACAGACTGACTGACAGACTGACGGATGGACAGAGTGCAAATGAAACTTGATCTGTAAGTCATCGTTCTATAGTAGGTTACCAAAACTGAAATCATTCCGTTGAAGCATTTCCAAAAAAAATCCAGAAAACTGAATATTTTGGCACTTTTCCATATTTCCAAGGGCCATAACTCACAGAAATAATGCAATCAGTATGAAACTCAAACTTGATCTGTAAGTCATCGTTCTATAGTTTACAAAAAATGAAATCATTCCGTTGAAGCGTTTCCAAAAAAAGGCCGGAAAACTGATATTTTGGCGTTTTTCCATATTTCAAAGGGCCATAACTCACACAAGAATAATGCAATCAGCATGAAACTCAAACGTTAAAAAATTTATAGTAATTTATATATTTTTTATACTTACCAATGACCCAGACTTAGCTGGTGCTAACTCTTAAATATCTAGGGCCAAACACAAATTTTGCCCCCCCCCCCCCCCCATCCCCAAAATTTGCATCAAAAAATGGAAAATAGATGTCCTATATGGTCCTCCATACTTTTACTCCACTGCGCATGCGCAGTGTCAAGGAGGTCTCAAAATTGGCGCCAATTGTCATTCTTACAACCAGTGCCTGGTAAGCGTTGTGTACTCAGCGGGAGGGGGGGGGGGTATGAGTTCCTAACTCATGGGAGGGCCATCCCCGTCTGGGTCATTGGTAAGTATAAAAAATATATAAATTACTATAAATTTTTCAACATTTTTATACTGTACCAAAGACCCAGACTTAGCTGAATAGTAAAAAGGTTGGAGGCCTAGGACTTAAAGGAAAATCCAATAGGCTCAACTACATATAACAGAATTATCCCCTCAAGGAGAAAAGGAGAGATAGGCTTTACATGTATCTTTCTTATTTGTATCAAAAAAGAAAGACACAACACCATTCTGTAATTGAGCACAATAACATCAATGATCTCTATTAACATCCAGTATAACCCGTTATACTAATTATTTTTAAAGGAAAGCCAATAAATAAAGGAAGTCCAGAGAAATGAGACTCTTTATACTCATTAAAAGTGTCCGAGGATTGTATATTTAACGCCTGTGTGACACGTGACATATACAAATGCTTCACACCGAGCTACACTTTAAAAATATTACATGAATGAGTAAACATTAGCTTTACACTTTAAAACCATCCCGGTACCGACTCGGAATTACTGACTCCAGGGGAGGTATTCCCTTGCTTTTCACTATGAAGCAGGTGACCTAAGGGAACACCCCCCCACCCCCACCCCCTCCCCTTGCCATGGATCAAATACTCCAGAGTGAAGAGGACAGCAGGACAGAGTCACTGCCGGAACAGAAAGCCTACATAACTATAGTTGCAACTGTTTAGTGGACGACATTCTGAGCAACTGATAACGGACCTAAACAATGCAGATCTCCAGAAATGGACTCAATATTTCTAAGATAAAAATTTGTGAAAGTGGAAGGCTGAGACCAATATGCAGCCTTCATTAGATCTGTAATAGCAACACTATTAGCGTAAGCCCAAGATGTTGATAGAGCTCTTACTTCATGAGCTGAAATCTTAAGCACAGACTGCTGAGTTGAAGATAATTTTTCATAAGCAGTACGGACAGTTAATTGAATCCACCTAGCAATAGAATGGACCATAATGTCCTTTCTATTAGGCATCAGAGACAGAAAGAAACGCTTACGTCCCTTTCTGATGATCTCAGATCTACGTTTGTAAATACGTTTAGCTCTAACAGGACAGAGTAAAGGCCTGTTATAGCCCCCATATTATATTGAGATTGATATATCCTAAGTGGATAATTATATTAAGTTTGATATTTTTCTGCATTTTCTGACTGGTCTGACTCATTTGCACTGAGTGACCTTTGTTTACATCTTTGTTACACTAATATACTGTACATATAGCTGTTGATTGTTTAAGTAGGTCAAGGAACTTGTTTACTTGAACTATGACAGAATCACTTCAGTTGTTTCCATTGGAGATTATTATTGTTTCAGAACAGTGCATTTATTATAGAAGCAGTGCTTCTTTGTGATTTTGGAAGATTGATTCCAAAAGAGAATTTTGAAGAGAATCTATTCATCTTGGAAAAGAGAATTTATATTTTCTGTGAAACAAAATAATATTATTTTGTGAAAAGACAGGATTCTACTGGATTATTTGGAAGTTACCTGTGGTGCCAATACTTCTTGGGTGGCACCAATACTTCTTGGGTGGTGCCAATACTTCTTGGATTTTTACTCCATTTGAATTTTGCAGAGCATTTTATTATATTTTATTGGAGACTGCTGAAATTTCTAAGAGAAAATTTTATTACAAATTTGTTATACTTGTTTTATATTTTATTACAAATTTGATACTGTTTCTGAAGAGACATTCTTGGATTTAATACTACATGTACCAGCTGGTAACTTTCTTCACAAGATTCTTCACCACTGGATTACTAGATTCTGTCAAACTGTATTTTGGACTAATTCTATAATTGATAATTACCACTGTTTTTATTTTCTGTAAACCAATTAGTGTAAAAGATCTTTGTATCATTTTTTTTTCTATTAATTTTTTTTAATTAAATTTCAAAATAGTTAAATTCATAGTTATTGTTGCTGATTCTCAGATTTCTTTCTGTTACCAATATCAATAATATTTCCACACCATAACAGGCCTATGCCCGTCTGAAGACGGAAGAGCCTTAACAACAATAGGTTCCGGATACTTATTAGGAGCCTGATTCTTAGCCAAAAATCCAACATTAGTAGTGAAGATAATAGTATTACCGACGCTACGATAGTGAGAATCATCCACAGATAGTGCATGAAGCTCACTGACTCTTCTAGCCGAAGAGAAGGCTAAGAGAAAAGCAGTCTTTTAAGACAAGAATTTGATGTCCACGGTGTCAAGAGGCTCAAATGGCGCATCTTTTAGCTTAAGAAGAACCCAAGCTAAATTCCACTTAGGAATTAATCTAAGAGTTCTAGGTTTATTTATCAAAAAGTTTCTAACTAACTTAGTTAAAGAGACATTAGATCCAATCATTAAGCTATCAGGGTGTGCATAGGTATCGGATAGCATAGACCTATAACCCTTAATGGTAACAGGCTGCAGTTTGATCTCATCAAACAAGTAGACTAGAAAATTTGCAATGTCTGGAATGGAGGGATCATAAATATCTACAGAATGATCCCTACACCACCAACAAAAGACCTTCCACTTAGCAGCATAATTTAGTGAAGAGGAGCTCCTCCTACAGTTAGAAATCGCGTCCACTGCTCGTCCTGTAAAATGCTTGCTGTGCAAGAAGGACTGCACAACGGAAATGTGTGAAGGTTAAGACCTTGCGGGTTGTGATGCAGTCTGCACGATTTCCCCTGCGAAAGAAGATCCTCCCCAGGAGGAAGCTTCCGTGGCATGTCCCACAACAGACACCTGAGTAGATTTATCCACGGTCTCTGTGGAGACAGAGATGCTACCAACAGAATCTTGCATTGAGATTGTTTTATCTTGAGCAATATCTGCCTATAAACGGCGTTGGAGGATATGCATATCCTATCATTCCGTCCCACAAGATCGATTGAGCGTCTACTGCAAACGTTCGAGGATCCGGACATGGCGACACATACGTCTGCAACTGATTGTTGAGATGCGTCGCAAATAAGTCTATCATTGGCCTCTCCCATTGGTAGCAAATCTGATCGAATACTCGTTTGTTGAGAGTCCATTCTGACGGCAACAAGCGACCCAGTGCTTTCCTTACGGAAAATGTTGCGAGAGCAATAATATGAGCTTGTGAAATCACGTGCGAGCTCAACTTGAGCCTGCCAACCATGTTGTCCAACATCAAAACAATTTTTATTTATTTAGTGGTGTTTAATGTCACCTATTTATGCACAATAGCTAAGCTTGACACAACAGGACATAAAGTCAAGTTTAGTCAATCGTTTATCCCCATGTTGCCCATTTTAGAGGACTTCCACCCCAAGCATCAGTGACTGGGTAGTAAAGCAGAACTTGTTTACCATAGTAAAGAAAGCACTACCTCATTTTCCGGGGTTCCCACAGGGAGATCAAAACAATACCAGCTGAATACAGAATACTGAGATTATCCTGATTCAGGATAATATCAGTATTCTGTATTCAGCTGGTATTGTTTTGATTTCCCCGTGGGAACCCCGGCTGAAGGTGGTCAGTGGATCCTACCGCCTGGATGATGCTTCAGAGAAAATGCTGGGCTGAGATTTTACAGCCAGGCATGGGGAAAGTTTTGGAAATAAAGATGACACAGTTCCTAAATTACTTGATATATGCCTGCATGAATTTTTTATACTGGCCACAGCGCACATCATGACATCAGTAAAAAAAAAAATCTTCCAAGGCAATGTATATCCCTGTGAATCATCGTGAATAGATAGGGTTAACGGTCAGTCAGAACCCAGCAGGAGTATCAGACCTGGTGGATGGTTTGGGTGAAATAAAGTTTAATTCGGGACGATTCGGTCTGGGGACAATTTGCTTCATGACATCAGTCAGCAAAAGTATCAGATGTCTCTGACGGTACCTGGGGGACGGTTTGGATAAAATACAGGTTATCCGACAGGATTTCAGGTGTGAACGGAACCTACATGTAACAATCGATATCGTGATTTATAAGAAGCACCGACCTCGCTGCTAATGAAATTAGTTCCCTTGATGTGCAACATCATCACTGAATGATTATTGTCAAATAGAATACCGACCTCGGAGAGAACACGGTCAAGGTCAAAAACAACACAAATGAAAACCATCGCCCCGAAACAATCACACTGTAAAACCCACTGCCTTCGGAAAAAAAGCACACGTAGGGTAAATTATTAGCACTAAACACGATGCACGCATTGTTTTCCAAAATCAAAGGTCTGTCGAATGAGAAGCTTGGAGTAAAACACAATTCATTCAGAACGAAGATCGAGCGAATACAGTTGTACAGTTCGAGCCAAAAATTGACGGGCGCAGTTTTTAGCGCTTGTTCATTGGAAAATGCGAGCGCTTACGGGCGCAAGCGCATATGCGCCCGCTATATGGGAAGGACCGATAGGAATATGACGGACCGATAGGAGAACCTGATGTTCTAGTACAAACAGAAGGATTCTTTCCGTTAATTTGAACAACAGAATGGAATGAGTGCCTCCCCGATTCCGAATATACGCTACTACCAGCGTATTGTCGGACAGAATTTGCATGTGTGCATTCTGAATAACGTCCATCCAATGACGTAGCGCAAGCCAAATTGACATTGGGTCCATCGGATTCGAAGTGTCGGGGTCTTTGCGAATCCCAAAGACCCTGGCACTTCGAATCCGACGGACACAGTGTCGCGCCCCAACCTGTTTGACTGGCATCCGTCATAATTGTAAAACTCGGATCCGGCAATTGCAGTGGAACTCCCTGAGTTAACCACTGAATATCTGCCAAAGTCTGAATCTCTTGTTTCACTTGATTTGACAAGAGGATGTCCGTATTGAGCAAATGAATCTTCATCCTCCAATTCTGAGTCAGAAAGATTTGGAGAGGACGAGTGCGTAGCCGCCCCATTGGAATAAGATCCGCGGCAGCTCTGCACAGACCTATCAGTGTCATGAATTCCCTCGCTGTAACTTTGAGTGAAGACAATAGCGAGCATAACAACTGATTAACTTCGCTCTGGTTAACGGCAGATGAACGAAATTGTTATGCGTCTCGAAGCTCATCCCCAGGTGGGTGAATGACTTGGACGGCACCAGATCCGACTTCTCTTCGTTTACTATGAAACCGAGACGTCGGAGCAATAGAAGCAGATTCTGCACATCGTTTTGAAGTGTTAACTCGTTGCCGTACATCTGAAGAGATAGGCCGACGTTACCGCAGACGAATGAGCTCGGAAATGAGTCATTACAGAGTTCATTATTCAAGTGAAAGCCCAGGGCGCTAGATTCAGACCGAAGCACATTGCTCGGAACTGATATACGACTCCTAGGACGGCGAAGCGAAGATACTTTCTGAATGTCGGATGTACCATGACGTGAAAGTATGCATCCTAATTCCTTGAGATCTATGCTCGTAGCATAGTCGTTCACCCGAAAGCTCGCTGTGACCGATCGGATGGTCTCCATATAGAATTTTGGAGCCACGATCAGCTTGTTTATCCAGCTCAGATCTATGACTGGACAGAACGAGCCGTCTGGTTTTGGAACCAGAAAAAGATGGTAGGGCTACAACGGTACACTTACCTCACGGTTCGGTACGTATTGCAGTTTTTCGGTGGCGGTACAATACGTAGTGCGGTACATTTTTTCTAACATTATTCGCCCAAAAACTGATGGTGAATTATGTTTGCAATACGCTAGAAGCCTAGCATGCTGCTGGACTGTTGTGGCAGCTGTGCCGTGCAAAAATGCACTGCAACAAAAAAAAAAACTGAATAATTTATAACCCCCTTCCCCCATGGATGTGTTTTTTTTTTCATTCCAAGCTGAGGAATTTACCATGATTCACTATCAATCTCATCTTTGTAGGAGGGAAAGCCAAAGTGTTTCCAGACAGGGGATTTAAATTTTGCAGGTGGGCTGAGGATACCTTCATTGTTATTGGCAGTACATTTATTTCTGTCACTCATGTTGTTATAATTGTATGTACTTCAGATCTGACATGTGTGCACCAAGGCAAAACAGAAATACGTGAATAAACAACGCAAAACTTGATTGGCGAATTGTTGAATAATCAGCCAATAAATAATCGTCTTACTTCTCCTGACACACATTCGGAATTACCCAAAGGTCAAGTGACGTTGAGTCGGTTATTTATAGATGCACGACATGCTGTTCTGTTTATGTCTGCAAACTGTTTGCTTGTGTCGACACTTACAAATTTTCATACAGACCCAATCCCCAACAGCCGTTCATTAAAACGAACAGCATGCTTCTATGCACCGCATATTTGGTAGATTAAAGATGAAATGTTGCAGCCAGGCAGCCCATTAAGCTGATGTAGAAATATGCACTCTTGACTTGGCAAAACAGGACAGAAAAAACACATGGTTGACCACGTGCTAAATGTACGACGTCAATATGAAAATAAGTGTTGTTTGTCACGAACCAATAGAAACGTATCCCCAAATCACATGATCAACATGGTTATGAATACTGAATATATTTATTGCTTGTCTGAACTGCACCAACTCCGTGGAAGACTCCACCATATCCAATTGTTTTATGGGCTTGAAATTCCACACTTTCTTTTATTGTTAAGTGATTTGAATAAGTTAAATTTTTAAAATAAATGTTTGAAATCGTATGTATAAAGTTTTTTGTATTTAAATACTGACCGCAGCAACTATTACAAATATTATCCACCAAGATTATATGCCCAATTTCCCAATAAATTTTGATGATTCCAGGTCCGTACAATCGGGTGAGTTACTGAGTGTGTGTGTGTGTGTGGGATTGGGGGGGGGGGGGGGGGGTGGATACGGGCAAGCCCCTTCTATTTTTCAGAGAGAGGGAACGAGAGAACAGTTTGATCCTGCGGAGAGTTTCCTTGAAATTCACATCCGACTTCATATGCCCTATTTTGGGGGTGTTGGAATTCTCCTGCTGCGACCGCTGTACTGTGAGCATACCGAAAATTAGGCTGAATGAACCGAGTATTGTACCGTGGAAAAATACCGCGGTGCACCGAGACTGCGGTGAACCATTGCAGCCCTAAAAGATGGCTGTAGAAACCTGGAGATTCCTGGTTTTCTACGACCTCTATCACGTTCTTCACTAAAAGAGACTGGACTTCTGATAGAAGCGAGCCTCTTTTCTGCGGATTTGACGGAAGCTGAGTCCATCTTGGACTTCGAGTTAATGGAGGTTTTCCTTTGAAGGCCAGTTTTAGTCCTTCCGATATCACCCCTCGAACCCAAGGGTCCTCCATAATTAATTCCCAATTGTTTGAGAAACTCGAAATTCTTCCGCCCACTGGAACGTGACAGAGGTTTATACCATCACCTCCTGGGCCTGCGGAAGGAGAGACGTCCTCCACGGCCCGCACCTCGCCCCGTCGACCTAGGTGCGTCTGACCAGTTGTCTCGGCCAGCATTACGGCCCCTATTTGAGTTGCTACCTTGACGGTCTCTAGAGTAAGACCTAAAAGACGCATAGGAACCTCTATAGGAACTTCCCCTGGACGTACTCGTCCCAGAAGTGCCTGGCCAACTCTTCTCCACTGAATCCGACTTTTTGGAAGCGGATTTAAATAGTAGAGAGTCTGAAGCTTTCTAAGTCAATTGATCATAGATTGCGGAAAGCTTGCCGTCGAAGAGAAGCTCTCCGGAGACCGGAGCGACTTAGAGAGTTTTTCACCTTACTATCCACGCGTGTGGATGTTGCCAGGGCCCCGTCACGTCTAACCAACTCCAGATTTGCCACTGAAAGGGCAGAGTTATACGTGGAGAATGCTATGGCCCTCGACAGAACTCTTAAGGAGGTTTGTACATCCTGGAATTCTTGTCCTTCAAGGCATAATGATAACGTTCTGGTAAGGTGATCTGCATATGATAGTGTGTCTAAATTGGCTCTATTAGGCGATATTGTCGTTTCCATCGTCGTGTTAGGAATTGACATAGATGACGACGGCATGGATAATTCTAGATCTTCGGCTTGGTCGTCTAGACGCAGAGGAACTCTCTGAATGCCCTGTCCTGCCGTTTCAAATTTATTCCTTGAATTGATGAAAGGCAGATGAAGAGCACTTGCCGGTAAGAAACCTGACCTGCCCGATTGGTAGCAAGTTTATTTATAGCGTCATTCAATAGTTCAAATGTCTGAGACATTTCTGGACTGTGACGGAAACCCAGGGACGGTGTCCCTAAACCGATTAAAGAATTCAGTATCCAGTGGCGCTATAAGTCTCCTATCCGGCTGTGCAGCATTTTGGTCTGTAGGAACAACTTCAGGAAGATAATGCCGGATGAACTCTACGGCAATTTTATGTTGTTCCGAAAGGGAAAAATACAACTCCTCCGTATCCCTTTCGCCATCCTGTCCGACCACTTGTAAATCTCAGTCGTCCGTGCCTGATCCTGTAGCGGAACGTACCAACCCAGCTTCGTCGGATAATTCCTGATCCGACAGTTTCTGCCGGTTGCTGGGATGCTGCGATGATCTGCGCTAGTACGTCCGTAATGGAGGCCTGTGGAGCTGCGGTCTTACGGGATTTAGCCGCTGGAAGCTCCCTGGACGTTGATTCCTGCATACCTCTTTTATGCGAACATCCGGAGGAAGAAGGCCTCGTATCCCTGGCTACCGGATGGCGTGACCTGGTCACCGTGGAATCCCTGGTCGTCGAGGCTGGCTGGATATCACTGGTCACGTAGCCAAGGTGCGGTCGTGTGTGCTGCCGTGAGGATTAGGAAGCCATAAGAGCAGTCTCTCCGGACTGTCTATATACCGGAGCGTCCCGAGCGATGGACGTATGCTCCGACTAAGGAACGTTATGTACAACATCTGGGCCCAGATGTTGTTGTACGAGAGAGGGGCCTCTCTCGCTTGCAGAACGGATGGACCTGGATGAGCTAGGAACCGGACTAACAGGCTTCCTCCGTACCATCCTCTGATCCGTCGTCACTGGGTGTGCACGTGGTATATTTATAGTGCTCGCAACACCCAAATCTCCTTCCTGGACCACAACGGACGAACCCGGCTGCCGAGCAATTCGTTGAATGGTAGCTACACTGGGCGAGCTAGCGGACGCCAAAGCTGTCGATCCTACTAGGGAACTCTTAGGCAATTGACGTATCTGCATGAGCACTTTTGCCGCTAACTCTTCATTTGATTGTGACGACGGAAGCACACTCTTGGAAGACATCACGGAAACATCACCCTGTTCTTGTTCCTCTGAAAAAGAGATTGAAAAACTCAAGTGACCCTGCAGAGAGAGGACCGGCATGGACCTCTCCCCGCTAACAACATACCGTGACACATGTCTCCAACGTTTTTCATCCCAATTGACACACACTGAACAAGGGTTAGTGCAAGTACATTGACTACAATTAATACAGTGATCATGGGAATCAGAGGAAGATTTCCTTGCATTACAATTTGAACAATAATCTTTCATTGTGAAAATTACAAACAGTCATAGTACTCATACTAAGGCCGGGGAAAAATAATTAATTTGTTCAGGTAACATGCTGAAAAAAATAGGGTCGGTCGGTCGGGATTTTTTTTTTTTTTTTACAATTATTTTTTACAATGAATGCCTTTCAAGTGTCTCAGAAATCAACCTGTATATCCCTATATATCCCTCATGTCCTATTTGTTTGGTTATTTTATACGATTTGCATCAGTAAATAAAACTATAAACCATTTTTCTATGCGTTTTCATTTCTTAAATTGAAACCCGTAACAAGACTCCAGAATTCGAAGATCGCGGCTACGTACGATTGTTCCATTGTTTCTTTGTCAGGTCAAGAACGTGATCACACTTTGCGGTCATGTTTTAGGTGTGGAAGATGGAGAGAATTTAGGTGTGAAAATAAAATTCCACGCCCTTTCATAGCCGAACAAACATGTCGGTCAAGCTATATTGCAGTTCTTGGGGAAAATGGGCTATATTGCGAGTCAGGGGAAGAGGGAGGTCACTTGCGTACTGTAAAAAACTGCATGGTTTGACAAACGACCCTGCCAGCGTGCTAGTTGATTCTATATCGGGCCGATGTCGGTGCAACAGAAATCCTGTCATACCAACATCGGTCCAATATGGAATTAAGTAGAATGCTATGTGAGGATATAGTTTATGTTCACATTGGACTCTTTTCGCCAATTTGTGAGTCGTTTCATCAGGTAACGCCATTTATACGCCCGGTTTTGTGTCGATTGGAAAGGATGAATGTTTAGAAACTCCAGACAATTATCCCTCCCAAATGACGCAAAACACAAAGCAGACTACATATAGGCATATGTTGCCCCGATGTGGGCCTTTTATTTCATAAAAACGCAATGCTGATATGTGTGCCTTCCGACAATGCAACGTGCTTTCAGCACGACATCGATTGCCTGGACTGAATCAGGTGATTTAAAGTCGGACGCTAAAAACAATATCGCCGCTAGAAAATCCTTCGTGGGTGGGGGAGGGGGGGGGGGGGGATAGTCAATAAAGTGTCATATCTGACATAAATTGATACGTTCATCTGATAGGTGTGTAGAAATGGGGTGGTAAAATTCAGTGTCGTTGCAAGCGTCTAGAAAATTGGGGGGGGGGGGGGGGGGGGGAGGAGGGTTGGGCCTTCGATATTGAAAACATTCGGTATTTATAGGAAAATGGCCCCCTAGGGCATGAATTTTTTTATGTCGGGGGGAAAAAACAGGGGGGGGGGGGTGTGTCTTAGGGGCCCTAAGTTTTAGTAGCTGTGTGCCCTAAGTTAGGGCACACAACTACTAAAACGCATGGTTCTATTAATGCGTTGGGAATGGATTGAAAATTGTTTGACATCAAATGTAAGGAGTGAATGTTAGACGTCGTCTGACAATCAGTCCAAACACTTGAGGACAAACTGGGGGGGGGGGGGGGTCTTCAAAAGTCACCATAAAATTAAATTGGGTTGGGTCGTAAAGTTTCTGCAGCGGACATCACATTCTTAAGTCACAGCAATCGCAAGGTTTGCAAGTTTTTTTCGGATGGAGAAGGAGCTAGAGTAAAGGGGTGCCCGCCTCGACTAGTGGAAATGGGCGAGAGTAGGATACTTCTTGGCAAATGTTTTTTTTTCTGTCAAACGACCAGTAGCAGTTGACTGTGGATCAAGTCTGAACATCATTGACAAGAATTTGACATTTTTTTTATATCTGACAAGTGAACAAAAACAACCGTCACGCGTGATCAAACGTAAGTTTCAAATTAAAGTTTTCATGGATGCGAACTGCAAAACCATAGAACTCAGAACAGAATTCGGCATTATCGTGACCATATAGCTTGTCTTTTAATTTATATATTAAAATGCTGTTCAAGGCTTGAATGGACGTTGGCACACAGCGGTGTGTCCTTGTTCCAGACATTGGGGGCAAATAGGCAATACGGTTTTGTATTTCTTCTTGAGGTCGTCCAGTACCTCGGCGTTCGTAGCCCCGCAAATACAACACAAGTCGATGCGTCCGATTTTGGCACCATAGTATGGAACTTCGATGGCATTTTCACAAGTCATATTCAGTTTGACGCCTATTTTTTTCCGAAGCTGGTGATCTGGTGGACACACTGGCGAACCACAAGTATATTCATACTCTGACAAAAGGTATGCAAGCTGGATCTTCTGCTTCTCAGCAAGTGCTGACTGTGAGTATATAACTCATGGCTTGCTGCACTCGACACATTCAACAATGCATCTCGCTGTCTGAACAGTCATTGTTATGTCACTCTTGTCACTATATACTTCTGTAACTTCATGCAAAGGTTTTGCTGCAGCTCGCGACGCTTTTGTGCCTTCCTTGGACCTGCCTGCTTTTACTTTTACAGTTGTTTTTCTGAAAGATGGGCGATCTTCATCGGTGGTCACTATTCCCTTCATTTCGGTGTACTTTTTGAAGTGCATGTCAGTCTCGTCCAGAACTGGATCGGGAAGTCAATCAAGATCACCGTATGCCGGTTCCCCACAGCAATCGCGATCATCACATTTCTTAATTGCAAACGTGTACTTTCTTTCACGACAGTGTTTTTTAACCCAATTCACATACCGCTCATTCTTGGAAGTTCCGGCTTTGGTCAGCTTGGATAGATCTAAGTCAGGGAAATGGGCAGTGAGTTGTCATTTGAGCTCATCTATCTCAGAACTTGAGACAGGGTCCAAGGAGACAACTGGGTCATTTTTCAATTTCAGTCGCGAAAACCTATCTGTGACTATCTTCTTTACAGGTTTAACTAATTCGGGCCACTCCCTTGATAATTCCTGATTTTTTGAAGCACGCTCTCGGATATCTGCCATGCTGTTGCACGTTTTAATCAGTCTTTCAATCTCGGGATTCGTTGACTGAGACCGACTCAGGGCGCAATTCTGTTGGGCCAAATTCAATATTGACATTACTCTTTCAACTGGGTTCGTCCAGCTGTGGCCAGGCGCACATCTACCGAGGACAAGCAAGTCCAAATCCAAAGATTTAAATAAACAAATTGAAGCACATTTCACGCTTTCAATGTTGCGTTGGTCCGTGTCACCGTCAGAGTATTTAAGTAACACCTTGGGTCCATTCTCTGGAAAAAGTTTATAAAGGACAGCCGCATGGCGGAAAGGGTTAGACTGTTCCATCACAGAGTCATTGACAACAGTAGTAACAACACCCCTTACAAATGAATCATCAGGCGAGTCGGGTATTTTGATCCGTAAATACACAGAAGGGGTTAAGCTGCATTTGGTCATATCATGGTCGCAGGCCACAAGTGTTGTGTCAGATTGGGCAAGTGTCTTTTTGCCTCGCACGCCGGTGGAAACAACAACGTCTGGAGATCCTATTGGAATTTTGGCTTTGTCGTCACTGGAGAACAGACAACACTTTTCACCGAGTTCAATGGCCATCTCCTTCATATAACGGAACTGGGCGGCACAATAATGGTCGTCCTGGTGAGCAACGCGAAGTTGTCTCTTCTGAATTTTGAATTGGACTTGAAATTTTGAGGTGAATCTGAGCGCTGCCCTTGTGTACGGGTTTGTGGGTGTGAATTGGAGTCTGACCAGAGTTTTTGAGGGTATAGGTGTGTCAGGGGGGCATTTTTCAATTGCTTGATCAATTAGGTCAGAAAGAGAAATCCAGGTAGAAAGATGGGCCTCATTGTGGCGCCTCTCATCTGCGGCCGTAACACTTTCAACAATTTTGCCAAATTCTTCAAAGAACACATCATAGGTACCAGTTGGTCGGCCAGTATTGAAACGGCGTAGGTCTACAAGGAGCCCTTCTTCCCCCATATATATTGCGTGTAACCTCTGCTGTGTTTCCGGATGGGTCGCGGTAGCTTCGTCTAAAGTCAATTCTTTATAAATCATATCAATGACTGCAGGTTGGATAATGGCAACGTTTCGCAATTTATCTTTCAAATGCTTGCGCTGCGTCATCGTATGGTATTCAGGAACCTTCTTCTGCAACAAAGGAAGTATCCGAATGGGCTGTGTCATTATCTCTTCATCCGACCTACCAGGGTTAACTTTTACTAAACATGTAGATGTAATTATAGATCCACCGGAGGAATAACGGTACATGTCAATTGGGACAGATAGCTGTAACTCATCGAAAAATCGGTAGCGTTGCATGTTTGACTCAAATGGAGTGCCTATATGGATGTCCTCGTCAACAAATAATGGCTGCATCACATCAATTTCAGACATTACCCGATCAAGTATTTCATATTTCCTATGTACTGCAACCCCTCTTGAACTTCTTGCGCTACGGTGTTCAACGCTAACATCATTAGACACAGTTCAGATAGGGGCGTCTCGCTCTCGATTTCTCCGTGTAATAACAGCCTGTTTTTTCAGATGCTCGCACATAGAAATAAACGAGTTTGCCAGATCTTTGATTTGATCATGGAACGTTACCCAACTGGTATTACTCTACATTTGCGGTTTCTGGCAAATCTGATAGAGCGTTTGTCCATGACTATACAGCTGTTCCGAGCTAAGCGGTTCGCATTTTTGTTTTTTTCGTTTATTCTCGTTGTAGCCCGAGAACTTAGAAAATATGTCGGGTATTTCAGATACCTCCTTCTGGTGACGTGCCGTTTCATCGAATGTCAAATGGTGGTTGGTGACATACCCTAGCGCGTTTCTCAAGGCTTGGGTGATATAAACCCCATCGGAATCTGCATCAACGCTGGGAAAATCGACACCTATCGCCCGCATCAAGTCTACAATGTCATTGAAGAGGTCATCTTTATGGTTTGTCCCCGACTTTGATCCGGAACTGCTCTTTTTTTTTCTCTGGGAGTTTTCTCTTTTTGGAGGCACTCATCAGCAAAGCTAAAGCATTTTTTTTGGATGGGGTTGTTTCTGTTTGTTCTGAGTGGACTCTGCGAGTCTTGAAGAAGTGCATTTAAACAACACCGTTTTTATTTCAAACTTATTTATGACCTCTCCGATCTGCATATTGGGTGAATCCACCTGGAAAATGTCGTCTGTCTTTGGATTTGCATCCTTTGAACATTTCACTTCAACGTCATGAAATTCTTCGGTATGTATGGCTTTAAAAATGTCTATAAATGAGGATGAGTTGGAAACTGTTCTTAAAAATTGCTGTTTCCCTCTGTGTTCGCACTTTTCTGTGTGAATTGAGACAACGCTTGCAGCCGACATTTTGATATAAACACGCGTTCTGAAACTTGTTGCTATGAGCGTCATCGGTCGACGTGCACGCCCCCTTTAACATGAGAAACATTCCAGGGACAGTCGTACCACGCAAAGTTGGTGCTATTATTTCGTTAGGCGATAGCGATTTCATTATTTTTTCTTTTTCTTAAAATTTTTTTTCTGTGCAAGGTAAAAAATATTTAGGGTCGGCGGCAAAAATAGGGTCGGTCGGGTTACCTGAACAAATTAATTATTTTTCCCCGGCCTAAACCTTGAAAACAAAGATACATAATAAAATAATCCATTATAACATTAAGAAAAAATAATTCAAAAAGAAAAAAGTTTTTGAAATTTTTTTTTCAGAGGAGCCCAAGTTCCCAATGGGAAAGATGAGCCCAAATGGGTCCCAAAAAAGCCTAAGTGTGGACAAAATTTTTTAAACCATTTCAAAAAATTAATGCAACACTTACGGACAATATTAATGTATCTTGCTATGAATTGAAATAAGCAGAAGACAAGTAATCACTATCAGAAGTAACCGTTGTCAACATAAACAAAAAGTGTACAAAAACCGGAAACATGACTCAAGGCACTGGTAAACATGGCCCAAAATCAGTTACCAATTTAAACACTATCTGATGCAAGACAGAGGCTTCCAGAGAAGAAACTGTAGAATATCAGATGGTAGATGCAGACCAAAACGCCTAAACACCTAAGGGTGAGGACGCAAACATGGGGAAAAACAGAAAAATTATTCTGTTACCAAGCCAAAACTCCCAAGAAATTTTAGTAATAAACATTACAAACAATATGACAAAAGCATGGGAGAATAGCATGGGGGAATAAAGGAAAGGGAGAGAGGAAACACTGATCAAACAATGGAACATTCATAGCAAGAATGACAACAACAGGGCCATGCCTCAAAAATAGGCAACATGAAATAATTTCGTAAAAAAATTATAAGTTACAGCCTTGAACATTTCCTGCCACTGTTTCTTCCTCTCATCCTTCTATTTCCTCCTTATATCCACCATTTCTCTCATAATTATGTGTCTGGCATCATTTAAACTGAGATTAATAAGCAGGGCTTGCCTTGAGTTGGGGCTGATCAGCCCAGGCCCCGAGATCAGCTCCGAGGAGCACTTGCTGGGGGCTTTTTTTCAATTCCCGACATTTTCCACAAAAAGCACTAACAATAATGGACAAAATGGAAAATCAGCCCCGAAAAGGCCCCGACCTCAATATGAGGGGGACTTTTTTTAGGCCCTGAATAAGCACAAATATCAGTGAGATGGAAGTGAATTGAGGGCCAAACAAAGAATGACAATTGGCGCCAATTTCGAGACCTCCTTGACACTGCACATGTGCAGAGGAGTAAAAGTATGGAGGACCATATAGGACATCTATTTTTCGTTTTTTGATGCAAATTTTGGGGATTGGGGGGGCAAAATTTGTGTTTGGCCCTAGATACTTTAGAGTTAGCACCAGCTAAGTCTGGGTCATTGGTACAGTATAAAAAGAACTTTCTTTTTACAACAGGGTATTTTTTCTATACTTGAAATTTTCTTGTATGAAATTTTCCAGGAGTTTAAGTACAGGTAAGTCTTCAGCGGACATGAACCAAATAAACTTGTGCTGGTTACTCAGTTACTCAAAATTTACAAACCTTTGATTTATCTGGTCAAAAAGCTGTTTTCTTGCCCAAATGTAAGGAAATACGTGTACTATCGATTGCAGCAGGTAATAAGGGCGAAAGCTTGATATATATTCCTAATTTCGAGTTTTGAGTTCCCATAAAAACCTGATGGGAACTTTTTCTATAGGATTGAATGGGAAGAATCTGAACGTAGAGGGGTAGCCACTACGTTCGGATAACTGAACTAAGCATAGATCATGCTAAATGGGTTAATATGAGTGGATGCTTTCTGTACTGATTTACGAGTAGGGTTATAACTTATATTGCCCCAAAGTTCTACCGGTACTCCATATAACAAAATTGATTTGGTGGTGTGGTCAAATAGATGAATCATTGTTTCTATAGATGGTCTTGCACTACACATTATTGACACGATATAAACGAAACAAACATTTTACAATTATTCAATGTACTCAAATAATGACGTTTACTCAGTGATAAGTAATTTACTAATTATCGAAAACAAAGATGAAAAATGATTTTGAAAAACTCTCAAACTTTCGAAAATAACTTATTATTAAGGGCCTATATAAGTAATGAAATTTTGTTTATTTTAAAAATTCTCACCTCTGATATTCCTTCAATTCAAATTAAATATACACAAAATGTACATCAAAATGAAGGTTGGAATGTATAGAACACGAAACATATGTGTAATCAACTCATAGAGTCGACTGTAGGCACCACTGGTTCCTGGAAGTCTGCTGCCGTATTCGCACCAGAACTGATAATTTAATAATATTTCACGAAAACAACTTGTGGCCAAAAGTGCTTTACATATCCAAGAACGAAGCTAGGGGATAAACATTCTTCAAAACACGGCGACAGAGCTGCATTGGGGAAAATTCCAAAGCTTTCCTTTTTGTTTACGTATGAGTATACTTTCGATTTCCGGTCGACGTCATCGGACAGAAAAAGCATGTAAAAACAACGCCGTCTAAAATCAAATAATGAAAAAGATCGCCTTCATACAGTATACTGTTATTAGATAGAGATTGCACAGTTGCCATATTCAATGCAAGATATCATGATACCTGTTGAAATTTCTCAGAATTACGATTTTGTTTTTCGATGGAAATTCGTGATAACGAGTGATTTGCACATGTCTGTCGAGCATGGAAACCATCTTCAATACAAAATGCAGACAGTGTTGTCCTTTTTCTAAAATGCAGCCCTATCGCTGTTTCGGTAGTGTTTTGAATGCCTAGCTTTGTTCTTGGATATATGAAGCACATTTGTCCACAAGTTGTTCTGATGAAATATTATTTTATTATCAGTTCTGGTGCAAATACGGTAGCAGACTTCCAGGAACCAGTGGTGCCTACAGTCGACTCTTTGAGTTAATTACATATGTGTTTCGTGTTCTATACATCACAACCCTTCATTTTGATGTATAATTTGTGTATATTTAATTTGAATTTAGGAATTACAGTTGATGCAGCGTTATCGGATCATTGGTGGTAACGGATCACTTTGAATTTTATTTGAATAACAATAAAGTTATCGTTTTTCTGTGAACTAGGAGGCCATATTTCTTAAGGCAATTTATTTCTTGCACCAAATACCAAATATTAGCTTCTCAATCAGTATAGGGATACTCGTAAACAATAAATAACTTTTGTGCATCGCGCCGTGAGCTCCTAAGTTGCAGAAAACGTGAAAATACAAGGACGGTAAAAAGTTGTTTGTTTTCTGGTAATGACATATAGAAGGAACAAATTTCTATTATGAGTTACTTCATATGAATACATGTGTGATTTCCTAAATCAGAAAAAAATGCTGTGTTTCCATTTTAGTTAAAACAGTAACTTGGTCTTAAGGCTCCCTTTTCCTTGTGTAGCGGATCACCCATTTCTGCGCTGTTCATCGATATGGACACACGTGGTCGCACAAAATGTTAACGAGAATAAACCGCTTCCCACCCCCAAACAATATTAACTGCAAAGATGGCGGGGATGGCTGCGATGGTCATATTAAATCCAGTAGCAGGGTGTTAACCCCATCGGTACTGCCCTTAAAATAGCACAACAGCTGTGCGGACCGGGAAGGGCTTGGGGAGGTTGAAAACTGTCAAATTCTCGGACATTTCGAGAAGAAAATGAACGAAATTCGGGAAACTGATGGATTGCAGAAATGGCACTAATGGTGGGGGAGGGGGGGGGGGGGGGTATGACCCCCCTGCCCCCCCCCCCCCCCTCCTACATCCGATGAACTCCGGCATTTTTGTCGGATGACTTTACTCATCTTGTGTGCACATTCAACAAATGGAAATGCACATTCCGAACCTTCGCATTCAAATGTATTGGAGATATCACTGGTTCTTTCAGGCAATGGCTGGACTAACGCCAACACCCAGACAGAGGGCTGACAGGGGGCAACGCTGGCAAATGCAAAGAGGGGGGCTCTAGGCCATGCTGGCATGGACAGGGGACTACGCTTCGACATGTTAGATCACAGATTCAACATGTCGAAGCGTAGCCCCCGTTGGCACCAGAGTAGCCCCTTCCCACTTTCGAAAATTGGTGCGCTGGTCCATTATGGCGGAGGTCCTGTGTTGGCTCTCTGGTTGAGCAAACTTAGCGAGGTTTCAGAACAGGTGCTGACAGCGTCAACTGTGCCATTGGGGAAGTTGATTCTGCCACGGCGTACTATCCCAATGGGTGGGGGTGCAAAGTGGCCGTCTCCCCGGCCGTATGCAGAGAGAGACTGGTGTACAGGATAAAGATTCCCCCAGAGTATTTGAGAACAGCAAGGACACGAAACTGCCCCACTCCCTGCGTAGTTCGCCACAGTCATCTGTGCCAGTGGGCAAAGAAGAAACTTTAATACAAGTTGTAAACCGATAATCCTTGTAAAACATTTCTAGTCTAACTAGCCTTTTCAGTCAAGTAAAAATGTGAAAACATTATGAGAATTTTTGTACACACCACCCCCCCCCCCCCCCCCCCCCACCTAGAAAAAAAATCCACGATACTCTAATCGTATTAGTATGCATATGCATAATAGCAAATACACAGTTCTTGAGTTTCTAAACCGATGCAAATGGGATTTAAATACTGCCCACGGTATCCCCCCATTAGTCAGACAATCAGTTGTCAGACAGTTTATAATCACAGATTATTAGGTTGTTTGAACAGCTAATCCCTTACTTATCACCTTCAGAATAAAGTGGGATATTCCAATAAGTCAGAAAAGAAACAGTTAATTAACTTTTAGTGATTTATTTCTTCCCGTTTAGTGTGTTTTAGAAATAAACAGAAAATAAGTAGAAAATAAATGACAATAAAATGAAAAGTATGAAATACAACAAAAAAAGATTTCTAGACATGAATAAAAATACAAAATATTGTTTTTGTGTTAAATAAACAGAAAACACAATAAAATGAAAAATATGAAGTACAATAAACAAAGCGATAAATAAACAAAAAAGACATTAAAATGAAAAATATGAAGTACAATAAGAAAATATTTAGACTTGTTTTATAGTAAATAAATAAATAAAAACTCATACTTCATGATAACTCATTTTTAAACGTCAATAAATAGAAAACCATGTTTTATAAAAAAAAAAATGAGATAAATATTAACAAATGAAACAAAACCCTATCAGAAAGGCAGGGTTGGCCGGGGTGGGGGTATAGCCATTTATGTGAAGCTCGATCTGTGATACACTGCCTGGGAAGACCTAATATGTCGTGATACGGAAAGTATTTGGCTTAACTCTCCAATGGACGAGATAAGTTTTTGCTGGGAGCATTTTACATACCTCCGAATGCGCTACAGAATATTTGGGGAAAACATAGAACTATCAATTGATCGTGCTACCAACTGTCCAATATTATCATTACTAGTGACTTTAACGAAGACCAGTTACGTTATAATAGACAGCACATTTACAGTATCTCGCAGACCTACAACCTCTGTCAAATAATCTCCCTACCAACACATTTCACCAGAAAATTCATCTTCATTTCTTGCCCCTTTCCTGGTAAGTAATAAGTAAATGGTTAAAAATGCAGGAGTAGGGATCCTTACTCAAGTAGCTGAAGCCCATACTAATTCTTTTACCCGCCGTATCTGGCAGTTAAAGTTATCAGTGTTATTACACAATATATGTGTGATTGTTATGTTTTGATTATTTTTCAGAAGATAATTAAGTGGTATTTTGATTATATGTCAACCTTGAAAAGGACAAAAACAGTACCAAACAAAATGTTGAAACTAAATTTTATTCAGATTGTACACATCTGGGTTGATCCATTTATAACAATAGGTAATCATCTATTTTAACTTCAGCTAATCCCTAATTAACTGTATGACAGCTGGGGTGTATGACAATTGGGTGTCTGACTAATGGGGGTAAACCCTGCCCACATGTCCTGAAAAAAGCAAGTCGCATCAATCCCACAGCACACGGAGGCCCTGCCGTAGATGTCTTGTATAGGTAATATAGACAGTTGGGCCAGGTGATACTGTGGTCGGGGGTAATGCATGGGGGGTTCAGTGTTAGTATTTAGTACTGTTAATTTCCTTTAATGCTTTGTAATATAACTAAAGTATATAGTCGGTAATGTTGGGGCTGAGCCATATTTAAATTGGGGGGGGGGGGGGGGGGAGCAATCCCTGGTAGTTTAGAACGGCGGTATTGTATGGGTGGGCTATATCCCTGGAAGGCCCTTGATAATAATAGCTTATCGACTTCGTGGTATTATTCTTTAACTGGTATAGGTAATTGGTAATGTATGGGTGTATTGTGGAGTGGTGGTAATGCCTGGTAGTTTAGTACGATGGTATAGCTTGGGTCAACTGTACCATGTAAGGCCCATCTAGCCCTTGGTACTATTAACCTACCGGAGGCAATGTATTATCCTATACTGATAACTGGTATACGTAGTGTAAAGCCAAACAGTATTGTGAAGTTGTGTATAATGGGTAATAGATTAGAAAGGTAGTATAGGCTGTAGTGCATTTGTTGTCCTCTCGACTCCTTCATTTCACTTCATCCTGGCCTCTGGCTAGGCCTAACCTTCCTGCCTGTCCCTGGGGGTCCTGCCTGCCTGCCCTGGCCAGGCCTGCCTGACCTGAAATGAGTCAAAAGAGTCGTTCACAGAGTGACTCCACATACGATTCCAAATTCGAGTCGTTCGAGGAGTCACTCGATCGAGTGACCTCCACGTATGACTCGAACGACTGCCTCCGCGGCCCAGCCTGCCTGCCCCTGCGAGTCCTACCTGCCTGCCTAAACAACTCTTCGACTCATTTCAGGTTAGGCAGGCAGGCCAGGCCATGACAGGCAGGAAGATTAAGCCTGGTCAGAGGCACGGCAAGACCTGTGATGGAGTCAGGTAAGCAGGCAGGCAGGCGGTTGGTTTAGGCAGAAAACCCAACATCATGGTTTCACACGAAAGGTGGCTCCCCCAAAAGTAGTCCCCTTCCTTCTATGAGAATTTAACACTGGCTCCCCCAAATTGCTCCCCGTAAAATCTCCCAAATAGGGCCTGATTCATACGACCTATACTACTGACATGTTGTTGAGATGCCAGTTGTTCATCTTTGTTGATTTATTTTCTCCCGGTACTCTAAATTCCATACATACACTGTACATGTAGGCTTTCACGGTTTGCAATTCACCAATGAACCCGCAAACACCAACTGATACGAGCATAGGTGGACTGGAGTAAGAATATTGAGGAGTTGACAATTACTCGTCACTGCTTGGTAGTTTCTCATCGATGACTCTGACTTTCTCCATATATAAAACTGTCTCCGACACGATATGACCCTGGCTGTCGAAAAAGTCGCTAAACCCCAAAACCAATAAACAAATTAATATTAGTAAACAAGTTTTAACCCTTTACTCAATGTAACGGCCCAAATCGGCCAGCGCTATACACGAAAATCGCTATTCAATGTTTTTTTTATATTTTCATTTGTTGCTTCCAAAAACATAGGTTCTAACCCCCTCATTGGAAGGTGCATGTCTTGCTCATTCCAATGAGGGTCATAACCTATGTTTTGGAAGCAAAAAATGAAATATTTAGTTACACGATAATTTTTTTACGAGCGTCGTCTGCTACTAACGTTAGGTAAAGGGTTATACCCTGACAATTTTTACACAGACCGCAGTGAGCAAGTAAATTGACAGCTACATGTATCTAAACTAATTTGGCGCTTGCAGGAGGGGGGGGGGGGGGGGGGGGTGAAAACAAAAATGCTTCTTATATTATACAACAAAGATATAAGCCAGTTTCACTTAACAATCCTGGGATATTTTGAAAATGATTTTTATGTGATTTATTGTAATTTCTTCGAGAAAACCGTTTTTTGTTGCGGCCATTAAAATTCATATCACTTTTATTTTTATTACGTGTTTTTGGTTGAGATTTAGAGTTACCCAAGAAATAAATACATAGTTCCTTTGAATGCTTCAATGGGAATACTTTCATTATTACCCCCAGACTGCAGACAGGGCATGTCCCCCATCTGGGTAGGATATCTCAAGCGCAAATGTACAATGGGATGCGTGATCCGATATCGCCAAAATTGATCTGGTACC
This sequence comes from Pictodentalium vernedei, assembly GCA_031216915.1. Lineage (NCBI taxonomy): Eukaryota > Metazoa > Mollusca > Scaphopoda > Dentaliida > Dentaliidae > Pictodentalium > Pictodentalium vernedei. Next base: position 381,874,989 of record CM062289.1, on the reverse strand, counting down.
AGCCCGCAATCAGGTCACCTAAAGGCGTGCATTAATTTGTCACTTTCATGAACAATATCGGTTTGAAACTTGTTTGCATTTTTCAAGGACACAATTGGCTTCACACACACGTATATATTTAATAGGAAAATACATCAATTGAACTGACGGCGGCCAATTTTTGAAAGGTGATCCGATACCGCCGTAACAACTGTATAAGAGGTTAGTTCAGCGATCCGAACGTAGTGGCTACCCCTCTGCGTTCAGATTCTTTACCATTCAATCCTATAGAAAAAGTTCCCATCAAGTTTTTATGGGAACTCAAAAACTCGAAATTAGGAATATCCCTCAGTCCCGGCTCGCAATCGATAGTACACGTATTTCCTTACATTTGGGCAGAGTTTATTGATCCAAACTATGCTTTATTCTTTAATTACTGTCAGTTGAATACACGTGAGGCGTCAACGGAGATTTCGAAATCAGCTATTTTTTTGTTTAAATATAAAAACAGTAAAAACAATAACCCGGTAATGGCGCTGAACAAATAGACCTTTTCATCGATGTAGAATCGGAAATTCGATCGCAATTGCGCAGAGGGGGTTGATAATCTGCTCTGTGCGAATGCGACTGAGTTTGATGGACTCTCCTCTGCACGAATGAGATCGAGATTCTGATTCCGCATCGATGAAAAGGTCTATTTGTTTCGGCGCCATTACCGGGTTATTGTTTTTACTGTTTTATATTTAAACCAAAACATGGCCAATTTCGAAATCTCCGTTGACGCTTCACGAGGTATTCAAATGACGGTAATTGAAGAATAAAACATCATTAGGATCAATAAACTCTGCCCAAATGTAAGGAAATACGTGTACTATCGATTGCAGCCGATAATAAGGGCGAAAGCTTGATATATATTCCTAATTTCGAGTTTTGAGTTCCCATAAAAACTTGATGGGAACTTTTTCTATAGGATTGAATGGTAAGAATCTGAATGTAGAGGGGTAGCCACTACGTTCGGACTGCTGAATAGGGATTTTAGTCACGGGACTTTATCTGATGTCAGAACGTAAACAATTCATTTTTTTGCATTCAAAGTGCTATAAAACTGAAAATAAAAAAACATCCACCAACCCTATAGATGTGTATTTGTTCATTACTAATCATAAGATATTTTTTAATAATGTGTGGTAAGTGTCATTGGAGACAAAGTTATCTTCATCGAGAGATTATCGCTGAAAGACGTCGAGTTGACGTTCGCTGTAAAAATGGCGATCTGTGCCCGTGATTTTCAAGTCTGCTGATTTCGGGGTGCTTCACTTATGCAAATTTCCGCGCGAGATGGCATCATGTACCATCAAAATCTTTTTATAGTTGATCTCTTCGATCATTGGGTAAGACAACGGTGTTTGTTGCATATTTCTGCGAGCAGAATATCCATGTTTACGAAAGTTTCAAAGTTTTCAATGAATTTTTTTTCCCTTAAAATCAATTTTAAAAAATATTCAACATCCGGATTAATGAACTTGGATATCCCCTCTAACCCTCCAGATAATTATTTCATCATTTGTTTCAGCCACTTCGCGTGGAAATTCAGTTGAAAATGGTAGGGCCCTGAATTTTCAGCGCGTAATTTCCAAGTTTGCCAATCCAGGCATCATGACGTAGTGACAACACTGGGATTCTCCCATACAAATACAATGATGCGTAAAGTGGGTCAAGTTTCACTTGCATTTATTTCATTTTTCGTCGGTTAAAAGCATGATTATTTACAAAAAGACATTTAAAGGATTTATGCCATTGCTACAAAAATAAACAGCTTTCAAATCGAAGTTGACAAATTGATAATTCATTGTAGATTTTGACTTTGGTTCATTGTACTGGAAGCTGAACTTGATTTGAATCGAGAATGGCTGGCACTGAGGATGCAAATGCAACTCTCTTTGCTTTTTTAACTGATATTTTTTTGCCCTTTCATCATATGCCCTCCTAATTTGTGCTAAATGCACCCCATATACCAAGGGAGTGCTGTTTGTTGGGCATAGCCAATACAGGCCTGGCCTTTTGAAAAATCCAGGGGAGCCACTATGGCCCTCCTAAACCTGTTTCAGGGGAGCTATTCTACACTAATATCAATTACACAAGGTTATTAATATGAAAATTGAGGAGAGCCATTACAGTTTAAGGAGAGCAATTATGGCTCTCCTCAATTTGCCTTTAGGAGAGCCAAGGAGAGCCGGAGCAATAGCTCCCCTCAAACGGCCAGGCCTGCCAATACCAATGCAGTCCTATTTTCTTCAGATGAGGTTGTTAATCACAAGGTGTTCTTCTACTTCTGGCAAATTGTTTTCAGGTGATATTTTTGGAGACTGTTTCTTGTACATATCTCAGGTTCCCAATGAGCTTTTTTGGGGATGGGGGGGGGGGGGGGGGGGAAATTGGGTGTTTCCTGACAAGGGAGGTTATGCTCCCCATAGGGGTAGGGGTGTGGGGTATTCCGCCTGAACTATCCACAATAAAAGGACTAGGAGGCAGTTTTTTTCCGGTGAAGGAATAGTATGCCCCTCCCCCCCCCCCCAAACTGCAATGCATGTGGGTAAAAAGAGCTCTAACCCCAACCCCTTGTGCACCACCCGTGAACATGCCCTCTTTCAAGTTCTCCTACCTTTTGTGATGTGGGCATCAGCCAGTCACTGCCTAATAAGATAACTCCTTTCTGTGTCAGGTCTGACTGGCTGTGTGTCTGAACTGCTTTCAAGTTCCAACACTGCCACATTGTTGCCATTGAAGGAAAATAAAACTTAACTTATTGACAAATATTTCTCTTAAAAAATTTTTAAAAAATATAACAAATGAGTTGAACAATAAAAAAAAACAATTTTAGAAGCAAGCGGGCTCTTTGTAGTGACATTAACAAATTAAATTTAAATTTAATTCTCAGTTAAATTTTGTGCCCCTTCCTTGGCTCACCCCGCATGCATCTGGGGTACTAGTTGGTGTGAAGAAACAGAAATGCTATGGTGTTAGGGAATGCTATCGGTGCGTCTTTTAAAAAACAAATATCTGTACCCAGACACAACCAGTCAGTAATTCGATAATCATTGGGCCGAGCGATCTCAGTGTCTCTTCCTTTTTTAAAAACTACATGCATCTCAAATAAGGTGCTGTTCTTTTCTCAGGTTGTTTATGCCTTATGACCCCTTAATGCATTTGCTCCTGTTAGAGTCATTCGATTAAGTATTTTGGATGTTGCTTAATTTTTTTTCTGTGCAAAGAAAGCTGAAATACTTATAAATACCGAAATATATGCACTTTGTTGTTTTGAATGATGTATAGAAAAGCCCTAAAAAATAACAGTACTTTTTAAATATGTAAATTTGATATGCAAATTAATTTGGAACTGTTCTTATTAACATAATGCAGGCCTCGAAATAACAAGATTTTGATAAACCTTCCAGCAGGTTGCCTCATTTGACAATTTGACAATGGTTAAACCTGTTGATCGGGTTACCTAGATTTTTTTCATAAACCTATTGGTTAACCGTTGCATTAAAAGTATTAATACTGACAAAGCTTCTGACATACCCAACTACAGTTCCTCCCAAATTAGTTTGGCATTTAGACACAAGGCAGGCGAAGTACAAAACAGGTACATACACCCCCCCCCCCCCCCCCCTACACATGCACATTCACGTGTGCATGCATTAACATTTGTTGTTCTTTGCTTTATATGATTTTTGTGTCTAATCAAAATTAAAGAATTGTAATTGTTTATTTTGCTGCGTGGCTTATTATTTCAGAAACCCAAACACATTTGTCTCGAACTGGGAGTGGGAATTGGGCAATTGTGTGGGGGGATGGGGTCAAATACCGTTGATGGACGTCTGTATTACGAATACATTGAACTTTAGGGCATGGGAGTTGCATTGGCAGTCTCTGATCAACAATGGAAAAGAAATAATTGTAAATCGTATCTACCTTCCCCAACATTTCGGAATCCGGAAAACGTAATCCAAAATTCCAAACTAAAAATTCATTTGTGCCACAGTGTTCGAAATCATTTTGGAAAAACCCATGTTCACCAACCATGCTGGCTGTTTATTGAAATGGAATAAGCACGTAAACAAGAAGTCTGCATTGGTGAATAAAAGATGTTTCCATAATGTGTTTGAAAATTTTTCTCATGGATTGGTAGGGTAAAAAGGGGCGGAATGCAAAATAATTAACAACAGCTCATTTGATTTTCAATATGTCTCCTTTTTATTGTATTGAAGACTTTTTTTCAGCTTCGCGCAGTGCGAGAGTTAAAACCTCACGTGCGGTAAATGTATTAACAAAGCAGTTAGCTCCCATGAGCTGTAACAGACAATCGTCTTTCTCAGGAATCGAGACAAATTAATTGTTTCGAGAGCCAGAGGGTGCCTGCGAGTTGGTACTCGCAGATCTTCAGTACTCGCTAATACTATAGATTTATACCCCCCACGAGTACAGTAATGATTGAAACACGCTGTATGATAAGCAAGAGCATTTTGTTCTCGTGTTGTTCACTGCAGTGCTTCTTTTAAATCAGTGGGAGGAAAAACGTTGAAAACTTTTCCCATCCTGTAACAAGTAACTTCGTTGGCCATCGGCATGATTTTTGTTTAACCGATCCGAGCGTTCACCTGAAAGCAAATCTGCGTAAACGATAGGTGAACAGTACGAGCGTCTTCGCCTCTTATTTCGAGGCCTGTAATGCCAGGTTGACTAATATTTCAAATGAAAATTCCATTCAAATGTTGGAAATAGTGTTTATTTAAAAAAAATTGAAATATGCAAATTAGCTGTGAACAATATGCAAATTAGTTTGTTGCTATTGTTCCAGGAGGTGACAATACACTTTAAGAGGTTGTAACATCAAATTACATGTCTACAGAAGTGAAATAAACAGGACCAAAGTAAAGGTTAATCAGAGGAAGTTTGACACATTACGTGTACAGTCCATTTAAAATATTCTCTCCACTCCACTGTCGATTGCATAATAGGGTGTCTAAAAATAGGATAAGCTAATTGGCTTTGAGGGGAACTTTTTAGTATCCATGGTAATTACTTCAACAATAACAAGTGCAGTTGTCAATGATGATCTTATGGACAGTCATCTGTGTTGACTGATTTTTGGGACAAATGATTTTAACAAACAATACTTTAAGCAATTTTTTTTTATTAATGATATCTGACTTTAATGCTTTATCTACAAACATTTGCACACACGAATAACAGAATATATTATATTTTTAAAAAAATATATACGCAAGCACTCTTTCAAAGCACTATAATATCGATCGGGTTTTGTGATTAATGATATCCGACTTTAATTCTTTACAAGTATCTATAAACATTTGCACACATGAATGACAGAATATATTATCTTTTAAAAAAAACATATACACAAGCACTCTTTCAAAGCACTATAATATCGATCGGGTTTTGTTTGCACTTTTGAATAGAAAATCTCTGCTAGTATTCCATGGAGTTAGGAATCAACTACTAATGGGTAAAAAAAACACAGTACGTGACAGGTGGACTACTACCAAATCACTTGTCAAGTGAATGTTTTACAGAACTCATATTTTTTTTACACAAACTGATTTTTTAAGGGCCACCAGATTTACCTGCACATCCATCAAGAGACAATTTGCTTGCTTGTCTGCTGTTTATCGGCGCCTGTAAGTAGAAGTTGAGTGGATAATTCACTGTGTGTGATTTAGTTGTAATCCACCCTGCACTTATCTGCACACACGAAATAAATTGTGTGAACAAGCTAGACACCTTGCAAGAAGCATTAGCTATTTATTTATCTATTTATTGGTGTTTAAGGTCACTTTTCATCAGCTATGGCTAATTGTGCCCATCGGTCGCAATTGGCCATAGTTGCAGAAAAGTGACATTAAACACCAATAAATAAATAAATTGTGACCACAACAAATGTCTAAAGTCAAGTTTAGCCGATCGTTTACCCCTTTGGTGCCAATTTTAGTGGACATCCATCCCAGGCACTGGTGACTGGGTCCTATTTCACTAGTAAAGCGGAACTTTCTTACCGTAGTAAATAAGCACTGCTTCACTTCCCGTTGCCACGGGGAAAGAAGCACTATTAAATATTATCCCAGTGTACATTATTGTCTAAGAAATTCTGTGGAAATGCAATGACCCCCCCCCCCCCCCCCACACACACACACACCAAATATTTCAGACAGCACACCTCTTGAGCGAGGTAGTGATCCATTCAACATGTGTTTGTTTAAACACACAAGAATAATTTAACTGTTTTTTTTTTTAACAATTTTTTGTGGTAGGGAGACGTGATTTGGTTATACTCACGAGTCTCTTTAAAATTTAATTGGGGTCCTTTTTTAGAATTTCACTTCTTTTTTTGAAAACAAAGTACAAAGAACTGTTTCGACCAGGGGAGATAAGTTTGACCGGTGTTTTTATTTTTTTCTTCTTCATTTTTTTTCATGTCACTGATCATGTTGCGTGTCCTGCCAAAATATTTTTTTTCAAGGGTGGTATCTTTTAAAATGGACACATTTTTCGGTAAATTTAACTGATAATTTTCTGTTAGCAAACAAGTTTTACTGTCAATACAGTCCAGGATGTGATGGAAGGACATGACGGGGAACCTTCGAAGTGCTTGCCTTATCTGAATGGGAATTTTTTTCCCTTTCAGTGCTCCATCACAAGTCAAAACAACATAAATCTTTGTTGACATTCCATTACCAGGATCATCGAGATCGTTCCAATGAGAGGTCATAAGCTATGTTTTTTAACAAAAATTTAAAACATAATAAAATTTGAATGGAGATTTTTGTGTATAGTGCTGGCCGAATTTGGCTGTCGATGTTGGGTAAAAGCAGAAAGCTTGCTAGCGGTTTTCATGCTTTTTCCCGCATATTGGACGATTCATTTTTTTAATGAATAATACATTCTCATTTTAGTTCATCTCAACTATTTCGGTAAAATGCATATGCTACAATAAAAATTAAATCACCGGGTTTTAACTTTGAAATGTTCGGACACTCGGCACCGTATAGAATCCATCATCCCGTATCGGAAAAGCTATTGCCGCAGCGAAACGCCAGGATGTTTCGCCAAGACTGTCACATTGTTGTTTCAAAAACACCGTACACCAAGAACACATTTTATTCACTGAAATACTTGTTCTATTCCAGGGAATCCAAATCATATATCAGCGAAAATTTTATTTTAATATGAAAACAAATCGAAAATCTCACGAATTAACGAACAGATTTTTTCAATTCCTATATTAAACCGCAGTACAGAGTTCTGGAAATGAAATATATTGCATTTGTATCTGAATATTTTATTAAATGTAGGGTTTAGAAATTGACTGAACAATATAATTGTTAATCAGGGACAGTCTCTGAAAGATTTTTCTCGACAAACATTAATTGATTATGTAATCCTTCTCACATGACCGCACTAAAACAGCTTTTCATTTTCCCGGTCATTTCTACACAAACGACGGGGTAATTAACAAGTGCGGTTTTATATGCAATGTACACGTAATGCTAAGATGAGGGCGTTCTTGTTATCAATGTGCTTGAAATTAATTCGCATTCACAACAAACTTGTTGTCCATCATTTATGCTGTATTTTTGTTTAATTAAATAGTTGATTCCTGTTGGGGGACAAAAATATAATGAATTAGTCTACATTAATTTTTATTATGTTTGAAAACGAATAGATGTATTAATTGCATAAACACAGAATGTTTTTCGTATGCGACAGTAATTCGGTTTCATCAAGAAACGAACCGCCTTTGATGTCTGGACTTTCCCGTCGTCTTTAATTATCCTCGCTAAGAGGGTTGTGGACCCGTGAAGACAATGTGTTCACCGGGTGTGACGAAAGGGGGTTTTAAATGGAGCGTACACGTAATGATTTAAAATATGTAAATTATATGCAAATTAAAGGTCTATTTTTAATGTTAGTTACATTTTTTTTCATTTTCCAGAGAGAATAATAGATTTTCCATGACAGACAATCGCAAATAATGAATGTTGTACAAAATACACAATTTTAAAGTGTTTAAATTACAAAAATGAAAAATAGTTCAAATTTTTTATGCAAATTATATGCAAATTAGATTGAAAAGTCTCATTGAAAATTTTTTTCAAAATTTGTGGAAGAATTGGTCTCCTCGATTCCAAAATATAACGGAAAATTTTATGAACCTATCTTGTGTACTTTTTATTTTGACTGTTTTTGTCTTAATTATTTGCATTTTTCACCATTAAAATTGTCAGTTTTGGGCACATTTTAGTTCTGGGAAAATAGTAGTAAAGCACTAAGCCTCAGTGAGAAAAAAATCGGTCAATCACCAACCTTTAAATGGCCATATCTCGAAAAGTATTGAGAATTTTTTAATTCTGTAAAAAGTTTATTGTTTCTTAAGCATTGTAGAAAGATTTAGCATCAAAATTAAAGAGGTCCGTGCACTTTAAAAAAATCATGTAAAATCCCTACGTTGAACTAGCCTATATGAGACTTGAGAGGTGAGAATTTCAAAATAAACAAAATTCCATTACTTATATAGGCCCTTAATCAAAATAATAAAAATTCAGTTTAAAATATTAAAAAATGAGGGAAGTAAATAGTTTTTACTAGAGGAGTCAGGGCGGTTTGGGTCTATTAGCGACCGGTTTGCGTAAAAAATGTAGCGGCCTGGCTGGGCCTGGTTGGGTAAAATTGCAGAGGACGGTTCGACCAGAGGACGGTTTGGATGTGTCACCTTCAAATAGTTTCAAAATTTGTGGACACTTTCTCGAAGGTCTATAGTACTTTGGACGACCCACGCTGAACTTGCAAAGTATCCTTTTTACCTGTTGGCGTGTTGCATTTGAAGGTGGTGAAAAAACGTGATGACCTCAAAACGCATGCTTCATCTTCGAAGAACTAAAGTGACGCTGCGCCACACGACGTTCGTCCTTGTGGGGCTATGACTTAGAATTACCAGATTGATCAAAGAAACAACCACCTACCGCCCATCGAGTGATGTACGGTGCCTATAAAATTATTGCCGATGGCGATGAAATGATGCTAATTACTTCGTTTACAAATATTGAAAAAGAATCTTGACTGTTAAGTTCTTTACGTCCAGTGTCCTGTCAAGCCGGTGAAAAAAGGACTGACTCCCAGTCCCAGCAGGAGTTGCGGAACGGTTTTCAAAGTGTGTGTGTGGTGGTGGGGGGGGGGGGGGGGGGGGGTCGTCTCTATGACGGGCCGACCATGGTTCGGCCAGTGGTACGAACATTTTACATAGATCCTATAGTTGCGGAACCTGTGATAGAACGGTCAATTGGTCAGCCCGCGGAATTGTTTGTGACACCTGCGATCAGTGGTACCATGCCACATGCCAAAGCGTATTCCAGTTCTTACAATCTTCTAAGCGACACAAAACTTCAAGTGATGTAAGCTGGCATTATCCAAAATCCAAATTATAGTTCTGTAATTTTCGACCCACTGAGCATAAAAGAGCAATGCTACCTGCCTGAAAACTCAAAATCAACATCATTGTCAGACGCACTAAATACATGCAAAAGCCCTGAATTAAAGACATCAAACCATTGCATAGCTCAACTCCTAAGAGAAAAAATCTAGATAAAAATAAACCCTTATTAAGAATAATAAATGTGAACTTCCAATCAGTGAAAATGAAGGAAGATAGGATCCTAAATATGCTTGCCAGCTGCAACCCCGACGTAGTCATTGGTACAGAAACATGGCTAACAAACGACATCAGGTCATCAGAAATATTCCCTCCAGACTACAAAGTTTTTAGAAAAGACAGAACTGGAAAACACGGAGGTAGGGTACTGCTCGCTATCAAGGCACGCATTGAAAGCGAAGAAATACCAGAACTTGACACTGATTGCGAAATAATCTGGGCGAAAATAAAACTGAAAGAATCTAGAAATATCCAAATTTGTTCTTATTACAGAAATAAAGTTTCCGACGAAACAAGTCTAAAACAGTTAAAAATGTCCTTGGAGAGAGGTATAAACACAAACAACTCAATAAACTTAATTGGTGGGGACTTCAACTTCCCAGGTTGGGACTGGCGAGACACCACTCTAAAAGCTAATACCCCACACTCAAATCTACATCTTGACTTTCTTGATTTGATACAAGACCTCAGCCTTTAGAAACCAACTTGTTAAGGAACCAACGAGGAAACAAAACACCCTATAGACCTCCTACTCACAAATGAACCAAACATAGTAACAAAACTTAATGTGATCCCTGGCCTGTCTGACCATGACATTGTCTTCGCAGAATGCAACATTATTCCAGCCAGTTTGGATCAACCACCTCGCAAAATACCACAGTACAAAAAAGCAGACTGGAGTTCATTTCGAGATGATTTGCTATCTTTACACACCGATCTAGTCGATCATGATAGAGACCCGAATAAAATGTGGGAAGCATTCCATCACACCATTACCGATGGCATCTCCGAGTACATCCCGCACAAAACCCTCAATAAAAAGACTAAATTACCATGGGTCAATTTCGAACTCAAACACCTATTAAAAAAACAGGAACACCTGCATAAAATAAAGAAGAAAAACGCAGACGAAAAATCACAACTAGATTATAAAAACATAAAAAGGCTAGTCCAAAAACGCACGAGACAAGCATACTGGAACTATGTTGAAAACTTATTTAATGATTCGGAAAGTCAGAACACAGATAACACTCTGAGTAAACAAGAAAATGACAACCTATGTGAAAAGCCCCAGAAGAACAAACGCTTCTGGACCTTTATTAAACATAAGAAAAAAGATTACACAGGAGTCTCGTCTCTTAAAGTAAATGGAATCCTACATGAAAATCCACAAGATAAAGCAAAGATCCTAAATGACCAATTCCACTCTGCATTCTCTGCAAATATTACAATATCAAAGGAGCAGTTCGAAACATCAGACTACATGTCACAACCTGCAAACTATTCAACCATGCCATCACTAAACATAACTACTCCCGGAATCCAAAAGCTACTTAACCAACAAAAACCACACAAAGCCCCAGGGCCAGACAATATCCCACCAATCATCCTAAAAACACTTTCTTATGAAACAGCCCCCATCCTCAACATGATCTTCCAGAAAAGCCTTGAAACGGGCAATGTACCATCAGACTGGAAAAGTTACGCCTGTCTTAAAAAAAGGCTCTCGCTCATCACCAGGAAACTATAGACCAATATCGTTGACATGTATCTGTTGTAAAATCTTTGAACACATAATTACAAGTGCCCTCATGAAACATGGCGAAACAAATAATATCTTTTACCGCCTTCAACATGGCTTTAGAAAAGCCAGATCCTGTGAAATTCAACTACTCGATTTTGTTGATGATCTTACAGAAAACATAAAAAACAAAGTTCAAACTGATGTCATCGTTATGGACTTTGCTAAAGCATTTGACAAAGTAAATCACAGTCTTAAGTAGCAAAATTTTTAATAAAAAATGGAAATATTAAATATTTACATCTCGCACCCAAAATGACATTATTTACAACAAATGGAAATATTTACATTTCGCACCATTTGAAATGATCGCAATTCCGTTATAACTGTATGCGGAGATAAGTTATATAAAAACTAGCTATGATTTTAGATGCTAAGGATATCCAAGTACAAGGCTAAGGTATCAGACAAATTAAGAATATCTGCCGCTTGTGGTTTTATGGACAAGGTAGGCCTTCATCGGCAAGTATAGTCTGCCTTCTGATCTTTGCTGGCGTGTACGCTTCCCTGGGGGTGGACGCCCACCTCCGGGGATGGAGTGAAGGATGTGCTGAAGCCATAACGGTTATTGAATTGCCATAACGGTTACTAATATCCATAGCGGTTATTGGGGAGAAAGGTAGAGTCTGAAAGATAGTAAAAAAACTTAGAGGTAAAGCGGCAAAAGATAGAGTGGAGTAAGGAAGTATGTGCATTTGTTAAGTCTTTTCTGGATATATTTCTGTTGAGTGTGTTTTTCAGGCAAGTGTAGTCTGACGCTTAAATCGCGCACAAATGTGCTCGGACTGCTAGCACCAGTGGGATTGGTAACGTCTACCAGCGCATTTGGGATTTTTCGGTGTTGTCGTTATTTCATTTTTCTTTTTCTATTTCGATGCGTCTTCAACATAGTGAACATACTTTATTTGTGCTTACAAATAATATAAAATATAATTAAATCCTGCTTTATTTCGTGGATTTTTACGGATAACTTAAAATTCGATTAAGGTAAGTTCGTTTTTTTTATTCAAAGACTGCCTTTTATGACCATCAGCATGAAGGAAATTAAGTTCAAAAATATGTAAAAAATTTATAAAAAATTTACTAAAACCCGGGACGTTTCGGCCCGATAGGCAGGACGTTTCGGCCCGATTGGAGGCCGAAACGTCCAGGCCGAAACGTCCAGGGTCGAAACGTCCCAAGGCCGAAACGTCAGTAAACCAATTGAAACATGGACGTTTTCCGGATCCAGACACGTTTCTCGGTTTTTAATCATCAAGCTATACTTGACGACCTTCACGACAGTTCTTTGCGTGGGGAAAACAAAAATACTGAAGAAAAAACATACTAGCTGTACTGGTAAGTTTGATTTTTCAGTTCTGAAGTAAATTTTGTAAATTTTTCAAATTTCAATTTTATCTATGGTAAGTAGTTATTTCAATATCAATGTTTACCCTAAATACATACCAAATCACCCTGTTTTAATTTTAGACACTCCCCAGAAATGGACAGTAAGGGGTAACAAAAAGTCGGTTTATATTTTTGGGTTCCTTGTAGGTCAGTGAAGGGGGGAATAATCACAGGAAATGTATCAAGAACCATAGGTGTAAAAATTGGGACAAGGGGATAGGGAAAAGGGACCAAAAATCCAAATCAATAGGAGTAGCTTCCCAAGGAAAGCACAGGTACACAAAGTAGGATATACAAACATACAGGGACTAGATAATAATGGGACCAGTAGGCGGAAGCCAATGAACCTTGATACCATGAAAGTGGGTTATAGCAACATCCAGGGTCTCCACCGAAAAGTAAGTGAAATTGCTACATTGACTGAGGCAGAGGAGTTTGACGTCATGGGCGTAAGCGAAACGTGGGTAAGACACGAGGAACGGGTAGACCAAGTAAGGGGGTACGTATGGATAGGTGTAGGGCGAACGGAAGGCCAGAAAAAAGGGGGAGGGGTAGGCATGTACATTAAAGAGGATTTAAAACCGTCGCTGATCACAGACCTGGAAAACATCAGCATCCCGGCTGAGGTATCGAAAGAAATTGGATGGGTAAGGATCAGTCTGAAAAACAAAAGTATTGCCCTTGGGGTTGTGTATTGTGCGATGGAGGGAAGCAAACCCGAATGGAATGATTCGATATACTCAACACTAAGGTCCAATATCATCGAACTACAAAACAAAGGGCTCGGTATACTTCTGATGGGTGACTTTAATGGCCACATAGGTAATGATGAAGAAGGCATGGAGGGTGGGGACAATAAAGTCAACAGGAATGGAAGGAAGCTGTTGAACTTCACAAACGAGCTCGGTCTGAAGATTCTGAATAGGGATGCGAGGTGTAAGGGGAAATGGACCTGGGAGAGGAACGACAGAAAATCAATAATCGACTACATCCTCACAGATATTAATTTATGGAGGGAGGTGATAGGGGTAGAAGTGGATGACAAGGGTAAAATGGAGGTGGATAGTGACCACAACTTGATTACAGTGACAATCAGGGCCAAAACTCTAGAAAAAAGCAAAAGAAGCTCTAAGGAGATTTGGGAACTCAAAAAAGATGCTGACTGGGCGAAGTTCAATGAAAAACTGAAACCAAAGCTTGCAACCGTACCCAAGAGGGGCAGTGTCCAGAAGATGGCCGACGTCATAGTTGCGAGCCTGGTGGAGGCAGGAAAGGAAAGTGTAGGAAAGATCAGGTTGCCAACACGGGAACTTGGGTACAGAGTGAATGAAGAACTGAAAAGGGCCATAAAGGGAAGAAAAGCCAAATGTGCTGCATACAGGAGAAGTAGAAAACTTAAGGAGGCGGAAAGCAACGAGGCCACAGTTGCTAAGGAAGAATACCTCCAAGCACGAAATAAAGTAAATAAGATTAAAGACGATAATCGGAGAGTACGAAATAGCAGTCTTATTAGGACGATAAGAACGACAGGGGGGTAAAGTTCGAACGTATTTTGGAAATGGGTGAATAAACGTAACAAAGGAAGCAACCCACAGAGTATTAAAGTAGATGGCAGAGTTACAGACGAGCAAGATCAAGTCGCATCAGAACTAGTCAAGCACTGGGAAAAGGTAAACGATAAGCGATGGGGCATGGGGAGCCCACCAGAGTGTCCGAATCAAGTCGAGGAAAACCTATCGAAGTTCGTGTGCAGTGAAATTAAAACGGAGGAGGTGCGAAAGGTGATATCAAAATTAAGGGATGGAAGAGCGGGAGGAGTGGATGAAATTCCTAACGAGTTTATCAAAAAAGGGGGAGAGGAACTCGTGGAAAGCCTAACTGCCCTATTCAACCTAGCCATAGAAAATCAAGAGGTCCCAAAGGAGTGGAGAGAAAGCAAAGTGACATTTATTCACAAAAAGGGAGAAAAAGACGTTTTGGATAACTATCGAGGGATCTCTGTCAGTAGCAACATTGGAAAGGTTTTCTGTAAAGTCCTGTATGGGAGACTAGAGGAGGTGATTGAAGAGAAGGGTTTTTTTAGGAGAAATCCAGAATGGCTTCAGGAAGGGAAGGAGAGTTACTGACCATCTTTTCGCACTATCCCAAATGATAGAATCCGCGAAAGCAAAAAAGAAAAAGATGTTTATGGCCTTTTTGGATATCAAAAAGGCATACGATAGAGTATGGAGGGAAGGTATGTGGCGCAAGTTGGAGGCCATGGGCTTAGGAGGCGAGTTTGTTGGAATTATGAAAGCATTATATAAGGATGTACAGAGTGAACTTAGCCTGGGAAACATTACAATAAAACGTGTGCTTATGGAGATAGGCCTAAAACAGGGGTGTATCCTTTTGCCAATCCTGTTTGCATTTTACATCAAAGGTTTAGGAGATGAACTCCTGCGTAGCGAGGGGGGGGGGGTAGCAGTTGGGGACTTGAAGATCCCAGGGCTATTTTTTGCAGACGATATGGCTCTAGTGTCAGAAAACGAAGAGGGGCTAACGAAAATGCTGGGAATTGTTGGGAAATATGGGAGCAAATGGAGACTCGAACTTAATGAAAGCGAGAGCAAAGTTATACCTGTGGGCCGCAAAGTGGACCCCATTCGAAGGTGGAGAGTGGGTGAGTTTTGCATTCCGGAAGGGAGCAGCAAACTTCTCAGTGTAGGAGAGACAGGTGATTAAGAATATTTGGGGGTAAATATAAACATTACAGGAAGAGGCATCTACCGAAACCACACAAATAAATTGATTCTGAAGGGGAAGCGAATCCTTAACCAAATGAAACTTATAGGGAGAAACAGTTTCAATAAGGTTTTCGTAGGGAAAACCATTTGGGAAATGGTGGGGATACCAAGTATAACATACGGTACGGAAGTGGTACCCCCAAACCAGACAGCCGTAAAGAGCCTGGAAATCCTGCAGAACGATGCAGGCCGATGGATAACGGGGTCGAGTAATGCCGCAGCGCTAGAAGCAATCAGGGGTGAGCTTGGGTGGATGAGGATCAAGGACAGGATAGACCTGTTGAAACTCGGTTATCTTAATTATTTGGTAAATCTCCCCGACAGCCGATGGTGTAAAGTAATGTTCCTGAGAATTTTCAACTCAAATATCAAAACGGGGTGGATGGTCCAAGTGAGGGAGCTAGTAGAGAACTACTCATTGGAGATCTCGGACCTGGGCGTTGGGGCAAACCAGGGTAAAACAATCGTCAGAGAAAGGATCATGGCGGATTGTAACCGTAATTGGCGAGAGGGAGTCAAATCAAAGTGGTCTGTGGGTTGCCTGCGTGATAAAGAGAAGCCAGATTTTGAAGAGTACCTTGATGGCACCTTTGGGGGGTCACTGTTGTTCAAGCTGAGGTCGCGATCCCTGGAGCTGAGGGGAAAAATTGGGAAAGACGGTGAAAGGGAGTGCCAGATGTGTAACTTGGGCATGGTGGAGACCCTGGAACACTTTCTTCTAGAATGCCCAAAGTATCAGTCTAAAAGAATGATTTTCACTGGGAGTATAATGGGGAAGTGGGATGGGAGAATGAAGGACATGTGGTTGGGGGAGACTCAAAGGAGAGGGTTAATATGCTAATCGGAGAGATTGGGAAGAATGGGACAAGGGATGTCATCAAGCAGTTCGTTTTCGAGTGTTGGGAGGAGAGGAGAAGCGTGGGAATAGGGAGGCAGTTGGGAGTACAGGGGTAACCATGGCCTTCTCGTCCGAGAACCACGACAAATCAGCGGCTGGCCAAAGTGTTATTATTATGTGGGAATGGGAAATGGACTCTTCGCTCAGGAAGAGTCCAGGATTCCCTTGTCATAGGGGCATGTTGGAACACCACGTTCGTGTTTTCCAACATGCCCCGGGAGATCGTTCGTATGTTTTGGATGGGGTTATATAGCGTTCTGAGTTTACTGGAAAACAATAATGACATTACATTTATCCAAATAACGTTTTTATTACATTTTACCGCTTGGTTTATAAATTACAATATCTTTCAATTTGTTTTTCAGACACACAGAATGGAAATATATCAGAGGGAAAGCACAAAAGGTTCGACACAGGCCGATATAATGCTCAGAGCTCAGCAGCAAGGACTGTTGTTAATGCAATGCCACGCAGAACAGTGGCAAACGATTTGGGAATCCCCCATGTAACTTTAAGGAGATATGTTATCAAATTAAAAGAGAATAACGGGAACGCGAAAGCCAGAAACACGAATACCGAGTCATTAACAGCGGGGGCTCAGGGTTCATAATCTCTGTGTGTGTGTGTGGGGGGGGGGGGGGGCTCTCCATTCGTATAGTCTGGACCCCCCAACGGTAACGTTGGGGTGGGGGGTCGAGACTATACGAATGGAGGAGGCCTTGGTCAAGCTTTAGGGTTGGGGGGTGGGGGTCTTTCTCGCGGAAGATTTAGAAAACTATGCACAAATACTAACGATAGGTTATCTTTAAAGACTCAATAAAGTGAATAAACATATATTGTATATATACTGGGACATATGGTGATTTAACTTAAGTAACAGCGACAAAATTCCTTTTCGCGTAACTACAACTTTTTATTTTTCGCTTTAAAAACATAGCTTAGTCCCCCTTATTGGAACGAGCTCGATGAGTTCGTTCTAATGAGGGTCTTAACCTATGTTTCTTGAGCAAAAAATGAAAAACGAAACAAAATATGAATTGCAATTTTTATATCGCAGGCCTTTTCACCGTTACGTTAGGTGAAGGATAAGTTTTATTAATTTGGACGCCTGGGGGATCTCCCCGGGAAAATTTTGAAATAGGCGATGGAAATGGTGCAGTTTAAGGCCTTCGAGTGATACCTTCAGTTGTATCCACGGTCTGGGTTGAGTCAATTTGGGGAGGGGTGCTGGATGGATTTTGGAGCCTGTGCCCCCAGACCCCCATGGCTCCGCCATTGGTTATCAACTTCCTTCACTCTGAGGTCTTTTGTATGTACATAATTTAATTTTGTGTGATAAAAGCAGTGTTTGACCATGTGTTTAAATATTTTTGCATTTGTTCCAATATACCCCATATAGTGGTCCAACTTGCCCCGTGTGCGGGGTAAGTTGGAACAGTTAGTGAATTTACAGTACCGATGTGTTGCATGAAATCCTTCGAACATTCAATTATTTTAAAGTCTTTATTGTACGACGCACTCAACGCACTTTTAATTAAATAAAACGTTTAAAGTTTGGAACAGAGTATCAGCCACTGACGGTGAAAATATGTCAGACTGTTCCAATATGCTCCGGTCTCCCCTATGCTTTACCAGACTCTTTTAACAGCAATTATACTGTCTGTTGATTATCTTGTCAGGGGGTGGATTTGGTACTTGTATGTCTGTAAGATTACGATCTATTTCATTTAACCGAGTTTTTTAACAGACCGTTTCCATTTTAGCGTTTGCTACCACTTACTACCCCAAAATGATCCGAAATCCATCGAAACTGAACCAGTACGAGAGAAACATAGCTGGCAAAAATATGTGGGAGGCTCTGGATCCGCCCCTTGTTTCACCAGTCATTAGTTGTGTTAAAATATATGCACACAAAAAACATGGCCCGGCAAAAAAAGGTGGGGGAGGGAGACGCTGTTCCCTGACGACTAAAAAGGGTTTCCATAACCAGAGGCGTTTCACAAAAAGTGACACCATGGGACGTGGCCATTGGATATTGAGGTGATGAGAATCTCCAGTTGATAGGCTCTTATACTCTACTGGAGTATACTCCGGGACAAAGGAACATGGTCAGGTAGAAGAAAACTATTCATAGATAGATAGAATCAGAGAATTCTGAAAGAATTCGAAATAGTACAACTTGTCGGGTTGTTTGTGGTAATTCTACGAATCGGGAAATAACTCCTATTTAATCGAACACACATACCCCTGTCCTATAAGAAGGTTTTAGGTCGCATAGTAATCACGTGCTACCATAGAAACCAAGATGGCGGCCTCCAGTATACAAAATGGACGACGAAAACACGTATTACCATAACAACATGCGCTGAGCATGCACACTAACACCACGTATCACTATGGGGATGATGTCACAAGATGGCCGCTCACGTGGGTTACCACGACAACACAACATGGCACCACTGGGTTACGTGACATGACGTCACTTCTGTGGTCCCTTACTGAGGTCCCCCAAACTAGAGGTGAAACATACAAGACATGCTAC
Organism: Pictodentalium vernedei; assembly: GCA_031216915.1. NCBI lineage: Eukaryota > Metazoa > Mollusca > Scaphopoda > Dentaliida > Dentaliidae > Pictodentalium > Pictodentalium vernedei. The sequence goes on along the minus strand of CM062289.1, from coordinate 381,856,086 downwards.
TAACCTCCTATAACCGAAACTATACTGAACCACGCACGCCACTCGGCCCCTAATTGGTCTAATTCATTTAAAGGGTCACTTTCAGCATCAATGCTTATGGTCGCAACATTGATAGGGTGTCGAAGTTTACCTGATCGTTTGTAGCTACCTGGTATGCTGTCCACTTTTAATGAATTCCACAATAGGTGTTCGTTATCGGGTCATATTTTACAAGTAACGCACAAATTGTTTGCCACAGTAACAAGCACTACTGCACTTCCCGGGGTACCAAGGGGGGGGGGGGGGGGGGGGAAACCTGAAAAAAGGATCTTGATGTAATTGATTTGAAAATCCAACGTGATGATAGAACATTTGGGCGTCTCCACTGCCAGTAATTTTATAGACTATACAATATAATAATAATACTTTATTTTCTCAACCATAATACAAGAAAAGGTATGGCAGTAAGAAAAACGAAAACAAATACGTTTGAACATATAAGTCGCAGGTCGATAGATGAGAATAAACTAAACGTCCAATGCTGGGCCAATACACCTCTTTTTCGGTTTTTTTTTAATTGTTAATTTTTTTTAAATGTTTTTAATTTTTAAAAAATGTTCTTTCTCTCTCTCTCTCTCTCTCTCTCTCTCTCTCTCTCTCTCTCTCGCTCTCTCTCTTTCTCCCAATAACCGTTACGGAATTATAATAACCGCTATGGATATTTAGTAACCGTATGGATTCTGATCATCCTTCACTCCATCGGCATCCCCAGAGGTGGTCACCCACCTCCGAGGAGGCGAGCGTTTGTCCTGCGTCCCCCTCCTGACCTTTTTGTAAACGCCTCAAGTGCGCACCCAGACCCCGGTCAAATAGGTTAACATGCAGGCCTGCCCCCGAACCAGGGAAGTTCGGCTTTCTTTTTTGGTGGACCCCGGAAGGGGTCGCTCGCTAATTGTATACATGTCTCGATTTACTCCAGTGAATAAAGCCTTCTTGCAAAAGACAACTCAACATAGTCAGAGGCAGACTATTCTTACTAATGAAGGCGGCAGAAACAATACCTAAAAAGCGGCAGACTATACTTGCCTTAAAAAGACACATCATCACCCTCGGAGAGAGGTAGTATCTTTGTCCTTAGGGTGCCTGTCACATTGGTCCTCACCCGAGGGAGAATAACATCTCAACCAGACCACCAACTCTCCCTTGGCCTTTCCACGTCTATTGCTTCCTGTCATGGTCGGCATCTGTGAAGAAATTCATCTAAATACCTCAAAGAAGGGTCGAAAGGGACTTGCCCCAAACTGTCCCTGCGCGTCTTTGGCGCGCGAAACCATTCGTTTATTCGTCACACACACACACACACACACACACACACACACACACACACACACACACCACACCACACACACACACACACACACACACACCCACACACACACACACACACACGCACCTAACGCCATTCTGTGTTTGGGAGACATTTTTCTGTCATAAGTTTTATATTAATAAAAAAAAAGAACGCATATCAATTTGGAAACACCAGGTCGTTTTATTAATTGCACGTTGTAATGCAAAATTTCCGCTCCACAACTTTCATCTCTTTAACCCTTTACCTAACGTAACGGCCAAAACCGGCCAGCGCTATTCTCAAAAATCGCCAATTAATTTTCATTATTTTTTCATTTTTTGTCTCAAAAACATAGGTTATGACCCCTCGTTGGAACGAGCTCGTTCCAACGAGGGGTCATAACCTATGTTTTTGAGACAAAAAATGAAAAAAATTAGTTATTCAAGAATTATTTTTGCAAGTGTCTTCTGCTTTTCAGGTTAGGTAAAGGGTTAAAATCATAAATACGGAAATTCAGACAGAGCGTAACGCATGTTTTAATTATGATATGTTTAGTAAATTTCACCGCATACAAAGTGCAACTGTGAAAAGTTTCAACATATTTTACTCTCTTTCGGTGGCGATGTACATTTTCAAAGGACCATCAGGGGAGGTATGTGGATTCGAGTTTGCCCACATCAAGAGAGATAATATGGAATCACAATGTCCCCAATCGTTGATGCGCAATCGATACATTATTATTGAATGCAATTCAGTTTACATACATCAATGTTGGGGTATTTTTTAGTATGCCTAATTTTCATTATGCACATTATTTGAAATGGCACTTACAATATTATCGTGACCCCAGAAAATAAAGGCACCATAAGTGCTAAGTATCGTCTTGATGTAATCCTTTCAATAATATCATGTTTTTAAGAATGTGAGCGTGTGTTGATGGAAGAATATTTGCTAAAAGCAACTTCAAGGTTGCATTCATCTATTGAATGGGTTCAAATAAAAAACGGTGCTCCTCAACTCAGCGTAATCCCTGCCTCCCCTTAGATCTTGTTGGTTTTTAGTTTCAGGTTACCCCCCAAAAGTCTTTCAGTTTCATTCTAAAAAACATCACTGGACTCTAAAGTGCCACCGCATCATAGTGTGTGAATACATGAGTATTAGTGTTTGTGTGTCCGGTTTGTCGTGACTGGGTCCATGTACACCAAGATACACCAAAGCACAAATGTTAAATGGGGACCTTCCATAACCTGGGACGTGCCCACTTTTAAAAATGCTGAAATCTTAGTCTCCCAAGTAGCACTTAAGTGCCCCACCTACCATAAAATATCAAGCCTGGACAAAAAAACAAAACAAAACAAAATGGCTACAAAGAACCAATGGAAATTATCGTGGCGATTATACATGTTCATAACCATATACAGAGGGGCCCGTTTATTAGTAGAAAAGAGAGATGAAGTTTCTCAAAAATTATCGTGATTGTACAGTAATAAAAGGGCATCCGCGCACAGATATATGTCAGTGATGACCCATGCACGGTTCACCTTAGTCGCAAGGTAGGAATACCACACACAAAGCTATGTTTAGGCTTAAAGGTAGAAACACACCGGGCACGAGCGAGCGAACAAATTTTGCCACTGAATTCGCGTCGTCGACAAATGAAATTTTCGCTCAGAAAATAGGACATAGTTGTGAAGAGTTTGACCACACCGAGAGCGAGTTTCTTAGGCTGTTCGAAGAAAATACATCGTGTTCTAATTTTGTCGCCGACAAATCCATACAGCCATGGCGGAGTCAACAGACAAGTTGATATACGACCGCCTTACCAACTGAGATACCCCCCCCCCCCCCCCCGCATTCCTGTAATCAACAACAGGGATGACCCCGGGGGTATACACCTTGGGATATACTCTTGGGGGCACATGCATTAGTAGCATAAGGATTGAAATCTCCATCGCAATGTCAATATTTATTTATTTTATCGACATAATCAGCCTGAGTCACAGGTAACTCACAACGCCAACGCAACTTCATCCTGCCATGAAACAGACCCATCTTCGCTGTTCAAAAACTCAGTAAATTTCTCCCTAACAGCCACATAGCGCTAACTGTCGGTCGGTTCCCTCCTTGTCGATTTACGGATAACAATCCCTCTGGGAGATCAAGGTCCACATCAGAATCCGTTGTGTTCCAGTTTTTTTGCTTGCTGTAGAAAGTTATGCAATACGATACATGCTTTCACAATCGCGTCAACATTTGTGACATCAAGGTTGATCTTTCTATGGAATATCCTCCATCTTTGAGCCAAAAGCCCGAAAGCATTCTCGACAACCCTTCTTGCTCTCGATAGTCGATAATTGAATATTTTCCTATCTTTTGTGAGACCTCGCCCTGGATATGGTCTCATCACGTTCCGATTCAGAGGGAATGCTTCATCTACTACGAAAACATACTGCAAGGCCTCCCGAATATCATCTTCAATTCGAGTGTCTGCTGGTATCTCCAATGAATCGTTCCTCAGCGCCTTTCCCAAAGCTGACTTCTCGAAAACTCCACCGTCGCTGTCTCTTCCACATGACTCTATATCAACCAATATCTTACCTCCTACAAGTATCTGGAAATTTCATTGGTTCAAAGACGTCACATGCAGACTGCATATAAAACCATATACTGCCCATCAACATCAATATACGCTGTCAGCTATGGGTAATCTCCCCTTTGTTCATTGATTATTCAAAATGGCGGCAGCCGATAAACGCTTCAAATTGAAAGATTGAGAGTTGGAAGCCCATATTTGGTCTGAAGTGCTGGTTAGGCAACTTAAAAGGCTTCATATTCTATGGATTTGTGTCATGTTACCTTCGAAATGAAACTGTTTGGTATGTATGAATTTGCATTGTTACAATTTATGGGAGAGTGTCTGTCACTCTCCCATAATTTGTAACAAGGCAAAGACACGTGAACACATTGTGAGAATTCTCTCATTTAATTTTGATCGCTGTTGTTATTAGTTCTGTGCATCGATGCAGCAGTCGGTAAGATATATTCGTTACACAGTTTGTTGGTGGCCTAATATGGTATATATGGTGTCAGTTAATTCCATATTGGACTCGAGTTTTATATGGATTTAACTGACACCATATATGTCATATTAGGCCACCAACAAACCGTGTAACTAATAATAAAAACCCATATGAATCTGTAATTAGCGTCCACCAGAGCTTGTAAAACAATCGAGAAAAATCTTTTATAGTTAGAAAAGGAGAACCCCGAGTTGGGCGGTAATTGTATCATCTCATATTTCCCATCGATGGGACCGATGCAATTTGGGAAATCCCATGTCTCCTCAAAATTCAGCTGCAATTTCTTTCCACTTGGATTCGTTTGGTGTCCCTAATTGCGCACATCAATCACTATTACCGGTACTCTCACCGTTGCACTTCTAACTCTGTAACTGAATGACAAACTTATAAACGAATTTCCAGTTGCCAGATACCACAAACACAATGCTAACCTTTCTCCTGAGACGATAGCGGGCCGGTAATTGGAGTCTCTTTTCTCTATAACAGGATCTAGTTTTTGGAATAAAAAATCGAACCCTGAACATTCATTCGGAAATACTGTTGAAATCTCTCTGGGTCTTTTCGTAATTCTTGGACCAGACGATGATAGTCGTCCAAAATGTTCCGCTGTTGAAATACAGGATGAACTCAGTGTTTTCTTGCGGTCTCGTGCCTATTCTTCACAAGCAGCAAGATCCATAGAGCTAAAAAAATTCTTTTTCCACCTGCACATTTTTCCACGTCCTCCCATAGCCATGGCGAACAATAAATTGACGCTTGTCATAAAATCCATCACGTTATCCCGGAATATTCTCCCGTGCTCGGTATGGTTACAAAATTCGTACGCCTGTAAAATATTCGCGTCGCCGTAAAATATCTCGCTACGAATCATTCGTTCGCTCGCGCCCGGTGTGTTTCTACCTTAACGCACCTCCACATTCAGAAAAATGCTCATGTTGGCTGCACATTTAACAAAGTTGAACACCGGTCCGAAAGAATCTAAAAAGGGGATACTCTGCTAACAGCAACCTGATCGTTGCATTCGTCACTTGATCGGGTCCGAACAAACAGCGGTTTTCTTCAACTCTGTAATCCCTGCCGACATGTGGATAACATTGAGTTTAGGCTCAACTGTACAAAGTCGTTCAGTCTCAAAACAATTACTTGTCTCTCAAATACCACTTGCTATATAGTGTGTGTGTTTATATATCTCTGTGTGTGGACGGTTTGTCACCAGCGGGACACATCAATAAGTTGAATGCAGAATTTCCATATTTTTTGTTAATCCTGAACATCTACTCTCATGTGTCGTGCTAACCATAAAACATTATCAAAATTTGTTGATTGGAAAGGCCTCCAAATAACGAGTGTGAAATACCGCGACGATGCACGCTGGAGCTCGTTTACAGGGAGAAAAAGAGGCTGCAGTTGGTCATTGGCAAGAGCACCAGGCGGATGGCATAGAGGTGGTGGAATCGAATTTGCCGCGTTGTGCCTGTGCAATACACGTAGCCGCAGTTGAGTCATCTAGTGCTCGGCATCGCTGTTTGCTATGGCGTATTGCATACTCGCGCTAACGCTGTTTCTGTGGCGTGGGTAAGCTGATACGTTTGGCGGTTACTCGCCGCAGCTCGGTGGTTCAGTTCGCCTATTCTGGCTTCGTCCACCTGTAAAACTACTCTACACGGTATAACTTCAGTTGTCAAAGCCTTTCATTCTGAAACAAAAGTATTCAATTTTCAAAATGATACGCAGGAGACCCGTTGTAGTGCAGATTCCGTTCGTCTTTCGGCTCATCTAAAAAAAACTATTTCGTTCTCAAAATCATCGATGGTCTTTAAAACACCACCCGCTGCATAATGTGTGTATATGTTTGTGTATGTGATTAAGAATGGCCCTAAAGACGGCCCAGTGGGAACTATCTGAATGAATGAATGAAAGGTTTTAGCGCGCCGAAGGCGCGCAGGGACGATGTGAGATTTACAAATCCCTTGCGACCCGGTTAACCTTATTTTATTTCACTTGGATCACACAGGCCTAGCTTTCCTATTGCCTCAAATGGGGTCTGCGGGGTTATGCACGCGGTTAGAATTTCCCGGCAGTTTACGTTGGCGTGATAGATTGTCAATAATCGATCCCCCAACGCCATTAAGACTGTTAGAGAGTGGGCTCTATCCGGTTCTAGCTTGGCGATGGTAGAGGTTTGAGTCCCACCGTGGTGGCGAGCCAGAATATAATGTTGTGCGATGGCAAATTTAAGGGAAGAAGAGAAAAGAAAACCAAACAGCAACGCCGGTTTGGTAGCGGCCCCGGTATATGACCATAGCGGTTAAAAAAAATAGGATGCCGTATGTGATTATGAGGTATCTGGTTATCCTTCGGGAACTATCTGGGGGATAAGCACGTGCATTATATATGTGTACATAACCACACGCTAAAAACTAAAGTGTTAAAAACTACACTTGAAGTGCTGTATTTAACACTTACTGAGTGCTGAACTAGCACTTTGTTCAAGTGTAGATATCCCAGAACTTGACAGGTGTGACAATAATACCACTTGACAAGTGTAATGTCGCGACACTTAAAAGGAAACAAAAGGACACAACGCAGATGATGTGGATCAGACTCGAACTCTCTAGCCTGATCCACATCATCTGCGTTGTGTCCTTTTAATTATGTACCCACCAAGCGCAAATCAAATTATGGACGATTCCGGAAGAACCACCAATGCTAGACACATGGGAAGTGCCATCCATTCAAATTTCAGATGTCTGACGATTGTAATGTCTAAGTGCTTAAAGCATTGCACTTTGAGTGTTAAAATCAAACCCTAAGAGTTAGAATGGGTTTAACACCTTGAAAGTGTCAGTTTTAACACTTTAGTTTTTAGTGTGCATATTCATACGGATCCGTTTATTAATAGAAAAGGTTGGGGCTCATTTGATTAGAACGCCAGACTGATGATCAATAGGTCATAGGTTCGAGAGATGCGCGTTGTGTTTCTGGGCAAGCCACATGAGCCCAATAGCCGATGTGGGGCCCAGCTTTGCTCTTTGCTAAGGCGTATGGTATGCTGATGGTACAAATGCTTTCAACCAATGCAGACATTGCTTGTGTCCGGTGAGTACTTTGAAGAGGATGACAGTTACTCCTCGCTCAAAAAGGCTCTTCGTTATTAAAAACATTACTTGTCTCTACACTACCATCGTTACACATACACGCTAAAAACTAAAGTGTTAAAAATTACACTTGAAGTGCTGTATTTAACACTTACTAAGTGCTGAACTAGCACTTTGTTCAAGTGTAGATATCCCAGAACTTGACAGGTGTTGACAATTATACCACTTGACAAGTGTAATGTCGCGACACTTAAGAGGAAACAAGCAGATGACGCGGATCAGGCTCGAACTCTCGAGCCTGATCCGCGTCATCTGCGTTGTGTCCTTTTAATTATGTACCCACCAAGCGCAAAACAAATTATGGACGATTCTGGAAGAACCACCAATGCTAGACACATGGGAAGTGTCATCCATTCAAGTTTCAGATGTCTGACGATTGTAATGTCTGAGTGCTTAAAGAATTGCACTTTGAGTGTTATAATCAAACCCTAAGAGATAGAATGGGTTTAACACCTTGAAAGTGTCAGTTTTAACACTTTAGTGTTTAGTGTGTATATCTGTCTACGAACGTATGTGTAAGTATGTTGTTGGGGGGGGGGGGGGGGGGGGGCTGCTCCACCTTCGGGCCTCCTCCGCAACTACAAATGACCAAGCGCGATAGCTATCAATCGACACAGATCATCTCATCGGTCCATGCGAGGCTTTTCTAGAGAACAACGAGGGGAGCCTTGTCATAAGCTGCCACAGCAAATTGAAACAATATGCAAATAATAAGCATGCCGGTGCTAGCGAGCTAATTATATCTACAATTTTATATATCGTATAGCTGAGTGCGCCGTAGTCTCCAAGAGCGATTCACAGTGAGTAAAGGTTGGAAAAGTTTAACAACTGTAGTGGAATGAAAACAACTGTACATTTTAATTTTGCTCAATATTTTGTTACAGCTCAGGAAATTGAATGAACACTGATACGTGTTTTGACTTACTTGTAGTTGTGTGCTTGTAAGTCAGAACGACTGGTTTAATTAAGCCGCTGCATTGTGGTGTAACAGTTGGCTCAAAATGTCCACCAATACTTGCGTTGTTTCCTTTTAAGCTTCGCGACATTACACTTGTCAAGTGGTATAATTGTCAACACCTGTCAAGTTCTGGGATATCTACACTTGAACAAAGTGCTAGTTCAGCACTTAGTAAGTGTTAAATACAGCACTTCAGGTGTAGTTTTTAACACTTTAGTTTTTAGCATGTATGTGTAACGAATGGTAGTGTAGAGACAAGTAATGTTTTTAATAACGAAGAGCCTTTTTGAGCGAGGAGTAACTGTCATACTCTTCAAAGTACTCACCGGACACAAGCAATGTCTGCATTGGTTGAATGCATTTGTACCATCAGCATACCATACGCATTAGCAAAGAGCAAAGCTGGGCTCATGTGGCTTGCCCAGAAACACAACGCGCATCTCTCGAACCTATGACCTCTTGATCATCAGTCTGGCGTTCTAATCAAATGAGCCCCAACCTTTTCTATTAATAAACGGATCCGTATGAATATGCACACTAAAAACTAAAGTGTTAAAACTGACACTTTCAAGGTGTTAAACCCATTCTAACTCTTAGGGTTTGATTTTAACACTCAAAGTGCAATGCTTTAAGCACTTAGACATTACAATCGTCAGACATCTGAAACTTGAATGGATGGCACTTCCCATGTGTCTAGCATTCGTGGTTCTTCCAGTATCGTCCATAATTTGATTTGCGCTTGGTGGGTACATAATTAAAAGGACACAACGCAGATGATGCGGATCAGGCTCGAGAGTCCGAGCCTGATCCGCGTCATCTGCGTTGTTTCCTTTTAAGTGTCGCGACATTACACTTGTCAAGTGGTATTATTGTAACAGCCGTCAAGTTCAGGGATATCTACACTTGAACAAAGTGCTAGTTCAGCACTTAGTAAGTGTTAAATACAGCACTTCAAGTGTAGTTTTTAACACTTTAGTTTTTAGCGTGTGGTTATGTACACATATATAATGCACGTGCTTATCCCCCAGATAGTTCCCGAAGGATAACCAGATACCTCATAATCACATACGGCATCCTATCTCCCAGAAGGCTTGATGGATGACTCCCGGTTTTTCAAACTAAACTGTTGGAGCTTTCTCCATTCCTTTTTTTAACCGCTATGGTCATATACCGGGGCCGCTACCAAACCGGCGTTGCTGTTTGGTTTTCTTTTCTCTTCTTCCCTTAAATTTGCCATCGCACAACATTATATTCTGGCTCGCCACCACGGTGGGACTCAAACCTCTACCATCGCCAAGCTAGAACCGAATAGAGCCCACTCTCCAACAGTCTTAATGGCGTTGGGGAATTGGTTATTGACAATCTATTACGCCAACGTAAACTGCCGGGAAATTCTAACCGCGTGCATAACCCCGCAGACAGCATTTGAGGCAATAGGAAAGCTAGGCCTGTGTGATCCAAGTGAAATAAAATAAGGTTAACCGGGTCGCAAGGGATTTGTAAATCTCACATCGTCCCTGCGCGCCTTCGGCGCGCTAAAACCTTTCATTCATTCATTCAGATAGTTCCCACTGGGCCGTCTTTAGGGCCATTCTTAATCACATACACAAACATATACACACATTATGCAGCGGGTGATGTTTTAAAGACCATCGATGATTTTGAGAACGAAATAGTTTTTTTAGATGAGCCGAAAGACGAACGGAATCTGCACTACAACGGGTCTCCTGCGTATCATTTTGAAAATTGAATACTTTTGTTTCAGAATGAAAGGCTTTGACAACTGAAGTTATACCGTGTAGAGTAGTTTTACAGGTGGACGAAGCCAGAATAGGCGAACTGAACCACCGAGCTGCGGCGAGTAACCGCCAAACGTATCAGCTTACCCACGCCACAGAAACAGCGTTAGCGCGAGTATGCAATACGCCATAGCAAACAGCGATGCCGAGCACTAGATGACTCAACTGCGGTTACGTGTATTGCACAGGCACAACGCGGCAAATTCGATTCCACCACCTCTCTGCCATCCGTCCTACATAATTATCCGTCGGTACGGATCCGTATGAATATGCACACTAAAAACTAAAGTGTTAAAACTGACACTTTCAAGGTGTTAAACCCATTCTAACTCTTAGGGTTTGATTTTAACACTCAAAGTGCAATGCTTTAAGCACTTAGACATTACAATCGTCAGACATCTGAAACTTGAATGGATGGCACTTCCCATGTGTCTAGCATTCGTGGTTCTTCCAGTATCGTCCATAATTTGATTTGCGCTTGGTGGGTACATAATTAAAAGGACACAACGCAGATGACGCGGATCAGGCTCGAGAGTTCGAGCCTGATCCGCGTCATCTGCGTTGTTTCCTTTTAAGTGTCGCGACATTACACTTGTCAAGTGGTATTATTGTAACACCTGTCAAGATCTGGGATATTTACACTTGTACAAAGTGCTAGTTCAGCACTTAGTAAGTGTTAAATGCAGAACTTCAAGTGTAGTTTTTAACACTTTCGTTTTTTAGCGTGCAGTGGCGTAGCCAACCCAAAGCAAGTGGGGGGACAAACTCGCAGAGCTTGGCTTAGTTCCATTTTTATAGGGGGGGGGGGGGGGTGCAGGAAAAGCTTTTCCAAGCCTTCATATCTTAGAATTTTGCGTCCCTGACGTTTTAAACTAGATAACCAAGGTTACAATAATCAGGGTTTCCACTAGAGGGAAATAAATGTGTCCGATATGGGACGGCTATGGGTCGTCGATTGGGGGGGGGGGGGGGGGTTGAACCCTGGAGTTGAAAATTGTTCTACTCGGCCCGTGGTAGAAAATTTTTTAATTCCAGGGTTCAAAACCCCCATCGACGTGCATCTGAGCGGGGTATTTTGAGGTTTTTCATGTAATGACGACTGTCTACCTTTTCACTGACACAGATATTACGACAAGCAATCTACAACCTAACCCCCATGGACCTTACCCCCCCCTCCCCCCCCCCCCCCCACACACACGATTTTTATGCCATTTTTGGACATATTTCGAGGACCAACTTTGAAGGAAAGTGGGGGGGGGGGGGGGGTGCGTCCCCCCAAGTGGCCACGCCGCTGGTTTAAGTGCAAATTATTCGGGAAAATTTCAGTTCATACGTATTTTCTGTTGAGCCATGTGTGTCGCGTACCTACATCGACAGAACTTTGCTTTCGCATAAAACTGAAAATAAAGTACGAACACTTCAATCAACTTCACTATTGAATAATAACATATCGTACCGACAATAAAAATATTCAGACTGAGGTCAGTTGTTATTGCACGTTGAAAAGCGTTGAAAAACGGAATTGACTTGGAGATCTAAGAGTGATTTTTATCTTTAAATGGTCTTTCAAATACAGAACCAGCAAATGTTTTAGTCAAGTGAAACAAGTAGCGATGCTTGGATTCGAACCCTCGACCATAAAGTTATCTTTATCATAATGCATTCACCTCAACCGATTTCTCAATCGAGGGACATACAATCATTTGGGAAAATAAAAAACATCATTTATAGCTGTCCGAATTGATTATTGTGCATGACACAAATTGAGCATCTCTGGTTCAAAATCCGGGCTCTTTATCTACAGCTGACTGTTCAAAGGTTATTTTCGAATTGATTATTGTGGCAAAAATCTGCACAAATTAAGCATGTCTGGTTAAAAACCGGACCCCTTTATCTACAGTTGACTGTTCAAAGGTTATTTCTGGTGAAACATTGTGAAGTCATTGTCCGCTTTTTCAAGCAAAGGTCAACTCACTGAAAACCTGACCTGTTTTTTTACGACTGGTGTTTGAAATGAAGGATGATTTCATGTGCCTTGCAGTTGAAGGCAGTTTGGAGCTGGCTCTGTGATAATATTAAATAGATGTGAAAGTACGGACAAATCAGTTTGACCTCATCATTAAAACAATTTAACCCTTTACCCAACGTAACGGCCAAAACCGGCCAGCGCTATTCTCAAAAATCGTCAATTAATTTTCAAAATATTTTCATTTTTTGTCTCAAAAACATAGGTTATGACCCCTCGTTGGAACGAGCTCGGCGAGCTCGTTCCAACGAGGGGTCATAACCTATGTTTTTGAGACAAAAAATGAAAAAAAAATAATTATTCAAGAATTTTTTGCAAGTTTTATGTTAGGTAAAGGGTTAAAATCTATCGTGAAAAAATCATTGTGTGAGATTCGAACCCACATTGGTAGGCTCAGAAGCATTCTCACCAACGAAACGAAACAATTCGACTATGAGGTAAACCCAGAGCAGTTGAAAAATAAAGTAGTTATTTATTTATAGGGTAGATTTGAACCTTCACCCCAATTGGTTGGTAGTTACAGATTACGAACGCCGCAGGCCACCAGGGACGCCGCGAAGGTGATCGATTGGGGGAGGGGGTGGGCGGGGTGTAAACCCGATTTGCCCCTTCTGTGATGGTTCAAGTCTCAATTGATTAATATGCCAACTACATCATTAATTAAGGCATGACTTCTTCGAAGTCATGCCTTGATGGTATTGTTGGAATATTAGTCAGACAGAATTATAGTTAAGAAACTGAAGACTTCCTTGGAGATTTATTAGTACAGAAATAAAAGCTGCGTGTGGTTGCAAGCCAGAAAATAAGAAGACTGTCATCTGCAAAATGAGATTCCCAGAGGGAGAATTTAGTGATGCTACCCTGCACAGCAGGATAGCATCACTAAATTTACCATCACTAATAAATTTACCCTCTGTGAACCTCAATCTCAGTCCCATTCAGGGTCTCAAAACTAAACAGAAAGAGGTACCCAGAAGATAAATTGGCCCATTGTATGGGATATCATCATCAAATTCACCCTCTGGGAACCTTTCTGCCAATGTCAGATTGCTTATTTTCAGGCCTGTGTGGTTGTCGTAACGGAATGTCTCATTTAATTAACACGTGATGTATGGGTATTCCAAAGTGGTCATGCTGGCCCCAATCAGCTCGAATTGAGTAGTACAGACAGGCACGTAGCCAGGATATCAAAATTAGGGGGGGGGGGGGGCAAGAGTAATATCTAGGGTGAGGGGTGCATACAGAATATGATTCACTGCATCATCCGAACCTCGCAGCGGCAAGATGGGAGCGAACACAAGAGTGAGTGTCCCCTTTTCGTTGGAGGGGGTCCGGGGTCCGAAGAATTTTGAAATTCGAGACAAAAATACCACAATTTCCTTGACTCTGAGTCCGTTTGTGTCCATAATTTATAAGTTGTGAACAACATGAATAATTAGACCACATTGTGGCCTAACAAGTTGTGAAAGGCGTCAATAATTAGATATTGCTAGATCTTAAAATTTCTTGCCTAATGTTCTTTATATGGGTTAACGTGGGAGGGGGCATGCCTGAAATTGGGTGTGGGGTGTGTGTGTGGGGTGGGTGGGTGTGCCCCCTCAGCCACCCCCAGTGGCGGTGCCATGGAGGGGTATATGGGGGTACTTACCCCTCCACTTTTTTCGCCCAGCGTAGTAAAACAATACTATCATTTTAATTTTTGTTGTATTGAATGTTGCGGTGTAATGGTCGGTATGCTTAATCCCATATTCCCAAGTGCACTAAATCAGAGAAGTTTTGAAATTATGTTTGCCCCCCCCCCCCCCCGTCCCCCCACACACACGCTAGCTGCAAACAACAAACATGAGTCGAGGGTCCAAATTGCAACAAGGCATGCCGCGTTTAAACGGACTGAAACATAGTGCTGAAGAGTATTCGACGAATGCTAGAATCGAGAGCGTGCAAGGCATCTGTTTGGAATTCAGCCTACAGCAATTTTAAAAAATAAATAAAATTTAATATTTTAGAAAAATTCTCAAAGGTATAACGAACTCAAGGAAATCATGCAAATATGAATATCATTGGAACCGGCTTGTTCAGCCGGTTCCAATGATATCCATATTCGCATGATTTTGTTGCAAAACAGTTAAAAATATTCTCAACTTAGGGAGAGGACCCCTCCCCCCTCCCGAAACCCACCCCAGCTCGGCGCTGCACAATCCTCAACTGTACCCCCTCACTTTTGTAACTCTGGCGCCGCCACTGCCCCCCCCCCCCCCACCCCTTGAAACTTGAATGGATGGCACTTACCATGTGTCTAGCGCCGTGTCTAGCATTGGTGGTTCTTCCAGAATCGTCCATAATTCGATTTGCGCTTGGTGGGTACATAATTAAAAGGACACAACGCAGATGACGCGGATCGGGCTCGAGAGTTCGAGCCTGATCCGCGTCATCTGCGTTGTTTCCTTTTAAGTGTCGCGACATTACACTTGTCAAGTGGTATTATTGTAACACCTGTCAAGTTCTGGGATATCTACACTTGAACAAAGTGCTAGTTCAGCACTTAGTAAGTGTTAAATGCAGCACTTCAAGTGTAGTTTTTAACACTTTAGTTTTTAGCGTGTAGAAATCCCTGATAGGGAGTGCAGCCCCCAGAACCATACCCCCCACCCACCCCCGGTGTCCCACCCCTGTGTCCAACCGCAGAAAAAAGAATCGAACGGCAGAAAAAAGAAAAGAAAACCTAAAATAATCTTTCCTGACTTATTTATTGTAACTCCGACTTACCTTTCTGTATTCACACTCCGTGTACTCCACAACTCTTTTATCACACAATTCTTGTAAGTTTTATTAATGTTAGTAAGTTTGGGGTTTATTTATTTCAGTTTACCTATTTAGTTCAACGTTGCCGGTGTGACAGGAATGATAGTCCGTAGGAAAATTAGTCCCTCTGGACTATTATTCCGCGGAATTATAGTCCTAGGTTTAACATTTCTAGGAATAGTAGTCCGCCGGACTACTATTCCTAGAAATGTTAGACCTAGGACTATAATTCCGCGGAATAATAGTCCAGAGGGACTAACGTTTCTACGGACTATCATTCCTGTCACACCGGGATTCGAATCAGCTACCCCGAGATTCGCAAGCTACATGATAACCGATCACGCTATTTGGTTTTTGACAATTTCATGTGATTTGTTGTTTTTTCAGTCTTTTAAATCTTAAACAATGGACATTATTCGAGAAAATCAATACCTATACATTACTTGTGTTGGAACCACGCGAGACTCGCGAGCGTATATTGACAGAATTTTGGTTCACCATAATACTGATGTAACAGGAGGAGAGATAAGTGCGGGAGCCGGGGTTCGAACCGTCGACCACTACCACACAAAGCGACCGATTTACCACGAGACTAAGAGATCCGGACCAACCAGGCTGGTTGGTAAATGGCCTTTATACCTCGACCGCTACACTGAAAATAAAGTACAAAGATCATCTTTAGCTCAACTTGACAACGTCAAGTATGAGCTATTGGGGTGGGTTGTGATTTGTCGTCCGTCCGTACGTCTGTCCGTCCACAATTCCTCTAGCACACGCCACAGACCGCAGCTCTCATCCAAGCAGTTCCTAATTTTATATGTGTCTTTGGCGCAATATCTAGATGGGAGCTATCGATTTTTTCCGAAACATGACCTCCAGTGGCTGTCGTAAATTTGGCCTATAAATTATCAACAATTCCATTAGCACACCCTACAGGCCGCATCTCTCACCCGGTCTCTTTCAAATTTCATATATTGCTTTGTGTGATGTCAAGATGGGACCTATTGAATTTTTCTGAATTTTGTTGAAAAACATGGCTGCCAGTAGCCATCTTGGATTTGGATATAAATTGTCCAACACTTCCTTTAGCACACCCTACATGCCACGACTCTCACCCGATCAGTCCCAAATTTCATATGTGGCTTTGGGGATATGTCTAGATGGGAGCTATCAAGATTTTCCACATTTCGGAGAAAAACATGGCCGCCAGCGGCCATCTTAGATGTGGCATATAAATTATCAACAATTCCATTAGCTCACCCTAGAGGCAGCATCTCTCACCTGATCCTATTGAAATTCCATATGTAGTTATGATGTTATGTCTGAATGGGAACTGTAGAATATTTCTGAATTGTGATGAAAAACGTGGCAGCCATCTTTGAGATGGATATAAATTGTCAACAACTCCATTAGCACACCCTACAGTCCTCATCTCTCATCTGATCTTTTTTTTTTAATTTCATATATAGCTTTAGTGTGATGTCTAGACGGGCACTATCAAATTTTTCTGAATTTCGTTCAAAAATATGACCGTCAGCCGCCATCTTGGATTTGGCATATGAATTGCCAACAATTCCATTAGCACACCCTTCAGGCCGCATCTCTCACTCAATCTTTTGAAAATTTCATACGTAGCTTTGGTGTGATGTTTAGATTAGAGCTATCAATTTTTTCTGAATTTTGTTGAAAAACATTGCCGGCAGTGGCCATCTTGGATTTGGCATATAAATTGTCAACTATTCCATTAGTAGACCCTACAGTCTGCACCTCTCACCCGGTCTTTTTCAAATGTTATATGTAACTTTGGTATGATGTCTAGATGGGAGTTATCAAATTTTGCTGCATTCCGCTGAAAAAGATGGCCGCCACCGGCCATCTTGTATTTGACATATAAATTGTCAACAGTTCCATTAGTTCACACAACAGGCCCCATCCCTCGCCCGATTCTTTCAGATTTCAGATGTAGATTTGGTGCGATATCTTTTCTGTAGAAACTTGAGTGAGTGACATGGCAGTACTGGATCTTTCTGTTTAGTCCAGTCCCTTCTTTGGACAAGTTGAGCTGCAGTGTCATAGACACTTTCATTTCTTGTTTTTATTCAAATAAAATCAAGGAAGATAACTCATACACAAATATATGGCGGACATAATTAAAAATATAAGAGTTGAAAGATTTACTCACAGAGCCGTAACTATTAATTTTTTTTGGTGGGGTGGGGGAGGGGGAAGGTGTGGACGTTGGTGCCCGGTGGCTCGGTCATATCGCCCAACTATTTGGAACATATCTAATTGCTTTTATCATAGGCTTTTAAGCACCAAATTTTCTTTCCATTGATAAAATACTGTATTTTTAACATACAACCGTTGAAATAATTTGGACAGTATCGTACTCTCCAACACTTTAAAACAAGTTTAACCTTTTGCCCAACGTAACAGCCAAAACCGGCCAGCGTTATTCTCAAAAATCGCCAATTAATTTTCATTATTTTGTTCATTTTTTTTCTCAAAAAAATAGGTTATGACACCTCATTGGAACGAGCTCGTCGAAAATTAATTGGCGATTAACCAACACTGTCGCTCTATTTATATTTATTTATTTATTGGTGTTTAAGGTCACATATTTCTGCACAATGGCTAACCATGACCGTGACAGTTTTACGGGTGGAGGAAGCAGGAGTACCCGGAGAGAACCACCGAGCAACGGCGAGCAACTGTCAGCTCCACAACATACCAACTCCACACAAGCAGGGTTAGCATTGGTTGAAGACATTTGCACCATCGACGTGCAGTACGCCTTAGTACACAGCGTCACCGTGCCCCCACGTGGGCAATGGGAGTGAAGTGTCTTGCCCAAGGATACAACGCGGTTGCCGCAGGTGGGATTCGAACCGAGGACCTCTAGGCTTGCAGCCTGCACCTCTACCAACTGAGCCACCGCGCCCCCCACTGTCGCTCTTAACGAGAGCGACAGTGTTGGTTAATCGCCAATTAATTTTTATCTCAAAAACATAGGTATATTTATTTATTGATGTTTAAGGTCACATATTTATGCACAATGCTAATCATGACCGTGACAGTTTTAAGGGTGGAGGAAGCCGGAGTACCCGGAGAGAACCACCGAGCAACGACGAGCAGCTGCCAGCTCAAAAACATAGGTCATGACACCTCATTGGAACGAGCTCGTCGAGCTCGTTCCAATGAGGGGTCGCAACCTATGTTTTTGAGACAAAAAATGAAAAAAATTAGTTATTGAAGAATTTTTTTTTACAAGGTTCGTCTGCTTTTCATGTTAAGTAAAGCGTTAAGAAAACGCATTGGTAAGTACTTACCCAGTGTGTTAATATTTGTTTCTATTACTAGTCAATTCAGTCTTGAGTTAAAGTTCTTATGTGTTGATTGAATCCCCCCAAAATAGTTATGCATAAAATGATGATATACAAGTGAATAACATTTACTCTCGGTTTATGCACAAATAGGAAGGAATGATATATCAGCATTCGATCATCTTCTCTTGTTGGCAGGGATGAAAAGTCTAGTACTGAAACGGTTAAGCGGATAACCGGTTCGAAACCAGTTCCTACCTAACCGATTAGAAAAACCGTCAACCGGTTATCCGAAATATCGATAACGATAGTCATTCCACCGTTATAGCGTAGTAAATTTGCCTTTCTCCTTTGGGATAGATTACACCACGTAACAGGGTTGTATATATCGAGTCCAGTCAATGTTGGTAGCCAGTTGTATCGCGCCGATATCTTTTCAACAACGTGGCAATGTTTCCATACACAGAGACCGAAATCTTCAAAAGGCAGATGAATTAAGGAGAGCGACAGTGTTGGTGAATGGGCGGATGAGATTTAAAAACTAGTGTCCAGACACCCCCCCCCCCCCCCCCCCCACTCCCCGATTTCCTTCTTAAGTGAGTCAACACCCATTTCCTGAATAGGATGGCCTTACGCAACACTATTTACAACAGTTGGATGAATCCATTGTATTCTAGGGGAAGCATCAGTAATAAATTAGAATAATAATATAATTAGTAGTAACCCTCCTCAACTATCGTTTGTCCATTATGTTAAGTAACGTGGCGACAGTGAAGGGATTGAGGGAGTCCCCCAGTCTCGGCCAAAATTTTCAGTAATTAGAAATTTGAGGCCTCAAACCAACAACACATGGAAATTTCATGCCCCATGGTACTAGATTTCGTGAGCTTTTGTCTTTGTCTGTGACCGTTTCTAACAGACATTTAGTAATTTTA
Organism: Pictodentalium vernedei; assembly: GCA_031216915.1. NCBI lineage: Eukaryota > Metazoa > Mollusca > Scaphopoda > Dentaliida > Dentaliidae > Pictodentalium > Pictodentalium vernedei. The sequence goes on along the minus strand of CM062289.1, from coordinate 381,836,678 downwards.
ACCCTTTACCTAAAATGAAGAGCAGACGACACTTGCAAAAAAACTTGAATAACTAATTGTTTCATTTTTTGTCTCAAAAACATAGGTTATGACCCCTCATTTCAACGAGCTCGTTCCAACGATGGGTCATAACCTATGTTTTTGAGACAAAAATGAGAAAAATAATGAAAATTAATTGGCGATTTTTGAGAATGGCCCTGGCCGGCTTTGGCCGTTACGTTGGATAAAGGGTTAAACCACACTTCATGGGATTTTCATATTTTTAACTGTAGTTATACACAGAAGGACAGCGTGTGAGTGGGTTAATCGATATGGAACGAGTGCCAGCGCGGAAGGCTAAAACCAGAAGGACTCTCAGCATCATCGTCCAAAAATAGTCTGTCAACGATTTCCGTTCGGCACATGTGAAAGGATCTTCATTTTCCACATGGTTTAGTGTTGCTGTAGAGGGAATTCATAGAACAGGCGTGTAATAAAATACTTTTCATCCCTTGATTGCTACAAGGCGCCATCTGCAATTCTAAATCATTGCAGCTTACAACTTGTTGCACTCAAAAGACGATTTCAAACTCTAGAACCTGAGAGTCATGGGCATATAATATATTTCGAACACAAATATCTCTTCAGCCTCTATGGCCCGAATGGACTTCAAACTCGGTAGGTGTATGTTTTTTTTATCCGATATACCACCGTTGGAATCCCGAGAAGCGAAGAGGTGCTTGCTTACTGGGGTAAACAAGTTCAGTTTTACTGGTAAAACAGGACCTAGTCACCAATGCTTGGGGTGGAAGTCTTCTAAAATGGGCAACATGGATATAAACGACTGGCTGAACTTGCATTTTTCTCCATGTTGCGATCATGATTTGCCATTTTGCAGAAATGTGTGGTCTTTAACACAATAAATAAATTTCTTTCGGATATAACTAAATGGACATGTTTGGTTGCAATATTTTGCATTATTCCCGAAAATTGGCAATTCTGTCGCATCCTGTGCTATTCTGTGTACAGATACCAAACATCTCTGATTTTTCTTCAAAATTTAGGAGCTCACTATCTGGAACACCATACACTATCAAAACAAGACAATGAAGAAGTAGGATGCCTTAACCAAACAACGGAATGGGAAGTAAGTAAGCTGAACCCTATCCCTGTCACCACGACCGATTCGAACCCTTTCTGTCTGTTTCTACATCTCTGTGTCTGTCTGTCTGTCTCTGGATGCCTGTCTGAGTCTTTCTCCCTCTCTCTCTCTCTCAAGAGAGACAGACAGACAGACAGACAGACAGACAGACAGACAGACAGACAGACAGACAGACAGACAGACAGACAGACAGACAGACAGACAGACAGACAGACAGACAGACAGACAGACAGACAGAGTGAGTCTGAAAAATCTAAGCCACATCAGGAATAGTAGCAATCAGTCTCCCTAAAGGCACCTCATCACCCCACGTCTCACAAAATAAAGAAAATTACACCCAGCGCGAAATTCCAGTGAGTATGGTCCCTCTTTTTGCCCTTTCCTTAACCACTTTCCTTGAACAACCAAAGATAAAATACCGCCGGCATGATCAATTTTACAAATATTATTATTATAAAACGGGATACTCTTTGGCTATAATGGTATGATCTGGGGATGGTAGAAAGGAAGGAACCCTGATCCAGTAGACTGAACAACCAAGGATAAAATACATCAGGCGTGGTCAGTTTTACATCCATTATTATTATAAAACGGGATACTCTTTGGTTATAATGGTATGATCTGGGGATGGTAGAAATGAAGGAACCCTGATCCAGTGGACTGCACATCCACTGAGTTGTGTAACCCCGAAGCCGAGACCTGGCAAGTGGGTCTTAGTTCAGGAGGAGGTGGGGGGGGGGGGGGGGGTCTTGGAATTTGCAACTTTACCATCAGCTGCCGAACATCAAACTTTTGCACAGATAGTCCATCAACGACGTCCATTCGGCACTTGTGAGCGGAACGGATTTTCATTTTCCGCATGGTTATTAGTATTGTTGTAGATGGGGATTTCATAGAACAGGCATGTAATAAAGTGCACGATTATAACCAAAACCAAATTGATATCTAAGATTCTAATTCAAACAAAAATATTTCGGATGGAAATATGATTAGGGGAGCACCCGCCCCTACACTCCCTTATTTTTGACTCGGGTTAAACTTATAAACTGGAAACGTCGTTGTTTTTGCCAGATGAAGGGAGTAGTATGTCTTGCACGTTTCACCCCAAGGCTGCCGGACCCCGGTGCCGGACCCCGGAAGTGACGTCATGTCACGTGACCTAGTGGCGCCATGGTGTGTTGTCATGGTAACCCGCGTGAGCGGCCATGTTGTGACGCCATCTCCATAGTGATGCGTGGTGTGAGTGCGCAGCGCGTGTTGTTAGGGTGATACGGGCTTCCGTCGTCCATTTTGTATACCGGAGGCCGCCATCTTGGTTTCAATGGTAGCACGTGATTGCTATGTTACCCAATTTTTCTGCAATAGGACGGGGTATGTTCCTTTGTAGAAGAGTATTTTCCCGATTCGTAGAATTACCACAAACAACCCGACAATCCCTCCAAATCACCAAACTCTATCCCAACTTTTACTATTTCGAATTCTTTCAGAATTCTCTGCTTCTATCTATATATGCAATAGTTTTCCTCTACCTAGCCATGTTCCTTTGTTCTGGAGTCTACCCCAGTAGCGTAGAAGAACCTATTAGTTGGAACAGCTTTACTTATTATTACTATAATTAGCTATTCTGGTCTATTCTTGTTAGTTCTGACCCTATTCGAAGTACTCTTGTTGTTTCATATATCTAGATCATTTATAACCAATCAGATTGCTTGATTTCCCATAACCTGTATGCGGAGTTATCTCCCCTTATTACAACGAAGTCGTATCCGATTTTCATCACCTCTATATCCAATGGCAATATCCCCGGGCACCCCAATTTCGGCACCCTTTTTTGGAAAAATATATGACCTTCGGCACCCTTTTTTGTCATATGCGCTTATGTGAAAAAGCACAATGTGACACAATGGTCCCTAGCACAAAGGCACATGCTTTATGTGACGATATGTGCTTATGAGAAAAGGCACAATGTGACACAATGTGCCCTAGCACAAAGGCACATACGGGTACTTGAGAATACCTATGCCCTGGTATTGTATTATTTGAGGATGACAGTTACTCCTCGCTCAAAAAGGCTCTTCGTTATTAAAAACATTATTTGTCTCTACACTACCATTCGTTACACATACATCTGTCTACGAACGTATGTGTAAGTATGTTGGTGGGGGAGCTGCTCCACCTTCGGGCCTCCTCCGCAACTACAAATGACCAAGCGCGATAGCTATCAACCGACACAGATCATCTCATCGGTCCATACGAGGCTCTTCTAGAGAACAACGAGGGGAGCCTTGTCATGAGCTGCCACAGCAAATTGAAACAATATGCAAAGTTTTTAGTGTGTAAGGGCAGTCGAAGTGTGGTGTATGCATTTGGTACAAAACTTGCAATAGGACTGGTATTTGTGGACAGTAACAAGACCTATAGTAGTGGTATAAAATGTGATAGTGAGGGAAAGCAATAACAGTCAAAGTATTGGTTACAGAAGAAAAGAAAAGTTACAGGGAAATGCACCAAGGGGCCCCCTGATCCGGAGATTTTTTCGAACTGAACGAACGTGGCTTCCTTGCATCTCAGCGATCAATACCAGTCAAAATAGAGGACATTCCGATGTCAGTTTTGAATCATCTTCATTCGATCATTCTGCAAAAATGCTTCTACTACCTGGTGTGTGTGTGTGTGTGTGTGTGTGGGGGGGGGGGGGGGGGGGGGGTTGTCTTACCAACTTAACGAGGTAACTAGACAAAAGAGTTTGCGTGTTTTGCCTTACCGAGGTACAAAAGACAAAAGAAACCCTTTACCTCGTCTGTTTTTCCAGAACTGTACCGGCAAAACGAGGTAGAAACCGTTAGTCCCCACAAAGGACAAACAATGGGGTACCTCGGTATGTGGGGTAGACAAAGATGTGTGTGTGTGTGGGGGGGGGGGTGTGCGTGTGTGTGTGTGTGTGTGTGTGTGTGTGTGTGTGTGTGTGTGTGTGTGTGTGTGTGTGTGTGTGTGTGTGTGTGTGTGTGTGTGTGTGTGTGTGTGTGTGTGTGTGGGGGGTATATGGAAGTCCACAGTTCGGCCCAATCGGAGACAATTTCGTTGAAATTGAAGGAAAGCTGTTTCCTTTCATCTTAGCGATCAGTGGCGGACTAGACTGCCTGTATATCGAAATGTCCTTTATGTGGCCTGACAATGGCAGTCCACATAGAGCACATTTCGATATACCGGCAGCCTTTGCAATCAGATCCCTTTCGCCTTTTGGTCATTTTCACGAAGAGGTGTTGGGCTGCATCAATTTTGGGGGCCTCCCTAGGGAACCCAATAGGGGGTCCACCTGGAATTCTCCCGGTGGACCATGTGACCAGTCCGCCTCTAAACAGAAGGGAGTAGTAGCAGTAATTAGTGTTCTAATCAATATTTATTTATTTATTTATTTATCTCCTGTCGACTTCGAACCATGTATCCACGCCACTAACCCAGAGTAATGGACGTCTATCGACGAGCAACTGTCAGCTCCTCAACATTCTAACTCTGTCCAAGCTCCGCTCAAGCAGGGTTACAGCGGTTGAAGACATGTGCACAATCGACGTGCAGTACGCCTTAGTTCACGGCATCATCGTGCCCCATGTAGGCAACCGGGATAAAGTGCCTTGCCCAAGGACACAACGCGGGTCGTCCCGGACGGGGATCGAACTCGAGACCCCTCTAGCATAGAAGTCCAACAGTCTACCACTGAGCTACCGCGTTCTCCGTAACACCAAAAGGACGGTCTTGGAACTGCCTGCGGCCAAAGCCATTTCTCAGAAATGGCTGATCGAATTTTCCGCATATTGCACACCAACATCCTACATCGTGTCGGCATGATCGATCCTTGCGAAATTTTTAACTCAGTAGTAATGAATTTGTTATGGACATTCTCATACTGTTTCAGATTTAGCTTTATGCGTTCGTCGGGCATTCTAAAAGACTTCTTGGAAACGTATTTCGTGAAAAATAAGATATATATCTAGGAAGCGTGACACAAATTCTTATTTAATTAATACGCACCGTAATCCAGGCTGTTCATGATGGGTCCAACTTTCTCAGTACAAGTCCAACTATCAAGTGCAGTATCACGACCATGAGAGTACATCATTATCAGCAAGAGCGAATCGATAACTAAGACAGACAAAACTGTCCAGAGTGGAAAAATTATTGGAGGTGGTGGGGTGATTGTTGTCAGGCCATACTCTTCTCTACGCACAAAGAAATCAAACTTGGATTGTTCTAACAGCCCTAGACAAGAATAAGTTGGCACAAGATCGGAGGCAAGTGAGAAAATAGTGGGAATAATGAACGTGGAAGCTTCTAATGACACGGCGACTTTTTTTTGTTAATCTTTACTTCTAATGTTAATGCATTTAAAGTCTGACAGCATCAAACAGTGTGCACCGAAACAAAACGCCCCCCCCCCCCCCCTAGAATTACTTATCTTTTTACAGGGGACGACGGGAGGTTGGAAGGGAAAACTTAGGAGAGCAACCTGAATGGAAGGTCAGAATGTTCCAATTGGATACCTGTGGTACCGAGACCAATAGATCACGTTCGCACACTCTAAAATCAATTGAGTTAAAAAACAATCAACCCAAATCAACCTGGCTGAGTGAATATGAACCCGATTGGGTTCATATTCACATAACCCAGTTGAGTTGGGTTGATCTTTAGCCCAACTTATTTTAGAGTACAAGGCTTAGTTTAACGAATCGGTGTCTCAGTAAATTTGTCATCATCGATTTTATATCAAGAAACCAAAGTATTACGCACGAAGTTGAGTTTGATTACAACCAAGTAATATTTTGAACATTGCATAAATTGGCAATTAATAGTGAATGTATCTTAATCTTGTTCGCAGGAGAAGTTCAGCTGATGATATGGGCGGAGCCATATCCACATGAAAGGGCACAGATGCCCCCACCTGTTCTCCTTTGTCAATAGCAAGGATGGACAGTGCTCCACGCCCCCATTCCGCTCCAATTCTTGAATAACTCAAATTGTCCATCTTTTGTGTAAAAAATTGCGAGTTTGCACCTCAGCTGCAACGGATGTTGAAAATGAAACAAATTCCAAATCCATAAAGGGCAATAACTCTGATAATATTACTCTGAATTACACCTGCATTGAACATGGGGTGAGATATCAATAAGATACACTTGCATGCCAAATATGATGTCATTCCACCAAGTACTTCAAACATTAATGACTCGTTGATCACCGACCGGCTGACTGACCAACCGACCTACCGACACTGCGACAAAAAGAGCTGCTTGTCGCAGCCAAAACATAGCTTATAACCCCTCATTGGAACAAGGCCGTCCAAATGAAGCTTCACAAGCTATGTTTTGGGGGCAAAAGTGAAGTTTAAAAAAGATAGCACTGAAGGGGTATTACCAACACGTTACGTAAAGGGTTAAAAAGCACAATCAAGATTCCACCAATGAATCTTAGTATTGAACCAGGAGGTCCATCAAATTAAATATTGCTTGTTCTCATTTTGTAAAATTTGGTTCCTCTGGGTGAAACTCCATTCCGTGGTATTTTTCGCAGCAAATTTCTCTACATGAGATCAGGGCTCAAAATAAGCGGTGTCGCGTCGCTTTTTGCTGTGCAAAACTTGCAAAAAGCTACACAATGTTCAATTATGTGTAGCATTTTGCGATACAAGATAATCAACTGCAGCCTATTAGGCTGCAGTTGATTATCTTGTATCGCAAAATGTAAATGAAAATTTGAAGAAAACTAATTCACTGATGCTTTACTTCTGATTGTGGAACATTCCAGGCATCACTCAGATTAACTCTCCATCAAGCATCATTAGCAACTTCATATGTAAGATGAATTCTATTGGTTTAAATTCTTCCTGTTTTTACAACATTTTGCATAAAATGTACATTAAAAATAACTTCAAGCCCATCAAATTAAAAATCCCAACTTCCATTTTGAGAACTCTATTGAACAACCAAGACGCTATTTGAAAATATCCAAGTCCATGCAACCCTTAAAGGCAGTTCAGTTAAAAAAAACATAGTAAATGTTTCATGTGTTGCAGATCATTTGGAAATGCCCAGAAATGGATGGAAACTATTCTATCTACTTAGAAGAATTCAATACAAAACAGCAAAACATAACTCTAAATACAAAAATAGCTATGTAATTTTTACAAAATGCTATTCATTTTTATGAAATTTGTAGCATTTTGCTACGCAAAGAAAAAAAAGTTATTTTGAGCACTGCATGAGATGTATGTCGAACTTACCCCAGCCACCCGGCAACAGACCACCCGATAACAATTAAATGTCTACTACAAAATACCACGTCAAAAGCATTGGATCGGCGCCTGCGCACTCTCCGAAATGGAAATCCTCGTTGGTGTCTAGCTTAATTATGGAAATGGCGTATTTGAACGGTCTCAGATAACTTCTTTCAGACTGGAATTGAGAGGCCGAGGGAGCAATGCGTCAAATGTTTTGGCACAGAGGAATATTTTATTGAAAAATTAAGTACTACGACCAAGATTCGTCCACGTTTTCATCGTTGGGCGTAAAACGTTTTGACCAACTCTCGAGCAAGGGCTGAAAATTGTCCCATTCTTTATTAACTCCATTAAAACCACATAAGTTTCAGTTTGGTAAAGAAAACTGTTTTGGGGCAAACTTTTAACAGAAAAATAAATCTAATGATTACTATAAACTTGTTACTCTTTTATTTTAATAGCAATATAGTCTTGGCTGTTTCGCAACTGTGGCTTAACCTTTTACCTAACATGAAAAGCAGACGACACTTGCCAAAAAAATTCTTCAATAACTATTTTTTTCATTTTTTGTCTCAAAAACATAGGTTATGACCCCTCGTTTGGACGAGCTCTTCGAGCTCGTTCCAACGAGGGGTCATAACCTATGTTTTTGAGATAAAAAATGAAAAAATAATGAAAATTAATTGGCGATTTTTGACAATGGCGCTGGCCGGTTTCGGCCGTTACGTTGGGTAAAGGGTTAATCAGATAACAATGAGGTGCATTTCAATCGTGAATATATTTTCCATTTCAGTTTTGTCTGTAAAGGGTCAAATCCACAAAACTGTCCGATAGGGACATTTATCTAACAATCAACTTATTTTGCACCCCTTAACTCGGAAAAAACCGTTTGCATCAGCCCCCTCCTCCCTGTTCCGATTCCGTATCAGACAGATTGAACTTCCGGTAAACATTCACGTATATGCTTTGTTATTAACCCTTTACCTAACATGAAAAGCAGGCGACACTTGCAAAAATAATTGTTGAATAACTATTTGTTTTTATTTTTTACCTCAAAAACATAGGGCCAACGAGGGGTCATAACCTATGTTTTTGAGACAAAAAATGAAAAAATAATAAAAATTAATTGGCGATTTTTGAGAATAGCGCTGGCCGGTTTTGGCCCTTACGTTAGGTAAAGGGTTATGCATTAAAATACAGTTTCTGAAATCACAATTTTGACCAATTTCAACCCAATTTAAACAGAAACATGTGGGAAACGGGCTTCATGTAACAGGATTGTTAGATAAATGAATTATCATGACCATGTTATCAGATTCTCGGGCGTGTTTACAATCGGATCGCAACGATCCCTAACGGGATCGTCGCGATCCGATTGTAAACACGGCCTCGAATCTGATACAAACTGCAGGACATGAACATAGTCATGATAATGTATATTGGTCGTTCTTCCTCGATTTCACGTCTATACGGGTCTATTGCCACTGCACACGGGGTTCCCCCATAATAAGTTAATCCTCCAACTAACGTAAAGCAGTATCCTACTCTGACAAAAAACATCATGAAAATCGACTTTCGATTAAGTTATCGCCCTTGAAATTATTAGACGCAAGAAAGGTCCAGTTAAGAAGGAAGTAATTGTTGAAAAAAAACGCCCATTTCCTTTGACATCTGTGGAAAATAAAGCCAAATTTCTGCTTTTTTACTTTTAAGTAACGAAAACAACAGAAATCTCCCAGAGCTGTCTGTTGTTTTCATTTATTAAAAGTAACAGAAGGAAACTTGATTTTTATGTAAGCTAATTAGAAGTCACGAGTCCACAGATGATCCGTCCTTAAAAGTATCTATCATCACACCACCCAAAGCTAACTAAGCGTCTACTTTGGCTCTTTGTTTAGCAATTGTCTTTTTACAGTAATTCGAAGTTTTTATTCTTCCCAGGAAAAAACAGCAAACCTCACCTCCTTGACGTTTATATTAATTTATCATACACCCGTTCTATATAATCCCTATCTACAGCAATACTAAACCGTACATATGTGTGGAACGGAAATAGAAATAAATAAACTTTTAAATAGAAACGAAATTTCACTGGAATTTTCTACAAATCGTTCAACGCAATTACAATTTGAATCTGAAAGCTGAAAATCGTCCCCTGAATTCCAATGTGTTCTATGTGCCGGTAGGCACATATAACGCATTGGAACTCAGGGGACGAAACACCAACACTGGTTCCCCTCGCAAATTTGGTTGTCGATAAAATGTGTTCTTTGTGTTGATAGTTGTCAAATGAATTGCCAAGCGCCCTTCTAATCACTGGGGTTTTTTTTATAGACGTGAAGGTGTGTAATAAACACAGAACGACACACGCGTGTGAATGGGTTAATCGATATGGCACTTGAGGTCTGAGGCCTCTCGTTTACTTTTATCTATCCGCAATGGCACTCGTGTCATATCGATTAACCAATTCACACACGTGTGTCGTTCTGTGTATATATGTCACGTTGCGCACACTATTTATTTATTTATTTATTTATTTATTTATTTATTTATTTATTTATTTATTTTTTTATTCACAACAGAATTCATCATTCCAAGTTTTTTTTCTCTCCATTATCATTTTCAAGAACAGTGCATGCCAGGAATTATCTTCGGTTAATTCTGGGTGGAATGCTGTTGTTAAAACGTTGTCTTTCTTAACAGCCACAACAACACTTTTTTTGTCCGTTCTCTGTAGTGAAGCAAGGATTTCTATTGAAGAATCAAAGATATCTATGATTGCTGGGGCACGAATAAATACGCCCGGATAACTGTTCATTCCGCCAAATAGTTCTGGTTTTCTGAGCTCAACTGGTGACTGGAAACTATGTATCTGCCTTCCAAAGTAATTTCTAGACACTTGTACGTCCAAAATATCAAGCTGAAAAAGAATAATGACGAAGATATTCACTGTGCAGTGGTAGTCTTTCAATGAAAAGAAAATATTTTTCTCAACAAGTCTCACTGGCTCTTTGCAAAAAAATATACAACTGGAGAAACAGAATTTACTGCACCCAGTAAATTCAAGTCTGTGTGAAAAGGGTTAAAGTATCAGGAATAAACTATACAGAAAGAGAATTTATGGAGGCTTATTTTCAGGAGTTAAATATTTTTAAACAAATCAGAAATGGGTTTTTGTTAACAGTATTTACAGATATTCATACTGGAATCAGAACAATTATTTATAAGAAACCAGAAAAGGCATACATGTGACCAGCATTCAAAGGGTTCGATACTCGAATCAGAAATGGACATTTTTGGCTCTGCCCACTAATTTGAGTGATGAAATACGTTCATAAACTTTAGAAATTCATTAAGGTGTAATAAAATTCATTTCCCAGTATTTCTGAATAATACACACTTGATGACTTTGGTGACCTCTTTCAGGCAGATCCCTAGGTGACCTCCGTGACCTTGACCCATATTTTGAATTTCCATCAAGTGTCGACTCATTTGGTGTTAGTTCCAGGTCCATTCATCATACCACGATTGAGATATGAGCATGACCCACTTTCAAAAATGTTGGCTACGCCCACTTTTAACATAAAAATGCATGTATGGACCTCAGGAATGCTTTGGGGGATCAAAAAATGTGATTTCCAGCAATTATGAAAAATGCACTTAATGACCCCTAGGTGATCTTGACCCTGACCCATATTTTGAATCTCCATCAAGTGTCGACTCATTTGGTGTTAGTCCCAGGTCCATTCATCATACCACGCTTGAGATATGAGCGTGACCCACTTTCAAATTTTTTGGCCATGCCCACTTTTTTAACGTAAAAATGCATGTATGAATATCAGGAAGGCTTTGGGGGCAAAAAATGTGATTTCCAGCAATTATGAAAAAAAATGCACTCAATGACCCCTAGTTGTCCTCCGTGACCTTGACCCATATTTTGAACCTCCATCGAGTGTCGACTCATTTGGTGTTGATCTCAGGTCCGTAGGTCATACCACGCTTGAGATATGGGCGTGACCCACTTTTCAAAAATTTTGGCCACGCCCACTTTTTTAACGTCAAAATGCATTTGTGTATATCAGGAATACTTTAGGGGATCAAAAAATGTGATTTCCAGCAATTCTGAAAAAATGCACTCAATGACCCCTAGGTGTCCTCTATGACCTTGACCCATATTTTGAGTCTCCCTCAAGTGTCGACTGATTTGATGTCGACTCATTTGGTGTTGATCTCAGGTCCATACGTCATACCATGCCTGAGATATGGGCGTGACCCACTTTCAAAAATTTTGGCCACGCCCACTTGTTTTACATCAATATGCATGTGTGTACGTCAGGAATACCTTAGGGGATCAAAAAATGTGATTTCCAGCAATTCTGAAAAATGCACTCAATGACCCTTAGTTGATCCCCGTGACCTTGACCCATATTTTGAACCTCCATCGAGTATCGACTCATTTGGTGTTGGTCACAGGTCTGTAGGTCATACCACGCCTGAGATATGGGCGTGACCCACTTTCAAAAATTTTGGCCACGCCCACTTTTTTATGTAAAAATGCATATGTGTACGTCAGGAATACTTTAGGGGGTCAAAAAATGTGCTTTCCAGCAATTCTGAAAAATGCACTCAATTACCCCTAGGTGACCTCTGTGACTTTGACCCATATTTTGAACCTCCATCAAGTGTCGACTCATTTGGTGTTGGTCCCAGGTCTATACGTCATACCACGCCTGAGATATGGGCGTGACCCAGTTTCAAAAATTTTGGCCACGCCCACTTTTTTACGTCAAAATGCATGTGTGTACATCAGGTATACTTTAGGAGGTCAAAAAATGTGATTTCCAGCAATTCTGAAAAATGCACTCAATGACCCCTAGGTGATCTCCGTGACCTTGACCCATATTTTGAATCTCCATCAAATGTCGACTCATTTGGTGTTGGTCCCAGGTCCATACGTCATACCACGCCTGAGGTATGGGCGTGACCCACTTTCAAAAAATGTTTGGCCACACCCACTTTTTTATGTCAAAATGCATGTGTGTATGTCAGGAATACTTAAGGGGGTCAAAAAATGTGATTTCGAGCAATTCTGAAAAAATGCACTCAATGACCCCTAGGTGACCTCTGTGACCTTGACAATATTTTGAATCTCCATCAAATGTCGACTCATTTGGTGTTGGTCCCAGGTCCATACGTCATTCCACATCTGAGATATGGGCGTGACCCACTTTCAAAAATTTTGGCCACGCCCACTTTTTTACGTCAAAATGCATGTGTGTATGTCAGAAATAGTTTAGGGGGTCAAAAAATGTGATTTCCAGCATTTCTGAAAAATGCACTCAATGACCCCTAGTTGACCTCCATGACCTTGACTCATATTTTGAACCTCCATCGGGTGTCGACTCATTTGGTGTTGGTCCCAGGTCCGTAGGTCTTACAACGCTTGAGATATGGGCGTGACCCACTTTCAAAAAATGTGGCCACGCCCACTTTTTTGCGTCAAAATGCATGTGTGTATGTCAGGAATACTTTAGGGGGTCAAAAAATGTGATTTCCAGCAATTCTGAAAAATGCACTCAATGACCCCTAGATGACCTCCGTGACCTTGACCCATATTTTGGACCTCCATCGAGTGTCGACTCATTTGGTGTTGGTCCCAGGTATGTAGGTCATACCACGCCTGAGATATGGGCGTGACCCACTTTCAAAACACCCCTACAGACGCCCCTGGTACCCCTGGAATCTGAAAAACATAGGTGGCCAAGAACTTGTGGCTGTCTATCAGAATGCCAAAAATCAACGAGACAGGGCAATTCGTTTTCGAGTTATCTTGCGGACAAAAAAGTGATGAGAAGACAGAAGAAGAAGAAGAAAAAGAAGAAGAAGAAGAAGAAGAAGAAGAAGAAGAAGAAGAAGAAGAAGAAGAAGAAGAAGAAAGAAGAAGAAGAAGAAGAAGAAGAAAAAAAAAAAAGAAAAAAAAGAAGAAAAAAGAAAAAGAAAAAGAATCCGTGCAAAAACAATAGTCTGTGTGTTTCACACAGACTAGGGATACTGAGGGATACGCTATTTTCCAAAACTGCTAACGTTCCAATAAAATAATAATAACTGAAACTAGAGAAACAGAATTTACTTCATCCAGTAAATTCAAGTCTGTGTGAAAAGGGTTAAAGTATCAGGAATAAACTCTACAGAAAGAGAATTTATGGAGGCTTATCTTCTGGTGTAAAATATTTTTTAACAAATCAGAAATGGGTTTTTCGTTAACAGTATTTACAGATATTCACACAGGAATCAGAACAATTTTTATAAGAAACCAGAAAAGGCATATATGTGACCAGCATTTAAAGGGTTCGATACACGAATCAGAAATGGACAATTTTGGCTCTGCCCACTAATTTGAGTGATGAAATACATTCATAAACTTTAGAAATACATTAAGGTGTAAATGCATTTCCCAGTCTTTCTGAATAATATGCACTTGATGACCTCATTCAGGTGGACCATATATTGAATCTCCAGCAATGTTTAACTCAGTCGGTGTAGTCCCATGTCAACATCTACATTGAAGAATGAGCGCAACCCACTTTGAAATAATGGCGCCACCAACTTCAGATCTGTCATCTGACATTTAGATCGAACGGGTGAAAAAAACAAAGATAAGTGCAAACTGGTTATTGTTAACCAGCATGGCAAAATGCATAGAGATAGGACGGTCCGTATTTGAGTTGTCGCGCTGACAAAGGGTGCATAAACTCTATGTCGGAGATATTGTCATAAAAACCTTAAAAAACCCCAAGAGCTCATCTGAAAGCCTGCTCTTAAAAGCATCTAGTGACCTAAACAAGGCATACATAAAACTAGAACTTCTCTAATAAATTAATTTTAAACAGTCATAGAACTAACACAGTTAACAGAACATTCAACTATGTCAGTATTGCATCTTTTACCGGCATCCTGACAGTATTGTGATAGGTTTAAATAACAAATCTCCAGTGTAGTTTTACAATTACATGTACACTGGAATTCTTCATTATCAAGTTGTTTGTTTTTATATTAACTTGGTTTGGGAATTAATTCTGTACAACGAGATTAAATAAATAGATCATGTTATTGTATTTGACAGCCACAGCTTTCTCCCCACTGCTTTTTGTCAAATTCTTTCATGGAGAAAATATTCATACAGGAATCAGAACACTTTATAAATATTGGCTCCACCAACTCCGGATCTGCCATATTTGTAGATGATGGCAAATGTTCATATTAGCAAGGCAATGATGAAGTGCATGCATGGTACCTCTGGAAAATATATTGCAAGTAAAAAGGTTCAGTAATGTTGGAATGTAGATGTTGAAAGGCCTTGAAGACCCCCAAGAGCCTGTCTGAAGACTTATTGGCATTGTCAAAATACCGAGGTTCCATCTATATCCATGTGTGTTTAGAACAACACTGTGAGAATGGAAATGGTTTTCATTATTCTCAATGATTTTTTCGAAGAGAGGTGCACCATCGAAGTGCAGTACGCTTTAGTACACAGCGCCACCGTGCCCCCATATTAAGATTTTCAGAGGGTTAAAATATTCGCTTTAAATATTCCATTTTAATCCTTTAACCCTTTACCCAGATGGTAGAGGTGCAGGCTGCAAGCCGAGAGGTCCTCGGTTCGAATCCCACCTGCGGCAACCGCGTTGTGTCCTTGGGCAAGACACTTCACCCCCATTGCCCACGTAGGGGCACGGTGACGCTGTGTACTAAGGCGTACTGTACGTCGATGGTGTACCTGTCTTCAACCAATGCTAACCCTACTTGTGTGGAGTTGGTATGTTGGGGAGCTGACAGTTGCTTGCCGTTGCTCGGTGGTTCTCTCCGGTACTCCGGCTTCCTCCACCCGTAAAACTGTCACGGTCATGGTTAGCCATTGTGCAGAAATATGTGACCTTAAAACACCAATAAAAATTAAAAAAAACCTTTACCCAACGAATCGGCCGCATCCGCCCGCGTAATATGCAAATTGAAAAGTTGAAAAAATATTAGTTCCAACGAGGGGTCCCATGATATGGTTTTGTTGAAATTGTTTGGAAAATTTGAAAAAAATGATATTTGAAATAATAAATTTTGCTATCGTCTCCGTTGGGTAAAGGGTTAAATGGGGGCGCAATGGCTGAGTTGGCAGAGGTGCAGGCTGCAAGTCGAGCAGTCCTCACTCTGTCCTTGGGCAAGACACTTCACCCCATTGCCTACGTGGGTGCATGGTGGCGATGTGTACTAAAGCGTACTGCACATCGATGGTGCACCTGTATTCAACCAATGCTAACCCTGCTTGTGTGGAGTTAGTATGTGGGGAATCTGATAGTTGCTCGCTGTTGCCCGGAGGTCCTCCTCCCCAGGTACTCTGGCTTCCTCCGCCCGTAAAACTATCCTGGTCATGGCAAACCACTGTGCAGAAATATGTGAAATTAAACACCAATAAATAAATAATCCTTTAAAAAATGAGCTCATTCCAATGAAGGGTCATAAGCTATGTTTTTCAAGCAAAAATGAAAAAGTAATTAAAACTGAATGGACATTTCTGTGTACAAAGCTGACCGGTTTTTGCCGTTATGTTGGTTAAAGGGTTAAGAATCCCTTAGTTTGGAAAGCACACTGAAAAGGTGTCCCATTCCACATAGAATTAAATGTTTCAGAAAAGAGAGCGAAAAACATTCTGTAGCCATGAGTTATATTAAAGATATTTTTTTACTCACATCGAAGTATTAAGAGGGTTAAAATCTGACCATTCAAATATTCCATTTTATTACTTTGTAACTGTGATAGGTGTTTCGTGAAAGCCACACACCACTCCATCCCAAAACCTCTCAATCCTGAGTTATGATTGAGAATAAATAGATTTTTTAAAAAAAAAATGCTTTGAAAAGTGAAGGTTTCTCTCTCTCTTCAATGACTGAGACTGAAGTTTACTAACATGATACAACATAAATATATAGTGCTGTTCAATGTAACAAAGAATTCTATCTCAGCTTTCTCTCTGGAGATTTCTGTTTTAGATAATGGTTACTGCTTCAGCTAACTCATTTCCCAGTAAATGTTGTAAACATATTTTTAACATCTAGAGCCCGAAGGCCCCACATGCCTCCAAATCATAGATGACCAAATACCAATGGCAGGCAGTCTATCAGTATACCAAAAACATTGAGATAGGATTGATTGTATTTGGGTTATCATGTTGACAAACAGTGCATAGAAGACATTCTATGAATGTTATTAATTTATTGGGGTTTAATGACACTTCAACAGCTAGGCCCGCCTCGTGTCGTACAGTTTTTATGGATGGAGGAAACCAGAGAACACAGAGAACCACCAAACAACAACAACAAGAAACTGTCTGGATCCCCAACATGCTAACTCCACACAAGCAGGGTTAGTGCAAGTGTATCATTGGCATGCAGTATGTTTTAGAACACAACATCACTATGCCATTATGTGGGCAATGGGGGTGAAGTGTTGTTGCCCAAAGACACAAGGCAGTTGCCGCAGATAGGATTCGAACTGAGAACCTCTCGGCTTGCAGCCTGCACCTCTAACTGCTTAGCCACCGTGCCCCTCTATGAATGTAATGGGAATACTTTAGAGGCTTATTTTGGGGATAGAATAATTTTAAAGAAATAAGAAATAGGTTTTCTATGACAGTATTTATAGATATTCATTCAAAAATCAGTTAATTTTTTCCAAGAAACCAGATAAGGTATATATCTTCACAGTATTCAAAGGGACCAATCAAGAGAATGCACAAGGAGGTTCAAAAATATGATTTCCAGCAATTCTGGTAATAGCCCTCGTGACTCCTGTTCGACCTTGGCCCAAATTTTGAATCTCCATCGAGTGTCGACTCGTTGGTATTGGTCCCAGGTCCATACATCATACCATGCTTGAAATATGAGCATTACCTACTTTCACGAATTTTGGCCACACCAACTTTTTATGTAAAAATGGATGTATGGACTTCAGGAATGCTTTAGAGAGTCAAAAAATGTGATTTCCAGCAATTCTGAAAAAATGCACTCAATGACCACATTTTTGAACCTCCATCAAGTGTCAACTTATTTAGTGTTGGCTCCAGGTCCATGCATCACACCATCCTTGAGATATGAGCGTGACCCACTTTCAAAAATATTGGCCACGCCCACTTTTTTCATGAAAAAATGCACATCTGAATTTTGGGGAAGCATTTGGAGGTCAAAAAATGTGATTTCCAGCAATTATGAAAAATGCACTTAATGACCCCTGAGTGACCTCGGTGACCTTGACCCATATTTTTGAATCTCCATCAAGTGTCGACTCATTTGGTGTTGGTCCCAGGTCCATACGTCATACCATGCTTGAGATATGAGCGTGACCCATTTTCAAAAATGTTGGCCACGCCCACTTTTTTACGTCAAAATGCATGTGTGTATGTCAGGAATGCTTTAGGGTGTCAAAAAATGTGATTTCTAGCAATTATAAAGAATGCACTTAATGAACCCTGAGTGACCTCGGTGACCTTGACCCATATTTTGAATCTCCATCGAGTGTCGACTCATTTGGTGTTGGTCCCAGGTCCATACGTCATACCATGCTTGAGATATGAGCGTGGCCCACTTTCAAAATTTTTGGCCACGCCCACTTTTTTTACGTCAAAATGCATGTGTGTATGTCAGGAATGCTTTAGGGTGTCAAACAATGTGATTTCTAGCAATTATAAAAAAATGCACTTAATGACCCCTAGGTGACCTCCATGACCTCGACCCATATTTTGAATCTCCATCGAGTTTCGACTCATTTGGTGTTGATCCCAGGTCCATACGACATACCATGCTTGAGATATGAGCATGACCCACTTTCAAAAATTTTGGCCATGCCCACTTTTTTTTACATCAAAATACATGTGTGTACGTCAGGAATGCTTTAAGGGGGGGGTCAAAAAATGTGATTTCTAGCAATTATGAAAAATGCACTTAATGACCCCAAGTGACCTCCGCGACCTTGACCCATATTTTGAATCTACATCGAGTGTCGACTAATTTGGTGTTGGTCCCAGGTCCATACGTCATACCATGCTTGAGATATGAGCGTGACCCACATTCAAAAATTTTGGCCACGCCCACTTTTTTTACGTCAAAATGCATGTGTGTATTTCAGGAATGTTTTAGGGGTCAAAAAATGTGATTTCTAGCAATTATGAAAAATGCACTTAATGACCCCTAGGTGACCTCCGTGACCTTGACCCATATTTTGAATCTCCATCGAGTGTCGACTCATTTGGTGTTAGTCCCAGGTCCATACGTCATACCATGCTTGAGATATGAGCGTGACCCACTTTCAAAAATTTTGGCCACGCCCACTTTTTTCACGTCAAAATGCATGTGCGTATGTCAGGAATGCTTTAGGGGGTCAACTGCTTAGCCACCGTGCCCCTCTATGAATGTAATGGGAATACTTTAGAGGCTTATTTTGGGGATAGAATAATTTTAAAGAAATAAGAAATAGGTTTTCTATGACAGTATTTATAGATATTCATTCAAAAATCAGTTAATTTTTTCCAAGAAACCAGATAAGGTATATATCTTCACAGTATTCAAAGGGACCAATCAAGAGAATGCACAAGGAGGTTCAAAAATATGATTTCCAGCAATTCTGGTAATAGCCCTCGTGACTCCTGTTCGACCTTGGCCCAAATTTTGAATCTCCATCGAGTGTCGACTCGTTGGTATTGGTCCCAGGTCCATACATCATACCATGCTTGAAATATGAGCATGACCTACTTTCACGAATTTTGGCCACACCAACTTTTTATGTAAAAATGGATGTATGGACTTCAGGAATGCTTTAGAGAGTCAAAAAATGTGATTTCCAGCAATTCTGAAAAAATGCACTCAATGACCACATTTTTGAACCTCCATCAAGAGTCAACTTATTTAGTGTTGGCTCCAGGTCCATGCATCACACCATCCTTGAGATATGAGCGTGACCCACTTTCAAAAATATTGGCCACGCCCACTTTTTTCATGAAAAAATGCACATCTGAATTTTGGGGAAGCATTTGGAGGTCAAAAAATGTGATTTCCAGCAATTATGAAAAATGCACTCATTGACCCCTGAGTGACCTCGGTGACCTTGACCCATATTTTTGAATCTCCATCAAGTGTCGACTCATTTGGTGTTGGTCCCAGGTCCATACGTCATACCATGCTTGAGATATGAGCGTGACCCATTTTCAAAAATGTTGGCCACGCCCACTTTTTTACGTCAAAATGCATGTGTGTATGTCAGGAATGCTTTAGGGTGTCAAAAAATGTGATTTCTAGCAATTATAAAGAATGCACTTAATGAACCCTGAGTGACCTCGGTGACCTTGACCCATATTTTGAATCTCCATCGAGTGTCGACTCATTTGGTGTTGGTCCCAGGTCCATACGTCATACCATGCTTGAGATATGAGCGTGGCCCACTTTCAAAATTTTTGGCCACGCCCACTTTTTTTTACATCAAAATACATGTGTGTACGTCAGGAAGGCTTTAAGGGGGGGTCAAAAAATGTGATTTTTACGTCAAAATGCATGTGTGTATTTCAGGAATGTTTTAGGGGTCAAAAAATGTGATTTCTAGCAATTATGAAAAATGCACTTAATGACCCCTAGGTGACCTCCGTGACCTTGACCCATATTTTGAATCTCCATCGAGTGTCGACTCATTTGGTGTTAGTCCCAGGTCCATACGTCATACCATGCTTGAGATATGAGCGTGACCCACTTTCAAAAATTTTGGCCACGCCCACTTTTTTCACGTCAAAATGCATGTGCGTATGTCAGGAATGCTTTAGGGGGTCAAAAAATGTGATTTCTAGCAATTATGAAAAATGCACTCAATGACCCCTAGATGACCTCCGTGACCTTGACCCATATTTTGAACCTCCATCGAATGTCGACTCATTTGGTGTTGGTCCCAGGTCTGTAGGTCATACCACGCCTGAGATATGGGCCTGACCCACTTTCAAAACACCCCTACAGACACCCCTGATACCCCAGGAATCTGAAAAATATTCAGTGCCGAGAACTTATGGCTGTCTATCAGCATGCCAAAAATCAACGAGATAGGGCAATTCGTTTTCGAGTTATCTTGCGGACAAAAAACTGATGAGAAGACAGAAGAAGAAGAAGAAGAAGAAGAAGAAGAAGAAGAAGAAGAAGAAGAAGAAGAAGAAGAAGAAGAAGAAAAAAAAGAAAAAAAGAAAAAAAAGAAAAGAAAAAGAAACCGTGCAAAAACAATAGTCTGTGTGTTTCACACAGACTAATGATTACATTTTGTTTGACCAAGAACTGAGAATTCCCTCACACAAGATTAATGGATTTTATTAAAGCTGCTGCTTTTCTCGGGTTTATTACGCCCATGAACTTCAGTTTGAACAGACCTCCCACAAGAAGGCGCATGAATTGAAAGTATACTGTCTAGTTCATATATATATGGTAAATTGTTTGGTGTGGTGAAAAGGGATGTGGTGCTCTCCAGTGTTCGCTGAGAGGAAGCGAAATTCTCAACAAATGTGATATTTCCGGATATTTGTTTCTGATAAGAGTGTGATGGTGAGACAAGTGAAAATATCGCTTTTTAGACATACAATAACGGAAAATAAACCGGAAAAAAGAAGTCGTAACAATTGTTTTCTTTCATATAATTTCATTTTTAACTTCAGCAGAGAATGTATTAACCATCGGAGTGGACCAAGATATCGTTTTAATCCGGTCTCTGTCACCGTGGTCGATTTGAACTCTTTCTCTCTCTCTCTCTCTCTCTCTCTCTCTCTCTCTCTCTCTCTCTCTATCTCTCTCTCTCCCCTCTCTCTCCCTTTCTCCCCCCCCCTCTCTCTCGCCCCTCTCTCTCTCCCTCCTCTCTCTCTCACTCGCTCTCTCTCTCTCTCTCTCTCTCTCTCTCTCTCTCTCTCTCTCGAGAGAGAGAGAGAGAGAGAGAGAGACAGACAGACAGACAGACAGACAGAGAGGGAGAGAGAGAGAGAGAGAGAGAGAGAGAGAGAGAGAGAGAGAAAGACTCAGACAGGCCTCCAGAGACAGACAGACAGACACAGAGATGTAGAAACAAACAGAAAGGGTTCGAATCGGTCGTGGTGACAGGGACAGGGTTCAGCTTTAGTACCTAAAGACAAAAATTCAAGGTCTGAACAACGTTTCACATCGCAACTGTGTTTACGCACTCAGTTGATTGCCGGCGCTGGAATAGCGAACGCTCTTGGGGCTTGTCAAATGTCACAGTATAGAGCATTGTGTTGGCCAATTTTAAAATTTGAGCGATTTGCCTTACATCGTCAAGATCGTTTCTCATGTGACAAATTTATTTTTACATGCTTTTCTCGGAAATTGTGCAACCACCCCTACTTATATTTCAGCCCCCTCACATTCAAACTTGCCCCGTGGCTCGTGATTAAAGCACAGTCTTACCGTTGGCTGTCCTCCCTGTTTCTCATTCTCAGCTCTCTTTGCTAACATGATCATTCCGGCACAGGTACCCCAGGTCACGTGACGCGGATGTGAAATCCATTCTTGTAGCGGTTTTACCATCTCGTTTCTTGTCAGGAAGAGACTTATAGCAGTACTTTCTCCACCAGGTATAATTAGTCCATCTAAGTAGTCTGCAATGTGTTTTGCGGACCTGACATCATGCATATCTATCGAAATTCCTAACGACGTAGCAGCTTTGATGAGGGCACATCTGTGTTCATTAAAAGCACCCTGCACCTCGAGAAGACCAACGCTGATAGTGTCTGTCGATGTCATGACTACACTTCAGATTCGCAAACCAATACTTATTTACAGACTCGGCATCAGTCGGTCTATTTTATTCAGTCAAATGTCTGTGAAGAAAAAAAGTTTTGGTTTAACAATAGATACATTCAGGGGCACACTCATCTGGATTGGAGTATGTGACACAGTTTCACCATTGCCGTTAATCAGGGGTGGACTGGGCCAAGAAGAGTTACCGGGAAATGCACCGGGGTGGGGAGGGGGGAGGTGGTGGCGACCCGGAGAAAATTTTGAAAGAACGCTGCCTCCCTGCCTCTGAGCGATCAATTGTAGTTCACGTAGAGGGCATTTCGATTTATAACATCTTGGGAAAAAAAATGATCGGGGGTTGGGGGCTTGGACCCATCGAGCAGACCATAGTTCGCCCCAATGGAAGGAAATTTTTATTTTTCAAACTGACAGAACGGTGTTCCCTTGCAACTGAGCGATGAAATGCAGACCAGACTGCTGGTATACCGTAATGCTATCTATGTGGACAGCCATTGGCAGTCCACATAGATAGCATTACGGTATACCGGCAGTCAATGCAATCAGATCCATTTCACCTGTTAGTCATTTTCAGAAAATTTCGTACCCCAACACGTATTGAGCTGTTGCATAAATATGGCCAGTCGCCTCTGCCGATAATCGTGCACTTTCTTTCGAGACTAGTATTGATACTTGACCTTCTGCTATGCAAACAATACGCCACACAACTGAATACCCGATTCGGGAAGTTGGAAGCCCAGTATGACCAATTTGGACTACCGATACGCGTTAATTAAATAAGATGTCGAGTCATGACCACTCCATATTTATTTTATATATCCAAAAATAAATTTCAAAGATGCCTTGTTTACTACAATCCCAGGGGCGGACTGTCCGTATGGTCCACCTGGAAATGGATCTGGTATAACGAAATGTTCTCTGACATTTTCAGTCCACAGAGAGGACATTTCGATATACCAGCAGGCTAGTTTGCCATTAGTCGCTCAGATGAAAGGAAACAGCGTTCCTTCAATTTCAAAAATCAGAATTTTCTCCGACTGGGTGGAACAATGGTCTTCCCGACGCCCCCCCCCCCCCCCCCACCTCCCCCACCCCCGGTAGAACCGTTTTTTCGAATGATCGATGAAGATGACACAAAATGCCATCGAAAAATCTCTTCTATGTGGTCTGCCATTGATCGCTCAGATGCACGGAAGCCGCGTTTGTTCAGTTTGCAAAATAAAAATTTTCTCCGGGTCTGGGCCCACCTTGGTGTATTTCCCGGTAACATTTCTTGGCCCAGTCCGCCCTAGTACAATCCTGACTGACAAATATTCCATCTACTTTCAACGAAAGCATGCCTTGATGATGTATTTGGAATGTTTGATCAGTAGGGACTTGAACCATACCATGGAAGTCGAGACAAATCAGATTTACCCCCCCCCCCCCCCACCCTCAAATCAGTCATCTTCGCGTCGCCTGCGGGTGAATTCTCTGTTTTCTCACCTGTGTTTGAAGACAAATTCACTATTACCATTATGTACGTCTCTCTCTTATCGCAAATGACGTACTGCCTTTACTTCCCGTCTGCGCTACATCTTCGATCCAAGTTAACCCTTAAGCCCCCATATAGCCCCAAACCGCCACTTTTATATTACATTGAAGCAGGTTCTCCCGTGTGTAATCTTTTTTATTACTCTTGTGTGTAGACTGAATTTTCCCTGGCAGTGGTTCTACATCACTGCTGGCTGCCTCTATAGGCAGCCAGCAGTGATGTAGAACCACTGCCAAGTCATCAATAACTATGTAAGCAGAAAAAGGCCATAAATACTTTAAAATTAATCTGAGGACTTAAGGGTTAATGTGCACGTACATTATGATAACGCTACACAATTTATAGCAGATATGGTATGCGACATCGACTTAAGGCAGACATCTGGTAGACGAGGAAGATGCTTTATGGGTAGTAGCCTAGGCCCAGATAAAACTTGACGTAGGACAAAACCTTTTGCAACCACTGAATGGCGGAGTATTTTGTTTTTATTATGTATTTTTTCCGGGCGAGTCGGTTCGATGGTTCGAGAAAGCCGGAAAAAACGAGTATTCTTAAATTGTTGTCAATATTTTCAACGCACTATCTGGGCACAGACGGGTCTTGAGGCCAGGTCGCAATGGCTGGAAATATACACTGCCTCACCCCCTATGAGCAAGGGCGATAAAGTAACTTGTTCGAGGATACAACGCAAGTGGCACTGGTCTGGTTTGAACCTAACCGGCACCACTAGAGTTGAATCCTTGAGCAAGGTAGAAACCAGTTTTGTACCATGACACCTTGTCTTTTCGGGGTTGGTAACAAACTTGAAATACCTCATAGAATAAAAAAAGATCGAGTTTTCCTAGCTTGACTTGAATACCTCTCGTCCCCTTATTAGTATATTTGTCCGTCCGTTTTATTGATAGAACAAACACCTAGGGGTAAGTCAGTTACCAACCACCCTGTCGGTATTTATGGATTTTAACAGCCTGTCAGCGTGCAGTTTCACCTCGCCATTATGGGTTCGGTTTCACCGCACGCTGCCACGTTGTTCAAAACCCATGTATACCTCCCCTTAGGTTGGTAAGTATTACACAAGCTCGACCAGACATCGGTTTGGTTAGTGAAGCTTAGTGGTGGTCAGGACCTCCATTTAGCTTTGAACAAATAAACAACAACGTTCGCTGTTTTCAACGAACTCTATAGAATCCCGGGATACAAGAGACTCCTCTCATGTTATGGATGGTTATTCGTTTTTACATTCATCCGCATCACTCTGGATGTACTTGGATAGACAAAGATAGAAAGCAGGACAAGCGCTTTCCATTTGACGATTACGACCTTTTCCTTGAATGGAGGTTTTGTGAATTTGTAGCTAAAGAGCCATTTCATTTTGCATGCAATGTTTGTAACATAAAATTTTAATGAGTGATCGGGTGTCGATTTGAAAATTGTTTTTTAAGGAAGTTTTATTTTCGTATCATAGAAATTTGGAAAGGAAATGTTTATTATACGCTAAACGTTAGATTATCGAAGAAATTGAGGAAAGATAGAAATCGTATCCGCCACTGTGAAGATATAGAAATTTTCACTTTCACGGTATCAATCAAAATGGCGGCTTTCAAACCATCACTTCAAGGTGAATACGAGCCAAATTATCACTGAAAATGATCAGTTTGTTCTTAACCCTTTACCTAATGAATCGCCCGCATCCGCCTGCGTAATATGCAAATTCAGCAGTTGAAACATTATTATTTTTCAAAAAATTTAAACAAAACCATATCATGTGACCCCTCGTTGGAACGAGCTCGTCGAACTCGTTCCAACGAGGGGTCACATGATATGGTTTTGTTTAAATTTTTTGAAAAATGTAAAAAAAATGATATTTAAAATAATAAATTTTGATATCGTCTGCGTTGGGTATAGGGTTAAAAAGTATAATGAAAAGTAAATCTAGTGTTTTTGAGTGGATACCGATCACTTCCAGCA
Organism: Pictodentalium vernedei; assembly: GCA_031216915.1. Lineage (NCBI taxonomy): Eukaryota > Metazoa > Mollusca > Scaphopoda > Dentaliida > Dentaliidae > Pictodentalium > Pictodentalium vernedei. Next base: position 381,810,930 of record CM062289.1, on the reverse strand, counting down.
ATAATTCAACACGCATTCACCTTGAATTGATGCACAAAACCCGCTAGTCCAAATATGGCCTGAATGTCCGTAATATAAGTTTGTGGTTTGGAACATCCTTTCAAAGGACGTACCAAACCAAAAACTTATATTACGGACTTTTAGGCCATTTTCCGACTAGAAACCCGCCAGCCGAATCAGTATGCAAGACCCTATCTGTTCCGAGTATCTATCAAATCACTTCCGCGTATCAACGATTCAATGCGCTGTTTACTTTCATGTATAAATTCAAGGCTGAAACGAGAGGAGGAATTATCAGATTCTTATAAAAAGCGTATAATAAAAAGAAAATCTAGTGTTTTGAGTTGATACCGATCATTTCCAGCAATAATTCAACTTGTGACTGAGACAAAAAAAAAATAAAGTTTTGTCTCGGTCATTCATGAGATAATTTTCGGTATCCACTCAAAAACATTAGATATTCTCTACACATCTGCCCTTTCTTGAATTGTTCAGTTTTCTGAGGTGACTCACTCATCTTACACGAAACACTCGTATCAAAGTGTTCAATAATATCAGTTAGGTCAGGTTAGGTAAATATTAAAGTCTAATCGGATAAAGACCTCTCTGACACGCAGACATTCATCCAACCACACACAAAAACTTGACCTCAATACACGGGGTTGTCAGAACTCGAAACACACGAAAAGTGTGTTTTGCTTGTATCTGTATTATTGTCGGAACTCAGTTTGGTTTTCACACTTTCACTGTGGTGAACATTTTCAAGTCCTCTCGAAGAGATGGTAAAACGTAGAGGCGGCGGAAGCTTATTAAAGGTGGAGGGGCACAAATTTTCAAGACTACCATGGCTCGACCCAGTGGGAGAAAAGTTAAAATCGTATATCGGTAATTGTACCCTGACTAACTATAGTCTCTTGTTCAGATGAGCATGCCACGGTGTGATCACTGCCCTGTCCATTTCTCCCACTTCAACCATCTTCCAACCCAAAGGCTTGTCTTAGGGTTGGAAGATGACTGAAGTAGAAGAAACGGACCGAAGCGACCGAAGCGACCGAAGGAGGGATTCTATGGCCAAATGTTGTTTGGATTTGCAAATAATATATTACAGGAATGCCTGTATATTGATACTTTCACATGTGCCAATTTTAACGCATTGTGTAAACACGCAACGTGTCTGTGAAAAAACTGTAGAGGGGCATGTGTCCCCTGTATCCCCTTGTTCCGTCGCCTCTGGTAAAAAGATAATCTATCTACGGGTACCAACTGAATGAAGCCTTTAACATTCTCTGACACTACGTGCAACGTGATTGGACATCACAATGCAGGTACTGCGTCAAATTATGTCATGAGACAGCATGAGATGTGGTTGCAAGACATTAGCTTAGCTGCAGATCACATCAATATTCCTATTATTGGGGGTTTAATGTTTTAACTTATGCGACTGGAAAGCTCTTCGACAGAATTAAAAAGTATTATTCTTTTCTTTACAAATAACCACATTTCTATAGGCTGGATCTTATACACGTGACTGGTACTCAAAAATCCATGTACACTGGGTTTCCAGTGAATATCAACTTTCTATATATAGCTTTTGGAAATACCCTCTCTAGTTCTATTCAATCGATCAATGGTGGCGGGGCGTTTTATTCATGCAAAATATATAAATTTATATACGCTACCCCTCACCTCTGCTCCCACCCTATTTAAGAGACTAACCTCAGCGACCCCATCCTTACCTCAACCTTATTGTCATTATTTTGCGATATTGGATATTGACCGGTCAGTATTGAATCGTGTGCCATCAGCTGACTTCGAGTGTTACCACAGAAGTAGGTGATAAAGGCCGATTCAGTATCACTTGTACATGTACGTGTACAACATACGCACACGATGCGTTCACCAACGTGGAATTCGGTGTTAAATCACACGCTTGTTCACAAAAACTGTACAGTGATCTTGAAGCCCTCATGTACATTCAGTGACTCCTAGATCGCGCTTTTAGCGTCAAACACTCGTGGTGAACGCATCGTGTGCGTGTGTTGTACATCTTCAGTTGTATCGTGTACGTGATTTTTGGTCTACGTTCGCATCGCAGATCAGACCCACCGATCCATCGTCGGCGAACGCGAGCGAAAGCATAAGATTCTGGGTCATCACCAAAAAAAGCTTTTGCAATTCTAAATCAGTGATTCAGAATCGGCAATTGAGTTGGTACAGATGATTTAGAATCGGCAATTGTTTTGAGGCGGTGGGTTTTTGATTGATATAAATATAGGGGAGAAAAAAAATATAAATAAATAGTTATTTAGAAAATTAAATATATCAAATGGAATAGATAATAAAAAAAAATACGTAAATCATGAGCGATTCTCAGACTATTAGAGCGAGGTTTCTTTTAAACATGCTGATGAGAGCATACGCAATCTGCGTGAACGAACAACTACGTCCCATCTTGTTAGAATGATGCGTCGGATGTCGGGATCATCTAGACTTCGATCACGAGAATCATTCGTGTCTGACGATGGAAAGGGAAGATATGGTCGTCATGTATTTCAAACCGGCGTTCGAACGCGTTAAATTCGACGATGTGATCACGTTTTGGAAGAGATTAGTCTACTGTAAGAATCGAGACAGGCCCACAGATTCGGAAGAACTGAAATTGGCGCGTAGAAGTTTGACTTTAGAAGACAAGGGATGCATCAAGAAATTATTGCTGAACGAAGCATACGTCTAAGTTTTGTTTTTCGTTGATATAAAAAATAAGGGAGAGTAGAAAATAAAAAAAAAAAATAAATACACACATAAATTTTTTGTCTAATATTAGAAAGAAAAAAACACAAAAAAAAATGAGAACCAGAAATAAATTGTATCCGACGTTAGTGGACGACGAGGACGAGAAGCCGAACGGCGTTTTGCCGACGGCGCCGTCGTTAGAAGAAAGAGAAAGAGGAGAGAGGTATCACATCGATCAAATCAGTAGAATCCAATCGTATTTGACTCGTGAGAGAGATTCTCGTCGTTCCCTCAAGAAGTATTCGCGTTTTGTGAAATTCGTCAACGGCATCGACGTGACACTCATCACGATTTCCATGGGTTTACACGCGGCCGGCATCGGATTGTTGTCGACCGCGGTCGGCATTCCGATTGTGCTGACCGTGGAAGGAGTGGCTCTCGCCGCCGGATTGTTCAGCATGCTCAGAAACTTTTTGAGTAGGAAATTATATCTGAAGGCGAGGAAATACGACAAAATTCGCGTCTTGGCCGACTCCAAGATCGATACGATATCCGAAATGATCTCTATGGCGTTGAAAGACGGTAGGATATTGGACGGAGAATACTTCGCGATATTGAGTGAGAAAACGAAATACGATGCCATGAAAGAAGCCGTGAGAATCAAGACTCGTCAGATCATCAAGGAAGAGTTGAAGGATTCTCTCGTGCAAAAGGGTAGGAAAGGGGCCAGGGAGGAATTCAGTAAGATGATAGAACTCAAGGGCAGCGATTGAAAAAAAAAAAAATATATATATATATATATATATATATATATATATATAATAAGAACAGAATTTAAAAAAAAAAAATATATTAAATTCATATATAAAATAAAAAAAAAAACGAAATTAATTTAAATTAACTCTTAAAAAATGTATTGCGTAAAGTGTAAGAGAGTTACCGAGACGAGTAATTCTAGAGAAATGCGAACTAAAAACGACAGACGGATGCTTCGCGGAATTTGCGACGTGTATGGTTCTATAAAGACTCGATTCGTCAAACAAAAGAACGCGAGCAAAGGCAAAGGCATCGTGAATAAAATGATCAACAATCTACCTTTCGAAATGCATCTGCCTGGTCACAGTTTCACGGGACCAGGAACGAAATTGAACAAGAGACTCAACGCCGATCTGACTCCCAAATCTTGGAGCAAACCCGTGAAGAGGGTGGACGCGGCCGCGTACGATCATGATTTGTGCTACGCCGGACATCCCGACACCAAGACTCGCAACAACGGCTGCGACAAAAACATGTTGGGGAGATTGAAAGGCATATCGAATCCGACCAGGAGAGAGAAGATGGAACGTTTGCTAGTCGGCAATCTGATTGGTGCGAAACGTCGATTCGGATGGGGCGTTCAAAAAAAAAAGCGCATCTGAAAAAGAGAAGAAGAAGAAACGATTATTGACGAGCGAATTGGCCGAGGAGTTACACAAACCCATAGTGCGTAAATTTCGAAAGAGAAGGGTGTTCGTGAAGGGTCTGGACGACATTTGGTCCGCCGACTTGGTCGACATTAGATCGTTTTCGAGGTGGAACGAGGGCGTCAAATATCTGTTGACGGTCATCGACGTGTTTTCCAAATATGGTTGGATCAGAGCTTTGAAGAATAAATCGGGACCTTGCGTCGCCGAGGCTCTGAAGAGCATGTTCGACTCGTCCTCTCGAAAACCGAGTAAATTGTGGGTGGACAAGGGAAAGGAATTCTACAACAAGGACGTTCGTTGATTGGTAGACCTCTACTCGATCAAAAACGAAGAGAAAGCCAGCGTGGTGGAACGTTGGAATCGAACGATGAAGGAGAAGATGCACAGATACTTCACGGCGAATTCAACCAAGAAATACATATACGCTCTGAACGGTCTGGTGAAAGATTACAACGACACGTGACACAGATCGATCAAGATGACTCCCGCGGAAGCTAGTGATCCTCGAAACGAAAAACGGGTCTACGCGAATCTATATCCCGAGAGATCTAAGATCGGGAAGAAGAAGTCTAGAACGCCGAAATTTGCGGTCGGCGATCGAGTGAGAATCTACGCTTATAAGAAGCACTTCAAAAAGGGTTATAGTCCTCGATGGACCTCAGAAATCTTTGTGATCATCAAAATATTTCACACCGATCCGGTGACTTACGAAATCGAAGCTTTGGATGGAGAAGAGATCATCGGAAAGTTTTACGAACAACAATTACAGAAGACGAAGTTTTGATGAAGAATGCAAAAAAAAATATTTTTTTTATTTACTCTCTTTGACATTTTCTTGTTTACACACACATATATATATATAAGAGAGAAAAAAATAAATAATAATAAAAAATAATTAAAAACTATTTTTTTAGATAATGAAAAGAAAGTGAATTAATAAACAAAAAAAACTAAAAATCTTTTAAAATGACAAATATACTAGATATAGCACAAAGCATAGTGAAAGATGAAAGTATTCAAGAATATGAGGTTCACAAATACGAACCGGTAACCGGAACGAGTTTGAACAATGCGGGAGAGATAAGAATCAACGTCGAAACTCAAGATCTATTCGTACATCCTAGCGAGAGTTACATAGTGGTGCAGGGACGTCTCACCAAGGAAGATGGGAGTGACTACGCCGACGACGACACGGTTACTCTAGCCTATAATGGCATCATGCATCTATTCAGTAACATAAAATACATGCTATCCGGACAAGAGATAGAATCTGTTTTTCATCCCGGTCAGGCCACCACGATGTTCGGACTCTTGACATATCCTGATGATTTTTCGAAATCCAGAAGACTTAATCAGTTGTGGGTGAAAGACACCGTCGGCCCTGCTAGTGCTGGCGCCGCCACGATATTCGACTATGTCGTCAAGACGTCCAGACCTAAAGGAACGTTTTCATTCAGGATACCTTTGAAACACATCTTCGGATTTGCGGACGATTACAAGATCATGTACGGATTCAAACACAATCTGACGCTGATTCGAAACGGAAACGACGACGCAATAGTGAAACTCGCCGCGACCGATGTGGGTAAGATAACTCTACACAAGATATCGTGGTTCGTTCCGCACGTGGAGCCTTCGATGGATGAAAAAAGACATCTCTACAAGATCATAGAATCCAAGAGTAAATTACCCGTGGGATTTAGAATGAGACAGTGCGACACGGCTAGCATTCCTCCCTCCACGAATCACTTCGATTGGAGATTGACGGTGAAATCCGCTTCCGAGAGACCGCGTTTCATCATGATCGCGTTTCAGACCGATAGGGACGGGTCTCAGGAAAAGAATGCGTCGCTGTTTGATCACTGCAGTTTGAGAAACATGCAAGTGTTTCTGAACGCCATGAGATATCCGGCAATCGATTACAATGCGTCGTTCGACAAGAATGATTTCTGCAGGCTGTACGGCGACGCCGCCGATTTTAGAAAGAAGTATCACGGTCTAGACGAATTGATGAGCAATCCCAACATATCTCCCGGCGAATACAAGTCGATGTATCCCATGTTCGTGTTCGACGTCAGTAAACAGAGTGAACGACTCAAGAGTAGCGTGTTAGACATTCAGATCAAGATGCAATTCGATAGGAACGTGCCGAGAAAAACCAAAGCCTTCGCCCTGGTCCTGTCGGACAGAGAATTACAATTCGAATCGGACGGAAATAAGAAGTCGATCATTCGATGAGAGACGAGTGTGTGAAAATAAAAATAAAAAAACAAAAAAAAAATGAAAAGTAATGTGTGATTATTAAAAAATAAAAACAAAAAAAAAATAAATAAAGTAATGCGATCTAGAGAGATTGAACATCTCTCTATATCTCGTTACTTTTTTTTTGTTGTTTTTAATAATCACACATTATTATTTTTTTTTTTTTATTCATTATTTTTCCACGCGTTCAGTGTTTGTTCAAAGGATCCAGTTCGATCAGTAGACTCACCAAGGAAGTGGCGGCTTCGGGATTATTGGTTTTCATGATGAAATTAATCCTGTCTCCAGCGTTCACTTTGAGAGGCGTGCCGAACGTGCTGACATTCGCGTGTTGATTCTCGGTCTTTTTGACGCTGTATCTCTTATCGCTCTCCACACCATTCACCATGAGACTGACGACCGCTCTGTTATTCAAATCCGAGGAAGCCAGACTCATTCGAAGGATTTCACCTCCCAGTGGCATGGGATATCCCACCTGACCGTGTTTCGATCCGCTACCTCCATTTCCAAAAGACCACTCGGCTTTTCCCTCCTCTAAGGCATCAGACTCTTTGGCCCACACGGTGATCAATTGTCTGGCATATTTGACTTTCTCCACCACCGATATCAGGGTGCAGGCGTCCGTCATGTGCACGGGTTCCGGTAGATTCGTGAGCGCGTGTCCGCCCATGTCTAGTTTACCTTCCATGATGTTGCCCTTTCTCCAGACTGAGTTGTCGTCCACGTACTTCCTGCTTACCGCGCTGGAATCGAATTCGGGATTGTGACCGAGACCGAATAAATTCTCACCGTTAATGTTGATGCCACCCTCCATGGTTCCGCCAGATTGTTTGTTCAGGTAGAGATCGTCCACTTGTGATTCTATGTATTCTTGCGATCGTATCACGGCAGAATCTACATAGCCCTTGTTGACTGCGGTTGAGTCCGCATCCATGTCATCGATCTTCGACAGATTCAATATCTTGTGGAATCCCGCATTCAGATCCGATTTCATTTCACGTCCGTCAGACTTTCTCTGTTCCAGATCTACGTAGTGTTTGGTCGCCACGTCCTTGGGATTCGTGGGAGCGGCCACGTTCGTTATCTTGTAAGAATTGGCGTTCAATTCCGAGTGCATCATTTTCTGAACATATCTATTTCTCAGGTGTTCGCTGAATCTCGCGTGAGAGTCGTCCGCGTATCTCTTGGTGGCGGCATCGGTGGGATCTATGGGATTCGCGACATTCACCAAACGTTTGGATTTCAGATCGAGATTGTCGGTCATGGTTTTATCCATGTAATTATCCAGCAGGATTCATTCGAAATCGGAGTTCCCCCTGTCGACGTATTTTTTAGTTGCGGCATCTGCGAGATCTATCGGCTCGGGAAGATTGTAGAGCTTCTTATCATTCATGTTCAGAGGTTCTTCTCGAGGTTCGTATCTCCGAACGTAACGCTCGTCCAAGTTGGCAACGTCGTAACCATCGTCGACTTCGAGCATCTTCCTCTTCTTTCTCGGGTTGACTTTTTCGTCGTCACTTCTACCAAATTTATCGACTGTCATGTTGTTGTGGGATTTTTTTTTTGTTGTTGTTTAGAAAAAAAATGTGTTCAAAATGCAGTTTATTAAAAAATGAACTATGTTATTTTATGTTTCGTTTTTTATTCGATTAAAATTTTTTTAAAATAATTTTTTATCTTTATATATATACTATAAAAAAAAATCTCTCTCTAATGTAAGTCATTGAGAATGTCTTGAAATACATCTCCTTCAGACCATCTCTTGAGAACGTAGAGACACAGGTGACCACAAAACACTTGATCTGGTGATTGCACTTGATCCGTGTTGTAAAGAACCATCGATTTGTTGAAATAGTTATTTATTTCTTTCGGCGGCGAGATTCCGTAGCTGTCAAAATAATAATTCTTCTTCTTCTTCCCGTTCTTGAACCATGCCACCCAGTGAGTGCCTTCACCCGATGAATCGTCTAGATTTAAAATTCCGCATTCCGATTGTCGAGGTCTTCTCTTCGGCAAGGCATCTCTGGAAAACAGGCCTAGAAAATCTTCAATTTTCAAATCTTTTGCCGCATTCAACAGATCGATGTTGGATAGGGGTTCGTTAGGTAAGACGACACCTTCTACGGATATCTTTATTTTCTTATTCATAATGCGTACTTATTTTTTTTTATTTATTTTATTATAATTCACTTAAAAATGACGTTATTTTTTTTTGTTTTTTTCTTTTCTTTTTAAACTAACTCTATCGACTTCCACAATCTTGAATCCGTCAAATTCCTTGACTTCTATAATCTTGGATTCATCTAATTCTTCTTTTAAACTAACTTTCTCGATGTCACTATCGATTTCCATAATTTTATGTTCATCTAATTCCTCTTGATTTTCTGGAATCTTATCATCCACAATCGTATCTGGAATCTTATCATCTACAATCATATCTGGAATCCAATCATCCCCATTCATATCGTCTCTAATTAGATCCACAGTCCAATGTCCGAGTGCCAAAGTGCTTATTTTATCGTCTAATATGAATCTCTTATTGTCGTCGGCCGTCAGCGAAATCTTGTTGACTATTTCGGTATACAGGTCGTGATTTTCGCTTCAAATCGATTTCATAGTCTTATACACCGGACCACTTCCTAACAGATGATCTTTATACTCTTGGAAAGAGATGTTTTTCTTCACCACGCACGCTTTAACTCCTTTGCACTTTTTGATCTCTTCATCATCTTCTAGACGATAAGCATACAGTTTGGGTCTCAAGCCCACGAATTCGACGATCTGTTTACCGCCGCTCTCGTCCTTAAATTTACCCAACACCTTCTTGTTGTCATTCGATTGAATGCTGGACGGGTGATTGACAGGATAATTGCTCATGTCGCACCACTCGGCCACGTCTGGAGATATGTCTCGGTAGACGTCTTTTGTCTCTATCTCATAAACTAAACTGTCCGTGTCGGTGAACAGTAGTTTGGCTTTGTCGCCAAATTTTCGTTTGATGTAATCGTAGTGAAACTCGTACATCAATCGCTTGCTGACATCTAAGATGATCAGTCCAAGATAATACGGTTTGTCGAACTTCAGATGCGTCTTTTGCATGTGAACGGCCACTAGATTTTCGCCGAATATGGTTCGGTGTTTGTAATTGGGTTTCGCCACTAATTTTTCAGCTCTTTTCTCAGACGAACGTCGGTTCTCTTCCTGATGTTTTCCATCGATTTACCGTACACGCAGTTGTTCATGAGTTTGAAGAAATCTTTTTCGAAATCGTTCTTGGCTCGAGTTCTGAGATTCGTGTTGAGATCGATGTATTTTTTCATCCAAGGCTCTTCGTCGAATCGAATGATGCGATGTATGTCGACTAATTTCATCCCGTAATCGACGTACTGTTTCAAATTCTCGCTGTAGACGACGTGGTTATGTTTGTTAAATAAATTGGGAATGAGTTTTTCCTCGTCACCTTCGTTCGGTTCCATTCGTTCGGGAGCCAGCGGATAATCGTTGTGTGGATCGTGTAATTCTTCCGGATAGTTCAAATCGACTTCTAAAATGCAAGGATAGTCTCTCCATTTTTGCATTTCTTCCGGTTCCTTCACCCATTCGAAATTTCCAATCGGTAAAGGATGACTCATAGCCCAACCGTACAGATTATTAGCATCCCAATACTGTATGTATTTAGTCGACCATTTCGAATCAAAACCTTCTTTCATGTAGGGATTGTTAGCTTCAGAATGTCTGTGGGAGATTATCGATACGCCACCTCTCGCAGCCCTTTCGAACATGAGCAACATGTCCACGTCGGATAATAATTCCAATTGGACTTCGGTGGTCTTCAACAGAGAGTCCCACCCCAGACCGGGTGCGGTGAAATACCAAGCAGGATCCAGATCGTAATTTCGACGACAGACGTCTCGAAAATTTTCGAACATGTCTGCCAAGAGCAGAACGTCAGTCTTCAGATAGAGATTGTGATAATCTCTCATGGTTTTCATATCGAATGATTTCCACACGTTTTTGGCGTGTTCGTAATTCTCGTTGGAAATGTCGCATTCGTATAATTTCAAATAAAAATCATCTTTCGAAGGTAGTGCGGTGTCTTTGAATCTCTTTAGATCGTTCATGTAATCGTAAGGATAGACTCCTTTCCTCAACATGACATCTACTCGTTCTCCGAAATGTTCGCTCGTGATTTTAAATTTATCCTTGCTCATGTTATCGACTAATTTTTCCAGAGCGGTCGACATGAATTTAAAAGTGTCGATGAAACGTATGCCTCTACGAATGGATTTCGTTTTTTCTTTCAACGTATTTCCATCGATTACTCTTTTCCTCTCCATGAGCTTCCATTTCGTGAAGGAAATGTATCTTTCTTCGTTGTTCGCGATGCAATTTAATTCTTCGTGCAAGGTGCCGAGATTTTTCACGAACAGATGACTGTCGTAACCCGAGAGATTGTGAAACATCACCGGATAGAAAGTGGCATCTCGATATTTTAAATTACACTTCCTGTGAGCCGGACCACGATACAGACCCGTGTAATGATCGTGGTCTCTGACCTCCCTATTTTCCTCTGAATTCTCGTCGAACGATTGTCTGCATATGTGACATTCGGTGGCTCTGTTATTTTCGTCCTGCCGCTCTCGCGTGATGATCATTTTCGCCGGAGTTTTGAATTTGTCGTATAACATTTGAATTTTCGATTCTAACTCTTCCACGAACCTTTGAGCCACGTCGTCGTCTTCGCGCTGTTTCGTGTAGGTGAAGGGACCCATGTCGTGTTGCGAGTCGAAAGCGCATTTCACGTAAATGCAATAGCCCGAAGGTATGTGTTTTTGATATCTTTCGACGTAACTTTGAAGAGCGTTGGGTTGACAGGAACTCATTTTCGCGGTGAAACATTCGAAATCGGCGTACACGACGAATGGTACTTTTAACCTTCTGTTGTGATTTTCAAACTTCACGATGGTGTTGGGTTTGGGCATTTCGACGGCGACACCTTGATTTTCGTTGCAATATTCCTGATGTTTCGCTAATGATTTTTCGCTCTTAAACATGTTCATGCAGTTGCAACATAAAGATATCTTATGTCTATGATTATTATTTTGTCTCGACAGTAATCTGCTCGGATGTTTAACCCAACAATAATGACGATTGTCACCATTCGAAATCGATAATAAAATAATCGTCTTTTCTCTTCCACGATAGGAAGTCCGTCTGAGAGGATAGATCTTTTGATTTTCGTCGTCGTATCCCAAGACGTTCACCGCTACGGTGGGATTTTGAACCTCGAAACATTCGATGTGTTTTAACTTTGTTGGAAAAGTCACTCCGGTCCAATCGAGATTTTTAGAAGTTTCCTCGTAACGAGAAACTCTATCAGCGTTTATTTTGACAGGGTATAAAGCGGAGGTGACTGCCCATTTAAAACACTGATCATCTTTATTTCTCACGTTGACCACGGCGTGTTTCTTAGTCAAGAAATACGGTAATTCCAAGTAGGAAGATCCTTTCAACGGTTCATTTTTAGTGATGTGAATTTCGAGTTTCAACACCTCGCCGAACGTCCAATTACTACCTTCATTTTGATAATTCGCAAGAGACGTCAACATCTTGTCTTTCATCTTTTCGAAAACGTCCGATAGATCTGAACCTCGAAATACGGGTTCGACGTTAGATCCGAAATATGCATTTTTCACGATGCTCTCGCCGGACTTCACGTCGATTTTATTCATCATGCAGTGGAGTATCATCTTAATTTTTAATCCCAAGTTCGTGTATTCGCGAAACAAATCCAATACTTTTTTCTTCACCCGTTCCATGAACAATTTCGGATCGACTTTCTTCGACGAGGGAAACACGTCGAAAGTTTTAAAAATGTCTTCGATCGCACTCTCCCGTTCTACGGGTTTCGATTGGAATAGTTCCGCAACGAGTCGTCTTACATATTCTTCTCCTTTCTCTTCGTCGATTGCTCATTGAATTTTGCTCGATATATCTCGTTTGTCTTGAATCTGAAGTGCATCACTCATTTTCGTTTTAGTTTTTCTTTTCTTTTCTTTGGAAACTTGATGTTTTTCAATGGCTTTTCGTTTAGTCGTCTTCTTATTTTTCACAACCGACGCATCTTTTGACGTCGTTGCTATCAACATTTCATTTGCCTTTCTAGCGTTTCGCAAATATTCTTGTATGACTTCAATTTTTTTTGCTTTAGTTCTATGCTTTCTGAAATCTGAAATTTGTAATAGATTACAAATCTCGTTTAACTGAGGTATGGTTTTCTCATTTAAATTTACCATTGTTTTATCTGTTTGCTTCATTTGTAAGAATATTTTTTTTGGGGGGAATTTTGTATTAAATAATTTGTTAAAAAAGTTTTGTTTTTTTACTCTATATATATAATAGAAAAAAAAAAAGTTAAATTTTAAAATTCAATTTTTTTTAATACAAAATTTAAAATAAACATTATTTGTAAGAATTCATAAAAAACCAAATAATCGATCATGACAACAACAACACCTAAAAGATGTTGTTGTTGTCATGATCGATTATTTGTTTTTTTATGAAGGGTATGAGAATTCCAGTTTTAATATCTATACATTACAACCACATGATCCCATCGAATTGAATGAGGTTGAGATGGTGGACTTAGAGCGCTACTACCAAAAATATCGAATGTGTTTGAAAGTGGATGAAGCCGCGCTCGATTTGTTTTACGAGTACCAAAGCGAACTGTTGATTAATATCATCATCGCCGAAGACAGAGAATTCGACAGGGGTGATTTATTGTTGTCCTATGGAAGTTACATATATTCAATAATCTCACCCGAACTCGTGAAGAAATCGGGTGGTGAGAGCGCATTCGCCTATGAAAAAAAACTCAAAAGAGTAAAGATGAACATTCACACCATTTTCGTATGTGGAAAAATGACGAATGTCAACTTGCTAATAATGGACTTGGAAATATAAACAATAGAGAGATTGAAATTAAAAAAATTTAAACTTTTTATATATATATAAAGAGAAAAAAAACTTTTACTAAAAAAAAATTTACATTAAAGAAAATTAAAAACTAAAAAAACAACTTTTTTATATATATAAAGAGCAAAAAAATAACAAACTTTTTTTTTAACAAATTATTATTTAAATACAAAATTTAAAATATACATTATTGCAAGAATTCATAAAAACAAAAAAACAAATAATCAATCATGAAGACAACAACACCTAAAAGATGCGAATTGAAATTGAAACGAGTCGAAATGTATAAGAAATTCGGTCATAAAATCTATAGATTACAACGACACGATCCTATCGAATTGAATGATGTCGAGATAAAGGGCTTAGAGCACAAATACGAGAAATATAAGATGCCTCTGAAATTGAATGAAGCCGCGCTCGATTTGATTTACGAGTACCAAAGCGATCTGCAGAACATCATCATCGCCGAAGATAGAGAATTCGACAAGGACGATTTGTTGTTGCCCTATGGAAATTACATATTTCCAAACATCTCATTCGAACTCGTGAAGAAATTGGGTGGTGAGAGCGAGTTGACCGATGTAAAAAAACTCAAAAGGGTAAAGATAAACATTCAACACGTTTTTGAAAAAGGAGTAGACACGAGCGTCAACATGCTAATAACGGACTTGGAAATATAAACAATAGAGCGATTGATTTTTAGCAAAGAAAAAATGAAAAAAAAAAAAAAAGTAAATGAGATCTCATTTACTTTTTTTTTTTTTTTGTTTTCCTTCTTCTTCACTATCATCATAATATATTATAATAACGTTTCCTTTTCTCTCAAATTTCTGCGTCGATTCTTCTTTTTCTTTTTTTTTCTTTTTCTTTGTGATGTGATACGTTCATGATAACATTTTTGTTTATCCGAATCATAATTATGAACGAATGTTGTGCATCTCTTGGTAACACTCGCTTCAGAAGATAGTGGTGACCGTGGAAAGCATCGTCTCATTCCCAACCGTATATCCCACGCTTCATCTATCTCTTTCCTTAGATATCCATCATTAGCGTCTAACCATTTTTTTATTTCTTCACTCTCTGGCTCGCGATGTTCGTCATTATCGTCAAATTCATTCAGGTGATAAATTTGTTTCTCCACCTCTTCACCCATTTTAAATATATATTATTTTATACTTTCTATGATTTTATATATTTTATATAATTTTATATTTATAATAACATATTCAAAATCGGTATGTTCTTAAATGGCGAATTGTCACCGAGCAACAAACCCTTGCCGTATCGCTTGACGTTCCATCCACTCTTCAGAAAGAGACCGTTTCCTCTCAGAGAGTTGCCACCTCTAACGGGTTCTAGATACAATCCTTTACCGCTGTCGTCTACGTGAACACGACACACGGCTCCTCCCTTCTTCAAAAACAGTCCGTTGCCACCCATTAATTTCTCAACTCCCGAACTAGCGAGTCCCGTGAGAGCTCCCATGCCAAGAGTCTTTCCGAGAAAGGGTAGCACCTTTGCGGCGAAGGGTAATGCTTTTGCAGCGATTCCTGCCAATAGCGGTAGGAAACCGCCTTTCATTCTCAAATTGTATCTCAATTGAGCGGGACTCAATCTCACCGCCAACCCTCTTCCATCGCGAATCGCTTTCTCCATCCTTTTGATTTGACTTCTGGTCCAGGCGATCGAATCCTGTCCGCCTCTCGTCAGATCTTCGTGAGTGAATTTGAATCTCACCGCCTCGCCTCGAGTTGTTTACGCTCTCTTAAGTTTCTTCCTCTGTCCTGCGGATATGTTCACGTTTTTAACCACGTATTGTGTCAAAATTCTGTTTGTTTTTTTTAAATATATTTACTTCAATTGTTTCTTGTTTAATAATTATATTAAAATAATTTTGTAAAAAAATTAATATTACCGTTTATTTTATTTTTGTTATCTATATATATATAATATTTTTTTTTTTTTGCTTTTTATATTTCTCTTATGTGAAATCGTATCGTCACTCTCTCTCCGCGAAGATCTAACAGTTCACCATTTTGATCCGTCAACGTGGTTTTGAGACTATACAACGTGTCTAAAATCACTGGTAGATAAACTAAATTTCGAGGTTGCTCCACGATCTTATAACCTGGCGACACGTTTGGAAAGAAGGAATAGATCGTAGGCTGAGCACTACCATTCACGTAGCTTCCGGCAATCACGTCCACGTTCACCAGAATGCTATTGACAGCGAGAATGTTGACCGTATTTTCAGATGCCGTGTGGCCTCGATACATCTTTCGATCGAATCCCAACATCTTGCCTATAGAATCGTCCGTGTTGAAATCCACACGAAAATTATCTTCCAAATCCAACATCGTCTGTAAGGTATTAGGATTGGGAGCGAGTCTGATCTTGTTGCTTCCCTTTCCATCCGTCTTCATTCGCGTCTGAATGTAATGGTTCAAATCGTCTATGTCATAACTCCCTTTGGGAATTCGAATCTCCAACCAATCCACTCCGTCGGAATACTTGAACGAGTTATTCTTTTCGGTGACGTTGGGAAAGGAATAATAAGTCTCCAGATTCACCAACGCCATCTCGTAACTTTTCTCTCTGTTCAATTCGATGGAAGGTTCGAATTTCGTAGCGAATCGAGTCGAATCGCCACTCACCACGATTTGAATGGATTGTTTTGCAGCCGTATTCTCGGCTATCCGTTCTAACAATTCTCCATGTTGGAACATTATATCTTAATTTTATTTTTTTTATTCAAAACTAATTATTTGAAGATTTATTTATTTTTCTAATTTTTTTATTTTCACGCTCTATCTTATTATTATTATCACCATCGGGAACATAAAACTTGTCGAATCCACACTGATATTTTCCGCGATTAAATTCGCTTGTCAAATCGATCACGACGAAATTGTAAAGTCCACCATCCCAAACCCTCTTGCAGAATCTCCTGAATTCGACAGCGCTCATGTCGTTCGCGACCTGATCGCCGTAGATGTGATTGAGATTCTTGAGATCTTGGCGAAAGAGACACAGAAAATTAGCGTTCTCCCTTATCGTCTGTCTGGGCAATCGAAAATAATTCTGCGACAGGTAGAAACAGTCCACGTTGCTGTGTCGACCCCTAACGTAATACGATTCGCATCGGTTCTGTCTCTCCAAAAGCAGATCGTCGAAAATCATGAGATTCTTATCTTCCGATTTCAGTTCCCTAGGATCCGGAACGTCGCTAGCGTTCTCGTAAAATCGACACTCGACGTTCGAAGATGCATTTCTCTTCGTCAGCTCCATCACCGCGCCGTCCAAAATGGTCGAGAGCGGAGCTCCGCACTTGGCGAATTCCTCCCTGCTGTCAAAGATTCTGGCTATGACGTCCTTGGGCAATCTGCGATCCATGCACTCTCAAAGCAATCTGTATTCGGGTTGAAACAAGCTCTTGCCAAACACGAACAATCTGTCGTAATCCAACCAGTCGGGTCAGGACAACAGATTCATCAACAGATTGGTCTTTCCACAATTCCATTTTCCCACTATCAAACCTCTTATGCTCTTGGGAAAGTACTCGTTATTCGACCTCTTGGTCGCGGCGTCGTTCCAAGACATATCTTTAAGGTTCATCTTTTTGTTTTATTTTTTTTTTATTTGTCTGTTATTTTAGATTCTTTTCAAACACAAATTTTTTATGTTTTTTTTTCAAACTCTGTTTTTAATGTTGTTATTATTATTATTTTGTTTATATCGCACCGTCGTGAGTTCTCTTCAATCCGGATCCACTCGTCATTTTGGCTAAATCTTGTATGGGCACCACGGCATCCTTAAAATCTATCCAACTTTTCGGCGTTCGCTCTAACGCAGCTCGCTTCGCCGGCGGACTGATCAACTTGTCGATCAACGCATCGGCTGCCCTCTTGCCAGCCACAGAAGCTATCCTACCACTGGCTTCGGAAGTGGCTTTCTTACCAGCATCCAAAGCCGTCTTCTTACCGACCTCAAACGCGGTCGATGCGAGTTTTCTACCCGCATTGCTCGTGAACGCTCGCATTATAGAATCGACGATGTCAGAACCGCCTTGAACGTAAGTCCTGACATATCCCCTGTTCTTTATCACCAACATATTTTATTTTTTATGATATATTTTGTGTTTTTTTTTTTTTCACTGGTAAATCGTTTTGTCGTTTTTAAATACTTTTATTATTCTAGTGTAAGAATTTACTGTTTTATTTTTGTTTGTTTGTTTTGTTTGTTTGTTTGTTTCTCTCTCTCTACTTATTATTATATTCACATCAATCCTTCAATTCATTCATCAGCCTTTTATACTGATTTTTATTCAAAACCTTCTGTCTCAACAATTCGTCAGATATGGCAACTATCTGATTATCTAATCCCGTGTTACCAGCCCGTCTGCTACCCATCAACAAACTCAATCTCTGAGACAGAGCGTCGGGATCGCTCGGAAGAAAAGTAGTGGTTTTCACCCCTTTGCCGGTCATCGATTCGACGAACTTCTTGTTCACATTCCATATGGGCTTCACTATTTTCGTCCACTTGTAACCTCTGTTGGCTTTGGGTCTCGTCTCTCTGGTATCGTTATTTCTATTCATGGCGTGAGTTTGAACTAGAATGTCTCCGTAATTGTCGAAATCCCGTTCCGTATAATCTCCGGGCTTATCGAAAAGGAGCAATCTCTGCAGACCATCGGTTACTTTATATTTATTCGAACCCACGATCAATTCATCATCATCCATTTCCACTTCAGTGTCGCCCACGAATTTCCTACCGCTCGAATCCTCGCGAATTCCATACAACAGATCTCTCTTACCGCCACCATCATCATCGGACGATGCGATGCTATCAGTGGTGATAGTCGAAGCCGTATCATCGCTCTCACTCACGTCGGTTTCGATTCTCGTGGGAACGTAATCCGGTGTAGATTGAACGGAATACCGATTTCCAAAACTAGAAGGCAACGAACCCATTCTCAAAGAACTCTCCTTTATGGGTCTCAATTCTTCGACTATCTCCTTCCTGCTTCGCTCTTGACCCTCCGTCACGGGTTTAAATATTTTTGTGGCTTCGCGTGTGAGTTCCATCTCACCGAGACGTCTGCTCCTATCAGCAGCCTGAATCGCCTTCTTAGCACTTAAATACTCGGATAAAATTCGATCTCGGCGTCTAGGATCCATCCTCCAAAACGTCATCTTTCGTTTTAATTGTTTTTATTTATTTTTTTAAAATTAAATGTTTAATTATATTTTTTTTTATATTTTATGTTTTAAGTATTAAAATCTCTTTCCGTCTTAATATAATATCTGAAAAAATATTCACATCTCAAACTCGTTGTGTTAATTGAAGTTAAAAAAAAAATACGTTTTAAACAGTACATGACAAACCGATTTCTGATGTAACGCATTTTGACAGCGGTGTTTACATTTTGTCAAAAGATTTCATTCATTCACACATCAATTCATCGAGTGTCGAATTAAGAGAAAATCCTTTTTTTGATGACTGTTAGACAGTTTAACACACAATGGAAAACTGATTTTAACAAATCTCTCTCTCCGCTTGCTATCGTGAATATATTAAAAATTTTACCACTCGAAACCTAACTAAGCGGAAAATGCGTTTTAAACATTCTGATAAGTGTTTCTTGACTTTATTCAAGGAACGCTTAACAGTCAACCTCATTTCTCATAGTGGAGGAAATTCTCAAAAAAGCCCAAAACTCAATTTTTATCCATCCCATCACCGGAAAACATCAATGTCTATAATACAGACTATATATTCACAATCGACTCTGTTTGAACAAAACACCTCAATTACGATAACGTGTGTTAGTTGCTTACTTCAGGAAAGACGTGACTGGGTTTGCAAATTTCCAAACACACAGACACTCTTCGTTCAGACCGAGTTTTTATTACGAGATTCGATCGCTCGATCAGCTGAGTGTTTTTTTTTTTGAGAATTTTCTCATAGTGGAGGAATTCTCCAAAAAAACCCAAAACTCAATTTTTATCCATCCCATCACCGGAAAACATCAATGTCTATAATACAGGCTATATATTCACAATCGACTCTGTTTGAACAAAACACCTCAATTACAATAACGTGTGTTAGTTGCTTACTTCAGGAAAGACGTGACTGGGTTTGCAAATTTCCAAACACACAGACACTCTTCGTTCAGATCGAGTTTTTATTACGAGATTCGATCGCTTGATCAGCTGAGTGGTTTTTTTGAGAATTTTCTCATAGTGGAGGAATTCTTCAAAAAACCTCAAAACTCAATTTTTATCCATCCCATCACCGGAAAACATCAATATCTATAATACAGGCTATATATTCACAATCGACTCTGTTTGAACAAAAAAAACCCACCACCGCCTCAAAACAATTGCCGATTCTAAATCATCTGTACCAACTCAATTGCCGATTCTGAATCACTGATTTAGAATTGCAAAAGCTGTTTTTTGATGATGACCCAGAATCTTATGCTTTCGCTCGCGTTCGCCGACGATGGATCGGTGGGTCTGATCTGCGATGCGAACGTAGACCAAAAATCATGTACACGATACAACTGAAGATGTACAACACACGCACACGATGCGTTCACCACGAGTGTTTGACGCTAAAAGCGCGATCTAGGAGTCACTGAATGTACACGAGGGCTTCAAGATCACTGTACAGTTTTTGTGAACAAGCGTGTGATTTAACACCGAATTCCACGTTGGTGAACGCATCGTGTGCGTATGTTGTACACGTACATGTACAAGTGATACTGAATCGGCCTTTATCACCTACTCACAGATTAGGGTAGTAATAGTTAATTTTCGTTGTGATTAAAAGTAGCATTCGTCTTTATATATCTCACCTATTGGCACACACTACAACCTGTATGGCGTCCACCCAATTCGCATACTTTGGATTGAATTGAATCGAACTAGTTATTTGCCACTGAATACAAATTTATATTTTGTAAAATCACAGAGTAAAAGTGAACGGGAAAAGAAATACGGTGCATATGAATCGAATGAGAAGTGATGAGAAAGAAATGTGTAGTGGCCATTGGGGTTGTGTACGTTATGTCGGAAAATGCCGTTCGGGTACCTATAACTGGTGAAAAAAAGGCACGTGCCTCCTGTGCCCCAGGCTCCGTCGCCCATGGAATGAATCAATTTTTGAATAAAGTAACTTGGCTTTGTATACTCATCTGTGATGCTGCGTAGCAAGTGAACCTAGATTTACAATTCCACTAATGGTGAACTTTGTGTAATGGTGAAGAGAAAATGTTGTGTCGCCTGAACAGTTGGTTCCAGTCAAGTGTCGTCTGCCTTATTTAATAGGAGACTTTACAACTGACCAGAAACAACGGCTAATTGATGATTTTTTATGTTCAAACAAGGACCGCGGAATAATTTTGAAAGAGAAGTGTCTGAATCTAAAATTCGAGTTTTTGTATGTGCGTGTTTTGGAGGAGGTGCAGACTTGTGATTTTTATTTAAAAATCATTCACTTAGATAAATGTGCAAATTAATATGTTGATGAAAAGTTTAACCCTTTACCCAACGTAACGGCAAAAACCGGCCAGCGCTATTCTAAAAAATAGCCAATTAATTTTCATTGTTTTTTCATTTTTGTCTCAAAAACATAGGTTATGGCCCCTCGTTGGAACGAGCTCGTCGAGCTCGTTCCAACGAGGGGTCATAACCTATGTTTTTGAGACAAAAAATGAAAAAAATTAGTTATTCAAGAATTTTTTTTTGCAAGTGTCGTCTGCTTTTCATGTTAGGTAAAGGGTTAAAAGAATTGTGTTCTACTGTTGCTACTTTGTGTGCAACAGTAGTCCATATAGTTTTGAACAGTCCACTTACACATTAACTGGTTTGGCGCTAGAAGCCACTGTCATGGCTGTACTAAAAAGTGCCGAAAGCCCCTTTAGTGACTTTACACTATGGTTCATGCATTAGCTTGATGTTTTCTCAGCAACAGAAAAACTGGGTTCACATGTGTTAATTTATTTATTTATTGGGGTTTAACGAGACTTTCGAAAGCCAGTGTCTCCTCGTGTCGGACAATTTTTACCGGTGGAGGAAGCCGAAGTACCCGTAGAGAACCACCGACCAACGGCGAGCAACTGTCAGGTTCCCCAACATACGAACTCAGTACAAGCAGGGTTAGCATCGGTCGGAGACAAGTGCACTACCGACGTACAGTACGCCTTAGTACACAGCGCTCTACAGTGTCCCCACGGCATGTGTTAACTAGACATCATCTGGTGTCATCCTACCAAGTCACAATGAAATCCCTTCATAAATACGATCTGCAGACAGTGCTAAAGGTTTTAGGGCTTCGGGCCCCTGTAGCCGTCACATATGACCGATCGCGACCAAAAGGGGACATTCTCATCTAGGCATTATATGGAGTCACCCTACCAAGTTACAATGAAATCCCTTCATAAATACGACCTGTAGACTGTGCTAAAGGTTTTCGGGTTTTGGGCTCGGGCAGTCGTCACGGTTGATAGATCGCGACCAAATGGCGAAGTTCTCATCTAGATATCACGCGGAGTCATCCTACCAAGTTAGAATGAAATCCCTCCGTATTAAATATGTCCTGTAGACTGTACTAAAAGTTTTTTTGGTTTCGGGCTTGGGCAGCCGTCACGGTAGACAGATCATGACCAAAAGGGGACGCTCTCATTTAGATATTATACAAGGTCATCCTACCAAGTTACCATGAAATCCCTTCATAAATACGAACTATAGACTGGTGCTAAAGGTTTTCGGGCTCGGGCAGCCATCACGGTTGACCGACTGCGACCAAAAGCCGACTTTCTCGTCTAGACATGACCCCAAACTTGCATATGAAATGTCGTGACGATCGGACAAGAACTCCAGGGTGTAGCCTGTGCTAAAGTAAAATGTGAACAGACTCAGAGACTAAAAAACTTCCGCACGCGTGATGGCAATAGTTTATCTTGACTTTGTCAAGTTAAGCTAAAAACTTGAAGGGCAAACCTACCATTCACTTTGATATCAACTGTGCATTCTTTAGCCTGGAGAAGGATATGAACCTTCGTACCACGATTAGTTTGGCAGGGGCACCAGGCAGTCTCCCCTCTTTATACCAGTCAAATTTTAAACATCAAACAATGTTCATTTACAGCTGTAATCAAATTAAATAGTGAATTTTCCCTAGTAAATTTATTAGTAAGGGATTTGATCTGACTGTTAACCTTTATATCTCTAATATATTTATTTATTTATTTATTTATTTATTTATTTATTTATTTATTTATTTATTTATTTATTTATTTATTTATTTATTTATTGGTGTTTAAGGTCACACGACTTATACACAATGGCTAATCGTGACCGTGACCAAGCTAGAAAATAAGCCGGCTGTCATCTGCAAAATGGGGTCCCCAAAGGGTGAATTTAGTGATGCTACCCTGCACAGCAGGGTAGCATCACTAAATTTACCCTCTGTGAACCTCAATCAGAATCAGGGCCTCAAAACTAAACAGAAGGATATACCCAGAGGTTAAACTGGATGACTTTATGGGATAGCATCATCAAATTCACCCTCTGGGGACCTCATTCTGCAAATGTCAGACTGCTTATTTTCAGGCCTGGTCGTGACAATTTTACGGGTGGAGGAAGCCATAAATAATAATAAAAACAAGTACTGTGATTAGAACGTGTGAGGGGCGTACCCTTAGTTCAGCCGGACGCAGTTTGGCCCGAATCTAATCTATAATATTAGGTTCTATTTGAAGTATATGCGACGGTTATTCGAATGTCTGAATCAAACAAATCTTTCAGTCGCATTCCCGAGGAATCTTCGCAAAGCATTTACTGCATCTGTACGATTCGATGCGTCGTTTGATTAGACACTCGAACTTGCGACGTTCGCATACCGATTTATGCCAATTAGAGAATCCTTGTTGCCGGGCTTTATTAACTCTTAACCCGCTTTAACCTGATAGAAAAGTGTGAGAAACTAAATATTGCTGGAATTCTTGTTCTCCCAGATTTTGAAAAAGCTTTCGATTCACTTGAATGGTCGTTTATAGAAAAAAAACGTTACAGTTCCTGAACTTTGGGCCCTCTATTATAAATTGGTTTCGTACTTTTTATTCAAACGTATTTAGTTATGTCCTCAATAATGGGCACTGCTCTGAAAAATTCAACTTGGAGAGAGGAGTAAGACAGGGCGACCCCCTTTCCCCGTATTTATTTATTTTGAGCGTCGAGATATTGAGTGCCGCACTTAAAAACAACCCTAATATCAACGGTATCAAAATAAACCACTCCGAACATCTCATAAGCCAATATGCTGACGACTCGACTCTATTTTTGAGTAACGACTCCCAATCATTAAACACAGCTCTGGAGATCGTTCACTCTTTTGAAGAGGAGTCAGGCCTTAAAGTCAACTTTGAAAAGACTCAGACTGTATGGATTGGGTCTGAAAAAGGGTCGAGTAAAAAGATTGCCACGAAACGAAATGTTGAGTGGAACAATAATGGGAAATTCACCATATTGGGTATAATGTATGATCTATTTAGTGAAAATTACATAATTCAAAATTACATTGAAAAATCTAGAAAGGTGGAAAAACTTTTGAACGACTGGTCGTTTAGAAATCTCAGCCTAATTGGGAAAACCGCCGTCGTAAAAACGCTGACTTTACCAATACTGATACACTGTCTATCAGTCCTTCCTAAACCACCTGATAATATGTTAGATGAAATGCAATCCAAACTGTTTCATTATTTGTGGGATGGTAAAAATGAACAGATCAAACGTAGGGTTCTTATGAATCAGGTTTCTAATGGAGGGCTTAAGTTTCCAGACATTCGGTCATACAGTCATTCAATAAAAATGTTTTGGATTAAGAAACTGATGGATCCCAGCATAATATCACCCTGGAAAACCCTTATTTTAGATGACTTCGAACAATATGGCAACGACAAAATTTGGTATCTACACAAAGAGGGGGTTAACAAAAATCGGGGAGAACGCAAACAGTTTTTGGAAAGACGCCCTCACATCCTGGTCGCTATTGGATAACGAACCACCTACAGATCAGACTTGGTGCGATAAAGGTGTATTCTTTTTAAACGACCTCTTGAGTGAGAGAGGAGGCTTCCTAACTTTTGAGGAATTTTCCACAAAATACGATATCAAAACACCATTCACTGTCTTCCAGGGGATAAACAAGGCAATTGCAAGGATGTGGCGGAAAAGAATTGAAAGGGAAAAAAATCCAATTGTATTCTGAATCCACAAATTGAGAAACTGAAAGAAACGAAAACGGTCAATAAAACATTTTATCTGTTATTTTTACAAAAGGCGATTTCCGATCCTGTTCATTATCAAGAAAAATGGAAAGAGCGTATGCATACTGATCTCACACAGGAGGATTGGGGATTGATATACAAACGCCCTTTCATAACCACAGACGATACTTATCTCCAAACACTACAATACAAAATTCTAAATGGCGCTCTATATACCAATTTCCGTCTTTTTAAATGCCAATTGTCGGAAACTGAACAATGTACATTCTGCTTCAACATCACAGAAACGATATCACATTTGTTCTTTGAATGTCCCATGGCAAAGACTTTCCTATTACAGCTCGCTGAAAAATTGAATGAACAATGTGGTGTTCTATAGCCACTGACACCGCACTTTATCCTTATCGGCTATAATAATAATAACAATAATAATGATAATAATGATAATAATACTAAAGATAACACTTTGTGGTCGCAGGAAAATAATCTTTCTTTTCTAGTTCTTCTGTACAAAAAGTTCATTTATTCCTGCAAGGTGAGAAGGTGTCACCCCAGCTGTCAAGGTCTAACTGAAATTCTGCGTCGATATTGTGAAATGAAATTATACTCCCTTCACATGTATTCGCCCAAAAAATCCCGATTAATACAAACAAGATGGGAACTTTTCAAAGGACTGATTTATCCTCCTCCTCAGATAATGTGTCAGCTACTGGACCATAGACTACTTTTTCTTTCCATTTTTTATTTTTTTTTTGTAGTCCCCATACAGTAAGGCTTCTCCTGCGGCAATATTTTTTCATTGTGTCACCACCAGTAACTGTTATTAGGTTGTTTGTTTCCGTTTTCAAAACACCTAAAAATGATAACCATGGTTAGAGGCCATAAATCTCATGGAAAACAGCGGCGCTTTGGTAGACTTCTGCATACATATGTAATCGTGTAAATTATATACTTGCTGTATACTACTTGTGTGTCTGTATGTAATTACCTATTTGTATATGTATATTATTTCATCTGAATAAAAAAAATTGAAAAACAAAACAAAAAACTCTTAACTTGCTGAGTATTTTCTAGATATTTTTCATCAAATCTAGTCATGGCTGCTTTAAAGCAGCCATGACTAGATTTGATGAAAAATTAATCCAAATGTAACACAAGAAATCATTGGTGAAAAAATCTATTCCATTTACAGGGAGACAATATGATTAAATATTCACAAAATATACTTATTTCAGAGACAAGAAAAACCCTGTGCTGGGCAAGAATATCCGCCAGCAGCATACAGAGAGTTAATAATTGGTTATGTTAGAGATGTACAAAACGAGCCCAGCGGGGAAAAAGTTAACAACCCAAGGAGACTGCCGCAAGTATACCTGGCCATTGAATTAGATTCGACTTTCATGGGTGCGTTTGAATCAACAGATATTAGGTGCGACTGAAGACACATATTGTACAGTTACAGTGTCTATGACAAAAACAAGTCCCGGAACTAGTACAGGTGTGCCAGCCTCTGTTGGGTAATCCTCCAGTTACAGTTAGAGTAAAATTAAGTCCTGGTTTTACAAGAGCTTAGTCATCCAATACTAAACAAATTAACTGGGAATGTAATACATATTTGTTGTCATTGTGAACTAGCACCCTGCACCCCCATCAGAAACGGATGTTTGGCTTCTGTTTATTGGATGAAAAATGACCGTCCTATCATTATCTTGACAAAATATCATAATTTGATTTGAAGAGAGGACACGAATGAAGTCGGCACACAGCTGAAGTGGAATACTGACCAATCTACACAATGACGCAATTAAGAACAGGCGTGTAGCCAGGAAGTTACAATAGGGGTGCCCTAGCCAGTTTTTTTAGGATGAATATTTGAAACATTGTGCGGGGTTTCGAGAGCCTCCCCTGGTTCTAACTAGCTCTCCCCAGTCGCTGCCACCTCTCACTTTCCTGAAGGAGGGGCAGCGATCGGGGAACCTAGTTCGGACTAGCCCCAACCCCCAACACTCCCGAGAAAGTTTTACAAAATTTAGTCAGGGATGTGGCCAGGGGCCAGAGATTTTCGATTGGAGTGGGTGTGTGGTAGTGAATTTGCAACTAGGGGGAGGGACCGAGAGGGCGCCCCCCCCCCCCCCCCCCCCCCAGTTGGAAATTCACTACCCAGAAACAGTTTGAAAATGAAGCCATAAAAGCGGGCATAAAATTGCTTCTAGTAACTGAAATGCTAACACATTTATCATAGAATTATCAGGTTGTTATTATTTGGTATTATGCTCAAGCTGAGAACATTGAGAAATTCACACAGTCCTAACATTAAATCAAATCTAATGCAGGATAGATCAATTTTCGATGTTTCATCATTTTGTAACTGTGGATGATGGAATTAACTCAGGATAACGACTTTTACATGTGATTTTCTTGAAGTGCATTTCGAGGATTTTTGAGAACGTTGAGCAATTCACACTGTCCTAACATTAAATCAAATCTAATGCAGGGTAGATCAATTTTCGATGTTTCATCATTTTGTAACTGTGAATGATAGAATTAACTCAGGATAACGATTTTTACATGTGGTTTTCTTGAAGTGCATTTCGAGGATTTTTGTTATTGTGATAAGTATCGTACAAAAGGAATCTCGTACTGATTGACTTAACTCCGAACTGCCGCACTGTCGCACAGGCAGGGTTAGATTGGTTGAAGACATGCGCAGCATCGACGAGCAGTACGCCTTAGTACATGGCGTCATCGTGTCCCCATGTGGACAGTCGGGGTTAAGTGCCTTGCCCAAGGACACAACGCCGGAGTCCGAATCGATCGCTCAGATGGTCACCCATCCAAGGACTAACTGGGTTCGACGTTGCTTAACTTCGGTGATCTGACGAGAACCAGTTACCGCAACGCCATCGCACCTCAATGAAATAAGTATAACTGTACGAAAGTATGTATTGTAATGTGTCGATCTAATTCACTTGGAATAGATTAATGTTATCTTGGCCTGATTAATGTTATCTTGGTCTGTTGTCTAGTTTTCAAACAAAAATGCCACCGCCACAATCCCTTAAAACTAATTTTATCCCCCCCCCCCCCCGAAAAAAATACCCAAGCCCCCCTACCCCCCCCTACCCCCCCCCCCCCCCCCACAACGGAAAATATACTTTTTTGGAATAAAATCACTGAAAATCCGTCAAAACTCATTTTACAGCCCACAATCACCCATTGAACCCCACCCCTGCCAACGGACCTAATGTACTCCCTCACTTCAGACCGACCACTCTAGGGTAATTGTTTTAAAATATGTTCTGCCTTCTCTGTAAGATTATTTGCCGAATTCCAAATCATTTAGACGTATTTAAAGAAAAAAAACCGTCAAACGATCCCCATGTAAGCTGCCTCCCACCCCCCCCCCCCCCCACTCCCCCGAAGGGAACGATTTTTTTAACATGATCCGCCTTCTCTGTGATTTGAGATGCATGCCAAATAGGGATTGCTATGTCATGCATAGCTGGAGTTATCAATAGAAACCTGCAAACTGTTGAGTCAGGCAAATAATGAACAAAGATGCTTATTTAGATGCTACAGCTGATACTTACGACACACGTCTCTATTCAGGCACCATCGACCATTTGGATACTAGAAACTCCTCTCTAAAAAGTGAAATGTTCACGAGCTTATTTGATGCGGTGAAAATATAGACACGAAAGGAAACTCAAATAGAGTAAAATCGTCTGGAGTCTATTTACAATAAAGACGTTATTTGTCGTAACAAGTTCAGTCTGTTGCATCAGTGTCAGCGGGCATTGTTCCATATATATATGTACTTACATTGTTCGTGTTTGCAAGAGCGACAGCTTCCACGTTGCGGTGCGATAATAAAATAAATAAAATCGCCGTATCTATTATGTTGTTCGTCTACTTACTGATACAGTCGATAAATTTGTCAGCGAGAAACAGGAGTGTATTGTAATAATATAGCTTGAAACAGTAAATAAGAGGTTCACATTTGCGCAGGAGAAGAACACGTTTAAAAATATGGAACAAACGAAAGACGGTAACATTTAATTATATGACTATTAGAAGTAGTAGTAGTTGTCGTTGTTGTAGTAGTAGTGGGTGGTGTATAGAGGCGCCCGCACCCAATTAAGAGTTTTGCCAAAGAATTAAGCTCTATCGAAATATTTGTAGTTTTTACACAGGTGAAAGCCCAAAGTTGCAGTGGTAGTAGCAGTATAGAAGTAGTACTAGTAGCAGTAGCAGTGGTAAAAGTAGTAATAATGGCAGTAGTAGTAGTATTTATCTATGCACACTGGCTAATCATGGCCTCGACTGTTTTGTGGTTGGAGGAAGCCGGAGTACTCGGAAAGAACCACCGAGCAACGGCGAGCAACTGTCAGCTCCCCAACATACTAACTCCACACAACCAGGGTTAGCATTAGTTGAAGACCGTGCCCCCGCGTGGACAATGGTGGCGAAGTGTCTTGCCCAAGGAATTAGTGGTAGTAGTAGTAGTAGTAGTAGCAATTGTAACTGTAGTAGTAGTAGTAGTAGTCGTCGTAGTAACATTTGTTGCTGTTGTGCAGGCCCGAAGTTAGGAAGGTAGCGTTGGGTTGCTGAAGGGGGGGGGGGGGGGGGGGGGGGGGGGGGGGGCACGACCCAGTCTATCAAAAGATGTTTAGACTTTTTGGTTTTTGGTAGGAAAAATTGATGGCTGTCCGAACGGCAGCAAAGGCCGCTAATTCGACAAAAAGCTGACCATTTGACGAAACCACATGTTTTTATGAAGCAACAATACCCTTATGTTTTATAATGTGTTTTGTACGAAAGCTTTCGCTCCGATTAAATAAATTAACGTAAAGACGATAATTTCATGACTTTCATCAACGAAAAACGTTAGGCCACACAAAATAAATCACTTGATTCTCGGGCATTTTTTTTTCAAATCAGTGAGGGAGGGAAGGTTTTATTTTTATTTTTTATTTTACTTTTGCAAAAAGTGAGCAAAAATGGAGATGATTTCGTCTGTCTTTTTACACACAGAAATATAGGAAGTGCATATTTATACAAGTAAATTCCTTTTTAATTTGAAAAATAAGTAAAAGTATTTAATCTATGAAGAGTTGCCTCTTTGAAATTCATAAATTGTAACAAGACAAACATATTGGAGACACAACTGAATAAATATGCATCAATCAAAAAAATGTAAAAAAGTTTCCCCGAGCTTGTACTATTATTGGAGGACACTGAAAGGCAGTAAAATGTCCAACGATGAGGTTCCAATTCAACGAGGGATTTCCTGAGAATGAAAGCCCTTTACCTAACATGAAAAGCAGACGACACTTGTAAAAAAAATGACTAATTTCTTTCATTTTTTGTCTCAAAAACATAGGTTATGACCCCCTCATTGGAACAAGCTCGTTCCAATGAGGGGTCATAACCTATGTTTTTGAGACAAAAAAGAAAAAAATAATGAAACTTAATTGGCGATTTTTGAGATTAGCGCTGGCCGGTTTTGCCGTTACGTTGGGTAAAGGGTTAAAATAATAAGAAAAAGCGAACGTTTCGGACTTCTTTCATATTTTATTGTCCTTAAGAAGTATATTGGGTTTGGGTTCAAGTTCCAACCGAAGGCCTGCGACCCAGGAACACTGTCAGAAATGTTGAACTCTCACCCGACCATGTCTGAAAATTTTGAGATCCTATCCTCGGGTTTGCTATTATGCTACTGTAGTGAAAATTGCAAATAGCAATGAAACAGCCATATCATCACCAGCAAACATCGTAGTAATGGCGGTGGGTACCAGTAATACTTCAAGTTCTACAACTTGTCAAATTTGCTTCTCGTGTTGTTATGGGCCCCTATTAATAATATGCATTATTGTCAATTTATTGTTTGCTGCTTTCATGTTAATATTAATTTACACAACCTATTAGGGAGCACAATGATGAACTTGAAACAAAGATTGTGAAACGTAGCCGGTCGCTAATGGCTATTTTTAGTCATCAGAGCTCGCGGACCGCTAGCACTCGCTGTCGGACAGTGCATAACGACGACATTTCGTCTTGCTGGAAATCTGTTTACCTTTTCCTAATGGGTTTAGCTTTCATTTGGGTTCATTGAGATAAATATAAAGTGTTCTGCCTTAAATTACTTAATAAATGGTGTTTCGCATTGTTTCTTTTCGCAAAACAATATGAATCATAATAAAGGGTTGTAAATCGTTCTTATAATTTCTTAGTGTTGATAATAATAACTAGAGGGTGTGTCATTTGTGTGCAAAGCACACTATGGAGTATCCCCGCATTTGCATCCTTGACTTTGTATGAATGCTTGATACAAAGATGAAATGTATGACATGACACACTAAAATCATATTGAGTGGCACAGGTGACAAAGCTTTGTGCGCATCTTCAGACTCCACTGCAACATTTGAGCATGGTTTTAGCGTTTCGAATTACATATCCTATGAGCCATTCACCGGGAACGGTCTAAGAAAACACGAAAGTGGCAACGGTGGCACAGCCACGTGGCACCTGAAAAATCCAAAACCTTAGTGCACATCTACAGACCCTACTGCAACATTTGAGCATGATTTTAGCGTTTCGAATTACATACCCAAGAAGCCTTTTGCCGGAAACGGTCTAAAAAAACATGAAAGTGAAAACGGTAGCGCAGCCACGAGGCACCTAAAAAATCCGAAACTTTTATGCGCATCTACAGACCCAATGCAACATTTGAGCATGGTTTTAGCATTTCGAATTACTTACTCTAGAAGCCTTTCGCCGGAATAGGTATAATAAAACACAAAAGTCGCAATGGTGGCACAGCCACGTGGCACCCAGAATATCCGAAACCTTCATGCACATTTATACCCCCTTCTGCAACATCTGAGCATGGTTTTAGCATTTCGAATCACATACCTTTCACCGGAAACGGTCAAAGAAAACACGAAAGTGGCAACGGTGACACAGCCACATGGCACCTGAAAAATCTGAAACCTTTATGCGCATCTACAGACCCTAATGCAACATTTGAGTATGCTTTTAGCATTTTGAATTACATAGCCTAGGACCCTTTCGTCGGAAACGGTCTAATAAAACACGAAATTGGCAACGGTGGCACAGCCACGTGGCACCTGAAAAATCTGAAACCTTTGTGCGCATCTACAGACCCTGCTGCAACATTTGAGCATGGTTTTAGCGTTTCGAATTATATACCCTAGGAGCCTTTTGCCGGAAACGGTCTAAGAAAACGCGAAAGTGGCAACGGTGGCACAGCCACATGGCACCTGAAAAATCCGAAACCTTCGTGCGCATCTACAGACCCTAATTACATACCCTAGGAGCCTTTCGAATTACATACCCTAGGAACCTTTTGCCGGAAACGTTCTAAGAAAACACGAAAGTGGCTACGGTGGCACAGCCACGTGGCACCTGAAAAATCCGAAACCTTCGTGCGCATCTACAGACCCCACTGCAACATTTGAGCATGGTTTTAGCGTTTGAATTACATACCCTAGGAGCCTTTCGCCGGAAACGGCCTAAGAAAACACAAGTGGCAACGGTGACACAGCTGCATAGCACCTGAAAAATCTGAAACCTTAGTGCACATCTACAGATCATTTAGCAACACCCTAGTGCAGCTATAGAACTCTGAATTACATGGGTTGGGATTATTCGAAAAAGTGAAAAATTAGTGTTTTTTTCAAGTGGGTCCACAGAAGCCACCTGGTGGCGAAAACCTTTACAAGTGGTATTTTTGGATTGTTCAGACCCTATTGAACAACTGTAGAAAGTTACAGCGTTTCGAATTACGGAGATCATGACAATATCACCGCATATTTTAAAATTCGGGGATAATAACTAGAGGGGTGTCATTTGTGTGCAAAGCACACTATGGAGTATCCCCGCATTTGCATCCTTGACTTTGTATGAATGCTTGATACAAAGATGAAATGTATGATATGACACACTAAAACCATGTTGAGTGGCACAGGTGACAAAGCTTTGAGCGCGTCTACAGACTCCACTGCAACAATTGAGCATGGTTTTAGCGTTTCGAATTACATACCCTACGAGCCATTCACCGGGAACGGTCCAAGAAAGTGGCAACGGTAGGACAGCCACGTGGCACCTGAGAAATCCAAAACCTTAGTGCACATCTACAGACCCTACTGCAACATTTGAGCATGATTTTAGCGTTTCGAATTACATACCCTAGAAGCCTTTTGCAGGAAACGGTCTAAGAAAACATGAAAGTGGCAACGGTGGCATAGCCACGAGGCACCTAAAATTCCGAAACCTTCATCTGCATCTACAGACCCTACTGCAACATTTGAGCATGGTTTCAGCATTTCGAATTACGTACCATAGGAGCCTTTCTCCGGAAAAGGTCTAACAAAACACAAAGTGGCAATGGTGGCACAGCCACGTGGCACCCAAAAAATCTGAAACCTTGATGCACAATTACACACCCTACTGCAGCATCTGAGCATGGTTTTAGCATTTCGAATTATATACCCTAGGAGCCTTTCACCGGAAACGGTCAAAGAAAACACGAAAGTGACAACGGTGACACAGCCACACGGCACCTGAAAAATCTGAAACCTTTATGCGCATCTACAGACCCTACTGCAACATTTGAGCATGCTTTTAGTATTTTGAATTACATACCCTTGGAGCCTTTCGCCGGAAACGGTCTAATAAAACACGAAATTGGCAACGGCGGCGCAGCCACGTGGCACCTGAAAAATCTGAAACCTTCGTGTGCATCTACAGACCCTACTGCAACATTTGAGCATGTTTTTAGCATTTAGAATTACATACCCTAGGAGGCTTTCGCTGGAAACGGTCTAAGAAAACACGAAAGTGGCAATGGCGGCACAGCCACGTGGCACCCGAAAATTTCGAAACCTTCGTGCGCATCTACAGACCCTACTGCAACATCTGAGCATGGTTTAAGCGTTTCGAATTACATACTCTATGAGCCTTTCGCCGGAAACAGTCTAAGAAAACACGAAAGTGGAAACGTGGCACCGTCACGTGGCACCTGAAAAATCTGAAACCTTCGTGCGCATCTACAGACCCTACTGCAACATTTGAGCATGGTTTTAGCGTTTCGAATTACATACTCTAGGAGCCTTTCGCCGGAAACGGCCTAAAAAAAACACGAAAGTGGCAACGGTGGCACCCGAAAAATCTGAAAACCTTCGTGCGCATCTACAGACCCTACTGCAACATCTGAGCATGATTTTTGCGTCTCGAATTACATATTCTAGGAGCCTTTCGCCGGAAACGGTCTAAGAAAAAACTAAAATGGCAACGGTGGCACAGGCACCTGAAAATCCGAAACCTTCGTGCGCATCTACAGACCCTACTGCAACATTTGAGAATGGTTTTAGCGTTTCGAATTACATACCCCAGGAGCCTTTCGCCGGAAACGGTCTATGGAAACATGAAAGTGGCAACGGTGGCACAGCCACGTGACACCCGAAAAATCCGAAACCTTTGTGCGCATCTACAAACCCTACTGAAATATTTGAGCATGCTTTTAGCATTTCGAATTAAATACCCTAGGAGCCTTTCGCCGGAAACGATCTAAGAAAACACAGAAGTGGCAACGGTGGCACCGCCATGTGGCACCTTAAAAATCGAAACCTGCAACATTTGGGCATGGTTTTGGCGTTTCGAATTACATACCCTAGGAGCCTTTCACCGGAAACGGTCTAAGAAAACACGAAAGGGGCAACGGTGGCACAGCCACATGGCACCTGAAAAGTCTGAAACCTTCGTGCACATCTACAGATCATTTAGCAACACCCTAGTGCAGTTATAGAACTCTGAATTACATAGGTTGGGATTATTCGAAAAAAAATGAAAAATTAGCGCATTTTTCTAGGGTCTCCACAGAAGCCACCTGGTGGCACAAAATTTTAAAAGTGGTATTTTCGGATTACACAGACCCTATTGAATAACTGTAGAAAGTTACAGCGTTTCGAATTACAAAACCGGACGTACGGACGTACGGAAGTAGGACGTACGGACGGAGATCACGACAATATCCCCGCATTTTTTAAAATGCGGTGATAATAATTAATTATTTTTGGCTCCATTACTGGGCCCCCATTTGTTATTGGCAGACCCACACCCATTAGCGGCCCTTGGCTATTGAATCGGGCCGCTAATGACTGATGGGTTGATAATCACAGATGGTGGATCAGTAGTAATGGAGCCCAACACCCTAAAAAAATCATGTTATTACGCAAATATTTTTAGAATAATAATAATCATATACACATTTATATAGTGCCAAAATTATAGTTCAGAAGATATAGAACCATATTCTAGGGCGCTGTACATGTTACTGAGCTCGTGCAAATAAACAAATGGAATATATACAGTACATTACAGTCCACAACATCACTTATAGACTTTTTGAAGCAGGTATGTTTTGAGATCTTTCTTGAAAAGGTTGACGTTTGGCAGTCCTTTTAGGTGTTCTGATAAATTATTCCACAGTGAGGGCCAGCAAATGAGATTGACCTATCTCCAAATGTCTTATACCTATGTTTTGGAACATGTAGTAGCATTTTCCCATCGGACCCCAGGTTGTATTGACACACATTCTTGGTATTAAGGAGTTCTTCTAAGTGGGCTGGTGACATGTTGTTTTGTGTCTTAAAAACTAATAATAAAGATTTGAAAATTATTCTGTACTTGACTGGCAGCCAGTACATATCCCTGAGAACAGGAGTGATATGTTGAGATCGTGATACCCTACTTACCACTCGGGCTGATGCATGTAGTACCCTCTGCGGGCGAGAGTAATGATATTGTGGAAGATTGAACAGTAAGGCATTACAATAATCCAAATGTGAAGTAACAAAGGCATGAACTACGGTTTTTGTGGAGTCTATCGTGAGGAACTGTCTTATCTGTTTAACTTTGTGTAGACCTCCGAAAGCCTTATTGCACATATTTGTAACATGTCTGTCCATAGACATGGTAGAGTCGAAGAAGGCACCAAGATTACGTACACTGTTCCTTGCACTGATGGCGGAATCTCCTACCTTCACTGAATTGATGTCAACTTTAGTGAGTTGCTGTCGTGAACCAATTATTAGGAATTCAGTCTTATCATCATTTATCATTAATTTGTTTGAAACCATCCATGTGAGAATGTCCGAAATACATGATTCTATGGCGTACGAACAGGTTCGAAAATAATTATTGGGGTACATACTATATTATTTGACGTTCATCCTATATTATTTCAGGCTCATCCTATATTATTTGAGGTTCATCCTATATTATTTCAGATTCATCCTATATCATTTCAGGTTCATCCAAAAATAATATTTATGACCCTCTCGTACGCGATCAATAATTTGTCCGACCCTGGATGGACTATAATTATTGTTTCATGTTGAACCAGGTTCGACATAAATATTTCAGGTTCATCCTATATTAATTGAGGATGAACCTAAAATAATTTGTCCGACCCTGGATCGACCATAATTATTGTTTGATGTTGAACCAGGTTCGACATCAATATTTCAGGTTCATCCTATATTAATTGAGGATGAACCTGAAATAATTTGTCCGATCCTGGATGGACCATAATTATTGTTTCATGTTGAACCAGGTTCGACATAAATATTTCAGGTTCATCCTATATTAATTGAGGATGAACCTGAAATAATTTGTCCGATCCTGGATGGACCATAATTATTTTGTTTCATGTTGAACCAGGTTCGACATAAATATTTCAGGTTCATCCTATATTAATTGAGGATGAACCTGAAATAATCTGTCCGACCCTGGATGGACCATAATTATTGTTTCATGTTGAATCAGATTCGACATAAATATTTCAGGTTCATCCTATATTAATTGAGGATGAACCTGAAATAATTTGTCCGACCCTGGATGGACCATAATTATTGTTTCATGTTGAACCAGGTTCGACATAAATATTTCAGGTTCATCCTATATTAATTGAGGATGAACCTGAAATAATTTGTCCGATCCTGGATGGACCATAATTATTTTGTTTCATGTTGAACCAGGTTCGACATAAATATTTCAGGTTCATCCTATATTAATTGAGGATGAACCTGAAATAATCTGTCCGACCCTGGATGGACCATAATTATTGTTTCATGTTGAATCAGATTCGACATAAATATTTCAGGTTCATCCTATATTAATTGAGGATGAACCTGAAATAATTTGTCCGACCCTGGATGGACCATAATTATTGTTTCATGTTGAACCAGGTTCGACATAAATATTTCAGGTTCATCCTATATTAATTGAGGATGAACATGAAATAATTTGTCCGATCCTGGATGGACCATAATTATTTTGTTTCATGATGAACCAGGTTCGACATAAATATTTCAGGTTCATCCTATATTAATTGAGTATGAACCTGAAATAATCTGTCCGACCCTGGATGGACCATAATTATTGTTTCATGTTGAATCAGATTCGACATAAATATTTCAGGTTCATCCTATATTAATTGAGGATGAACCTGAAATAATTTGTCCGACCCTGGATGGACCATAATTATTGTTTCATGTTGAACCAGGTTCGACATAAATATTTCAGGTTCATCCTATATTAATTGAGGATGAACCTGAAATAATTTGTCCGACCCTGGATGGACCATAATTATTGTTTCATGTTGAACCAGGTTCGACATAAATATTTCAGGTTCATCCTATATTAATTGAGGATGAACCTGAAATAATTTGTCCGACCCTTGATGGACCATAATTGTTGCTTCATGTTGAACCAGGTTCAACATCAATATTTGAGGTTCATCCTATATTAATTGAGGATGAACCTGAAATAATTTGTCCGACCCTGGATAGACCATAATTATTCAGGATGATGCTAAAATCTCACGACGCAATACGCTCCACGAGCCAATCAGTTGAGTCGTTACAAACGCGAACAATGGGACATAACTGTGGGAAAAAAGCAAGATAAACTTGATGCAGGCACACAGCTACAGACAAAGAATCCCGCTGAGAGATTGTTTTGTATGCCCTTCACACGATTTTTTTCGACCCTTTGTAATCACGCAAAACAAATAAGATTTTTTTCCATGAAAATGTCAAATGGGCAGTGTTGATTGTTTACTGGTCTGTTACAAATAAGTTGTGTTTTAATATTGAAATATGACTCGCTAACCAATAGTGTTGCGGACCGGACCGCAAACAAACGGTCCGGTACCGGTCCAGATGTGGTCCGCGGTACGGTCCGATGAGGACCGTGCCGCCCCTGCTGTACCGGTACACAGGCACGCTGAACCGGTCCGAGGCGGTCCAAGGGACCGGTCCAGGGAGACGCAAAGGGATGTTTTGCACTCTCCCAATTGATACACAAACCGATAATTTCATCTTGATAGACGGTGAATACATTGAAGTCGAGTAAGTTTGAAGTAACTGTCAACTATATTGAGCCAATCTGTCACCAATCAACCACCTGCATCGTGTGATTCACGTCACGGGTGTCGGGTGAAGGTATCAGCGATGAGCGGTTCTACAAAAAAGTTCCAAAAATAGCGAACGCTCAAATTCGGTGACAAGAAGCTGTCATTCGATTCCTTTGTCGGCAAAGAATTTCAACGTGTATTCTGTATCTATTTCTATAAACCCCGATCTGGATTATGTGCACATGGAAACTATTAAGTTGGTAGTAACTTGGTCAGTGTATTTCATCTGGTAGGTTTGGTGTGGTGACCCTATTAAATTGGACCATGGGCGCAGATCATGGGGGGGGGGGACGAGGGGGCGTGTGCCCCACAAAGTTTTTCGGGGGGGGGGGGCATTACATGTTATGTCCCCCGCGCTCCTCCCACATATATAGGTCCGATACCAGCTGATATTGTTCGAGCAATGCTGCAATAGGCGAAAATCGCGTATTTTCAGCCTGCTTTTTCAAAATTTCCTCCCGCAGGGCCAAACCATGCTTGGCCCTGCGCGTTGTGTATCCGAACAATACTGCAATAGGCGGAAATCGTATATTTTCAGCTTACATTTTCAAATTTTCCGCCCGCAGGACCAAAACATGGTTGGCCCTGCGCATTGTGTAGCCTCCCCCCCCCCCCCCCCACACACACACTCTAAAGAGAGAGACCTGTGCCCCTGAATTGGTCCGCCTTGGACAGGTCCATCTAGAAAAAAATGGACCGCCTGCCCGAATATCGGACCGCTATTTCTTGGACTGGACCGGACCGGAACACCATTGGCGGTCCGGTACGGTCCGCATCACTGCTAACCAACATATCGGGAAAACGTCTCGTGAAATTTAAAATTTGAAAAAAAGTGCCTCTGTGGGGTAGGGTGGGGAAGGGCAAAAATGATGGATTTCGTATGTATGTTTGTTTGTCAGTGTGTCTGCTATAGAAATAAATATGGGGCCATCCATAGTTCCTAAAATTGACCTACATTATGGCGGAGCTCATTGTCAGGTTTAAAAAAGTGCAGGGGTGGGATTGGAGAGGGGCACCAAAAGCTATTACCAATTTGTTTTTTACTGATATAGGTCCTCAAAGGGGTCTAGTAGTGGTTACTTCTTATCAGGAATCTTAAACGTTTCAAAAAATTGCCGATGGTGGTGTTGGGGAGGGGCAAAACTTGTGGATTTTGTGTGTATGTCTGTATGGCCACTATAAAAAGGCATACGGAGCCACCCACAGTGCACAAGCTGGTTCTGCTAGGTTTTTTTTCTACACCGGGAGTCATGGATTGAAAAAGTCAGGATTGAAAAAGTGCCGGGGTGGGGAGAGTCACCCAATGTCATGACAATTTTTCTTTTTCACCTCTCTAGATCTTCAAAGCTGTCTACCTGAGGTCACTTTTTAACGGGAATATTATGGTGCAGTTAGGGCCGCAGCCCTGCCCAAGTTACTCTTTTGAAGTCAGGGCTGTGGTTTTATGAACTGTTTTTTCTTAGAAATTTACCGTACAGCATCTGGTAACCCTGCTAGTATTTTTTAAAACCTGTTTTGACTCATCATTTTCACACTGGTAACAATGTTGGGAAGCGGTTTAGTATGCCAGAATGCTCGAAATGAATCCCCACCCCCCTCTTCCCCCCACAAAATTTCAAATTGCTCTGCGACTCCTGGGTCAGCATGTTTTCGGTGTCATTGTGGGGCATGTCACGGTGTTATGTTCATGAAAGCAGGTGACGTTTTGAACAAATCACGCGATAATGCCTCAGCTGTAGGGCCGTCGCCAGAGCCTTTTAATGGCGGGTGGGGGTGAGAGCCCTCGAAATTCCAACTGGGTAGTGGGCACGTTCTTGACAAACTATTAGAACTGTAGATCTTCCTAATTCGGCGAGCACGGTCGCGCCGGGCCGACCATGGTTCGGCCCGACGTGAGAAAATTGTTAAATTTGGCATTCAAAGGAGCAATTTCCTTTCTTCTGGAGGATCAATTCCCACTTCAACATACCCCGAGAAAAGTTTGTTTTTTCCTGATCAAATAACAAAATTCATCTTTTGAAAATTTCGATTTCTGTCCAATAACCTTTGAAAAACTATGCAGAATTTTTATATGTCCTGCAAGTTTTAGCCAATCGTTTATACCAAAGCTGCACAATTTAGAGAATTCCATCCATTCCTAGGCATTGATTACTGGGTCCCATTTTTCCATTAATATAGAACTTGTTCAGCACAGTACAGAAACACTGCTACATTTCCCGTGGGTTGCCACGGGGGTATGGTGGTGGTGGTGGTGTTGGTGTTGGGGGTGGGGGGGGGGGGTGTTTAATTCATAACACCCTTGTAAAAAATAATAGTCAGCCTTTCAACTTCTAATTTAAAAACAAAAACATTGCAGGAAACATTTTGCCCCATTGACAGTTTTTGTTCCAGAGCGCATCAATTTTCGGTATCCTGAAAATTGGATGAAAACAAAAATGAATAATAATTGACCTGGTAGTTGGGGTATTCCATACATCGACCATATGCAGTAAAATATATATTTTTTTTTCGTACGTCCTGGTTGACAATGGAGTGGGAGGCAGTTGTCCTGGCTGACAATTGGAGTGGGGGCAGTTGTGCTGTCCACCCACTTGACTGGAGGGCAGTCGTCCTAGCTAATACACTTGAGGGAGTCATCCTAGCTGCCAAATACACTGGGGCAATTGTCCGACTGAACATTTTTGGACGGAGATGTGGGGGGAGGGGGTCACTTGTCCTACAACCTCAATTTTCTCCTATGTTCAATTACCAATCATCAAATATAACCTGCTATTGAACATAATTTATTTTGTTAATTAGGCTTTTCCCTCTGGAAAAGACTATTGTTTTTCTACGGGGAGGGGGGGGGGGGGGGGGGGGGTCCACACATTTTGTCCGTACGATTCAGAAGCCATTTTCGAACCGATTTTCACGAAATTTTGCACACGCATAGAGAGGTACAAAATCTAAAAATGTACCGAAGCGGAATTTTCGATTTAACCCTTATTTCGTCAGAATTGGCAAAAACTGCCAAAATTGAGGTTTATCGGCACTTTCTCGAAGGGTATTCAAAAGTCGAAGTCTTAATCCATTTTGGACTGATTAAAGAGAGATACCCCTTAAAAGCTTAAAATTCCCTTTTTTGAGGATTTCTCTAAAAGCAACTTGTAGGTTTTCCGGAAAAATTGACTATTCGCTGGTCTTTGTGTGACATTACAAGTTGCATGGACAAAATATTCCGGTGAGCATTTACTAACCCTCTACAGGCTGCTAAGCATCGCAATTTTGCTGAAATAGCCTGTTTTCAGATGCGAACAGCACCCAATGCATACCCGAGAGATCAACATCATCTACTTTGTTGGAAGTGGAATTTACCGAGGACCAAATTTGTTAGTAATAAGGGTATTCAAAAAACCAAGCATTAACCCCTTTTGGGATGGTTAATAGCAATGCCCATCAAAATCTTAAAAAATCATGTTTTCCCTGAATTTCTTTACAAGCATCTTGTAGGGTTTTAAGAGAAAATGGCCGTTGATAGGTCTTAGAGTCACATTACCAGTTGCATGGTTAAAATATTCAGAGAAGCATTTGTTAACCCTCCATAGGCTGCTAAATGTCAAAATTTCGAGAAAAAAAGTCTGTTTTTGGACACTAACAACATCAAATGGGAATGCGGCAGAGAAACATAACTTATTTTACCGGACGCAAAACTGATAGGGGAAATTTTTAGTAAGTTGTAAGGGTATTCAAAAATTGAGGTCATTTTCGCCCAGTTAAGGAGATGTTCCCCTTAAAAGCTTAAAATTCCCATTTTCTGTGGATTTCTCCAAAAAATCTAGTAAGTATTCAAGAGAAATTGACCATTTGCAGGTCTTGGAGTGACATTACAATTTGCATGAACAAAAGATTCCGGTAAGCGTTTGTTAACCCTCCAGAGGCAGCAAATTTGGAGAAAATGGGTTGTACTTGGCCACCCATTACACCCAATGTGTACCTGCGAGATGAACATAACCACATTCATTGGAAGTGGAATTCACCGAGGATCATTTTTGTAAGTAATGAAGGTATTCATAAAACCAAGCATTAACCCGTTTAAAACTGGTTACAGGGTTATACCCCTCAAAAGGTTCAAAATTCATGTTATCCGAAGATTTCTCTGAAAACATCACGTAGATTTTCAAGAAAAATTGGCCATTCTCAGATCTTTGTGTGAATTACAAGTCGCATGCACAAAATATTCCAGTAAGCATTTGTTAACCCTATGCTGGTTCTCAAACATCAACTCCTTTTGTCGATCATTAATTTGTTGGACGACGATATTTATATTAACCCTCTCCACTGTTAATGATGGTTTTTACCTAAACATTTTCTTTTATCAAACTGAGTCATTTGAGACTTCTGTACTCACCTTTTTCATGACATCAATGAAGGAACTTCAGTGAGACAGTCAAAAGCAATTCATCATACACTGTGGGGTCATGACAAATCATGGAATCTCACCGGGAAAAGCCATGATTCTCCAGAATCATAAAGTCTAGTTAGTTAATGTGCTCCTATTGTCATAGCTGTGTGTAATCTGTGTGTTGAATAAACATCGCAGTAATAACAATAGAGACTCACATATAGGATTACAACTAGTTTAATGACCGACATGAATTAGTTGCTCATTGGTGGAGAAAAATGGATCAAAATGATGCGAAATTAAAAAAAAAACAGTGTCTGAAATTTTTGGGGGGACGGCAAACATTTCTCTAGGGGGTGGGCGCCCACTCCCTCCACGTCCCCTCCCACCCCACCCCACCCCTCCCCGACCCCACCCCGGTTGCAGGCCTGCGATATCTCTTGCAACGTTTTGCTACTTTGTAGGGTGTTCATCACTGACAGCTGAGCAGGGACGTCGCGACAGGAGGGGGCGGTGTGTGTGTGTGGGGGGGTGGGGTGGGGGTGTGTCTACCCCCCCCCCCCCCCCCCCAATATTTGTCAATATTTGTCAAAATATCAGTAGTTGGAAAATCGGAGGGCAAAAATATCAACAGTTGGACAATTAAAACTACTGAATGTATAATACGATTAACTAACAGACATAAATTTTTCCGTCCACAATGAGGACAAATTGCGACTACCGAGACCTTCGGGTGAAAACGAGAGTCTAGGGGAGATAATTTGTGCCTGTGAAATGCTAAAAAAAACTTTTCCTAAAAACGATTTTCCAAGCCTTTAAATTAAACCAAATTCAAGCCAATAAAGGGGGTGCCCAATTTACAAAAATAAAAGACGAAAAATATTCGCTAGCCTACGAAACTGTCGGGATAATAGTCGAAAATTTCGACATTTTCCCGCCCTGAATCGGCCCAAATGAAACTTTTTGAGGTATTCTGAAGTGGAGATTGACACTCCAGAAGCCAGGAAATTGCTCCTTTTAATGTCAAATTTAACAATTTTCTCACGTCGGTCCGAACCATGGTCGGCCCGGCGCGACAGTGCTCGCCGAATTAGGAAGATCTACAGTTCTAATAGTTTGTCAAGAACGCGCCCACTACCTAGCTGGAATTTCGAAGGCTCTCACCCCCACCCTCCATTAAAAGGCTCTAGCGACGGCCCTACAGCTGAGGCATTATCGCGTGATTTGTTCAAAACAGTCAACTGCTTCCATGAACATAACACCGTGACATGCCCCACAATGACACCGAAAACATGCTGACCCAGGAGCCGCAGAGCAATTTGAAATTTTGTGGGGGTGGGGGAGAGGGGGTGGGGATGCATTTCGAGCATTCTGGCATACTAAACTGCTTCCCAACATTGTTACCTGTGTGAAAATGATGAGTCAAAACAGGTTTTTAACAAATACTAGCAGGGTTACCCGATGCTGTGCGGTAAATTTCTAAGAAAAAACAGTTCATAAAACCACAGCCCTGACTTCAAAAGACTTCAAAAGAGTAACTTGGGCAGGCCTGCGGTCTTAACCGCACCATAATATTCCCGGTAAAAAGTTACCTCAGGTAGACCCCTTTGAAGATCTATAGAGGTGAAAAGAAAAATTGTCATGACATTGGGTGAATCTCCCAACCCGGCACTTTTTCAATCCTGACTTTTTCAATCCATGACTCCCGGTGTAGGAAAAAAACCCTAGCAGAACTAGCGTGTGCACTGTGGGTGGCTCCGTATGCCTTTTTATAGTGGTCATACAGACGTACACACAAAATCCACAAG
This sequence comes from Pictodentalium vernedei, assembly GCA_031216915.1. Lineage (NCBI taxonomy): Eukaryota > Metazoa > Mollusca > Scaphopoda > Dentaliida > Dentaliidae > Pictodentalium > Pictodentalium vernedei. The sequence continues at coordinate 381,766,505 of CM062289.1, read as the reverse complement.
TTTTGCCCCTTCCCAACAACACCACCGGCAATTTTTTGAAACCTTTAAGATTCCTGATAATAAGTCACCACTAGTATACCCCTCTGAGGACCTATATCAGTAAAAAACAAATTGGTCATAGCTTTTGGTGCCCCTCTCCAATCCCAAACCTTTTTTAAACCTGACAATGACCTCCGCCATAAAGTAGGCCAATTTTGGGCCCTATGGATGGCCCCATATTTATTTCTATCGCAGACACACAGACAAACAAACATACATACGAAATCCATCATTTTTGTCATTCCCCACCCTACCCCACAGAGGCACTTTTTTGAACTCCTCCATGAAATTTTTAAACTTCACGAGACGTTTTCCCGATATGTTGGTTAGCAGTGATGCGGACCGTACAGGACCGCCAATGGTGTTCCGGTCCGGCCCGGTCCTAGAAATAGCGGTCCGATATTCGGGCAGGCGGTCCATTTTTTCTAGATGGACCGGTCCAAGGCGGTACAATTCAGGGTCACAGGTCTCTCTCTCTTTAGGGTGTGTGTGTGTGTGGGGGGGGGGGGGGAGACTACACAATGCGCAGGGCCAACCATGTTTTGGTCCTGCGGGCGGAAAATTTGAAAATGTAAGCTGAAAATACACGATTTTCGCCTATTGCAGCATTACTCGGACACACAACCAAACCATGCATGGCCCTGCGGGAGGAAATTTTGAAAACGCAAACTGAAAATACGCGATTTTCGCCTATTGCAGCATTGCTCGAACAATATCAGCTGGTATCGGACCTATATATGTGGGAGGAGCGCGGGGGACATAACATGTTATGCCCCCTCCCCCGAAAAACTTTGCGGGGCATACGCCCCCACGCCCCCCCCCCCACATGATCTGCGCCCATGGTCCAATTTAATAGGGTCACCACACCAAACCTACCAGATGAAATACAGGACCAAGTTACTACCAACTAAATAGTTTCCATGTGCACATAATCCAGATAGGGTTTATAGAAATAGATACACAATACACATTGAAATTCTTTGCCGACAAAGGAATTGAATGACAGCTTCTTGTCACCGAATTTGAGCGTACGCGATTTTGGGAACTTTTTTGTAGAACCGCTCATCGCTGATACCTTCACCCGTGACAGGAATCACAGGATGCAGGTGGTTGATTGGTGACAGATTGGCTCAATATAGATGACAGTTACTTCAAACTTACTCGACTTCAATGTATTCACCGTCTAACAAGATGAAATTATCAGTTTGTGTTTCAATTGGGAGAGTGCAAAACTTCCCTTTGCGTCTCCCTGGACCGGTCCCTTGGACCGCCCCGGACCTGTCCAGCGTGCCTGTGTATCGGTACAGCAGGGCGGCCCGGTTCTCATCGGACCGTTTGTTTGCGATCCGGTCCGCAACACTATTGGTTAGCGAGTCATATTTCAATATTAAAACACAACATGTTTGTAACAGTACAGTAAACAATCAACACTGCCCATTTGACATTTCATGGGAAAAAAAATCTTTGCGTGATTACAAAGGGTCGAAAAAAATCGTGTGGAGCGCATACAAAACAATCTCTCAGCGGGATTCTTTGTCTGAAGCTGTGTGCCTGCATCAAGTTTATCTTGCTTTTTTCCCCAGTTATGTCCCGTTGTTCGCGTTTGTAACGACTCAACTGACTGGCTCGTGGAGCGTATTGCATCGTGGGATTTTAGCATCATCCTGAATAATTATGGTCGATCCAGGGTCGGACTAATTATTTCAGGTTCATCCTCAATTAATATAGGATGAACCTCAAATATAGATGTCGAACCTGGTTCAACATGGAACAATAATTATGGTCCATCCAGGGTCGGACAAATTATTTCAGGTTCATCCTCAATTAATATAGGATGAACCTGAAATATTTATGTCGAACCTGGTTCAACATGAAACAACAATTATGGTCCATCCAGGCTCGGACATATTATTTCAGGTTCATCCTCAATTAATATAGGATGAACCTGAAATATTTATGTCGAACCTGGTTCAACATGAAACAATAATTATGCTCCATCGAGGGTCGGACAAAAAATTATTTCAGGTTCATCCTCAATTATTATAGGATGAACCTGAAATATTGATGTCGAACCTGGTTCAACATGAAACAATAATTATGGTCCATCCAGGGTCGGACAAATTATTTCAGGTTCATCCTCAATTAATATAGGATGAACCTGAAATATTTATGTCGAACCTGGTTCAACATGAAACCATAATTATGGTCCATCCAGGGTCGGACTAATTATTTCAGGTTCATCCTCAATTAATATAGGATGAACCCGAAATATTTATGTCGAACCTGGTTCAACATGAAACAATAATTATGGTCCATCCAGGATCGGACAAATTATTTTAGGTTCATCCTCAATTAATATAGGATGAACCTGAAATATTTATGTCGAACCTGGTTCAACATGAAACAATAATTATAGTCCATCCAGGGTCGGACAAATTATTGATCGCGTACGAGAGGGTCATAAATATTATTTTAGGATGAACCTGGAATAATATAGGATGAACCTGAAATAATATAGAATGAACCTGAAATGATATAGGATGAACCTCAAATAATATAGTATGTACCTCAATAATTATTTTCGAACCTGTTCGTACGCCGCCATATGATTCAATAGTTTCTAGAGCTTTTGTTTGATCCTTGATTGATGGTCGAAAAGAGAAATAGACCTGTGTGTCATCAGCATAACCATGGACATTAGGCAGGTGAGATTCAATGATGGTGAACATTTTTGAAATATAGAATAGAAATAGAATTTACAATAACGTCCAAACGAGATTCATTTACCATACCATCAGCACACTGAAAACTGAAGTGCTAAAACTGACCCTTTCAAGGTGTTAAACACATTCTAACTCTTATGGTTTGATTTTAACACTTTAACACTCAAAGTGCAATGCTTTAAGCACTTAGACATTACAATCGTCAGACATCTGAAACTTGAATGGATGGCACTTCCCATGTGTCTAGCATTGGTGATTCTTCCAGAATCGTCCATAATTTGATTTGCGCTTTGTGGGTACATAATTAAAAGGACACAACGCAGATGACGCGGATCAGGCTCGAGAGTTCGAGCCTGATCCGCGTCATCTGCGTTGTTTCCTTTTAAGAGTCGCGCCATTACACTTGTCAAGTGGTATTATTGTAACACCTGTCAAGTTCTGGGATATCTACACTTGAACAAAGTGCTAGTTCAGTACTTAGTGTTAAATACAGCACTTCAAGTGTAGTTTTTAACACTTTAGTTTTTAGCGTGGGCCTATTATTATTCGAATATCAAATCGATTCTCCTGAAATTCATACAAGTACAGAGTGCTTTTACTGAGAGCGGGACGATTTTTTTACAGGCACAGATTTAGATGTGACCAACTTAACATTGACAGATGGATCAGCAGCGAAGACAGGTAATTTATTTATTTATTAGGGCTTAACGACATATTAACAACCAGGGTCATATCATGTCGGTGACAGTTTTACGGGTGGAGGAAGGTGGAGTACCCGGAGAGAACCAAGCGAGCAACGACGAGCAGCTGTCAGCTCTCCAACATCGTAACCCTGAACTCTGTACCTCGGCACAGTCAGGGTTAGATTGTTTGAAGACATGCGCACCATCTACGTGCAGTACGCCTTAGTGCACAGAGTCATCGTGCCCCCCACCCCCGTGTAGGCAATCGGGGTTAAGTGCCTTGCCCAAGGATACAACGCGGGAGCACGAATCAGTTGCTGAAATGGTCACCCATCCAACAACTAACCGCGCTCGACGTTGCTTAACTTCGGTTATCTGACGAGAACCGGTTACCGCGACGCCACCGCGCCCCCCGAAGACAAGGTAAGCACAGAAATCAAAACGTTGTTACCTTTCGTTAAGATAATTCTGCTTTCATCTGTTCTATTTCGTTCAGCGACCAGCTAATATAATACCAGGGAATCACAGGTGTCCAGAAGATTGCCCGTTTCGTAACAATACATAATATGTATATATGGAGGAACCCCTATCCCACACAGACGCTCTAGCAATACACTGAGCCACCAACACTCTAAATCAGTTGGATTAAAAATCAACCCAAATCAGCTGGATTGAGTGGATATCAATCCAACTGGGAGCATACTCACTCAACCCAGTTGGTTTGGGTTAATATTTAACCCAACTGATTTTAGAGTGAACATTTGCAACTTGGGGGCTATATTGATTACACCCGGTGTAACCTCTCAAAATCGAGCGAACAAAATAAAGGAATTAATAATAATAACTAGATGCAACGTGATGGTAGCCATCACTGTGGGCCCCGCAATTGAAACGGTTTGCAATTCGAACAGTATACAGTACAATGAAATCTTCCTTGATAGATCACCTGTACTGAGGTACCAGTAAAACGATGTACCGAACAGCTCGTTGTTTGGGGTTCCAGAGTCCAGGGTATTTATATCATTTTGTCCCTATATCCCGAAAATTCTGTCTTCTTATTGGTCAGAATGCCTAGAACAAATAGCCATGGCAAAGGGTGCACTCAACATCCAAGGTATATGAGAGTGTGCAACATCCAGGGTCTAAGGGCACGCGAAACATCGGGAGTATATGGTTTAAATGAAAGATTTTCGCTTCGCTCGCATCGATATAAAAATCGGACCAAAAACTGAAATAGTCACAAATATCATCAGCTCTGCCTCAAATCAGTGAGGCAGGGTTTTGAACTATGAAGGAACACAGCCATGGCGATCCAGACCCGAGTATCATATGTTATGTATAGTTCAGCGTAGCGGCTACCCGGCGTAGTGTGGTAGCCGCAGTATTAAAATGCGAAGGAGGAAACGTATAATACGCTACAAACGTTAAACTAATCGACGAAATCTCTCGAATGAGTACGTCATTCAATGCATGTATACTCATATACTACATATAACTAGAAGAACCGCCGGCCTATTCGACCGCCTGAGAAGCGAAACCCAACACTCCCCCAGCCCGCCCATCTTTAAAACGCGAACAGCCAAGCATCTCGGAGATTGAGGTAGTAAGATATAAAAGTATAAAACAATTCGAAAAAATTACAGCAAAAATGGTCGACATTCAGCCATCTTTAATTTTTTTCTATAAAATTTAAGTTACATCTTATTTTCATAATGTCTGTTTGATGTTAAAAATTTGAAACACTTACAAAGCTGCAGAATACATTTCCCGCATAGTACATTCGATCATTAAATTTTGAATTGACTACTATCGGGGCACAATCAACTTTTAAGCCGGTCGCCAGTGAATTTTTTTTTTTAGTCATTAGCGCATGCGGACCAGCTAGCATGCGCTTACATTCTACACACGACGTCAGTAGTCTTCATGGAAATCTGTTTAAATTCCCCAAACAAGTTTACCTTTCATTGGTGTTGTTTGAGATAATTATAAAGTGTTCTGCCTTAAATTGCTTAATAAATGGTGTTTCACTTTGATTCTTCTCACGAAAAAGCATAAATCCAAAAGGATCGAAAATCGTTCATATAATTTCTAAGTATTAATAATAATAATAACATGATTTTCTCTGGCGTCGTTTGGCTCCACTACTGGACCTCCATCTGTAATTAGCAGTCCCAAACCCATTGGCGGCCCAAGACTTGCCTCGGGCTGCTAATGACTACTGGGCTGCTAATCACAGATGGCAGTCCAGAAAGGAACCCAACGCCCTCGAAAATCATGTTTATGCATAATTATGTTGAAATATAAAAAACTGAGAAAGCATCTCACAGCAGTGTCATTGATGTCACGTGACAAAGTTAGAAAAAAATCATATCCGGTCCCCTTCACAGTATTGTCTTTGGTTAGAGCTGCTTGTGTTTAGGATTCGAAGCATTGTCGCCGATTTAATTGATAAAGTTTGTCCATTATTCAATAATTTCTCTTTGGGCATTATTGGGGCCTATTATTTTTTTGTTTTTTTTTATCTTATTGTAAGTCTGATGATCATTAGTTTGTTTTATATTCCAATAGGCACGTTCAAAGTGAAAGCCGGATTAGCGCAGATGGCGAAGGGTGGAATCATAATGGATGTTACAAACCCAGAACAAGCAAGAATAGCCGAGGAAGCGGGAGTATGTACTTTAAAAATTTAAATGTAAATTCTGAAAGAGAGATATATACGTTTTCTTTGATAAAACGTTGTTATGTAAAGCGCTGTAGGAAATACCTCCTTCCAGCCACATGCAACATGACCGCATATAATTAGAAAAGCGAAAAAAAAAAAAACAACTGCAATAATGAGGATTGTTGAGATTGCCTAGTTACTGAAACAGAAGAATTGTGAAATACAATACAAAAGTTTTGTAATGTTTGTCATGTTAAAAATGAAATTCGGACAGCCGCTGAAACACCATATTCTTGCAACAGAAACAGCGGAATCCCCATTCACTGGTATGGATAGATGGCTGGTAATTGTGAACATACAATGCCAATACTCTGCTTGACTTTACACTATCCATATCTAGCAAGTTTAAATTTTCTGACATCGTAAATTTGACCATGTGAACACTGAAAACAAAACGATGATTGTGTGATGGGACCACGCAGTATTTTGTCCGGATGACATATTTTTGCATGGAAGACAGGCGATAATTATTTTTATTTCCAAATGAAACAAAATACTGCGTTTTGATTGGCTGAGAGGTACGGTGTAACTTTCAATCAACAGTAGCTTTTTTACACCGTGGTTAGCCACAGTGTAAAAACAAGAATACACAATAGCAGGGTATATGGCTAAAAAAGTAGGCATTTTTAATTATTAATTCATACCTTCTGCTCGGTTATGTTAGAACAAAAATAAAAACACAGGAAATTTGATATTTATGTGCAATAAAATATTACAGATATGTATGTCATTGGAAATGGCTCACTGAGCCAGTTCCAATAACATCCATATTTGTCTGGTTTTATTAAGAAACTTACGAAGTACAAATTTTCTGTCAGTTTTTCCCATAATTTAGGTTAAAGTATTAAGTATACCAAAATTCTTGGAAATAAATCCATTATCCTTGTGTTTTCCAATGTGTATGAGAATTTACACAGGCCTGGGAACTAATACACCCTTCGACTTCGACTCAGTGTGTATAAATTCCCAGACCGGTGTAAATTCCCATACACTCCGAGAAACACAAGGATAACTAATAGTATCTCAGCGGCTCAACTCGTGTCATTTCTTGAAATACGACAGCTATGCGTTAGAGATTGGAAATCAGGCGTAAGCCCATACTAGTCCGGTCATATCGACTGGAGAAACCATCTTAGAGAAGGAAAGGTTGACAAGGGGACGTCTGCCTCTCCAGCGGAAACCATGTGAATTCATTATATGTGTTTCATACCATCTGCTTCTTCTTATTATCACCTGTTTTCTCCTAGCATTCAGAAACAAATAACTTCATATATCCCTTACTCTCGCCTTCTTGATTTTCCTAGAAAGCATACTGGATACTCCCCCATGTCCCCCTATCACCAATCAACCCTCATCTTTCCATCCAATTTTTCATGAGATTCGAACATGATCTCATTCTACTCAACTGATACTTTGGGCATTTTATTTGGTACAGATCAATGCACAAGACTGAAAACAACTCTTGTGTGTCGATTCGTGACTCTAAACTGAACTTTGCTTGCTAACGTGACTAAATGTAAGTTCACAGTGAATTCATTTTGTCATAATTTTAGTTCACTGCGTCAGATAACCGTGCCAATATCAGGACAGGGTGTTTGTTTTTAACCCTTTACCCAACGTAACGGCCAAAACCGGCCAGCGCTATTCTCAAAAATCGCGAATTAATTTTTACTATTTTTTTCATTTTTTGTCTCAGAAACATATGTTATGACCCCTCATTGGAACGAGCTCGACGAGCTCGTTCCAATGAGGGGTCATAACATATGTTTTTGAGACAAAAAATGAAACAAATTAGTTATTCAAGATTTTTTTTTCCAAGTGTCGTCTGCTTTTCATGTTAGGTAAAGGGTTAACAGTAACTGCATTATGGTTTTAATTAATAGAATTGAACTATTCTGTTTCCAGGCTTGCGCAGTAATGGCACTGGAACGAGTACCAGCTGACATTAGAAAAGAAGGCGGTGTAGCTAGGATGACTGATCCAAAGGTTAGTAACAAATAAATACAAAACAAACATACGTCACGAGATGTCAACACGCCAACGCAAAACAAACATACGTCACGAGATGTCAACACGCCAACGCAAAACAGACATACGTCACGAGATGTCAACACGCCAACGCAAAACAAACATACGTCACGAGATGTCAACACGCCAACGCAAAGAGAGAAATGGTTCTAACTTTTTATGAGAAAATCAACGAAATAGGGTGAACGACAGTCAGAGCTTCACACAATGTATGTTTAAGCCAAGTTTTATCAAAATCCGATTATATTTGTTCACGAAGTCATTATCATACACCCAATTTTTTACAAAGCAACCTAACTCCTGCAGAAATTGACGAAATTGGGTGTATCTCCAAGCGGCACGAGATCTTCCCTCAATATATGCCTGTACAAAGTTTTAGCAAAATTTGATTATATTTATTCAAGTTATTGTATTCATAAAGTAATTATCAGACAAATGTCAAATTTTCAAAAAGGGGACAGAACTCCTAAAGTCAATGAAATTGGCAGAATATCCAATCGGAGTGAGATAATCACAGAAGATATGTATGTACCAAGTTTTAAAAAAATCTGATTATAATTATTTGTTCAAATTATACAGTCCCAAAATATGAGAACGGATGGGCCAATTTATATATCCCCCATCAAAATTTGCTCAACAGGGGGATAATAATAGCTTTCCATGTTAGGCCAGCTGCAGTTGATTCCGTATTTTTGCTTCCTTTAGTTAACTTCTGCAGTATACTAAAATTGCAACAGGTGTTTCTCTAGTCATGATTGTGTATATGCAATACTAAGTCGCTAATGCATGAATCTTAAATCTGTACTAACACAAATAAACTTCAATGGCGAGTTTATGGTAACCTTACATAAAAAGTATATACTCTGTCTCATTTCAGCCCCGAACGAAACAAATGTGTTTGTGGAGGTAGTACTGATGTAGGGACTCTTCAAATGAAATCTAGATGTCTAAACTTTTCTGAATAATTGAACTTCCGTGTATATACGTACTTTCTGTTCTTACGTGAACAGAATCCTTTACCCAACTCGTTTGGAAGTCGACGCTTGTAAAACATTCTTGAATAGCTATTTTTGTCATTTTTGTTACAAAAACATAGCTTATAAACTCTCTTCGGAAGAATCACAAGCTATATTTTTTAGAAAAAAATGAAAAAAAAATTGAAAGGAGAGATTTTTCAAAATGGCGCCGTTAGGTAACGGGTTAAAATCTTTAAAAAAACTGTGTGAAGTTCTACACAAACACCTAAATAACAGTCGTAAAGATTTTCCGAATTCCAGAACCTCTTAATATTTTTGTTTCCGTGTTTTGGAATCAAATAAAAGTCCACCTCTTATAGAAAACGATCGTTTACTGGTATGCTAGGTTTCAATTCAGAAAAAAAAATGATTAGTTTTGAAAACATTCCGTTACCATCTTTTCACAAAATGGCAGAACAAGAAGAATAATGGACAACAGAATTACAATTGGGTATCCACAGTGTACAGGTGATAAACAAATTATGCCTGAACTATACTTGACCACTGCTTATTCAATGCATGTAAAATGCACAAGAATCTCTATATATGGCGAAAATCTATAAGACCGGCGAGTATAGCGGAGGATGAATTGTGGGTTTTTGAAATATTTTTGATACCACCATTTCTGTACATTTTCAATGTTACCCGACACAATAAAGACACGTGCTACGCGCATCACGCGTGGAATCTAGATTACGCGTGCGAACGTCAGGAAATAACGCATCTGAATGGACGTTAATTGTCCGAGTGACGTTAGTACGTGAATAAAATGCTTCGACACAAAACAGTGTCAAGTAAGAACGTTATTATACGCCAGGGTTGACATTTTTCTTTAAATGGATTAGCTTCATTCACTTAGTTCATTTTAAATCGTGGTGTAAATACAGAGTTCGTGTTAAATTATGGTATAGATATAAATACAAAACAAAACTGGGGTAGAGAACGGTGGACAGTAATCAAGGACCCATGTTGGAGGTTTGTCTGCATTTCACGAGCGCCTTCGGCGCTTGTGAAATACAGAAAAAACTCCAACTCAAGTCGTTGATTTCAGTCTTCTGTACTCCACCATCGTTGCGTTCTGTCTAAGTACTCCTTGTCTGATGGAAGAATAAGCATAACGCAATCCCAGAACATTTTAAAAAGATGAGTCGCTCCTGGATGCTAATTTAGTGGAGGCTTGAGAACCCAACCTGCCAATTTGTAGGTAGGGATCACGGGATCCCCAAAGTTTTTTTACTAGTAAATGAAGATGCAGAAGTGTGTCAACCCTTCACTGCTCAACCACCATGTGCATACTATGGTTTATCGAGGCATTCCATCCACCAGACGCCGTTGTGAATTACAAACCTGATTCCCAGTCTAGAACTAGAGAGGGGATAAAAAGAATATCGTAACGAACCTCAGTTAACTTACAAGTCAGCTCTGTTGTACACTGTACAATACGCCGGTGCGCTGTTCAAACCTTACATGATGGCATTTTGTTTCAAAAATCAAATGGGTATATTTGGACCAAAGAGTGTCTTGCAATGTTCTCATCTTTTTTCAATGCCGTTGAAACGAATGAATATTATGTTGGTCTGTGGTGAAGTTTCAACACAAAACAATCTCATTTAATGGGAGATTTGTAAGGACAAACCAGGGAAGGTGTCCTGCAGCTTCAGGAATGAAACCCAAGTCAGTAGATTGGCTCTGTTGTCTTCAACAATAAACTCCCGTGTAGCTTGAGATTTGATTCTTGTGTATTCTCTCTTGGGCTTCAAAAAGGGCTTTAATGGAAGCAAGAGGTCCCAATGGGCCTGAATCGCTCACCTTGAACAGAAAACAATATAAACAGAGTCCAAAAATGAGTCTACATTAACCCATCCATCTCCATAGGATACACTGTCAATCCTTGAGTCCCTCAGGAGTGACAAAAATAATCCGGACATCATGCATTTTATTCAGTTGATCATAATGTGAAATGTAGAGCTCCCCTACGAAGCCTCTTGATACAACCTATGTGGATTAATCTTAGTTACACACCTCTAGAGGGAACTGAATACAAAATTTTCATTTTTTCAGCGACGTGGCCAATTCCGGCCCCCATAGAGGACCCAAATATTAGCCCAGGCTCTCGAATTGAACAAAGTCGAATCTGACTTCCCTAGAGATGTTATGTACCAAATGTGAAAGCATTCTGACTGTTGGATCTGAAGAAAGGAAATTTTAAAGAAATTTCTTCATATTGTACAAAGTTAAAATTTGGGCTGCCATAGCGAGCTCATATATTAACCTACAGATCCGATTTGAACAACCTTGAATCTGACTCCCCCAAAGATGTTGTATACCAAATATGAAAGCATTATGTTTAGTGGATCTGAAAAAGAAGATTTTTGAAGAAATACCCTCATATTGTACTAAGTTAAATTTCAGGTTCCCATATGCAGCCCAAATATCAACCAGACACTCGAATTGAACAACCATGAATTTGACCCCCCCCCCCCCCCCTAGAGCCCAAATATATACCTAGGGATCCGATTTGAACAAACTTGAATCTGACCCCCCTAGAGATGTTGCATATCAAATATGAATGCATTCTGACTGGTGGATCTGAAGAAGATTTTTAAGAATTACCCCCATACTGAACAAAGTTAAAGTTTGGGCTTCCATAGAAAGCCCGAATATTAACCTGGGGACTTGGTTTGAACAATCTTCTATCTGACCCTCATAACAATGATGTATACCAAACGTTAAAAGATTCTGACTTGTGGTTCTGAAGAAGCAGGTTTTAAAGAATATTCGCTATATTACCCGAAGTTAAAAATTCGGGCTACTGTGTTGAGCCCAAATATGAACCAATGGGCTTTATTTTAACAAACTTGTATCTGACCTCCCTATGAATGTGAAAACCGAATATCAAATGTTTCTGATGATTGGTTCTGGAAAAAAATATTTTTTTTTAATTTTTGCAAATTTGCCGACTCAGCATTTTTTTAATGCCCATTACAGAACACCCTAACATAACCGATGACATTTTTTTACCATTCGATTCTACTGGTCCTAAGGATGCTTCATACCAAATAACAGTTCTCTGTTCTGTGTGGTTTGGGAAATATGGGCGTTTGAAAATATTTCTATTTTTAGCTCTCAGGGTTCCAATGGGGATGCGGGGGTTTTGTTTTTGCATGAGTCAAGTACTTATGACCCAATAATACCACATACTAAATTTGGTTCAAACCGGACCATCGGTTCAGAAAATAGAAATTTTGTGCGGGGCCAAAATCTTACCCCTTTCATTACAAAGCCAAATATTGCTTCACGAACTTCGTTTGAACAAACTTGATTCTACGCCTCAAAAGGAAGATCCATAACAAATATCAAGTCATTATACAAACTGGTTCATGAGAAGAAGATTTTAAAAATACTTTGGAGCATTTTCCCCCTCTCTCTCTGCTTATGGGGCTGGGCATGTTGAGTTGAACAAAACCGCAATGCCCCTTCGGGACCATCACTCACACAAACTTTCACTTGAATTGGCCAGATGGTTTTGGAGGAGAAGACCAAAATTTGGTGTTGACGGACTACGGACGACGGACGGGCGGATGACGGACTGAGAGCGATAAGATTAGCTCAGCTTGACTTTGTTAAGATGAGCTAAAAAACACCACATTCTTAGAATTTCAAAGGTCAGTGCATTGGTTGTGTTGAGTATAGGTGAATTTACCATCCAGAACCTAAAGTTCTGAAAAATATAAGAAACCAAGGCACAATAACTGCACAATGTATTATCTACAAAATTTCAAAATCTGACGTGATCTTCATTTTCTGTGGACAAGGTCATATACCACATGGGGATTTGCTGTGTCAGGTGTGACGGAAGCTATCAGGAAACACGAAATCATGAACATTCCGTGAAAATAAAGGGCAACAATCCCACAATAGACTTCCTTGCAAACCTCAAACTAGACCCCAGTCTGCAGTTTCTGTGAGTAGGGTTGCATGCCAAATATGGAGTGGTTTTGTCGAGTATCCGAAAACGTGAAACCATGGAATTTCCAAGCCACTAAAGAACAATAACTCCCTCATGAAATGTTGGCGAAACGCCACATTGCAACTTGATCTTCGTTTTCAAAGGATATGGCGACGTATTGAATTTGGATTGGTTCTGTAAAGTTTGGTTGAAGTTATTGTCCGAAGACCAAAATCCATGGGAATTCTATTAAAATAAAGGGCAGTAACTCCATAGCAGTCGGCCAAATGTCATAATCGAGACAGTATTCTGAAAGAGATTGCCTTCGCGAAGTGCAGTTGAAGTTATCACCCACAAAAACGCGAAACACATAGACATTCAAGCCATAAGAGCAATAATTCCCCAAACGTCTTATTCGATCGTGATCTATATAACCTATGGATAAGGTTATATACCATATACCAAAAAGTGAACTGCCGGTTTGTGACATGATGTTGGGAGAGAAACACAAATTTCCTGAATTATTAAGGAGTCCAGAGAAAGGAATTTCACCTCTCATTTTACCGAATGCCATCAGCATGAATAACCACCCATCGGCAAATAGCTCATTGTGATGAAAATACAAACTTAACTGGACACCCTAGGGGGCCTGAGGCGCCCACCTTACAAAGTTGTTAGCATCTATGGCTAGTTACCACTATAGAGGAATATGAAGTCATGTAAATATTTGTAATTCTGTTGTTCATGTCAGAGGATTTTTTCTAGTATTGAGATGTTACCACAGACATAATGCCAAGATGCCCAGTAATACAAAACAAGGGAACCCAAATATTCACTAAGGTACTTAACTTGAACAAATCTGAATCTGACTCCCCAACCCCTACTAAGGATTTTATATATCAAACATCAATAGATTCTGAACTGTGGGTCTGAAGAAGGAGATTGTTTTTGATTATTTTTCATATTACAATAAGTTAAAGGACGTTGTGGACCAAATATTAAAAGATTTTGACTAGTGGTTCCAGAGAAGAAGATTTTAAAGAATATTTCAAATATAGCCATAAGTAGAAATTTGGGCTTTCATCAGGAACCCAAGTGCCAACCCAGGGACTTGATTTGAACGAATTGAAGCTGATCTCTCTAAGGATGTCGTGCACCAAATATCAAAAGATTCTGATTAGTGTATCCGAAGAAGCAGACATTTAGAGATTAGTTCGCATAGTGGATGAAGGTAAAATTCGGTCTCCAATGGGGAGCCCAATATCAACCCAGGAACATGATTTCAACTAATTTAAATCTGACTCCCCTAAGTATGATGTGTACTGAATATCAAAATATTCTGACTGGTGGGTCTGGAGAAGATTCTTGAAGAATATTTCTCATATTAAATCAAGCTGAAATTTGGGCTCCTGCATGGAGACTAAATATGAACCAAGTGGGCTAAATGTGAACACACAAACTGGTATCTGACCTATCTGTGGATGTTGCATAACAAATATCAAAAGATTCTGATCGCTGGTTCCGGAGATTTTTTTTGAATTTTTGATATGCTGACTCGGCATTTTCTCGACCCCCCCCCCCCCCCCCCCCTCTCGAGACACTATGGCACAGACGATGGCAATTTTCTCACCATTCGATGTTGGTCCTAAGGATGCTTTATACCAAATAATTGTTCTCTGTTCCTTGCGGTTTGAGAAATATGGCCGTTTGAAAATATCATTTTAGCTCCTACGGTTCCCATAGGGATGCGGGCAATTTTTTGCATTAATCAAGTTCTTGTGACCAAGTAATACCGCACACCAAATTTGGTTCAAATCGGCTCATCGATTCAGAAAATATAAATTTCGGGCGGGAACCAAAAATCTTGCACCTACCATTACAAAGGCAAATATTACCCTTCTAACTTCATTTGAACAAACTTTATTTTTCACTTCAAATGAAAGTTTAGTGCTACATCTACCTATCGGTTCAAGAGAAGATTTTAAAAAAGTTTTAGAACATTTTTTCCCCACCTCCTCCCTATCGCTGAGACGAGTTGATTTTGATTTATTTATTGATTTATTGGTGTTTAAGGTCATATATGTTTGCACAATGGCAAATCGTGACCGCAACATGCAAACAAGATCATGTTGAGTCAATCGTTTATATCCATGTTGCCTATTTTAGAAGACTTCAGCCCCACTCATTAGTGACCGGTCCTATTTTACCTGTAAAACAGAGCTTGTTTACCACAGCACTGCTTCACTCCCCAGGATTACACGGCCAGTTGGGTTGAACAAAATCAAAAAGCAATACCTGAATAACTCAAATTTCACTGAAATCGGTTCAGGGGTTTTGAAAAGATTGAGAACACAATATCCACGGATAACAAACGAAGGCCGGAGAGTGATCTCTACAGCTCATAATCTGTAGATTTGCCTCACATCATCTTTGAAGTGAAATTAACGCCTGACACATATATTTTATTTATTTGATCTTATGTTAATTTATTTTCGTTTATTCGTCAGAAAATAAAAGAAATAATAGAAGCAGTGACAATTCCAGTTATGGCAAAGTCAAGAATAGGTCACTTTGCAGAGGCACAGATACTAGAGGCATTGGGAGTTGATATGGTGGATGAATCCGAAGGTATGCATGAGCAATATTGGCAGAGTTAGCTGGAAGAGTGCAAAATTATTTTTGGTCATCAAAATTTGTTCACATGTTTTTGCCTTGTTACAGTTTATGGGAGAGTGCCCAGTGGCACTCTCCCATAAATTCTAAGATGGAAAATCCACACAGACTAAATAATTTCACGTCAAAGATGATGTGAAGCAACACTACGGATTATGAAGCCTTAATCTTGTGTGCACTTCAGAATAAAGCCCAAATTTGAGCTTCCAGCACTCTACCAGTTGAACCGTCTATCGCTATCTTTTGTACGGCACAAGCTGATTCGACATTGTAGCGACATAGATATTATTTTGCCTTTCAGTTCTGTTTGGCACTCGGAGGTTTCCATATCAGTCTGTCTCCGAATTAGTTAACATCATAAAGTAACCTCCTTCAAATTTTAAAACCAAAAAAATCAATTTTAAAAAATCTCGGGTGGACGGACAAGATGCCAAAACAATGAATGAAGGTCTCCATTGGAACTTACCATTAAAAGAATGAAGAAACCTCGATGAGTTGTAGCAAGTCCTTAGCGTCAAGTCTAGAGGCTCGGTGTGGATTTCTAGTCAAGTCTTGGCTGCAAATGCAGCCAGGAGTTTACTAGAAAACACTACTAGGGTGGTTTGATTATTGCATGGAAGGCCTTTTCGTGGCTTCACGTTGATGGGCGCGTTCCGAGGACACAAATATATGACTCAGATGGTTAAATCTTTACCTAACATATTTTGAACCAGGAGTGCGGTGGCTCAGTGGTTACCGCTTGGACTTCAAACCGAAAGGTGCACGGTTCGATCCCCGCCAGGGGTTACTGCGTTGTGTCCTTGGGCAAGGTACTTCATCCCGACGGCCCATGTGGAGGCACAGTGGAGATGTGTTCAAAGGCGTACTGTACGTCGATGGAGCACCTGTCTTCAGACAATGATAACTCTGCTTGTGCGGAGTTAGTACGTTGGGGAGTCTGGCAGTTGCTCGCCGTTGCTCGGTGGTTAACTCTGGGTATTCCGGCTTCCTCCACCCGTAAAACTGTCCGACACGAGCTGCCCCTGGCTGTTGAATGTGAAATAATAAATAAATAACATATTTTGAGAAGGGTATCATCGCCTGACCTGAATAACTTTGGAGTTTCTTCCCTTACTTTACACATTGGCATAATCTTTCCTGTAATGAGCTGGGCCAGATCATCCCAGCGAGATTGATCGATTTGTTTTGCGGACTCGTGTCAAAAGCAAGACACTACATCCATTGTGCTCTAGCAAGAGCAGCGCGGAAGGTAAGCTTTCAGTCAGAGCGATCTGGATTCAAGCACTGCGTCTTCAAAAACATTGTAGAAGATACTCCTTGTAACGAGTGGGACCACATCATTCCGATGGGAGTGACATTGTGTTCTTGAGTGAGATATTACATAAAGTATACTCCAGCACCCACTGCAACCTGGGGTCAAGTGCCGTTTGCGTGCTCGTGACAAAACGAAGCAATAATTACTGCAAAATATGCGAGAGTCCCCTTCCAAAACCACGCCCATAATTTTAATATCAGAAAATCAAACCAAGATGATGCCGACACAAAGAAGGAGGTCGTTGCTTTCATAGGCTTACCATGACTTCATTTCTTATTTCAGTTTTGACACCAGCTGATGAGTGTAACCATATCGATAAACATCCATTTACCGTACCATTTGTTTGTGGTGCTCGAAATCTTGGAGAAGCCTTGCGAAGAATTGCCGAAGGTGCTGCAATGATTCGAACGAAGGGACAAGCTGGAACAGGTACAAGCTACTGATCTTACAACGCATGGTCTGCTATTTTTTCCGATTAAGATAGGCAATAGTACGAAGGCGTTGAAATGTTCGGCGAAGTTTAGTTAATTAGTAACTTGAATTATCAAATTAGTGAATCTTTTACGCAGATTACCAATTTGTTAATTAAGTTTACTAATTTGGATATTCAAATTATTACGAGACTGTTTATTCAAATTATTAGAGAACTGTTAATTCACTTTAGTACACACTGTTAATTCAGTTTACTAATTTGTTCATTCAATTTACTAATTTGAATAACCAATTTATTACAAGACTGTTAATTCAAATTATTAGAAGACTGTAAATTCAAATTATTAGAAGACTGTAAATTCAAATAAGTACAATAGTATTAAGTCATGTCAGTTTAGTAAATTCAATTAAGTACAATACTATTAAGTCATGTCAGTTTAGTAAATGCAAATAAGTACAATAGTATTAAGTCAAGTCAGTTTAGTAAATTCAAATAAGTACAATAGTATTAAGTCATGTCAGTTTAGTAAATTCAATTAAGTACAATACTATTAAGTCATGTCAGTTTAGTAAATGCAAATAAGTACAATAGTATTAAGTCAAGTCAGTTTAGTAAATTCAATTAAGTACAATACTATTAAGTCATGTCAGTTTAGTAAATGCAAATAAGTACAATAGTATTAAGTCATGTCAGTTTAGTAAATTCAATTAAGTACAATACTATTAAGTCATGTCAGTTTAGTAAATGCAAATAAGTACAATACTATTAAGTCATGTCAGTTTAGTAAATTCAAATAAGTACAATAGTATTAAGTCAAGTCAGTTTAGTAAATTCAAATAAGTACAATACTATTAAGTCAAGTCAGTTTAGTAAATTCAAATAAGTACAATACTATTAAGTTAAGTAAGTTTAGTAAATTCAAATAAGTACAATACTATTAAGTTAAGTAAGTTTAGTAAATTCAAATAAGTACAATACTATTAAGTCAAGTCAGTTTAGTAAATTCAAATAAGTACAATACTATTAAGTCAAGTCAGTTTAGTAAATTCAAATAAGTACAATACTATTAAGTTAAGTAAGTTTAGTAAATCCAAATAAGTACAATACTATTAAGTCAAGTAAGTTTAGTAAATTCAAATAAGTACAATTCTATTAAGTCAAGTCAGTTTAGTAATTTTTTATTCAGTTTATTACACGCCTAATCTATGAAATCCACATATCCAGCAACACCAAGCCATGCGGAAAATGAAAATCCGTTCCGCACACATGTGCCGAACGGAAATAATTGACGGACTATTTTTGGACGACACGTCATCTGTCAAAACTAAACATAACCCCGCCTACTTGGAATTTCCGTTTGACCTACAATCACGGAAGCCGTACAGTTTAAATGAAGTGATTACGTTCTAATAAGCTATCGCAAAGACAATCAACTACATAAAAACATCTTTGTGTATAGAATTACTTCAAAAGTTTAGAAGGGGGAGTTCAAACCAATCATTATTAGTTGTACAGTGGTAACAGGTTGAACAGAACTAATTCAAACATGTATGTCCTTCGATAGTACAAATTTGCGCATACAGGATGTTTGGCTTATTTATAAATCTTCCCGCGGGAATTCACCCCATCCCAAAATCCGACGTGTATCTAAACATTAGCAGACGATTGGTCACCCGAAACTGAACCGATTGCGAAATAACTTGTTGATTGTTGTCAAATGAATTGCCGAGTGTCCTTCTGATAATTGTTTTATATACGCGAAGGCGTGTAATAAACAGAGAACGACAAGCGCATGTGAATGGGTTAATCGATATGGCACTTGCGCTATCGCGGAGTCTTGGTTTATCCTTCCGTGATAGTACTCGTGTCATATCGATTATCGCATTCAGACGCGCGTGTCGTTCTGTGTATTTACTAATTTGTGAAGTATTTACTTTTTCAAATTGTTTTATCTATCGAGGGCTCAAACAATACCCTATCCCGTGCACTATACACTTACGGAAAATATTCGAGGACTTTCTTTTGATGGAATACAACGCATCATATATAGAGGATATGGAATGAGTGTTTTTCTCATATAATATTTATGAAACTCGTCCGAATTTTCCGTTTGGGCTCGCCAGAGGCTCGCCCAAACGGAAAATTCTTAGACTCATTTCATAAATATTATATGAGAAAAACACTCATTTCATATTCTATTTATCACATGACACACACACGCACAAATTAGCCACTTAGTATGACTTTTTTAACCCATCACCTAACTTGATTTGCAGACGGCACTTGGAAAAAACATCCTCGTATAACTAAAAACTGTCATTTTTTGCTTCCAAAACATAGGTTATGACCCCTCATTGGAACGAGTTCATGAAAAAGTGAAAATATAAAAAAATGAATGGTGTTTTTCTTGTAGGTAAAAGATTAAAACAATATAACTCACCCTAAATAGGACAGATAACGTAAATTCTCCCTACTGAAATTATGCAAATGTGAACCAGTTGTATTGTGTTTAGCCAATCAAATTGTCCAGTTTTGAAATTGACCAATGAAAGCTCCCAACTCTAATTATGCAAATTATGAAAATGTGGCCCAGTTGTAGTTTGTTCAGCCAAGCAAATTATCTAGTCTTGAAAATGACCAATGAAATTGACGGAAATAATATCAAATGTTTTAAAGTGAACAAAACGGACGAGTCATATGATAAATAGAGATATTTTCCAATGTTCCATTTCGTTATTTCTATCTTCGAGAATGGGAATGCTGTTTTGGACAAGCCCCCCCCCCCCCCCCCCCCCCTGAAAATAGGCAGAGTAGTTAGAATTAGAATCTTGATGAGTAGCATATATAAGTATAATAATTATTGCACAGCACGCCGTGGACTATGCCGAACTAGTGGACCTCGAGGAGGAACAGTCTCCGGCGCGTGGGCTGTTCTTTCTCGACGACAGGCCTGAAAATAAGCAGTCTGACATTTGCAGAATGAGGTCCCCCAGAGGGTGAATTTGATGATGCTATCACATACAATGGGCAATTTATCCTCTGGGTACCTCTTTCTGTTTAGTTTTGAGACCCTGATTCAAACTGAGGTTCACAGAGGGTAAATGTAGCGATGCTCTGGGGACCTTATTTTGCAGATGACAGTCTGCTTATTTTCTTACTTGCTCGACGCCACTATTTTGGCATGGTGATCTTCAAGTCGTGCAATATTACTAAATTGCACCTCTATCTGGTGCCAAATTAGTGAACTAAAAATTCATAAAAATTGACTAATTAAGGCCCATAACTCAGTAATGGAAAATAGGACCGGGCCAGCCTTTTTTTTAACCCACTTGAGATATTATTGCAAATATACTACTCAAAGTTTGCTTAGCACCACATATTTGACACATCATTGTGAAATTTTCTTGTGACACATTTGCGATATTTTTGGTGGGTATGATTGAGGAATTATTGAGATGGTCCCCGGTGTTTACATTAGCTCTCTTGACAGGCAGACTTTTTGTGACAGTCATGGAAAGCATGTACCCCTTGATTTTCAGGATGTTTTCATGTACTGTCTACATGTACATGACATGTGTAGGGTATTCAGTCTTCATTTCAACACAAACCCTTGTGATTTAATTATTAAATATGGCAAATGCAAATGTAAGAAGACATTTGTCTGAAGCAGAAATGTGGTGGGGTGCAGGGATGGTGGAACAAGGGGCTACCCATCGCCAGGTTGGTGAAGCCCTTGGTGTGCACCATACGGTGATCACCAGGGCCTGGGAAAGATTTCAGCAGTATGACACACCAGTCAGACGACATGGTGGTGGCAGAGGCAGGGCAACATCTGCAGCTGAAGACCGGTTTTTGATCATTCAAGCCCGTAGAAACCGCTCTGACACAGCAACCCAGCTTCGCAGTGATCTTCAGAATGCCTCCGGGGTAAATGTTTCGACGTCGACTATCCGGGCAAGGTTGCACGAAGGTGGGTTCCGATCGCGAAGACCATGTATTCGCTTTCAGCTGTCCCGGAACCATCGCCAGGCACGATATGATGGGCCTTGGATCACGTTGGATGGACCAGAGAAGATTGACGACCTGTTCTTTTTACAGATGAGTCAAGGTACTGCCTAGACAACAGAGATAGGCGTTCTAGGGTATGGAGAAGACCAGGAGAGCGATTCCATGCAGCCAACATTGCTGAGCATGACCGTTATGGTGGAGGGTCAATAATGGTCTGTGGCGGCATCAGCTGTGATGCCGTGGTACATTGACTGCACGTTGGTATATTGATGAGATCCTGGATGCCCACGTCAGATTGTGTGCAGGTGCAGTGGGTGATAGATTCCTTCGGATGGACGATAATGCCCGTCCTCATGTTGCCCATGCTGCCCGGGAGTACCGACAGAGAGAGAGAGAGAGAGAGAGAGAGAGAGAGAGAGAGAGAGAGAGAGAGAGAGAGAGAGAGAGAGGGGATTGAGCGTATGGACTGGCCAGCAAGATCCCCTGACCTCAATCTATTCGAACATGTCTGGAATGAGTTGCAGCTTGCAATTTCAGACCGTCCAGTCCAACCAAGAAGTGTCCAGGAGCTTGGTGCCATGCTGGTCCAAGAATGGAATAACATCTCACAAAGCACCATCTAGAATCTGATTGGGAGCATGAGAAGGCGTTGTCATTCTGTAATTAACAATAATGGGTCTCATACTCGATACTGAACCCATATCAGTTCGTTCCGACAACTTTTTGGCAAATTTGAAACATTTCCTCTTTTACCAATAATATCCATTTTCCATGGTTATCGTATTAAAAAGCTAAAAATTAATGTCAAACACAAACAAAATCTTAATTTCTGTACTTAAATCATTAAAGATATAATTAAATATAAAATATATACATTTTTCATTACAATATTTCAACTAAAACGTAAAACAGGTAGTTGGATCTACTTGGTGCTTAGCAAACTTTGAGTAGTATATTAGTGTGTTCAAGTAATTGTGCTAACGCGCTCAAAATTCGTAAAATTGACCAATACCTCTGTAACGAAAAATCAGGGTGGGCCAGTTTTCGTACTGGCTTGAGATATTTTTGCAAAAGCCCTGTAAGGCAAATATTAGTCAAATCGGAGAACGGTTGTTCAAGTTATTGCGCTAATAGTGCGCTCTCCAACCGTTGCTAAATCGCCAGGTCTCGGTTGTCGACTAAACTCGACACAAAATGTGATTTGGCATAAAGAAATCTTCATTGACTATAATTTTGGCACAAAAAATGTTCCTTTCACCTGTGAAGGAAATCCATTGCAGCAGAAAAGCGCGCGATCAATGGCGTTGCACGTATAAAAAAAATACACTCAGACCCAGTGATTTTGTCAAAAGGGTGTTAGAAAAAGTGTTTGAACAAATGGCTCAGTTTGATCGAGAATGGTAATGGGGTGTTGTTTTTTCTTCATTAAAACATTGCAGGTTATCGACTTTACAAAAGGCGGAAGTAAATAGGATAAATACTCCATACCGGTATGAAATATTTATCTAATGAAATCCCGCCTTTTCTAAAGACTAGCGATCCACCAAACTCAGTTAATTAACAGTAATTAGTCCACTAATCTGGTATTGTCTACATACCGACATCATTCAGCCTGTTCATTAATTCAATCAGTGGCACAGATACTGGTGAGCACCCTTTTCGCTTATCGAGATTTTCGTCGGAACTTTCGTGTTCAGTCGGATTTTTTTCCATAATCAATTGTCTAGTCACTCTTGAAACATTTGCAGTTCATTTTTCAAAATTCGATCAATTTGTTTGGATGATACAACAAAGAAACACTTCCTTTGACAACCAAATACTTGGTTTGGCACTCAAATATCCAGAATGGCTGAAAATTTGACACCAGACAGTTTCGGACTAGCGTGCATAATTTTGGTTATTTATTGGTGTTTACGACCACTTTAAGCATCCACGGCTACATAACAATCTCAACACATGTTTATAGCCAACTGTTTATTCCCATGCTGACCACTTTAGAGGACTTCTACCCGGGGCGTTGGTTACTAAGCCCTGTTTTACTAGTAAAATAGAAATTGTTTACTGCAGAAAACAAGCAATGTTCCACTTTCCGAGGTTCTTTCAGGTAGCTTGGCAGAAAATCACTGCAATACCCACTGTCATGCACATAATGATAAAAGCTATGGAGGAAACAATTTTGAAGTTTTCAGGCTTCCTCGTATTATATCACCCCCCCCCCCCCAACCACACCACCACCAACAACGAGTTGGGGGGGGGGGGATATACTGGAATCATCCTGTCCGTTGACATAATTTTGTTCGGAGATTTTCTGAAATTTATGGATCAATCTACTCGAAACTTGGTATGGATGTTCACCATCTGCGCAACTGCGATTATATAGTTCCGGTCGGTTTATTTTTGCCAGAATTATGCCCCTTATCGACTTGAAATAGCAGGCCCAGATTTTTGACCGGAGACTTTCTCAGATGTTTATAGGTCGATTCCTTTGAAACTTGGTATGGATGTTTACTACCATGGGAACCTGTGCACCTACGATTATATGTTCGATAGGACTGTTTTTCTCGAGTAATGCCCCTGTTCGTCTTAGGACGCCTGAGCTGTGTCCGGAGATTTTCTTATATGTTAATGGGTCGATTCCTTTGAAACTTGGTGTGGATGTTCACTACCATGGGAACTTGTGCACAAACAATTATAGTTTCGATCGGACTTTTTAGCCAGAGTTATGTCCATTTTCGTCTTAGATTAATCATGGCGTCGGGGGGAATGGACAGACCCATCTGAGACAGTCATACGGACACCTCTAGTTTATGTCTATGACAGACAATCATGCTTGAATTTATCATCATTAATCTACTTTACTTGCCGGGAAACTGCATTGACTCTTAGTCTTGATATTTAAATCCTCTATATTCCAGGAGATGTATCAGAGGCCGTTAATCATGCCAGAACAATCAATCGACAGATCAAAACGGTCAAATCTGCGGATCCTACAGAGATGTACAGCTACGCTAAAGAATGGCAGGTGCCAATAGAACTTCTGAAGAAAACAGCGGAATTGGGTCGTCTTCCCGTAGTTAACTTTGCTGCTGGAGGTCTAGGTATATGTCATACTCAACTTACTCATGCAACAGAAAACTTGTATAGTTTTGATTGGACAATTTCAAATTAACGATTCGACAATGTTTCTGGGTACACCAGCCCATGGCGGACAAATTTCGTCATTGGAGTAGATTTACAGGAAAGTTAGATCGTTTAATTTTCACAAGTTGCCAGTACACTTAACACAAAGGGTATGGAAATTTCACATACAAATTGAAATTTAGAAATGTCTGCGCGCATCATTTCACAAACTCCAGGCATTTTACTGTAGAGCAGTATAAAAATACAGAAGCTGGGTTTTTACATTTTTTTTTCCTAATCAGTTTGAACGTTTTACTGTTGTTCTATGTTTAAACCCATTTAAAACTAAGAAAACGACGCTTTCACAATCTTTTGATGTTCTGTAACTTATTTTCTGTTCATTACATCAACAGTGTCCGCAGCATGACATATAATACAGCCACTGAACTTTACATTAACCCTTTACCTAACATGAAAAGCAGACGACACTTGCAAAAATAATTCTTGAATAACTAATTTTTTTCATTTTTTGTCTCAAAAACATAGGTTATGACCCCTCGTTGGAACGAGCTCGACGAGCTCGTTCCAACGAGGGATCATAACCTGTGTTTTTGAGACAAAAAATGAAAAAAATAATGAAAATTAATAGGCGATTTTTGAGAATAGCGCTGGCCGGTTTTGGACCGTTACGTTAGGTAAAGGGTTAATAGAAAAGTCTAGGTGGTAAGATTTGCTAATTTTTTTCCTGGGAAGAACAAAGACTTTCAAACCATTATAAAAACACATTCGCTAACCAAAGAGCCAAGGTGGACGTTACTTAGTTGCTTCAAATTCTAAAAGAACAAGTTTCCTTTTGTAGCTTTTAATAAACGAAAACAACAGACAGCTCTGTGAGCTGTCTGTTGTTTTCGTTTATTAAACGTCAACAAATGGAAATTTCGCTTTATTTTCCACTGCATTCATAGATAATTTCTCAACAATTACTCGCCTCTTAACTGGACCTTCCTCACGCGTCTAGTAATTTCAGCGGAGATAACATTATCAAAAGTGGATTTTCATGAGATAAGTCATGGATGCGTTTCCAAAAACAGTACACGCTCATAAACCGCCAACGCATCTTAAATGCAATGCTATAAGTACCACCTTTATGTTCCATCTGCCAAAACATCATCTTGTTTGACCCTTACTAGAATGAAGCTATTCCAATGATGGGTCATTAGCTGTTTTGAAGCCAAAAATGAAAAGCCACTTCATGAATTTCTTTTGCAACTGTTTATTTATTCACTTATATATTTATTTATTGATTGGGTGTAATAACACTTTCGAGTCAGCTTGTCTGACATTTTTACAGGTGGAGGGAGTCGGTGTACCCAGAGAGAACCACAGAGTAGCGGTGAGCAACTCCCTGACTCCCCAAACTTTCGACCGCCAGGGTCACCTAGTGTCGGACAGTTTTACGGGTGGAGGAAGCCGGAGTGCAATGGCAAGCAACTGTCAGATTCCCCACTATACTAACTCCACTTAAGCAGAGTTAGCATTGGTTGAAGACAAGTGCACCATCGACGTGCACTATGCCTTTGAACAGTGCCACCATGCCTCCACATGGGCAATCGAGATTAAGTGCCATGCTCAAGGACACATCGCTGTATTGAACCATGTTAATTGAACAGTCACTTTACCAGTGAAAAGTATTCAATTAACAGGAGTATTCAGTTAAAAGGAATTGGTCACAATATTAGCATTTATTCGATTATATTTTGTTTGATAGAACTCATCAACAACAGATTAAATGCCTGCATTGCATGCTGTGAGGCCAAGTAAGTCTATAAGCAAGGGGAATTGAATGATTATCATGATAATTTTTGGACTGATCTTTTATTCAATTAACAGGAGTTTATTCTAAAATTCAGATGCAAATAGAGATGGTCTGTCACCCGGTAAACCCCACCGTGGCATACCGCGCAGTGTGGATGACTGAAAAAGGTTATTCAATTTTTCTAAGTAAAAAAAAATCCAGTATGGAAAAAAAATATGTCACGCACTTCCCCTCATGTTGATCATTTTTTGAAGTTTCATGAAAATGCGGCTAAAACTGTGGAAGTAGTTCGCTCCACAAGTTTTCATGTGCAACGGACCCACGACGACGACAAACCGACCGTCGTACAAGTTGACTCCTATATACCACCCCCCCCCCCCCACCCCAAAACTTCGTTTTGTGTGGTATAATTAACCGTACTGAAGGTATGGTAAATGGTTTTGTGGTTGGAAGTTATTTTCATTTAATTGAGTCCTTCAGTTCAGTGATATTCAATTCAGTGGCCTCTACTGAACTAAATCCCACATGTACAGAACGGAAATATATTAGTGCGTGTATTTGTAGTTGGGGGTACCTAACAACTCAAGTGTTTGTGAAGGTGTGTGGATGTGTCTTAAGAGTTCTATGGCACATTAAGAGCAGTTGCTTATGTCTCTACATTTGAGTGTATGCATGTGTGTGTGTGATTGTTTTTGGACAGTGGCTATAAGGAATTTAAAACCCTCATATCCAGAAGAACTCAGTGAAAGCTTTTTAGCAAATCTTGATGTCTGAATAAACACTCGTTAAGGGTTCTCCATATGTATTGAGGTTTAGGACCACTTATTGCATCTTCAGCTACATACCAGCGGCAATATTATTATATAGTAAATGATACTCATTGGTTTTCAATTTCTATTGTACCAGTAAACTACCACAGTAAACAACTATTCCTTCACTTCTCAACATTCACAGATCTAAGTGTAAATTAACCAGAATATACATATATGCTTAATTGTTTGAGTGCTGAATTATTTTTCAAAGGTGATTTGAAACATGGGTATTTTTTTTCAAGAATGCCCTGCTAACAGCATGAGGAGCCCCAGTTTGGCAAGATTTGCAGAAATAATTTTGTTACAATTTATTGGAGAGTGCCAAAAGGCACTCTCCAATAAGTTGCAACCAAACAATTTTATATACAAAGTTTTTCGCCTACTGCTGATGCATTCAGTGTAAAGCCGCTAAAGTGGCTTCCAGCACCTTTTAGTAGAGCCATGATAGTGGCTTCTAGCACTCAACCTTTAATAACTACTTGATTCATTTGAACATGTAATTAGTTGAAAACAAACAGTAGAGTATTTTTTTATTTTTCTTCTAGCTACACCTGCTGATGTTTCACTACTTATGCAGCTGGGTGTCGATGGAGTGTTTGTTGGATCTGGAATTTTCAAGAGTTCGAATCCTGCTAAGAGAGCCAGAGCAATGGCACAAGCTGTCACACATTTCAAGGATCCCAAAATGTTGGCAACACTCAGTGAAGATTTGGGAGAAGCAATGTTTGGAAACCCGTGCTCGAAATAAGAAGAAAGAATGTTTACAAAAAAGATAACTTCACAACCGCAACCTTTTTACTTATGTTAATATAGTGAAAATTAATTCAGTCTTCACTTTCCGCATTATTTATGTAGAATTTCCATCTGAACTCTGAGACAATGACTATGAATAATGCCATACTATATTCCTGATTTGAAGGGAAGTGAATTGGGAAGCTGATTTCCAATCAAACTAAATACCAACTTGATGTTCAAAATCAAACTGAATCTCGAAGCTTCACACCTGTCCAGTAATAGTGATGTCACAATTATTAACTTTGAAGAAAAATTTTGACCATCACTATAAAATGAAAATGAAACAGAGTGAAAAAGCCATCACTATTAATTACAGTTGAACCCTGTTAATTGAATAGCCACTTTGCCAGTGAAAATTATTCAATTAACAGGAGTATTCAATTAACAGGGATTGCATCACTTTCCTGTATTCTAGAAATAAACTTAGTATTTATTCTATTATATCTTGTTTGACAGAGCTCCATGAGCTCTGTCAAACAAGACATAATAGATTAAATGCCTGTATTGGATGTACTGAGGCCAAATAGGTCTATAAACAAAGGAAAACTGGGAAGATTCAGGGTAATTTCTCGACAGGTTACAAGATATTTTATTCAATTAACAGGAGTTTACTCTACAACCTATATTCAATTAACAAGTTAAATTTGCACAGGAGGTATGGTAAATGGTTCTGTGTTGGGAAATTATATTCAATTAACAGGGTTATTCAGTTAAAAGATATCCAATTAAGTGGGCTCCACTGTATTAACTCGAAGTTTCTTGACCTGCTTAGTATTTTCAAGACATTTTTCATCACATCTAGTCATGGCTGCTACACAGCAGCCATGACTGGATTTGATTTAAAATTCATCAAAGTTTTAACTTGAGAAATAAGTGGTGAAAAAATTCATCCAATTTATCGGGTGGGTAAAATTTGACTAAATCAGCTAAAAGTATATTTGATTTAGTGTCAAGAGAAATCCTATCCTGTGCAGGAATATCTGCCAACAAACACGCAAGGAATTAATTTTAGTCGAAAATGCATGGAATTACTATTATTCAGCCATTATTATTATTAGGCAGGTCAAAGAAACCGGAATATTCAATAAACAGGAAGTTGCTAAACTTCCTGTACTGTACTGATACAGGGCATTTTTCTATTAAATCTTGTTTGACAGAGCTCCTACAGCTTTTATTCTATTAACATGAGATTAGTTTGTAACCAACAGACTGAATTTGTACAGCAGGTATTGTAAATGATTTGGAGTTTGGAATTTATATGCAATTAACAAGGTTATTCAATTAAAAGATATCCATTTAGGCTGCAGCAGTCGATAGGGGAGGTGGAATCACCAAGAATGGCATGTCTTATGGGGCGATAAAATGTGGCAACAAATATCATTAACAACATGAAATCCATTATGTCCATATGAAACATGCCACCAAAATATACTTTCCGGTACATGAGAAGGGAACATAACCTATTTATTTATTTATTAAGGTTTACCAACACTTTAACAGCCAAGGTCATATCATGTCGGTGACAGTTTTACGGGTGGAGGAAGCCCGAGTATCTGGAGAGAATCATCGAGCAACTACGAGCAACTTCCCAACATCGTAACTCCGTACTGCAGCACAGGCAGGGTTAGATTGGTTGAAGACATGCGCACCATCTACGTGCAGTACGCCTTAGTGCATGGCATCATCGTACCCCCATGTGGACAATCAGGGTTAAGTGCCTTGCCCAAGGACACAATGCAGGAGTCCGAATCAATCGCTCAGACGGTCACCCATCCACGGACTAACCAGGCTCGATGTTGCTTAACTTCAGTGATGAACATAACCTATAAGGTTGGTCAATGGGTGGCAATCATGCTTGTTCACCACTGCAATCAAGTGTCCACCACTACTGAATAAATACTTAGTACATCACAAGAATGCAGGAAAATTAAACCTCAAGTGAGCCTAAAATGCTCACCTGGCTCAATTTGTCAAAAGCGATGAGTGTATCAGTAAGTGACTGGCATACAGATCCTAATTATTAACCCAGGGTTTCAATTTCAACAAACTTGAATCTGACACCCCAAGGGATGTCACACACCAAATATGAAAAGATTCTGACTTGTGAATACGAAGAAGATTTTTCAAGAAATTTTCTCACATTGCACTGAGTTAAACTATGGACCCCAAATAAAGAGCCCAAATATTAACCCAAGGGCCAGAGTTGAACAAACTTGAGTCTGACCACCACTAGAGATGTATACAAATATGAAAATATTCTGACTGGTGGATGTAAAAAAGAAGATTTTTAAAGAAGACCCTCAAATGGTACTCTGTTATAATTTGGGCTCCAATAATACTAGAGAGCAAAAAATATTAACCCAGGGACTTAATTTGAACAAACTTGAATCTAACCTCCAAAGAGATGTTCTATACCAAATATCAAAAGAATCTGACAGGTGGATCTGAAGAAGAAGATTTTAAAGATTATTCCCCATATTGCACCAAGGTAAAATTCGGACTCTCATGGATAGCCCAAATATTGCCCCAGGGACTCGATTTGAACAAACTTGAATCTGACCCCCAGGAGATAGATGTTGTATACCAAATATGAAAGGATTCTGACTGGTGGATCTCAAGATTTTAAAAGAAATTTTCTCATATTGCACATAAAGTTCAACTCTGGGTGGCAATAAAGAGCCTAAATATCAACCCAAGGATCTGATTTGAACAAACTTGAATCTGACCCCTCAAGAGATGTTATATACCAAATATCAAACAAATATCAAACAAATCTGATTGGTGGACCTGAAGAAGATTTTTAAAGATTATTCCCCATATTGCACTAAGTTAAAATTCGGACTTCCATGGGGAGTCCAAATATTGACCCAGGGACTCAATTTGAACAAACTTGAATCTGATGCTGTGTACTAAGGCGTAATGCACGTCAATGGTGTGCATGTCTTCAACCAATCTAACCCTGCCTGTGCCACGGCGCAGAGTTCAGAGTTACGATGTTGGAGAGCTGACAGCTGCTCGTCGTTGCTCGGTGGTTCTCTCCGGGTACTCGGGCTTCCTCCACCCATAAAACTGTCACTGACATGATATGACCCTGGTTGTTAATGTGTCGTTAAACCCTAATAAAAAACAAAACAAAACTAGATGGTGTCACTTGTGTGCAAAGCACACTATAGTGTATCCCCGCATTTGCATCCTTGACTTTGTATGAATGCTTGATACAAAGAAGAAATGTATTATATGACACACTAAAATCATATTGAGTGGCACAGGTGACACAACTTCGTGCGCACCTACAGACTCCACTGCAACATTTGGGCATGGCTTTAGCGTTTCGAATTACATACATGTACCCTGGGAGCCTTTCGCCGGAAACGGTCTAAGAAAACATGAAAGTGGCAACGGTGGCACCCCAAAAATCCGAAACCTTCGTGCACATCTACAGACCCTACTGCAACTTTTGAGCATAGTTTTAGCATTTCAAATTACATACTCTGGGAGCTTTTCGCCGGAAATGATCTAAGAAAACACAAAAGTGGCAACAGCACAGCCACTAGGCAGCTGAAAAATCTGAAACCTTCGTGCACATCTACAGACCCCACTGAAACATTTGAGCATGGTTTTAGCTTTTCGAATTACATACCCCAGGAGCCTTTCGCCGGAAACAGTCTAAGAAAACACAAAAGTGGCAACGGTGGCACAGCCACGTGGCACCTGAAAAATCCAAAACCTTCGTGCGCATCTACAGACCCCACTGCAACATTTGAGCATGGTTTTAGCGTTTCGAATTACATACCCTAGGAGCCTTTCGCCGGAAACGGTCTATGAAAACACAAAAGTGGCAACGGTGGCACAGCCATGTGGCACCTGAAAAATCCGAAACCTTCGTGTGCATCTACAGACCCTACTGCAACATCTGAGCGTGCTTTTAGCATTTCGAATTACATACCCTAGGAGCCTTTCGCCGGAAACGGTCTAAGAAAACACGAAAGTGGCAATGGTGGCGCAGCCACATGGCAGCTGAAAAATCTGAAACCTTCGTGTGCATCTACAGACTCCAATGCAACATTTGAGAATGGTTTTAGCGTTTCGAATTACATACCCTAGGAGCCTTTCGCCGGAAACGGTCTAAGAAAACACAAAAGTGGCAACGGTGGCACAGCCACGTGGTACCTGAAAAATCGGAAACCTTCGTGCGCATCTACAGACCCCACTACAACATTTGAGCATGGTTTTAGTGTTTCTAATTACATACCCTAGGAGCCTGTCGACGGAAACGGTCTAAGAAAACACGAAAGTGGCAATGGTGGCGCAGCCACATGGCAGCTGAAAAATCCAAAACCTTCGTGCGCATCTACAGACCCCACTGCAACATTTGAGCATGGTTTTAGCATTTCGAATTACATACCCTAGGAGCCTTTCGTCGGAAACGGTCTAAGAAAACACAAAAGCGGCAACGGTGGCACAGCCACGTGGCACCTGAAAAATCTGAAACCTTTGTGCGCATCTACAGACCCCACTGCAACATTTGAGCATGGTTTTAGCATTTCGAATTACATACCCTAGGAGCCTTTCACCGGAAACGGTCTAAGAAAACACAAAAGTGGCAACGGTGGCACAGCCACGTGGCACCTGAAAAATCCGAAACCTTTGTGCGCATCTACAGACCCTACTGCAACATTTGAGCATGGTTTTAGCATTTTGAATTACATACCCTAGGAGCCTTTTGCCGCAAACGGGCTAAGAAAACACAAAAGTGGCAATGGTGGCACAGCCACGTGGCACCTGAAAAATCGGAAACCTTTGTGCACATCTACAGACCCTACTGCAACATTTGAGCATGGTTTTAGCGTTTCGAATTACATACCCTAGGAGCCTTTCGCCGGAAACGGTCTAAGAAAACACGAAAGTGGCAATGGTGGCGCAGCCAGGTGGCAGCTGAAAAATCTGAAACCTTCGTGCACATCTACAGACCCCACTGCAACATTTGAGCATGGTTTTAGCGTTTCGAATTACATACCCTAGGAGCCTATCGCCGGAAACGGTCTAAGAAAACACAAAAGTGGCAACGGTGGGTGGCACAGCCACGTGGCACCTGAAAAATCTGAAACCTTCGTGCGCATCTACAGACCCCACTGCAACATTTGAGCATGGTTTTAGCGTTTTGAATTACATACCCTAGGAGCCTTTCGCCGGAAACGGTCTAAGAAAACACAAAAGTGGCAATGGCGGCACAGCCACGTGGCACCTGAAAAATCTGAAACCTTTGTGCACATCTACAGACCCTACTGCAACATTTGAGCATGGTTTTAGCGTTTCGAATTACATACCCTAGGAGCCTTTTGCCGGAAACGGTCTAAGAAAACACGAAAGTGGCTACGGTGGCACAGCCACGTGGCACCCGAAAAATCGGAAACCTTCGTGCGCATCTATAGACCCTACTGCAACATCTGAGCATGGATTTAGCATTTTGAATTACATATCCTACGAGCCTTTTGCCGGAAACGGTCTAAGAAAACACAAAAGAGGCTACAGTGACACAGCCACGTGGCACCCGAAAAATCCGAAACCTTCCTACATATCTACAGATCATTTAGCAACACCCTAGTGTAATTTTAGAACTCCGAATTACATAGGTTGGGACTATTCAGCAAAAAAGTGAAAAAATAACGCATTTTTTAAGTGGCTCCACAGAAGCCACCTGGTGGCACAAAAATTTAAAAGTTGTATTTTTGGGTTGCACAGACCCTATCGAACAACTGTAGAAAGTTACAGCGTTTCGAATTACAAAACCGGACGTACGGAAGTACGGACGTATAGACATACGGACGGAGATCATGACAATATCCCCGCATTTTTTAAAATGCGGGGATAAAAAACAAAACAGAAACTGTATGCTCCATAAATGGTCTGTGCAATATGTTTTATTTGGCTTAATGGTTGTGAAGAAGAAGATAAGTTTCCAAAAGTTAACGGACACCGGATGCCAATAGCTCACACTGACATGCAGTCAGATGAGCTAAAAAGTCTTGTTTGAAAAATAATCCTGTTAAATGAATGTGTTTTCATTGGCAAAAAGGCAGTTCAAATATTGTATCACTGTATCATTCCAAGAACTTGCTCATCAGTCTTTATAATATGAAAGAGCTGAATTTAACTGGTGAAGGGCTGCACTATTTTTGTGGTCAACACATCATCAAAATCTGTTTTGCCCACAGGCAGCTCCAGTAATTTGTAATAAAACAAGTGTATAAAACAAAATATTTTTTGAATTTGACTGAATGTGGAATATGAGCCAGTAATATGTTGACTTTTGCTCTGGTGCCCTCATTTTTTTTGAAAGCCCTGATAGTGGCTTCTAGCACTCAACCAGTTAAATCCCTCCCAGATTCAAGATTATTATCTAATTAACTAGCTGAGCTACCCAAGAAGAAACAGTAATTTTTCAGGATTTCAAAGACCGGAAATGGAAAAAAACTAGAACCTCAATTTTGACACATAAAACTATTTTTTCAAGATTTTACTCACTGGAAAAGGAAATAACTGGAGCCTCTCTTTTGGCCCATAAAAAATTTGGACACTAATTGGGACAAGTTTAACGAGCTAATCGTCGCCCGAGTGCTAGAGAACACTATACTTCGCTCTGATACATAGTCACTTAGTATATGGAATCCAAGCATGGGGAAATTCGAGATCTATCAATAAAATTCTTACTCTTCAAAAACGAGCGTTGCGCATAATTAATAATAAAAAGTATTATGCCCACACAGAACCACTCTTCAAAAGGGACAAAATACTCAAGGTGACTGACCTGTATAAACTCCATGTATCCCTCTTCGTCTTTGACTGGAAAAATAACAATCTACCCCAATCATTTGATGATTTCTTCAGAGTAGCTAGTATGCCTGTCAAAACCACTGGACAATGTGATCTTCTCCAAATAACCAGAACAAGGACAAAAGCCCTGGACCACCTTCCTATTAAACTGTATCCCAGAATTTGGAATGGGCTAGATAGAGACCTACATACGACGAATGACAGAAACGTATTTAAAAAGAAGCTGTTGTCCAGGCTTCTAGCACTTTATTCAGACAATGTTGAATGTAACAATCCTTATTGTCCAGATTGCACTATATAAGACACTGTGGCTGTGGCAATCACATCAGTGGTAGTACAACCCATTCTCACCCCCCTGGATTGAGAAGGGGTGTGCTGTTGCCGATTTGGACACCGTCATAACACGTCTTCCTGCTTTACTTTGCCTATATCTGAACAAATTAAATGACCAGACAAAAAGACATCCTGTCCTCCAAGTATCTTTACCCACCCTGTCCATGTTAAATGACCTCGCCTGGGGATGTCTTCTAGCTGAAGGCCGCACTCAAGATGAATAATGGATCGATGCAAATTTATATAACTCCTTTACTCGAACTACCCAATTTAGGTCACTTCACATGCAGCACACAGCCAGAAGGCCCCAAGCAGAAAGTCATCCCAAAAAAGCAATTTAACCTCCAAGTCTAGCACAACCCTTACTTAGTAAATTCTCTATAACCGATGAGATGATTTTCATAAGAACGTCGACAGTCTGGGCACGTAAACAGTGTTGCAATACATTCCCTAGGGAGATGACAGGAAGACAGCCAATCTGGTTATGTCATCTCCCAGTAGTATACAGCATGTTATATATTAATTGAACTATGTGATTGTAATCATTGTACTTCCTATCTATCTATCTATCTATCTATCTATCTATCTATCTATCTGTCTGTCTGTCTGTCTGTCTGTCTGTCTGTCTGTCTGTCTGTCTGTCTGTCTGTCTAGAATGTTCTATGTCCCATAGGGGACATAGAACATTCTAGCACTCAGGTGACGTAATGCAGCCCTCGAAATTGGCCACAGCAATCAGCACTGCCGTGGTGAATGCTGTAGTAAATTAGTTTTACCACGGCACATTAATGCTGTGGTAACATTTTCTCCAAATGCTCAATTTATAATTTTTCAATAATGTGTATTAGAAAACATGAGCAACGTCCCACCTAAAATACCCTTGTGCAACACTCTTAATTATATAACTCAAGTATTGAATATCATGACTGGCAGTTACCTGCCAGTCCTGATATTCAATGCTTGAGTTAGGAAAGGCTACATGCACTCCCAGTTCTTGATTTGTGATGTTCTTTAGTTCAAACCATATTTATTTCCAAGAAGCCAAGTGAACAAATCTTAAACTATACAACAAGGCCATGGATTAGACATAAAGCCCGAGGCTTACAACTCATCATCTCCACATAATGTACAGAATTGATTTTCGTGTCTGTGATTGTTATGGCAATGCCGTGGGAAATGGAATTTACCACAGCAATTGACTGCCGTGGTAAAATATTCCTAATTTCAAGGGCTGCGTAATGCCAATGAAAGTGTCAATGAAACTACAGCTAAACTCGACTGTGTGTAGTGTTTGATGAAAAGGATAATGTTCAATGTTTATGAAAGGGTTATGAAATACGACACGAATTTTGATACTTGAGAATATGTTAAGTTCTGTACCCTACATGTTATGTATAAGAATAATTTGAAGTGTAGGGTGTACAAAAGAACTGAGGCCTCGGTTGATGTAGCCCTCACACTTAACGTTTGTCAACCAAAGTTACCAAGTTACAGTAAAAACATTCCAAAATGAGTCATCTTTAGGGATCTGCGAATCACAAATTTCTTTTCAAATCGAATCTCGAATCGAATCGTGTCTCTGATATCGACATCGAATCGAATCCCGAATCGAATCTTAAAAGACAAGTTATTTCATATTGCATCAAACGGAAGTTACGGAACACTGTGATGACCCTTACGCGACGGAGTGAACACCTTAAACACCAATAACTAAATATTCTCTATCTGTAGCACCGTTACTGAAACAGCTAGGCCTATTGTCCATAGTTTTAGTTTTTGAAGGCCTAACTTGTTACTATTCACGTTCTTAAGAACGTGAATAGTAACAAGTTAAGCCTTCAAAAACCAAAACTATGGATAATGTTCTGGGCTAAATTCACACCTTACCTAACAATTAAACATTGTCAATTACTCAAACAAATAGGAATTGAGCCTACATGAATGAATTTTCTAATGACAGTTTTATCCTACTTTTGTTGGAAATGTAACAAATTGAAGTTAGTACGAGAGATTCGAAAAAATCGAATCCTGAGACTGATTCGGGATCGATCTCGAAGCATATGTATGGTATCGATATCGAATCGAATCTTTGCAGGACCCAAGTCATCTTACAAGTTCTATAGCAATCCTTTCATAAATATTACTCTCACACTTTGCTGAAGGAATCTAGGTCACGTGTCCATCCGGCAGTCACAGTTGACTAATCGCGTCCAAATCAGTACAATATCATCTAGATATTATATGAAGTCATCCTAGCAAGTTATAATGAAATCCTTTGATAAATACAACCTGTAGACAGTACTAAAGGAATGTAGGTCACATGCCCAAGCTGCGGCAATGCCTGCTGAGCCATTGTGACCAAATACGTCCGTCTCATCTAGACGTTATACCGGTTCAACCTACCAAGTTACAATGAAATCAATTCATAAATGTGAACTGTAGACTGTGCTAAACAAATCCAGTTCACATGCCTGTGTGGCCATCACCCTTCGCCAATGTTGTCCAAAATAGGACGTTTTCATCTAGACATTATACCAAGACATCCTACAAATTTACAATGACATCCCTTCACAAATGCAGCCTGTAGAGTATGCTAAAGGAATCTAGGTAACATACCCTGTGGATGTCATGGCTGACCAAACCTAACCATAAAAGGACATTCTCATCTAGACATTATACAGAGTCATCCTACCAATACAAGTTACAATGAAATCATCCCTTCCACATGCGTGACGGCAATAGCTTATCTTGACTTTGTCAAGTTAAGCTGAAAATGGGTCTTGAGCAATGTTTAAGTCAGATTCTGACTGGTGGATCTGCAAAGAAGATTTTTTAACGAATATCATGGCGTTTTATGGAGCATAACTCATTCGGCATTTGATGAACAGGGCAAAAACTTTATACTGCACCAAATTGCATCATGATAAATCTGCGAATGAAATATTGAGAATCAGGCATGATGTCAAGGTTCATATTTTATCTAAATTTGGGAGAATCCATTTGGATTCTCGCAAAAATGGTTGCGAGAATCCATACCAGCT
The DNA here is from genome assembly GCA_031216915.1 of Pictodentalium vernedei. Classification (NCBI taxonomy): domain Eukaryota; kingdom Metazoa; phylum Mollusca; class Scaphopoda; order Dentaliida; family Dentaliidae; genus Pictodentalium; species Pictodentalium vernedei. Next base: position 381,728,165 of record CM062289.1, on the reverse strand, counting down.
AAGAGTGTCCTGAGATCCCATGAGGCCACCATGGTTGAATAACCTTTTATATACTGATAACATGTTAACCCTTTACCAAACACATATTTTTAATTTTTAAAATATGAACTTAATTCGATATTTAAAAAATAAAGAATATTTACCAATAAAATCTTGCAAATATGGATGTCATTGGAACCGGCCCATTGAGCTGGTTCCAATAACAATCATATTTGTATATTTTTATTGACAAAGCGTCTGGATATTTCTAGGGATGTTAGCCTTGTATTGATTAATTTGCTTCCACTATGTTAGGTAAAGGGTTAAATCAGCTCTTCCAGCTAGTCTAGAAGAAGTGCAGCAAGAATTTACGGTACATAGATTCTCACCGGTTTTCTTACACGAATCTTTGCATGAATCGATTCTTGGATACTTGTCAAAATATAAGCCCTGGATGTGATAAATGAACAGATGGATGAATGAGCAGATGGATGGAAGGATGCTGCTGTCGCTGCTTACCTCAGTCCCCTAAACCAAAGGTTAGTGGACAATAAAAACTGAATGACAATAGAGTAGATCTGGCCAATTACTTGAGGAGAAATGGTGGTAAGGAATACAAGACAAGTGAACATAAGGTTCCAGCAACGGGCAATAGAGGTAACGCATAATTTCTGCTGCATTGTAAATATGGTAGAATATTTATTTCTAAGATAAATGATAATATGAACAAATCATCAACAAGTTCATTTAACAAAACAATCTGACTAAAGCAAATAAAAGCACTTTCAAAGCAAGAAAAAATACCCATAAGGACTAGCAAATCTGTAAATTATGCTTCAATCACGGAAATGAACAATGTAGAAAAAATATAAAATGCAAGCACTAATATAAACTAAAGATACTTCATTTTTCACAAAATTTAGCACTACTATTTTAATGTTGTGATTTCCATTTTAAAGTGATGAGATCAAACCGGCAGAGATCAAACCTCTAGAGGCAGCTAAAATTGGACTAGAAATCACTACCACGCAATTTTATTATTTTCTGAAGGACTTCTTGTTGGAAGGTAAAGACTTGTTCTACTCGCACAAATTTTGTCAAATTCAGATATTGATCTTTAACAGTTAATATTTCCTAACGAATCGGCTGCATCTGCCTGCGTAATATGCAAATTCAGCACTAGAAAAAATTGTAATTTGCAGAAAATTACAACAAAACTATATCATGTGACCCTTCAGTGGAATGAGCTCATCGAGCTCGTTCCAATGAGGGGTCACGATATAGTTTTGTGGAAATATTTTGAACATTTTGAAAAAAGAATATTTAAAATCATTAATTTTGATATCGTCTGCATTGGGTAAAGGGTTAAAGAGAAGTCTACTCTATAGAGTATCACCTCACACTAAAATGACTGATGAATTATGGGTATGTTTGTTTTTCTATGGGGTTTAACAACATTTGCAAAAACCAGAAACACATCATGTCCCAACAGTTTTACAGGTGGAGTAAGTAAGAGAAACTGGAGAACCACCCAGCTGCAGTAAGCAACTGTCATACTGTTCAACTTACTAACCCAGCATTCGCAGAGTAAGCATTTAGGCCTGCACCTACAAAAACCACAGGCAGGAGACTATCATTCCCCTGAAATAAGGTTTAGGTGGGCCAAATAATTCAGCATGTGAGGGTATGGTACTGAAGGTGTAGTGCATGTCGATGGTGAATTTGCTTTCAACTGCTGCTAATTCATGTTGTGTCAGGTAAGATGGAAAGTCTGACAGTTACTTGCCACTGCTTGGTGGTTCTTATTAGGTACTCTGGCTTCCTCCACCGGTAAAACAGTCCGACACAAAATGACCTTGGCTTTTGAAAGTGTTATTAAAAACCAATAAACAAATGGGCAAACAAACATTCACAGTAATCAAACTTGGCCCCATTTTCTGTGATTCCCATGAATTGATAAAGGTCAAATATTTTATTTTTTCTAACCCCCTAGCTCTCAAACAATGCCACAGAATTTTTTCTAAACCCTGTTTTTCTCTTGTTTAACGCTTTGAACACTGGTGGTATCTTCCATGCCAGTTAAATGGCAGAAATTGGAATAGTCCATATCCATTATTTGGGGGTAGAGCAATTAATATTTTCAACATGCAGCCTGGACGTTGAAAATATTAATTGTTCTACCACACACGTTCACTTTGTAGCCATCCTACTTAATGAAATTATGACGTATCGTGTTCCTGGACTGGGAAATGGCCTCCTGTGTTGAAAGAGTTTTTTATGAATTTAACCAATTATATCTAGTTTGACAGAGCTCACCAAGCTCTGTCAAACAAGGTATATTTGGTTGAATATCACACTGCATTATGGGAAATATTTGCTGCTGAAAACCTTGCCATTTTGACATAAGAGTGCAGAGGGTTTATTTAAGTCAATGTAAATTTATTGAAGCCAATCTGCCTATGCCACCTCCCAACGATGTATACATATATACACACATCTGCTGGTGAATTCACTATGTTGACCTTTGTTCTCTGAGATTATGTACAACTTTGTTTTTAAGTATATTGTCAAATAAAAAAATATTATTATTATTACAGGAAATTTATAGAATGTACTGAAATATCTCATTTCTGTACTGACAGTTTCAGGTTAGCCCCTTTAAGAATGCATTGGCCACATAATATAAAACAAATCAATTGATACAAAAATTATATTGTTCCAAAAATTTAAACAAAGCCATATCATTTGACCCCCCCCCACCACCCCCCCCCCCCCCACCCCTTCCCATTGGAATGAGCTTGTTGAGTTATGATAGAGTTTTATTGGAATTTTCTGAAACATTTGAAAAATAAATAATTAAAATAACAAATTTTCATATCATCTTCATTGGGTAAACGGTTAAATAATAGACTAATTTGACCATTTGCAATTTTTAAACATGTATTTCCACAATAGAGCTTCTCCAATAAATTGCATCCAAATCATTTTTCAAAAAATAAAAATCAGATATAGACAGACTAGTTGTACAAATGGGGGAGTTCTCGATTTGACGGTTTCATTTGTTTTCTAAACAGGAGTCAGTGATGCATGTTGATAGTTAAAACAACAATTGTTGTGGAAGTTTAGGACAGATTACTGTTATAGTCGAGTTCTAATAAGTACAGTGCAAATCTGTTAATGGAATAGCCACTTTTCTAATAAAAATTATTCAATTAACAGGAGTATTCAATTAACAGGGATTGTGTCACTTTCCTGCATTCTAGAGATAAATTTGGCATGTATTCTATTACATCCTGTTTGACAGAGCTCCTTGAGCTCTGTCAAACAAGATACAATAGATTAAATGCATGTACTGGATGTACTGAGGCCAAATAGGTCTATAATCAAAGGAAAACTGGGGAGAGTCCAGGTAATTTCTCGACAGGTTACAAGATTTTTTATTAAATTAACAGGAGTTTACTCTATAACCTATATTCAGTTAACAGGTCAAATTTGTATTGGAGGTATGGTAAATGGTTTTGTGTTGGGAAATCATATTCAATTAACAGGGTTATTCAGTTAAGAGATATCCAATTAAGCGGGCTCCACTCTACAATAAATTATACAAAGAAACTTCGATGACAAAGGTTTCATTACAATATACAGACATAAGACCATAAAACATCAATACCGAGATTATTTTCAAATTGGGACGAAAAGAAGAGAGAATTATATTTTTTGTTTTTAATTTTCTGGGAATCAAACAGTGAGCAAAAAGACCCTCCCTGTGTGTGTAAGCGCATGCATTAACTGGCGGGGTGCTAAATTATTTTCGGTCATCAAAATTTGTTCATTTGTTTTTGCCTTGTTTCAATATATAGAAGAGTGACTGTAGGCATGTGTGTGTGCCTGTAGGCGTATGTGCCTGTAGGCACTCTCCCATAAATTGTAACAAGTCAAAACCATACAGACAAAACTAGAAACTGTTTTAGCACACTAAAATATATGTCTCCCCTTCCTTTCTATTTAATGCACTGCAAATTATATATACATGAATAATATTGACAATCATACCAAATATCTAAGGTCCAGGTCAAAAGACAAAAAAGTTATGCTCCGGACAAAGTTTCCCTTAAAAAGCACATAAACCTGACCTTCAGGTCAAAGGTCAAGGTCACATGAAGGTCACTATGGTACGCGACACTCCAGCTCATGGTGATACATCCACATGCCAAATATCCAAGGTCTAGGCCAAAAGACAAAAAAGTTATGCCCCGGACAAAGTTTCCCTTAAAAAGCACCTAAATCTGACATTCAGGTCAAAGGTCAAGGTCACATGAAGGTCACTATGGTACGCGACACACCGGCTCATGGTGATACATCCACATGCCACATATCTAAGGTCTAGGTCAAAAGACAAAAAAGTTATGCCCGGACAAAGTTTGTAAGAGAAGAAGAAGAAGAAGAAGAAGAAGAATATGCACTAAAACAATATGTCTCCCTTCTGGGAAGGGGAGACATAATACAAAGATAATATGAAGCACATGAATAGAATGTGAAGGCTTTAAGTTGTGTTACTTGAACTCCACAATATAGAGCAAACTAACTTCACATGTTAATGAATTACTAGCAAGCCAGAAAATAAGCAGTCTGACATTTGCAGAATGAGGTCCCCAGAGGGTGAATTTGATGATATGCTATCCCATACAGTGGCCAATTTATCCTCAGGGTTCCTCTTTCTGTTTAGTTTTGAGACCCTGATTCAGATTGAGGTTCACAGAGGGTAAATTTAGTGATCCTACCCTGCTTTGCAGGGTAGCATCACTAAATTAACCCTCTTGGGACCTCATTTTGTAGATGACAGTCTGCTTATTTTCTGGCTTGATTACTAGCTTAAATGATTATTAATAATTGGTAGTATTACACTGTTAACATATTTAAAACAAACTACAGTTATGCTTTCCAGGTAAATAATTAATTAGCTTGAGGGCAGATCGACAATTTATAAAAGTCGGGCATCCGGGAAATCGAGACATAACCATACATATTAACTTCCCAAATTAGGAAGTCACAACACTGAGTACAGAATCAATACATTACAACTTGGCTCCACCTACAAACAAGAGGCCCCAAGCCCCAAGCAACCTTAATCAATCACCTGACAAAGTGGTTCAAAGAAGTATTTTGGGTTGCATTCAGTTAGTCACAGTTCATCAACACTGCAGAGGAATGAAGCCATGAAATTATTCACAACTCTGGTGTCCATGTCAGATGACTATTATCATAGGTCCTCATGACTGCTTCCAATTCTATCAGCTGCAGACAAGCACTGCCAAACTTCCAAGGTTGTTATGTCACTGCAGTTTGAAAGTCAAATTTCATGGGAAAACAGTAAGGAATGAATTTGAACAAACTTGACAGTAACCTGCCTGCCCCCCAACCCCACCCACCCACCCACCCCCACCCCAACCCCCTTCCCCACAGAGAGCTGAAATATTATGTAAAGTTAACGCCAGATGGATGAAAGGTGATTAGTAAAGCTCCTTCTGAGCTTTGGTCAGGTGAGCCAAAAATATATTATCATATATATTTGATGTGTGATATTTATTCATATGATTAAAAATTTTGGGGTCCATATTAGATTCGATATTCAATTTAAGTGGACATGCTTAATTAGCAACATCCTATTCTGAACAGAAAATGATTCAGGTAGAGGAAAGAGACTGAATCATGATGGGAGATGACTAGCATAAGCTACAAGCTTTTTGTCAAATCCCTCATTTACCTTGTACAGTGGAACCCTGTTAATTGAATAGCCACTTTGCCAATGAAAATTATTCAGGTAACAGGAGTATTCAATTAACAAGGATTGTGTCACTTTAAGTATTCTAGAGATAAACTTAGCATTTAATCTATGATATCTTGTTTGACAGAGCTCCATGAGCTCTGTCAAACAAGATATCATAGATTAAATGCTTCTACTGGATGTACTGAGGCCAAACAATAATAAATAAACAAAGGAAAACCGGGGAGAGTTAGAGTAATTTCTTGACAGGTCATAAGATTTTTTATTCAATTAACAGGAGTTTACTCTATAACCTATATTCAATTAACAGGTCAAATTTGTACTTAAGGTATGATAAATGGTTTTGTGTTGGGAAAGTATATTCAATTAACAGGGTTATTCAGTTAAGAGATATCCAATTAAGTGGGCTCCACTGTACCATGTAACTGTTTATTGTGTTATATTGTCTTAGTGTTTATTTATTTTTGAGTTGATAATACACTGTCTCTATTATGTAACAATTAACACTTATTGAATAAAATATTGTTTAAACTAAACCCAAGCCTAAGCAGGCTGTCATCTTCAGGATGAGATCCCCAGAAGGTGAATATGGTGATGGTACTCTTCATAGCAGGGTATCATTTCTAAATTTATCCTCTGTGAACCTCAATCTGAATCAAGGTCTTGATCATGAACAGAAAACAGCACTCAGAGGATAAATTGGTGGATTCTAGCCCACTGTATGGGAAAGAATCAGCAAATTCACCTTCTGGAGACCTCATTCTGTAAAGGAGAGATTGTTTATTTCCAGGCTTGATCAATCCATGGCATGTAGACTAAAAAGAGTAATCCCAAGCCAAATAATAGAAGAATTATGGGCATCAATTGTTTTGGGTATGTATGGCAGTCACACAGCTAATGACTACCACATTTACTGAGGGACCCACAGAGCTGGATATGAAGAACCCCATTCTTATGTGGTAATGGGTGACAAGAAAACAGCATCGGGAACCCACACTAAACTTAAACTAAAATAATGCTTGAAACACAAAATCTCTTAGACTAGTACTGACCACAGATAACAAATAATATAGCAAAACAGGCCTGAAAATAAGCAGTCTGACATTTGCAAAATGAGGTCCCTAGAGGGTGAATTTGATGATGCTATCCCATACAGTGGGCCAATTTATCTTCTGGGTACCTCTTTCTGTTTAGTTTTGAGACCCTGATTCAGATTGAGGTTCACAGAGGGTAAATTTAGTGATGCTACCCTGATGTGCAGGGTAGCATCGCTAAATTCACCCTCTGGGGACCTCATTTTGCAGATAACAGTCTGCTTATTTTCTGGCTTGTAGCAAAAACATAAATATCTAATGAGGTAAAAATCAAAACAAATACTTTAACTGGAACAGATCTTGTTTAACCCTTTACCCAATGTAACAGCCAAAATCGGCCAGTGCTATTCTAAAAAATCGACAATTAATTTTCATTATTTTTTCATTTTTTGAGCTTGTTCCAACAAGGGGTCAAAACCTATGTTTCTGACACAAAAAATGAAAAAAATTAGTTCAAGAATTTTTTTTGCAAATGTCATCTTCTTTTCATGTTAGGTAAAGGGTTAAAATGGATACTGGATACACAAGAATCTTTATGGATTGCAAATGTACTCTTCAAAAAAAGTAGGGGATATCCAAACTGATGATATTTTCGGAAAATGGTTTTTGATGCGTGTGATTGGACACATCAATATGTTACCAAGTTTAGAGTGGATCATGAAGGTCACCGGCCCACAAAAACTTTTGCAGGTTTTTCGCACTAGCTCTGCGTTAATGTCTGTGGGGTACATTTTGAAATTTTCATTTGTACTGGACAAGCTTTTTCGGAGGTCTCATCGTTCTTTTCTTGGTATAAACTCGTTCATCAATAGTTTCTGGTCGAAACCTAACTTTTGAGATATGCAAAGACTGACGCATTACAAATGTTTACGTGCTGTTGGCATGATGGAAGCTGGCAACAGACAGACAGCAGTGGCTCATATTCTCAACGTTACTCCATTGGTGATTAGCAGGTTGTGGTCATGCTACCATCAGACATGCAATGTTGATGACCGACGTCAGTCAGGTCATCCAAGGGCAACAACTGCTAACCAGGATCATTTCAACCGAACCACAGCATTATGTAACTGCCAGTAAATTGCCTCAGATATTGGACAGCAGCTGCACCGAGCAACAGATGTGCGAGTCAGTGGTCAGACTATCCAAAATCGCCTACACAGCTGAAATCTGTATGCTTGATGAACTCAAATAATTCCACGTTTATCTGAAAGTCACATCGCAGCAAGGCGTAATGGTGTGGAGACGACAGCACTGGGACAATCGTCGGTGGAGCAATGTCATGTTTTCCGATGAATAGAGGTTCACTCTCAACTTCCACGACAGGTGAAATAGAGTGACAGTGTGGTGGCAGCGGAATGAACAATACCATGACATAAGCGTTAGGCAGCATGATCGTTTTGGTGGTGGATCGGTTATGGTGTGCGAAGGCATAACCATGACAAGCAGAACAGCATTACATGTCATCCAAGGGTATGTCACAGGGCAGTACTACTGTGACAACATGTTAGCAGCTGATGTGGTGCCACTTTGATTCATTTTCCAAGATGAGAATGCGAGAGCACACATGGCCTGTGTCCCTACAGAGTTCCTCCAGGAGCAGAACATCACTTCACTGCTTTGGCCAGCACTAAGTCCAGACCTTTCACCAATCGAGCACATCTGGGATAAGCTTGGCAGGTGCCTACGACAATGCCAACAATAATAATAACATAAGTCAAGCTGATATTGGACATTTGGTGAGGAGTATGCCACGTCGGATCCGTGCTTGTCTCATGAACCAAGGAAGATTTACAAGGTATTGAGGTCTTGGACTGAACGTGGTAAGTTCTCTGACTGACCGCCCATGTCTTCTACAGCTCAGTGCATGGAATGTGTGCTTGTCAGACACCAAACAGTCGCTGAAATCATTCACCAGATGTCACAGTGCAATGTCTCAACTGTCCCTACTTTTTTTGAATAGTATAAAAAACAAAATTGTTTACATTATTTTATTGTAATGATAAGAAAATTATATGAGGAAACACCTGCTAACTGAAATTGAGATTGGTCAACAAAATGTAACTAGTTAAGTGCTCAAGTCCACAAAATGTGATTTGTTAAAATTCTTAAAGTTCAGGTATTCAGTTAATGGGTCGAGTGCTAAATTATCTTTGGTCATCAAAATTTATTTCTTTACCTTTTAACCCTTTACCCAATGAATTGCCCGCATCCACCTGCGTAACATGCAAATTCAACAGATGAAAAAATATTAATTTTAAAAAAAAATCAACAAAACCATATCATGTGACCCCTCGTTGGAACGAGCTCATTCCAACGAGGGGTCACATGATATGATTTTGTTGAAATTTTTTGAAAAATTTGAAAAGATAATATTTAAAATAATAAATTTTGATATCGTCTGCATTGGGTAAAGGGTTAACAATTTATAGGAGAGGGCCTGTAGGTGAAAGCCAGCATATGGAGTATAAGACAACATTTGTAAAAAAGCTTATTTCTTACTTGTCGTTCATAACATAATGCAAGTTGGCTGTTGCAGCAGAACTAAAATGAAAGAGGGGTTGTGGGTGCACTAATTAAGGTTTTCAAATTTTTTCTAAAAAATATAGCATATGACCCCCTCATTGGAACAGGCTCAGTGAGCCTGTTCGAATAAGGGGGCAAACTATATTTTTGAGTAAAAACAAGAAAAAATTTGATAGTTATTCCAGAATGTTTTGGCAAGTGTTGTCTAGATTTTTTTTTTAATGGGGTTTAATGACACTTTCAACAGCCAGGGTCACATTGTTTTGGACAGTTTTACAGGTGGAGGAAATAGGAGTATCCAGAATTACTGAGCAGTGGTGAGCAACAGTCAAAACTCTCCAACTGTACAAGCAGAGTGAGTAGCGGAAACTGAGGGATGATGTCCCTAAACCGATAAGAATTCTAAGTCCAGTGGCGCTATCAGTCTCTTATCTGGCAACGCAGCAATTTTGGGTCCGGAGGAACAACGTCAGAAGATAATGCTGGATGCACTCTACAGCAATTATGTTGTTCCGAAAGGGAAAATACAACTCATCCGTATCCCTTTCGCCATCCTGTCGGGCCACTTGTAATTCTTGTTCGTCCGTGCCTGAACCGGCAGTGGAACATACCAACCCAGCTTCCTCGGATAATTCTTAATCCGACAGAGTTACTGTCGGGTGCTGGGATAATTTGTGCTATCTGCAATAGCATGTCCGTAACGGAGGCCTATGAAGCTGCGGTCTTACAGAATTTAGCCACTGGAAGCTCCTTGGACATTGACTCCTGCATATTTCTTTTCTGCGAACGTCCGGAGTATGAAGGCCTCGTCTCCTTGGCTACCGGATGGCGTGACCTGGTCACCGTAGAATCCCTGGTCGGCGATGTTGGTTGAATATCACTGGTCACATAGCCAAGGTGCGGTCGTGTGTGCTGCCGTGAGGATGAGGAAGCCGAAAGAGCAGTCTCTCCAGACTGTCTATATAACGGAGCGTCCCGAGCGGTGGACGTATGCTCCGACTGAGGAACGTTTTGTACCACAACATCTGGGCCCAGATGTTGTAGTACGAGAGAGGGACCTCTGTCACTCGCAGCCCAGATGGATCTGGACGAGCTAGGAACCGGACTAATAGGCTTCCTCCGTACTATCCTCGAATCCGTCGTCACTGGGTGTGCACATTGTATTTATAGTGCTCGCATCACCCAAATTTCCTTCCTAGACTGCAACGGACGAACCCGGGTGCTGAACCATTCGGTGATTCTGACTGGTGGTTCTGAAGAAAAAGATTTTTAAAGAATATTCCCCATATTACCCTAAGTTAAAAATTTTAACAAACTTGCATCTCAACCCCCTATGAATGCTGCATAATGAATATCAAAAGATTCTGATGATTGGTCCTGGAGAAAAGAGTTTTTTTAATTTTTGCAATTATGCTGACTCAGGGCATTTTTTCGATGCCCTCTACAGAACACCCCAACATAACCGATGGCAATTTTTTTAACCATTCAATCCTACTGATCCTAAGGATTCTTCATATCAAATAACAGCTCTCTGTTCTGTGTGGTTTGGGAAATATGGGAGTTTGAAAATATTTCTATTTTTAGCTTCTGAGTTCCTATGGGAATGCAGAATTCTTATTTTTTGCACGTGTTCAGTACTTATGACCCAATAATACCACATATCAAATTTGGTTCAAATTGGACTATCGGTTCAGAAGAATTTTGGGCAGGGCCAAAAATCTTACCCCTACCATTACAAAGCCAAATATTGCTTCACAAACTTCGTTTGAACAAACTTGATTCTACATCTCAAAAGGAAGCTCCATAACAAATATTAAGTCATTGTACCCTCTGGTTCATGAGAAGAAGATTTTAAAAAATATTTTTGAGCATTTTCTCCCACCATCTCTCTATGGGGCTGGGCATGTTGAGTTGAACAAAACTGTAATGCCCCTTTGGGACCATAACTCACACAAACTTTCACTAGAATTGCCCCAATGGTTTTGGAGAAGACCAAAACATGGTGTTGACAGACGATGGATGGACAGACAAACGGATGATGGACGGCGGACAAAGAGCGATGAGATTAGCTCAGCTTGACTTTGTCAAGATGAGCTAAAAAATATATTTGGTTCTCACACAATTAATTTTTCAAATGAGTTAGGAAAGGGGCTTTCATTTTTATTTTTTTGTGTGTGATGATTGGAAGAGTACTAAAGTATTTGGTCAAAAACTTTGTTCACATGTTCTTACCTTGAAGTACATCCATAGAATATGAAGTCTTTAATCCATTACCTAACAAAGCAACCAAAAACGGCTAGAAAATTAAACAGAATAAGCCTACCACAGCCTAAAATATCTTGGATGTTTCTCAATAAAACCATACAAATATGGATATCATTAGAACCAGCTCGTCGAGTTCTAATGTTATCCACATTTGTATGGTTTTATGGAAAAATTGTGAAATTTGTTTTTGAAAATTGTGAAATTTAATTCATTTTTTAAAAATACTGTGTTAGATAAAGGGTTAAGATGAGTGCCTGCACTTCAGAAAAAAATCCACATTTGGACTTTCAGCACATAACCAGTTAATAAAGAAAAATGAAATATATTTGTGTTTAATTAAATTTATTTATACCCTGATTACCTATTCTACTGTGAGCACGGTGGCTCAGTGGTAGACTGTTGGACTTCTATGCTAGAGGTCCCGGGTTTGATCCCCGTCCGGGACGACCCACATTGTGTCCCTGGGCAAGGCACTTTATCCCGATTGCCTCCATGGGGGCACAATGATGCCGTGTACTTAGGAGTACTGTATGTCCATGGTGCACATGTCTTCAACTGCTCTAACCCTGTTTGAGCGAAGCTTGAACAGAGTTAGAATGTTGAGGAGCTGACAGTTGCTCATCGATGCTCGATGGTTCTCTCCAGGTACTGCAGCATCCTCCACCCATAAAACTGTCATGGTCACCATTAGCCATTGTGCATAAGTATATGACCTTAAACACCAACAATTAAATAAATAAATAAATTATAACTTATTCTACTAAAAATAAAAAGCCTAGGACATAAATTTTTGCTTTATACACCAACCATGATGAACACTTGTGTCTGTGGTGAACATGCCAGCAATAGGATTTCAATAGTTAAAATTTACACCTACAGTGGAACTACATCCAAGCTGACATTTGGTGACCTTGCCTTGACTGCAAACTTGTCTAAATTTATCATTCGTCGCCTCGTGAAGAGGGAAATGAAACTGGCATAAGATACCAAAAATTAACAAACATACGTTTTCTCATGTTAATAACACATCCATAACTCGAAATAGTATGTTATTATTTTATTAAAATGAAAAAGGCCCTTAATTTGGACGTTTCTATTTCCATTTCATTTCGAAGATAAAATTGCCAGCAGAAGTACCACCTACCGGTGCTCATGTAAACATGTGAATATGAAAAAGTTTAAAGTAATTTATATATTTTTTATACTTACCAATGACCCAGACTTAGCTGGTGCTAACTCAAAAATATCTAGGGCCAAACACAGATTTTGCCCCCCAATCCCCAAAATTTGCATGCAAAACCGAAAATTAGAAGTCCTATCTGGTCCTCCATACATTTACCCTCTGCGCATGCGCAGACACCAGGAAGTCACCAAAACTGGCGCCAACATCATTCTTTGTAAAAAAGATTATAATAATTGAGCGGGGAGGTATGAGTGCCCAGTACTGCCCACTCATGTGAGGGCCATTCCCGTCTGGGTCATTGGTAAGTAAAAAAAATATATATTAAAATTACTTTAAATTTTTTCATATTTTTATACTGTAATCAATGACCCAGACAAGCTGAATCGTAAAAAGGTGGAGGGCCTAGAACTTCCGAAATAGTAGATCAACATAGATCAAATCCTTCAATCCATGATGAAGAAAATTAATTAGAATTAGAATTTATATGTATGTCTCTTTATATCATAATAGAAGAGACATATCCTAATATGGATCCCAATTATGTAAATCCTAAATGCGAGCATGAAATCATGTTAATTAGGATGTAACAAATAAACAATTTTTAAGGCTAGCCTGGACTAAGCCGTAAAAATTAGAATGGCATATTGAGAATGAGAGAAAATTGCCCATAAACCTACACCAAACAATAATACTACAGCTGATCGCCGAATATAGTACGGACAAAACAGCTTCCTTAATAGTTACATACCCAATAAGCCAGGGAAGTGGACAAAATGCCCCCCCCCCCTCCCTTTTTGAACATATCTTCAAAAGAAAGGAGAGCTCTGGAATCAATAATCAGAACCTGGAAACGATATAAATATCGATCAGGCACTCAAAAATTAATTCATGAATAATAAATGGTGCTTAATGCCACTTCACAAGACAAGGCTATAGCAATGATTTTGGTAAATAACATTATCCGCTACAAAATATGCACTGCAGGCGGCATATACAGGTACGACGAAATCAGTGAAATAATAATATAACATACACATACAAAAGCGAGATACGATGAACAATCTCTGCAGAGAAAACACCCTTCAAGATCATTCACAGGAGACCTCTGTAATATTAAATCTGGTAAGAACACTCTCCAACATGTACTATTTGGTATCTACAACTATAAACACGTGAGAATATGCAATTTGAGAACCAACAAAATAGAGACCAGGATCTAGAAATGGAAGTAGGTATGATTAACCAGCTCCAACACAGACCACCCCCGAAATATATAATAATTTCAAGGTCCACCAAAGCAATAGCGTAATCACATATTGCGCGAGTGCATAAAAATCCAGCCTGTAATCATCTAAAAACCACTAAATGGTTATGCAGTCACCTATAAACACAAATAGCAGCCAATATGATGATAAATTAAGTGCTTGTATATTAGAAATCAGAAAATAAACACCTGAAACTAATGCAACAGAACTGCATATATGCCAATGAGGGCGCCATCCAACATGACCCAAACGCAAGTATGTATTAAAATATATATACGCAACAGTGTGAGTGTGGGGGGTAGGGGGGGGGGGTTGGGTGGGGTGGGGGAAAATTTGAATATATGTTGAAACCTCCTCACCCACATTATTAATCATTGCTGGTACAGACAGCAATAATATGGTGACCACAAAGCTCTTTCACATCTGACATACTCCGTAATGCCACTGAGAGCGGAGAATGATGTGAAGAACAAAACTTCCCTTGAAGAAGAAAACCCTCTCGAGGTGAAGCTTCTAACGAATGTTCAATAACAGACGCCATAACCTCAATGAAATCAATAGAAACAAATGAACTGAAGGATACACATATCCTATCATTCATTCCTATGAAAACGGCTGAGCATCAAATAAATGCGCTCAAATGCCTAATACTGGCGACACAAATAATGGAAACTATTATTCCTGTGCGCCGCAAACTTAACTATCCTGAAGTGATCCTATATAAGACCATGTAATAGCCATGCAGTTAGAATAAGCCCAAGATTTAGCCAGCGCTTTACTTCATGCGCTGACATCTTAAGCACTGACTGCTGATTGGAAGATAAATTTACCTAAGCAGTCCGAATAGCTAACTGACTTATTAAACAATAGAATGAACGTAAACGTCCATTCTATTGGAAATTAATGACAAACGAAGCATTCTTCTCTTTCGATAAACTCTGATCTGCATCTATAAATGCATGAGCGGTAATAATTCAATGATGTAGCATAAACAAAGAGACATCATTTCTGAATATGTGTTTTCCAAGAACCAGAGGTCCCAAGATTCCTGCATAGGGAGACCATCGGACTCAGGATTGTAATGCAATATATGAATTCACGTCTGTAATAATTGAGAAAACCGGTAGATATATGTCCAAACTTGACCTTATGTTAACTGGTAGAGTGCTGGAAGCCCATATTTGGGCTTTATTCTGAAGGGCAGGTACTGAAACTTAAAGGCTTCAAAATGACTGGCTGTGCTTCATATTGTCTCTGAAGTGATATTATTATCCCCGCATTTTAAAAAATGCGGGGATATTGTCATGATCTCCGTCTGTACGTCTGTACGGCCGTACGTCCGGTTTTGTAATTCGAAACGCTGTAACTTTCTACAGTTGTTCGATAGGGTCTGTGCAACCCAAAAATACAACTTTTAAATTTTTGTGCCACCAGGTGGCTTCTGTGGAGCCACTTAAAAAATGTGTTATTTTTTCACTTTTTTGCTGAATAGTCCCAACCTATGTAATTCGGAGTTCTAAAATTACACTAGGGTGTTGCTAAATGATCTGTAGATATGTAGGAAGGTTTCGGATTTTTCGGGTGCCACGTCGCTGTGCCACCGTAGCCACTTTTGTGTTTTCTTAGACCGTTTCCGGCAAAAGGCTCGTAGGATATGTAATTCGAAATGCTAAATCTATGCTCAGATGTTGCAGTAGGGTCTATAGATGCACACGAAGGTTTCGGATTTTTTGGGTGCCACGTGGCTGTGCCACCGTAGCCACTTTCATGTTTTCTTAGACCGTTTCCGGCAAAAGGCTCCTAGGGTATGTAATTCGAAACGCTAAAACCATGCTCAAATGTTGCAGTAGGGTCTGTAGATGTGTACGAAGGTTTCAGATTTTTCAGGAGCCACGTGGCTGTGCCACCATTGCCACTTTTGTGTTTTCTTAGACCGTTTCCGGCGAAAGGCTCCTAGGGTATGTAATTCGAAACGCTAAAACCATGCTCAAATGTTGCAGTGGGGTCTGTAGATGCGCACAAAGGTTTCGGATTTTTCAGGTGCCACGTGGCTGTGCCACGTTGCCACTTTTGTGTTTTCTTGGACCGTTTCCGGCGAAAGGCTCCTGGGGTATGTAATTTGAAATGCTAAAACCATGCTCAAATGTTGCAGTGGGGTCTGTAGATGCGCACGAAGGTTTCGGATTTTTCAGGTGCCACGTGGCTGTGCCACCGTTGCCACTTTTGTGTTTTCTTAGACCGTTTCCGGCGATAGGCTCCTAGGGTATGTAATTTGAAACGCTAAAACCATGCTCAAATGTTGCAGTGGGGTCTGTAGATGTGCATGAAGGTTTCGGATTTTTCAGCTGCCACCTGGCTACGCCACCATTGCCACTTTCGTGTTTTCTTAGACCGTTTCCGGCGAAAGCCTCCTAGGGTATGTAATTCAAAACGCTAAAACCATGCTCAAATGTTGCAGTAGGGTCTGTAGATGTGCACAAAGGTTTCCGATTTTTCAGGTGCCACGTGGCTGTGCCACCATTGCCACTTTTGTGTTTTCTTAGCCCGTTTGCGGCAAAAGGCTCCTAGGGTATGTAATTCGAAATGCTAAAACCATGCTCAAATGTTGCAGTAGGGTCTGTAGATGCGCACAAAGGTTTCGGATTTTTCAGGTGCCACGTGGCTGTGCCACCGTTGCCACTTTTGTGTTTTCTTAGACCGTTTCCGGCGAAAGGGTCCTAGGGTATGTAATTCGAAATGCTAAAACCATGCTCAAATGTTGCAGTGGGGTCTGCAGATGTGCACGAAGGTTTTGGATTTTTCAGCTGCCATGTGGCTGCACCACCATTGCCACTTTCGTGTTTTCTTAGACCGTTTCCGTCGAAAGGCTCCTAGGGTATGTAATTCGAAACACTAAAACCATGCTCAAATGTTGTAGTGGGGTCTGTAGATGCGCACGAAGGTTTCCGATTTTTCAGGTACCACGTGGCTGTGCCACCCTTTGCCACTTTTGTGTTTTCTTAGACCGTTTCCGGCGAAAGGCTCCTAGGGTATGTAATTCGAAACGCTAAAACCATTCTCAAATGTTGCATTGGAGTCTGTAGATGCGCACGAAGGTTTCAGATTTTTCAGCTGCCATGTGGCTGCGCCACCATTGCCACTTTCGTGTTTTCTTAGACCGTTTCCGGCGAAAGGCTCCTAGGGTATGTAATTTGAAATGCTAAAAGCACGCTCAGATGTTGCAGTATGGTCTGTAGATGCACACGAAGGTTTCGGATTTTTCAGGTGCCACGTGGCTGTGCCACCGTTGCCACTTTTGTGTTTTCTTAGACTGTTTCCGGCGAAAGGCTCCTAGGGTATGTAATTCGAAACGCTAAAACCATGCTCAAATGTTGCAGTGGGGTCTGTAGATGCGCACGAAGGTTTTGGATTTTTCAGGTGCCACGTGGCTGTGCCACCGTTGCCACTTTTGTGTTTTCTTAGACCGTTTCCGGCGAAAGGCTCCTGGGGTATGTAATTCGAAATGCTAAAACCATGCTCAAATGTTGCAGTGGGGTCTGTAGATGCGCACAGAGATTTCGGATTTTTCAGCTGCCACCTGGCTGCGACACCATTGCTACTTTCGTGTTTTCTTAGACCGTTTCCGACGAAAGGCTGCAAGGGTATGTAATTCGAAATGCTAAAACCATGCTCAAATGTTGCAGTAGGGTCTGTAGATGTGCACGAAGGTTTCCGATTTTTCAGGTGCCACCTGGCTGTGCCACCATTGCCACTTTTGTGTTTTCTTAGACCGTTTCCGGCGAAAGGCTCCTAGGGTATGTAATTCGAAACGCTAAAACCATGCTCAAATGTTGCAGTGGGGTCTGTAGATGCACACGAAGGTTTCGGATTTTTCAGGTGCCACGTGGATGTGCCACTGTTGTCACTTTTGTGTTTTCTTAGACCGTTTCCGGCGAAAAGCTCCTAGGGTATGTAATTCGAAATGCTAAAACCATGCTCAAATGTTTCAGTGGGGTCTGTAGATGTGCACGAAGGTTTCAGATTTTTCAGCTGCCTAGTGGCTGTGCTGTTGCCACTTTCACATTTTCTTAGACCGTTTCCGGTGAAAGGCTCCTAGGGTATGTAATTCGAAATCCTAAAACCATGCTCAAATGTTGCAGTAGGGTCTGTAGATGCGCACGAAGGTTTTGGATTTTTGGGGTGCCACGTGGCTGTGCTACCGTTGCCACTTTCGTGTTTTCTTAGACCGTTTCCGGCGAAAGTCTCCTAGAGTATGTAATTCGAAACGCTAAAACCATGCTGAGATGTTGCAGTAGAGTCTGTAAATGCGTAGGAAGGTTTTGGATTTTTCGGGTGCTAAGTGGCTGTGTCACCATTGCCACTTTTGTGTTTTCTTAGACCGTTTCCAGTGAAAGGCTCCTAGGGTAAGTAATTCGAAATGTTTAACACATGCTCAAATGTTGCAGTAAGGTCTGTAGATGCGTACAAAGGTTTCAGATTTTTCAGATGCCACGTGGCGGTGCCACCGTTTTTCTTTCGTGTTTTCTTAGATCATTTCAGGCGAAAAGCTCCCAGAGTATGTAATTTGAAATGCTAAAACTATGCTCAAAAGTTGCAGTAGGGTCTGTAGATGTGCACGAAGGTTTCGGATTTTTGGGGTGCCACCATCGCCATTTTCATGTTTTCTTAGACCGTTTCCGGCGAAAGGCTCCCAGGGTACATGTATGTAATTCGAAATGCTAAAACCATGCCCAATGGAGTCTGTAGGTGCGCACGAAGCTGTGTCACCTGTGCCACTCAATATGATTTTAGTGTGTCATATAATACATTTCTTCTTTGTATCAAGCATTCATACAAAGTCAAGGATGCAAATACGGGGATACACCATAGTGTGCTTTGCACACAAGTGACACCATCTAGTTTAGTCTGTTAAGATTTGCTTTGTTACAATTTATAAATTTTGTTGGCCAAATAAAATTTAGCACTCTACCAGTTAAAAGATTATCTAAAACAAAACAGGTCTAGAATAAAAAACATCTACCACTCCAGTTAAGAACTGGAGGGGACGTTTGCGTAACCCATCGAAATAACATTCATAGCCGCTCTGCATAACCCCATCCGACGCATAAAATTTTCCGCTGTTAATGTGTCAGATAACGGATAAAAGTGAGCCAAACAGCTGGCTAATTCGCTCTGTGAAACAACAGATGAACCAGCCAGATGAAAAAGAATTGTGGGATATGTGTATTCTATCATTAATCCCATGAGACATTATCTAGTTCACAAAACAAGTGATCTAAAGAACTATACTCGCTACATTGCCGAACGGTCGCTTTTCGACTGAAAGATAATCATAAATAACCTAATTATCCAGTTCCAGTCAAAATCGGTCGGACCGAACTCTATAAGAGCCTCGAACCACCGGCTCAGGGGTGTCTGATCAGTAACTCAAACAGACATAAACCCCCCTATCCAAGTGGCTGTATAGAAAATCCTAAAGAAATATATAGGAGAGATACATATACCTTCGCTATGGGTCCTTATAGATGAACTGAGTCTAGGACAACCTCTCCTACTCTTTCTGTTGGTGTGGTCAATCAGACCCCAACTTAAAGAGCCGAGTATTGATGCTTTCTTGTAGCTTAATCCTACAATAATGAAAGCTTACCATCAAAGACTTAGGTATACCTATACCTTCGCTATAAGTCCTATAGATGATCTGAGTCTAGGACAACCTCTCCTACTCTTTCTGCTGGTGTTTGTCAATTAGAGCCCAACTTAAAGAGTTGAGTATTGATGCTTTCTTGTAGCTTAATCCTACATTAATGAAAGCTTACCATCAAAGACTAGATAGAGTCTGGAAAACTAAAGCGACCTGTAGCAAGTTTTCCACCTAGTCAAATGTTAAACATCAGAATAACTCCCACTTAACATTTGTTAAGACAGAGATAAATATATAATAGGTCTGGAAAGAATTTTTAAAAGGTACAAATGACCACAAAATTCATTTCCATATAGACGTTGCATGACAGTACTTAAAATTGAATTACATAAGACCATGAGTCTAAATTCACTCTGAATAAGAATTTATCTTCTCAATTGTGTCCGAGCGAACAGCTAAAAGATGAAGGTAAGGCTACAACTAAGATCTTAGCCTGCTCATTCAACGCAGAGAAACTCTCAACACATCTTCTCCTGTGGTTTTTAAAAGTATGTGAACAAACACAAACAGTTAAAATTACAGAAGGTGATAAGAAACTGTATTACTATTATTAAATATGGTGTCGTCTACACAATCAAAGACCTGTGACACCCGTGTAGACTTAACCGGAAAGAGATCTTATTATCCTGCTCTTTGTCCGGATGAAGTCAGCGTTTAACTACGCTAGCGGTTTCTCACAATTACTTGCAGCATTGTAATTTACTGGAACAGGTTCAAGGAAACGATAATGTATAGTATCCATATCATCCATGAGTTGTTCCAAAAGGGAAAGTTACCGTATCCCTTTCATCTTTCGTCAAAATCAGTTAGAATCACGGTCACCAGCATCTGAACAGGCAGATGATAGGACCGATCAAGCACCATTCAACAGCTCAAGTTTTGAGACTGACATTGAGTGCTTCTGCCTTAGCAGGAATACTGCGATTAGCTGTGCAATATGCGACAGCAAGTCGGTTACGGAGGCCCGAGGAGCAGCGGTCATGAATTGCTTGTCCGCTGGCTGCTCCTGGGACAGGGTGTCCAAGATGACTATTACAGCGGACGTCCCGATGAATGAAGCCTCATCTCCTTGGCTACTAGATGGTGCGACTTTCTTCACAAAGATGGACCTTTGACGATGCATACTAGATATCCTAAGTCACTTAGCCAAGGTGCGGTTGGGAGTGATTGGTAGATGCTAAAGAAGCCAAACTGTAGCCGTCCCCGGCTAAGAATTGAACTAAGCATACCGGACAATAGCTATGTACCTAAGCTCTGACTGACGCAAGTTCCTACCAACATCACCTGGTCCCAGATGTTGTTAAAAGAGAGAGAGAGCGGTCTCCATCTTGCTCGTGGTCCGGGGAGACCTGGACGAGCATACCTCAGAACTTGTCGGCTTCTTCCTTCCATCAACACAGGGTGAGCATGATTGAATTAAATAGTGCTCACTACACCCTTATTCTCTTGCGACCACTACGGACATACCCAGCGTCACACCACGAGTCTATGTCTCAGATCTGACGGTTGAGCTAGCTGGAGACAAGGGACGTAAACCTTAGTTCAAAAGCCTAGCCCTTGTCTAATATCATTGAGAACTTTTCTGCTAGCTCTGAATACAATGCACATGCGACTCATCTGGCATCAGTCTTCTCATATTCAATCTTAACTGCTTCACCGGCGTCAGGGAACTGAAACCACTCATCGCGGTTTATAGCCCTGTGCAATATAAAGTTCACTTTGTCCGTTATGTAGAGAAAACCGTAAGACTAGCCGACTCCGGCTGCCTATTAGATAGGACGTCCCAGACAGGAGGCATGGACGTATACTCTGACTGACACAAGTTCCTACCAAAAACATCTGTTCCCAGATGATGCTGTAAGAAAGAGAGGCCTCTCTCTTGCTCGCGGTCCTGGGTGACCTGGACGAGCGTACCTCAGAACTTGCCGGTTTCCTCCTTCCGTCGTCGCTGGGTGAGCATGGTTGTATATCATAGTACTTGCTCCACCCTATATCATCTCCTAGCCCGGCATCACAGTTCTCAGAGGCCTGAGTAACCACTTCACCGTTCGAGCTAGCTGGCGACAATGGACTTTGTGCAGTCGTGTATGCTTTTCGAACGTAGAGGAAGCTATAAGGCTAGCCGACCCCGGCAGCCTATGGAAGGAGCGTCCCGGGCAGGAAGGCATGGAAGGCTCCAAGTGACAAGTTCCTACCAACAACCTCTGACCCCAGATGTTGTTATAAGAGAGAGGGGCCTCTCTCTTGCTCGTGATCACAGAAGATCTGGAGGAGCATACCTCAGAACTTGTCTGCTTCCTCCTTCCCGTGCTTCCTCCTTTCCGTCGCTGCAGGGTGAGCATGTTCGTATTTTTATAGTGCTCGCTACACCCCTATTCCTCTTCTCGACCGCTACGGACACTCCCGGCGTCACACCACCAGTCTACATGATAGATCTGCCGGTTGAGCTAGCTGGAGACAAGGGATGTAAACCTCTTTGAAGCCTAGCCCTTGTCTAATATCATTGAGCACTTTTCCGCTGGCTCTAATAGTATAATGCGACGATGGAAGCACACTCCCTGACAGCATCATGAAACCACACCATGTTCTTGTTCCTCTGTAAATAGAAACTAAAAAAACTATAGTGACATTATCGCCGCGATAGGACCGATAGTGTCCACTCGCCTAACACAAACCATGACACCCGTCATCAACATTGTCAAACCTGACACATGGAGCAAGATTTTGTGGAGGTAGAACTATACTCAAGACAACGACCATGTAAATAGAGGAAAGGGTTCCTCTATTTGCCCTACTATAAGATAAATATTATTATCTAAATTCTAATATATGTCATTGTACCACAACCAAATCTTACATAAATATAAGATAACATTAAAATACAATCGATGAAATAAATACATCCAAAAGAAAAAAATTCCTTCAAAAAAAATTTTTTCTTATATAAGAGCCCAAGTTCCCAAAGGGAACGATGAGACCAAAAGCGCCTAAGTGTGGACAAAATTATAAAAATATGCTAAAAAATTAACTACCACACTATCAGAATAGTTAATATTACTTACAACTGTCTTTCCTAAAAATAATAGGAAACTACATAGAGCATTGTCAATGTAAACGAAAACTGGAAACAAGACCCCAGGCAACACGGCCCGAAGTCAGTAACAGAAACAAGACTATCTGATGTAAAGCAAGATCTTCATCAGAAGAAAAAACGATATATCGGATGTATGATGCATGACCAAAGTGCCCAAACACACCAAGGGTGAGAACGTAACCCTGGGGATGTACAGAATAAACTTCTGTATAATACATTAAACTCCCAAGAAATTCTATAAAAAAATTTCAATAAAACAAGCCAAAAAGCTTGGGAGCTTAACTGGGGGAATCAAGGGAAGGTAGGGAAGGAATACTAAACAAACAGTGGACAGATCATTATCAATCAATGATGACATCAGGCCCATGTCCCGAAATTTGGGAACATGAACTAATTTTTATAAATATTTTAAAATTACAGCCCTGAACCACCGTTTTTTCCTTCCTTCATCCAGTTGTGTCCTTGGATCCACCAATTTAACCATTGATTTGTGTCTGGCATCATTATTAATTGAGATTTAAAAAGCACAAAAGTCAGTTGTTGTTATCTGGCCAGGGCCAAACAAAGAATGATGTTGGCGCCAGTTTTGGTGACTTCCTGGTGTCAGAGCATGTGCGGAGGGTAAATGTATGGAGGGCCAGATAGGACTTCTAATTTTCGGTTTCAAATGCAAATTTGGGGGACTGGAGGGGGGGGGGGGGGCAAAATTTGTGTTTGGCCGTAGATACTTTTCAGTTAGCACCAACTAGTCTGGGTCATTGGTTACAGTATAAAAGTTAAAAAATTGATAGTAATTTATATTTATATATTTTTTATACTTACCAATGACCCAGACTTAGCTGGTGCCAACTCCTTAAATTCTAGGGCCAAACACAAATTTTCCCCCCCAATCCCCCAAATTTGCATCAAAATCTGAAATTTCAATGTCCTATGTGGTCCTCCATACTTTCTATCCACTGCGCATGCGCAGTGTCAAGGAGGTCTCGAAATTGGCGCAAATGTCATTCTTACAACCAGTGCCTGGTAAGCGTTATGTAATCAGCGGAGAGGTATGAGTTCCCAACTCATGGGAGGGCCATCCCCGTCTAGGTCATTGGTAAGTATAAAAACTATATAAATTACTATAAATTTTTTAACATTTTTATACTGTACCAATGACCCAGACTTAGCTGAATAGAAAAAAGGCTGGAGGGCCTAGGGCATAAAGGAAAATCCAATAGGCTCAATTACATGCAAACAGAATTATCCCCTCAAGGAGAAGAGGAGAACAGGTTTTACGTGTATCTTTCTTGTATCAAAAACGAAAGACACAATACCATTCTGTAATTGAGCACAATAACATCAATGATCTCTATTAACATCCAGTATAACCCGTTATAGTAATTTTTTAAAAGGTAAGCCAATAAATAAAGGAAGTCCAGAGAATGAGACTCTTTATACTCATTAAAAGTGTCCGAGAATTGTATATTAACGCTCGTATGACACGTGACATATACAAATGCTTCATACTGAGCTACACTTTAAAAATATTACATGAATGAGTTAAACATTAGCTTCACACTTTAAAACCATCCCGGTACTGACTCAGAATTACTGACTCCAGAGGAGGTATTCCCTTGCTTTTCACTATAAAGCAGGTGACCTAAGAGAACACCATCCCCCACCCCCCTTCCCCTTGCCTTGGGTCAAATACCCCAGAGCAAAGAGGGCAGCAGGACAGAGTCGCTGCCGGAACAGAAAGCCTGCATAACTATAGTTGCAACTGTTTAGTGGACAACATTCTGAGCAACAGACCTAAACAACGCAGGTCGCCAGAAATGGACTCAATATTTCTAAGATAAAAACTCGTGAATGTAGAAGGCTGCAACCAGCATAATTTAGCGAAGAGGAGGTCCTCCTACAGTTAGAAATTGCATCCACTGCTGTGCAAGAAGGACCACACAACAGAAATACGTGAAGGTTGAGACCTTGTGGGTTGTGATGCAGTGTGCGTGATTTCCCCTGCGAAAGAAGGTCCTCTCCTGGAGTAAGTTTCCGCGGAATGACCCAGAACAGACAC
This sequence comes from Pictodentalium vernedei, assembly GCA_031216915.1. NCBI lineage: Eukaryota > Metazoa > Mollusca > Scaphopoda > Dentaliida > Dentaliidae > Pictodentalium > Pictodentalium vernedei. Next base: position 381,703,217 of record CM062289.1, on the reverse strand, counting down.
CTGAGTAGATTTATCCATGGTCTCTGGGGTGACAGAGATGCTACCAACAGAATCTTGCAGTGAAATTGCTTTATCTTGAGCAATATCTGTTGAATCAACGGAGCTGGAGGATACACATATCCTATCATTCCATCCCAAGAGATCAAGAGGGCGTCTACGCTCAGAGATCTGGGCATGGCAACACATACGTCTGCAACTGATTGTTGAGATGCATCGCAAATAAGTCTATCATTGGACGATACCATTGGTAGCAAATCTGATTGAATACTCGTTGTTGAGAGTCCATTCTGAGACAACATACGACCTTTCCGAAAAAGGGAGTCCGCTAGAACGTTCAGACGACCCAGAATATGACGGACCGATAGAAGAACTTGATGCTCTAGGACAAACAGAAGGATCCTTTCCGTTAAATTGAATAACGGAATGGAATGAGTGCCTCCCTGGTTCCGAATATACGCTACTACTGTCGAATTGTCGGACAGAATTTGAACATGCGAATTCTGAAGAATGTTCATTCATTGACGTAGCGCAAGCCATATTGACATCATCTCTTGATGTTTATGTACTTGTTAGGAACTGCGGATCCTAAAGACACTGGCACCCTGAATCTGTTGGGCTCAGAGTAGCACCCCAACCTGTTTGACTCGCATACGTCGTTATCGTTAAACTCGGATCCGGCAGTTGCAGTGGTACTCCTTGAGTAAACCACTGAATATCTGTCCAAGTCTGAATCTCTTGTTTCACTTGATTCGACAAGACGATGTTCGATTCGAGCGAATGAGTCTTCACACTCCAATTCTGAGATAAAATATATGTGGAGTGGATGAGTGCGTAGCCGCTCCATCGGAATAAGATCCGCAGCGGGTCCGCACAAACCTGTCAGTCTCATGAATTCTCTCGCTGTTACTACATCTGAGTGAAGGCAAAAGCAAGCGTAACAACTGACTAATATCGCTCTGGTTAACGGCAGACAAACAAAATTGTTGTGCGTCTCTAAGCTCATTCCCACGTGGGTGAATGATTAGGACGGCACTAGATTAGACTTCTTTTCATTTACTACGAAACCGAGATGTCGGAGCAATTGAAGCAGACTCTGAACATCGTTCTGAAGCGTTAACTTGCTGCCGTAACCCTGAAGAATGTCGTCCAAGTAGGCCGACGTTAGCACAGATAAATGAGCTCGGAAAAGAGTCATTACCAAGATCATTATTCGAGTGAAGGCCCAGGGCACTAGGTTCAGACCAGAGCATCATTACTCGGAACTGAAAACAACTCCTGGGACAGCAGTACTTTCTAAACGTCGGATGTACCCTGACGTAAAAGTACGTATCCTTGAGATCTATGCTCACAGCATAATCGTTCGCTCGAATGCTCGCTCTGACCGATCGGATTGTCTCCATATAAAAATTTGGAGCCCCGGTCAGCTTGTTTATCCAGCTCAGCTCTATAACAGGACGAAACGAGCCGTCTGATTTTGGAACCAGGAACAGGTGACTGCAGAAAACTGGAGATTCCTGGTTTTCTACGACGTCTATAGCGTTCTTGTCCAGAAGAGATTGAACTTCTGATAGAAGCGAATCTCTCTTCTGAACGTTTAACGGAAGCTGAGACCAGTGTGGACTTCGAGTTAACGGAGGTTTTTCCTTGAAGGACAGCTAGACCTTCAGAAATAACCCCTTGCACCCATGGGTCATCCGTAATTGACAACCAATTGGTTAAGAATCTCGACAGCCTTCCGCCCACTGGAACGCAATATAGGTTTAGACCATCACCTCCTGGCCCTGAGAGGATTGCGGAAGGAGAAAACATGTCCTTCACGACCCGCATCTCGCCCAGTCGACCTAGGGGCATCTGACCTGATATCTCGGCCAGCATTATGACCCCTATGTGAGTCGCTACTCTGACGGTCTCCGGAGTAAGATGTAGAGGCTTTCTTTGATCCTCTATAGGAACTTCCTTTGGACGTACCTTACTCCTCCCTGATGAGTCCGACTTTTTCAAAGCGGAATAAAAGCAGAGAATCCGGAGCTTTCTTAGTAATCTGATTATAGATTGTAGAAAGCTTAACGTCGAAGAGAAGCTCTCCTGAGACCGGAGCGACTGGAAGAGAGTTTTTTCACCTTACTATCCACTCTTGTGGATGCAGCCAGGGCAGCATCATGTCTGACTAACTCCATATTGCCACTGAAAGGGCGGAGTTATACGTAGAATATGCTGTAGCCCTCGAAAGAACTCTTAAGGAAGTTTGAACATCCAGGAATTCTTTCGCTTCGAGACGTAGTGATAACGCTCTGGTAAGGTGATCTGCGTGAGATAATGCATCTAAATTCTATTAGACGATATTGTCGTCTCCAGTATACTAGAGTAAATAGACATGGATGCCGGCAATGACAATTCCAGGTCTTCAGCCCAGTCGTCCAAATGCAGAGGAACTCTCGGCACGCCTTGTCCTGCCGTTTCAAATTTATGTCTATCATTGATGAAAGGCAGCTGTATAGCGCTAGACGATAAGAAACTGGATTTGCCAGTCTTAGAGGCTAGCTTGAATATAGCGTCATTCAAAAGTTCAAATGTCGTGACATTTCTGGACTGAGTTGGAAACTCAGGGACAGTGTCCCTAATCCGGCCGAAAAAGTCTGTGTCCAGTGACGCTTTCAGTTTCTTATCAGGTAACACAGCATTTTTGTCCAGAGAAACAACTTCTAAAAGGTGATGCCGGATGAAATGTACAGCCTCCTTAAGTTGTTCGGAAAGGGAAAATTTCAGCTGTGCCGATTCCCTTTTACCATCCGCCTGGACCACATAATAACTTTGGTCGTCCCTTACTGACTCTGCAGGGGAGCGAACTGACTCAGCTTGCTCAGATAGTTCTTTACTGAAAAAGTTTCTGATAGCTGCTGGGATGCTGCGATGAAAAGAGCTATCTGCGATAGCAAGTCCGTCACGGAGGCCCGTGGAGCCGCGGACTTACGTAATTAGCCGCTGGAAGCTCCAGGGACGTTAATTCCTGCATTTATATAATATGCGAACGTTCCAACTGGAAAGGCCTCGAGTCCTTGGCTACCAGATGGCGTGACCTGGTCGGCGAAGCAGGCTGGATATCTGTGGTCTCATAGCCAAGGTATGGTCATGTGTGCTGATGTGAGAATAAGGAAGCCAATAGACAAGCCACATCGGAGTGTCTATGTGACGGAGCGTCCCGAGCAGGAGGAGTGGACGTATGCTCTGACTAACGAACGTACATACAACAACATCGCGGCCCAGATGTTGTTGTAAGAGAGAGGGGGGCCTCTCTCGCTCGCGGTCCAGATAGACCTGGACGAGCTAGCTTCCGGACTGACAGGCTTCCTCCATACTATCCTCGGATCCGCCATCGCTGGGTGTGCACGTTGAATGTTTATAGTGTTCGCATCACCCAAACTGCTTCCCTGGACCGCAACGGACAAAACCCGGCTGCCGAGCCATTCGATGAATGGTCGCTACACCGGGCGAGCTAGCGGACAACAACGCCGTCGATCCTACTAGGGACCTCTTAGGCAATTGTCATATTTCCACGAGCACTTTAGCCGCTAGCTCTTATTATACTGCGACGATGGAGGCACACTTCTTGAAGACATCACGGAAACATCACCCTGTTCTTGTTCCTCTGAAAAAGAGACTGAAAAACTAGAGTGACCCAACAGAGAGAGGACCGGCATGGACCTCTCACCGCCAACAATATACCGTGACACACGTCTCCAATGTTTGTCATCCCAATTGACACACACTGAGCAAGAATTAGTGCAAGTACATTGACTACAAGAATCAGAGGAAGACTTCCTCGCATTACAATTTGAACAATATTCTTTCATCATGAAAAAATATAAACAGTCATAGTACTCGCACTAACCCTTGAAAACAAAGATACATAATATAATATAATCCATTATAACATTTCGAAAAAATAATTCAAAAGAAAAAAAATTTCATGAGAGCCCAAGTTCCCAATGGGAACAATGAGCCCAAATGGATCCCAAAAAAGCCTAAGTGTGGACACAATTTTTAAAACATATTTACAAATTAATGTAACACTTACGGACAATATTAAAGTATCTGGCTATGAGCAGAACTAAACAGAAGACAAGTAATCACTATCAGAAGTAACCGTTGTCAATGTAAACAAAAGTGTACAAAAACCGGAAACATGACTCCAGGCACCGTAAACATGGTCCAAAATCAGTTACCAATTTAAACACTATCTGATGTAAAACAGAGACTTCCAGAGAAGAAACTGCAGTACATCGGATGGTAGATGCAGACCAAAACGCCTAACCACCCAAGGGTGAGGACGTTAGCATGGGGAAAAACAGAATAAATATTCTGTTACCAAGCCAAAACTCCCAAGAAATTTTAGTAAAAAAAAAATTACAAAAATTATGCCAAAAGCATGGGAGAATAGCGAGGGGGGAATAAAGGAAAGGGAGAGAGGAAACACTGAACAAACAATGGTAAATTCATAGCCAGAATGACAACATCAGGCTCATGCCCCGAAATTAGGGAACATGAAATAATTTTGTAAAAAAATTATAAGTTACAGCCCTGAACACATCCTGCCACTGTTTCTTCCTCTCATCCTTTTATTTCCTCCTTAGATCCACCATTTCTTTCATAAATATGTGTCTGGCATCATTTAAACTGAGATTTACAAGCACAAATATCAGTAACATGTTACTGATTTTAGGGCCAAACAAAGAATGACATTTGCGCCAATTTCGAGGCCTCCTTAACACTGCACATGCACAGTGGATAGAAAGTATGGAGGACCACATAGGACATTGAAATTTCAGATTTTGATGCAAATTTTGGGGATTGGGGAGCAAATTTTGTGTTTTGCCCTAGAATTTAAGGAGTTAGCACCAGCTAAGTCTGGGTTATTGGTACAGTATAAAAATATAATTTGTTTAACATTTAAACTCTTATCAATCTGACGATCATGGTATAAATAAAATATACCCAAAGTAGCTTGGTGTACCAAATGTTCACCTCTCGTGGTGAAGTGGTGTTAACCATGCGGCAAAGGTACACCAAGCTACTATGGGTATATTTTATATGTACCATTTTTGAAAAATAAATGGTGTCCACATAATTTTATGCAGAACAGAGCAAACTGGTTGTGCCCAAAACAAATATAACAAACCAACATTATATTTTAATCATGCTTTGTTGAAAACACACGCAAATAAACATACATCAATCAAAAAAATTAAATCTCATTTTATACTAATTTTTGAAGACAATGCAAGGCAATAAAAATGTTCAGCAAGGAGGTTTCAATTTCAATGGGGGATTGCCTGAGATAAAAAAATTTATTTCTTTACCTTACGACAACTTAAAAGCAGCAAAAGCAACAAAAGCATAAAAAAGAAAGGTAACAAAGAAAATGGCTATATTTCATGCACAGCAAAGAGTGAATTTGTTGATTGATTAGTTAATGGTTTGATTCAGACTTGTAAATAAGAAAAAAACTCACTGGACACCCGCAGCCTCACGTTCAAACAAATATCTACCCAGTTAACATTTAAGGGCCTGGACAATTGTCCTGAATTCACACCTGACTACAGCCTTTAAACATCCAATGACTTAACAGCGATTTCTAGCCAAGACTTCACTAGAAACCACTGCCTATGTAATTTGTTTATTGTTAGCAGGACCTATGCACAGTGCCATATTCAGGGCACCTATTCTGGGACCATAAAAGTCGGAAATAGGCCTTTAACCCTTTACCCAACGAATCGCACACATCCACCCGCGTAATATGCAAATTCAGCAGTTGAAAAAAAATTATTTTTCAAAAAAGTTCAACAAAACCATATCATGTGACCCCTCTTTGGAACGGGCGTGATGAGCTCGTTCCAAAGAGGGGTCACATGATATGGTTTTGTTGAACTTTTTTGAAAAAATTTAAAAAATGATATTTAAAATAATAAATTTTGAAATCGTCTGTGTTGGGTAAAGGGTTAAGAAATATTCCTTTTTTCTACTACACTCAAATGCAGTTTCAAACTACACATGTATGTGTATGTATTTTTGGCTTGAATGCTATCCTAAAACCTCTTGTACTATCTGCGACAAAGCATGTAGCAGGGACAGAAAGCTCTAGCATGTGATGTGTGTAACCAGTAATTGGTACCAATGCAATTGCACTGGCATTCACTCGGATGAGTACAACCATGTTGCAAACACTTCTGCTTCTTGGTATTGCATCATGTACCACTCTTTAAACTAATCAACCATGCCTCTGCTGAAAGCAACACCTATTGAATACTAGCATGGACTCCTACATCTACTTTATCCATCCCAGGCCACAAAAAGCATCATCACAACAAAAGCCTTCAAAATACAACTGTGAGTCATCAAAATAATTGCCAAAAAAACCATCAGAGCACTGGTCATCAACTTCCAAATGATTAAAAACAAACGGAATGACCTATTTATACTACTTGAATCAGCATGTCCCAGTGTAATTCTCAGCATTCAAACATGGCTCAGTGATAAACTTTTCAGTAAGGAAATGTTCCCAGATGTACTTGGATGAGATGTAATCCACCATGACAGGAAGGGTGATGTACATGGAGGCACACTCAATATGGTTAAAATAGAACTGGGTCTGAGTCAAACTTACTGTAGCAACAGTACAGAACTCATAGCAGGAAACATCAAAATAGTCCCAAAAAGGAATCTTTCATTGTGTTGTTTCTATCCTCTGCCAATGAGGCAGAACCCTACATACGTACATACTGTTATATCAGAGCTCAATAACATCAAATCCATGAGAAGAATGAAGTCTTCCTACTTATCAACTTGGAAGCTGAAATCATCAGATCAAGACAACTTTGTAGGAATATCTTCCTATGGAAAAAGACAAACAAGCAAGGCAACAATGAGAGCATCACCACAGATCTGAAACGTTTTGAAGAAACAGACTTCCAGGATATTGACACCATGGAGATATCAATGAAAGACATCATCATGAATGCCATGACAAAGCATGTATCCACCAAGCACACACACACAAGGCACAGTCAGCCCTGGATGAATACCAGCTTACGACACCTTACTAGCAGGAAACAAAGGACCGAGCTGGAGTGTGGCATATACTCTAGTCAAACACTCTGCTAACTCGAGAGATTGGAGGCATTACAAAGACCTATAGGTACAGTTACAACATGAATCCAGGAATGCCTATGTCGACTTCATGGAAAACGTAGTACACAAAGATTTAAAAGACAACCCTGTAGACTCTGGAGAAGGGTGCCATTCTCAACCAACAGTTCCACTTTTGTGTACATCAGAGAAGACATGGGGCCCAGTCTGTTTCCAGCCATGAATATCATAAAAGTGTATGACAACATACTTACACACATCCTCAAGGAAGCAGAGAAGCCAATAACTCCACTCTTCACAGCCCTTTTAAGGAAGTCACTTGATTTTGGTGCTACTCCCAATGACTGGAGAATGGCAAACATAGGCCCAAAGTACAAAATGGGAGAAAAACACAAGTATCAAACTACAGATCATATAAGCTGTTGGAACATTAACCAGAGGTCCATAATGGATCATTTTGACAGCCATAATACACCCTGTGACCAGCAACATGGATTCAGATTCGAGAGATGTTTCAAAATGCAGCTCCTGACAACTCTGGATAAGACTAGATGGAATCTGGACCAAGGAGAGCAAACCAACATCATATTACTCAAATTCACAAAAGCCTTGGATAAAACATTCACAAGAGACTACTCCTCAGACTTGACTTCACAGAGTAAGGGGAACAACACTACACTGGATTCAGGACTTTCTCTAGATGCCATATTCAGGAGTCCCACAACAGGCGACTGTACTTAGGACACTTATGTTCCTGGCATACAGCAACGAAACCCCTGCATTCAACTTCATCTGAAGCCAGCTATTCACAGATGACTGCATGGTGTTTTGCAAGATTCAAAGCCCAAAGGATGTAGAGACTCTTCAAAACAAGAGGCCTGCACCACCAAGCATTGATAATCCTCCAGCAGCACCTCCCAATTGGGGAGGGGGAACATAGGTGGGCTTTTTCCCTGCATAAAATCAATCTAACTCTGGCCAACCCCATCTTGGGGCCAAAAAAAGTTTTTGTGGCCTAACTGACCGAACGGGAGGGTGGGAGGGGATCACAGGAGTAAAAAAAATGTTTGCATGTAATTACTATAAATCCTTCAAAATGCATTTTTGAGCAAAAGAAAAAAAAATGCCCAATTGACATGGGGGTGTGGGGGGGGGGGGGGTGGGTCACAGGAGAATTTTTTTTTATTTTCAGCATGTAGTCACTCCAAATCCTTCAAAATGTATTTTGGAGCAAAGAAAAAAAATTGCCTAAATGTCACTGGGGAGGGGGCAGGGCAATAACTCAATTTTCATTTGATAATGATGGTCATAGAGCTTGAGGTAGACATTGTTCCCAAAGAGATAAATACAAAAATTCATATTTAGTTACTAATGTTTAAGTTATTCCATAAACAAGCATTACAGAGTATTTTTTAACAAAGGGCAATAACTCTTATAATTTTCATCAAATATCACTGGTCACAGAACTTGACATAGACATTGTTGCTATAAAGAAATATACCAAAAGAAATGAAATCCCATTTTTATTGTTAAAGTTATGCCATAAACAAGCATTACACTATATTTTTTATTAACCAAAGGGCAATAACTCAAAAAATTTTCATCAGATATCACTGGTCATCGAACCTGATGTAGACATTGTTGCTAGAGAGACATATACCAAACAGAATTGAAATCCGTTGACTACTGTTCAAGTTATGCCGTAAACAAGATTTACAGAATATTTTTATAACAAAGGGCAATAACTCCCATAAGTTTTAAGAGATATTGGTGGTCATCAAACTTGACATAGACATTGTTGCTATAGAGACATATACCATAAAGAATTGAAATCTGTTAACTATTGTTCAAGTTATACCATAAACAAAGTTCGGATGGATGGACAGCTGGATGGACATATGTACATAGCGGTATCCCTCCCTTGTGGGGCGATAATAACTTGACACCATTGCAGGAGTGGTAAAAGAGATGGCTGATGAATTTCCACCTTGAGAAATGAACAGTGATATGCACATCAAATAAATGCCATACCTTGGAAACAGATAACCAACTTCATGGCCACACTCTTCAAACTGTACACAAGGGAAAATACCTTGGAGCCACCATCACACAAGACCTTCAGTGGAAAACTCATATCAACCAGAGCAAAGGCAAAGCACGGAGGACACTGGGATTTCTCAGGTGGAACTTAAGGCTGAAATGGTTGGCTCATTTTCACAACAGACTAACCAATAGCTATAACCCGATATCCGATTGTCCATGGACATTATTTCACTGAATATGGGATCAAAACTACAAGGATTGGAAACAGGCCTGAAAATAAGCAGTCTGACATTTGCAGAATGAGGTCCCCAGAGGGTTAATTTGATAATGCTATCCAATACAGTGGGCCAATTTATTCTCTGGGTCCCTCTTTCTGTTTAGTTTTGAGACCCTGATTCAGATTGAGGTTCACAGAGGGTACTTGCAAAAACTAATTAAACGTTAAATTGAAAATTGATGATGTTTTCAATTTTTGGAATTCACATTACAAAAATTTTCACAATCCAGTAGAAATATTTATATTAGTTCTTTGAATCCTGCACCCAATGTAACATATTACCAATTAACCCTGTACATTTTTACAGCCTTAGTCACTGTATATTTTCAATTATTATATTCTAAATGATAGATTACTGAAGAAATTGCAGAAAGATAGAAATCGTTTCCCCCACTGTGAAGATAAAGAAATTTTCACTTTCACAATATCAATCAAAATGGCAGCTTTCAAAGCATCACTTCAAGGTGAGTACGAGTCAAATTATCACTGGAAATGATCAATTTGTTCTAGAAATGTACAATGAAAAGAAAATCTAGTTATATTAAGTGGATTGCGACCATTTCCAGCAATAATTCAATACCTGTTCACCAAGAATTGATGCATGAAACCCGCTAGTCCAAACATGGCCTAAAAATCTGTATAATATAAGTTTTTGGTTTAGTATGTCATTTCAAAGGACGTACCAAACCAAAAACTTATATTACAGACTTTCATGCCATGTTTGGACTAGAAACTCACCAGCTGAATCAGATAGCAACATGCTATCTGTTCCAAGTATCGATCAAATCACTGCCACATATCGATGATTCAATGCACTGTTTACTTTCATGCATCAAATCATGGATGAAACGAGTGGAATAATCAGATTCTTATAGCATATACTGGTAATAAAAAGAAAATCCAGTGTTTTTGAGTGGATACCAAAAATTATCTCACTTGTGACCGAGACAAATGGTTATTTTCGCTTGTGAATGCGCTCCCGAAAAATAAACATTTGTATCGGTCACGCATGAGATAATTATCAGTATCCACTAAAAAACACTAGATATCCTCTATGTAGTGTGTGATATGGCAGCATTTCAACCAATCTAGTGCAATGCCTATAATCAGTCAGTGTATGTCAGCTTACCAACTAACTCTGTGGAATGCACAGGGTTAGTAACTTTTTTCTTTATAGTTATAAATGCGATTATCTCTAAGATGTGACTAACCCTGTGCATTCACAACCTTAGTGAGTGTACATTTTCAGAGGCTTTGTCACATTCTCCAGTTATAAAACATTTTCAATAGGCCTAAACAATTAAAAATCTGTTTCTCAGGCCCTCCTACATGATCCTTTTGGCTGCCACATGCTCTCTTTTAAAAACAAATGTAAACTTTATAAAAATAAAAATTAAATGGTTTATGTCTGATATTTTACCCAAGTTGAAAAAAATTGATAAATTTGTCCCTTGAGTGCAAGAAGCTTTGCAATACTTTAGCATTGCAAAGCCTTCTTGCTCTCAAAGGACAAAATACACCACCATCCATGATATTCCGTAGATTATGAGGCCTAAAACATAATCCAAGAACATGAATTTTTTATGGCAAAGAAATAATTACAGAAATAAAAAATAAAATAAAAAAACGCTCGCATGAAATTTACAAATAATGGCCTGAGATACAGAAAATCTACTTTGTGTGGCCTTATTAACTGAGTACTAACCATGTACACTGAATGCCCTTAGTGTAAATCTCATCTATATCAACTCTTTACACATTGTAACGGCCAAAACCTGCCAGTAATATTCTCAAGAAACATTTAACCCTTTACCCAACGTAGACGATATCAAAATTTATTATTTTAAATATCATTTTTTCGAATTTTTCAAAAAATTTCAACAAAACCATATCATGTGACCCCTTGTTGGAACGAGCTCGTTCCAACGAGGGGTCACATGATATGGTTTTGTTGAAATTTTTTGAAAAGTTAAAAAATTTATAGTAATTTATATATTTTTTATACTTACCAATGACCCAGACTTAGCTGGTGCTAACTCCAACAAAACCAGGGCCAAACACAAATTTTGCCCCCCAATCCCCAAAATTTGCATCCAAAACAAAAAGAAATCATGTCCTAAAGGACCTCCATACTACGCATCTACTGCGCATGCGCAATGACGCAGTCGTCCCGAAATTGGCGCCAATTATCATTCTTACTGGCAGTGCCTGGTCAGCGCTATGTACTCAGCGGGGAGGCAAGAGTTCCCAACTCCAGGGAGGGCCATCCCCGTCTGGGTCATTGGTAAGTATAAAAAATATATAAATTACTATAAATTTTTTAACATTTTTATACTGTACCAATGACCCAGACTTAGCTGAATAGTAAACAGGCTGGAGGGCCTAGGACATAGAGGAAAATCCAATAAGCTCAACTATATAGTAAAGAGGTAACCCCTTAAGGAGAAAAGGAGTATTAGGCTTTACATGTATCTTTCTTATTTAATATTAAATTAGAAAGATACACTACCCTTAATAATTGAGCACAATAACATTCATGTTCTCTATTAACATCCAGTATAACCCTTATACTAATTATTTTTAAAGCAAGCCAATAAATAAAGTAGTCCAGAGAATTGAGACTCTTTATAATCATTTAAAAGTGTCCGAGTATTGTATATTAAAGCCTGTTTGACACTTGACATATACAAATGCTTCACACCGAGCTACACTTTAAAAATAAGACATGAATGAATTTAAACATTAATATTACACTTTAAAACCATCCCGGAAGCGACTCAGAAATACTGACTTGGAGGAGGCATTCCCTTGCTTTTCACTATAAAGCAGGTGACCTAAGGGAACACCCGCCACGCCCCCCCCCCCCCCCCCCCCCCCCCCCCCCTTCCCCTTGCCCTGGGTCAAATAGCCCAGAGCGAAGAGGGCAGCCGGACGGAGTCACTGCCGGAACAGAAAGCCTGCATAACTATAGTTGCAACTGTTTAGTGGATGACTTTCTGAGCAACAGATAACGGACCTAAACAATGCAGGTCTCCAGAAATGGACTCAATATTTCTGAGATAAAAATTCGTAAATGTGGATGGCTGAGACCAATAAGCAGCCTTCATTAAATCTGTAATAGCAACACTATTAGCAAAAGCCCAGGAAGTAGAAAGAGCTCTTACTTCATGAGCAGAAATCTTAAGCACAGACTGCTGAGAAGAAGATAAATCTTCATAAGCAGTACGGATAGTTAACTGAATCCATCTAGCAATAGAATGGACTGAAATGTCCCTTCTATTAGGCATCAAAGACAGAAAGAAACGTTTCCGTCCCTTTCTGATAAACTGAGATCTCTGTTTATAGATACGTAGTGCTCTAACAGGACAGAGTAAAGGCCTACGCCCGTCTGAAGACGGAAGAGCCTTAATAACAATAGGTTCCGGATATTTATTAGGAGCCTGATTCTTAGCTAAAAAACCCACATTAGTAGTGAAGGTGATAGTGTTCCCAACACTACGATAATGAGAATCATCCACCGATAGTGCATGAAGCTCACTGACTCTTCTGGCAGAAGAGAAAGCTAAGAGAAAAGCTGTCTTATAAGATAAGAATTTGAAATCTACTGTCCCAAGAGGTTCAAATGGCTTTTCCTTCAATTTAAGGAGAACCCAAGCTAAATTCCACTTAGGAATTAATCTAAGAGTTCTGGGTCTATTTATCGAAAAGTTTCTAACCAACTTCGATAAAGAGACAATAGATCCAATTTGTAAACTATCATGATGTGCATAGGTATCAGATAACATAGATCTATAACCCTTTATAGTAACAGGCTGCAGTTTGATTTCGTCAAACAAGTATACTAAAAAGTTTGCAATGTCTGGTATAGAGGGATCAAATATATCTACAGAATGATCCCTACACCAACGACGAAAAACCTTCCACTTAGCCGCATAGTTTAGCGAAGAGGAGGTCCTCCTACAGTTAGAAATCGCGTCCACTGCTCGTCCTGTAAAGTGCTTGCCATGCAAGAAGGACCGCACAACGGAAAAACGTGAAGGTTGAGACCTTGCGGGTTGTGATGGAGTTGGCGCGATTTCCCCCTGCGAAAGAAGATCCTCTCGTGGAGGAAGCTTCCGCGGTAGGTCCCACAACAGACACCTGAGTAGATTTATCCACGGTCTCTGTGGCGACAGAGATGCTACCAACAGAATCTTGCATTGAGATTGTTTTATCTTTAGCAATACTTGTTGAATTAACGGCGCTGGAGGATACGCATATCCTATCATTCCGTCCCAAGGGATCGACAGAGCGTCTACTGCAAATGCTCTTGGATCCGGACACGGAGACACATACGTCTGCAACTGATTGTTGAGATGTGTCGCAAATAAGTCTATCATTGGCCGTTCCCATTGGTAGCAAATCTGATTGAATACTTGTTTGTTGAGAGTCCACTCCGACGGCAACAAGCGACCCTTTCGTGAAAGGGAGTCTGCTAGCATTCAGACGACCCGGTATGTGACGGACCGAAAGAAGAACGTGATGTTCTAACGCAAACAGAAGGATTCTTTCCGTTAGATTGAACAACGGAACTGATTGAGTGCCTCCCTGATTCCGTATATACGCCACTACTGTCGTATTGTCGGATAGGATTTGGACATGAGCATCGTGAATAATGTCCATCCAGTGACGTAACGCAAGCCAAATTGACATCATTTCCTTGATGTTTATGTGCTTGCACAGGAATTGCAGATCCCAAAGACCCTGGCATCTCGAATCCGTTGGGATTAATGATGCACCCCAACCTGTTTGACTGGCATCCGTCATAACGGTAAAACTCGGATCCGGCAACTGCAGCGGAACTCCTTGAGTTAACCACTGAATGTTTGCCCAAGTCTGAATCTCTTGTTTCACTTGATCTGACAAGAGAACGTCTACATCGAGCGAATGAATTTTCACACTCCAATTCTGAGTCAGGAAAATTTGAAGAGGACGTGTGCGTAGCCGCCCCATCGGAATGAGATCCGCGGCGGCTCCGCACAGACCTATCAGTCTCATAAATTCTCTCGCCGTGACTTTGTCTGCGTGCAGACAATAGCGAGCGTAACAACTGACTAATTTCGCTCTGGTTAACGGCAGACGAACGAGATTGTTGTGCGTCTCGAAGCTCATTCCCAGATGAGTGAATGACTTGGACGGCACCAGATCCGACTTCTCCTCGTTTACTATAAAACCGAGACGTCGGAGCAATAGAAGAAGATTCTGAACATCGTTCTGAAGCGTTAACTCGTTGCCGTACCTCTGAAGAATGTCGTCCAGGTAGGCCGACGTTACCGCAGACGAATGAGCTCGGAAGTAGATCATTACCGAGTTCATTACCCGAGTGAAAGCCCAGGGTGCTAGATTCAATCCGAAGTACATCGCCCGGAATTGATACACCACTCCCAGGACTGCAAAGCGTAGATACTTTCGGAATGTCGGATGTACCATGACGTGAAAGTACGCATCTTTGAGATCTATGCTCGTAGCATAATCGTTCACCCGAATACTCGCTCTGACCGATCGAATCGTCTCCATATAAAACTTCGGAGCGACGATCAGCTTGTTTATCCAGCTCAAATCTATGACTGGACGGAACGAGCCGTCTGGTTTCGGAACCAGAAACAGATGGCTGTAGAATCCCAGAGATTCCTGGTTTTCTACGACCTCTACCGCGTTCTTCATTAAAAGAGACTGCACCTCTGATAACAGAGCGTCTCTTTTCTGTGGATTTGACGGAAGATGAGTCCACTTTGGACTTCGAGTTAATGGAGGCTTTCGTTTGAAGGATATCTTTAGACCTTCCGAAGTCACTCCTCTCACCCAAGGGTCGTCTGTAATCGACGCCCACTCTTGTGAAAAACTCGACAACCTTCCGCCAACCTGAACGCGATAGAGGTTTAAGCCATCACCTCCTGGACCTGCGAGGCCTGCGGTAGGAGAAACCACGTCTTCCACGACCCGCACCTCACCTCGTCGACCTCGGGGCGTCCGACCGATTGTCCCGGCCTGAAGGACGTCCCGAACGAGAGTCGCTATCCTGACGGTCTCTCGAATAAGACCAAGAGGACGCACCGGAACCTCTATAGTAACCTCTCTTGGGCGCATTAGACCCAGAAGTGCCTGTCTTATTCGTGTCTGCTGTATCCGACTTTTTAGGAGCCGATCTGAACAACAGAGAATCATTAGCTTTCTTTTTAATTTTATCATAAATAGCGGAAAGCTTGCCGTCAAAGAGAAGTTCTCCTGAGACCGAAGCGACTCTAAGAGAGTTCTTCACCTTAGAATCCACTAGTGTGGATGTAGCTAGGGCTGCGTCACGTCTAACCAACTCCAGATTTGCCACTGAAAGGGCGGAGTTACACATGGAATAAGCTACTGCCCTTGAAAGAAGTCTTAAAGAGGATTGTATATCCTGAAACTCTTCCCCTTGAAGGCGCAGTGATAACGCCTTAGTAAGGTGATCTGCGTAAGATAAGGCATCTAAATTGGCTCTGTTAGACGCAATAGCTGTTTCCAACACCGCGGTTGGAATAGAAGCTGACGACGGTAATGATAGCTCTAAGTCTTCCGCCTCGTCGTCCATACGCAGAGGAACTCTCGGTATACCCTGTCCTGCCGTATCGAATTTATTCCTTGCATTAATGAAAGGCAGGTTGAGAGTATTAGTGGACAAGAAACCTGCTTTCCCCGTCCTGGAAGCAAGTTTAAATATAGCGTCGTTCAATAATTCAAATGTTCTAGCAACATTATTGGACTGCGACGGAAACTCGGGAGCGATGTCCCTAAACCGCTCAAAAAATTCAGAGTCCAATGACGCTATAATTCTCTTGTCCGGAAGCGCAGCAGTCTGGCCCGACGGAACAACTTGAGGGAGAAAGTGCCGGATGAAGTCCACGGCAGCTTTATGTTGTTCCGAAAGGGATAGCTCCAAGTCATCCGTATCCCTTTCACCATCCGGTCGGACCTCACGATGTTCCCGGTCGTCCGCCCCCGATGCTTCGGCGGAGCGTACCGACCCAGCGCCGTCGGATAATTCTCGATCCGACACCGTTTCTGTCGGCTGCTGGGATGCTGCGATAAGCTGTGCTATCTGCACAAGAATGTCCGGCGTCGAGACCTGCGGAGGCGCAGTCTTTCGCTGCTTCGCCGAGGGCAGCTCCGCATCAGATGGCTCCCGCATACTTTTCCTATGCGAACGTCCGGAGTCCATCGGTCTCGAATCCCTGGCTGCCGGATGGTGTGACCTGGTCGCCGAAGAATCCTTCATCGGCGAAGCTGGTAATATATCGGCGGTCACGCAGCCAAGGTGCGGTCGTGTGCGCTGACGAGAAGAGGAAGCCTTAACAGTCTCTGCGGACTGCTTATACAACGGAGCGTCCCGAGCGACGGACGTATGCTCCGCTAAAGACACATTTTGTACCACAACATCTGGTCCCAGATGTTGTTGTACGAGAGAGGGACCTCTCTCGCTCGCGGCCCGGCTGGACCTGGACGAGCTAGGAACCGGACTAACAGGCTTCCTCCGTTCTCGCTTACTATCCGCCGTCACTGGGTGTGCATCTATTATGTTTATAGTGCTCGCATCACCCAAAATTTCCTCTTGGACCGCATCGGACGAACCCGGCTGCCGAACCATTCGGTGAATGGACGCTACACCGGGCGAGCTAGCGGACGACATTTGTCTAATCTCCATGAGCACTTTTGCCGCTAGCTCTGAATTCATTTGTGACGACGGACGCACACTTGAAGAAGATAACATGGAAACATCACCCTGTTCTGGTTCCTCTGAAATAGAAACTGAGAGAGTAGAGTGACCTTGTGGAGAAAGAGCCGGCATCGCTCTTTCTCCAGAAACAACATATCGTGACACACGTTTCCAATGTTTCTCATCCCAATGTTCACATATAGGACAGGGATTAATGCGAGAACACTGACTACAATTAATACAATGATCATGAAAGTCAGAGGAAGATTTCTTCCTATTACAATTTGAACAACGTCCCTTCATTGTGAAAGAACAACAATAAGTCCTAGTTACTCGCAAAAACCCCTGACACAAAGATACATAATAACATGATCCATTAATAAATGAAAAAACAATTGCAAAACAAAATAATTTTGAAAAAATATTTTTTCAGAGAAGCCCAAGTTGCTGAAAAGTAACGTTGAGCCCCGATGGATCCGATGGCAAAGTGTGGTCAAAAATTTTAAATTTATATAAAATAATTAATGAGACACTTTCGGATAATATAAATGTATCTTATAATGAGATAAACTACCACAAAGGCAAACAACCCCCCTCAAAAAAGGCTGTTGCCAATGAAAACAAACAGTGTAAACACACTAGAAAACATGACTCCAGGCACTGAAAAAACTGGCCCGGAATCAGTCATCAATTACACTCTATCTGATGCAAAACAGAGACTCCCAGGGGAGAATCTGTAGAACATCAGATGGAAGATGCAGAACACAAACGTTATACACCCATGGGTGAAAACGTAACTATGGGGAAAATAACAGAAAACATTCTGTAACCAAGCAACTCTCCCAGGAAATTTTAGAAATTAAATTTCTCAAAAATATGCCAAAAGCATGGGAGAATTGCCAGGGGGGACTTTAGAAGGCTAGGGGAGAGGAAACACTGAATAAGCAGTGCAACAATTAGCAAGAATGACAACAAGAGGCCCATGCCTCGAAAATAGGCAACTTAACATAATTTCATCAAAAAATTTTAAGTACAGCCCTGATTATTTTTTTTGCCACTTCTTTTTCCTCTCCTCCTTCTATCCTCCTTAGAATCACATTTTCTCCAAAAATTACGTGTCTGGCATCCTTTAAACTGAGATTTACAAGCACAAAGATCAGTGAGATGTTGACTGATGAAGGGCCAAACAGAGAATGATAATTGGCGCCAATTTCGGGACGACTGCGTCACTGCGCATGCGCAGTAGATGTGTAGTATGGAGGTCCTTTAGGACATGATTTCTTTTTGTTTTGGATGCAAATTTTGGGGATTGGGGGGCAAAATTTGTGTTTGGCCCTGGTTTTGTTGGAGTTAGCACCAGCTAAGTCTGGGTCATTGGTACAGTATAAAAATATAATTTTTTTTTCTACTGCTGAATTTGCATATTACGCAGGCGGATGCGGTCGATTCGTTGGGTAAAGGGTTAAACACAGCTTAAGACCACCTTATTGAAATGGCTTGTGGAAAGAATTTTTAAGCGAATTCCAAAAATGAAAACATATTCTATTTTCAATTAACTCTTTTTCTGTCACGCCCACTTTAACCATATATGGAGAACCTCTATGTGTGAATGTATGCAAGGAAGTTTAATAAAATTCATGACATAATTGAAACTCTATCATCTGATTAATTGTTGGAAAGGGCTCTCTGAACCCTTTCCAACAATTAATAAGATGGTGATGCAGGCTGCAAGCCGAGAGGTCCTCGGTTCGAATCCCACCTGCGGCAACCGCGTTGTGTCCTTGGGCAAGACACTTCATCCCCATTGCCCACGTGGGGGCACGGTGACGCTGTGTACTAAGGTGTACTGCACGTCGATGGTGCACCTGTCTTCAACCAATGCTAACCCTGCTTGTGTGGAGTTGGTATGTTGGGGAGCTGACAGTTTTTCGCCGTTGCTCGGTGGTTCTCTCCGGATACTCCGGCTTCCTCCACCCGTAAAACTGTCACAGTTATGGTTAGCCATTGTGCAGAAATATGTGACCTTAAGCACCAATAAATAATAATAATAAATAATCAGATGGTAGGTTTGACCCACGCATACCAACACATACAGATAACAATCATCATAAAATAGGTGACAATAGTCACTTTTGACAGTGAAAGTGTTAATAGCTTAACCGTTTACCTAATGTAACGGCCAAAACTGGCCAGCATTATTCTAAAAAATCGCCAATTAATTTTCATTATTTTTTTCATTTTTTGTCTCTAAAACATAGGTTATGACCCCTCATTGGAACGATCTCGTTGAGCTCGTTCCTATGAGGGGTCATAACCTATGTTTTTGAGACAAAAAATGAAAATAATAGTTATTCAATAATTTTTTTTTGCAAGTGCCGTCTGCTTTTCATGTTAGGTAAAGGGTTATATAGTGTTTTCCTCAGTCTGGTTCACTAAAGGCAAAGATCCATTCAATGCAATGCCATCAGTATCTTCTACTTCCTGTTCATGCATCTGGAGGTGTTCAGCATCAGCTATTGTATCTGGTAATTTCATGTTGAGTGTTTCTGGCAGCATGGTGGTGAGCAAGGCTCCGATAAGTTCTACACAACCAAACACAATAATTGGTGCTGATGTGTTGCCAAAATGCTTTCCCTAGAATGAAAAAAATCTCAGGCATTCTCCCTGGCCAAATAAAAATGAAAGTGTCAATGACACTGTAGCTCAACTTGTTCAAGATATGTATATGTATAGTATATGACACAGCAATGACAAACATCTAGGTAATGACCTGATAACAAAAGTACATGTAAAGTATTGTAACAGTCTGTACATAAATGCTGACCATAGCCTGTAACAAATATATAGGTAAAGTATTGTAAAGATGGGGTGACAGTTTGATGCTAAACCAGAAAAGAAATCTTTGAGTCCCAGAATGGGTCTGACTGAACCCAAAAATATAGCACAGTGTTAACAAAGGCACCCAAAAACATTCATTCCTGTCACAAGGTGATAACAAAGGTACCCCAAGAAGTTTCGTGAAGATCGGTTCATAAATACAGACTCTAGCCTGAGCCATATTGACATGTGCACTTAATGTGTATAAGTAGCACTGAATAAATCAAAGTTCATCTACTTTGCATAATTTCTGCACGAGAGAAAAAAACCCGTATTATATGTGATGTATTCCATGTTACTAAACATTCCTACAAAAATTTATTCAAATCAGAACTTTCATTCAGAAGTTCTGTACAACAAGAGGCCCCAAGGGGCCTTAATTGCTCACCTGACAAGTTGTTCAAAGAAGTATTTTGGATCACATTCAACTAGTCGTGGCTCATCAACACTTCAGAGGAATGAAGTCATGAAATTATTATAGGGGTCCTTTCTTAAAGGATTCTGACTCGTGGATCTGAAGAAGAAGATTTTTAAAGAAATTTTCTCATATTGCACTAAGTTAAAATTCGGGCTAATAACCCAGCAACTTGATTTGAACAAACTTGAATCTGATCCCCTAGAGATGTTGTATAACAAATATGAAAGGAGTCTGACTGGTGAATCTGAAGATGATTTTTAAAGCATATCCCATGTATTGCACGAAGTTAAAGTTCGGGTTCCAATAGGGAGCTCAAATATAAACCCAGGGACACGATTTGAACAAACTTGAATCTGCCCCCCCCCCCCCCCTCCCCCTAGCAATGTTTTATATCAAATATGAAAAGATTCTGACCACTGGATCTGAGGAAGATTTTTTTTTGTATTTTATGGGTGCTATCCGAGATATGCCCCTTGTGGTGCCCCCTGTGGGCGTAGAAACTTTGTTTGAACAAACTTGAATTGACATAAGATGCGGAATATGCACACCAAATTTGGTTCAATTTGGTCCGGGTGTTTGTGAGGAGAAGTCGATAACGTAAAGTTTACGCCAGACGGACGACGGCGGACGGAAAGTGATTAGTAAAGCTCCCTTTGAGCTTCGCTCAGGTGAGCTAAAACTGTGTGGAAGAAACTCATGCTACACAGGTATCATTCCCCCAGGATGCTCTATCACAACACCAAATATTCAAATTAGAGTAGCAGTGGCTAAGATACAAGGGAAGATGTTGGTATGGATGGATGGAGGTCTCCACTCGATACCCCTTTCACTTTTCAAATCAGGGGCATAATAAACTAGAGGTGTGACTGTCCCAAATGGGCCTGTTTATACCCCCCCCCCCCCGCCACCACCATGATTATTCTTAGATAAAATGGGGCATAACTGTGGTAAACAAGTGGCCTCATGGGGGCCTGAGGCACTCACCTGACAATAGTTGTTTAAAAAAGGATTTAATTAGCATTTATAGCTAGTAAGCACTACAGAGGAATGAAGTTATTTAATTATTTATAACTGTTGTCAATGCCCGATGATTTTGTTCTAGAACTGGGATGCTACCACAGAAATAATGCCCCGATTTCCAGTAATGCAAAACTTGGAAGTCCAAATATCAAGCTAGGAACTTAGCTTGAACAAACTTGAGTCTGAGCCATTCCCTTCCACCACCAGGATGCTGTATACCAAATATGAAAGCATTCTGACTAGTGGTTCTGAAGGAGAAGATTTTTAAAGAAATTTCCTCATATTGCACTAAGTTGAAATTCGGGCTACCACAGGTGTCTCAAATATTAACCCAGGGACCTTCAACACCCTGACACAACCGATGGCAATTTTTTATTACCATTCAATTTTACTGGTCCTAAGGATGCTTCATACTGTATAACAGCTCTCTGTTCTGAGTGGTTTGGGAAATATGGGCATTTTCTGTTCTGAGTGGTTTGGGAAATATGGGCATTTGAAAATATTTCAGCTCCTGAAGTTCCCACAGGGACACGGGAAAATGTTTTTGGCAGAAATCAAGTACTTATGACTCAATAATACCACATATAAAATCTGCTTCAAATCGAGTCATCAGTTCAGAAAATAGAAATTTCAGTCAGGGCCTAAAATCTTGCCCCGCCACTAACGAAGGCAAATATTGATCCACGAACTTCGTTTGAACAAACTTGATTCTACACCTCGAAAGGAAGCTCCAAACTAAATATCAAGTCATTGTACCCACTGGTTCATGAGAAGAAGATTTTTAAAGAACTTTGATGGATTTTCCCCCAGTCCCTCCCTATGAGGCTGGGTAACCTGATTGCAAGTTGCTTTGAAAAAAAACCAAGAGGCCCCAAGGAGCTTAATCGCTCACTGGCTAAAGTGGTTCAAAGAAGTATTTGGGGTCACATTCAGTTAGACATGGTTCATCAACACTACAAAGGAATGAAGTCATGAGAGACAAATTTTATGGAACTAGGGACATGGCTTAAACAAACTTGAATCTTACCCTCCTAAGGATGCTGCAAACCAAATATCAAAAGCATTCATCTGCTGGATCTGAAGAAGAAGATTTTGAAAGAAAATTCCTCATTTTGAACTAAGTTATCATTCAGGCTCCCACAGTGAGCCCAAATACGAACCCAGGGACTTGGATTTAACAAACTTGAATCTCACCCACCTAAGGATGCTACACACCACATATCAAAACATTCCGACTGCTGGATCTGAAGAAGAAGATTTTTTAAGACAATTCCTCATTTCGAACTAAGTTACAATTCAAGCTTCCACAGTGAGCCCAAATATGGACCAAGGGACATGGCTTGAACAAACTTGAATCTCACCCCCCTAAGGATGCTGCATACCAAATATCAAAACATTCCGAGTGGTGGATCTGAAGAAGAAGATTTTTGTTAAACCCTAATTTTGAACTAAGTTATCATTCGGGCTCCCACAGTGAGCCCAAATATGGACCTAGGAACATGGCTTGAACAAACTTGAATCTCACCCCCAAGGATGCTGCATACCAAATATCAAAACATTTCGACTGCTGGATCTGAAGAAGAAGATTTTTAAAGAAAATTCCTCATTTTGAACTAAGTTCTAATTCTTGCTACCACAGTAAGCCCAAATATGAACCCAGGGACTTTTCTTGAACAAACTTGAATCTCACCCCCTAAGCATGCTGCATACCGAATATCAAAAGATTCTGCCTGCTGGATCTTGAGAAGAAGATTTTTAAAGAAATTTGCCTGAAATGCACTAAGTTCAAATTTGGGCTCCTATACTGAGCCCAAATATGAACCCAGGGGGGCCGATTTGAACAAACTTGAATCAGATCCACCCCACAATGTTGCATACCATATATCAAAAGATTCTGCCTGCTGGATCTGGAGAAGAAGATTTTTTAAGAAATTTGCCCGAAATGCACTAAGTTCGAATTCGAGCTTCTATAGTGAGCCGAAATATGAATCCAGGGGGGCCGATTTGAAGAAACATGAATCAGATCCGCCCCACAATGTTGCATACCAAATATCAAAAGATTCTGCCTGCTGGATCTGTAGAAGAAGATTTTAAAGAAATTTGCCTGAAATGCACTAAGTTCTAATTCGGGCTTCTATAGTGAGCCCAAATATGAATCCAGGGGGCCGGTTTGAACAAACTTGAATCTGACCCCCTTAGAGATAATGTATACCAAATAGGAAAGAATCTGCCTGGTGGATCTGAAGAAAAAGATTTTTTTGAATTTTGGAAAGAAATTCATGGGTGCTATCAGAGTTATGTCCCTTGTGGTGCCCCCTGTGGGTTTGGCAAGTTTATTTGTATAAGTTTGAATTGTCATATGATAGGGCACACCAAATTTGGTTCAATTCGATCCAGTAGTTTGTGAGGAGTAGTCGATAATGTAAAGTTCACGACGGACGACGATGGACAGCAAGTGATAAGTAATAATAAGCTCCCTTCGGTGAGCTAAAAAAACTGATTGCACTAATTTTGGTACAAAATGACTGCTGGTGGCCATCTTGAATTTTGGGCCGCACCCAAAAACACTTGTTCTCGTCCCACGGTGATAAAAAAGGTACCCAAGAAGTTTTGTAAAGATCGGTTCATAAATATGGCCTCTAGCCTGAGCCGTATAGAAGTTGTGTACAAAAAACTGATTGGACCTAATTTTCGTACAAAATGGCCACTGGCAGCCATCTTGAATTTTGGACCGCTCCCAGAAACACTCGTTCTTGTCCCAAGGTAATAACAAAGGTACCCAAGAAGTTCCGTGAAGATCAGTTCAAGAATACAGACTCTAGCTCGAGCCGTATTGACATGTGCACTTACTGTGTATAAGTAGCACTGAATAAATAAAAGTTCATCTAATTTGCATAATTTCTGTATGAGAAAAAAACCCGTATTATATGTGATGTATTCCATGTTACTAAACATTCATACAAACATTTAATCAAATCAGAACTTTCATACAGAAGCTCTGTACAAAAAACTGATTGCACTAACTAAAGTACAAAATGGCTGCTGGTGGCCATCTTGAATTTTAAACTGCACCCAAAACCACTCGTTCTCGTCCCACGGTGATAACAAAGGTACTCAAGAAGTTTTGTAAAGATCGATTCATAAATACGGCTTCTAGCCCGAGCCGTATTGCCAATTGCAGTTACAGTGCTGACAGTAACACAAAATAGATCAAAGTTAGTCTAATTGGCATAATTTATGCACGAGAAAAAAACCTGTATTATATGTGATGTATCCCCATGGTACTAAACATTCATACAAAACATTATTCAAATCAGAGCTTTCATATGGAAGTTCTGTGCAAAAATCTGATTGCACCTAATTTTATACAAAATGGCTGTCAGTGGCCATCTTGAATTTCAGACCGGACCCCAAAACACTTGTTCTCGTCCCACGGTGATAACAAAGGTACCCACGAAGTTTCGTAAATATCAGTTGATAAATACGGCCTCTAGCTCGAGCAGTGTTGACGGCACAATGGATGGACAGACAGACAGATGGATGGACAGACAGACAGATGACAGGCCATGATAACACCTCAAATTTGGCTTCGCCAAAGTTGAGCTAAAAATCCTTTTAATTATATTTATTCTCATAACCAGACCATTTCAAAACAAAGTCATGGTAAAGTCATGGTAAATAACAAAAATCTAGATAAAAATTGTTGAAAAAAAAAATTGAAAAGCAAATTCTGGGATGGAGAATTATTATGTGAAACTCATCTCAACTGGGAGTTTTTGTTGCCAAACTATTGCAACCTTCCATCTGTTGAGTCCATTGATGAGCACATCATCAAGTTAATCTTCTTGACACTGATGTCAAAATACTTAAATTTCAAGCTGCATATTTTTCCCACAATGCAATTATGCATTTAACCAACTGAATCTTGTTTGACAGAGGTTAATAACCTCTGTCAAACAAGGTTGAATTGGTTTAATTCCCAGATGCATTATGTGAAAAAATTGTGACTTGACATTTTGATATTGTACAGGCGGTTAAATGCTTTTACAATTAGCTAAATTAACCCCTGAACACTGATGTAAGAATATCAAAATTTCAAACTACAAATTTTTCCCATGATGCAACTTGGAATTTAATCAGCTCAATGTAGTTTGACAGAGCTCATCGAGCTCTGTCAAACAAGATTGAATTGGTTAAATTTCAAGTTGCATTATGGGTAATATTTGCTTCTTAAAATTGTGAAAGTTTGACATCAGTGTGCTAATAAAAGCCAGTTTTAGGATTCAGCCAGAAAAGAAAATATGCCATTTCACAAACCATATTATAATATTACTGGAAAAACCCGATAGCATTCTATATTTAGAATTTCTGACTTGTATGTTTTATTGGTTGATCTTGATAAGGTAAACCAATTGAGGGATGATATTTAGCAACACATCATTAACTCTGTCACATGATATTAACTTATTTTGATGCAGATAATCAGTAACGAGCAATAGACAGATTTGCAATCAGAAGGGACAGTTTGAACCGAGATAAAAATGAATGCGAAAAAACATTGGAATCAGAACAGACAAGAGCTGGACTGTCGTCCGGTGCATACCCCCATGTGGTGTACCGCCTAGCGTGGGTATACCTATGACCAACAAATATTATAGAAAATAATAATTTTATTTAAGTTATGAAAGTTATGAATATTCTCAGATGGACTCACACACGGACGGATGGATGGACGCATGTAATCCAGTATACCCCCATTTTCTTTGAAAGTGGGGGGATAATAATTATCTGACAACACCGAAATTCATTCTAGTCTTGGGCAATGTTACAATTTAATTGCATACCAAGTTTCATTTAATTCCATAACAATTTACTTAAGTTATGAATATTCTCGTATGGATGGATGGATGCACAGACAGACAGATGCAATCCAGTGTACCCAATCCCCCCCCGCCCCATTTTCTTTGAAAGTTTTCAACAATTTCCAACAATTTCTAAGTCAAAAGGTATGGTAAATTGTTTGGTGTTTGGAAGTTTTATGCAATGAGGAAGAAGCCTTTGTCATAGGCAAACTGCATGCCATATTTCACTGAAATCTGATAACCCATACCTGAGATACAGGCTGAACAGACAAATAATGTCTATTTCCTACAATTTCTAAGTCAAAAAAAGGGGATAACTCTAAAAAGGAGAATGTGAGAAATATCGTTGAATCCTTTTTTTAAAGCCTATACCATAAGCAGTGTTCACGGCAAATTTCATTGCAATAGAACATTCGATACCCGAGATACAGGCTGAACAGACAAAATTTGGCTCGCACGGACACAATTTCTAAGTGAACAAGTAATAAAAAAACAAAAAAAATAATCTGACAAGACTGAAAATCATTCTAGTCTTGGGAAATGTTACAATTTAATTACAAGTTCCATAAATATTTTACTTAAGTTATGAATGAATGAATGAATGAATTTTTATTTAGCAGTATACAAACAATATACAATATACATAAATATCAAAAGGAGACAGTGAAGCATGTATACCACAGGGAGATGACATAGCCAGATTGGCTGTCTACCTGTCATCTCCCAGAAAAAATATCGCGGACGTTGGAATCGAGCTGTTTAATATTTACAGCTGACTGGTGCCAGGTGTTGGGCTCTCAAGAAGGGAAGGGTAAATACTCAGTCTATCTAATGAAACTTAATGAAATTTAGCGCTCAAGGACCCGCGTTAATTGGCACAGTTCTTGAGGGACGCTAGGCTAGTGTATCTACAAAATGCATGCACTGGAGTTTATTCTGCAAAATCTTACCTACGAGAGGCACACCCATTACAGTAAGGATTATAGCTTTCAATGTAGTCGGGATACCGAGACAGCAATTTTGAAGTTAGTTGTTGATTTTTTTTTTTTTTTTTTTTTTTTTTTTAAATGTTTCTGTTGTTTATATTACGTAAGTTATTCTGGGAAATGTACCTACTAGAAGCACACTGATTACATAAGGGATTGTCGCAGTAGATGTAATCGGGATATTGAGACAGTAATTTTGAAGTTAGTTGTTTTTTAAAAATGTTTCTGTTGTTTATATTAAGTAAGTCAAGATCTAGATCATTCCAAAGTTTGGGGTAAATGTGTATTGGAAAGTTCTCCAGAGACCTTGTCCTTATTCTAGTATATTCAAGCGAATCTCTTCTTCTGCTAGCTCGACCCGTAGTGTTGACAACCGACTGAAAATGATTTCGAAAAGATGATGGCAGGTTATCATGATACCAATCGAATACGAACAAACATGTGTGCAGTTTAAAGAGGTCGTTCACTTTGAGAATCTTGTTTTCTCGAAAGAGGGGATCGGTGTGAGCATTGTATTTTTTATTGTTTATTATGCAGATTGAGCGTTTCTGGAGAAGAAGTATCTTTTTAATCGTTCTAGAATTTTCCCATACGCTTATCCCATACACTAAGTGTGTGTGTATCAGGGCATAATAGAGTGTTTTCATGGCTTCACAAGGGAGTGTTGTCTTCACTTTATTCAGTGCGAAATTAGCACGGGCGATCTTGGAGGAGAGTTGAGATATATGGTACTTGTAGGATAGACTATCGTCAATATGTATACCTAAGAATTTTAAGGATTCTCAGTATTATTTGAACCTACTCTACTTATGATTTGGCCGTTGATTAGAATATTATGACAAATTTCTGTTGTTTTTTTGGCCGATGGGTTCATTAGAATATATTTGGACTTGGTGGTGTTTACGACAAGTTGATTCGTACAGCACCATTCAAAGATTTTACCTAACTCATCATTTATGAGTAGGGCTAGCTGGTTTGGGTCTGGACCTGAAGAATGCCCCGTGGTATCGTCAGCAAAAGGCAATAAATTGAGGGAGGTAGCGTGATAGATATCATTGACATATATCAGAAATAGGATTGGACCAAGTATCGAACCTTGAGGAACTCTGTGCGATATTGTAACCCTGTCAGATATATAGTTTCCATATGCAACATATTGCGACCTATCTGAAAGATAAATTCTAAACCATTCATTGCCAAGTCCCCTAATACCATAGTTGTCTAATTTATTAATCAAAATGTCGTGGTTAATTGTATCGAACGCCTTTGACAGGTCCAAAAATAACGCCAATGTGCTGTTTTTAATTTTCTTGTTGTTTTCTTCGGCTATGGTTTTCAATAGTTGCATAACTAGATGCACCGTACTATGATTTTCCCTAAAACTGTACTGATTCTGATGTAGGATGCCAAAATGATTTAAGTACTTTAGAAGTCTTGCTGACATAAGTTTTTCTAAGAGTTTAGAGAATGTGGGAAGTATGCTAATAGGTCTATAATTTGTGAAGTTATGTTGGTCGCCTGTTTTAAAAATAGAAATAACTTTTGCAATTTTCATTTTATCGGGAACAATGCCACATGCAAAGGAGCAATTGAAAATGTGTGTTAGAGGGTTAACTATGGGATCGATAGTTCGTTTGAGAAGATTCAAGCTTATTTCATTATAGTCCTTGCTCCCTTTAGATTTTAGGGACTTTGCGATACTCTTCACTTCAAACTCACATGTGGGACTCACGTAAAAGCTATTTGTGAAGTTTTGTTCCATGAGGTCATAGGGCGACTTGTTGGTCTTAGGTATTTTGTCACTCGTGCATTTTCCTACATTTGCAAAGTGCATATTGAGTTCTTTAGCTATTTCTGTTGGGTCATTGAGTTCTTTATCACAATGGATAAAATATTGAGGTAAATTTGTTGCTATGTTTGGTGTTTTGATGGCGGCATTTAGTATTTGCCATGTTTTACGAAGGTTATGCTTGTGTACGCTCAAGATACTTTTAACCCTTTACCTAACATGAAAAGCAGACGACACTTGCAAGAAAAATTCTTGAATAACTAATTTTTTTTCATTTTTTGTCTCAAAAACATAGGTTATGACCCCTCGTTGGAACGAGCTCGACGAGCTCGTTCCAACGAGGGGTCATAACCTATGTTTTTGAGACAAAAAATGAAAAAAATAATGAAAATTAATTGGCGATTTTTGACAATAGCGCTGGCCGGTTTTGGCCGTTACGTTGGGTAAAGGGTTAAAATAATTTGCTTTGCATTGCTTTTTGACTTTATTGAATATTCTACAGTAGTTTTTGTAGTTTATGTTAGATTCACACAGGTTTTTTATCTTCTTGTTGTAAAATTTACTTTTATTATTTGATGAAACTATTAGTCCTCTTGTCATCCAGGGCTGCCTTTTGATGAATTTACACGGATCCGGGGGAAAGCCAGGTCAAATAAGCCTAGATATATGTGTAGGAAATTATTATAAGCCATGTTGGGGTTATCGGAACCCATAACTGGAGAAAAATCACATTCTGATAGAAATTGGTTGAAGTGTGCAATGGTTTCGTCATTTACTTTACGTACCCAAGTATATGATTCTCTGTATGTTTTGTGGGGCACGGTTTCAATATGAAAAGTACTGAAGTGATCTGAAATGTCAGTTATTATTATCCCAGACAATGAGGTGGATTGAATATTGTTAGAAAAAATGTGATCAATAAGTGTAACCGAGTGTGAAGTTAGTCGGGTGGGTTTGGTGATCACAGGTAAAAAACCTTGGCTGAACATGAGGTTTATGTAGTTATCTGTTTTGAAATGAGAATCATATTTAAGCAGATCAATATTAATGTCACCAGCTATATAGGAAGATACAATTTCCTGGTTTAGCTTGTCGGTTGTTTCATTAAGTTTGTTTAGAAAAATATCAATCCGCTTTCGGTGGCGTATTTGGTCTGTAGATCACCCCAATGACTCTCCTTGATTTATTGACAGTGATTTTGATAAAAAGAGATTCAACGATGTGCGGGACAAAAACTGACAAATCATGACGAATTTTGAAATCTATGCTCTCTTTGATGAAAAGTCCCACCCCACCTCTGCCGTCATCGCCATCTGGGCGGTTGTTTTTTATTAGATTATGGTAACCATCAAGACAATATGATATATTTGCAGGGATAATGAAAATTTCTGTTAGGTAAATGACATCAAAGGTATTTTGGGGTCCTTGTAAGGTAAATAAGAGATCGTGTAGGGACTCCCAGTGGGCATTGATGCTCTGACAATTAATATGGAAGAGCGAGAAGGATTGTGATTCGTTTTCGATGGACGATTGAAAATTTCCAGGCGAATAGTATTCACATTTAAGGTTATGACCGTGGAAAGGAGAATCCTCAACTTCTTCATAAGTATTATCATATTGGGCTACAAAGTCATATTCTGAGTTGGTCTGGACCTCATCTAAGGTTATGTTACCCGCCATATCCATTTGTTTCTCTTATTCCACCAGCTTGAACGTGTGCATTAAAGAATTGCAATGAGCTAATTAAGATTGTATTCGACAGCCCGATTCCAAGTATTTACTTTATGTAAAGAGGGTGATGAAACTAGTAATAAAAGAAGGGAGAATATAACTAAAAGGAAAGCAATAGGTTTCAGTTTGTGAGAGTTTGTAGATGAGGATAAACTCACGAGTGGTGGTGGCTGGAGTGCAGGGGTAAAAGGGTACGTAAAGAGAAATGTCAGAGATGTGGAATGAATTATTTCCATGAATACGCTAAACAATGAGATAAAGAGTGGGTGGGCAGGTATCAGAGCAATACTATGGATATTGGGGTGGATGCGAACGGAATGGTTATTAATTTAGATCAGACGCATAAGTGGGTGCCAATATACAAGTAGCTGCATGAACGATCAAGATCGTTCGCGTCGATCAGTCACTGGTCCATCCACTCCAAAATGCCTTCATACAAGCAATTAAGTCACTTGCATGAATGCACCGAAGACTGTATGGACAAGTGTCAGAGCAACACTTCACAGTAGACGTTGAAGTGGACGGATTCTATTATTACTCAGATGTAAGAGTGGATGATAAAGCGAACGCCCAGAATGATCATGTCACCCCGATATCGGTCAACCCACACCTCCATGCACTCTTACGAATTATATACAATTATATGGATTTCAACAGTGTGGATGGGGGAGGGGGGTGCCGGCGACATCAACTGAACATGGTTTTCTCAATGATTAGGCAATACAATACAATACAATATCCCCGCCGAATAAACGTTGCCCTTTGATTGTTGGATCGGTCAACCTCAGAGCAATACTATGGGTATTGCGGTAGACGCATACAGAAAGATTATTAATTTTGACCAGATGCATAAGTGGGTGGCAATATACAAGTAGCTGCACAAACGATCTTGGTGGTTTGCGTCACTCTGTCACCGGTCCATCTGCTCCAAAATGCATCCATACAAGCGACTTGATTGCATGGATGCACCGAAGAGTGAATGGACAAGTGTTAGAGGGACACTTCACAGTAGACATTGAAGTGGACGGAAACTATTATTGCTCACACGCAAGAGTGGATAACAAAACGAATGCCCGGATTGATCGTGTCAACCTGATATCGGTCAACCCATTCCTCCATGTACTTCTACAAATTATATACAATGATACTGATTTCCACAGTGTGGGTGAGGGGGGGTTGCCGGGGAGCATCATCTGCAACACTCTCGTCGCTCTGTCACCGGTCCATCCACTCCAAAATACATCCATACAAGCGACTTGCTTGCATGGATGCACCAAAGAGTGAATGGACAAGTGTCAGAGGGACACTTCACAGTAGACGTTGAAGTGGACAGAAACTATTATTGATCAGATGCAAGAGTGGATGACAAAACGAACGCCCAGGTTGATCGTGTCAACCTGATATCCGTCAACCCACTCCTCCATGTACTTCTACGAATTATATACAATGATGTTGATTTCCACAGTGTGGGTGGGGGGGGGTGGGGGGGGGGGGGGGGGCCCAGGAACATCATCATGGTTTTCTTGATGATTAGGTAATACAATACAATACAATATCCCCACCGAATTAACGTTGCCCGTGATTGTTGGCTCGGTCAACCTCAACGGGCTCACTCCAGATTTAGACACATGCCAAGACCCCGAGAAGGAACAAAATAAATTTGTATGGTGATCCTGAGTTTGAAAGCATCCCTAACAAGCGATTTTCACCCCTGTTTCGGAAGGCACTAACAATGGCCATTCAGTCCATAGAAGTCCTTATCCAGATAAAATATTCCAAACTTTCATTGGGCGAGTTCCGAATGGAAGCATAAAATAATTACATTTGCGATGTATTTATATCAAAAGAGAACTACAATCCAAAGAGGAGCGCAGACCATGACCACACAATGAAGCAATCCCGATGAGATCTATCCAGTGAGGGGACACAAAATTCATCTCCAAAACACAACATAGTCAATAGAGTCTGAGCAGGATAAAGTGATGGTAGTTCATTTGGGTTTAAGAACCGTTTGTCTCCGGGTCTCCGGGTTTATTTGCTGACGAGAAACTGCACTTGAAAATGATCTGTAACACTCACATGTTGAAATATCTTATATGGGTAAATTTTGTTATCATTTCATCGGTAGTTCGGGCCATTTGGCATGTTCACAAAAAGGGCACAGAGTTGTGACCCCGCTGGAAGCATCACGTGGCTACACAGTTCCATCCTCCATCCATGAGGAATGTGAGAGTCATCATCTGGACCGAAAAACAATCTACGATACATAAGTAAATGAGATAAGGGGGTCAATGTATAAATATGTAATAGTCATTTAGTGGGTAAACAATTAATAGGAAGGACGGATAATCTGAATGAATGAGTATAATAATTAACCCTATTTATTGCCCCCCCCCCCCCCCCCCCCCCAAAAAGGAAAAAAAAAAATCCCATCGTTACGCATCCATCCGTCCATCCAGTCGCCCATTCATTCACTCAATGATAAGCAAACAAATGAGCGTCTGGAGGGACGAGTAAACATTAAGATAATCGAGTGATGATAATTCTGGGTGAATAGTACTATATTTCATGAGATACGTGTATGAATGTCTGATCAGACAATATACGGGCACACGCGAAGAGGCAGGTATCGGGTAAACGGATGAGTAATTCGAAGACTACGAGAGTTAAGTTAGGCGAATGAGTGAATAAGGACGAAAATATCCCCATGTCAAGTTTGTAACAAGCCATAAATGATACTTTGGGGTAGCTTATGAAGATTTTACTGGAATTTAGAAAAGTCTGTGTCCAAATCTACAGGCATCACTTTGTCATTGTCAAGTTTGATAAAGATTTTACCATTCCAAGACCAAGAGTCTTTTACACCTTTTTGTTTTTTTGCCATTATCATAAGTTCAAAGTTTTTACTAGTCAAATCTTCTTGATTAACAATGTCTGTGCCCCTGTGCCCTTTAATAATTTTCTGTTTTTAATTATGCTCAATTTGTCCCTTCGTCTAAACAAGCGTACAATGATGGGCCTCATTTTTGCCGAAGAACTGTTGGTGGGTGTCTTACCGATTCTATGAGCCATGTCGATGTCGTCAATTGACAAGTTCAATTTGAGATTGTTATTTAAAGTGTCGCACACTTTCTTGGCACAGTCTTCCCACGTTTCCCCTTTACTGTCTCCTGAAATTCCCCAAATTCTTACTGATGATTTCCTGGAGTATTGTTCATTGTGATTGGTTTGCACTAATGCTTGAAATATATCTCTATCTTGACTCCAATTTTCCATTTTTAATTTATCTTCAACACATTGTAAAGTAAAGTTATTTTTTTCATTCCCTCAAAGAGGACCCTGAACGTCGATTTCTCTTCTTGTTATTTTTATTATTTGAAGGCATGCATGGAGTTATTGTTTAGGCAATGAGAAATCGTTTATGTCTTACGATAACTGTACATAATGAGTTGAATGATAAAAGTTGGTTGATTGATGAAAAGTGTTCACTATTCACTACTGCAATAGAACTATCGATGAAACGTGGATATTCGTCATGCTTCATCAGTATACATTGTTGAAATAGGTACACAGAATAGGCATAACAATACCGTACACATCAAAGAGAGTTGTCTGACTCGCAGAGTCTTACTTATTTTATTTTCACTTTTCTTCTGTTGCTCAGATTTTTTTTAAAAAATTTATTAGAATTCCCGAAATAAAACGAGATATGGTTTTACAAATAGGTTAGAGTCAATAGCAATTGCAAACACCCATTGCCCAAGACAGCACCATGAAATAACAATTGGTAAACAAGTAAGCGGAAAATGAAACTGAATAGATGGCTGATTTTCACAACAAAGACATGATCGGAAAAAACTCCTCCCGCGGACAATACTAGGCATTAAACATCCGGAATTCCACGACACCACTCCGTGAGATAATCCTCTAACTTTCAGATGAACATTGTTCAATAAGAATCTGAATAAACTCCAAAAAAGAAAATATTTCTCTCCCTCTCTGAAACGCTGCCTCATCACCTCCGCCATTTTTTTTCTTGCCTCAATGAAAGTTATGATGAATGAATATTCTCGAACAGACGCACGGGTGTACAGATACAGACGGACGCATGTAATCCAGTATACCCCCCATTTTCTTCGAAATTGGGGGTATAAAAAGGAAAAAGTCTAAGTTTGAACATGACCAAAACTAAAACAAAAGCAGATGCCTTACAGGGCCTTAATCATTCACCTGCAAATATAGTTTAAATAAGGATGTAAGGACACATTCACGATCTGACGATTCAGACTGGAGGATCCAAAGAAGAAGTTTTTAACCCTTTACCCAATGCAATGGCCAAATCCGGCCAGCACTATTCACAAAAAGTGACAAATTAATTTTCATTATTTTTTTATTTTTTGTCTCAAAAATATAGGTAATGGCCCCTCTTTGGAATGAGCTCGTTGAGCTCATTCCAATGAGGGGTCAGAACCTCTGTTTTTGCGACAAAAAATGAAAACAATTAGTTATTCAAGAATTTTGTTTGCAAGAGTCATCTGCTTTTCATGTTAGGTAAAGGGTTAAAGAATATTACTCATACTGCAAGAAGCTAAAGTCTGGTTTTCCAAAAGGGAACACAAATATGACCCCAGACACTTGATTTGAATCTCAAATTTTGAATCCCCCCTTCCTATCTCACTTCTAGGCATGTGCTCAGCAAATTTAAATATGGAAATGGCTGCATTCTTTGGAAAATGATAACATTCTGATGCGTGTGATGGGATATTTTATAAATGAAGCTGTTCCAAAATTTAAAACCTATTTGTATTTACAATCACTTTTCATGTGACTTTGTTACAAACTTAGATGTGAGTCTTCCATGGAAGACGTGTGTCGCCTGGCGTTTCAGACAGAATTCTAAGTGGAAAAGGGGCATAACTCTGGAAAAAATACAGCGGATCAAAAAATAAAATAGGAGGTGCACAATGCCATTATGTGATAAAGAATCACTGAAAGTTTCATCAAAATCCATTCATAGGTTAAAGAGGAGTGGCGGATAAGAGAAAGTGTGACGCGGACGACGACGCAGACGATGCAAGACGACAAAAGTAATCCCTATTAGTCGCTCCCCACATCGTGAGGCGGCGACACAATAAATATGTTTTAGGTCTTATTTGGAGCTCTGGTAGTCTCATTTCGATCTGTGTTAGGTTAATGGTTAACTGGCAGAGAACTAAGTTATTTTTGATCTTCAAAATTTATTCATGTGTCTTTGCCTTATTACAGTTTATAGGAGAGTGCCAACAGGCACTCTCCCATAAACTGTAACAAGGCAAACCAATATGGACCAAGTAATTTCACTTCTATGATAATATGAATCACATCTTCAGAATTTGAGACCTTTTGACTAGGGTATCTGCTCTTCATATTCCAAATATGGGCATCCAGCACTGTACCTGTTAAAGCGTTTTTGAATGAGTAATTAGTGTATCACAAAATCAGACAGAGAATTTTGAAAGGATCACAAATGGGTCATGATCCAGTCAAAGTCATTCCACTTTTCTCCCTATAGAATCCTACCCAATAAAAAAGAAATGCAAGAGATCTGAGATGTTATGTTTGTTTGTTTTTCGTGATCCATTCTCATTTCATGATATTTAATTTAAGAGATCTTGACCCACCAGTTTATAAGTTAAGGCCTTGCAAATAATCAAAAAATGAATTGAATCTCAAACCGATTTTGTAATTCATTTGTTTTCGAATCCGGGACACTGAATATTTTTTAATCCTTTCTTAGGGACATTCATCTGCTCTCAAAATGGTGTGTACTGTATATTTACTCTATGTATTGGGACAGCTAAAAATAATTATTTTCACAGGTGTCCCAATTCTTAGAAAATGGGAAAAGAACACAGCCTGGTCTTGATTTGATGCTGAATAAAGTTGTGTGTGGTTCATTTTCCATCACTATATACAAAAATCGCTGTCCAATTTTTTTTATATTTTCATTTTTTGCTTCCAAAACATAGCTTATGATCCCTCATTGGAACGTGCGCATTGCGCACGTTCCAATGAGGGATCATAAGCTATGTTTTGGAAGCAAAAAATGAAAATTTTTAGTTACTCAAGAATTTTTTTTATGAGTGTCGTCTGCTACTAGCGACGGGTCAATTGGAAACAAATCTCCTGAATGTCCCAAACTTTAGAGCATAAAAAAAATATAGTTTTCTGGAAAAAATGTGTGTCCCAAATCATAGGGTGTCCCAGATACATAAAGTAAATACGGTAGTTTCAATACAATTTTTAAGTATAGTTTTCCCAAAATGGTCCTTATGTAATGCATTTTGTCAGAGCACTAAACAAATCTGACAAAGTTGTGACAGATGCATGGATTCACAGACAGAAAAAGCTGCCATTATATGTCCATCACCCCCACTGAAACATCTTAGGATAGCATAAAAATCTGAAGAATTTACAGATAAATAGAAATGGGGAATGGATTGTGACTTGGAGGAACTGAACCATATTTATTATTTCGTTGTAGACAAACATTTCAACTTGTGCATCAGTCCAGAAATGAGTGGAATTCTGGGAGCTGCAAATGTTCGAGTGTAGTTCTATGGCAAAATAATAAATACATACACAGAACGACGTTCGCGTCTAAATGGGTTAATTGATATGGCACGAGTGCCAGCACGGAAGGATAAACTGAGGACCACAGGCCATAGCGATTAACTGATTCACATGTGCATGTTGTTCTGTGTTTATTACATGCCTTCAAGTCTATAAAAAAAATTATTAGAAGGACACTCAGCAATTCATTTGACAACTGTCAAAAAAAAGAAGCCGGTTTATTGCCAACCAAATTTGCGTACTCATACTCTTCTTTTTCTTCTGAATATTCATTATTCCCTTCATATATTGACTCTATTTCTTCTTTGCTATTTTCATACACATTAAACTCGCCTTATCCTTCACTTTTAAACATTTTATTTAGTTACCTCGCAATCGGTTCAGATTTGGGTAATGAATAGTCTGCTCAACGATTTCCATTTGGCACATGTTTGCGGAATGGATTTTCATTTTCCGCATAGTTTGGTGTTGCTGTATAAACCGAGTTATCACTTGTCTGATTTGATTCAATATTTGGTTTGAATTTAAATACCTTTCTTGATTCGATTTGAGAATCCACCTGGAAATGTCAAATTCACAAGGCCCCCATAAGTGTGTTGCAATGCAACTGTAATCTGATTGAGAATAATATCACTTCTGTGATCACAGTACTGTATTTGTTCCTCTCAAAATACGACATTTCAGTTATACAGTAGAATCTTCTTAATTGAATATCCATTTTGCCAGTGAAAATTATTCAATTAACAGGAGTATACAATTAACAGGGATTTGGTCAGTTTCCTGTGTTCTGGAGGTAAACTGAGCATTTATTCTATTATATCTTGTTTGACAGAGCTCATAGAGCTCTGTCAAACAAGATAAAATAGAATAAATGCCTGTATTGGATGTAGTGAGGCCAAAAAGGTTGATAAATAAGGGGAATTTGGTGCGTGTCACAGTAATTTTTTCACCATATTAAAAAAATTTATATACAATTAACAGGAGTTTACTCTACAACCCATATGCAATTAACAGATCAAAATTTGTACTGAAGGTATGGTAAATGGTTTTGTGTTTGAAAATTATATTCAGTTAACAGGGATATACAATTAAGATATATCCAATTAAGTGGGCGCCACTGTATACATATACAGAACCGCACACATATCTGAATGGGTTAAGAATTATCACACTCGATAACTTTGGCCCAGGATATCATGAGAGCCAAAGGCTCGAGTGATATCCTGGGTCAAAGCAATCAAGTGCGATAATTCTTAACCCATTCAAATGCATGTGTGGTTCTGTATTTATCACACACCTCCTATGTAACAACCAGTCCACAAGAAAATTGAACTAAAAGCACTTTTCAACTGGATAATTGCTGCATTTTCATCATTGTTATAAGACATCACTATCACTGTTAGGTGGTGGGGTACCAACCCTAATTTGCTTTTCAAATTTTATGGCATTCAATTGAACGAAACCAAATGATGCCAATCTGTGTCACAGTCGTGATGATCAAACTTCAAATATTGACTAAACTGCAGGGAATAACACAACAAACACTTTTTAAATAGCTAATACGTTTACCACACTGTATCATGATATGACCAGTTGTAGAAAGTATTTGTTAAGGAACAAGCAGTCAGAATGTTATTTTTATTTTGTAGATTTTTGACTCGAATCTGATTGTTTAAATATCCTGGGTAAACAAATCTAAATGCAGAACTTGGAATTTCCAAGTGATATCTCGACTCTGGTGCATTCGACCAATGATGACTTGATTTATTTAGATGGGTTCCTTCTCTGTTTACATTGGTAATGAAATCGAACGTGTTTTTTGTATCACCACATGTGCGATACAACTTTATTTTTATCGTACAAGCAGGACAGTGGAAATCCCGTGTTTTACATTAATAGGTGTGTGATAAAATGTAAAACTACTTACCAAAGTTAGAACTTGTGGAGCTGTCAAACTTCCTATTCGAGCAAACGATGTACAGGCTCCCAAACCAATGTTTCTAGAAAAAATAAATGGAAAAATTGTAAAATATGCTCCAGTATGATTTTTGTATATTTCTTGAAACCCATTTATAAATGGCAAATTTGGAGGAAAGAATTGGCAAATGTATAGTAATTTAACATAATCTTCAGAACAACTAGTAACAAATTTATCTTTTTTCACTTCTTTTTGATAATACTAATCTCAGAAACATTTATTTGGTGAACTCTCTGTAAACAATCTATGTAATAATATTACCAAATTCTCAACGAAGAAGAAGAAAGTCTCAAAACTATTCTTGAAGTCATATTAGGATTCATTTTGAGTAATATTGTGGAATGATATATTAGCATTAGCATACCAGCACCATCCCCCCCCCTCCCCCATGAATGTTTCATTACTATTATAGTGGAACCCTATTGCTTCAATAATCATTTTGCCAGTGAAACATCTTCAATTAACAGGAGGATTCAATGAACAGGAATTTGATCACTTTAAATGACTGTATTATAAGTACTCTACAAGCCTGAAAATAAGCACACTGTCATCTGCAAAATAAGGTCCCCAGAGGGTGAATTTGGTGATGCTACCCTGCATTGCAGGGTAGCATCACTAAATTTACCCTCTGTGAACCTCAATCTGAATCAAGGTCTCAAGCCTAAACAGAAAGATGTACCCAGAGGATAAATATTGGACAATGTATGGGATAGCATCGCCAAATTCACCCTCTAGGGACCTCATTCTGCAAATGACTGATTGCTTATATTCAGGCTTGGTACTGAGTCAAATAGGTTGGTGAACAAGGGGAATTCAGTGGTGGTCAGGGTAATGTAATTCTTTGAGAGATCACCAAATGATGTATTCAATTAGAGTTTACTCTATAACCTATAGGCACAATGAAAATAGTGCAACCCGAAGCATTGCACATGCCCCTTCCTGAAATGCCAGTATGGGCAATACAAAAATTAATCAATTTTCTGCTGCTATTCAATAAATATAGAATAAATGTACAGTTTTTTTAAGTAAAAAATTTATTCTACAAAAAATCATGGAAACAATCTTTTTATAAAGATTCTCTGCTTCGCAAAATTCACATGGAACAATGGATCTGTTATCAGCTTTTACTTTATTTATCAACATTTCTATGGTAAAGTCACAGGGGATAACAATAATGGGCCAAGGAACCATGCACATGAATTTATAATTTTTTGTTGTGAATGTTATATCGAAGAGCATCGCCACGGTGGGCGATTTCGGTTCTGGACAATACATGATAAATAACACCTCCCAAAAAAAAGTTTGGCCCCGGATAATTCATCCTCAGTCGATTTTCCAAGTGTGATGATTTGTTCAGGGCGTTGCATCCCACACTAAACAACAGAGGGCTGATTTAAAAACTAGGCCATATACAGAATTTACATTGGGATGAAACATCCCAATATTTTGGACAAAATGCCCTGGCTTTGATTTTGGGATGAAATGTCCTGTCAGCGTTATCCCTTGTGAATTTTTGGAAATGAAATTAAGTACAGTTAGAGTGTCTGTCATGTATTGTTTGGAACTGAAATCGAGTACAACCACAATGGTGATGCTCGTTGGTGTTATGAAAATAAAAAAGGTTGTTCCCATTATTTCATCCTGTAACAGGGATTATTATGATCCCCGATGAGTCTGGAGGTGGGATGGGGAAATCTCACCCAAGGGGCAAGATATTTGAACCAGACCCAAGGCTTGCCGAGGGTCTGGTTCAAATATCTTGCCCCGAGGGTGAGATTTCCCCATTCCCACCTTCAGACTCATCGAGGATGATTTTTCTCCCCCCACACGAGGATTACGTCATTATAGATAATTGGCGGTCACGTGCTGACATACCCAATTTACCAAGTCGTAGTCATTTCGAAAATCGAACAATTTCATCAGAAAGATCATACACCATAAGTATATACTAAAAAATTGATTTGTAACACTGTCCGTTAAGGGGTTAATGTAATGAATTTGCATGTGTCAAACTCTAATGTAAAGGGCATTGTGAGATTATTGATCGATCAATAAATTCGTGCTGCGATATTATTAAATCTGCAGAGAAACATGGGATTGAAACAAATCAACACTGTTGATTTTGAATGGCACATGGATTACATACGGGAAATCGTGAAGCCATTTTGTTTATTTACAATTGTGCAGACGATGATGAAATAGTTCTGGTGACCTAATAAAATATGCAAATGAGTATGTCACATGGAGTGGGTGGGATAGAAATATCCCACCCTGCTGTCTCACCCAGGACATCCATATGTTTCACGCGTAGTGGGGGGAGAAAACTCTATTTGTCCACTGAATTCATTTCATAACCGGGATTGCTCTATCTGTTCAATGAATTCATTTCACTGGAATAGCATTTATGATAAGACACAGAGAATGTAGAAAAGTTTTTTACTGACTATCCTAAAAAGGGAGCAAAGCAGTGATCCCTGAGAACCAAATATCTTTTTTTATTCGGCAATATGAAAGCATTTGGTTTGATTAAATAAATTAACTTAAGGCCCCACAAAGTAGATCTTCATGTCCTCGGGTCATATTTTGTAAAAGTGCATGTGGGTGGAGCTTGTTGCACTCAAGGGACAAATTTATCAATTTTATTAACTTACGTAAAATATCAGAAATAAACCATTTAATTTTTAATTTTTTTTTAAGTATGCACAGTAGTTATAAAAAGAGAGCATGCAGCAGCCCAAATGACCATGCTGGAGGGCCTGAGAAACAGATTTTTAACTTTTTTTTTCGGGGGGGGGGGGGGGGGGGGGGGGGGGGCATAACAATATTAACCTTTAAACCCATGACACAATTCGACTTTCAAGATGGCATTTGCAGAAAATGAATGTTTCTGTAATAAATAAATATTTTCTTCTTTTTTTTTTCGCCTGAAAACAACAGCTTAAAGATCTCTAATTGGTACAAGCGTGACTGGGCTCGGACCAATGAGGTGTAATATGTTATGTTTATGTTTGCTTATTGGTTTACTTTACAGTATACACAATACAGAAAAGTGTACATTAAACACTTTGAAAACAGTAATAAAAATAATAAATAAATAACAATTGCATTTGTGAACAAATAGAAAAATAGTGTATATCGTAGGAGATGGCATAGCCAGATTGGCTGTCTACCTGTCATCCCCCTGTTAGCTATACAGTATCAGCTTGTGTCAGACAAGTGACAAAAATATTAAAATTTAAATGGCATTTTTTTGTGGATAGTTCTTATGAAGTTGGACAAAGGGTAAGGCCAATTAAAATTTATCTCAACAAACATTAACAATTACCTGATGACAGTTGGATATAATTCAGTTGTGTACAGAAAATTGACACTAAACAGTCCAGCCATACCAAATCTCCCCATAATTGCAAACACTGTTCTTACTGTATCAAGATCAATGCCAGATTCTGCAATAGACAAAATGGTTGATGTATTGACAATTCTGAATGGTAATTTCAGGAACAATGGCTAAATTTTGACAAAAACTTAATTCTAATGCCAAGTTTAAAACAATCTTATGAATTTCTCTGAAATCTCAGTTGTTCCAAACATAAACAGAAGGTAAATTTAACCCTTTACCCAACGAATCGCCCGCATCTGCCCACGTAATTTGCAAATTCAGCAGCTGAAAAAATATTATTTTTCGAAAAATTTCAACAAAACCATATCATGCGACCCCTCTTTGGAATGAGCTCGTCGAGCTCATTCCAAAAAGGGGTTACATGATATGGTTTTGTCGAAATATTTTGAAAAAAATAAAAAAATTATATTTAAAATAATACATTTTGAAATCGTCTGCGTTAGGTAAAGGGTTAAGGGACTTCTAGTAGGTCAACACAGTTTTTCATATAACATAGCTATTAATTTAACCCGTTATCAATGCACACAACATCAAAATTTGTTATTTTAATTATGTTTAAAAAAATTCCATCAAAACCATATCATGTGACTATTCATTGGAATGAGCCCATTCAGCTCATTCCAATGAGGTCACATGATGTGGTTTTGTTGGATTTTTTTTAAAAAACAAGGGCAACGACGGTGACCAGCGATCAGACAATTGTCCCCCATGGAAGGTGGATTACTGTGAAATATATTGATATTTCCTTAATAAAACCCAAACAAATATGGATATCAAAGGAACAACTCAACAAACTAGTCCCAATATTACACATATTTCTGTGGTTTTACTGGAAGCATCCAAATATCTGTAAAAAAGTTAAGTAAAAAAGGCTAACTTGCATAATTTATGCACAAGAAAAAAAAACCTGTATAATATGTTATTTATCTTATGTCTCTTTCCTTCAAATCTGAAAAATTGAAACAAAAGCATGAAAGATCTCTGAGATTCAGGTGGTAACAGTACACAACATAATATGCACAAAAATATTACCCAAGAAAAAGGTTAAGTAAGGCTAATTTGCATAATTTATACAAGAGAAAAAAACACGTATGATATGTTATTTATCTTATGGTGTTAGACCTCCATACCAAAAATTACTGAAATCAGAAATATGGTTCAGAAGTTCTGATCATATAACAAATTACATGCAATTTCCAACAAAAATGGCCACCAGTCGGACATCTGGAATTTGTTTCAGAAAAAAAATTGACGTGCATAAATTTTTCCTAATGCCCCATCAAATCTGAAAATTTTAACCAAAAGCGTCAAAGCATCTCTGAGATACAAGTGGTAACAGTACACAACATAATACACACAAAAATATTACACGAGAAAGAGGTTAAGTAAGGCTAGTTTGCATAATTTATGCAAGAGAAAAAAACACGTATGATATGTTATTTATCTTATGCTACTAGACCTCCATACCAAAAATTATTGAAATCGGAAATGTCGTTCAGAAGTTCTGAGTATATAACGAATTACACTCAATTTCCAACAAAAATGGCCGGCAGTCGGCCATCTTGAATTTTTTTCGGAAAAATTGACGTGCATCAATTTTCCTAACGCCACATAAAATCTGA
This sequence comes from Pictodentalium vernedei, assembly GCA_031216915.1. Taxonomy (NCBI): domain Eukaryota; kingdom Metazoa; phylum Mollusca; class Scaphopoda; order Dentaliida; family Dentaliidae; genus Pictodentalium; species Pictodentalium vernedei. Next base: position 381,658,733 of record CM062289.1, on the reverse strand, counting down.
AAATTTCAAACAAAAGCGCCACAGCATCTCTGAGATACAGGTGGTAACAGGACAGAAGGACGCATGGACTGACGGACATTCTTACCTGTTCATACTTGTGGGTTTTTTCCCATGTTAAACCCAAACCCCACAAGGTCAAAAAAATTATAAATGTAAAGTAATTTGTATATTTTTATACTTACCAATGGTCGAAATGAACTGGTGCTTAACTCAAAGTTATTAAGGGCCAAACACAAATTTTGAACCCCGCAATCACCAAAATTTGCTTGCAAAACCTAAAATTAAAAGTCCTATCTGGCCCTCCATACATTTACTCTCCGTGCATGCTCAGACATCAGGAAGTGACCGGAATTGGCACAAACATCATTCTTTTAGAAGAGAGTACTACATAAAAAATCAGCGGGGAGGTATGAGTGCCCATTCATGGGAGGGCCATCTCTATCTGGGCCATTGGTAAGTATAAAAATATACAAATTACTTTAAATTTATAATATTTTTACACTGTAAACCAATGGCCCAGACTAGCTGAATTGTAAAAAGGTGGAGGGCCTTGGACTTCAGAATTAGTAGATCAACATATTCCAATCCTGTAATCCAAGGTGAAAGGAAATTAAAACTAGAGGTACTATGAGCAAACTCACAAAGTGATACCCCCCACGCCTGAAATGTATAAGTTTGATTATCTCCCCTTGGAAATGTCAGAACGGAATTATATTGCTTCATGCACATCTTCATATGGAGTTCTTCCATTGTGTAAAGTTTCATGAAAATTCTTCAAACGGTTTAGGAGGAGTTGCACTTACAAGGATGGACAGATGGTATAAGTTAGATTATCTCCCCTTGGAAATGTCAGAACGGAATTATATTGCTTCATGCACATCTTCATATGGAGTTCTTCCATTGTGTAAAGTTTCAAGAAAATTCTTCAAACAGTTTAGGAGGAGTTGCGCTTACAAGGATGGACAGACGGACAGACAGGGTTATTCCTATATACCCCCCCAAACTTTGTTTGCGGGGGGTATAATTATTAGGAATTACATGTATGTCTCTCTATACAGTAATAGAGAAGACAAGACATATCATACAAAAAGGATCCCAGTTCAAGTAATTCCGTATACTTAGCATGAAGACTATGCTAAATGGATGTAACGAGATCCCAATTTTTAAGGTTAGCCCGGACTAAGCCCAAAAAATTAGGATGGCGTATATGAGAATGAAAGAATATCCCCCCACAAACATACGCCATATACAATAAAACTCCAGCTGTATGTAGGATATAATTACAGACAAAACAGCTTCCCTCACAGGTACATACTTATCAAGCCGGAGGAGAGGTAAAAAAAATCACCCCCCCCCCCCTTTCTTTAGAAGGAATCTTCAAAAAGAAAGAGGGGAGTGCTCTGGAATCAGTAAAAAGCGGTACCAAAAAACAATATAAATATTCGTCGAACAGGCACTCAGGTATTAATTATTATTAATAAATGGTGCTTAATGCCACTTCAGAGGCTAAGGCTATAGCGACGATGCCAGTAATTAATATCGCCTGCTATATAACGTACCCCAGAGTCGGCATACGCAAATAGGTCGAAAACCGGATATATAATATGTAACATACACATGTCCAATAGAACCACAATGAACGATCTCTGGAAAGTAACACACTTCCGAGGTAACCCACAGGCAACCCCATTCAGGCGTACAATAAATTCCAGTAACAACACTCCCCGACGTGTACTATCCGATATCAATGACACTATAAACGTACGAATATACGAGAGTATAAACAAGGTGTATTCGCTTGAGTACCGACATTAATAGAAACCTGGATCTAGAAATGGAAGTAGGTATAATTAACAGGCTCGACACGGACCGCCCCCGAAATAATAAAAAATTTCTAAGGTCCATAACGTACAATAATGCATCTCCCTAATAAATCATTATTATGCGCGTGAGTATTTAAAACCTGCATGTAATCATCTGAATACCAGTTAACTGGCTATGCAGCCTCCGAGGTACCCAAAGACTAGCAATTTATTTATGATGAATTATGCGCTCGTATATGACATATAGACGAACAATCACAGGAAACCAACCAACTAAAAAGTGAATGTGCTCATGAGGTTGCCATAGCACACGACCCAACCGCCAAACGAGAAGTCATGAAATATGAGGCTTGCGGGAAGAAAACTACGTCTTGCCCAGTAATCGCCTCCAAACACATTGGCAGTGGGGGTGGGGGGTGGGGGGCGGGGATTCGAAGTCATATTGAACCCTCCTCACCCGACTACTTAATCGTTCTTGTGTTAGTCATAAAATAATATAGGAACCGCAATGGTTCCCCTCATGTCTAACCGACTCCATTATGCCACTATGGGAGAAGAAGGACGTGAAGAACAAAAACTTCCCCTGATAAAGAAGGTCCTCTCATGGAGGAAGCTTCCGGGGAACTTCCATGACAGACACTCGAGAAGTCTGATCCAAGGTTTCTGTGACGACAGAGGTGCTACTAGTAGGATTCACAACGAGACTGTTTGATCTTAAACATAATCTACTGAATCAACTGAATTGGAGGATACGCGTATCCTATCATTCATCCCCATGAGATCAGCAGAGCGTCTACTGCATACGCTCAATGGTCTGGGCATGGCGACAAGAACAACGGTGACCGATTGTTCCGGTGCATCACAAACAGATCTGTCATGGGGCGATCCCTCTGGTAGCAATCTGCCCGAATACTCGCTTGTTGAGCGTCCACTCCAATTGCAACAGGCGACCTTTCCGAGAGAGCGAGTCTGCTAGTACGTTCAGACGACCCGGTATATGACGGATAGAAAGATGAACATCATGATTCATGATGTATAGGAAAATCTTCTCCGTTAGTTAGTATAATGGAAATGAAGTTGCCCTGGTTCCCGATGTACACTACTACTGTTGAGTTGTCTGACCAAATTTGAACATGAACGCCCGTTATTATGTGAATCCAATGTTGAAGCGCTAGCCATATTGACATCATCTCTTTGATGTTTATGTGTTTCTCCTGGAACCGAGGGTCCCAAAGACCCTGACAATTCAAGACTGCGGGACTTAGGGTCGCACCCCAACCCATCTGACTCACATCCGTCATAATCGTGAAAGCCAGATCCGGCAGTTGCAATGGAACTCCCTGAGTTAACCACTGAATATCTGCACAATTTGAACCCTTGTTTCACTAGGTCCTTTAAAACAATACTGGTTCAAGGGAAAGCGTCATCACACCCCAGTTCTGAGTAAAGAATATCTGGAGGGGACATGCACGCAGGCGGCCCATCGGAATGAGATCCACAGCCACTCAGCACAGCTCCAACAGTCGTATGAATTCCCTCACTATTAATGCATCTGAGTGTAGACAAAAGCGAGCATAACAACTGACTAACTTCACTCTGGGTAACGGCAGATGAACCAGATTGTTGTGAGTCTCAAAGCTCAATCGCAAGTGAATAGATGACTTGTACGGAGCTAGATCCAACTTTTTCTCGTTTACAATGAAACTGAGACGTCGGAGTAATAGAAGCAGACTCTGAACATCGTTCTGAAGAATAATTCTGTTGCCGAATTCCTGTAGAAGGTCGTCCAAGTAAGCCGATGTTACTGCAGACAAATGAGCATGTAAGTAAGACATTACTGAGTTCATTATTCGAGTGAAACGCCCAGGGGACCAGATTCAGACCAAAGCATATTGTTCTGAACTGATACACCTTCCCTTGTACGGCAAACCACAGGTACTTTTAGAATGCTGGATGTAGCAGGACATGAAAGTATGCATCCTTAAATCTATGCTTGCCGCATAGTCGATCACTCAAACGCTCGCTTTTACCGACTGAATGATTTCCATAAATAAACTTTTGGAGCCATGATAAGCTTGTTGTCCAGCTCAAGTCTATTACCGGTCAGAACAAGCCGTCTGGCTTCGGTACGAGGAACAGGTGACTGTAAAAATCCTGAGAATCCTGATTCTCGACGACCTGTATTGCTTCCTTTGATAAGAGAGCTTATACCTCTGGTAGGAGAAACTCTCTTATGCAAGAATTTGATGAAAGATTTGTCCAATGCGGACAACTTGTTAGTGGGGTTATTACTCGGAATTATAGCCGTAAGCCGTCCGAGACTACACGCTATACTGACGACCTCCAGATTAATTATAAGAGGGCTTCTTGTACCCTCGTGAGGAGTTTCCTTTTGACAATTTTTGTCTGGAACGCCCTCCTTACTCTTGTCTGCTGGAGTGGGTCACTGATACGCTGACTTCAAAAGCAGAGCACTGGACGCTTTCTTAGTAGCCTGCTCATAGACCAATGAAAGCTAGTCGTCAAAAATAAAATGTTCGGAGAGAGCTTTTCACCTTGTCATCTTATCAGTGATAATGACGCAAGGGCAACATCACGTCTGATTAACTCCAGATTAGCCACTGTTAGGGCGGAGTTATACATGGTATACATAATTGCCCTGGAAAGAACTCCAAGAGAGGTACGAACGTCCTCAAATTCCTTTCCCTTGAGACGTTGCGCCATAGCTCTTGTAAGGTGATCTGCATAAGACATAACATCCAAATTCGCTCTATTTGAAGAAATTGCCGTCTCAATTGTGTCCGAGCGAATAGTGAATGATACAGGTAAGGATACCTCTAGATCCCCAGCGTGCTCATCCAAACGCAGAAGAACACTCTGAACATCTTCCCTGACAGTTTTTAAATGAACGTGGTCCAAAAAACGGTATGTATAGGAAGATGAAGATAAGAAACTGCCTTCTTCTTCGCACTCAAGAGGATAAATACAGCGTCGTCTATATGGCCCAAGGCCTGCGACACCTGCATAAACTGAACCAGAAAAGAAAGGACTTCCTCCTTTGTCCGGATAAAATCTGCGCCTAACGACGCCAGCAGTTTCTCTCTTGTTGTCGCAGCATTCTGATTCGGCGGAACAAAATCAGGGTAGTATTGATGGATGAAAGCCATCGCAACCATGTACTGTTCCAAAAGGGAAGGGTAATCCTCTTCCTTATCCCTTTCACCATCCGAGAGAATCAGTTGCAAATCTCGGTCCATGTATCTGCGTGACGACTGGACCGACCCAGCACCGTCCGACAGCTCAGATTCTGAGTCTGAGGGAGGCTGCAACTGCACTTGCTGGGATGCTGCAATCAGCTGTGCAATCTGTGACAGCAAGTCCGTCATCGAGGCCTGAGGAGCAGCAGTCTTCCGTTCCTTAGCCACATGCTGCTCCTGGGATGGTGTGGCAGAAACGGATCCCTTCTCCGAAAGTCCCGATGATCAAGGCCTCGTCTCCCTAGCTACCGGATGGTCCGACTTCACGGGTGAAGAGTGGTTCCTTCTTCGTGCAACAGGATGGATATCCGAAGTCGGGTAGCTAGGATGCGGTCATGTGTGCTTAAATAACGTAGCGGAGGAAGCCGTGCCCAGCTGCAGACTAGGCGGAGCGTCCCAAGCGGCGGGCAGACATATGTTCTGTCTCCTGCAAGTTTCCAACCAGAAAACTTCATTTCGGCCATGTGAAACGTAGCGGAGGAAGCCTTGACTGACCCTGGCTGCAGACTAAACAGAGCATCCTGAGTGGAGAGCGAACATATACTCCGGCTTGTGCAAGTTTCTCAAAACAACATCTGACCCCAGACATTGCTAGATTAGAGAGGGGGGCCTCTCCTGCTCGTGGTCTATCAGACCTCGCCAGGTACAAGAACTTGCTGACTTCCTCCCTATTTCTGTCGTCGCTGGGTGAGCTATTTAAATTATAGTGCTATAGTGCTCAGTCTACCCAATCCACTTCTTAGACCGCAACGGACCACAATGGACTTACCCGGCGTCACGGCACCCACAGATGGAGTACCACTTCACCGGTCGAGCAAGCTGCTTGCAAGAGATTAAAACCTTTAACAAAAAGGCCCTAACTCTTCCAATAATGAGCACTGCAGCTAGCTCTATATGTTCCACAGAGCGTGACGACGGTAGCACACTTGAATAGGTGTCAGAATATCATCACCATGTTCATGTTCCTCTGAAATAGAAACTGACAGAAAGAATTAAAAAGCATGAGGGGCTCTGATCCTCAGAACCTCACAGCCAACAATGTACCGTGACACCCGACTCCAACATCAGTCATCCCAGTGCAACACAAGAATGACAAGAGTCCGCAGGAGTGTATCAATCCTCCAACCTCCAAAACAATATATAAATATAACTGAGATACATGAATAACAGCAATCATAATTACATTCATTCATTCAAACTATTTTTTGTAAACCAAAAATTTTGAAAAAACGCCCAAGTTCCGAAAGGGAACATTAAGAGCCCAAGGGCATCCCAATAGAGCCTAATTGTGGACAAAATCCAAAATTTTTGAGCTACACTACTGGAATAACAATCCATGTATCCTACAGTATACTACAGTAACAGAATATAAAAAACTACCTATATATGAGGATGTTCACAATGTAAACAACGTCAATGTAAACAAGACATCAGGCACACAAAAAGGCCCAAAGTCAGAACCAACTGAAATGCTATGAGATGCAAAGCTAGATCTTCATACAAAGAAAAAATGTTACATCAGATAGAATATGCAAGACTAAACGGCCCAACACCCCTAGGGTGAGGACATAACCCTGGGGAGGAAACAGAATAATATTCTGTAAAAAAATGTTAAACTCCCAAGAAATTTAATAAAAAATTTCAATAAAAAATAGCCAAAAAGCTTAAGAGTTTAACAGGAAGGGTTTATGGAAGGATAGGGAAGGAATACTTAACAAACAGTGGAATAATCATTTTTAAAAATGATGACGTCAGGCATATGTCCCGAAATTGGGAAACATAAAATAATTTTATAAATATTATAATGTCAGAGCCCTGAACGTCCAAAACATCACCGTTGAACACTTCCTTCATCCAATAACAGCCTTGTATCCACCAAATCTTGCATTGATTTGTGTCTGGCATCCTCAAAAAAGGAGATTTTAAAGCACAGGTGCCATTTCATTGTTGATGATTTTAGGGCCAAACAAAGAATGATGTTGGCGCCAATTCCGGTCACTTCCTGACGTTTGTGCATGCATGGAGAGTAAATGTATGGAGGGCCAGATAGGACTTTTAATTTTTGGTTTTGCGAGCAAATTTTGGGGATTGGGGGGTTCAAAATTTGTGTTTGGCCCTTAATAACTTTGAGTTAAGCACCAGCTAGTCTGGGCCATTGGTTTACAGTGTAAAAATTTAACCCCACAGTGCAAACTCCACAAGTGGCCACTGTACTAACCCAACCCCACAACTACCACTGACACTAAATTGTAAATCACACAAGTTTCTCTGTGTTAGCACGGACGGACGGACGGACGGATGGATGGATGGACAGATGGATGGACAGACGGATGGATGGATGGATGGACAGACAGACAGACAGACAGACGGATGGACAGGGACAGACAGTGTGCAATCCAATAGTCTCCAATAGTCCCCTTCACTGTCAAACCATGGGGGACTGATAATGCTTTTTTTACTTGCTTAATTTGTAAATTACACAAGTGGATTTGGCTGATAAGTTAGGTAAAGGATTAAAATTGTACCTGGACTAAAACAGAGGCTCAAGTGAGCCTAAAATGCTCACATGGCTCAAGTTGTCAAAAGAGATGAGTGTATCAGTAAGTGATCAGCAGCAAGAGCAAATTTTTGATTTGCTATGACACAACCAAAGGCAACTTTTTTGGCCATTCATGTCCGCTGGTCCTCGGAAAGCTTCCTACCAAGCTCTGTTCTGTGATGTATTAAAAAACAACAATCAAACGAAATTTTTGTTTTGTTTTCAACTACTGTGGTTCTCTTTATCCCTACCCCCACCCACCCTAAATGTCAAAAATCACCATTGAATTTTCAATACTTTTTTCATCTTTTTCTCCAAAACTTAGCTTATGACGCCTCTTGGGAATGAGCTCATTCCAATCAGGGGTCACAACCTATTTTTTGATACCCAAAAATGAAAAAAATTAGTTATTCAAGAATTCTGTTTGCCAATGTCATCTGCCTTTCGTGTTAGGTACAGAGTTAACAAAATAGTCAACATCTAGCAACTGGCTAACTATATATTGATAGATGAAAAGACTAAGAATGGATAAGAGAAACAGTGCCTGGAGAAGAACTATAGTCTCGTCCAATAAGTTTTGAACTGCAATAATATGATCTGGCACGTGCATTGAAGATATACTAGAGTGAGACAGTGCTCTGAGAGGAGAGGAAAAGAGGGTCCTTTAAACTCAGATTAATCTAATTTCCTTACTACAGCCAAAGTAATTGAGAATTTTTCTGGAAGAAAATATAATTCATCCCGAGAAGTAGAAACAAATGGAACCCTCAGCAGAAATGTTTATATTCAGAAACTAACATTTTCAGTCCAAGGTAAAACAGGGGACAAAACAGAAAAAAAGACTCTCAGAAAGTACCTTGAAAACAAGAAATACAAATCTTTCTCGGATATGAAAGATTTAGTGACCGCTTATGCCTTAGAAGAGCATAAGTCTTTAAATACATTAACATTAGCAGTGACAGAACATTCCTAAATAAAAACAAAGTGAGCGGAGGGGCCACAAGAAATACCCCACCCCCCACCTTTGCCGTTCAGCCATCTAAAGGTGATGTATGTCCTCCCCAGTAAGATGTATATCAAATTTCGTTGCAATCAATTCACATAAACTCAAGTTAAAATTTGGACAATACAAAAAACATGTTTCCTAAGTCAAAAAAGGACCTTAATTCTGGTGAAAATAAATGGACCATGTCCATTTTCAAACTTAGCCTGCATTACCTCCCAAGTAAGTCTTATACCAAATTTGGTTACGATCACTTCACCCAAACTCAAGTTAAAATTTGGATGCCAAAGTGTTTTGGACAGACGTACGGATATCTTGATGCACAGACGGGACATCTCGGATAGACGGACAACACTCATTACTATAGTCTCCAGAAAATTGTTTTTTGGGAGACGCTGAAGTTATAGATTCCAACACAAAAGAAAACTAAAGTTATTGCATGGAAACCAAAAAACTATTTATATAACAGTGACCTTGACCTCTGACCTATTGACCCCAAATACAATCCCAATAATTGAAATCTCAAATGCAAGCACAGTATGAAGTTATAGCTTCATACACAAAAGAAAATACAAGAAAACTAAATTTACTGCATGGAAACCAAAAATCTATTTATAGTAACAGTGAGCTTGACCTTTGACCTACTGACCCCGAATGCAATCCCAATGATCAACACCTCAAGTGCAATCACAATATATATCAAGCTATAGCTTTGTACACAAAAGAAAACCAAAGTTACTGCATGGAAACCAAAAATCTATGAAAATCTATTTATAGTAACAGTGACCTTGACCTCTAACTTACTGACCCTAAATGCAATCCCAATGATCGACACCTCAAATGCAATCACAATATGAAGTTATAGCTTCATACACAAAAGAAAACTAAAGTTACTGCATGGAAACCAAAAATCTATTTATAGTAACAGCAATCTTAACCTTTGACCTATTGACTCCAAATGCAATCCCAACGATCAACACCTCAAGTGCAATCACAATATGAAGTTATAGCTTCATACACAAAAGAAAACTAAAGTTATTGCACAGAAACCAAAAATCTATTTATAGTAAGTGACCTTCACCTTTCACCTACAGATCCCAAAAGCAATCCCAATCATCATCCCATTACAAGCAGCCTACCTGTGGAGTATGGGTACTGTGCGACCAGCAGAACAAAAGTTACTGCCCGGAAACGAGTGTGACAGACAGACAGATGAACAAACGGATAAATGGATGGACAGACAGATGAATGGATGGCCGAATGGATGGAAGGATGAATGGACAAAGTGATTACTATACATCTTAGGAATATTACTATATATCATAGGAAGCGATACACACAAAGTATGTGATGACATCTTTGATGAATAAACTCCTTGCCTAAAGTTCGCATTTCGAAGATATATTTCATCATCTAACTTCCCAAATTTCGCCGTAGACTGATCAGATGATAGTCATGTTACCCGGTTTGTTTGTCAACAAATCAGACCATAGTGTCGCTGTTTTTTAATTCTAAAATGTCAAACTTCATTTATTTATCTTTTTTCCCATATAATTTAATTATAATGTACCCGATGTATGAAAGTGGCAATAATAGAAATAACATGACTTTGTCGGGCATTACAGTGTATCAACGGCTCAACAGAAATGGTTAACAGCCCTTGAGCTTATTAGCGGCCCTCGACTTCGTCGCGGGCCGCTAATAAACTCATGGGCTGTTAACCATTTCTGTTGAGCCATTAATACACTGTAATGCCCTTCAAAATCATGTTATTGTTATATTATTTTAGGATTTGCCTTGTTACAATTTATGGGAGAGGTATAATCAAAAAGACATTGCACACTTCATTTCTATAGTAAAGATTAAAGGGGAGCTAGTAAAGACATTCATACTCACTTGTAACTCCTCCAGGTAGAGAACCAGCAATGATACAACACACACCTCCAATAATAAAGTAAACAATGAATGGTTTCCTACGACCAAATCTGTAAAATAAAAAGAAATTATCAGTACAGTGAAGTTGTGTGCTTATTGCTTGGTGAAGGGCTTCAAAAACTGTACAGATGATCTTTTTATCATCCACCCATTAATGTAAAACATGGGATTGACACTGTTCTGCCTGTATGGTAAAAATAAAGTTGTATCGCACATGTGGTGATACAAAATATGTTCGATTTTATTTCCAATATAAACAGAGAGGGAACCTGTCTAAATAAACTCTGTCAATCATTGGTTCAATGCACCAGAGTGGAGATCGCTTAGAAATTCCAGTTTCCTTATTTAGATCTGTTTACCCACGATATTTAACCCCTCTGCACACTGTTGTCAACATACCAAAGTTTTCAGCAGCAAATTTTTCCCACAATGCAACTAAGAATTTAAGAAATTATATCTTGTTTGACAGAGCTCATAGAGCTCTGTCAAACAAGATATAATTTGTTAAATTTTTATGCTGCATATGGGCAATATGGGGTCAATGACAGAAATTTCGAAATACTACCAGAGTGCTAGGAGTTAAACAATCTGATTTGAGTCACAAATTTACAAAATAAAAATAACATTCTGACAGCTTGTTCCTTGACAAATACTTTCCACACCTGGTTATATACTCTCACCTGCCAAATACTAGTGATATCACTAGTATTAATTTTAGAGAAAAATGAGACATAGAGTGAAAAAGCGATCACCATTATTAATTTCGACCAAAAATGTATGCCATCACTATTATTTGTCCATCACTATTATTTGGCAGACAAAAGTAATGATGGAGTGCGCTAAACTTATTAGCTATTTAAAAACTTTTTGTTGTGTTATTCCCTTCGGTTTAGTCAATATTTGAAGTTCGATCATCGTGACATCTGATTGGTTTCGACCATCTGAATACCGTAAAAATTAAAAAGCAAATGAGGGTTGGTACCCAGCCCTCTAACAGGGATGTCTTGTTGGCAACAAAGAAAACATGGCAATTGTCCAGTTAAAAAAGTGATTTTAGTTAAATTTTCGAGGGACTGGAATCAACAACCAAAGTTGGGTGTTTTCTGTGCACATCACGTGCATAGTGTTCAACCGATTACCAAAAATGGGCGCTGACCGATTATATGAGCTCACAATCGGCCGATTCTGATTGTAATACCATGCACTACTAGACAAGTCGAGGCTCGAAAGAACTACATTAATCTGAACATTTTTCACAGTGTTAAACTTCCTTGACTGGAGTCGCAGTAAAATTACCAATCGCGCACTCTTGGGAGGTGAACGTGGCTCTCAGAGCCACATTTACCACGCAAGTGCGTGTGGCTGGCAATTTTACTGCAACCTGAGTCAATGGAGTGCAACCTTCACTTTTCCGGTATGAATTGGCGATTGCTGCAATTACACACAATTGTAAGCTTTACATGTCATTTAACCCTTTCCCTAACATGAAAAACAGACGACATATTTTTTTTCATTTTTTGTCTCAAAAACATAAGTTATGACCCCCTCATTCGAGGGGTCATAACCTATGTTTTTGAGACAAAAAATGAAAAAATAATGAAAATTAATAGGCAATTTTTTAGAATAACGCTGGCAGGTTTCACCCTTTACGTTAGGTAAATAAAGGGTTAACTTGTATATCACGTAAAAGGGTGTTTAGAAAGATTAAGAATACACATTGCGATTCTTTCTCAACTTTATTGAATGGTATCACTGACATAATTTTACATTAACAATTGAACAATTGCAGAAGATAATAAAATGCGGTTAATGAATCATCTCAAAATGCTTGGCAACAATCGGCTGAACCAATGTTCCAGGAGCCGTTGCCATTGTCATCCGTTTGCCTGAAATTGGCCGATTGTGGTGGCCGGTTCCGATCATTGGTTGAACACTACACGTGCACCAAAGGCATGAAATGCAAGAGAAATTGGAAAATTAAAGTAATGTCTATATTTGTTATACCTACCACTGGCCCAGACTAGCTAACTAGTTCAATCCAAAGAATAAGGCCTAACATTTAATATTTAAATGATGTAAACCCCAAAAAATTAAGCCAAATAACAAGAGTAACAACGTGCATGGCATATGCCCCCAACAGTGTCATAACACCATGGCAGTCATATTGAATTGGCAAGCTGGACCAAAATCAAAAGGAAGCATTCATTGTCTAGACATCCACAAGTAATCCCTAAAATTATGATCTGATCAAATAAGCGGTTCTGTAGTTATTGGATGGAAACCAAAAGTTACAGATGGAAGATGGACGACCATGATAAAAACATAATGCTCCCGAGAGGGTCAGAGGCATAAAAAGTCCTGTATGTTTCTGTGTAGACTGAGTACTGTGCATTAGCAGAAGTCCAGAAAGTGATGTTCTATCCACCAATAACCATTCATTTGTGGTGCCTGCCAAGTGTTTATAGTTATATGTGGGGAAATGTGAGCGAACAACTCAAAGGGTTGCACTTCCTGCCTGGGCTAGTAGTAGGTATAACAAATATAGAAATTACTTCAGGAGGCAACAGGATTCAGAGCACTAGTTGAAAGCCAGGTTGCATAAGTAACTCCAGAGAGATACAATCTCTAGAGGAGATTAACGATATACATATAGCAGTCTGCATCTGTTAATTCATAAATGTCTATTAAGAGATATAGACATTACACAGGATACAGGAATTCTAACCTGGAGTAATAAACATTACCTCTTTTATATACCAAGCATTTCCCTAAATGCTAATTTAGGTTAACCCTTTACCTAAAGAATTGGTCACATCCACCCGCATAATTTAAGCTTTAAAAAAAATATCTATTTTTTTTTTAAATTTCAACAAAACCATATCATGTGACCCCCTCATTGGAACGAGATCATAGGGCACGTTCCAATGAGGGATCACATGATATGGTTTTGTTGAAATTGTTTGAAAATTTTTTTAAAACAATAATTAAAATAATAATTTTTGAATTGGGTAAAGGGTTATTTATTTATTTCTCTATTTATTGGTGCTTAAGGTTACACTTATGCACAATGGCTTATCATGACCGGGACACTTTTATGGGTGGAGGAAGCCTGAATACCCGGAGAGAACCACTGAGCATCAATGAGCAACTGTCAACTCCTCAACATTCTAACTCTCTTCAAACTCCGCTCAAGCAGGGTTACAGCAGTTGAAGACATGTGCACCATCGATTGAAATGATTGTTTTTTAATTTTACGTCATTTTTGGTTAACTAAATTTTTTGTGAACTGACTTTATTTTGCTTTGGTCATTTTCATTTTCTCACTACGAGACAGGTGAACGATAATTGTATAACCAAATTTGGAAACTATTTGAAGCATAACTAATGACTGCACAGGAAAGGAACTAGTATAAATAGTGCTGGGAAAAAAGTTCTGGCTTGTACATCAGCAGTTGAGTACAGAAACATTTATGTCATAGTGGTGAATCTATTAACTGGTTGAGGGCTAGATTATTTTTGCTTATCTGAATTTATTCACCAATGTTTGTTTTATTACAAATTACTGGAGAGTGCCTGTTGGCACTCTCCAGTAATTTGTAATAAAACAATTTAATATAAACAAAATGTTATTTGCGTTTGATTGAAAAAGGAACATGAGTGAGAAAAATGTTGGCTTTTGCTCTGGTACCCACATTTTCTTCAAAGCCCTGATAGTGGCTTCTAGCACTCAACCAGTTAAATACAAGGGTTTAAAGTTTAATGGATGTGTAATAAATTGACTGTTTCAATGAGATCTGTCAAACAAGATGTAGATGGTTTACATTTATGTCCTGCAAGTAGCCGCAAATGCAAAATAGTATCATCAAAGAGATTTCCAGGTAAAAATGAAGCATGCCCCAGCACAACACATGGACACAGGAGGTTGAAGAGCAAACTGTGATTTGTTACTCATACATGAGCTTTGTCTGAAAGACACAAATGATGCCCCCGCACAAACAAACCATGTACCATACAGGTGAAATTCTACAGAAAGTTAAAAAATTTATATTAATTTATATATTTTTTATACTTACCAATGACCCAGACATAACTGGTGCTAACTCTTAAAAATATAGGGCCAAACACAAATTTGCCCCCCAATCCCCCAAATTTGCATCTAAAACCAAAGAAACCATGTCCTGAATGACCCTCCATACTTCACCTCTACTGCGTATGCGCAGTGTCAAGGACGTCCCAAAATTGGCGCCATTAATCATTCTTATAACCAGTGCCTGGTAAGCGCTATGTACTCAGCGGGGAGGTATGAGTTCCCAACTCCTGGGAGGGCCATCCCCATCTGGGTCATTGGTAAGTATAAAAAATATATAAATTACTATAAATTTTTTAACATTTTTATACTGTACCAATGACCCAGACTTAGCTGAATAGTAAAAAGGCTGGAGGGCCTAGGACATAGAGGAAATTCCAATAAGCTCAATTAAATAAAATAGAGTCATCCCCTCGAGGGGAAAAGGAGTATTAGGCCTTACATGTATCATTCTTATTTATGATAAATTAGAAAGACACAACACCTTCCATAATTGAGCATCATAACATCCATGTACTCTATTAATATCCAGTATAATCCTTATACTAATAATTTTTAAAGCAAGCCAATAAATAAAGTTAGTCAAGAGAATAGAGACTCTTTATACTCCTTAAAAGTGTCTGAGAATTGTATAACAACACCCGTTTGACACGTGATATATTCAAAAGCTATACTTTAAAAACTATGACCTGAATGAATTTTTAAAACATAAACTTATCACTTAAAAACCATCCCAGTAACAGCTCAAAATTACTAACTCCGGAGGAGGTATCCCCTTGTTTTCATAATAAAACAGGTGACCCAAGGGAACACCCTCCCCCCCCCCCCCCCCCACTCCTTCTCCTTGCCCTGGGTAAAATAGCCCAGAGCGAAGAGGGCAGCAGGACGGAGTCACTGTCGGAACAGAAAGCCTACCTAGCTATAGTAGCAACTGTTAAGTGAATGACATTCTGAGCAGTAGATAAAAGACCTAACAATGGAGGCCTCCAGAAATGGACTCAATATTTCTGAGATAAAAATTCATGAATGTGGATGGCTGAGCCCAATGTGCAGCCTTCATAAAATCTATAATAGCGACACTATTAATGTAAGCCCAAGATGTAGAAAGAGCTCTTACTTCATGAGCCAAATTCTCAAGCACAAACTGCTGAGTTAATGATATACCATAAGCAGTACCGATAGTTAATTGAATCCATTAGCAATAGAATGGAGCGTAATGTCCTTCTATTAGGCATCAAAGACAGAAAAAGCTTACGTCCTTACTAATAAACTGATATCTGTTTATAAATACGTAAACTCTAACCGGACAGAGTAAAGGCCTATGCCCGTACGAAGACGGAAGGACCTTAATAACAATAGGTTCCGGATATTTATTAGGAGCCTGATTCTTAACCAAAAATCCAACATTAGTAGTAAAGGAAATAGTGTTTCCGATACTACGAAAGTGAGAATCGTCCACCGATAGTGCATGAAGCTCACTGACTCTTCAGTAGAAGAGAATTACTGTCTTAAAAGGTCAGAATTTGAAAACTACTGTTTCCAAAGGCTCAAATGATTACTTAGGTAAATAAGAACCGAAGCTAAATTCCATATAGGAATTTAATCTAAGGATTCTAGGTCTATTTATCGAAAAGTTTCTAACTGACTTAGATAAAGAGACATAAGACTCAATTGTAAACTATCATAGAGTGCATAGGTATGAGATAACGTAACCTATAACCTTAATAATAACAGGCTGCAGTTGATCTTGTCAAACAAGTATACTAGCAAATTATTTCCTAGAATTGAAAAAAGGCAGAATAGAGCATTGCGGACAAGAAACTAGACTATCATGCTTGGTAGCAAGCTTATATATAGCGTCGTTAAATAATTCGAATGTTCTTAAGACATTATTGGACTGTGTCGGTAAGTCAGGGACAATGTCCCTGAACCGATCCAAACTCCGTGTCCAATGACGCTATTAGTCTCTTATCCAGCATCGCAGAAATGTAGTCCGACGGAACAACCTCTGGAAGATAATGCCGGAAGAAATGTATGGCAGCTTCTGTTGTTCTCAAAGGGAAAGCTCGAAATCATCCGAATCCCTTTCGCCATCCTGTCGGACCCTATAAAGTGTTCGGTCGTCCGAACCTGATGCAACAGCGGAGCGCACCGACCCAGCGCCGTCGGATTATTCCTGATCCGACCGAGAATTTGTCGTTTGCTGGGATGCTGCGATAAACTGTGCTATTTTGGATAGCACGTCCGTCACTGAGGCCTGTGGAGAAGCGGTCTTACGATGCATTGCCGCTGGAAGCTCCGTTTTCGTCACCCTGTGCATACTTCTATTATGCGAGCGAACGGAGTGTATAGGCCTCGTGTCCCTTGGCTACCGGATGACGTGACCTGTTCGCCGTGGAATCACTGAATGACGAAGCTGGCCGGATACACAAGGTCACGTAGCCAATGTGCGGTCGTGTGCGCTGCTGTAAGGATGAGGAAGCATTATCGACAGTCCCTCGGACTGTCAATATAACGGAGCGTCCCAAGCGACGGACATATGCTCCGAATGCGAAATATCTGTACCACAACATCCGGTCCCATATGTTGTTGTACGAGAGAGGGACCTCTCTCGCTCGCAGCCCGGACGGACCTGGACGAGCTAGGAACCGGACTAACAGGCTTCCTCCGATCTGTCCTCTAATCCGTCGTCACTGGGTGTGTACTAAAGTCTATTATAGTGCTCGCATCACCCAAAACTCCTTCCTAGACCGTAACGGACGAACCCGACTGCCGAACCATTCGATGAATGGACGCTACATCGGGTGAGCTAGCGAATGTCAACTCCGTCGATCCTACTAGGGACCTCTTAGGCGATTGACGTATTCCATGAGCACTTATTGCCGCTAGCTCTGCATTAACTATGACGACAGAGGCACACTTTTGAAAGACATCTCAGTAACTTTGCGAACAAGAAACCAGACATGCTTGTTAATAGCAAGCATATAATAATATATATAGCGTCGTTCAATAATTCGAAAGTTTGTGTGACATTATTGGACTGTGTCGGAACTGAGGGACGATGTCCCTGAACCGAACCAAAAATTTCTGTGTCCACCGACGCTATCAGTTTCTTATCCGGCATCGCATCATTCTGGTCCGACGAAAGAACCTCTAGAAGATAAAGTCACATGACATACACAGCAGCTCATGTTGTTCCGAAAGGGAAAGCTCGAAATCCTCCGAATCCCTTTCGGCATCCCGTCGGACCGGATGAAATTTTCGGACGTCCGTACCTGCTTCCGCAGAGCGTCCCGACCCAGCGTCGTCGGATAATACATAATGCGACAGAGATTCTGTCGTTGCTGGGATGCTGCGATAAGCTGTGCTATTTGGGATAGCATGTCCGTCACCGAGGCCTGTGCAGTAGCGGTCTTACGATGCTTTGCCGCTGGAAGCTCCGTGTACGTTGACTCCCGCACACTTTCTTATGCGAACGTTCGGAGTCTGCAGGCCTCGTGTCCCTGGCTACCGGATGGTGTGACCTGGTCGCCGATGATTCTCTGATTGGCAAAGCTGACTGGATATGCGAAGACACGTAGCCAAGAGCGGTCGTGTGCTCTACCATGAGGATGAGGAAGCCTTATTGACAGTCTCTCCGGACTGACTATATATCGGAGCGTCCCGAGCGGCGGACGTATGCTCCGAATGCGAAACATTTTGTTGTACGAGAGAGGGGCCTCTCTCGCTCGCAGTCCGGATGGACCTGGACGAGCTAGGAACCGGACTAAAAGGCTTCCTCCGTTCTCTCCTCTAATCCGCCGTCACTGGGTGTGCATTTGGTTGATTTATAGTGCTCGCATCACCCAAAACTCCTTCTAGACCGCAACGGACGAACCCGGCTGCTGAACCATTCGATGAATGGACGCTACACCGGACGAGCTAGCGGACATCAAAGGCCGTCGAACCTACTAGGGTCCTCTTAGGCAATTGACGTATTTACATGAGCACTTTTCCACTAGCTCTTCATTAATTGTGATGATGGAGGCACACTTTTGGAAGACATCACGGATACATCACCCTGTTCCTGATCGTCTGAAATAGAGATTGATAAAGTAGAGTGACCCTGCGGGGAAAGGACCGGAATGGCCAATTCCCCACTAACATACCGTGACACACGCTTCCCATGTTGTCATCGAAATTAACACATACAGAACAGGAGTTAGTGCGAGTACACTGACTACATTATACAATGATTATGAAAGTCAGAGGAAGATTTCCTCTTATTACAATTGAACAATATCCTTTCATTGTGAAAAGAAAACAAAGTCCTAGTACTCGCACCAACCCCTGACAATCAAAATACATAATAACATGATCCATTAACATAGAAAAAATTATTGAAATCAAAAAATTTTGAAAAAATATTTTTTCAGAACAGCCCAAGTTTCTGAAAAGTAACGTTGAGCCCCAATGGATCCCAAGCCTAAGTGTGGACAAAAATTCTAAAAATATTTTAAACAATTTATGCAACACTTACGAACAATAATAATGTATCTAGTTATGATTAAATGAACATCAAGATATTATTTTCAAGAAATCCCCCCTCACACAGAGGGCTGTTGTAAATGTAAACAATAAGTGTAAACACACCAGAAGAAGACTCCAGGCACCCAGGCCCGAAATCAGTTACCAAAAATACACTATCTGATGCAAAACAGAGACTTCCAGGGAAGAAACTGCAGAACATCAGATGGTAGATGCAGAACACTACGCCTAACCACCCATAGGTGAAGACGTAAACATGGGGAAAAGAACAGAATTCATTCTGTTATCTAGCTAAAACTCCCAAGAAATTTTAGTAATAATATTACAGAAAATATGCCAAAAGCATGGGAGAATAGCAAGAGGGGACTTAAAGGAAAGGGAGAGAGGAAAACACTGAACAAGCAGTGTAACTTGATAACAAGAATGACCACAACAGTCTGTTGCCTCGAAAATAGGTAACTTAACATAATTTCATTACAAAATTTTAAGTTACAGCCCTGATAATTTTCTGTCACTCATTTTTCCTCTCCTCCTTCTATATCCTCCTTAGAATCACCATTTCTCTAATATTTATGTGTCTGGCATCATTTAAACTGAGATTTACAAGCACAAAGATCAGTCAGATGTTAACTGATGGAGGGCCAAACAAAGAATGATTAATGGCACCAATTTCGGGACGTCCTTGACACTGCGCATGCGCAGTAGAGGTGAAGTATGGAGGGCCATTCAGGACATGTTTTCTTTGGTTTTAGATGCAAATTTTGTGGATTGGGGGGCAAAATTTGTGTTTGGCCCTATATTTTTAAGAGTTAGCACCAGCTAGGTCTGGGTCATTGGTACAGTATAAAAATATTGACCAAGTTCAACCTGTAATTTTGTGAAATACTGATGCAAATCAAAATCCTAACAATATGCACACCTCTGGTATAAATACAAACATCCTGTGAAAGAAAGAAGTCTTAGCTTGAAAACTCTGAGAAGTGTTAGCCAGACAAACAATGTATCCTAAATGGAATGGACAAATGGACGGATGGATGGATGGACTTCTGGATTGACAGTGGATGGCAGATGGACAGACAGACAGACAGATGGACAGGGTTAAAACAATATTCGTTGTGGGGACATAAAAATTTATGAGGCAGATTTTCAATGATGCAGGAGGAGCCCAGAAAACAATTTTTTTTTTTTATTAACTTTAATTATAATATACAAAAATTTTGCCTCAAAATCATAGCTTATGACCCTCATCGGAAAACGCTGGAAGGGTTCATTCCCAGGAGGGTTTATAAGTAGGCCTGAAAATAAGCAGTCTGACATTTGCAAAATGAGGTCCCCAGAGGGTGAATTTGATGATGCTATCCCATACAGTGGGCCAATTTATCCTCTGGGTACCTCTTTCTGTTTAGTTTTGAGACTCTGATTCAGATTGAGGTTCACAGAGGGTAAACTTAGTGATGATACCCTGCTGAGCAGGGTAGCATCACTAAATTCACCCTCTGTGGACCTCATTTAGCAGATGACAGTCTGCTTATTTTCTGGCTTGTTTATAAGCTATATTCTAGGGGAAAAACGCTAACATTTGAATTACAATTTTTGTATATAGCATTGGCCAGATATTACCAATATGTTAAAGGGTTAAAAAAAACAAATGCTTTACAAACCTTTTGAGAATATATATTGACAAGAAGTATGCAACATTTTCAACAACACCACCAAGGAAAAAGTTCAAGTACTTGTTACCAGCAAAATTTGACAGACTGAATGTGATACCATAGTAACCAAGAGCAGCAACAAACCTGCAAATGAAATTAATTTCATAAGAATATTTAACCAGTCTTAGGCCTGTAAAAAAAATTCTTGTTTCTTTACAATGATGGATGGAGGCTTTTTTTCTTCCGTTTTTTGTTTTTTGTTAATCCATGAAAAAATAAAAAAAAATAAAACAAATTTAACTCACAAGATTATGTGGAAAAATCAATGATTTCGACTGTGAAAAATTCCCATAATGCACTTGCAAATTTATGATCTTGGTCGAACAAGATAAAATTGGTTAAATTTTTAGTCCTACAAGTGCAAATACAGTATCAGGATGAGGCAGAATTTCAAAGAGGGAGGGGTCTGAGAAACAAGATACATTTAATTAAAAGACATTTTAATTTTTCTTCTTCATGTTTTCATCACTATGGGATAAACCAATATACTCTACAAATATACTGCAGTGAAGATATTCCATTTCTTTGAATTAACATTAAAATGGTGTGAAAGACAACTTTCAAGCCAATTTAAAAAAATAGAAAAATGTGATCTGGTTAGACATTAACTGAAGTCAGATGAAAAATAGGAAAATTTAAGCCTAAAAAAGTTTAAAATCTGTTTCTCAGGCCCTCCTGCATGGTCCTTTTGGCTGCCGCATGTGCACTTTTTATTTATAACCAATGCAAACTTGAGAAAGTAAAACTATTTTACCCAAGTTAATAAAATTGATAAATTTGTCCCTTAAGTGCAAGAAGGCTTTGCAATGCTTTAGCATTGCAAAGCCTTCTTGCACTCAAGGGACGAAATACGCCACCATCCCATGCTATTCTGTTGGATTATGAGGCCTAAAAAAATCCCCCAAAACCAAGAATATGAACTTCTGATGGCAAAGAAATAATTATAAAAATTATAATAAAAAACCACCTGCCCGTATGCTATTTTATAAAAAATGGCCTGAGAACAGAAGTTCTACTTTGTGAGGCCTTAACTGACAATGGAGAAATGTCAACTAGGAAAATGCCCTACTACTCTTTTTAGCCCTTTCCAATAATCTGTCATATAGAAGAATTTGCCTATTAATAAAATTTTAACTTTTTTGATTGATGTATATTTATTTGCACTTGTTTGCAAGAAAAGCATGATTAAAATACAGTGTATGTTTATTATCTTTGTTTTGTAAACATCCAGTTTTCTCTAAATTAAATGCCCGAGAACAAAACACATTTTTTTGTTTGGCCTTAGGTACAGGTCAGTGCTGGGAGGTTTTTGAGTTTTCAAATTCAGTTCAGTTTCCGGTTGGTTTCAGGTAAAAACATTGGTACAGATCCTCTGTGTTAAGAACATTAACATATAGTAACAACACTTCAAGCTTCTAAACTTGGAAAAACAACCGCAACAGTTTCCACGGCACCATTCACCACAAAATGCTCTGTCTGTAAATATCTCCACTGGGTTCAGCCAACTTCCCTTTGATCTAGGGGATCAGTTAAGCCTTTACCCAACGCAGACGATATCAAAATTTATTATTTTAAATTTCATTTTTCAAAATTTTTCAAAAAATTTCAACAAAACCATATCATGTGACCCCTCGTTGGAACGAGCTCGACGAGCACGTTCCAACAAGGTGTCACATGATATGGTTTTGTTGAAATTTTTTGAAAAGTTAAAAAATTTATAGTAATTTATATATTTTTTATACTTACCAATGACCCAGACTTAGCTGGTGCTAACTCTAACAAAACCAGGGCCAAACACAAATTTTGCCCCCCAATCCCCAAAATTTGCATCCAAAACCAAAAGAAATCATGTCCTATAGGACCTCCATACTTCGTCCCTACTGCGCATGCACAGTGTCAAGGATGTTCCGAAATTGGCGCCAATTATCATTCTTACTGGCAGTGCCTGGTCAGCGCTATGTACTCAGCGGGGAGGCAAGAGTTCCCTACTCCTGGGAGGGCCATCCCCGTCTGGGTCATTGGTAAGTATAAAAAATATATAAATTACTATAAATTTTTTAACATTTTTATACTGTACCAATGACCCAGACTTAGCTGAATAGTAAAAAGGCTGGAGGGCCTAGGACATAGAGGAAAATCCAATAAGCTCAACTATATAATATAGAGGCAACCCCTTAAGGAGAAAAGGAGTATTAGGCTTTACATGTATCTTTCTTATTTAATGTTAAATTAGAAAGATACAATACCCTTCATAATTGAGCACAATAACATTCATGTTCTCTATTAACATCCAGTATAACCCTTTATACTAATTATTTTTAAAGTAAGCCAATAAATAAAGTTAGTCCAGAGAATTGAGACTCTTTATAATCTTTTAAAAGTGTCCGAGGATTGTATATTAACGCCCGTTTGACACTTGACATATACAAATGCTTCACACCGAGCTACACTTTAAAAATATGACATGAATGAATTTTAACATTAATATTACACTTTAAAACCATCCCGGAAGCGACTCAGAAATACTGACTTTGGAGGAGGCATTCCCTTGCTTTTCACTATAAAGCAGGTGACCTAAGGGAACACCCTCCCCCCCCCCCCCCTTCCCCTTGCCCTGGGTCAAATAGCCCAGAGCGAAGAGGGCAGCCGGACGGAGTCACTGCCGGAACAGAAAGCCTGCATAACTATAGTTGCAACTGTTTAGTGGACGACATTCTGAGCAACAGATAACGGACCTAAACAATGCAGGTCTCCAGAAATGGACTCAATATTTCTGAGATAAAAATTCGTGAATGTGGATGGCTGAGACCAATAAGCAGCCTTCATTAAATCTGTAATAGCAATACTATTAGCGTAAGCCCAAGAAGTAGCAAGAGCTCTTACTTCATGAGCGGAAATCTTAAGCACAGACTGCTGAGAAGAAGATAAACTCTCATAAGCAGTATGGATAGTTAATTGAATCCATCTAGCAATAGAATGGACCTAAATGTCCCTTCTATTACGCATCAAAGACAGAAAGAAACGTTTTCGTCCCTTTCTGATAAACTGAGATCTCTGTTTATAGATACGTAACGCTCTAACAGGACAGAGTAAAGGCCTACGCCCGTCTGAAGACGGAAGAGCCTTAATGACAATAGGTTCCGGATATTTATTAGGAGCCTGATTCTTAGCTAAAAAAACCCACATTAGTAGTGAAGGTGATAGTGTTCCCGACACTACGATAGTGAGAATCATCCACCGACAGTGCATGAAGCTCACTGACTCTTCTAGCAGAAGAGAAAGCTAAGAGAAAAGCTGTCTTATAAGATAAGAATTTGAAATCTACTGTCCCAAGAGGTTCAAATGGCTTTTCCTTCAATTTAAGAAGAACCCAAGCTAAATTCCATTTAGGAATTAACCTAAGAGTTCTGGGTCTATTTATCGAGAAGTTTCTAACCAACTTAGATAAAGAGACATTAGATCCAATTTGTAAACTATCATGATGTGCATAGGTATCAGATAACATAGACCTATAACCCTTAATAGTAACAGGCTGCAGTTTGATTTCGTCAAACAAGTATACTAGAAAGTTTGCAATGTCTGGTATAGAGGGATCGAAAATATCTACAGAATGATCCCTACACCAACGACGAAAAACCTTCCACTTAGCCGCATAGTTTAGCGAAGAGGAGGTCCTCCTACAGTTAGAAATCGCATCCACTGCTCGTCCTGTAAAGTGCTTGCCATGCAAGAAGGATCGCACAACGGAAAAACGTGAAGGTTGAGACCTTGTGGGTTGTGATGGAGTTGATGCGATTTCCCCTGCGAAAGAAGATCCTCCCGTGGAGGAAGCTTTCGCGGTAGGTCCCACAACAGACACCTGAGTAGATTTATCCACGGTCTCTGTGGAGACAGAGATGCTACCAACAGAATCTTGCACTGAGATTGTTTTATCTTTAGCAATACTTGCTGAATTAACGGCGCTGGAGGATACGCATATCCTATCATTCCGCCCAAGGGATCGACAGAGCGTCTACTGCAAATGCTCTTGGATCCGGACACGGAGACACATACGTCTGCAACTGATTGTTGAGATGTGTCGCAAATAAATCTATCATTGGCCGTTCCCATTGGTAGCAAATCTGATTGAATACTTGTTTGTTGAGAGTCCACTCTGACGGCAACAAGCGACCCTTTCGTGAAAGGGAGTCTGCTAGCACATTCAGACGACCCGGTATGTGACGGACCGAAAGAAGAACCTGATGTTCTAGCGCAAACAGAAGGATTCTTTCCATTAGATTGAACAACGGAACTGAATGAGTGCCTCCCTGATTCCGTATATATGCCACTACTGTCGTATTGTCGGATAGGATTTGGACATGAGCATTGTGAATAATGTCCATCCAATGACGTAACGCAAGCCAAATTGACATCATTTCCTTGATGTTTATGTGCTTGCCCAGGAATTGCGGATCCCAAAGACCCTGGCATCTCGAATCCGTTGGGATCAATGATGCACCCCAACCTGTTTGACTGGCATCCGTCATAATGGTAAAACTCGGATCCGGCAACTGCAGCGGAACTCCCTGAGTTAACCACTGAATGTTTGCCCAAGTCTGAATCTCTCGTTTCACTTGATCTGACAAGAGAACGTCTATGTCGAGCAAATGAATTTTCACACTCCAATTCGGAGTCAAGAAAATTTGGAGAGGATGCGTGCGTAACCGCCCCATCGGAATGAGATCCGCAGCAGCTCCGCACAGACCTATCAGTCTCATAAACTCTCTCGCTGTGACTTTGTCTGCGTGCAGACAATAGCGAGCGTAACAACTGACTAATTTCGCTCTGGTTAACGGCAGACAAACGAGATTGTTGTGAGTCTCAAAGCTCATTCCCAGATGTGTGAATGACTTGGACGGCACCAGATCCGACTTCTCCTCGTTTACTATGAAACCGAGATCGGAGCAATAGAAGAAGATTCTGAACATCGTTCTGAAGCGTTAACTCGTTGCCGTACCTCTGAAGAATGTCGTCCAGGTAGGCCGACGTTACCGCAGTCGAATGAGCTCGGAAATAGATCATTACCGAGTTCATTACCCGAGTGAAAGCCCAGGGTGCTAGATTCAATCCGAAGCACATCGCCCGGAATTGATACACCACTCCTAGGACTGCGAAGCGTATATACTTTCTGAATGTCGATGTACCATGACGTGAAAGTACGCATCTTTGAGATCTATGCTCGTTGCATAATCGTTCACCCGAATACTCGCTCTGACCGACCGAATCGTCTCCATATAAAACTTCGGAGCGACGATCAGCTTGTTTATCCAGCTCAAATCTATGACTGGACGGAACGAGCCGTCTGGTTTCGGAACCAGAAACAGATGGCTGTAGAATCCCGGAGTCTCCTGGTTTTCTACGACCTCTACCGCGTTCTTCATTAAAAGAGACTGCACCTCTGATAATAGAGCGTCTCTTTTCTGCGAATTTGACGGAAGTTGAGTCCATTTTGGACTTCGAGTTAATGGAGGCTTTCGTTTGAAGGATATCTTTAGACCTTCCGGATGAAGTCCACGGCAGCTTTATGTTGTTCCGAAAGGGATAGCTCCAAGTCATCCGTATCCCTTTCACCATCCGGTCGGGCCTCATGATGCTCCTGGTCGTCCGTCCCCGATGCTTCGGCGGAGCGTACCGACCCAGTGCCGTCGGATAATTCCCGATCCGACACCGTTTCTGTCGGCTGCTGGGATGCTGCGATAAGTTGTGCTATCTGCACAAGTACGTCCGGCATCGAGGCCTGCGGAGGCGCAGTCTTTCGCTGCTCCGCCGAGGGCAGCTCCGCATCTGATGGCTCCCGCATACTTTTTCTATGCGAACGTCCGGAGTCCATCGGCCTCGTGTCCCTGGCTACCGGATGGTGTGACCTGGTCGCCGAAGAATCCCTGATCGGCGAAGCTGGTAAAATATCGGCGGTCACGTAGCCAAGGTGCGGTCGTGTGCGCTGACGAGAGGAAGAAGCCTGAGCAGTCTCCGCGGACTGCCTATACAATGGAGCGTCCCGAGCGACGGACGTATGCTTATTGGTTTATGATCATGAAAGTCAGAGGAAGATTTCTTCCTATTACAATTTGAACAATATCCTTTCATTGTGAAAAGTCAACAACAAGTCCTAGTTACTCGCACAAACCCCTGACACAAAGATACATAATAACATGATCCATTAATAATGAAAAAACAATTGCAAATCAAAATAATTTTTGAAAAATATTTTTTCAGCGAAGCCCAAGTTTCTGAAAAGTAACGTTGAGCCCCGATGGATCCGATGGCTAAGTGTGGTCAAAAATTTTAAATTTATATTAAATAATTAATGCAACACTTACGGATAATAAAAATGTATCTTATAGTGAGATAAACTACACCAAAGGCAAACAGCCCCCCTCAAAAGAGACTGTTGCCAATGCAAACAAACAGTGTAAAACACCAGAAAACATGACTCCAGGCACTGACAAAACTGGCCCGAAATCAGTCATCAAAATTACACTCTATCTGATGCAAGACAGAGACTCCCAGGGGAGAATCTGCAGAACATCAGATGGAAGATGCAGAACACAACGTTTATACACCCATGGGTGAAAACGTAACTATGGGGAAAATAACAGAAAACATTCTGTAACCAAGCAACTCTCCCAAGAGAATTTTAAAAATGATCTTTCTCAAAAATATGCCAAAAGCATGGGAGAATTGCAAGGGGGGACTTAGAAGACCAGGGGAGAGGAAACACTGAATAAGCAGTGCAACTTTTTAGCAAGAATGACAACAAGAGGCCCATGCCTCGAAAGTTAAAAAATTTATAGTAATTTATATATTTTTTATACTTACCAATGACCCAGACTTAGCTGGTGCTAACTCCAACAAAACCAGGGCCAAACACAAATTTTGCCCCCCAATCCCCAAAATTTGCATCCAAAACAAAAAGAAATCATGTCCTGACGCAGTCGTCCCGAAATTGGCGCCAATTATCATTCTTACTGGCAGTGCCTGGTCAGCGCTATGTACTCAGCGGGGAGGCAAGAGTTCCCAACTCAGGGAGGGCCATCCCCGTCTGGGTCATTGGTAAGTATAAAAAATATATAAATTACTATAAATTTTTTAACATTTTTATACTGTACCAATGACCCAGACTTAGCTGAATAGTAAACAGGCTGGAGGGCCTAGGACATAGAGGAAAATCCAATAAGCTCAATTATATAATAAAGAGGTAACCCCTTAAGGAGAAAAGGAGTATTAGGCTTTACATGTATCTTTCTTATTTAATATTAAATTAGAAAGATACACTACCCTTAATAATTGAGCACAATAACATTCATGTTCTCTATTAACATCCAGTATAACCCTTATACTAATTATTTTTAAAGCAAGCCAATAAATAAAGTAGTCCAGAGAATTGAGACTCTTTATAATCATTTAAAAGTGTCCGAGTATTGTATATTAAAGCCCGTTTGACACTTGACATATACAAATGCTTCACACCGAGCTACACTTTAAAAATAAGACATGAATGAAATTAAACATTAATATTACACTTTAAAACCATCCCGGAAGCGACTCAGAAATACTGTCTTGGAGGAGGCATTCCCTTGCTTTTCACTATAAAGCAGGTGACCTAAGGGAACACCCGCCCCCCCCCCCCCCCCTTCCCCTTGCCCTGGGTCAAATAGCCCAGAGCGAAGAGGGCAGCCGGACGGAGTCACTGCCGGAACAGAAAGCCTGCATAACTATAGTTGCAACTGTTTAGTGGACGACATTCTGAGCAACAGATAACGGACCTAAACAATGCAGGTCTCCAGAAATGGACTCAATATTTCTGAGATAAAAATTAGTAAATGTGGATGGCTGAGACCAATAAGCCATCACCTCCTGGACCTGCGAGGCCTGCGGTAGGAGAAACCACGTCTTCCACGACCCGCACCTCGCCTCGTCGACCTCGGGGCGTCCGACCGATTGTCCCGGCCTGAAGGACGTCCCGAACGAGAGTCGCTATCCTGACGGTCTCTCGAATAAAACCAAGAGGACGCACCGGAACCTCTATAGGAACCTCTCTTGGGCGCATTAGACCCAGAAGTGCCCGCCTTATTCGTGTCTGCTGTATCCGACCTTTTAGGAGCGGATCTGAACAACAGAGAATCATTAGCTTTCTTTTTAATATTATCATAAATAGCGGAAAGCTTGCCGTCAAAGAGAAGTTCTCCTGAGACCGAAGCGACTCTAAGAGAGTTCTTCACCTTAGAATCCACTAGTGTGGATGTAGCCAGGGCTGCGTCACGTCTAACCAACTCCAGATTTGCCACTGAAAGGGCGGAGTTACACGTGGAATAAGCTACTGCCCTTGAAAGAAGTCTTAAAGAGGATTGTATATCCTGAAACTCTTCCCCTTGAAGGCGCAGTGATAACGCCTTAGTAAGGTGATCTGCGTAAGATAAGGCATCTAAATTGGCTCTGTTAGACGCAATAGCTGTTTCCAACACCGCGGTTGGAATAGAAGCTGACGACGGTAATGATAGCTCTAAGTCTTCCGCCTCGTCGTCCATACGCAGAGGAACTCTCGGTATACCCTGTCCTGCCGTGTCGAATTTATTCCTTGCATTAATGAAAGGCAGGTTGAGAGTATTTGCGGACAAGAAACCTGCTTTCCCCGTCCTGGAAGCAAGTTTAAATATAGCGTCGTTCAATAATTCAAATGTTCTTGCAACATTATTGGACTGCGACGGAAACTCGGGAGCGATGTCCCTGAACCGCTCAAAAAATTCAGAGTCCAATGACGCTATAATTCTCTTGTCCGGAAGCGCAGCAGTCTGGCCCGACGGAACAACTTGAGGGAGAAAGTGCCGGATGAAGTCCACGGCAGCTTTATGTTGTTCCGAAAGGGATAGCTCCAATTCATCCGTATCCCTTTCACCATCCGGTCGGACCTCCCGATGTTCCCGGTCGTCCGCCCCCGATGCTTCGGCGGAGCGTACCGACCCAGCGCCGTCGGATAATTCTCGATCCGACACCGTTTCTGTCGGCTGCTGGGATGCTGCGATAAGCTGTGCTATCTGCACTAGAATGTCCGACGTCGAGACCTGCGGAGGCGCGGTCTTTCGCTGCTTCGCCGAGGGCAGCTCCGCATCAGATGGCTCCCGCATACTTTTCCTATGCGAACGTCCGGAGTCCATCGGTCTCGAATCCCTGGCTGCCGGATGGTGTGACCTGGTCGCCGAAGAATCCTTCATCGGCGAAGCTGGCAAAATATCGGAGGTCACGCAGCCAAGGTGCGGTCGTGTGCGCCGACGAGAAGAGGAAGCCTTAACAGTCTCTGCGGACTGCTTATACAACGGAGCGTCCCGAGCGACGGACGTATGCTCCGCTAAAGACACATTTTGTACCACAACATCTGGTCCCAGATGTTGTTGTACGAGAGAGGGGCCTCTCTCGCTCGCGGCCCGG
Organism: Pictodentalium vernedei; assembly: GCA_031216915.1. Lineage (NCBI taxonomy): Eukaryota > Metazoa > Mollusca > Scaphopoda > Dentaliida > Dentaliidae > Pictodentalium > Pictodentalium vernedei. The sequence goes on along the minus strand of CM062289.1, from coordinate 381,628,385 downwards.
CTGGACCTGGACGAGCTAGGAACCGGACTAAAAGGCTTCCTCCGTTCTCGTTTACTATCCGCCGTCACTGGGTGTGCATCTATTATGTTTATAGTGCTCGCATCACCCAAAATTTCCTCTTGGACCGCATCGGACGAACCCGGCTGCCGAACCATTCGGTGAATGGACGCTACACCGGGCGAGCTAGCGGACGACATTTGTCTAATCTCCATGAGCACTTTTGCCGCTAGCTCTGAATTCATTTGTGACGACGGACGCACACTTGAAGAAGATAACATGGAAACATCACCCTGTTCTGGTTCCTCTGAAATAGAAACTGAGAGAGTAGAGTGACCTTGTGGAGAAAGAGCCGGCATCGCTCTTTCTCCAGAAACAACATATCGTGACACACGTTTCCAATGTTTCTCATCCCAATGTTCACATATAGGACAGGGATTAATGCGAGAACACTGACTACAATTAATACAATGATCAAGAAAGTCAGAGGAAGATTTCTTCCTATTACAATTTGAACAATGTCCCTTCATTGTGAAAGAACAACAATAAGTCCTAGTTACTCGCAAAAACCCCTGACACAAAGATACATAATAACATGATCCATTAATAAATGAAAAAACAATTGCAAAACAAAATAATTTTGAAAAAATATTTTTTCAGAGAAGCCCAAGTTGCTGAAAAGTAACGTTGAGCCCCGATGGATCCGATGGCAAAGTGTGGTCAAAAATTTTAAATTTATATAAAATAATTAATGAGACACTTTCGGATAATATAAATGTATCTTATAATGAGATAAACTACCACAAAGGCAAACAGCCCCCCTCAAAAAAGGCTGTTGCCAATGAAAACAAACAGTGTAAACACACTAGAAAACATGACTCCAGGCACTGAAAAAACTGGCCCGGAATCAGTCATCAATTACACTCTATCTGATGCAAAACAGAGACTCCCAGGGGAGAATCTGCAGAACATCAGATGGAAGATGCAGAACACAAACGTTATACACCCATGGGTGAAAACGTAACTATGGGGAAAATAACAGAAAACATTCTGTAACCAAGCAACTCTCCCAGGAAATTTTAGAAATGAAACTTCTCAAAAATATGCCAAAAGCATGGGAGAATTGCAAGGGGGGACTTTAGAAGGCTAGGGGAGAGGAAACACTGAATAAGCAGTGCAACAATTAGCAAGAATGACAACAAGAGGCCCATGCCTCGAAAATAGGCAACTTAACATAATTTCAACAAAAAATTTTAAGTACAGCCCTGATTATTTTTTGCCACTTCTTTTTTCCTCTCCTCCTTCTATCCTCCTTAGAATCACATTTTCTCCAAAAATTACGTGTCTGGCATCCTTTAAACTGAGATTTACAAGCACAAAGATCAGTGAGATGTTGACTGATGAAGGGCCAAACAGAGAATGATAATTGGCGCCAATTTCGGGACGACTGCGTCACTGCGCATGCGCAGTAGAGGCGTACTATGGAGGTCCTTTAGGACATGATTTCTTTTTGTTTTGGATGCAAATTTTGGGGATTGGGAGGCAAAATTTGTGTTTGGCCCTGGTTTTGTTGGAGTTAGCACCAGCTAAGTCTGGGTCATTGGTACAGTATAAAAATATAGGCAACTTAACATAATTTCATAAAAAATTTTAAGTACAGCCCTGATTATTTTTTGTCACTCCTTTTTCCTCTCCTCCTTCTATATCCTCCTTAGAATCACCATTTCTCCAATAATTACGTGTCTGGCATCCTTTAAACTGAGATTTACAAGCACAAAGATCAGTGAGATGTTGACTGATGAAGGGCCAAACAGAGAATGATAATTGGCGCCAATTTCGGAACGTCCTTGACACTGCGCATGCGCAGTAGGGGCGAAGTATGGAGGTCCTATAGGACATGATTTCTTTTGGTTTTGGATGCAAATTTGGGGGATTGGGGGGCAAAATTTGTGTTTGGCCCTGGTTTTGTTAGAGTTAGCACCAGCTAAGTCTGGGTCATTGGTACAGTATAAAAATATAATATTTTTTCAACTGCTGAATTTGCATATTACGTGGGCGGATGCGGCCGATTCGTTGGGTAAAGGGTTAAGCCTATTGAGACAGAAAAAACATAAATTAGGGTAATAAATGAATAAAGTTTATGTAATCGATGTTGTGTTCTCATTGTCACATTTTCTTTCTTATTGACTCACCTATCAGGCGAGTCAATAAGGAACAAGAGGGATGTTACATCCCAACGCTCACCTACATTCACGCTTGATAATGTCGTTCCAATGTAACATGCCTAATATTTAGTTAATATAAATCATTAACTAGGCATCAAATGATTAATGTGGTTTATGTGATGGCTTTGGAAAGTCTATATTTCTGCATTTATTATATATCAATTCAACATAGAATCATGAATCATTGGATATAAAAAAAAAAAAAAATCAGTTATATTTCTGCTTACAGTAGGGTTAATACCTAAAGTAGTTTTTGAAAAGACAAAAATAAAGCGTAATGATAAGTGAAGGCACCACAATGTGCACAAAAGATGACTTTAACGCAAAATCTTAAACCTAAACACAAATTCTTACAAGTTTTGGCAGAAAATCAGGCTCAAATTCCTCAAATATGCATGTAACGAGGGTTAAATATTACTGCAATGGAGTTCAGTAACCCAAGTGTAGAATATCAATCAGCTGGAAAGACACATAGACACACAAGTCACCAAAACAGAAACTTTAAGAACTTAAAATTGACTAAGTTTGAGAAAAGCATGGAAATTTTTACTGAAAGAAGAAGATATTGCAGTTAAATTTCTGCATACACTAGGGTTAATACCTAAAGTAGTTATTGAAATGAGAAAATAAACAGTAATGAGAGGTGAAGGCACCACAATCTGCACAAAAGCTGACTTTAATGCAAATTCTTACAACACCTAAACGCTAATTCTTACAACAAGTTTTGGGAGAAAATCAGCCTCAAATTCCTCAAATATGCATGTAATGAGGGTTAAATATTACTGCAATGGCGTTCAGTAACCCAAGTGTAGAATATTAATCGCCTGGAAAGACACATAGAAACACAACTCATCTAAACACAAAGTTTACAAAGTTTTACAATTTAAAATTTACTTAGTCCGAGAAAAACATGAAAATTTTGACTGAAAAAAAAGAAAATTTCCGTTAAATTTCTGCATACAGTAGGGTTAATACCTACAGTTGTTATTGAAATATGAAAATCAACAGTAATGAGAAGTTAAAGCAGCACAATCTGCACAAAAGCTGACTTTAACACAAATTCTTACAATACCTAAACGCAAATTCTTACAAGTTTTGGCAGAAAATTTTAGGTGAAATTTGGAAAAAAGTTGTAGTATCAGGGTTAAATACTGTTCTGATAGTCCCCTACAACCTACATATGCAATATCAAAGGCCTGAGCACACTGATCTTTGAGAAATTAACCTTAACATTAAATCTTACAATATTGGACACGCCGGATGCCGACGCCCAAGGTCACGACAATAGCTCACCACTTCTAATAAAGTAGGTGAGCTAAAAAAAATGTGACAATAAGAACACAACATGTTTGCCCCTTTGCCAGACTGAGAGATGCGAGTCCATAAGGGCCACTAGTCCAGTTAGCTCCCAGTCTGGGCCATATCGAGGGATAATTTGGGGACAGCTGGACATAGGCATAACCAAAGGCCATTGGTGGTAGAGATGGAAGCTGAAAGTAGGGTTACCGTACTGAATGAAATGTTTTTAAAAGACACAAAAGTTGAAATTACTGTAAAGCCTCCACGAGCTTTCCGCATACCTGTTCCTTGCATTTTTTTTTGTCAGAGAGCAATTGCCTCAGGGGTATTTTTCATCAGTTAAAGTATCCTAGTTTGGAATTCAAGGGATTAACTTCGGGTTGGTTTTAGGCATGCATAATGCTTGCTGAATTTCGACCATTTTAGTGTACTATAGGATGGAGATTATACACGAATACAATGAGTTTGGGCACCTGGAGTTTGGGAGCACAGACCCATATACCAGTACCAAAAATGTCCGGGAGATGGCCCTGCCAGTAAAGTAGTTTGATCATTTATGCACAAACACAGTAAAACCTTCCAGTACAACAGTAAGTTTGATCATCGAAGCACAAACACAGTTAAACTGTTTAACCAGGTTTTGCTGCATCTTGCACTACGGTTTTCCGAATTGCTGAAAAAATGGAATCAAACCGGAAAACCGAAAAATGATAAATTTGAAGGAATTTGTATATTTTTTATACTTACCAATGGCCCAGACTAGCTGGTGCAAACTCAAAGTTATCAAGGGCCAAACACAAATTTTGAACCCCATAAATCCCCAAAATTTGCTTGCAAAACTGAAAATTAAAAGTCCTATCTGGTCCTCCATACTTTTACTCTCCATGCATGTGCAGCCATCAGGAAGTGACCGCAATTGACGCCAACATCATTCTTTGTAGAAGAGAGTACTACATAATAACTCAGTGGGGAGGTATGAGTGCCCACGCATGGGAGGGCCATACCCGTCTGGGCCATTGGTAAGTATAAAAAATATACAAATTATTTTTAATTTATCATATTTTTATACTATAAACCAATGGCCCAGACTAGCTGAATCGTAAAAAGGCAGAGGGCCCAGGACTTCAGAATTAGCAGACCAACATAGTTCCCAAGCCTGCAATCCAAGGTGAAAGGAAAATTAAATTTAAAAGGAATTACATGTATGTCTCTCTATATAGTAATAGAGAAGACATATCATAAATAAGGAGCCAAATTCAAGTAATTCCGTACTCTTAGCATGAATGACTATGCTAAATGGATGTAATGAGTTCCCAATTTTTAAGGCCAGTCCGGACTAAGCCCTAAAAATTATAAATTTAAAGTAATTTGAATATTTTTATGCTTACCAATGGCAAAGTTATTAAGGGCCAAACACAAATTTTGTCCCCCCCGCCCCCAATCCCCAAAATTTGCTTGCAAAACCGAAACTTAAAAAAGTCCTATCTGGCCCTCCATACATTTACTCTCCACGCATGCGCAGATGTCAGGAAGTGACCGGAATTGGCACCAACATCATTCTTTGTAGAAGAGAGTACTACAAAATAATTCAGCGGGAAGGAATGAGTGCCCACTCATGGGAGGGCCATTTCCGTCTGGGCCATTGGTAAGTATAAAAATATACAAATTACTTTAAATTTATAATATTTTTACATTGTAAACCAATGGCCCAGACTAGCTGAATTGTAAAAAGGCGTAGGGCCGAGGACTTCAGAATTAGTAGATCAACATATTTCCAATCCTGTAATCCAAGTTACATGTATGTCTCTCTATACAGTAACAGAGAAGACGTATCATAAAAAAGGAGCCCAGTCCAAGTAATTCTGTAAACTTAGCATGAAGACTATGCTAATTGGATGTAACGAGTTCCCAATTTTTAAGGCTAGCCCAGACTTAGCCCCCAAAATTAGGATGACGTATTTGAGAATGAGAGAATATCCCCCACAAACATACGCCATATACAATAAAACTCCAGCTGTATGCAGGATATAATTACAGACAAAACAGCTTCACTCATAGTTACAAACTTATCAAGCCGGAGAAGAGGTAAAAAATCATGCTCCCCCCCCCCTTTCTTTTGAAGGAATCTTCAAAAAGAAAGAGGGGAGAGCTCAGGAATCAGTAAAAGAGGTACCAAAAGACAATATAAATATTCGTCGAATGCAAATAGGTCGAAAACCGGAGATATAATATATAACATACACATGTCCAATAGAACCACAATGAATGATCTCTGGAGAGTAAACAGACTTCCGAGGTAACCCACAGGCGACCCCATTCAGGCATACAATAAATTTCAGTAACAACACAAAACAAGGTGTATTCGATTGAGTACCGACTTTAATAGAAACCTGGATCTAGAAATGGAAGTAGGTATGATTAACAGACTCGACACGGACCGCCCCCGAAATAATTCCTAATTTCTAAGGTCCATAACATACAATAATGCGTCTGCCTAATAATTATAATGTGCGTGAGCATTGAAATCCCACATGTAATCATCTGAATACCAGTTAACTGGCTATGCAGCCTCCGAGGTACCCAAAGACTAGCAATTTATTTATGATGAATTATGCGCTCGTATATGACATATAGACGAACAAACACAGGAAACCAACCAACTAAAAAGTGGATGTGCCCATGAGGTCGACATAGAACACGACCCAGCCGCCAATCAAGAAGTCAAGAAATGCATGTATGCATGTATGTATTTAAACTCATATGAGGCTTGCGGGAAGAAAACTACGTCTTGCCCAGTAAACTCCTCTAAACACATTGGTGGTGGTGGGGGGGGGGGGGGGGGGGGAGGGGGGGATTCAAAGTCATATCGAACCCTCCTCACCCACATTACTTAATCGTTTTTGTGTTAGCCATAAAATAATATAGGAACCACAATGGTTCCCTCACGTCTAACCAACTTCATTATGCCACTATGGGCAGAAAAGGATGTGAAGAATAAAAACTTCCCCTGATAAAGAAGGTCCTTTCATGAGAGAATCTTCCGGGGAACATCCCATAACAGACACCTGAGAAGACTGATCCAAGGTTTCTGTGACGACAGAGGTGCTACTAGTAGGATTCACAACGAGACTGTTTGATCTTAAACATAATCTACTGAATCAACTGAATTGGAGTATACGCATATCCTATCATTCATCCCCATGAGATCGGCAGAGAGTCTACTGCGTATGCTCGATGGTCTGGGCATGGCGACATGAATGAAGGCAAATGATTGTTCCGGTGCATCGCAAACAGATCTATCATGGGGCGATCCCTCTGGTAGCAAATCTGCCCAAATACTCGCTTGTTGAGCGTCCACTCCAATTGCAACAGGTAACCTTTCCGAGAGAGCGAGTCTGCTAGTATGTTCAGATGACCCAGTATATGACGGATAGAAAGTTGAACATGATGCTTCATGATGTATAGGAAAATCTTCTCCGTTAGTTGGCATAACGGAAATGAATGGGTGCCATCCTGGTTCCCGATGTACGCTACTACTATCAAGTTGTCCGACCAAATTGAACATGGACGTCCATTATTATGTGAGTCCAACGTTGTAGCCCTAGCCATATTGACATCATCTCTTGATGTTTATGTGTTTCAACTGGAAGCGAGGGCCCAAAAACCCTGACACTTCAAGTCTGCGGGACTTAGGGTTGCGCCCCAACCCGACTGACTCACATCTGTCATAATCGTGAAATCCAGATCCGGCTGTTGCAGCGGAACTCTCTGAGTTAACCACTGAATATCTGCCCAAATCTGAACCCTTGTTTTCCCAGTTCTGAGTAAAGAATATCTGGAGGGGTCGTGCGCGCAGGCAGTCCATCGGAATGAGATCCACAGCCGCTCCGCACAGCTCCAACAGTCGCATGAATTCCCTCACTATTAATGCATCTGAGTGTAGACAAACGCGAGCATAACAACTGACTAATTTCGCTCTGGGTAACGGCAGATGAACCAGATTGTTGTGAGTCTCAAAGCTCATTCCCAAGTGAATAGACAACTTGTACGGAGCTAGATCCGACTTCTTCTCATTTACAATGAAACCGAGACATCGGACTAATAGAAGCAGACTCGGAACATCGTTTTGAAGAATAATTCTGTTGCCGCATCCCTGTAGAAGGTCGTCCAAGTAAGCTGACGTTACTGCATACATATGAGCTCCAAAGTATGACATTACCGAGTTCATTATTTAAGTGAAAGCCCAGGGGGCCAGATTCAGACCAAAGCATATTGCTCTGAACTGATACACCTTCCCTTGTACGGCAAACTGCAGAAACTTTTAGAATTCTGGATGTACCAGGACATGAAAGTATGCATCCTTAGATCTATGCTTGCCGTATAGTCGATCACTCAAATGCTCGCTTTTACCGACCAAATGGACTCCATAAATACATTTTTGGAGCCATAATAAGCTTGTAATCCAGCTATAGCATATTACCGGTCGGAATGAGCCGTCTGGCTTCGGTACGAGGAACAGGTGACTGTAAAAATCTTGAGAATCCTGATTCTCGATGATCTGTATTGCTTCCTTTGATAAGACAGCTTATACCTCCGGTAGGAGAAACTCTCTTATGCAAGAATTTGATGGAAGATTTGTCCAACACGGACAACTTGTTAGTGGGGATTTTGCACGGAATGATAGCGGTAAGCAGTCCAAGACTACACTTCTCACTCACCGATCTTCCATGATTGTTATCCAGTTTTTTGTGGAGCTTGATAACCTTCCGCCAACTGGCCAGCAATAGAGGTCTAAACAATTACCTGTATGACCTGCGAGGCTTACAGAAGGAGGAACCGCGAAAAACCTTGTCTCGTTGGCCTAGGGGCATCTGACCTATAGTTCAGATCAGACCTACGCCCCTTTCCTGAGTCGCTATACTGACGACCTCCAGAGTAATTATAAGAGGGTTTCTTGTACCCTCGTGAGGAGTTTCCTTTTGACGATTTTTGTCTGGAACGCCCTCCTTTACTCATCTGCCGAAGCAGGTCGTTGATACGCCAACTTCAAAAGCAGAGCACAAGACACTTTCTTAGTAGCAAGTTCATATACTAATGAAAGCTAGTCATCAAAAATAAAATGTCCGGAAACTGGAGCAACTCGGAGAGAGCTTTTCACCTTGTCATCTTATCAGTGATGATGACGCAAGGGCAGCATCACGTCTGATTAACTCCAGATTAGCCACTGTTAGGGTGGAGTTAAACGTGGTATACATAATTGCCCTGGAAAGAACTCTAAGAGAGGTACGAACGTCCTCAAATTCCTTTCCCTTGAGACGTTGCACCATAGCTCTTGTAAGGTGATCTGCGTAAGACATAACGTCCAAATTCACTCTATTTGAAGAAATTGCCATCTCAATTGTGTCTGAGCGAATAGTGAATGATATAGGTAAGGATACCTCTAGATCCCCAGCCTGCTCATCCAAACGCCGAAGAACTCTCTGAACATCTTCCCCGACCATATGCATTTTTAAATGAATGTGGTCCAAAAAACGGTATGTATATGGAAGATGAAGATAAGTAACCGCCTTCTTCCTCGCACTCATCAGGATAAATACGGAGTCGTCTATATGGCCGAAGGCCTGCGACACCTGCATAAACAGAACCAGAAAAGAAAGGACTTCCTCCTTTGTCCAGATGAAGTCTGCGTCTAACGACGCCAGCAGTTTCTCTCTTGTCGTTGCATTCTGATTCGGCGAAACAAAATCAGGGTAGTATTGATGGATGAAAGCCATCGCAACCATGTACTGTTCCAAAAGGGAAGGGCAATCCTCCTCCTGATCCCTTTCACCATCCGAGAGAATCAGTTGCGAAACTCGGTCCATTGCATCTGCGTGAACAAATGACTGGACCAACCCAGCACCATCCGACAGCTCAGATTCTGAGTCTGAGGGAGGCTGCATCTGCACTTGCTGGGATGCTGCGATCAGCTGCGCAATCTGCGACAGCAAGTCTGTCATCGAGGCCTGAGGAGCAGCGGTCTTCCATTCCTTAGCTGCATGCTGTCCCTGGGACGGTGTGTCGGAAATGGATCCTTTCTCCGAATGTCCCGATGATCGAGGCATCGTCTCCCTAGCTACTGGATGATCCGACTTCACGGGCGTAGAGTGGTTCCTTCTTCGTGCTACAGGCTGGATATCTGAAGTCAGGTAGCTGGGATGCGGTCATGTGTGCTTAAATAACGTAGCAGACTGAAGCCGACCCCGGCTGCAGACTAGACGGAGCGTCCTGAGCGGCGGCCGGACATATGCTCCGTCTCGTGCAAGTTTCCAACAAGAAAACTTCATTTCGGCCTTGTGAAATGTAGCGGAGGAAGCCTTGACTGAAGCCAACCCTGGCTGCAAATGAAACAGAGCGTACCGTGTGGAGGGCGGATATATGCCCCGGCATGTGCAAGTTTCTCAAAACAACATCTGACCCCAGACGTTGCCAGATTAGAGAGGGGGGCCTCTTCCACTCTATTAGACCTCGCCGAGTACAAGAACTTGCTGACTTCCTCCCTATTTCCATCGTCGCTGGGTGAGCTATTTATATTATAGTGCTTGCTCTACCCACATCCACTTTCTATAACCGCAACAGACTTACCCAACATCACGGCCCCTAAGGACAGAGTACCGCTTTACCGGTCGAGCTAGCTGCTTGCAGAGATTAAAACCCTTAACAAAAGGCCCTAACTCTTGCAATAATGAGCACTGCAGCTAGCTCTATATGCTCCACAGAGTGCGACGATGGTAGCACACTTGGATGGGTGTCAGAATATCATCACCATGTTCATGTTCCTCTGAAATAGAAACTGACAGAATGAATTAAAACATGGTGAGAGGCCTGATCCTCAGAACCTCACTGCCAACAACGTACCGCAACACCCGACTCCAACATCAGTCATCCCAGTGAACACAAGAATGACAAGAGTCCACAGGAGTGAATCAACTAAAGTCGATATCAGTCCTCCAAACTCCACAACAATATATAAATATAACTGAGATACATGAATAATAGCAATCATAATTAAATTCAAAATAGGAATCTTCTTCAAAAACAAAGAGGGGAGCGCTCTCGAATCAGTAAAAATAGGAATCTTCTTCAAAAACAAAGAGGGGAGCGCTCTCGAATCAGTAAAAGCGGTACCAAATAACAATATATATTCGTCGAACAGGCACCCAGATATTAATTATTATTAATAAATTGGTGCTTCATGCCACTTCAGAAGCTAAGGCTATCGCGGCGATCCTGGTAATTAATTGCGCCCGCTTGTAATGTATACCAGAGTCTGCATACGTAGATAGGTCGAAAACCGGTGATATAATATATACAACATACACATGTCCAACAGAATCACAATGGATGATCTCTGGAGAGTAAACACATTTCCGAGGTAACCCACGGGCGACCCCATTCGGTGTACAATAAATTCCAATAAATAACACTCCCAGATGTGTTTTAATCTATCCAATATCTATGCTGCCAGACACATGCAAATATACGAGAATGTATAGACAAGTTATATTCGACTGGGTACTGAAATTTATAGAAACCTGGATTTAGAAATCGACCGAGCTATGATTAACAGACTCGTCATGGACCGCCCCCAAAGTAATTCATTGTTTCTAAGGTCCATAACATACAATAATGCGTCTGTCTAATAATTCACTTATTATGCAGGTGAGCATTGAAATCCCACATGTTATCATCTGAATACCAGTTAAGTGACAAGACAGCCTAACAGGTACCCAAAGGCTAGCAATTTATTGATGATGAATCATATGCTCGTATATGACATATAGACAAACAACCACAGGAAACCAACCAACTAAAAAGTGGATGTGCCCATGAAGTCGCCATAGAACACGACCCAGCCGCCAGTCGAGAAGTCATGAAATGCATGTATATACTTAAATGCATATGAGGCTTACAAGAAGAAAACTATGTCTTGCCCGGTAATCGCCTCTTAACACATTGGCAGTGGGGAGTGGGGGGGGGGGGGGAATCATATTGATCCCCCCCTCCCTCACCCACATTACTTGAATCGTTCTTGTGTTAGTCATCAAACAGTATAGGAACAGCAAGGATCCCTCACGTCTGACCGACTCCATAATGCCACTAAGGGCGGAGAAGGATGTGATGAACAAATACACCGTATTAACATAATAACTCACACCAAACCATACCAGTTTGAAGAGAATAACCTCCTCTAACAAACAGTATCACGTCCGATAGGACAACTAACTCAGCCTAGCTGAAGCAGCTAAAGGTCTTTCTGTATGTGAAGACCATTAAAAGCTGTTAACTGAGGCCCTAGAAGCTCACTAAGGAGACTTGCAACACTAGCCATAGCTTATAAGTCTTCATCTATGTGAAGACAGATATATCGGTGTACGTTGCGACCCTGAAGGCTCACTTAAAGGAGACTTACAATTATTGCCGTGCAAGGTAGTGAATGAAGAGCCACTATATAAACAGCCCTGAATTCCCAGAGACCGCAGTCCCAAGAGATAATAAATTCAGTTATGCCACTCCATAATACTGAAAAAATCTCACTCATGAATTTAGCAAGGCTACTATGGTGTTACAATAAGACTCAAGTCTATGACGCCTAGGAAAACAAACCGAAAAGCACTGTATTTTTTTTGGTTTTATTCCCAAAAGACAGCGGACAAAGCCTAACCCAAGAGACCACTGTAACTGTACAGTAGGCTACTATGGTGTCCAAAGGGGACATAATTGTCTTGACGTCAAGGCATAATTCAGCCTATCTATGCACTATCCATCCGGATTCAGGACGAGAAACAGGTGATAATGAAAAACTGAGGAATAATTTCGACGACGTCTAATGCTTTTCTTCAAAAGGAAAGCTTATACCTCCAGAAGGAAAGCCTCTCTTGGAAGATTTGTCTAACAAGTATTCTTGTAAGTGGAGCTTGCTCAGGCTGATAGCCGCAGGCTTGCCGAGACTACATTCTCATCCACTGATCTTCCACAATTTAGCCATTTTTTGCAAGGTTGATAACCTACCGCCAAGTGGCAAGCAACCAAAATCTATTCTCGACAACCTCAATTGTTCCCTTCAGTAAGAGAGCCTTTACCTCCACTAGGAGGGACTCTCTTTGAAAGGAACTTCTGTGATTAACGTCCAGTTTCTCGTGAAGTTGATAATCTTCCATCAACTGGCAAGCAATAGAGGTCATGTCCATCACCTGTACGACTTACAATGCCAACATGAGGAGACAACCTCCCCGCGAAGAAGCTCATCTCGTCAACCTCAATTGTTCCCTTCAATAAGAGAGCCTTTACCTCCACTAGAAGCAACTCTTTTTGAAAGGAACTTCCATGATTAACGTCCAGTTTCTCGTGAAGATGATAACCTTCTGATAATCGTTGGCCTAGGGGGGTCTGATCCATAGCCTTGATCAGACCTATGCCCCTTTTCCGAGTCGCTATAATGACGACTTCCAGAGTAAATATAAGAGGGTTATTGTACCCTCACGAGACATTCTCATGATGCTTTCTTGGAAGCAGAACGACCTTGCTTACCCGGTCTGCTTAAGTGTGTTGATGAGACAGCAACTTCAACAGCAGAGCACTGAGGATTCTTGTAGCCTGCTCATATATCAACGCAAGCTTGTTGTCAAATAGTATATTTCTGATAACCGGAGCGACTCAGAGAGAGCTTTTCACCTTGTCATCTATAAGTGATGATGACACAAGGGCAGCATCACGTCTTACCAACTCGAAATTTGCTGTCCATGCGGAGTTGTACGTGGCATACATGACTGCCCTGGAAAGAACTCTTAGTGAGGAACATGTCCTCATATTTCATTCCATTGAGACGTTGCGCCACAGCTCTGGTAAGGTGATCTGCTTAGGACATTATGCCCAGATTTGATCTTTTCAATGAAATAGCACATTCCATTATTTCCAAGCATATATTAAATGATGCAGGTAGGAACATATTTTCATCCCCGGCCTGCTCATCTGAACGCAGACTTATTCAGATGGAACAATATTCTTAAGAGCTTAAGACTTTTCATAGTCTTAAAGTGCCCTTCTGTGAGAGATGGAGACTCACACTCCGTATCCCTCTCACCATCCAAATGTTCCATTCGCAAATATGGTCAACTCCATCTGACTGAATGGATGACTGGACCAACGCAGCACCGTTGGACAGCTCACCATCGGAGTCTGTTAAACGGTAGTACTAGTCTCAAGCGACTAGCTATCAACCCGAACTTGCGAAGTCAGATAGCTAGTCTGTGGTCAACGTGCTTCATTAATGAAGCAAGGGAAGATGCCATAGCTGCGACCGAATCTGGCTGCAGTGTGGAAGAAGCGTCCTGAACCACAAGCGTGAACGGGCATCCCAACTCACTCAAGTTTCTCGCACCAAAAACAGTTGACCCTGACTGCTGACGGAAAGGAGAAGGTTCTCCAGCTCGCAGTCTGCTCCAGACCTCGCCGAGCATTCCGTTAGAAACTTGTGGGCATCTATCCCTTATCGTACATATCCATGGAAGAAGAGAAAGCCATAACCACAGCCAACCCCGGCTGAAGTGCGGAAGAAGCATCCTGACTCATCACATAGGACGGACGCTCATTCTCATTGAAGTTTCTTACAACACAAAACAGTTGTTCCCAACTGTTAACGGGACGAAAAAAACGCTCTGCACTCTCGATTTGTCCCCAGATCTCGCAAAGTATCCCGCTTAGAAACTTCTAGACTAATCCTCGTTCGTGCGCTTCCATGTAAGCAGAAGAAGCCATAACTGTCACCGGCCCTGGCTGCAGTGTGGAAGGAATGTTCGACGTGTGTTCTGACTCAATATGGTTTCTCACAACAAACACAGTTGATCACGACTGTTAACGGGATGAAGGGTTCTCCAAATGGAGATCTGACCCCAGATCTAGTCGAGCATCCCATAGAGAAACTTCTGGCTTTTTCTACATGCACAATTGACCGGACCAACCCAGCACTGTCCGACAGCTCAACACTGGAATCTGCTCTTGCATTAGCTGGGATGCTGCTGATAGCAGCACAACTGCGACAGCAAGTCCGTTACCGAGGCTTGAGGAGCAGCAGTCTTCTGTTTTCCCACCGCTTGCTGCTCCTGGGACGAAAATCCGGAGATAGATCTCTTCTCCGAGCATCTCGTTGATCGATGCCTCGGATCGCTAGCTATCGGATGGTCCGACTTCAGGGGCGAAGAATGGCTCTGTCTTCGTGCAGCTGACTGGATATCTGAAGTCGGGTAGCTAGCCTGCAGTCGTGTGCACTTTAATAACGTAGCGGAGGAAGCCGTGACTGAAGCCGACCCCGGCTGCAGACTAGACGGAGCATCCCGAGCGGCGGGCGCATGTATGCTCCGTCTCAAGTTTTTCATAACAACATTTGGCCCCAAATGTTGTTGGGTTAGAGAGGGACCTCTCCCGCTCGCGGTCTCATCGACCTCGCCGAGCCTCCCAACAAGAAAACTTCATTTTGGCTTGTGAAACGTAGTGGAGGAAGCCATGACTGAAGCCGACCCCGGCTGCAGACTAGACAGAGCATCCCGAGTGGTGGGCGGACATATGCTCCGGCTTGTGCATGTTTCTCATAACAACATTTGGCCCCAAATGTTGTCAGGTTAGAGAGGGGCCTCTCCAGCTCGCGGTCTATTAGACCTCGCCGAGCCTCCAACAAGAAACTTGCTGACTTCCTCCCTATTTCCTCCCTATTTCCATTGTTGCTGGGTGAGCTTATTTATATTTAAGTGCTCGCTCTACCCACATCTACACTTCCTTCGACCGCAACAGACTTACCCAGTGTCATGGCTCCAACGGACGGAGTAACCGCTTCACCAGTCGAGCTAGCTGCTTGCAAGAGATTAAGAACACTAACTAAAGGCCTAATCCCTTGCACATCATGAGCACTGCAGCTAGCTCTATTTGCTCAACGGAGCGTGACGACTGTAGCACACTTGGATGGCTGTCACATCATCACCATGTTCATGTTCCTCTGAAATAGAAACTGAAAAAATGAATTATAATGTGGTGAGAGGTATAATGCGGTGAGAGGCCTGGCCTCAGAACCTCACCGCCAACAACGTACCGCGACACCCATCTGCAACATTAGTCATCCCAGTGAACACAAGAATGACAAGAGTCCACAGAAGTGCATCAACTAAAGTCCACAAACTTCACAACAAAATATATAATTAAGATACATGAATAATAGCAATCAAAATTAAATTCAAAATATTTTTTGGAAAAATGTTTTGAAAAAAATGCCTAAGTTCCCAAAGGGAACATAAATAGCCCAATGGTATCCCAATAGAGCCTAAGTGTGGACAAAATCTAAATTTATTGAGTTACACTATTGGAATAATAATCCATGTATCCTACAGTAATTCTACAGTAATAGAATATAAAATACTACCTATATATGAGGACGTTGTCAATGTAAACAATATCAATGAAAAAACCAGAAACAAGATATAAGGATATAAGATCAGGACAGTATTTTTAAACTATAAACCAATGGCCCAGACTAGCTGGTGCAAACTCAAAGTTATCAAGGGCCAAACACAAATTTTGAACCCCCTCAATCCCCAAAATTTGCATGCAAATCCGAAAGTTAAGAAGCCCTATCTGGTCCTCCATACTTTTACTCTCCGCGCATTCACAGCCGTCAGGAAGTGACCGGAATTGGCGCAAACATCATTCTTTGTTTGGCCCTAAAGTCAGCAACAATGAACGTCTAAAACCACAGTTGAACACTTTGTTTGGCCCTAAAGTCAGCAACAATGAACGTCTAAACCCACCGTTGAACACGTCCATCATCCAATGTTATTGGATTATGGAAGTGTTCAACGGTGGTTTTAGACGTTCAGGGCTGTAACTTTATAATAATTATAAAATTATTTTATGTTTCCCAATTTTGGGACATACGCCTGATGTCATCATTTTTGATAATGATTATTCCACGGTTTGTTAAGTATTCCTTCCCTATCCTTCTATTTTTATTGAAATTTTTTATTAAATTTCTTGGGAGTTTAACATGTAAATACACCAAGGGAGGTTAGGTCATTTAGTCTTGCATGTTTTATCCGATGTATCGTTTTTACTTCGTATGAAGATCTAGCTTTGCATCTGGTAGCATTTAAATTGGTTTCTAACTGTGGTCCTTTTTGTGTGCCGGTTGTCTTGTCTGGGCCATTGGTTTATAGTATAAAAATACTGTCCTGATCTTATAACAGTGCATAAACTAGAGGTACTGTGAGCAAGCTCACAAAGTGATACCCCCCCCCCCCCCCTCCCCCCGCGCAGTTGCGCTTACGAGGACACAACCATATGATGTAGCAATTGAAATGTATAAGTTAGATTATCTCCCCTTGGAAATGTCGGAACGGAATTATATTGCTTCTTCATATGGAGTTCTTCCATTGTGTAAAGTTTCATGAAAATTCATTGAACGGTTCAGGAGGAGTTGAGCTTACGAGGACACAACCATATGATATAGCAATTGAAATGTATAAGTTAGATTATCTCCCCTTGAAAATGTCGGAACAGAATTATATTGCTTCATGCGCATCTTCATATGGAGTTCTTCCATTGTGTAAAGTTTCATGAAACGGTTTAGGAGGAGTTGCGCTTATAAGGATGGACAGATGGATGGACAGAAGGACGCTCCAACATTTCGGGTTTATGGGCTACCAAAAAAACATTTTGTAAGTCCCAAACCTTATTTTACCCAGAACCCTACCCCCTCCACCCTAGAACTTATATTTAACCCTAACCCCACCCCTCCACCCCAAAACCACACCCTAACCCTAACCATACCCCACCCTGACCCTAAACCCTAAAAGCCCACCCCTGACCCTAACACCCACCCACCCCCGGGACCTAACCCCCCCAACCTTAAGCCCTACTCTGGGGCTACCCCTAACCCCACCCCTGACCTAACCCTACCCTAGCCAAACCAATAGGATTAGGAGCTATTTTTTGGTTTAGGGGCTACTAAAACTAAAACCCCACCCCCACCCCAACCATAACCCCTCCCGGGACCTAACCCTCCCCCAACCTTAAGCCCTACTCTGGGGCTACCCCTAACCCTAACCCCACCCCACTCCTAACCCTAACACTACCTTAATTTGGAGGTAGCCCCTAATAATAATATTCCTTAAACCCCCAATGTTGGCCCAGACAGACGGACGGACAGACGGACAGGGTGATTCCTGTATACCCCCCAAACTTTGTTTGCGGGGGGTATAAAAATACAAGTTAACTCCTCACAGGTCACTGGTGGATATTTCTGCTCAGGAGAGAACCCGACTTGCCAGTGAAATACGTTTAACCTGGGCACATTTAATCAAATTTTCTCCCAGTAAATTGAATGGATGTTTTCACCAATGATTTCTGGAGTTAAATTTAGATTAAATTTCCATTCCATCTAGGCATGGCTGCTGTACAGCAGCCATGACTAGATCTGATAAAAAATATCCTGAAAATACTCAGCGGATTAAGTTTTAAGCAACAAAAGAATACAACTACCACAGCTTTCTTCAATAATTTTTGACAAAATCGATACAACCATTAATCCCATCATATTTTTCAAGGACATTCCATGACCTTTTCCAAAATGCTCATTGCAAGCACTTTCAAGGGTTTAGGACTTCAGTTTTAAAACAGTTCTACCACCTTGAAGCACTTTCGAGAGCCGGTGAATCCTTTATTTTTTAATGGGGTTTAATGACACCTTTCAACAGCCAGGGCCACCTCATGACGGACAGTTTTACTAGTGGAAGAAGCGGGAGTACCGCAGAGAACCACCAAGCATCAGCGAGCAACTGTCAGACTCCAGAACATACTAACTCCACACAAGCAGGGGAAGAACTGGTTGAAGACAAGTGCACCATCAACGTGCAGTAGGCTTTAGTACCCAGTGGCATCATGCCCCCATGTGGGCAATCAGGATTACATGCCTTGCCCAAGAACACAAAGCAGTTACTCCATAACAAGGATCAAACCATGGACCTTTTGGTTTAAAGTTCAATGCACCCTGCCATTGCACTACCATTAGAACCCTTTGGATCAGTTTATGTTTAAATTTTCAACATTTTGGGAGGTAAAATTATTTTCCTACTTACCATAAAATGAAAAGTATAATAGTTCTTTTTCTAATTTGAGGTGTCTTTACTGTGTCATAAATTGTGTACAGCTTGGCTGGTTTCATGCTTTCCAGCTGCATGACAGATGAAGACTTTTTGAGAAGTGGAGTAGGAGATTTCAGTTTGTTAAATTTGGCTATGCGATCTACCAAACAATAAACATTATCCAGTTTCTGCTTCATAATCATCCACCGAAGTGACTCTGGAATAAACCTGAAAAAAAAACCCTTGAGATGTTGTATACCAAATATGAAAGCATTCTGACTGGTGAATCTGAAGAAGACTTTTAAACATTATCCCCAGGATTGCACTAAGTTAAAATTCGGGCTCCCCATGCTCCCCAAATCTTAACCCATGCAATCAAGTTGAAGAAACTTGAATCTGATCCCTCCTAAAGATGTTGTATACCAAATATGAAAGGATTCTGACTGGTGAATCTGAAGAAGATGATTTTTAAAGAAATTCCCTCATATTGCACCAACTTAAAATTCGGGCCCCCATAGGGAGTTCAAATATTAACCTTGGCTCTCAATTTGAACAAACTTGAATCTGATCCCCCTAGAGATGCTGTATACCAAAAATGAAACCATTCGAGGTGGTGGATCTGAAGAAGATTTTTAAAGAAATTTCCATTTGAATTGGCCCAGTGGCTTTGGAGGAGAAGCCCAAAACATAGTGTTGACGAACGACGAATAGAGAGCAATTAAATAGGCTCAGCTTGACTTTGTCAAGGTGAGCTTAAAAAAAACCCCTAGGAATACAGTTGCCCACAAAAATAAATGAAAATAAGGGGGGGGGGGAGGGTCAAACTCAAATATGTGTGTGGTGTGGAAGTGTGGTAGTTTGGTGGGGAGTGTACACTACATTTATTTGATCTAAGCAGATCTGGGCGTATGTTCTGGATGACTGGTGTTTGTATGCCTATCTGGATTTGAACATAATTTAGTCTTATCTGATATGACTCATTAAACACAGTGGATAAAGCAGATTTTTTTGTGGGGGGGGGGGGGGGGGGGGGGGTCTGAAATGTGAGACAAAATTCTTGGATGTGTTTCATGTGAAATGATTTGCACTATTGTGCCATAAAAGTAGCTCGATTTCGGGATGTTTTTTCCACGAAAACTACACGAGTACCACTACTGCTCAAGAGTAAAGGTCACCATTTGCAGTGAGTTTGCTTCAATTTGTCTTCATAAAAAACTAAGTATGCATAAGACCCAAGTGAAATACAAATGCAGGTGTCATATGAAGGTATATCGATAGCTATTTCACAAGAAAATTAGTCATAAACACATATTTCTCAATGGCACAAATGAAGCCACTGTTAATAGCTTTTGTTAGCAGATATGAAATAAAAATGTACAGCCTTGTTATTATTACTTAACTATGATTGATATTCAACAGTAGCTAATTGTTACAATGCAGTCCATGTAGAAACAAGGAATTTTAATTACACACTGATGCTCCAGAAATACATCAATCGCTGGAGTAATTAAATATAAATAAATGTTTGACTTAAGGCCCCACAAAGCAGATCTTCTGTTTCTCAGGCCATTTTTGTGAAATTGCATGTGGGTCGACGGTTTTTTATTTCATTTTTTATTTTTGTAATTATTTCATTGCCATTAAAAGTTCATGTAATTGGTTTGTTTTATGTTTTAGGCCTCATAATCTACAAAATAGCATGGGTGGTGGTTTATTTCGTTCCTTGAGTGCTAAAGCATTGCAAAACTTTGTTGCACTAAAGGGACAAATTTATCAATTTTATTAACTTGGATAAAATATCAGACATAAACCATTTAATTTTAATTTTTTAAAGTTTGCATTCATTATAAAAAGAGAGCATGCTGCAGCTGAAAGGACCAGTGGGAGGGCCTGAGAAACAGATTTTCAACTTTTTTAAACCTAACCGTTTTTAATGTGGATCTCAGTGTCTGATTACAGCCACTGGGTATCACCGATTCATATTTTTATTTTCCACTCATCCCAAGGATGGATGGCAGAGGAGTAACACACTTGTCAACTGTATATCAGAGAGGATAAATGTAATTAATGTAAATATAATAATGCAGGCCTGGCATTCTTTGGGAGTTCTGGCATGCTGCACGCCTACTGCATGCCAAGAAAAAATTGAGGAGGACAATTTTTTGCACCCCTTGATTTTCTGGAATGCCAGACCTGTTTGCGACTGTATTTAAAATCTATTATCATTTGTCAATCTTGCATTGAATTCGCAATAATTCATGACCCATTCTGTGTCACATTTCGATACATTTTGAGTGTAGAAGACAGTCACATAAGAATTTAATAACATTTTGAATAATGAGAATATGTATGTGCCAATTTTTCCACTAAGTAGTTGAATGTAGTGTAATTTTTCAGTCACAATAGTAACACCTTGAAATGAATATAACCAAAATAGAATGCAAGTTCATAGAGATTATATTGTCAATCATATAAATCACCTGTGGAGTGATGATTTCTCTCAAGCAATAAATGCTAATTTGATGCAAAGCGTAATTAGCATAAGCAAAGTTTCAGCCAATGGACCTCCGGGTTAAACCCGGAGGTCCATTGGTTGAAACTTTACTTGTGCTTCTTGAGTTTCTGTGCGAAATTTGAGAGTAGTACCTTGGGTGATACCTCCACTCCATGAGTGACTGGGTGACAATCCACCCTCCACATACTGTAACCAAAATAGCATACAAGTATATGTACTGAAAATTCCAGGTGCAATTGCACTCCCAAGTAATCTGAAGAGGGCAACTGTTTTGCACTCCTTGATTTTCTAGACTGTCAGGCCTGATAATGTAAAGCACTCACCAAATATATGTAAGAGTTATAAGACTGGGTAAACTTATAGCTAGCTGAATGTATTTCCAAGACCTGATGAAGTATGCAATACCAGCAATAGACATGACTGCAAAACCCCAGAAAACTTCAAATACCACACCAGGTGCAGTCCGATGCTGTGGTTGAAAAAATTCCATGCCTAAAACATAAGTTGAAGTTTGCAAGCCCTGAAAAATTAAATAACACTCATCAGTAACAACTCAAAGTGAACCAAAATTCAGAATGAGCGGTGAATATAAGAACATTCAAAGTCTGGGAAATTAGGAAAATTTGTTATGGCACAAAGTTGCTATTGCTATTTCATTATGTATATGTATCTGTAAATTTTCATCTGTGATGGCACGTTTAACCTGCTTAGTATTTTAAAAAATATTTTTCAACAAATCTAGTCATGGCTGCTTTAAAGCAGCCATGACAAGATTTGATGCAAACTTAATGAAAATTTAACTCAAGAAATCATTGGTTGAAGTTTTGATTCAATTTGCAGTAGGCAATTTGGTTTCAAATGCCCAAATTTTAATTATTTGCGTGGCAAGAGATTTTCTGCTCTGGGTAGGAATATCCACCAGTGGCATGCAAGGTGTTAAATATGATCCTACAAAGCTTTGAAATTCAATTTGATTTGAAACTGTCCCCATGATTTGACTGCATTGATTCGGACATTTTGAAATCTTCTAGAAGTTCTCAAAATCCTACCTAATGTCTCCAATTACACCCTCTATCATTAGGTCTCCTGTACAGGAGGGGAGAAGGTTGTTGTCTAGTACAGGAGACCTGATGATAGAAGTGTTCAAGGAGGTTTCGCTTCCAAAACTACTCAGATTCCAAACTGGAATATTCCATTTTTTTGATTGATTTGCCCAAACTGATGAGTTGTTGCATATAATATTTGATTAGTGACTGACAATATTTGCAATTACAAGACGGTACAATATCTACAAATTGAAAAGTTGTGAGATTTTATTCAAAATTGTCTGCTTGATTCAATTCAACCCCAAATTTGAGATTCTCAGAGCCATCTATTTAAAAAAAATTAACATGTCAAAATGTTATATGATACAGAATTACATGTAGTAATAAACAGTAATAAGAACTGTCATACAAGGTGTCTCTAACCCTTTACCTAACGTAACGGGCAAAACCGGCCAGCACGATTCTCAAAAATCGCCAATTAATTTTCATTATTTTTTTCATTTTTTGCCTCAAAAACATAGGTTATGACCCCTCGTTGGAACGAGCTCGTTCCAACAAGGGGTCATAACCTAAGTTTTTGAGACAAAAAATGAAAAAAATTAGTTATTCAAGAATTATTTTTGCAAGTGTTGTCTGCTTTTCAGGTTAGGTAAAGGGTTAAAAGAATACAATTGTGACAGATGGTCAACAAGAGCAATGCGAAGCATGGCATATGCCCCCAATGTTGTCATAACACCATGGTGGCCTTATTGAATTGGCTAGCTGGACCAAAATCGAAAGGAAACACACAAGTTACCCCTAAAATTATGATTTCATCAAATAAGCAATTTTAAAATCCACCATGCATTGAATGCAATACAAAGGTAAAGAAAAATTTTATAAGTTGAAAGAATGAAAAAGGGCCGTAACTCTGCAAACAATTACTGGACAGAACCTGTTCCTTGTGCATATCCATTCCCCCATGTAGGTCTATCAGCATACCAAAGGAGATCCAAATCCGATCAAGGGCTTTGAAATTACAATCCAAAATGTTTGTACGGACAGACAGATGGACAGATGAATGGACCGACAGACAGAGGTCCCACTAGATACACCCAAATCCTCATTCGGAGGTTGAGGCATAACAAGACAAGCAAGAGATGGATTGAGTATTGGCTCGATAGATAAGTTGTTAAAATGGGGTAATTTGTATCCATGGTAAACAGTACGGTCGCCGTGGTCTAGTCATATATTTATACGACAACCAATGGCCCCGACTAGATAAATTTTAAGTAATTTGTATATTTTTTATACTTACCAATGGCCCAGACTAGCTGGTGCAAACTCGATATTATCAAGGGCCAAACACAAATTTTGAACCCCCCAATCCCCAAAATTTGCAAACAAAACTGAAAATTAAAAATCCTATCTGGCCCTCCATATTTTTACTCTTTGCACATGCACAGTGGTCAGCAAGAGACCAGAATTGGCAACAACATCATTTTTTGTTTGGCCCTAAAGTCAGTAACAATGAACTGACATCTGTGCTTTAAAATCTCCTTTTTTGAGGATGCCAGACACAAATCAATGCAAGAATTGGTGGCTCCAAGGCTGTTAATGGATGATGGAAGTGAACTACGGTGGTTTCAGACGTTCAGGTCTGTAACTTTATAATAATTATAAAAATAATTTCATGTCTCCCATTTTCGGGACATACACCTGCCATCATCATTCTTGCTAATGATTAATCCACTGTTTGTTAAGTATTCCTTCCCTATCCTTCCATGAACCCTTCCTGTTAAACTCCTAAGCTTTTGGGCTATTTTTTATTGAAATTTCTTATTAAATTTCTTGAGAGTTTAACGTGTATTACAGAATATTTATTCTGTTTATCCCCATGGTTACGTCCTCACCCTAGGGGTTTTAGGTCATTTTAGTCTTGCATCTTCTATCTGATGTATCGTTTTTTCTTCATATGAAGATCTAGCTTTGCATCTGGTAGCATTTAAATTGGTTTCTGACTTTGGGCCTTTTTGTGCCTGATGTCTTGTTTGCGTTTTTTTCCTTGACGTTGTTTACACTGGCAATGTCTTCAAATATATGTATTATTTCATATTATGGTACTGCAGAATTACTTTAGGATACATTGATTATTATTCCAGTAGTGTAGCTCATAATATCTGGATTTTGTCCACACTTAGGCTCTATCAGGATGCCATTAGTATCATTTATGTTATGAATTTTTGAAAAAAAATTTTATAAATTTTTTAATTTAATTTTGATTGTGATTATTCATGTATCTTTATGATATATTTTGTTGTAGCATTTGTAGGAGTGCTATTGACTTTGTCTTTTGATTGTAATTATGAAAGCTTACTTTTCTAAATGTAAGGCGAGGAAGTCTTCCTCAGATTTACATGCTTGTTGCCTTGCCTGCAGTCGATGCACACCTGCAGATTCTTGTCCTACTGTGTACACTGGCATGACAGATGTTGGAGACAGGTGTTGCGATGCATTGTTGGCGGTGAGGCTCCTATGCCGGAACTCTCACCGTAATATAATTCAAGTTTTTCAGTTTCTATTTCAGAGGAAAATGAACATGGTGATGGTTTTGTGACACCCATCCAAAGTGTGCTACCGTCGTTGCGCCCTGTTGAGCAAATATCGCTAGCTGCAAGGTGCTCATGAATATAAGCAAGGGTTAAGGCCTCTAGTTAGAGTTCTAAATCCCTTGCAAACAGCTAGCTCGACTGGTGGAGCGGTTACTCTGTCCGTGGGAGCCATGACACCGGGTAAGTCTGTTGCAGTCGAAGGAAGTGTAGATTTGGGTAGAACGAGCGCCTCAAAATCAAAGGCTCACCCAATGATGATGGAAATAGGGAGGAAGTCAGCAAGTTTCTTTTAGGGAGGCTCGCCGAGGTCTAATAAGACTACGAGCGGGATAGGCCCCTCTCTAACCCAACAACATTGGGGGCCAAATGTTGTTTTGAGAAACTTGCACAAGTCGGTGCATATGTCTGTCTGCGGCTCAGGATGCTCCGTCTAGACTGTAGCCAGGGTCGGCTTCAGTCACGACTTCCTCCGATACATTATAAAAGCACACACGACTGCATGCTAGCTACCCGACTTTGGATATCCAGCCAGTTGCGCGAAGATGGAGCCAGTCTTCGCCCGTGAGGTCAGACCATCTGGTAGCTAGCGATCTGAGGTTTTGTTCATCGGGACGTTCGGAGAAGAGATCTATCTCCGGATCTTAGGCCCAGGAGTAGCAAACGGCGAAAAAACAGAAGACCACTATTCCTCAAGCCTTGGTAACGGACTTGTTCTCGCAGATTGCGCAGCTGATCGTAGCATCCCAGCAAGTGCAAGAGCCGCTTCCCACAGACTCCGGTGGTGAGCTATCGGGCGGTGCTGGGTCGGTCCAGTCATCTGTACACGCAGATGCAAATGACCGACTGTCACAGCTGAATCAGTCGGATGGTGAAAAGGACAAGGAAAAGGATTATCCTTCCCTTTCGGAACACCATATGGTAGTGATGAATTTTATTTATCAATACTATACTTACTTTGTTCCACCTGATCAGCAAGCTGTGACTACTAGAGAGAAAGCATTGTCGTCTCTGAAGCAGATTTCGTGTGGAGGAAAAAGGATGTTCTTTCTTTCCCGAAAAAGTCTCGACAGGTGTCGGAGGCCTTCGGCCATGTTATTGACGCCATATTCACCTCTCTAGTGCTAAGAGGAAGGCAGTTTCTTATCGACATCTTCAATAAATATACCGTTCCTTGGACTACGTTCATTTAAAACGGTTGGAGAAGATGTCCAGAGAGCGCCTCTGCATTTAGATGAGCAGGCCGGGGATGAAAATATGTCCCTACCTGCATCATTCAATATACGCTCGAAGTGATGGAATGTGCTACTTCATCCAATAGAGCGAATCTGGACATGATGTCCTACACAGATCACCTCATCCGAGTTATGGCACAACATCTTAATAGGAAGGAATTTGAGGACGTTTGTTCCTTGCTTAGAGTTCTTTCCAGGACAGTCATGTATGCAACATACAACTCCGCCCTGACAGTGGAAAGTTAAAAAATTTATAGTAATTTCTATATTTTTTATACTTACCAATGACCCAGACATAGCTGGTGCTAACTCTTAAAATATAGGGCCAAACACAAATTTTGCCCCCCAATCCCCAAAATTTGCATCTAAAACCAAAGAAAACATGTCCTGAATAGCCCTCCACACTTCACCTCTACTGCGCATGCGCAGTGTCAAGGACGTTCCGAAATTGGCGCCATTAATCATTCTAATAAACAGTGCCTGGTAAGCGCTATGTACTCAGCGGGGAGGCAAGAGTTCCCAACTCCTGGGAGGGCCATCCCCGTCTGGGTCATTGGTAAGTATAAAAAATATAGAAATTACTATAAATTTTTTAACATTTTTATACTGTACCAATGACCCAGACATAGCTGAATAGTAAAAAGGCTGGAGGGCCAAGGACATAGAGCAAGATGGAATACGCTCAATAATATAAAATAGAGTCATCCCCTCTAGGGAAAAAGAAGTAATAGGCCTTACATGTATCTTTCTTATTTATGACAAATTAGAAAGATACAACACCTTCCAAAATTGAGCATCATACATCCATGTACTCTATTAATATCCAATATAATCCTTATACTAATAATTTTTAAAGTAAGCCAATAAATAAAGTAAGTCTAGAGAATAGAGACTCTTATACTCCTTAAAAGTGTCTGAGGATTGCATAATCATGTCCGTTGACACATGCTATATTCAAAAGCTATACTTTAAGAACTAAGACTTGAATGAATTTTTAAAACATAAACTTCTCACTAAACAACCATCCCAATAACAGCTCAGAATTACTAACTCCGGAGGAGGTATCCCCTTGTTTTCATAGTAAAACAGGTGACCCAAGGGAACACCCTCCCCCCCCCCCCTTTTTCTTGCCCTGGGTCAAATAGCCCAGAGCGAAGAGGGCAGCAGAACGGAGTCACTGCCGAAACAGACAGCCTACCTAGCTATAGTAGCAACTGTTAAGTGAATGACATTCTGAGCAGTAGATAATAGACCTAACAATAGAGGCCTCCAGAAATGGACTCGATATTTCTGAGATAAAAATTCATGAATGTGGATGGCTGAGCGCAATGAGCAGCCTTCAAAAATCTATAATAGCGACACTATTAATGTAAGCCCAAGATGTAGAAGAACTCTTACTTCATGAGCCGAAATCTTAAGCACAACTGCTGAGTCAATGATATACCATAAGCAGTACCTATAGTTAATTGAATCCATTAGCAATAGAATGGAGCGTAACGTCCTTCTATTAGGCATCAAAGACAGAAGAAGCTTACGCCCGTAGTAATAAACAGATATCTGTTTATAAATACATAAACTCTAACCGGACAGAGTAAAGGCCTATGCCCGTACGAAGACGGAAGGACCTTAATAACAATAGGTTCCGGATATTAGAAGCCTAACTCTTATGCAAAAATCCAACCTAAATAGTAAAGGAAGTAGTGATTCCGAAACTACGAAAGTGAAAATCATCCATCGATAGTGCATGAAACTCACTGACTCTTCAGTAAAAGAGAAGCCAACAGAATTACTGTCTAAAAGGTCAGAATTTGAAAACTACTGTTTCCAGAGGCTCAAATGATTACTTAGCTAAATAAGAACCGAAGTTAAATTCCATATAGGAATTTAATCTAAAGATTCTAAGTCTATTTATCAAAAAGTTACTAACTGACTTAGATAAAGAGACATAAGACTCAATTGTAAACTATCATAGAGTGCATAGGTATGAGGTAACATAAACCTATAGCCTTAATAATAACAGGCTGCAGTAGATCTTGTCAAACAAGTCTACTAAAAAGTTGCAATGAGTAGTATGGAGGGATCAACAATATGAACATAGTGATCCCTACACCAACGACGGAAGAGCCTCCACTTTTGCCGCATAGAATAGCGAAGAAGAGGATCTCCTATAGTAAGAAATCGCGTCCAAAGCTCGTCCAGTACAATGCTTACAATGCAATACAATACGGACCACACAACGGAATACGTGAAGGTTGCGACCTTGCGGGTTGTGATAAAGATGACACGATTTACCCAGCGAAAAAAGATCCTCTCATTGAGGAAGATTTCGCGTTAAGTCCCACAGTAGACATCAGAGTAAATTACCCACGGTCTCTGTGAAGACAGAGATGCTATCAACAGAAACGTTTATCTTAGCAATACCTGCTGAAACAACAGCGCCGGAGGATACGCGTATCCTATCATTCCATCCTATTAGATCAATAGAGCGTAAACAACATTAGCTCAGAGATCCGGACAAGCCAACACATACGTCTGCAATTGATTAGCAAGCTGTGTCGTAAATAAATTATCATTGGGTGCTCCCATATATAGCAAATCTGATTGAATACTTGTTTGTTGAGAGTCCATTCTGACTGCAACAAGCGACCCCTAAGAGAACGGGAGTCCGGTAAAACAATCAGACGACCCGGAATATGACGGACCGAAACAGAACTTGGTGTACTATAACCAACAGATGGATTCTTTCCATTAAATTGAATAACGGAAACGAATGAGTGCCTCCCTGGTTCCGGAGATACGCCACTACTGTCGAATTAACGGACAGGATTTGGACATGCGTTTCTGAATAATGTTCATGCAATGACATAAAGCAAGCCTAAAAAACATTATTCCGCGGAAGATAATTGCTTGCTTAGAGACTGCGGAACCCAAAGACACTGGCACTTCGAATCCGTTGGGATCAATATTATATCCCAAACTGTTTGACTGGCAACCATCATGACTATAACACTCGGATCCGGCAACTGCAGTGGCACTCTCTGAGTCAACCACCCAATGTTTGCCCCAGTCTGAATCTCTTGTAACACTAGATAGACAAGAGAACGTGTAAATCGAGCAATTCATGGATTGCTGAAAAGTTGCCGTCGAAGAGAGGCTTCTCCGAGAACGAAGCGACTCTGAGAGAGTTCATCACCTTACTATCCACGCGCGTGGATGTAGCTAGGGCTGCGTCACGTCTAACCAACTCCAATCAGCCACTGAAGGGCGGAGTTATACGTGAACAAACTACTTCCCTCAAAAGAAATCACATTGAGAATAATATCCCGTAAATCTTTTCTTGAAGACGTAATGATAACACCTCAGTAAGGTGGATTATGTATGATAAAGCATCTAAGTTAAGTCTACTAGACATCATTGTCGTTTCCAACATTGTGGTTGGAAAAGACATAGACGGCGAAAAAGAATATTTCCAGTCTTTAACCACGCCATCTAGACGCATATGAACTCTCGGTATGCCCTGCTCTGCCAAAATAAATTATTCGTATAAATGATAAAACGGCAGAAATGAGCATTGCGGACAAGAAACTAAACTATCATGCTTGGTAGCAGGCTTATATGCATATATAGCGTCGAAAAATAAAACCCATGTTGTAATGACATTATTGGACTGTGTCGGTAAGTCAGGGACAATGTCCCTGAACCGATCCAAAATTCCGTGTCCAATGATGCTATAAGTCTCTTATCCAACATCGCAGCAATGTAGTCCGAAAAAACAATCACTGGAAGATAATGCCAGAAGATATGAAAGGCATCTTCCGATACTACTAAAGGGAAGACTCGAAATCTTTCGAATCCCTTTCGCCATCCTGTCGGACCCTATAAAGCGTTCGGTCGTCCGTACCTGATGCAACCGCGGACCGCACCGACCCAGCGCCGTCGGATAATTCCTGATTCGACCGAGAAACTGTCAATTGCTGGGATGCTGCGAAACAACTGTGCTAACTCGGATAGCACGTCCGTCAGTGAGGCCTGAGGAGAAGCGGTCCTACAATGCATTGCCGCTGGAAGTTCCGTGATCGTTACCCCGTGCATACTACCAATATGCGAGCGAACGGAGTGTATAGGCCTCGTGTCCCTTGGCTACCGGATGGCGTGACCTATTCGCCGTGGAATCACTGAATGACGAAACTGATCGGATACTCGAGGTCACGTAGCCAATGTGCGGTCGTGTGCCCTGCTGTGAGGATGAGGAAGCATTATCGACAGTCTCTCGGACTGTCAATATAACGGAGCGTCCCGACCGACAGACATATGCTCCGAATGTAAAATATCTGAACCACAACATGCGGTCCCCTATGTTGTTGGACGAGAGAGGGACCTCTCTCGCTCACAGCCCGGACGGACCTGGACAAGCCAGGAACTGGACTAACAGGCTTCCTCCGATCTGTCCTCAATCCGCCGTCACTGGGTGAGTACTAAAGTAATTAAAGTGCTCGCATCACCCAAATCTCCTTCCTAGACCGCAACGGACGAACCCGGCAGCCGAACCATTCGATGAATGTACGCTACACCGGGTGAGCTAGCGAATGTCACTCCGTAGGCGATAGACATATTCCATGAGCACTTAATGCCGCTAACTCTTCATTAACTATGACGACAGAGGCACACTTTGAAAGACATCTCCATAACTCTTCGAACAAGAAACCAGAAATGCTTGGTTAGCAAGCATAAAATAATAATATATATAGCGTCGTTCAATAATTCGAAAGTTTGTGTGACATTATTGGACTATGTCGGAACTGAGGGACGATGTCCCTGAACCGAACCAAAAATTTCTAAGTCCACCGACGCTATCAGTTTCTTATCCGGCATCGCAGCATTCTGGTCCGACGAAAGAAGCTGTAGAAGACCAAGTCAGATGACATACACAACAGCATATGTTGTTCCGAAAGGGAAAGCTCGAAATCCTCCGAATCCCTTTCGGTATCCCGTCGGACCGGATGAAATTTTCGGACGTCCGTACCCGCTTCCGCGGAGCGTCCCGACCCAGCATCGTCGGATAAAATATATGCGACAGATTCAGTTGCTGCTGGGATGCTGCGATAAACTGTGCTATTAAGGAAAGCACGTCCGTTCCCGAGGCCTGTGCAGTAGCGGTCTTACGATGCATTGCCGCCGGAAGCTCCGTGTACGTTGACTCCCGCACACTTCCTATGCGAACGTCCGGAGTCTGCAGGCCTCGTGTCCCTGGCTACCGGATGGTGTGACCTGGTCGCCGAAGAATCCTTGATCGGCGAAGCTGGTAATATATCGGCGGTCACGCAGCCAAGGTGCGGTCGTATGCGCTGACGAGAAGAGGAAGCCTTAGCAGTCTCAGCGGACTGCCTATACAACGGAGCGTCCCGAGCGACGGACGTATGCTCCGCTTGCGACACATTTTGTACCACAACATCTGGGGCCAGATGTTGTTGAACGAGAGAGGGGCCTCTCTCGCTTGCCGTCCGGATGGACCGGAACGAGCTATGAACCGGACTAAAAGGCTTCCTGCGTTCTCCCTCCGATCCGCCGTCACTGGGTGTGCATTAGGTTAATTTATAGTGCTCGCATCACCCCAAAATTCCTTCTAGACCGCAACGGACGAACCCGGCTGCCGAACCATTCGGTGAATGGACGCTACACCGGGCGAGCTAGCGGACGTCAAAGGCCGTCGAACCTACTAGGGTCCTCTTAGGCAATTGGCGTATTTACATGAGCACTTTTCCGCTAGCCCTTCATTAATTGTGACGACGGAGGCACACTGTTGGAAGACATCACAGATACATCACCCTAATCTTGATCGTCTGAAATAGAAATTGATAAAGTAGAGTGACCCTGCGGGGAAAGGACCGGAGTGTCCAAATCCCCAATAACATACCATGACATACGCTTCCCATATTGTCATCGAAATCATATGATACAGAACAGGAGTTAATGCGAGTACACTGACCACATATAGAATGATAATAAAGTCAGAGGAAGACTTCCTCTTAAAACAATTGATCAATATCCTTTCAATGTGAAAAGAAAACAAGTCCTGGTACTCGCACTAACCCCTGGCAATCAAAATACATAATAATAATATGATCCATTAATATAGAAAAAATAATTGAAATCAAAATATTTTGAAAAAATATTTTTTCAGAACAGCCCAAGTTTCTGAAAAGTAACGTTGAGCCCCAATGGATCCCAAGCCTAAGTGTGGACAAAAATTTTAAAAATATTTTAAACAATTTATTCAACACTTACGAACAATAATAATGTATCTAGTTATGATTAAAATAACATCAAGATATTATTTTTTAGAAATCCCCCCCTCACACAGAGGGCTGTTGTAAATGTAAACAATGAGTGTAAAAACACTAAAATAAGACTCCAGGCACCCAGGCCCGAAATCAGTTACCAAAAATACACTATCTGATGCAAAACAGAGACTTCCAGGGAAGAAACTGCAGAACATCAGATGGTAGATGCAGAACACAACGCCTAACCACCCGTAGGTGAAGACGTAAACATGGGGAAAGAACAGAATTCATTCTGTTATTCAGCTAAAACTCCCAAGAAAATTTAGTAATAATAATTACAAAAACTATGCCAAAAGCATGGGAGAATAGCAAGGGGGAACTTAAAGGACAGGGAGAGAGGAAAACACTTAAAAAACAGTGTAACTAAATAATCAGATTGACAACAAAATGGCTGCTGCCTTGAAAATAGGTAACTTAACATAATTTCATTAAAAAATTTTAAGTTACAGCCCTGATAATATTCTGTCACACATTCTTTTCCTCTCCTCCTTCTCTATCCTCCTTAGAATCACCATTTCACTAATATTTATGTGTCTGGCATCATTTAAACTGAGATTTATAAGCACAAAGATCAGTCAGATGTTAACTGATGAAGGGCCAAACTTAGAATGATTAATGGCGCCAATTTCGGAACGTCCTTGACACTGCGCATGCGCAGTAGGGGCGAAGTGTGGAGGGCCTTTCAGGACATGTTTTCTTTAGTTTTAGATGCAAATTTTGGGGATTGGGGGCAAAATTTGTGTTTGGCCCTATATTTTAAGAGTTAGCACCAGCTATGTCTGGGTCATTGGTACAGTATAAAAATATCAGTGTAACTAAATAATCAGAATGACAACAAAATGGCTGCTGCCTCGAAAATAGGTAACTTAACATAATTTCATTAAAAAATTTTAAGTTACAGCCCTGATAATATTCTGTCACACATTTTTCCTCTCCTCCTTCTCTATCCTCCTTAGAATCACCATTTCACTAATATTTATGTGTCTGGCATCATTTAAACTGAGATTTACAAGCACAAAGATCAGTCAGATGTTAACTGATGAAGGGCCAAACTTAGAATGATTAATGGCGCCAATTTCGGAACGTCCTTGACACTGCGCATGCGCAGTAGAGGTGAAGTGTGGAGGGCAATTCAGGACATGTTTTCTTTGGTTTTAGATGCAAATTTTGGGGACTGGGGGGCAAAATTTGTGTTTGGCCCTATATTTTAAGAGTTAGCACCAGCTATGTCTGGGTCATTGGTACAGTATAAAAATATTGGGAGTTGATCAGACGTGATGCTGCCCTTGCGTCGTCATCACTTATAGATGACAGGGTGAAAAGCTCTCTCTGAGTCGCTCCAGTCTCCAGATATACACTATTTGACGACAAGTTTTCGTTAGTCTATGAACAGGCTACAAAAACGCTTCCAGTACACTGCCACTGAAGTGTGAACCTCAACACGCTTCAGCAGACCAGGGTAAGCAAGGCTGTTCCACTTAATCAGCCAAGGGAACTCCTCGCAAGGGTACAATAAACCCTCTTATACTTACTCCGGAGGTCGTCAGTACAGCGACTCGGGAAAGGGGTGCAGGTCTGATCCAGACTATAGGTCAGATGCCCCTAAGCTGACGGGACGAGGTTCTTTACGGGGAGGATGTAGTTTCTCCTTCCGTAAGCCTCGTTAGTCATACAGGTGATGAATAAGACCTTTATTGCTTACCAGTTGATGGAAGGTTATCATCTTCGCGAGAAACTGGATTTATGTCACAGAAGATCAGTGGGTAAAAGTGTAGTCTTGGAAGGTCTACGGCTATGATTCCGTACATAAGCCCCACTTACAAGATGTCCGCATTGGACAAATCTTCCGGAGGATCCTTTCAAAAGGGAGTCGCTCCTAGTGAAGGTACAGGCTCTCTTATTGAAGGAAGCAATAGAGGTTGTCGAGAATAGATTTCTGTTGCTTTCCACTTAGCGGAAGGTTATCAACCTCGCAAAAAAGTGGATGAAATTGTGGAAGATCAGTGGATGAGAATGTAGTCTTGGCAGGCCTGCAGCTATCAGTCCGAGCAGAGCTCCACTTACTACAAGTACGTGATGGTCAAATCTTCTCTGCGTATAGAGCTCATGAGAATTTTGGGGCTATTTGGATCAGTTATAGGACTGCCAATAGGCTGTCTATACATATGTTCTCATTTTTTGGCATCATTATTCAGAGTAATAAATTCTTCTCCGAACACCCATTAGTTGTTACAGACCTAGGAAACAATGACGGTCCATGATGGGTCTGTTAATCATAGCTCATTCCATGATCAAATCCAGGTTTCTATGAAGATACAGTACACATTCTCGTATATTCGAACGGTTCATTGGAGTGTTATTACTGGAATCAATTGTACACATGAACGGGGTCGCCTGTAGGTTGCCTTAGAATCGTGTTTGCTCTTCAGATACTTTTTAATTGGTATTAAATTGGACATGTGTTTGGTCGTACACTTTATATCACCGGCTTTCATCCTATCTACATATTCCGACTCTGATATATGTTAGAAGCGTGCTCTGTTAATTACCGGGATCGCCACAACAGCCTTAGCTTCTGAAGTAGCTTTAAGCATCAATAATTAATAACAGGGTGCTTATTGGAGGAATATATTTGGATTATTTAGTATCGCTTTGCATTGATTCCAGAGAGCTCCCCTCTTTGTTTTGAAGAATATTCCTTCAAAAAATGGGGCGTGGGGTGAATTTTCTTGTAAAATCTCCTCCAGCTTGATAAGTGTGTAACTATGAGTGAAGCTTTTTTTGTCTGTAGATTATATCTGATCCTAGATACAGTTTGTTTATTATTTATATATGGCGTATGTTTGTGGGGGTTAGTATCTCACTCTCAAATACGTCATCCTAATTTATGGGGCTTAGTCCGGACTAGCCTTAAAAATTGGGGGCTCATTACACCCAATTAGAATAATCATTCATGCTAAGAATATGGAATTACTTGGATATGGCTCCTTATTTATATGTCTTCTCTATTATTGTATAGAGAGACATACATGCAATTCCTTTTAAATTTATTTTCCTTTCACCTTGGAATGCAGGCTTAGGAGCTATATTTGGTCTGCTAATTCTGAAGTCCTAGGCCCTCTGCCTTTTTACGATTCAGCTGGTCTGGGCCATTGGTTGTCATATAAAAATATGATAAATTTTAAGTAATTTGTATATTTTTTATACTTACCAATGGCCCAGATGGGGATGGCCATCCCATGAGTGGGCACTCATACCTCCCCGCTGAGTTATTATTAGTATGCTCATCTACAAAGAATGATGTTGGCACCAATTCCGGTCTCTTCCTGACCACTGCACATGTGCAGAGAGTAAAAGTATGGAGGGCCAGGTAGGACTTTTAATTTTCGGTTTTGTATGCAAATTTTGGGGATTCGGGGGTTCAAAATTAGCGTTTTGCCCTTGATAATATCAAGTTTGCACCAGCTAGTCTGGGCCATTGGTAAGTATAAAAAATATACAAATTACTTAAAATTTATCATTTTCTACAGTTGGGAAATATTACCATGGATGCAACATGATATTAGATTCCAAACACTAATTATAGGAATAATTATCAAAAATTTAATTAATAAAGCACCAGGTATAACCCAGTGCTTCACTGATGAAACTTTTGCTGATGATGATTTTTATAACCTGGTAAACGCATGCGTGGTCATCACTGCTATGCGTTGATTGCAACCAGATAACTGGGACTGTACTGTAATAATAAAAAGTAATTCGAACTGTCATTTGAGGTGTCATTAAACTAACAAGAAGGACGCCAACGCCCTATAGCTCACCAACATTCCCCTTTGATAGAAACTTTGGCAAACACAAGAACTGTATCAAACAGGCTCATAACATGCGACAAAGCTTACATAAACACAACCTCTTAAAAGTAAAACACAGAAACTGACATGAACACTAAGTTAAACATGAAATTCTGAGCTAAACAGAAAACTAAACGCAAATAAAAATGTCAAGAAAAATCTTTAAAATGCAGGGTATGAGGGGTTAATCATGGAACAATGATACTGAGGAAACATGTAAGATGAATATAAGTGCCATGGGAAGAGAAGGAGCACAGCAGCTGACCTAAACACTAAGTTAAACATGTAATTCTGAGCTAAACAGAAAACTAAATGCAACTAAAAATGTCAAGAAAAATGTTTAAAATGCAGGGTATGAGGGGTTAATCATGGAACAATTATACTGAGGAATATGTATGATGAATATAAGTGCCATGGGAAGAGAAGGAGCACAGCAGCTGACCTAAACACTTAGTTAAACATGAAATTCTGAGCTAAACAGAAAACTAAACGCAACTAAAAATGTCAAGAAAAATCTTTAAAATGCAGGGTATGAGGGGTTAATCATGGAACAATGATACTGAGGAACATGTATGATGAATATAAGTGCCATGGGAAGAGAAGGAGCACAGCAGCTGACCTAAACACTTAGTTAAACATGAAATTCTGAGCTAAACAGAAAACTAAACGCAACTAAAAATGTCAAGAAAAATGTCTAAAATGTAGGGTATGAGGGGTTAATCATGGAACAATGATACTGAGGAACATGTATGATGAATATACGTGCCATTGGAAGAGAAGGAGCACAGCAGCTGACCTAAACACTTAGTTAAACATGAAATTTTGAGCTAAACAGAAAACTAAACGCAAATAAAAATGTCAAGAAAAATGTTTAAAATGCAGGGTATGAGAGGTTAATCATGGAACAATGATACTGAGGAACATGTATGATGAATATAAGTGCCATGGAAAGAGAAGGAGCACAGCAACTGACCTAATCACTTAGTTAAACATGAAATTCCGAGTTAAATAGAAAACTAAACGCAACTAAAAATGTAAAGTAAAATGTTTAAAATGCAGGGTATGAGGGGTTCATCATGGAACAATGATACTGAGGAACATGTATGATGAATATAAGTGCCATTGGAAGAGAAGGAGCACAGCAGCTGACCTAAACACTTAGTTAAACATGAAATTCTGAGATAAACAGAAAACTAAACGCAATTAAAAATGTCAATAAAAATGTTTAAAATGTAGGGTATGAGGGGTTAAATCATGGTAAAATTATAATAATCATCATATAGAAGCATTATAAAAGCCATGATATGGAAATAGGGTGAATAAGTGACCTAAACAGAAACTTTAACATTATTGGACACGTACGCTGACGCCAATGCTAATGTCGACACAGACGCCGACCGATCGAGCCATGCCATAAGCTCACACAACTAAAGTTGGTGAGCTAAAAATGGACCAAGAATATCAATCAGATCCCTACTGTGTTGCGAACTCATTGAAATGATCTTTCTGCTTTCTTTCCCACAACACACTAGAATCACGCCAAGAAAGACAAAAATGCGAGAACACTAAATCTCAGATGCTATTTTCATTTGCTTTCCTTGATTTTGCAAGATTTTATCTCCAATATCTTGACCCACTGGTGTGTGTCACAACCAGTTCACGATCTGATCGAGAAAGTGACAGCTTTTGTAATCACTATACAGCTAGAGATGAGGAATATACCGAAAAACAGAACCAATATCATGGGGATACCAAAAATCTGAACCGAACCAATCGTTGAATACCAATACCATCTTAATTTTCTAATTTTCATACATTTGCTATTTATAAGTCTCTGCTGAAGATTGGTAACAGCTGAAAGGTTCATTTTCATGAAAAAAGTGACTGATTTTCTTTTTGAGTTTTGTTAACCCTCAATGGACTGGGCAACTGTCCTGAATTCCCACTAGACTACAACCTGTACATGTCCAATTGCTTAGCAATGATTTCTAGTCAAGTCTTTGCTGCCTGTTAAGAATTCTAAATACACAAAGGGCAAAAATTCTGGTAAAAAAATGCTGACTAATCTCTTTACAGTGGAACCCTGTTAATTGAATAGGCACTTTGCTGATGAAAATTATTCAATTAATAGGAGTATTCAATTAACAGGGATTGTGTGGCTTTCCCATATTCTAGAGATAAACTTAGCCTTTATTCTATTATATCTTGTTTGACAGAGCTCCAGGAGCTCTGTCAAACAAGATATAATAGATTAAATGCCTTTATTGGATGTACTGAAGCCAAATGGGTCTATAAACAAAGAAAAACTGGGGAGAGTTCGGGTAATTTCTCGAGAGGTTACAAGATTTGTTATTCAATTAACAGGAGTTTACTCTATAACCTACATTCAATTAACAGGTCAAATTTGTACTGGAGGTATGGTAAATGGTTTTGTGTTGGGAAATTATATTCAATTAACAGGGATATACAATTAAGAGATATCCAATTAAGTGGGCTCCACTGTATCAACCTGGACATGTCTTCATACTCAATAATGTCACTCAATAAATATCATTTATTTCTTTTATCACAACTGAAGATATCCTTCAAAAACCTGAAATTGTACAAAAATTCAGTAGACTTCTAAGTACAGAAAGGACCATAAATCTGGTAAGAAAAATGTCATTATCGACCTGGACATGTATTCATACTCGATAATGTCACTCACCAAATATTTAATTTCTTTAATCAGAACTGAAAATATCTTCCAAAAACAAGCAATTTTGGTAAATTCAAAGTCGACAAGCTTAACCCTTTAC
The DNA here is from genome assembly GCA_031216915.1 of Pictodentalium vernedei. Classification (NCBI taxonomy): domain Eukaryota; kingdom Metazoa; phylum Mollusca; class Scaphopoda; order Dentaliida; family Dentaliidae; genus Pictodentalium; species Pictodentalium vernedei. Next base: position 381,589,326 of record CM062289.1, on the reverse strand, counting down.
CCAATGCAGACGATATCAAAATTTATTATTTTAAATACCATTTTTTAAAATGTTTCAAAAAGTTTCAACAAAACCATATCATGTGACCCCTCATTGGAACGAGCTCAATGAGCTCGTTCCAATGAAGGGTCGCATGATATAGTTTTGTTGAAATATTCTGAAAAATTTAATTTTCTCAATTGCTCAATTTGCATATTACGCAGACGGATGCGGGCGATTCGTTAGGTAAAGAGTTAAGGGCTATAACTCTGGAAAAATTATTCAAATTGAAACGGAACACATCATACTCAATGACAAATTGTGAAATTTGTTTTCGAATAATATGAAATTTAATTTATTTTTTTAAAAATACTGTTAGGTAAAGGGTTAAAACTTAAAGAGCCGTGAGATTCGATTTGATCTGAAATCCTCAGGCAGATTTGAAGCAATATTCGATTTGACCCAACTTTGGGATTCGCTGGGCCCTTTTCAACATGCAACCTGAACTAGAGCTGTAGGTTAATCGAAACCGAACCGAGGTTTTTAGTTTTTTTAAAAAACCGAAACCGAAACCGTCGACATCCCGTAATCTAAGGTTTTTCGTTTTTTATTAAATACTCTCTTGCTGCAGAAATTTACAGAATGTAGTCATCCCAGAGTAGTGATAGTACCCAGACACTGCCAATGGCAGTGTCTGGGTACTCTCACTACTCTGGGAAGGCTACATTCTGTGAATTTCCGACATTTCAGTTTAGTTGTGTTTGCAGCTTTCCTCAAGTTGCGTGTAGGTGTCAGACCTCGAAAAATGGCCAAGCACAATAAAAGTTCTGTATATTTAGGTAATTATTATATTGTCCTTCCTGATTCTTCATGTATTATATAGCTCATTTCGGGCATTCATTGAGTTTCACTCAATTTCACTACCATTCAGTTATGATTCCGGACATAAGAATGAGTTTTATTGAATTTTACTTGGCCTCGTGAACAAACCGAAAACCGAACCGAGGTTTTACTCTGCCTGAAAAACCAAAACCGAAACTGAACAAGAAATTTAAAAACCTACAGCTCTAACCTGAACATATCACTTTTGTAGAAATAAACCTACCTGCATCAAGATACCCTGCACAAATCGTAAAATCACAAAAACTATGTAATTTGGTGCAAATGCAATCGCTATTCCAACACCAATATGTACATACAAGGTGAATACTATTGTTGTCTTTCTTCCAAATTTATCTGCTATTTGTCCAAATAGGAAACCACCCAACATAACTCCACAGAAATAAATGGTAGTGGCAAGGTTTGCCAGATCAGCTCGATAACAGACAAGGTCAAACTGAAAATACAAAGATTTTTTATATCAAATATGGTGGTGTGCCAAATTGCGAGTCAAAATTAAAAATTTGTTTCCAATAAAACACACTAAACAGGTCTATAAGTTTGAGACAAGCAACTGTCCTCACTCTCTATAGCCCATCTGAACTGAAAAGAAGAAAAGTGGAAAGTGCCAATTTGAAAACCATAATAAGGCCTCACAAAGTAGATCCTTTGTTTCTCAGGCCATTTTTTGTAAAATTGCATGCGTGCGGGCGTTTTTTTATTTTATTTTTTATTTTTGTAATTATTTCTTTGCCATTAACAAATTCATGTTCTTGGTTTGTTTTATGTTTTAAGACCCATAATCTACAGAATAGCATGGGTGGTGGTGTATTACGTCCCTTGAGTGCAAGAAGGCTTTGCAATGCTAAAGCATTGCAAAGCCTTCTTGCACTCAAGGGACAATTTTATTAACTTGGGTAAAATATCAGACATAATGCATTCGTTTTTTATTTTTTTAAGTTTGGATAAGTTATAAAAAGATAGCATGCGGCAGCCAAACGGACCATGCGGGAGGGCCTGAGAAACAGATTTTTAATTTTTTTAGGCCTAAAGTAATGAATTCTATTTATTTATTTATTGATCTTTAAGATCTTTGGCTATCTCATGACTGCAATATACGGATAAAGTCAAGTTTCGCCAATCATTTATACCTACAGTACACATGTCGGGGAATAGTCGTAATCTACATGTGGGCAGTGATGTCCATGCATGTGTTTACCAGGTAATAATGAAAGTGTCAATGACACTGTAGCTTATCTTGTCTGTGTGTTATGTTTGATGAAAATGATAATGTTCAATGTTTATAAAAGGATTATGAAATAAGACAAGAATTGTGATAATTGGGAATATGTTAATTTCTGTTCCCTGAATGCTATGTTTTTAATAAAAATAATATGAGGTGTAGGCTGTACTAAAGAATTGAGGGGTGGGTTAATGTGGCCCTCACAGTTAATGTTTGTGGCCCTCACAGTTAATGTATATCAACAAAAGTTACCAATTTACAGTGAAATTATTCCAAAACGAATCATCCTATCAAGTTACAATGAAATCCCTTCATAAATACAGCCTGTAGACTGTGCTAAAGGTTTTTGGGCTTCGGGCCTGTGTAGCCATCATGGTTGACCGATCGCAAAAAAGGGGACGTCCTCATCTAGACATTATACTGAGTCATCCTACCAAGTTATAATGAAATCCCTTCATAAATATAACCTGTCGTCTGTGCTAAAGATTTTTGGGTTTTGGGCTCAGGCAGCTGTCATGGTTGAATGATCGCGACCAAAAAGGGACGTTCTCATCTAGGCATTATCTGGAGTCATTCAAACAAGTTACAATGAAATCCCTTCATATGACCTTTTGACTGTGCTCAAGGTTTTCAGGCTTTGGGCCCCTGTAGCCGTCACAGTTGACCAATCACGACCAAAAGGGGAGATTATCATCTGGACATTATATGGAATCAACCTACCAAGTTACAATGAAATCCCTCCATGAATACGATCTGTAGACTGTGCTAAAGGTTTTTGATTCGGGCAGCTGTTACGGTTGACAGATCGCAACCAAAAGGGGACGTTCTCATCTAGGCATTATCTGGAGTCATCCTACCAAGTTACAATAAAATCCCTTCATCAATATGACCTTTAGACTGTGCTAAAGGTTTCCGGGCTTTGTGACCCTGTAGCCGTCACAGTTGACCAATGGTGACCAAAAGGGGACGTTATCATCTAGACATTATATGGAATCAACCTATCAAGTTAACAATGAAATCCCTCCATAAATATGACCTGTAGACTGTGCTAAAGGTTTTCAGGTTTTGGGCTCGGGCAGCTGTCACAGTTGACAGATTGTGATCAAAAAAAAAAAATCAATAAGATTACTTGAAAATGGATTTTTTTATAATTTGGGCACATTTAAAGCCCTGCAAAAGATGTGCCCAAACTAACAAAATAGAAAGGCCTGTCATTATTTAAATTTTTTGCTTATTATTCCTATAAGCAGTGTTTGGAATCTAGTATTATTGCATGCGTGGAAATATTGCCCACCTGTGGAAAGTGACAAGTCCATGGCAACCGTACTATATGCTGCCCACTTTAGAGGACTTCCGCAACATGTGTTGGTAAAGATGATAACCTGTAAAGCACACCTTGTTACTAAGGGATTCTAAAATCCACAATAAATGTAATGGAAACATCTGAGTAACTTTTAACCCTTTACCTGACGAATTGAACAAATCCGCCCATGTAATTTACAAATTGAGCAGTTAAAAAAAATATATTTGTCAAAAGACTTCAACAAAACCATATCATGTGACACCTCATTGGAACGAGCACACCAAGCTCGTTCCAATGACGGGTCACATGATATGGTTTCATTGAAATTTTTTTTAAAATTTAAAAAAAACAGTAACTAAAATAATAAATTTTGATATCCTGTGCATTGGGTTAAGGGTTAACTCTCGAGGTTCTGAATATTTTTCTAAACTTTTTACTCCACCATGCCTTTGGAGTCTCGCTGCTTAGCATGATTTTTACCAAGTCTCGGGCACTGCTAGACTAGGAACCACTGCCAAGGTGATTTGCTTATTGTCTACAGGATCTTTTCCCAGGTTTGGCTTTTGGAAAAATCCAGGTTGGCAAAAAGTCGCTCTCCTGGGAGCTATTTAGGCACAGGCCTGAAAATAAGCAGTCTGACATTTTCAAAATGAGGTCCCCAGAGGGTGAATTTGATGATGCTATCCCATACAGTGGGCCAATTTATTCTCTGGGTATCTCTTCTGTTTAGTTTTGAAGCCCTGATTCAGATTGAGGTTCACAGAGGGTAAATTTAGTCCCCTCTGGGGACCTCATTTTGCAGATGACAGTTCTGCTTATTTTCTGGCTTGTTTAGGCATGAAAATTGCTCTCTTATTAAACTATTTTCAATTGATTTGCTTTACAAACATCATCTGAATGCCAGACTCAGACTGTATAAATTTTATGTATTCTCCCTGGAATGCATTCAAGCCAGTCAATGCCAATAAACTGTTGTTAAACCTGTTTTTGTTTTTTCAAACCTCTCTACCCCAGTATGGGCTTATTGAACAAGAAGTTCTGCAGAACTTCTTTCTCAATTGACCAATACTGGGGTAGAGGAATTTATAAAAATTCAAAGGATTCTCCTAGTGAGAACAGATACTATGCAAAACTGAAATAACTGTAATAGATAGTAGAACAATTAACATGATTTTGGAGTGCACTGCAGTTTATTGATGACCCAGCAGGAATAATTAACAGACTGACCCACCTCGGATTGATCAGATATAGTAAATTTACTTTTTTTTTTGGGGGGGGGGGGGGAGGGGGGGGGGGGTTCAAGATGAAAGGCAGGCTAAATGTCACTTCCGTTTCACCCTTTGTAAAGGAAGATGTTGGAGACTTTGAGATACCAGCGACGTTGAAAATGGCTGAAACTGGGTGCGCAAAAAAAACCTTATGCATGATTAAAATTGTGCGACTGGTAGGTGCACTAAAAAATTGCCTGCAGCAGATTTCAATCATTGTCTTCCTGATTGTAAGTCTAAGTTTGTCAAAGTCAGATAAAGACCTTTGATGCTTACCATTTTCTAATGGATGGTATTTCAGAAAAACATGGTACAAGGGTGACTGCAGAGGAGAAAGAACGTTATGGATGTCTTGCACTTAGTTTCATTGTGAAAATGTCTCTGAAGAATGTTGTCCAAGTATGCCTAAAACAGTGGTGACAATCAACCTCTGAAATGAGTCATGACAGCATTCATGACACGAGTGAATGAGCAAGAGGCAAAGTTTAGACTGAAAACACATGGCTCAGAACCAATTAACTTTCCCGTTGATGGTACACCCCAAGTAATTCCTGAACAACTGCTGACTTTTGATGGGGAATTAAATGTCTTTGAGGTTGATACTCACCACAAAGTCATTGTTTGGAATGATGTTCCTCACTGACCGATAGTTTTCACAGAGAATTTTGGAGCTAGTATCAGCTTGTTCATCCAGCTGAGGTCTCAAAATGTTCACAAATTTCTACCTGTCCCAGGAGACAGGTAGTTTTTAATTCTACCTCTCTTCACCTCAACATGTTGAAGTGCAAAGACGATATGCCATAGGCATGAGTTGCGGTGAGTATGGGAGTGTGTGTCTCCATTTCCATCAATGGAGGTTTGGGGTACTCCTGAAGAAAATTATAATAATTCCTTGCTTTAAAATTAAATCTGGTGTCTATTGGTAGTCAGTCATATTGGAGGTTCAGTAATTGCCATGTTTTATGGCACAAATACAGGATGGTACAAATCCTTCGTGTCACAAGCTCGTGAAGAGAATTCTAGCCTGTCACAGAGAAATCCTACCTGTCTGACACAGGTAGACAGGTGTACATTTCGAGCATTGTCTGTGACTGGAAGAAATGATGGCTTCAGCACCAGGAAAGCTCTGGAATAAAACCTGGAAAGTTATGTTGTACTAGTATGCAATGTCTATTGCCTTTTTCTGTAGCATTAACTGGACTGCATCTAAAATACAATTTCATTTCAACTGGTCGGTTGGTAGAATAGTTGGCATTGGCGTTATTGTTAAAGGAGATTTTCTCTTGAATGAAAGGGTTAATCCTTCTTTTATGACCTGAAAAACCCAAGGATCATCTGTAATTTTCTGCTAATATCAAAGAAACATGGAGATTCTTCTGCCAACTGGAACACAACAGAGGATTGAAGCTTTATTTTCTACATCCTTGAGGTTTGTGATTGGAGAAACTTGGCTTCCCTCTGTTTGACTTGCCTTGGAAAGAAGACTGAGAATGCCCCTGATACAATTTCTGAGATTGTTTAGGTTTCCACTGGACACAGTAATGTTCCCGCAGTATGAGACAAGGTGCTAATGGCTACACTCAAGGATGACTCATTTGAAGGCTTGGTCGCCAGGACCACATGGGATAAATGTCTCATTTTTTTTTAAACTAATCTGGATTTTAGTTCACATCAAACAAGATAAGTGGTTATCATAATTTGACAGCTTGTTAATGCAAACTGAGCCAAATTTTGTTGTTATTCAATTTTTTCAATAGCATGAAATTAGGAGACAAGAAAATGAAATCGACTAATTTACAGAATTTGGTACATTCAATTTGGGAAAAGATCTTGTAATCTTGTGCTCCAACATGTATATATACATTTAATAGTCCTAAAAGTTCCGAAAACAAAATCTGTTGCAGAACTATTCTATCATACACACAAAGTCACAACAATTTAGACCATAACCTAAGTTGCTTATTTATTAGGGTTTAATGACACTTTAACAGCCATGGTCGTGTCGGTGACAGTTTTACGGGTAGAGGAAGTCAGAGTACCCGGAGAGAACCATCGAGCAACGACGAGCAGCTGCCAGCTCACCAACATCGTAACTCTGCACTGCAGCATAGGCAGGGTTAGATTAGTTGAAGACATGCGCACCAGCAATGTGCAGTATGTCTTAGTGCACAGCGTCATCGTGCCTCCATGTGGACAATTGGAGTTAAGTGCCTTGCCCAAGGACATAACACAGGAGTCCGAACCGATCACTCAGATGGTCACCCATCCAAGGAATAACCGGGCTCAACGTTGCTTAACTTCAGTGATCTGACAAGAACCAGTTACTGCAAGACCACCGTGCCCCCAACCTGCTGAATGTGGAAAAATTGCTATAAACTATTTAAACTAGAGGTACTGTGAGCAAGCTCACAAAGTGATATCCCCCACGCCTGTCAGAACGGAATTATATTGCTTTATGCACATCTTCATATGGAGTTCTTCCATTGTGTAAAGTTTCATGAAAATTCTTCAAACGGTTTAGGAGGTTTTGCAAACTTTGTTTGCAGGGGGTATAATAAGTTTAAAGAAAAGAATAACATTAAATGCAGTAATAATTGATATGCCTAAACATGTATATGAAGATGACATATAGGTGCTTAACTGGCAGAGTGTTCAATTACTTTTGATCATTAAAATCCACACTCATGTCTCTGGCTTGTTACAATTTATGGGAGAGTTCCTTGAGGTACTCTCCTATCAATTGTAACAAGACAAATCTTTACAGACAAAATGAAAGAACCTTAGTGAGCACGCTCACATACCCCACGCGCCCCGATATTTCAAGCTCTAATCATTTTTTAAAAATAAACATAGATTCTAGAAATACTGCAGAAAACAGTGTTCTGTAGTTTCAACGGTATTGAAAGAATTCAAGGAGAGAAAAAGCCCGGAAAACTGTAATTTTGATGAACTTTTCAAAGTCTATGGGGCCGTAATTTTGGTAAAAATCAGTGGAGCGGAACAAAACCCAAACTTGTTCTGTAGGCCACCATGTTAGACTAACATACCAAAAATCATCTCAATATTTGGAAGAGTGTAGGAAAAAAGTCTGCAAAACTGTAATTTTGATGAACTTTTCAAAGTTCAAGGGCCGTAATTTCGGTAAAAATCAGTGGAGCGGAACAAAATGCAAACTTGATCTGTAGGCCACCATGTTAGACTAACATACCCAAAAACAGCTGAATATCTGGAAGCGTGTAAAAAAAAAGTCCGGAAAACTGTAATTTTGATGAACTTTTCAAAGTTCAAGGGCCGTAATTTTTGTAAAAATCAGTGGAGTGGAACAAAATGCAAACTTGATCTGTAGGCCACCATGTTAGACTAACATACCAAAAATCAGCTCAATATCTGGAAGCGTGTAGAAAAAAAGTCCGGAAAACTGTAATTTTGATGAATTTTTCAGAGTCCAAGGGCTGTAATTTCGGTAAAAATCAGTGGAGCAGAAAAAAATGCAAACTTGATCTGTAGGCCACCATGTTAGACTCACATACCAAAAAATCAGTTCAATATCTGGAAGCGTGTAGAAAAAAAGTCCGGAAAACTGTAATTTTGATGAATTTTTCAGAGTCCAAGGGCCGTAATTTCGGTAAAAATCAGTGGAGAGGAAAAAAATGCAAACTTGATCTGTAGGCCACCATGTTAGACTCACATACCAAAAATCAGCTCAATATCTGGAAGCGTGTAGAAAAAAAGTCTGGAAAACTGTAATTTTGATTAATTTTTCAGAGTCCAAGGGCCGTAATTTCGGTAAAAATCAGTGGAGCGGAAAAAAATGCAAACTTGATCTGTAGGCCACCATGTTAGACTCACATACCAAAAATCAGCTCAATATCTGGAAGCGTGTAGAAAAAAGTCCGGAAAACTGTAATTTTGATGAATTTTTCAGAGTCCAAGGGCCGTAATTTCGGTAAAAATCAGTGGAGCGGGAAAAAATGCAAACTTGATCTGTAGGCCACCATGTTAGACTCACATACCAAAAATCAGCTCAATATCTGGAAGCGTGTAGAAAAAAGTCCGGAAAACAAGTAGGACTGACGGACTGATGGACAGACCAGTCAAAAACTTCGTTGCGTGGGATATAATAATTTCACTCCAAAGATAACCGTAAGCACATCAATAGGATATGAAGCTTTTAATCTGCAGTACCTACATGTATGCATGAGATTAAAGCTTCTAACACCCTACCTGTTAAAAAGCATCTAATTGAATGTAAACAGTACATGAAAACTGGCAAAATAAACACAAACTGAATAGTTTATAATGTAGGTAAGGTATATATGTAATATAAATATCAAACCCTATCTAGAGGTTCACTTCAAAGTATCCTTATGTAAGAATATCTAAGGAAAAACACACTTAAGGTTGATAAGAAATTAAAAAAATTAAAAAAAATTAAGTCATTGAGGTTACACACAAGTGTAAACATGAGGAGGCCACATGAGAGGTAGCATTCTTGATAGAAAACATAATACTACCATTGCAGAGATACAACTAAGAAGAGAACACCTGAAAATTACAAAGATTACAGTAATGTTTTCACAACAAGATCTTGAAACCGAAAGTAATCTCTGCAATAATGACAGAACAGTCTCATTATGACCAGAAACTATTCCAGAACATTACCAAGCAACAGCCAAAGAGAAGAGAGACAGGGCTTAATCTGAGAGTTACCCATGGACTGTTTTGCTTGGGTAGCCAGTTTTAATATAAACGAACATGAAATTTTTTTAGAAAATAAGTAAAAAATTCAGATAGTATAAGAAACAGATGGGGAACAGAAAAGGGGAAAGAAACAGTGAGTAGACATAATATATGGATAAATAAATGAATGGTTATACTCAGGAAAATACCCTAAACAAGTTTGAGAGAGGAGGTAAACACTGAATCGTTTACAAGGGAGGCCAAACAAGAGAATGGTTATTGGTGGGAAACAAGGTTATTTTCTGGAGCACTGCGCATGTGCAAAAGGTTATCTATGGAGTACCATACAGAACTCTAGTGTTTTTTATCTACTTTGGCTCAAGTTCCAAGGGGGAGGGGGGTCAAAATTTAAGTGTTTGGCCTGACTCTTTCCAATGGAATAGCCAGCTTGTCTGGGCCAGTGGTAATGGTGGATAAATATGAACTGATAACCAATCAAATGCATTAACTTAACCTGCAGAGTATTTTTAAAATATTTCTCATCGAATCTAGTCATGATTAGATTTGATGAAAGATTCATGAAAATTAGTCTCAAGAAATGGCTGTCCAAAAAGTCAATACAATTTTCAGGGGAAAATTTGGTTAAATGTGCTTAAATTACCTTATTTCAGAGGCAAGAGATTTCCTGTCCTGGGCAAGAATATCCGCTAGGAGCATGCAAGGTGTTGAAATTCTCATTTTCAAAACAAATGTATCTAATCCTGTAATCACAGAAGGGTTCCTGCATTTGAATGAGGAACTGATTCAAGGAGAGTTTCAAGGACCTTCCAGGCATTTTCAGAAGAGCGATTTATTCGCTTGCCTTCAAATTAAAAAAGTTAAGGAGGGCATAAACTTGCCCTCCTGGCCTTAGAAAATAATGATTACCATAACTGCCTATGCCTCAAACCCACATCTTTTCAGATCCTTGTTATGTTAGTGGTCTCTGTAAGATGGACACAATGCCCCTCCCACACCTCCATGCCAAGGCCCAGAGGTGTGGAGGGGCTGTGTAGACCTCTCCCACAAACAACCTTGTTAGCAGCACCAAATAAAATGTACACCTACTAGGCAGAAATCATTATTGCCACTTTCAGCTTTTGAAAGCTTGAGAAGAGCTAATCGCTCACCAAGGCCATGTGAGGGGAGCGATTTTTAGCCCTCCTGCAATTTTAAGAATGCCAGGCCTGACCTTCACAGAAAATATTCAAGGGTTTTATACTTTTATAGAAGTACATCTAGAGACAGTCCTTTTAACTGGTGAACATCCAACTTTGGAGTAAACTGTTTGTAACTCTTAGTCTTACCCTGCTGAGTATTTTAAAAATATTTTTCATCAAATCTAGTCATGGCTGCTGTGAAGCAGCCATGACTAGATTTGATGAAAAATTCATCCAAATTTAAGAAATTATTCGTCAAAAATTCAATTCAATTCAATTTATAGGTGGGGGAGGGGGAATTTGATTAAATGTGCCCAGTTTATACTCATTAGAGTTTCAAGCGATTTCCTGTCTTGGGCAGGAATATACACCAGCAGCAATGAAGAAGTTAATAGCACCATTTCGCACTTTGAAGAATGCACCTCTAAATGTGGTGTGGCAAAATGGAATATGCACATGTCCACTTGTTAGACATAATGTTTGAGAAGTTTGATCAAAATCAATTAAAAAATGCAGGAGGAGTTGCAAGCACAATATAGCCCCCACTTGGTTATGGATTAATAAAAATATCTTGAAATCTACCTTATAATTACTCAGACAATTGCTTTACTCCACATGTTTATAGCCTTACTAGCTGAACTGACCAGCATTGCTCATGCAAAGAAGGAACTTAGGAAACCAGGCCCGGAATTAAACCTTAAGCCCCCATATAGCCCCAAACTGCCACTTTTATATTGCATTGAAGCAGGTGCTCCCTTGTGTAATCTTTTTTATTACTCTTGTGTGTAGACTGAATTTTCCCTGGCAGTGGTTCTACATCACTGCTGGCTGCCTGTATAGGCAGCCAGCAGTGATGTAGAACCACTGCCAAGTCATCAATAACTATGTAAGCAGAAAAAGGCCATAAATACTTTAAAATTAATCTGAGGACTTAAGGGTTAAAGGGCTTACATCTTAACCCTAATTAGCAGGTTATGCTGTATAATATGGTAGTCATGTATTGAAAAAAAGTTTGGTGATGTTTTTCCTGCTTTTCTGTTTTCACTACACTACACATGCTGCTTGCATCTTAACAGAATTTCCACCAAAACAAATTGCAAAAACTAATGCACGATCTCGACAAAGCGAGATCGCGCATTAATTGTTGCAGTTCCGGGTTGTTTTGCCCTGATTCCCATTCCCCCCAGGGTTGTTTTGTCCCAGCTTATTTTGCCCTGGGTCGTTTTGCCCCACAGGTGGAGGTTGGTGGTTTTGCCTCCAAATTTTATTTTGGTAATGCAATGTAATTGTTTCCTTTAGTACATTTTCCAGAAGGATATACCAAACTAAACAATTTCCATTACAGTTATCATAATTATTGTTACTAAATTGAGAATTTTCACCCCATCCGCATGGTTATACAATGGAGGTGACTTTGATGGATCTAACAACGTGCTCTCATGCTATGAGTGGGAGACACTTTTTTCCAACCCACATCTAGATAATCTGGTTGAAAACCTCAGTTCCAAAGTCTTAGAATTAGAATCAATGTATATTGCAAATAAATTAATTACTGTTAGAAGAAAAGAACCTAAAAGGATGAAAACTAAAACTAGACGCTTAACTGGTAGCGTGCTCAATTATTTTTGGCTATCAAAATTTGTTCATGTGTCTTTGCCTTGTTTCAATTTATGGGAGAGTGCCTGTGGGCACTCTCCCATAAACTGTAGCAAGGCAAATCCTAACAGACTAAATAATATCACTTGAAAGATAATATATGAAGCACAGCAACTGAATTTGAAGCCTTGAAGTTGGAGCACCTGCACTTCAGAATAAAGCCCAAATATGGGCTTCCAGTGCTCTACCAGTTAATATTAACGCTGAATGCAGACAAAGCCTAAGCTATCAACGACTTCTTTTCTGTTATTTACTCTGTCCATGATACTCGTGCATGTCTTCTCGGTATGATATTCCCTGAACATCTGGTGCTTAGCAGTATACAAGGGATGTGCATGACTCTTTGTTGTCTCTTAACATATCAAAGGCAATGGGGCTAGATCAAATATTCTCCCCCCACTATACGTGAAACTTTAAAAATTTTTAGTACATTTTGTTTCTTAACATACCTACCACAATTGTTTACATTTGGCTGTAACGTAAGTGCAAGCCCTACTTCAGAACTAACTCAAGCTTAAGAAACTTTTCCAAACAAGTTGGAAAAGTAATAGAGTGCAAAAGCACGAAAAAGATCGAAAAAGGGTAGCGCGAGATGGCGCTCGAAATTACAGGTACACTCTCTGCACACCTCTTGTGTTTACCGAGCGCATGCACAACAACCGTGACGTCAATTCCGTATTTCCGCCAACGAGAAGTTTGTGATTTAGCGAGGAGGCATCGCTATCAAAGATATCCCCAAGGAGGATGGGCCTCCGGTAAACAATTGTGGAAGGTATGTTAAGAAACAAAATTTACTAAAAAATTTTAATTTCTTTTCAACCTACTCACAATTGTTTACAATTGGCTGAATAAACAATAGAAGGAGGTGAATCACATAACCAATACCAACAAGAGCAGCAGAAAGAAAAACAAGGAGGGCAGAGAACTATTAGCGAAACCTGTAATGAAGATAGAGAGAAGGCACCTGAAAAGAACAAGGCCGAGCAAAGCACAAACCCGATAAAAACAAATTTAACGAGGGTGCACAACAGCCTGAGCAGCAACGAGAGGGCCTAAAGAATAAAGGTCCTCAGATTGATGCTGTAGGTGGCAGAGATAAAAGGAGGAGAAGGTAGAAGCATTCCTCCAGTAGGCTGCATTCATAACATCCCGGAGTGAAACAGAAGTGGCGAATGCCCTGATGTAGAAAATGCACGAACCTCATGAGCATTAAACCGGTTCGAAACAAGATCCGAAGCAGACAAGCGGGAATAAGCCAGCTTGATTGCACGACAGATCCACCTGGAAATAGAATGGGAAGAGATAGACTGCCTCTTAGGAATGAGAGACAGAAAGAACCTCTTCTGACCCCTCCTAATGAAATGAGTGCGATTAATGTAAGTTTTGATCGCACGAACAGGACAAAGAAGAGGTCTCCAGCCATCAACAGCAGGGAGAGCCCAAAAGCAGATGGGAGGAGGTACCCAATTAGGAATTTGATTCTTGGCCAGAAAAGAGAAATCAGTAGTGAAGGTGACACTGTTAGCCTCATTTCTGAAGAAAGCAGAATCAACAGATAGCGCATGAAGCTCACTGACACGTCGAGCAGAAGCAAACGCTGGAAGTAAAACTGTCTTATAGGTGAGAAAATGCATATCGGTCTCAGATAAAGGCTCAAATGGCACCCCTCCAAACAGTGCAACACACATGCGAAGTTCCACTTGGGTCTAAGACATAAAACTTGAGGCCTCTTCAAAGAAAAGTGCCGAATGAGTTTGGAGAGAAAAAGATTACAACCGATGCACTGTTTTCCCACATAAGAGAAAGTATCAGACAGCATAGACCGATAGCCCTTAATCGTAATAGGCTGGAGGCCCTTGGAGTCAAAAAGGTATACCAGAAAATCCACAATTTGAGCGATTGATGGATCACAGTAATCCACATTGTGATCTGTAGTTCTGTACACCAGCGACAGAAAACCTTCTGCTTTGCAGCATAAGTCACGCCAGTGGAATGTCGCCGCGATGCAGAAATGCACTCCACTGTTTGTCTCGAAAAACCTCTATGTCGGAGACAGGACCTGATAAAAGACAGGCGTGAAGGGTCAGGCTCGCCAGGTTGTTGTGATACTTCCTGGGATGACTCTGGGAAAGAAGAAAGCGGCATAGAGGTAGATGAATCGGCCGGTCGGCCAACAGAGGCTGCAGCAGATTGATCCACACCCTTTGTGGAGACAGAGGTGCGATCAGAATGATCCTGCAACTGCAAGCACGAATCTTCGCCAACTTGAGGAAGAATCGGTGCAGGAGGGAAGGCATAGCTGATCCAACATGTCCAGTCCAGAGACAGAGCGTCTACCGCAAATGCCAGAGGATCTGGACAAGGAGAGACAAAGGTCTCTACCTGATGATTCCAGCGAGTGGCAAAAAGGTCAACCAGAGGGCGCCCCCACCACTCGCAAATCGCCTGAAACACTGACCGATGTAGCATCCATTCAGTTGGAACGACACTGTCGCGTCGGGACAAGGAGTCTGATAGGATGTTGAGATGCCTGGGAATGTGCCGAATGGACACCCAAGCATTTACATCCCGAGCCAACAGAAGAATATCCCGAGATAGCCGATACATGGGAATCGAATGTGTACCTCTTTGATTCCATATGTAGGCCACTACTGTCGACTTGTCCGAAAGAAGTAGGACAATGTAGTCCAACAGGTGAGGGATCCAAAGCCGAAAACTCAACAGAAGAGCAAGGAGCTCCTTCTGGTTGATATGAAGGCCCACCTGCTTGCTGTCTCACTCACCGTGAGTGGACAGACTGAGAGAATCCAACGTCGCACTCCAGCCCCGATCGCTGTCATCCACAGTAAGGATGCGATCGGCCAAAGGAAGATCCAATGGAACACCCTGTGTCAGCCAGGGAACATCGGCCCAAGGGTGGAGGTGATAAAGCAGGGACCGAGGAATAGGAAGTTCCAGGTCCAGCGGATCTACATTCGGATGCCAATGATCCAACAGGAAGTGTTGGAGAGGTCGGACAAACAAGTGACCAAGTGGAATGAGATCTGTCACCAAACTGCAAAGGCCCAGCATCCAAAGGAAAGTCCTGGCCGAGACAGAGGAAGATTGAAGCAGGTTCTGAGTCAAGGCGGAAAGAATCGTCGCCCGAGCACTGGGAACCGACACCACATATCGAAATCCATCCCCAAATAACGAAATAGCTGAGAAGGAAGGAGATCCGACTTCTCGCGATTGACTCTGAAAACCAGCAACGCTAGTAGGCAAAGAAACTGCCGGACATCAGACTCCAGAACAGCAGCATCGTGGTGCCATTGGAGGATGTCATCCAGGTAGGCTGACAAGGTCACAGCCGACTGAGTATGGTGAAAAGCAAGCACATGTGACATCAGTCGAGTGAAGGCCCAAGGAGCTAGGTTCAATCAGAACGGGAGAGCTCTGAATTGATAGACTCGATCCCGAAACGAGAACCAAACGTACTTCCCTGACGCCAGATGAATGGGTACATGGAAGTAGGCATCCTTCAGGTCGATACTGGCAGCAAAGTGGCCCTGATGAACTGCACGGTGAACCGACCGGATACTCTCCATACTGAAACGAGGTGCTATAATGTACTCGTTCAGGATACTCAGATCGATGACAGGACGAAACAGGACATTTTTCTTCGGCACCAAGAAAAGTCTTGAGTAAAACTCTGGTGAAAGGGTGTTCCTGACCGGCTTAGTCAACCCGAGGGAAGAAGAATCCTCATCCACAGTAGTCATTCCTTGGAAGACTGGTGGACAGACGGAATCGTAAACACGAAAACCGCGATGGAGGCAGAAAGGCATCAGCTTGTGGAAAGAAAGAACCCTTGAGGGCCTTAGAATGCATTTTGTCATCCAAGCCCTGGAAGGATTCAACAACCTGAGCTGATTGCAGAGGACGCAAAGCCCCAGAGCTAGAAGGCTCAGCAGGGTTATGGCACTCCACAGAGGACCGCGGCCGGATGGTCACTGAGGCTGGTCTGAAGGTTGAATGTCCAGCAATAAGCCAAAGACAAAATCCAAAGCCTGCCCCAAGACTGACGAGGGGGCCCATCGCCTTCAAGAAAATCGTCATCCTCTGAAGTAGAAGAGACATTGCCCAACTTGGACTGACTAGCAGAAACCTCCTGTGAATACTGTGCAGTATCCAAAGGGCCAGGCGAGGCATCTCGGCGACCGACCAAAGGAGGTTGTGCCTCAGGAGGCACAGGAAAGCCAACTTGAGGGTTGCTAGAAAGCAACCAGGTGAGAGCCAAAACAGCCTGACGCAGGTCACCTTGAGAATCCGTCACAGCAGCATCGCCCGACAGAGTGTCTTCCCAATAGACCCTTCCGGTAGAAGAACCCAAATCCTCAGAAGGGACCGACGACGAACGTCGATCGGCAGACAGAATAGGGAGACGGTGAGAAGACACCGGAGGATAGTCCCGACTGTGACGCCCATGGGCAATCATTGACCTCTGCGGAACAGAAGGCCCTGCCTGCAAATCCTCGAAAGAGACCGATGACGTACGTCGATCGGTAGCTGGACCTGGGACACGATGAGAAGACACAGGAGGATTGTTCCAAGAATGACAGGAACCTGCCATTGGCCTCTGCGTGGCAGAAGGCCCCAACTGCCCATCCTCTGCGCCCGACGACAAGCATCGATCGACAGCCAGACTTGGAACACAGTGAGGAATCACCGGAGGAAGGTTTCAAGAGTGACAGCTAACCGGAGCTGTCACTGACCTCTGCCGAACAGCAGGCCCTGGATGCCAATGTCCCAGCCCCATCCTGCTAGTCGGCACACTAGCAGGGGAAGGAGGAACAATAAACTATTCGCTCAAGGGGCGAGGAATCACTGCCGAAGCGACCAAACGGCTCTGCCGACCGGAAGCAAACCTAGCCAGATGAGACGGAGCAGACAGCAAATCCGCATAGCTTCGCTGCGAAGCCAGGGGAGGCTGAGAGCTCATAGACACACCAGCAGATACAGTCTCGGACCGCCGAGTGTGTATACCATCCCCAGAAGAGATGGAAGAGCCACCATCATACAGAATAGGATCTGTAGTAACAACTTCCTAAGCAACTGTCGACGGCGTAGTAGGCAAATCAGAGAGTGTCACCAAGCTGACCTCTGAGAAGCTCTCGACAAAAACAGACGCCTCAAGAGTGACATCAGAAGACAAAGAGACCATGGTCTCCACTTCAGGTATCACCGCACTAGCACCGTCAACAGTGGCAGAGGAACTCGCCACAGAAAAAGACAGATAAGCATCCTGTGTGACAGAGTCACCATGTGCACTCACAGAAAATGTCTGATAAGGCACGGCTACCCTTACCCCGAGAACAAGGGGTTCTAGCTCTGGACAGAACCACCTTGTTTACAGATGCCCAGAATTTTGAGGACCAAAGCCCACAAATACCACATGATTGGGCCTGTGTACAATGGTTGCAAGTGACACATGTGGAATCAGAGGAACAAGGAATAGTCTTAGGCATAATATGATAAATGAAATCAAGTTTCCCGCCGACGGAAAACAGAACAACGGTTGTGTTCACACGTTGGGGAAAAACAAGACTATATGTGAAAAAGCAAGCAAAAATTATCAAAATATATCATCAAACAGTGAATAATTTAGAAGCTTGAAAAGGATACAATCCACTTGCACATAATCAGACAAGATAGCACAGTACAAATAAGTTGTTCACGAAGATAACAGCTAAAAAATAGCACGAGTCTCAAAACTTCCGACCAGCACAATGGCGGAAATAAAAGGAATTGACGTCATGGTTGTTGCGCATGCGCTCAGTAAACACAAGAGGTGTGCAGAGAGTGTACCGGTAATTTCGAGTTCCGGTCTCGCTTGACCCTTTTTCGATCTTTTTCGTGCTTTGCACTCTATTACTTTTCCAACTTGTTTGGAAAAGTTTCTTAAGCTTGAGTTAGTTCCGACGTAGGGCTTGCACTTACGTTACAGCCAACTGTAAACAATTGTGAGTAGGTTGAAAAGAAATACGCATGTCCCGGGTGAGACAGCAGGGTGGGATATTTCTATCCCACCCATTCTACGTGACATACGCATATTTTATTAGGTCGCTGGAACTATTTCAACATTGTCTGCACAATTGTAAATAAACAAAATGGCTTCACGATTTCCTGCATGTAATCCACATGCCATTCAAAATCAACAATGTTGATTTGTTTCAACCCCATGTTTCTCTGCAGATTTAATAATATCACTGCGCGAATTTATCGATCGATCAATAATCCCACAATGCCCTTTACATTAGAGTTTGACATGCGCAAATTCATTAACACCTTAACGGACAGCATTACAAATCAATTTTTTAGTATATACCTATGGTATATACCTAACTTTTGAACGATCTTTCCGATGAAATTGTTCATTTTTTTAAAGGACTACGACTTGATAAATTGGGTATATCAGTAAGTGACCGCCAACTATCTATAATGATGTAATCCTCGTGTGGGGGGAGAAAAATCATCCTCAGTGAGTCTGAAAGTGGGAATGGGGAAATCTCACCCCCGGGGCAAGATATTTGAACCAGACCCTCGGCAAACCTCGGGTCTGGTTCAAATATCTTGCCCCTCGGGTGAGATTTCCCCATCCCACCTCCAGACTCATTGGGGATCATAATAAGCCCACAGCTACTGAAACATTGTCCTTTCTTAACTGAACCCCTCTCCAAGTTATTTAATATTTTGCTTCAACAATCGTATTAGTTATGTGCATTTCAATGTTAATTGATGGTGGGAAAGTACATTAAAACCATTAATAAAAATTAACTAAAATCATTGTCGATTCACATCTCATACCTTCGTCGTTTTGCCCCAATAAATGGGCAAACAGGAATTGGGGCAAAATGACCAGACCCCATTGCTGCTATTTATTATCCAGGAAATTCTGTTAGATGTAAATGACAGGACACTCTGTTCATATGTAGATGAAATGCACAACCTTTGGGTCGAATTAAACCGAAAGATTGCAAAGTATGACAGGCAAAACATGCCTGAATGGAAATTTAATTTATGGTGTATTATTTTGTCGTATCCTTTAGTTTGTTCGCATATTTACAACTGATCTGAACTGAAGTTAACCCTTTACCCAATGTAACGGCCAAAACCGGCCAGCGCTATTCTCAAAAATCGCCAATAAATTTTCATGATTTTTTCATTTTTTGTCTCAAAAACATAGGTTATGACCCCTCATTGGAACGAGCTCGCCGAGCTCGTTCCAATGAGGGGTCATAACCTATGTTTTTGAGACAAAAAATGAAAAAAAATTAGTTATTCAAGAATTTTTTTTGCAGGTGTCGTCTGCTTTTCATGTTAGGTAAAGGCATGACCTTAATGATTGTTTGATGATGATTATTTCCATGCCTGCTAACAGCAGCATTTTCTTCATGTTATTTGTGGGGAGTAAACAGAATGGTATATTAACCTAGGGGTAAACAGAAGAGTGTGTATTACTGTGTAAATTAGTTGCCCACATAAATTTTTTGTAAGGATTTTCCAGAACTGAAGAAAGTCTGCTTCTCAAGAAATTTCAATACCCAGGAATTTCATTTCTGAAACTCAAGGGCTTACAAGAACTTCTTAAAGAACTTAAAAAGTTTTTACACATACAATAATATGTTGGAATAAGGTGAGGTATACAACTAAATCAAGAGGGCACATAATTTCATACCGTACCTCAGAAACTATGGTTGTTTCCCTATTGATAATACTGTATTCCCATTCTCCAGGCTTGCACTCCATGGTTGTTGTACTGCCATTTGAAGATGGTTTGAAACACTGACTGGTGGTGGCAGCTTGATTGTCATCAAATATGGAGGTATTAGTGTCTTCAAGTCGTTTTTCATCACCTCTGCAAATGTGTGGCACACTTGTCCCATAGAAAGCCATGATGACATGGTTAAAATTTATTGGAAAATAATTTAATGCCAGCAGTACAAACATCAACACCTGGAACCGACCAGGATTTCCTAGATGCTTCAGCAATTTTTCTAGCTCCATTTTATTTTTTATTTTTCACAATCTGAAAGAAATTACATATTTTAAAAGTTAAAACACTGTATTTCAGGAAATGTGATAGGTATCAGCTTTGGTTTAGTGTGGTTTTATTGATTCATCGCAATGATTTGAGTTCTATAAGCCCATATTATGGCCGGGACTGGGTTAACCATCATCACTAATCATAATCATCTGTAATCAATTACGATTTTTCAAGTAATCATGTGTAATCAGTAAGGCCCCACAAAGTAGATCTTCTGTTTCTCAGGCCATTTTTTTTTATAAAATTGCATGGCATGTGGGCAGGTGGTTTTTTTTTTTATTTTTTTATTTTTGTAATTATTTCTTTGCCAACAAAAGTGCAGGTTATTGGTTTGTATTATATTTTAGGCCACATAATCTACAGAATAGCATGTATTTCATCCCTTGAGAGCAAGAAGGATTTACAATCCTAAAGCATTGCAAAGCCCTGTTAAACTCAAGGGACAAATTTATCAATTTTATTTACTTGGGTAAAATATTAGACATAAACCATTTAATTTTGATTTTTAAAAATTTGCATTGGTTATAAAAAGAGAACATGTGGCAGCCCAAAGGACCATGTGGGTGGACCTGAGTAACAGATTTTTAACTTTTTAGGCCTTATCATGGTATTTTTTGATTACTAGTACAGTGGAGCCCACTTAATTAGATATAT
Source organism: Pictodentalium vernedei (assembly GCA_031216915.1). Lineage (NCBI taxonomy): Eukaryota > Metazoa > Mollusca > Scaphopoda > Dentaliida > Dentaliidae > Pictodentalium > Pictodentalium vernedei. The sequence goes on along the minus strand of CM062289.1, from coordinate 381,568,379 downwards.
CTTAATTGTATATCCCTGTTAATTGAATATAATTTTCAAACACAAAACCGTTTACCATACCTTCAGTACAAATTTGATCTGTTAATTGCATATGGGTTGTAGAGTAAACTCCTGTTAATTGTATATAAATTTGTGTAATATGTCGAAAAAATTACTGTGACATGCACCAAATTCCCCTTATTTATCAACCTTTTTGGCCTCACTACATCCAATACAGGCATTTATTCTATTATATCTTGTTTGACAGAGCTCATAGAGCTCTGTCAAACAAGATATAATAGAATAAATGCTCAGTTTACATCCAGAACACAGGAAACTGACCAAATCCCTGTTAATTGTATACTCCTGTTAATTGAATAATTTTCACTGACAAAATGGATATTCAATTAAGAGGATTCTACTGTAATAAAAATTCTTCTCCAGACAAAAGATCTGTGGACAAGAGACCCAGATAAAAGCTCACCCTGATAGAAGATCCTATGAAAATAATGAGAGTGAACAAACAAATCCTAGACAAAAGTTCCCCTGACTGAGATCACATAGGAAAGGACAATAGTTCCCCTTTACAGAAAGAAGAGGCCACAATGGGTCTAAATTACTTACCTGATAAAACTTTAATTAAGCATTTATGGTTGCATTCAGTATCTCTATGTTAATACAGTTAATCTAATTTACCGAGGGGAGTGGGGATGGGGGAGAAAGGTTTGTAGAAGGGAACTGTCTTTTTAAATAAAAATCACTCAAACACCTTTGAAACTCACTTTAAAAAACAAATCATTCAAAATCCTCCAAATCTTCCCAAGCAAAAAAAAAATGCTTTGCTCATTGATGAACCCATTCAAACCCTCTCTCTGCCTCTGGGGGCTGAATGGTCTAGTGTGTCCAATTTGAACAAACACTGATCTTGTGTATACACATTTACATCTAATTAAAGTTTCCCACAATCAACTCTGTCATGCGTTTGGCAGAATTCATTTAAACACAGAGTAAATTCTCCATTGGGTTCTGTGTTAAATTTAAAATCTCTCTGGTTCTCACCTTTGAACTTTGAACAATACTGGAGTCATAGTTAGTGTTCAACCAATTACCTAAAATGGCCGCTGACCAATTACCAGTTATCTGAGCTCACACTTGGTCAATTCCGATCGTAATTCTGTGCCCTAGTAGACGAGTCGAAGCTTGAAAGAACTACATTAAATTAAACATATTTCATATGTGTACCGCCCAAGTGTGAACGACTGCTCATTTTACTACGACCTGAGTCATATGGAGTCCAACCTTCACTTCTTCCGGTATGAATTGGCAACTGCCACCAGTACGCTCAATTGCAAACTTTACATATCGTTTAACTTGTATAAGGGCGAGTCTAAAGAAATTAAGAATACACATTGTGGTTGTTTCTCAACTTTATTGAATGGTATCAATGACATCATTTTACATTAACAATTGAACAATTGCAGAAGATAATGAAATGTTGTTAACCCTTTACCCAACAAATCGGCAGCATCCACCCGCGTAATATGCAAATTCAGCAGTTGAAAAAATATTATTTTTCACAAAAATTTCAACAAAACCATATCATGTGACCCCTCGTTGGAACGAGCTCGTCGAGCCCGTTCCAACGAGATGTCACATGATATGGTTTTGTTGAATTTGTTTGAAAAATTTGAAAAAATGATATTTAAAATAATAAATTTTGATATCATCTGCGTTGGGTAAAGGGTTAATGAATCATGACAAAAAAATGCTGGGCAACAATCAGTTGAACTGATATTCCAGGAGCTGTTGCTGTTGTCATCCAACTGCCCAAAATCAGCCGATTGGGGTGTCCGATTCCGATCATCGGTTGAACACTAGTCATAGTCATGTTATATACCAAATATAAAAAGATTCTGCCAGGTTGATGCAAAGAAGAAGATCTTTGAAGAATATTCCTCATATTGCACTAAGCTAAAATTCAGGCTCACATAGGGAGTGAAAATATGAGCCCAGGGATTTGATCTTGACAGACTTGAATCTTACGACACTACGGATGTCAATGCTATCAGTGACCTGTGGATGTGAACAAGATTTTTTAAAGAACAGTCCTTATACAGTAGAATCCTCTTAAGTGAATATCCATTTTGCCAGTGAAAATTATTCAATTAACAGGAGTATACAATTAACAGGGATTTGGTCAGTTTTCTGTGTTATGGAGGTAAACCGAGCATTTATTCTAGTATATCTTGTTTGACAGAGCTCATAGAGCTCTGTCAAACAAGATATACTAGAATAAATGCCTGTATTGGATGTAGTGAGGCCAAAAAGGTTGATAAATAAGGGGAATTTGGTGCGTGTCACAGTAATTTTTTCGACATATTACAAAAATTTATATACAATTAACAGGAGTTTACTCTACAACCCATATGCAATTAACAGATCAAATTTGTACTGAAGGTATGGTAAATGGTTTTGTGTTTGAAAATTATATTCATTTAACGGGGATATACAATTAAGAGATATCCAATTAAGTGGGCTCCACTGTATTACACTCCATGAGGAGCACAAATATGACAAAATATGATTTGAACAAACTTGAATCTGAACAGCCGGAGGTTGAAACATATCCAATATCAAAGATTCAGACAAGTGCATCTGAAGAAAAAGATTTTGAAAGGAATTTTCCCCTATTGCACTAAGTTGAAATTTGGGTTGGCATTGGGAGCAAAAATATGAACCCAGGGGGGCTTGATTTTTCTAATACCGAAAATTTTGTATTTTGGTCTTCAGTGATTGAATTATTACTTCTGTAATCTTTTGCACACCTTTGTTATGCTAATTAATTAGTTCAGCCACATAACTAACTTGACAGACATATTAAATCTCATTACTTCATCGAGAGAGACATTGAAAAATTTTCAACAAAAAAAAAAGACCAGCAGTCGTCTTTTTTTGTGTCTTGAATCCGACCATCTGCTGAAATTGCTGCAAAGCAGCCCAAAAACACACATTTAGATATGGTCTGTTTTCTATGGGGAGCAGATGCTTGATGTTCCAGTTCAAAATTGTTAAGTGTATTTGCATCGGCGACAATCCCCCAAAGCTTACAAAAATTCAAAATAAATTCAAATCATCGTTTGCTTTTTTTTATTTTCAGCCAGCATGAGTGCAAAACAAGAGTTAAGGGGAGGGGAAACAGTTCAAAGCTTGACAAAAGTTATCAAAAACCAGTGGTAAATTTATTGGGAATGCTCCGTACATCTGAAAGACTTTTCTTCTCACAGAAATCCAGTGTGCAATAACAGTAGCTGTTCAGTGTTAATCCTTGTCACCTGAAGATGTAGGAGATCACCAGTTTATTGCCACTCAAAGTGTGCAGGGGTTCACCCGAACTCCACAGCAGATGTCGCCGAACCCGGAATTTATAACACAATGTGTGGCACGTACAGTACGTGGAGAGTGTATTATCATTAAATCACCCGCAGAGTGGAGATTACACCCGAGCAATAATTGCAAATTTGTTGCAGAGCATAACCATCACAAGCAAAGTTTCAGCCAATGGACCTCCGGGTTAAACCCGGAGGTCCATTGGCTGAAACTTTGCTTGTGATTTTTGTCCATATGTACAGAATTTGAAACTGATACTCTGGGTGATACTCCACTCCGCGGGTGTTTTAGTTACAATCCACTCTCCACGTACTGTATTGTAAATTGAGGTTACCACTTTTGTAATAACAACCCGAAAGGTTTGGTCATAAAAAACAATCTCACCAGATAGAAATCATCAGGTTTGGTACAACATAACTGTTTTCTGAATGCATCAAAAAACTGTTAACCCTATTCCAGTATATATAACTCACCCATCTAATGCCTTATCCCAATGTGCTGTTGCCACCGGTAGTACATGATTCTAGGGGATGTGTTTTCTTGGATATCTGAAGTACATTTGACCATGAGTTGTTCTCATGAAATATTATTTCATCATCAGTGCTGGTACAAATATGGTAGCCGACTTCCAGGAACTATTGATACCTGCTGTCAACTCTGTGAGTAGATCATACTTTTTGTGTTCTAAATATCAGTGTCATCATATTCACGACCTTCATTTTGATGTACAATATGTGTACTGTACAGTTGCTGTGGACTTGCTGTAATCCATGTGTGGGTAGTGATGTCCACACATGCCTTTACCAGGTAATAAAAATCATCATCAGCAAAGGTTTAATTAATGAAGCACTGAGTTGTACCTGGTGCTTCATTAATTAAATTTGTGATGATTATTCCTATAATTAGTGTTAGTAATTTAATAATATTTCATCCATGGAAATTTTGCCCACCCGTTGATAGTGACCAATCCATGGTGGCTGTACTGTATATTTATTATTTAAACCTTTACCCAACGCAGACGATATCAAAATATATTATTTTAAATATCATTTTTTCAAAAACTTTCAACAAAACCATATCATGTGACCCCTCATTGGAACGAGCTCGTTCCAACAAGGGGTCACATGAAATGGTTTTGTTGAAATTTTTTGAAAAAGTTAAAAAATTTATAGTAATTTATATATTTTTTATACTTACCAATGACCCAGACTTAGCTGGTGCTAACTCCAACAAAAACCAGGGCCAAACACAAATTTTGCCCCCCAATCCCCAAAATTTGCATTCAAAACAAAAAGAAATCATGTCCTAAAGGACCTCCATAGTACGCCTCTACTGCGCATGCGCAGTGACGCAGTCGTCCCGAAATTGGCGCCAATTATCATTCTTACTGGCAGTGCCTGGTCAGCGCTATGTACTCAGCGGGGAGGCAAGAGTTCCCAACTCCAGGGAGGGCCATCCCCGTCTGGGTCATTGGTAAGTATAAAAAATATATAAATTACTATAAATTTTTTAACATTTTTATACTGTACCAATGACCCAGACTTAGCTGAATAGTAAACAGGCTGGAGGGCCTAGGACATAGAGGAAAATCCAATAAGCTCAACTATATAGTAAAGAGGTAACCCCTTAAGGAGAAAAGGAGTATTAGGCTTTACATGTATCTTTCTTATTTAATATTAAATTAGAAAGATACACTACCCTTAATAATTGAGCACAATAACATTCATGTTCTCTATTAACATCCAGTATAACCCTTATACTAATTATTTTTAAAGCAAGCCAATAAATAAAGTAGTCCAGAGAATTGAGACTCTTTATAATCATTTAAAAGTGTCCGAGTATTGTATATTAAAGCCCGTTTGACACTTGACATATACAAATGCTTCACACCGAGCTACACTTTAAAAATAAGACATGAATGAAATTAAACATTAATATTACACTTTAAAACCATCCCGGAAGCGACTCAGAAATACTGACTTGGAGGAGGCATTCCCTTGCTTTTCACTATAAAGCAGGTGACCTAAGGGAACACCCGCCCCCCCCCCCCCCCCTTCCCCTTGCCCTGGGTCAAATAGCCCAGAGCGAAGAGGGCAGCCGGACGGAGTCACTGCCGGAACAGAAAGCCTGCATAACTATAGTTGCAACTGTTTAGTGGACGACATTCTGAGCAACAGATAACGGACCTAAACAATGCAGGTCTCCAGAAATGGACTCAATATTTCTGAGATAAAAATTCGTAAATGTGGATGGCTGAGACCAATAAGCAGCCTTCATTAAATCTGTAATAGCAACACTATTAGCATAAGCCCAGGAAGTAGAAAGAGCTCTTACTTCATGAGCAGAAATCTTAAGCACAGACTGCTGAGAAGAAGATAAATCTTCATAAGCAGTACGGATAGTTAACTGAATCCATCTAGCAATAGAATGGACTGAAATGTCCTTTCTATTAGGCATCAAAGACAGAAAGAAACGTTTCCGTCCCTTTCTGATAAACTGAGATCTCTGTTTATAGATACGTAGTGCTCTAACAGGACAGAGTAAAGCCCTACGCCCGTCTGAAGACGGAAGAGCCTTAATAACAATAGGTTCCGGATATTTATTAGGAGCCTGATTCTTAGCTAAAAAACCCACATTAGTAGTGAAGGTGATAGTGTTCCCAACACTACGATAATGAGAATCATCCACCGATAGTGCATGAAGCTCACTGACTCTTCTGGCAGAAGAGAAAGCTAAGAGAAAAGCTGTCTTATAAGATAAGAATTTGAAATCTACTGTCCCAAGAGGTTCAAATGGCTTTTCCTTCAATTTAAGGAGAACCCAAGCTAAATTCCACTTAGGAATTAATCTAAGAGTTCTGGGTCTATTTATCAAAAAGTTTCTAACCAATTTCGATAAAGAGACATTAGATCCAATTGTAAACTATCATGATGTGCATAGGTATCAGATAACATAGATCTATAACCCTTTATAGTAACAGGCTGCAGTTTGATTTCGTCAAACAAGTATACTAGAAAGTTTGCAATGTCTGGTATAGAGGGATCAAATATATCTACAGAATGATCCCTACACCAACGACGAAAAACCTTCCACTTAGCCGCATAGTTTAGCGAAGAGGAGGTCCTCCTACAGTTAGAAATCGCGTCCACTGCTCGTCCTGTAAAGTGCTTGCAATGCAAGAAGGACCGCACAACGGAAAAACGTGAAGGTTGAGACCTTGCGGGTTGTGATGGAGTTGGCGCGATTTCCCCTGCGAAAGAAGATCCTCTCGTGGAGGAAGCTTTCGCGGTAGGTCCCACAACAGACACCTGAGTAGATTTATCCACAGTCTCTGTGGCGACAGAGATGCTACCAACAGAATCTTGCATTGAGATTGTTTTATCTTTAGCAATACTTGTTGAATTAAAGGCGCTGGAGGATACGCATATCCTATCATTCCGTCCCAAGGGATCGACAGAGCGTCTACTGCAAATGCTCTTGGATCCGGACACGGGGACACATACGTCTGCAACTGATTGTTGAGATGTGTCGCAAATAAGTCTATCATTGGCCGTTCCCATTGGTAGCAAATCTGATTGAATACTTGTTTGTTGAGAGTCCACTCCGACGGCAACAAGCGACCCTTTCGTGAAAGGGAGTCTGCTAGCACATTCAGACGACCCGGTATGTGACGGACCGAAAGAAGAACGTGATGTTCTAACGCAAACAGAAGGATTCTTTCCGTTAGATTGAACAACGGAACTGAATGAGTGCCTCCCTGATTCCGTATATACGCCACTACTGTCGTATTGTCGGATAGGATTTGGACATGAGCATCGTGAATAATGTCCATCCAGTGACGTAACGCAAGCCAAATTGACATCATTTCCTTGAAGTTTATGTGCTTGCACAGGAATTGCGGATCCCAAAGACCCTGGCATCTCGAATCCGTTGGGATTAATGATGCACCCCAACCTGTTTGACTGGCATCCGTCATAACGGTAAAACTCGGATCCGGCAACTGCAGCGGAACTCCTTGAGTTAACCACTGAATGTTTGCCCAAGTCTGAATCTCTTGTTTCACTTGATCTGACAAGAGAACGTCTACATCGAGCGAATGAATTTTCACACTCCAATTCTGAGTCAGGAAAATTTGAAGAGGACGTGTGCGTAGCCGCCCCATCGGAATGAGATCCGCGGCGGCTCCGCACAGACCTATCAGTCTCATAAATTCTCTCGCCGTGACTTTGTCTGCGTGCAGACAATAGCGAGCGTAACAACTGACTAATTTCGCTCTGGTTAACGGCAGACGAACGAGATTGTTGTGCGTCTCGAAGCTCATTCCCAGATGAGTGAATGACTTGGACGGCACCAGATCCGACTTCTCCTCGTTTACTATGAAACCGAGACGTTGGAGCAATAGAAGAAGATTCTGAACATCGTTCTGAAGCGTTAACTCGTTGCCGTACCTCTGAAGAATGTCGTCCAGGTAGGCCGACGTTACCGCAGACGAATGAGCTCGGAAGTAGATCATTACCGAGTTCATTACCCGAGTGAAAGCCCAGGGTGCTAGATTCAATCCGAAGCACATCGCCCGGAACTGATACACCACTCCTAGGACTGCGAAGCGTAGATACTTTCGGAATGTCAGATGTACCATGACGTGAAAGTACGCATCTTTGAGATCTATGCTCGTTGCATAATCGTTCACCCGAATACTCGCTCTGACCGATCGAATCGTCTCCATATAAAACTTCGGAGCGACGATCAGCTTGTTTATCCAGCTCAAATCTATGACTGGACGGAACGAGCCGTCTGGTTTCGGAACCAGAAACAGATGGCTGTAGAATCCCAGAGATTCCTGGTTTTCTACGACCTCTACCGCGTTCTTCATTAAAAGAGACTGCACCTCTGATAACAGAGCGTCTCTTTTCTGTGGATTTGACGGAAGATGAGTCCACTTTGGACTTCGAGTTAATGGAGGCTTTCGTTTGAAGGATATCTTTAGACCTTCCGAAGTCACTCCTCTCACCCAAGGGTCGTCCGTAATCGACGCCCACTCTTGTGAAAAACTCGACAACCTTCCGCCAACCGGAACGCGATAGAGGTTTAAGCCATCACCTCCTGGACCTGCGAGGCCTGCGGTAGGAGAAACCACGTCTTCCACGACCCGCACCTCGCCTCGTCGACCTCGGGGCGTCCGACCGATTGTCCCGGCCTGAAGGACGTCCCGAACGAGAGTCGCTATCCTGACGGTCTCTCGAATAAGACCAAGAGGACGCACCGGAACCTCTATAGGAACCTCTCTTGGGCGCATTAGACCCAGAAGTGCCTGTCTTATTCGTGTCTGCTGTATCCGACTTTTTAGGAGCCGATCTGAACAACAGAGAATCATTAGCTTTCTTTTTAATTTTATCATAAATAGCGGAAAGCTTGCCGTCAAAGAGAAGTTCTCCTGAGACCGAAGCGACTCTAAGAGAGTTCTTCACCTTAGAATCCACTAGTGTGGATGTAGCTAGGGCTGCGTCACGTCTAACCAACTCCAGATTTGCCACTGAAAGGGCGGAGTTACACGTGGAATAAGCTACTGCCCTTGAAAGAAGTCTTAAAGAGGATTGTATATCCTGAAACTCTTCCCCTTGAAGGCGCAGTGATAACGCCTTAGTAAGGTGATCTGCGTAAGATAAGGCATCTAAATTGGCTCTGTTAGACGCAATAGCTGTTTCCAACACCGCGGTTGGAATAGAAGCTGACGACGGTAATGATAGCTCTAAGTCTTCCGCCTCGTCGTCCATACGCAGAGGAACTCTCGGTATACCCTGTCCTGCCGTATCGAATTTATTCCTTGCATTAATGAAAGGCAGGTTAAGAGTATTAGTGGACAAGAAACCTGCTTTCCCCGTCCTGGAAGCAAGTTTAAATATAGCGTCGTTCAATAATTCAAATGTTCTTGCAACATTATTGGACTGCGACGGAAACTCGGGAGCGATGTCCCTGAACCGCTCAAAAAATTCAGAGTCCAATGACGCTATAATTCTCTTGTCCGGAAGCGCAGCAGTCTGGCCCGACGGAACAACCTGAGGGAGAAAGTGCCGGATGAAGTCCACGGCAGCTTTATGTTGTTCCGAAAGGGATAGCTCCAATTCATCCGTATCCCTTTCACCATCCGGTCGGACCTCCCGATGTTCCCGGTCGTCCGCCCCCCGATGCTTCGGCGGAGCGTACCGACCCAGCGCCGTCGGATAATTCTCGATCCGACACCGTTTCTGTCGGCTGCTGGGATGCTGCGATAAACTGTGCTATCTGCACAAGAATGTCCGACGTCGAGACCTGCGGAGGCGCAGTCTTTCGCTGCTTCGCCGAGGGCAGCTCCGCATCAGATGGCTCCCGCATACTTTTCCTATGCGAATGTCCGGAGTCCATCGGTCTCGAATCCCTGGCTGCCGGATGGTGTGACCTGGTCGCCGAAGAATCCTTCATCGGCGAAGCTGGTAAAATATCGGAGGTCACGCAGCCAAGGTGCGGTCGTGTGCGCTGACGAGAATAGGAAGCCTTAACAGTCTCTGCGGACTGCTTATACAACGGAGCGTCCCGAGCGACGGACGTATGCTCCGCTAAAGACACATTTTGTACCACAACATCTGGTCCCAGATGTTGTTGTACGAGAGAGGGACCTCTCTCGCTCGCGGCCTGGCTGGACCTGGACGAGCTAGGAACCGGACTAAAAGGCTTCCTCCGTTCTCGTTTACTATCCGCCTTCACTGGGTGTGCATCTATTATGTTTATAGTGCTCGCATCACCCAAAATTTCCTCTTGGACCGCATCGGACGAACCATTCGGTGAATGGACGCTACACCGGGCGAGCTAGCGGATGACATTTGTCTAATCTCCATGAGCACTTTTGCCGCTAGCTCTGAATTCATTTGTGACGACGGACGCACACTTGAAGAAGATAACATGGAAACATCACCCTGTTCTGGTTCCTCTGAAATAGAAACTGAGAGAGTAGAGTGACCTTGTGGAGAAAGAGCCGGCATCGCTCTTTCTCCAGAAACAACATATCGTGACACCCGTTTCCAATGTTTCTCATCCCAGTGTTCACATATAGGACAGGGATTAATGCGAGAACACTGACTACAATTAATACAATGATCATGAAAGTCAGAGGAAGATTTCTTCCTATTACAATTTGAACAATGTCCCTTCATTGTGAAAGAACAACAATAAGTCCTAGTTACTCGCAAAAACCCCTGACACAAAGATACATAATAACATGATCCATTAATAAATGAAAAAACAATTGCAAAACAAAATAATTTTGAAAAAATATTTTTTCAGAGAAGCCCAAGTTGCTGAAAAGTAACGTTGAGCCCCGATGGATCCGATGGCAAAGTGTGGTCAAAAATTTTAAATTTATATAAAATAATTAATGAGACACTTTCGGATAATATAAATGTATCTTATAATGAGATAAACTACCACAAAGGCAAACAGCCCCCCTCAAAAAAGGCTGTTGCCAATGAAAACAAACAGTGTAAACACACTAGAAAACATGACTCCAGGCACTGAAAAAACTGGCCCGGAATCAGTCATCAATTACACTCTATCTGATGCAAAACAGAGACTCCCAGGGGAGAATCTGTAGAACATCAGATGGAAGATGCAGAACACAAACGTTATACACCCATGGGTGAAAACGTAACTATGGGGAAAATAACAGAAAACATTCTGTAACCAAGCAACTCTCCCAGGAAATTTTAGAAATGAAACTTCTCAAAAATATGCCAAAAGCATGGGAGAATTGCCAGGGGGGACTTTAGAAGGCTAGGGGAGAGGAAACACTGAATAAGCAGTGCAACAATTAGCAAGAATGACAACAAGAGGCCCATGCCTCGAAAATAGGCAACTTAACATAATTTCATCAAAAAATTTTAAGTACAGCCCTGATTATTTTTGGCCACTTCTTTTTCCTCTCCTCCTTCTATCCTCCTTAGAATCACATTTTCTCCAAAAATTACGTGTCTGGCATCCTTTAAACTGAGATTTACAAGCACAAAGATCAGTGAGATGTTGACTGATGAAGGGCCAAACAGAGAATGATAATTGGTGCCAATTTCGGGACGACTGCGTCACTGCGCATGCGCAGTAGAGGCGTACTATGGAGGTCCTTTAGGACATGATTTCTTTTTGTTTTGGATGCAAATTTTGGGGATTGGGGGGCAAAATTTGTGTTTGGCCCTGGTTTTTGTTGGAGTTAGCACCAGCTAAGTCTGGGTCATTGGTACAGTATAAAAATATAAGATTTTTTCAACTGCTCAATTTGCCTATTATGGGGGCGGATGCAGGCGATTTGTTAGGTAAAGGATTATTTTGAATTTATGAAATAGCAGAGGTACTATAGAAGTAAGAGAAATTTTGTTTACTTTGAAATTCACATCTCTGATATTCCTTAACCCTTTACCTAACCTGAAAAGTAGACGACACTTGCAAACAAAATTGAATAACTAATTTTTTTTCATCTTTTGTCTCAAACACACAGGTTATGACCCCTCACTGGAATGAGCTTGTTGAGCTCATTCCAATGAGGGGTCATAACCTATGTTTTTGAGAAGAAAATTAATTGACGATTTGTGCAGTTGGGTAAAGGTTAAATTCAAAATATATACACAAATTATACACTAAAATGAAGGTTGTGATGTATAGAACCTGAAACATTTGTGCATTCAACTCACAGAGTTGACAGCAGGCACCAGCAAACGGCAACAGTTCCTGGAAGTCTGTTAGCATATTCGTACCAGGACTGATAAAAAAATATTTCAGGTAAAGAACTTGTCAAATGTGCTTCAAATATCCAAGAACAAAACTAGGACATCAAATTTCTTCAAAATGCAGTGACGGAGCTACATGGGCGTAAATTCCAAAACTGTTGGCTTAGTTTACATTGTAGGTTCATTTTGATTTCCAATCAAGGACACCGGACAGAAAAAGCATTGATATACAATGCTGTCTAGAATCAAAAAATGAGAAAGATCGCATTAATACAATATACAATTATTATATAGAGACTGCACAGTTGCCATGTTCTATGCAAGGTATAAGGACACCTGGTGAAATTTTCTAGAATTATGATTTTGTTTCTAAATGGAAATTTGTGTTATCGAGTGATTTGTGCAAGTCCATTGAACATGGAAACCATCTTCAATAAAAAATGCAGACAGTGTTGTCCTTTTCCCAAATGCAGTGTTATCACTGCATCCTTAAGTGTTTTGAATGCCTATAGCTTTGTTATTGGATAATCTGAAGCACATTTCGGCACAAGTTGTTCTCCAGATATTATTTTATTATCAGTTCTAGTACGAATATGATAGCAGACTTTCAGGAACCAGTGGTGCCTGCTGTCAACTTTATGAGCTGACTGCATATATTTTTATATATATATATTTTTTGTGTTCTATACCTCCCAACCTTCATTTTGATGTCTAATTTTAGTTTTCAATTGGAATTTATGGAATATCAGAGGTGGGAATTTCAAAGTAAACAAATTTCTCTTACTTACACAGGGTTACATGACGTTTCGCCCCAAAGCCAGTTTGTCCCGAGATGATTCATCTAGTGATGAATCGATTATCAAAACTTGCTATGAACCGATTATTTCTCTGCCGATTGTGTTAATTTCGATGCAGATGGTTGAAATAGGACCAAGAAGAAAATCTGTTAGTGCCTGTTATACTACAGAATTTTGTTGATAAATCACCAATTATGAAAGCTTAATACCACATACATGTAAGTTCTCAGAGTATGCATGTTTAGTGCTGGGCAATATTAGCCAAAAGAATATTTGCATTTTTGGTAGCTGGGGAGGGGGAAGATCGTTGAAAACAATCACTCGATATTGTTCTCTTGTGAAGATTGTGGTTTATTCTGGTAAATAATGTCAATACAGTTTTGTGTAAGAATACAATACACTTGGCTATATTAACCAGAAAGATACTGAGCAAACATACTTTGCATCTTGATTGAATAATAACTTTGTTGATGCTAATGTGTGTTGTGAAGTTGTTTGGTGCCTTGTTTACAAAAACTCATGTGACGTCAGAATATATTATTTAATGTTCATTGTTCAACTTGTTACCTCCCTTGATGTGTTTCTTCAGTGTTAAAAAATGAACATGATAAACTGAAAATGTGTTTGTGACAGTCATGCGACTTATACATGTATGTTGCGTAACAAACAAAAAGAGTGTTTTTTTAGTTTTTCTCCAATTTTAATTTCTTATTGCATTGTGATGCTTGCATCATGGAGTACTACAGACTACCGACTGAACACATTTGATTTATACATATACGCAATGCAATATTGTACAGCACCATGAGTGAAAACCAGTGACTTCGATCAGCTGGGAAAAGTGGCGATCTTGTACCAATTGCAGATGGTAAATTCTGTAATATCTCGGCTCTGCAAATCCCTAAATATCCTGATATGCACTCCACACGTTTTTTAATACAGAAGCTTTATTGAAAAGGCCAGATATCAAACAGATTTTAATAGTCAGTGTTAAATATAGAATAACCGGAAACTGCTGGTTTTTAACTGCCGGTTGTCATAATCGGCCGATGCCCCATAAACGGCCGATTCCAATTGCCAATTCCGATTATCGGTTCATCACTAGATTCATCCGGGACATTTCATCCCAAAATTACAACGGGGACAATTTGTCCCAAATATCGAGATGATTTGTCCCAATAATTCTTTTCAGAGTACAGAGATGCTCTGCCCTTTTTACTTTGACATCATTGAGTATGTTATCTATTATTATTATTTATTATGTTTGTATAAATCATGGGTGTGTGTGTGGAGGGAGGGGGGAATATACCCCCCCCCCCCCCCAAATTCAGATCTTCTGTTTGCAGGGCAGCAAAAAGAGCAGGTTACCTGGTTACCACAGTCCTTGGCCCACTCAACTACTGCCCTGTCAATGAATTATTTGCCAGAATGTTGCCCTTCCTAACAAAATAGAGCTGAACAGCTAGGGCATGCTGAACTCCTGATATATATCATGGTCTAGTACAATTTCCGTCTCAGTTCATATGCCATGTTGCCCATGCAAAAGGAGGCCAGGGTGTCCTTGTACATTTAACAATTCTATTTGGAATATATTTATTTATCTTCCTGTGTGGACTGCCCTGCCCAACACAGCACCTGATATCACATATGTACTGTTGAAAGCACTGAAAAAGGTGTTATATTTGCAAGGCAATATGTGATAAGTTGGACAGAATGAGGACCCCCCCCCCCCCCCCCCCCCAACATATTTTGGTAGTTACGGGCCTGTTTATCTTACTAAATTACTTTTCGGGGCCAATCGTCCAGGTTCGATAATGTATTTTAAGACGAATCGTCCCGGGACGAAACGTCTTGGAGCCCTGATGTGATATAGCATTAGCACCTTAAGGACCAAAATAAGTAATGAAATTATGTTTATTTTTAAAATTCTCACCTCTCATATTCCTTAAATTCAAATTAAATATACATAAATTATACATCAAAATGAAAGTTGGGATGTATAGAACACGAAACACATATGTAATCAACTCATAGAGTCGACTGTAGGCACCACTGGTTCCTGGAAGTCTGCTACCGTATTCGCACCAGAATTGATAATAAAATAATATTTCATCAGAACAACTTGTGGCCAAATGTGCTTCATATATCCAAAAACAAAGCTAGGCATTCAAAACACGTTCGAATACAGTAATATGACTGCATTTGGGAAAGGGACAACACTGTCTGCATTTTTTATTGAAGATGGTTTCCATGCTCAACAGACATGCGCAAATCACTCGATACCACAAATTTCCATCGAAAAACAAAATCGTAATTCTGAGAAATTTCAACAGGTATCATGATACCTTGCACTGAATATGGCAACTGTGCAATCTCTATCTAATAAGAGTATACTGTATGAAGGCGATCTTTTTCATTATTTGATTTTACACGGCATTGTTTCTGCATGCTTTTTCCGTCCGATGACGTTGACCGGAAATCGAAAGTATATTCAAATGTAAACAAAAGCAAAGGCTTTGGAATTTACCCCCATGCAGTTCTGTCGCCGTGTTTTGAAAAATTTTGATCCCCTAGCTTTGTTCTTGGATATGTGAAGCACATTTGGCCACAAGTTGTTTTCGTGAAATATTATTAAATTATCAGTTCTGGTACGAATACAGCAGTAGACTTCCAGGAACCAGTGGTGCCTACAGTCGACTCTATGAGTTGATTACACGTTGTTTCGTGTTCTATAGATCTCAATCTTCATTTTGATGTATATTTTGTGTATATTTAATTTGAACTGAAGGAATATGAGAGGTAAGAATTTCAAAATGAACAAAATTTCATTACTTATATAGGCCCTTAACCAACAGTTTTGGTTATGGGTAGGTATACATATTATGCAAAGCCTCTGAACTTGTGAAGAGGTCTGCTCATCAGCACTTGTCGGTACCTTTTTAGTGTTTTGTTGCAAGACATCAAATCCTTGTGGTAACACGAGCTCGGCCTCATCTTCGAAGTGAAGAAGATTTCAAAAGTCATCTCTACTGATTTTCGCATTCACACTCACAGCTGAGGTGACGGGTCGTTTCGTTCCTTTTCCCTTTCGTCCCCCGGGTCGTTTCGTACCTTTACCTTTTCGTACTGGGTCGTTTCGTACCCCTTTAGATACGAAACGACTCACCTAAATAAAAAGGAACGAATCGACTCACATAAAAAGGGGGACGAAACGACTCAGTTTTTGAGGGAAGAAGCGAGCGGACCTAAATGACAACTAAAAAGGAATAGGGGGGCGCGGTGGCGTCGAGGTAACCAGTTCTCGTCAGATCACCGAAGTTAAGCAACGTCGAGCGCGGTTAGTAGCTGGATGGGTGACCATTTCAGTGACAGATTCGCGCTCCCGAGTTGTGTCCTTGGGCAAGGCACTTAACCCCAATTGCCCACATGGGGGCACGATGATGCTGTGTACTAAGGCGTACTGCACGTCGATGGTGCGCATGTAATCATCATGGGTGTTTAAAGTCTTCTGGGGACGATGCATATGGACTATCCTAAGCTTGGAAACTGGCTTCTGAAATCGTTTGATGTTTATTTAACTTGAGAAGAATTGTGGCGCTACAGTGTCGATTTTCGTTTTCTTGATAATCTTTCTTGATGAGCTTTTCGATGTTGAGCATCCCAAGAAATGACGCCGAGTGTTGGAATCATCAACAACGGAAAACTGCAGTGGAAGATACAAAGGGGGGGGGGGGGGGGGGGGGGGGGGACTTGGGCGATAAAGGAGAAAGATAGCACCGTGAAACTATTGTATGTTTTCAGTGTGCTTCCTGTGATAGTTTTCAGTGTGCTTCCTGTGATAGAAATTGCATTTGTATCGAAAATTAAGGAATCCGGAAACATCATGTTTTTTTTTACAATAATAATAGTTATAACACCTAGCATGCAATAAGCAGGGTTATGTGTTTAAAATCTTGTCATCGTACTAATTACGACACCCCCCGAAGAATCATATGTTACTAAACCGTAGGGGTTGTTTACATAAAACCCTCACGGAAAATTTCTTTTCTCATTACATCGGTCCCCCCCCCCCCCCCCACCCTAGAAAATATCCTGGATCCGCCACTGAAAACTGTGAAGAAAATTTCATTCCGAGTATCCTACAATGAAATTGCCGTTTTAGGCATAATGTTCTTTAAAAAATCTATACGCTGTACTGATTTTTTTAAAGTTAAAAACTATGCCTAAAAGTAAAATTTTCGAATAAAAATTTAGAAAAATAGAGGTGAAAATTACCTGAGTCGTTTCGTTCCTTTTTAGGTACGAAACGACTCAGTACGAAACGACCCAGTACGAAAGGGAAAAGGTACGAAACGACCCGTAACCACAGCTGATCATCTCAAGTCATTGACAATGACAGGACAACTGATAGTGATAAGCAATGGGGGAGTTGTTTTTACAAATTACATAAAAGGAAAAGTCCCATATTCTTCACCTTTACCGGGACAAACCTTTTTAGAAACTAGCTTCGTATTATTGAATGAAAAGCACAAGAAGAACAAACAAAAAGCAATGATTGAATGAATCGGATTTTCAGTATAACGAATTGACTTCAAAATCAAATCACAAAGGCAAAGGTACTGGAAAGTCAAGGACTTTGTAATCGAAAGTTACAAACTCACGAGCATCGCCTCTCACCAAAAATGTATCGGGACAACACACCCAAGACGATTTGTATCCTAGACAATTCCTTGGACAATTCGTACCTTTCCTAAGACAACTCGTACCCCGCCTCTCAACAACTCGTTCTCCGCCTCTAGACAACTCGTACCCTGACTCGTAAAACATTCATACCTGGGATTGGAGACTACATGTGAAAAAATAAGGAAGTCTATTCATGAAAATCACATTTGACATTTATTTTTTCAAAAAATATATTGCTGACAAAACTAAGATATAACACACAAGCACTCTAGTTCGAACAAATGAAACAAAAAACGCAAAACTAAAATGCACTGAAAGTTGAGCGACACATGTTGATAAATAACTGAAATGTGGAGTTAATTCTTCTTTTTTCTCAATTGTATTTTCTGCATCTGAGCTCACTTCATTGTTTTTAAATAACTGAAATGCATCTTAGCCTAATTAACTGGAATGAAACGGATCACTTGAGATGAAATTATTTGCCACATTTTCTTACATGCTATCGATCCATTTCATCTCAATTAATTAATAAATTATACTCAGATGCAGATAATAAAATACGAAATACAAACAAAAATCACTTCAATCAGATTCAGCACCGAAATACGAAATACAAAAAAGAATGTTATTAAAAGGCGGAGTTAATTCGTGTCTTTCCCGAATTGTATTTTCTGCATCTGAGCTTAATTAACTGAGATGAAATGGACCGAAAGCTTGTTAATATTAAATGATGTGGGAAAATAATTTAAAGTGCTCCATCATCTTAATCAATTAAGCTTAGACGCAGATAATACAATTTGGGAAACACAAGAAACACAAAAATGAATATCACATCATACTTTAACCCTTTACCTCACATGAAAGCAGACGACACTTGTAAACTAAATTATTGAATAACTAATTTTTAGCCTTTTTGCTTCAAAAACATAGCTTGTGACCCTCATTGGGACGAGTTCAACGAGCTCGTTCCAATGAGGGGTCATAAGTTATTATTTTGAGGCAAAATATGAAAATTGAATGGCAATTTTTATAAATAGCACTTGGCCGGTTTGGGCCTTTACGTTAGGTAAAGGGTTAATCAGATTCAGCACCACAAACAACGGGACTGTACAACTTGCCACAGGCTCTGATTAAACTGGGTACTGCTTTCAATAAAACAAAACAAACAATGGAACATATGTATTTTTTTTATTGTTCATCCTTTTCGTATGTTTCTTTTTATCTCTTGGATTCTGTCGAACTCATTTGACCACTGCAGTTTCAAGACTCAATTCCAATTCCTCCTCAATCTCCACAGGACGTTCCGCATCCAAATGAGCCGGCTGGGGAGCCGGTAGTTGGTTTTGTGTGCCTGTGGGACTGGGAGGGGAACTGGCGGCTGCCCCCGGAATCTCCACCACCTCACTCACCTCTTTCTTCCTATTCCGGAAGGCCTCCAAGCGCCGGGCGTCCCTGCGCTTGGTCGATGGACTTTTTTTTTTCTTCTTCTTCTTCTCTCTCTTTTCAGGGCCTTCGTACCCCTTCGGGTGAGGACCAGTGAGAGAGGGGATCCTCTTGCCAAGGGTACTACCTCTCCCCGAAGAGGGTGGTGTTTTGGTTTTATCCACTCCAAATTCCAGTTTCAGATAGACGCTCAAGCTTATTTCCTGGATAGTCCAGGAGATAGGGCATGAGACGCCCAGAGCTGATATGGCTTTCTCTAGTCTAGCAGGTAATTCCATGATAGTCGAGGTGTGTTATGTTATGTCTGTAGCGAAGTCAGCTTCTGAGTTGCGGACACGTATCTCTGCGGAAAATCGTTTTGGAACAGACTAGAGTTACACACCCTAAACTCTAGTCTGTTCCGAAGCGATTTTCTTAGTGATACGGCACTTTTTTTTTATTCATGTGATTCGGGAACTGCATACGGGGAATTACCCCCACCCCACCCCCAATTCCCCTCAAAAAAAAAAAAAAATTATACCGAATAAATTAGCCTCGAGACGTTTCATCTGCATTGTGTGTTGTCTGTGTAGATGCATATTGCTGCACATAGCTTTTGCATGCAATTGTTATTTGGAGGATGGTGTGGGGGTGATAAAAATAGTTGAGTTGGAGATTATTTACAAATAGGCAGTATATATTCTATGCAGGACGTCTTCGACCTGTTCCAGGCACCCCTGGGATAAAATCCAGGAGTACCCGGGACAGGTCGACATTGACCTACACTGTTAGAGTTTCTATTCTTAGTTCAAACCGAATTCCAAAATGCCATTATAGGTGCCCAGGGGTCATGTCATGTGTATTTACGCATTTGCCAATAATAACTCACTAAGAACACTTGAAGTAAGACACATAATTTTTTTTTTTCTTAGCAAGTCTGTCTTGCTTTTTGTTTTTTAATGTAATGTTCAGCTTGTCTTATCTGTCTCTTCCTTATTCGTGGCCACAGGCTTGGCGGTTTTAAATAATATACTTTGGCCAGAAAGTACTATTTTTTCAAAGAAAACATACACAGGTATTTATATGTTACTTCCTTAAGGGCTGATCACGACTGCTATGCAGCAGTCATGCTCTATTTTTCACGAAAATATCAGGGAATTCATTGTTAATTATTTTAAACAGAATATAAGTTGTCCTACATTTAATTTGTAACTTTCATACATGTATATATGTTTTGTATTTTGGTATGATATTTAAAAGCATGGAGCATGAAACTTGTGTGTTTGATTGCCTGTGATTACATGTATGTATTGTATTTGTACTTAATGTCTTGTATATGTTTGTGTTGATCTGATTAATTATATTCGATGAATAGGCAATAAATGAATCATCTTACATGGAAGGCAATACTTCCTTTTCAATTTTGGTCCTGTGGCCAAGCCTCCACAGCAAAAGTAAGTTCCTCATCATCTTGAAATCTTTGATCACGTAAGTGTTTCTTCAATTCACCAAGTGACTACCAACTCTTTCCAAATTTGACGAAACACTTACTTGGACAAAGTGTGTTTAACAGAGATGACTCCGTCTAAAGACCACGTATCATGCACCTTTCGTTCGCAAACCATAGTCCGAGCTATTAGAGCTATGGCAGCGCGAACCCATGCGAGATCATCATTGATGAAGATACCAGAGTGGTTCTTTTTTGTGACTGGAATCCCGTGAAAGCTTGATTGATTTTAACTTAGCCCTTGAGCGAAAAAGTTTGTTTTGTAATCTGTAACTAACTACTGAGTCGGAAAATAATTGGTCGTGCTCCCACAGGTTTTCCGTTTATCACTTTTTGGACCTACTCGGTGGCTCCGAGAAATGTCCTCAGTTGTCACGTCGACACCTCTCTTAATGGCAACCTCAAAAACAATACTTTCGGTATCTTCGTCAGGCTTCTGAACTACACCCGAAAGTCGCAAATTAGTCCGACGGCCGTACTGTTCTAGGTCGTCGACCCTGTCAGTGAGTTCCTGGTGTTTTCTGTCTTCCAGGTGCAACTCACCTTTCAGAGCCTGTACTGTCTGTTCCAATTCATCTATCCGCTCACGAGCAGCCCCAAGAAAGATTTTAGGGACTCCCTCACAGACGGATTTCGAAGCACGCGGTCTTCGTCGTTCAAATGTGCTAAGCGCTCTCTTACAGAGTCAGAGTTTAAAAAGTCAGAAAAATCAAGCTTTTCGTCAGAATTGGTGTATTGGTGCACTCGCGAGGCTTTTTTATTTCCACCCGGAGAGGGACTCGAACTTACTGCAGACCCGTTTCTCTTATTGTATTCATTTGCATTGTTCTATTGATCAAAGGTGATAATAATAAATCTTTGGCCTTCCGCTGATTTGTCACGGTCTTCTAGCGAGGAGGCCTACATTAACCCATTGCCTCGCCGGGATATTCCTCGGCCCTCTCTCTCCTAATCTCCCAGCATTCAGTCAAAAACTGTTTCATAATTCCACCATAGGCGCCTTCTCCATCTCCCCAACTATAAAATTGACCCGTTTCCTCGTGTCATTCCTCATCCAATTATCCTTCATGTTTCCGTCCCATTTTTTTCATTTGTACCCAAGAAGTCTTGTTCAACTAGGCATATATTTGGGGTATTCAAAAATGAAATGTTCCAGGGTCTCCGTTGCACCTAAATCACTTATCTGGCACACTCTTTCCTCTCCTTTCCCGGTTCTCTCCCTCAACTTCAGTGACTTGGATCTCACTCTGAACAGCAATGGCCAACCTCCCCAAACGAGCCACCCAGGTACTTCTCAAAAGCTGACGCATCCTTTTTATATAACCCGTCTGTGGAAAACCTCGTCCTAATTTCAGCTCGCCAGTTTCTATTTTTTATTTATTTATTGGTGTTTAAGGTCACATACGCCAGTTTCTATAACAATCCTCAAGCACCGTGTCTTTTATAAAACTCCTCCCCTGATTATGTCCCTTCCTAAATCTTCAATTTCTATAGAGTAGTTCCCCATTACCCCCCCCCCCCTCGCCTGCTTTAACCATTCTGAATGTTATAGTTCCATAAATGGTTGAATGTCGTTTTACACCATCTGCTGTTTGGGAGGTTTACCAGGTAATTTAGGTAACATAATTTTCCCATATCTTTAACCCTTTACTCAACGCAGACGATATCAAAATTTTTTATTTTAAATATCATTTTTAAAATTTTTTCGAAAAATTTCAACAAAACCATATCATGTGACCCCCCGTTGAAACGAGCTCGACGAGCTCGTTCCAACGAGGGGTCACATGATATGGTTTTGTTGAATTTTTTTAAAAAATAAAATTTTTTCAACTGCTGAATTTGCATATTACGCGGGCGGATGCGTGCGATTCGTTGGGTAAAGGGTTAACCGGTATCCACCCGAGTTCCCCTCTGACCGCTTCCACTGCGGCTGCATTACTTGATCCGGTTATCCACCGACCCGCATCATTTTGTAGAATCTCCAAATTCCTCACTACCATTTGGTTTAGAGGGATCACATCTGTTCCATATGTTGTACTTTGTAGTTCCATCCTCTCCCAAATAATTTTTCCAACGAACACCTTGTTAAAACTATTTCTTCCCAGAAGTTTTAACTGATTGAGAATTTTTTCTTCCTTTGTCTTAAGCTTTCTGTACATGCCTCTACCTGTAACACATAAAGTCAGCCCCAAGTATTCATATTCGCCCATTTCTCGCGCTGTTATATCCTTACTTTCCCCTTCACCAATAGAGAATTTACCGATCCTCCACCACCGGGACTCGCTGACCTTACATTCAGTTCAAGACGCCACTCATCCCCATACTTCACACTACGGTTAACAATTCTTGTAGTCCCTCTTCACTCTCGGCAAATACAACCATGTCATCAGCAAAGAAAAGTCCTGGGATTTTTATCTCTCCGACTTTTACCCCCTCTGCGTGTGCAATCAACTCATCTCTTAGATCCTTTATGTGCAATGTAAACATAATCGGCGACAAGATGCCCCCTAGTAGCCTATCTCATTTGTGTCCCTCTTCGCTGTACTTATCCATCCCTATTTCCCAACATACTAAGTCGGATAAGTTTTCTGTGCTTTCCATTATACATTCTAGAGGAACGCCCCCATCTCATCTTCTGTCATTTACCCTCTCCCAATGCTTGACTATTTCTAATGCTTCATTCCCCCAATCATAAGTGCTGCTTTGGCTATTCACTTTATTGCTCTGCACCGTATTGTTTTTGTTAGTTTTACAAATCTATTTCTAGAAGATATTGGAACTTGAACCTCCTGTTTTTCTTATTGCTTTAACCCTTTACCTAACATGAAAAGCAGACGACACTTGCAAAAAAATTCTTGAATAACTAATTTTTTTCATTTTTTGTCTCAAAAACATAGGTTATGACCCCTCGTTGGAACGAGCTCGTTCCAACGAGGGGTCACAACCTATGTTTTTGAGACAAAAAATGAAAATATTTTGAAAATTAATTGGCGATATTTGGGAATAGCGCTGGCCGGATTTGGCCGTTACGTTGGGTAAAGGGTTAATTAGGTTATTGATTAGGGATCTGCGAATCACAAATTTCTTTTCGAATCGAATCTCGAATCGAATCGTGTCTCTGATATCGACATCGAATCGAATCCTGAATCGAATCTTAAAAGACAAGTTATTTCATATTGCATCAAACGGAAGTTACGGAACACTGTGGTGACCCTTACGCGACGGAGTGAACACCTTAAACACCAATAACTAAATATTCTCTGTAGCACCGTCGCTGAAACAGCTAGGCCTATTGTCCATAGTTTTAGTTTTTGAAGGCCTAACTTGTTACTATTCACGTTCTTAAGAACGTGAATAGTAACAAGTTAAGCCTTCAAAAACCAAAACTATGGATAATGTTCTGGGCTAAATTCAGACCTTACCTAACAATTAAACATTGTCAATTACTCATATAAATAGGAATTGAGCCTACATGAATGAATTTTCTAATGACAGTTTTATCCTATTTTTGTTGGAAATGTAACAAATTGAAGTTAGTACGAGAGATTAAAAAAAATCGAATCCTGAGACTGATTCGGGATCGATCTCGAAGCATACGTATGGTATCGATATCGAATCGAATCTCGAATATTCGCAGGACCCTATTATTGTTCTGCATTTTCCTATTTTTGTCCTTGATTATATTCACATTTGTTCTTGCTTCTTCATATACTTCTTTGACACTTTTAGTGACTGCCAGTCACGAAAAGTGCCAAAGAAGTATAGGAAGAAGCAAGAATGTTTAGCATCTAAGCCTTCTAAATGCAGCACGTTTTCTTTCCTTCTTTTATTGTGCACTTGAGGTCACTATTTATCCTATAGCCCGTTCATTCATCGTTACTCTAACGCCTCCATCACCCCATGCTTTCCCATCCAGCCAGGGACATGGCGACAGGGAAGTGGGTGGGGGTGGGGAGTGTCACCTACTCCCAATCCTGGTGAAAAAAATGTCCTACATTGCAAAAAATATAGGTTCTCTTTAGAACCCAAACTGGTTCTAATCTTCTCCCTGAGATGGAACCAGTTCTGTTCAAACAGTATTTATTTCAAATCAAATAAATTTATAAAGATTAACATTAAATATTAAAAGAATTAAACATAAATTGAGGGGGCTTCAGTCGTAAGTTTAGAGCTTATACGAGGTTGTCTCAAATCATTATTAAGCAAAGGAGATATGAAGAGTGTATGTACAGAACCAAAACTGGTTCGATATGCCAACTGTTCTTATCTCCTTTGTTTCAAAATGTTTGGCGACTGCGTTGAATAAGCTCCAAGTTTACTGCTGAATCTACTTCAGCTCATGTAATATTCTGTTAAAATTGAATGCTAATCTTGGTAAATTTATTTAATTTGAAATAAATACTGTTTAAACAGAACTGGTTCCATCTCAGGGACAAGATTAGAGCCAGTTTTGGTTCTACAGAGAACCTATATTTTTTGCAGTGTATAGTTGGAAATTCAGAGGGCTTGAGTAGTTGGAAATTTCATCTATCTGGATTTTATAGCTTCTTTGGTGATGCTGATGTCTCCTTTACTTCCCAAAATTCCAACTCTGTTTCAAATCTGCAAAAATTCTAACTGTTACTATTTACAACTACAGTGTAGGCAATATCGAGCTTTATAAGTATGCATGGTGTCAATCGGTATGAGATTTCTTTTGTTCGTTATTTATCATAATAAAAAAAAAATCCTCGAAATGCACTTCAAGAAAATCACATCCATTGTAAAATCGTTATCCTGAGTTAATTCCATCATTCGCAGTCAAAAAATGATGAAACATCGAAAATTGATTATTCCTGCATAAGATCTGATTTAATGTTAGGACAATGTGAATTGCTCAGAATTCTCAGCTTGAGAATTTGTTCAGCACATATTCACTTCCCAGAATAATACTAAATAATAATAACCTGATAATTCTATCATAAATGTGTTGGAATTTCAGTTACCAGAATCAATTTTATGCCTCTTTTCATGGTTTCATTTTCAAAATGTTTCTCGGTAGTGAATTTCCAACTAAGGGGAGAGACTGGGAGGGGGTTTCCCCCTTCCGGTCCCTCCCTTAGTTGGAAATTCACTACCCTACACACCCCAATCGGAAACCTCTAGCCACGTCCCTGCCTCAGTGGTGTCATGCCAACGATGCACATCCCCCCCCCCACACACACACACTCATCTATTTTCGGTGAAGGCCTGGGAAGTGCCATTTCCGGCAATCTGGGAGACATTTTTTGCCAAAATTTTGGGGCATGCTACGCGCCAACCGATGGTGGCGCTCCGCTTAGATGGCGTTACCGAACCGCCGCCCCACCCCCCCCCCCCTCCGATTTTTCCCTAGCATGACGCTCCTGCCCTTCCCCAGCATATTTTACACTTCTCACTATTGAATTTGAATCGGCTAGCGCCTGGACGTTATCTCCGGTACCCAGCTTTTCTAGCTTTCATTTTAAATGTTTCTCAAAGTGGCTCCAGTCTGCTTCTTTTTCCAGTTTCCAAATGTCATTTACCCTTTACCCAACGTAACGGCCAAAACCGGCCAGCGCGATTCTCAAAAATCACCAATTAATTTTCAATATATTTTCTTTTTTTGTCTCAAAAACATAGGTTATGACCCCTCGTTGGAACGAGCTCGACGAGCTCGTTCCAACGAGGGGTCATAACCTATGTTTTTGAGACAAAAATTGAAAAAAATTAGTTATTCAAAAAATTTTTTTGCAAATGTCGTCTGCTTTTCATGTTGGGTAAAGAGTTAAAGACCGCCTTTTGTTTTGATATTCTATTGCCCTCAAACCCTTGTTATCAGATTGTGATCACTGTTTAATTTAAGAATTTCCTTCGTCGTGTATTTCCATATCTATGGCATCCCTCCATAGCTCTGGGTCAGTGAGTACGTAGCCGATTATTGCCTTTCTGTCGTTCCTTTCCCACGTCCATTTACCATTACACTTTGCAACCCTATTCAAACTCTTTTGGTCCAGTTCATTTGTAAACTCTGACGTTGATTTCCCTGTCCCCACCCGCTATACCTTCTCCTTCGCCCCAATGTGTCCATTAAAATCTCCCATTAATAAAACACGAAACCCCTTATTTTTCAGCTGCTCCCTTCAACTGCCAAATATGCAACCCCAATTGCGACCCTTCTGTTTATTATCTTGATATTTGCCCACACTGTTTCGCTTTCTACTTGCTTGGTTGAATTTACTTTTGATAAATCTGTGATTCTCACGGGTGACAGGGCCTAACTCATCCTTAACATACATACCAACAACCCTCCCCTTTTTTGACTTTCTGATCGCCCTGCTCCAATCTACACATTCCCCTTGATCTGGTCAGTCATTTCATACTGTCTAATCCATGTCTTGCTAAGGTCTATCAAGTCGAGATTCTCACCCGCCACCAGTGCAGTAATGTCGCTTACATTCCTACGGAGACCCTGAAATGTTATTCTTATCTCTTTGTGGGGTTCCCTTTTTCTATTTTTTTCATATTTGTCCCCTCTATTTTGCTTTTGCATCCAAAATTTTCCCACCCACCCTACTTTGTGCCAAAAAAGGTTCTGATAACCATAGCATGTTCCTACCTAACACCTCAGTTCACTTTGGGCTTAGATGGAGACCATTCCTACCATAAAATTCCCACTTGACCGAAAAGTCCCCCAATTGTCAATAAAGGTTCCCTAAGGTCCTTACAGTATTTCTCTAATTCCTCGTCCCCCCTCCCCGTACACTTCTAGAATTCCGTTCACCCCCCCCCCCCCACCCATCACTGGGAGAAGACCTGCCACTGCTACAGTCGCACTATGTAACTTGGTGATCAAGTCTCTGAATATGTCCATAAGCTGAACTGACCTCCTTTCTCTGATACTGTTTGCGCCCACATACACCACAACCACTGGGTCTGACCCTAAGCCCTTAACAATACCACCCACTCTATACCTAATATTCTCCACGTTAGCCCCCGGAAAGCGCGGAGAAGGTCGGTTCAAACTATCTGGACCACAGACCACCCTGTCTAGCCCCGCACTATACTACTTCCCGCTAACACCAGTTTTCGCTTAGACCCCTGCAGTCTTCTGATTCACGTTTTCTAAACTAGCTTATACCACCACACCACCACCTGATAGCATCTTCTCCCCCTCACCGACCACCACCACCACAGGACCCTCCGAACTAACTGCCGCTCCCAACACACTGAACCTATTTTTCATGCTACGCCCACCTCTTGCCATACCAGCCTCTACTTTCCTATCATGTACCCCTCCTGCCTTTCCTCTTGCTGGAACCCCCTCATCTTCATCCTCAGACCCCCACTCCAAGCGCCGTTTGGTTTTCATACACCTTTCTTTACTTGGGCCTCTCGAATCTCCCTTCTCTACTGTACGCACCTTTCTGTTAACTACTCCTACATCCTCTACTTAAAAGTCCTCTTCTTACCACCCGCCCCTCTCTTCGAGCATCCAACCACTTTGTAACCATCATGAAACGCTACCTTCATCGGGGTAATCCCTAGCAATCCCGCCTTATCTAGCTTCCCCTTCAACTGCTCCATACAACCTCAGAATCTCCTTCCAATCCATCCCACGGCCATCCTGGTACATCATTCCAAACTGCCCACACGCCTGTTGCTCAGACCCCCCCCCCCCCTCCCGCCCCTGCACCCGTACAGCCCCCGACTGATACTAACCATACTTACTTCCGTATGGATACCCAATGGGCATTTACTATCCACATTAGCAATCATGTTTACAAATGCCTGAAAAACAACCGGGAGACACACAAAAACATACAACAAATCAATTAAAATTCTCGAAAACCTTAGACCCAAAACTTCTTGCTTCACCCTATATTGAATCTCTAAAACACCTAAAATAAAATATACTAAAAACCGTCCTGAAATAAAACTAGACAAATAAAAAATACTTACAAACAGCTCCGTAAATATTTCAGTGACTTTCTCCCTGTGAGTTGTAACCAGCCAATGCTAACATATGGTAATATTTGCTAAAAAATTCACTCAATTACGACTGGGCTAGGCATTTCAACGGATTCCTATATATGTTCATGCAATCATGAAATGTAAAAAAGATTATATTATCTCTGTACGGGCGGTATGTTAATCTATGTGCATTATTTGATGGAGTTAGTAAGCTTTGATTGATTCATCTTAGCAAGTCAGATGAGAAAGTGCGAAAGAAATGGTGACCACGTTGAGCTGAAAATGTCTATCATATCTCTCCAAATTTGGGCAGGGTGCATTATGGAAATTTTGGAGCTATGATGTGTCGAGTGACGCCCCTGTGATTTATATATTATCTTTTGAGCAATAAATGTTAGTGTTATTCTACAATATATTGGAGGCTGTTCATTCAGCTCAGAGGCTTGAAACCTATTTGCTCAAAATGATACAGGACCAGACACAGGACAGTAACTTTCCAAGTGGCTCAGCTGAGTGGTTGTTAAAATATTCAGCTTGATTCCACTAAAACATAATACACATGCGTATCCTTTCGGACTCAGATGACCCCAGCACACTTTATTCAATGATTTAATTTTATTCTTTGTTACAGCAGATTGTTATAGTTTATTTTCAAAGAAGTTAATTTTATTTCTATTATAAGATAACCCAATGTCTTATATGTGTTCGTAAAGTTTTCAGATCTCATACGCCAGGTTTCTCTTGAGACATCCAATATCTTTCTCAGCATGTACTATGCGCCATGGTGCACGGGTAAATGGCTGAAATTCATATTAACTCAACTGGTTCCCTTTTGACAAACCGTTTACTCCATTGTATAGACAGTTTGTTAACAGGGAATCAGTTTCCCTGTTGAAAAACTCTCTGTCAATAAGATATAATATCCTGACTATTTGTTGGCTCGACCTTTCTGGCAGTATATCACAAATTGAAGGGAGTTGCTTTGGAGGCTACCCACTAAGCCCAAGCCTTGAATGATCAATAACAACTCTACATTTTGCTCATACAAGTACATGTATAAGACTGAAATTCATAATCACATAATCAGAATGGTGAAAGTAGTCAGTTGCAATGAGAAATGGCATTATGCCACTGTATGATGTCTGTTATTCATGGTAAGAAGAGTCTTTTTATTGTCAGATCTGGTTAGATTACATTTATGTTAGATTACAGAAATCATAATTCGTTTAAATTGCGTTAACTTTTTAAAAAAATCGTGACCCACTGATGGTGTGATTGGGAATGGTGAACGTCTGTCCACATTTCCAGGCTGCTAGTCCATATCCTTTACTACTAACCACCCCCTGTTAATCCAGAAGAGTTGGAGTGGTCGCAGAAAGCCCACACAAGCTTCCCTTATCAATATGCATTACTAATTTGGAAGATAAGAGCTCATAGGAAACAAAGCACGGAACAAGTGTTTTCAGAGCCACTGACCTACCCCCACACACCCGCCTTGTGTCCAGAAAAAAATGACGACCCCCTCCCCCTCGGTGAACAGGAAAAAAACTTTTCTGAAAATTCTCCTTGACATTGCTCTTTTTTTCGATGCCAAACAAATATAGTTTGGTAACAGTAAAATTATTTTTTCGTAAATATACAATTGTGAGGAATGCAATGTATGTTGAAGTGGATATATTATTGTTTTCAAATATAATTTTTCACTTTTATGTTTTGATTATCGTCACCAACCAAATAATAGTGTAGTTCGAATCGGTGGCATATTATCCTCTTGCTGACACTTGTGTCACACTGTACTGTGTCTGAACTCAACATCAGTACTAAGGACTATATCTCGCAGTTATCACATTGTCAGTTGAATATTTTCCTATGAATGTATCGTGTGCTGTTCGTTACATCGCCGCTCAGATTCTAAAACAGCAGTGAAATGTTTGAAGTTTTCAGAGCTTGGAGAAAGCAAATTTTTTCCCAACTTTGCCCGAAAACCACATGAACAAATATGTCGTCCGAACACAATCAATAGTTTGTGGTCATCCATTTTCCTCTGAGCGTTTTCAGCACGTTGGTGATGGAATGATAAATATGCTTTCTCCGTGTATGGAGTGTGGAGTCTTTTATTTACAACTCGGACACGAATTACCGATATATTCCTTGTTAATAATTAGTTTCAGCTGAAAGGTGATCATGGGACAGAAATAAATACTTGATACAAAATAATCTGGAATGAACGGCGTTTTGATAAGTCGACTGTCAATCTATACTGTTCACAGGTGACTGCACACAATTGAGAGAACCAACATCCAGTGGAAATCACAGCTCACTAACAGCAAGGCGGAAATGTTTGGTCGTTGGCTGAGCTGTTGCAGTGATTGAGAAAAGCATCACACAACCCACGCCACCAACCAATGCGCTCCGCATTGTTCGATAGGAAGATACACTTCATTTACTGAAGTTCTTTAGTTAATTCTGTTTTTTTAAATGTTTTTCAAAACGTTCATCCAACGCCTTCATTTCATCTCTTTCCGCTGCTAACTCTTCAACAATCTCTTTCTGAATCTTGCTGACTGCACCAATTTGCTCCTCTGTTATCATGCCTCTCTACACTGACTGTAGGCTACACTGAATGGCAACATCTTTTTGCAGGATTTCGTTATCAGAACTTCCCCAAACTGGTCCATAGAGAGCCCTAGCAGCTTCTGCGGCTTCCGGTTTGCTTGCATACATATCAACAGAAATGAGTAGTAGAAGAGCGATGAAATGTCCCCTATCAGGGGACACCGGAAGTGACGTTCTGTCACGTGACCTGGTGGCGCCATGTTGTGTTGTCATGGTAACCCGCGTGGACGGTCATCTTGTGACGTCATCCCCATAGTGATACGTGGGGTGAGTCAAACATGAACAGCAATGCATGTAGTTTAAACAAATCGTCAACTTTGAGTATTTCATCCTTCTTGAAGGGGGTCAGTATGAGAGTTGTATTTTTGTTATTGATAATTCGTAATGAACGCTTCTGCATAATAGCTAATTTATTAATTGCTTTCGAGCTTCCCCGTGTTACGATTCCATACACTAAATGGCTGTGAACCAGGGCGAAATACAATGTCTTCAGATGGGGAGGATATTTTTTACTTTATTGAGACTATAGTTTGCTCGCGCTATTTTCGAGCTTATTCAGGATATGTGAGCTTTTAGGATAAATGTCCATCAAGGCTTATTCCCAAAAACTTTAAAGATTTTTCTGGTTCATTGTCTCCGACCTTGTTAATAACTTGGTTATTTATTTTTACCCCATGACGGGAATCAGTATTCGTTCCTTTTGTTGGATTAAGTATAATGTATGAGTTTTTTTAGCATTCGGCATCAACTGGTTCACAGAGCACCATTCGAATAATTTTTTAAGTTCGTCGTTAAAATAAGGTGTTATTGAATTACTGTTTAGACCAGAGCAGTGAACTGTAGTGTCATGAGCGAACGACAAGAGATTAAGCGAATTTGAATTACTTACATCATTTATATACAGAAGAAATAAAACGGGGCCCAAGATCGAGCCTTGTGGGACACCACAGCTCTGCCTGGCAAAATCAAATGTTTGTTCGCCATACAGGACGTATTGAAATCTATCGGACAAGTAGCTTCTAAACTAGTTGTTGGCTAGTCATCTGATGCCGTAGTATTTGAGTTTGCCCAATAGTATTTCATGGTTTATCGTGTCGAATGCTTTGGACAGATCCAGGAATAGTGCCAATGTACTATTCTTTTCCTGTTTATTGTTTTCTGTAGCGGTGCTTTTAAGGAGTTGGAGGACCGGGTGAATCGTGCTATGACGTTTTCGAAATCCGTACTGATAAGGATATAAGATATTAAACCTCTCAAGAAAACTTCTAAGTCTTATATCCATGAGCTTTTCCATTACTTTTGAAAAAACTGGAAGGATACTAATGGGCCTGTAGTTTGTGAAGCTGTGCTCGTCGCCTGATTTGAATATGGGTACCACCTTTGCGATTTTCATTCTATCTGGTACTTTGCCCCCGGTAAAGGAATTATTGATTATGTGGTAATAGGGACCAATATCTCATTTATCGTTTGTTTAAGAAGACTGGTTGTGATACTATCGCAATCTTTCGACGATTTTGCTTTCATTCTGTTTACAATTTGACTAACTTCTAAAGGATTTGTGGGTAAAAGATAAAAGTTGTTGGAAATACTACGATTCATGTAGTTTAAGTACGATTCACCCGGTTTCTGGATCTGGTCGGATATGGGTCTACAACCGTTGAAAAAAAATATTGAATTCTCTTGCAATGTCCTGGGCTTCGATTATTTCTGTACCGCCCTGGACAAAGAAAGTGGGTAGACTGCATTCACGTTTTCCTTTATTGATAGCTTCGTTTAAGATCTGCCATGTTCTTCGCATATTACTCCTATTTTCATTCAAGATATCCCTATAATAAATTGATTTACATTGTTTCTTAACTTTGTTAAACATTTTACAGTTAGTTTTGTAATTTCGGGAATTATGTTCATTAGGGTTTTTAAGTTTAAGTTTCTTTTATAGCATTTTTCTTTATTAACTGAGTATATGTCAAGTCTCTTTATCATCCAAGGTTGTTTTTTAATAAATTTATTGTTCTGGCGGACATGCTTCAAAGGAAATGCCTTATCGTTAGCTTCCATATAGATGTTTAAAAATGTTTCATATGATTCATTGGGACAGTTCGAAAGCAAAACAGGGTAAAAATTACTTTCTGAGAGTAATTCTTTAAATTCAGATATTCTTTCCGCTTTTATGATTCGCTTTATGGTACATCGTGGTGTATCATATGCCTTGGTAGATTCTTCAATGTGAAAAACACGAAAATGATCTGATACATCAGTTATAATTATACCCGGTATTGTTGTTTGTGCAAGATTATTTGAAAATATGTGGTCTATCAGACTGGCTGAATGATTAGTTACTCTCGGTGGTTTGGTTATATGAGGCAAGAATCCTTGACTAAACATGAGATCGACAAATTCTTCTGTCTTGGGATGTATGGTTGTTTTTAAAATGCCCAGGTTGAGATCCCCCATGATATAAACTTTTTTGTTTTCGGCATTCAGAACATCCATTACTTCACCTAATTTTGATATGAGGAGGTTTATGTCGGCTTTGGGCGGAGTGTTTGGTCTATATATGACGCCATTATTTTAGAGTTGTGTTTATCTTCAACAGCTATGAATAGAGATTCGAAAACGTGGGGAATGAAAATTGTAATAACACGTCGAACTCAACAGCACAGGGTATAAACAGAAATCGTCGAAACCGGAAGTTGTGCGCTCTGAGGTGGGTCATTCCAATCGGAAAAGCCAAATCGCGAGGACGTGCTTCACAATTTTCCTGCACTTAGACTTGTTTTGTAATTGGAAGAGGAGTATATTCAATTCAAACAGTAAGTGGAATAGTTATATGTTATTTCTGGTGTGAATTCCTGTCCGAATCTCTTGGCATTTGTGTTTGAATGTCAGTTTTGTTCACCGCGCTCACGACAAAGTTTACATTTCTTGCGAACGAAAATCTGATTGATGATACAAACATACAAAATAGGCGGCGCTTTATGGGCATTTTACTCTCCAAATTCCCAGATTATTCATTTTCCAGTCGAAATATACCCTCATACGGAAAGCATGTAATAGAAGAATCGTAAACAGGACCAATATGCGAAACGGTGAATGTGGCCTAACTGTCCGACCAGTTGCAAGCGTGGACGTTTTTGAACTGTTCGATCAACTGTGGGCTTTTTGTCCGACTAACTGTGCGCTATTGTATCGGGAATTGTTAATGCCATGGACCTGTGATAAACGTAAGCCGTATAATCACCAGCAAATTCCTTGCTATATTAACGAGACACGTTACACCATGCAAGAGGTGGGTCTGCAACAATAGATACACATTGCACGATTAAAAATGGGCCGCTACTGAGTATTCTTACTCCTTGGTTATATTCATGTCGACCCAATACATGAATATAAAACATTGCACGCTTGGTGAGTTAATGTACTTCATTTTACATAAGAAAACAAACTGTCTGGAAGGAAAAGTTCACACAACTTGCTCACCTGGAAGACAAGACGTTTGGTCTATCAAAACATATGGGATGTAGTGTCCACTCAGAGACTGTGACTTTCCATGAATCAATTTGTTGCGTCAAGCAACCTCTCTCGCTGAAGACAGGAAGTCATATTGTGATTCTCGGAAACTTAACCTTTCATTGTTTTACCCGTTTAACTTCTTCTCTCTGAGGTTAAAATCTCAAATGTCCAAATCTTTACTTAAATCTTCTTAAATTGTCAACGATTCAACAGTTTATATTTTGATTGGCGGAGTTCAAGAAGCCCTGGCCATCAAAATTGCTTAACCTTTGACAACTGCAGGGAGATAACCATTGGTAATAATGGATGTAAAAGTGAGTAAACCTGACGTCTCAGTGCGGGGGTGGGGGGGGGGGGGGGGGGGCGATGGACAGCCGCGTATTAAATCCTGCCCCAATTGTATTATGTATGGAATCTAAACCACTAACATCGATTCCCACGCAAGGTGGTGCATCATTGCCACCGTAGGACTAGCGATACTTGTTTTGCATGGAGAACTTCTACCAACGGTTTGATATTTAATTCTTATGTTCGGTAGACTCGATCTGTGTTATAATGCGATTGTTTAAATAAGGTATGGGTAAGGGGAAGTGAAACATTATGGTTTTCTGGCAGCCCAGAGGAATAGGTTTCGAGATTTGATTGAATCGAGATGCGAATACTATCAGCAATGTCTATGGTCAAGTCCAATGTACAACATACCACCACGCATATCAGTTCTGAGCGGTAAGTTGAGCTACGTCTTCACACACAATTTCGATCGACATAAATTTTCTATGTTAACCCTTTACCGTGGAATATCTAGCCTAGTAATTCTTCACCATTGCAAATTTCTGTCGATCAAAATTTTGCGTTGACAAGGAGCTCAAGAGCTTAACATTAGTAGAGAATTATTTACATAGATTTTTTTAAAAACAAAAATAAGCTTTAGTTGTTGTTGCGACGTCTTAGTTTCACATGTTAGTCAAGAAATAATTATATCCCTAGTCGAGGAATCTAATTATTTCTTGATTAACATGTAAAATCAAGTCGTGGCTGCTGATAAACAACCATGGCTTAATTTCATAAAAAATATATAAATGATGCTCTACTGGGTTTTTCTCAACACCATTCGAACTCGTCATCTTTCTTAGATCTTATAAATAGATATTTACTTTCCTAACACGCTTCTCTGTTAAAAAAACCCACTACCACAAAACTGGGACGACGACATTGAGTGCTAAAGGGATTGGAAATATGGGTTTGACGAAATTTCCATATCATTTCAGGAAATGGATACTTCCATAACTGTAGAAGGGATTGACGAGTCTTTTGAAGTTCTTGAGACGGTGCATACATGTGATTTGTGTTCATGTACGTCAACTAGACTCAGAAGTAGTACGGCGCCACCAAAAGTTGGTGCATTGTAGAGATACAAACAACAATAAAGAAAGTAACCCAGTGCAGCTGTGTGACCAGTGTGGCAAACCATTTTACAGCAGCTATGGTCTGAAAATGCATTTCAAATCAATTCACGAAAAGCAATTTCGTTTCACGTGTCCTACATGTAAAAAAGGATACAACCAACTATGGAATTATAAGGGACATATCAAATGTTACATTTGAGTTATTCGGACAGTCATTTGACAATTGATCGGACAGATTGTGCGATGACTGCATCCCAGAAATTAGCCTGATGTACGATTTTAAAGTAATCAGGTTCGTCGATGTAAGGTTCAATGGACTGGAAAGTGAATTATCTAGGAATTTCGAGAATAAAATAACCTTAAAGGGTCGCTGATTTTGTATGTTTGTATCATCAATCGGATTCTCGTTCGCAAAAATGTAGACATTGTCGTGAGCGCAATGAACAAAATTGGCGTTTAAGCTCAAATGCCAAGAGATTCGGACCTGAATTTGCATTAGAAATAAAATATAACTAGTCTACTTACTTTTTGAGTTTAAAATGCTCCTCTTCCAGTTATAATACAAGGCTAAAATCAGGAAAATTGTGCAGCACCTCCTCGCGATTTGGCTTTTCCGATTGGAACGTCCCGCCTCAGAGCACACAACTTCCGGTTTCGACGATTTCTGTTTATACACTGTGAGTAGGGTATCCACTCTTTTATATATAGCCCAACTCCCCCTCGACCATCATCATTTTCGGGTCTCATACATTTGATAATTGGCGCATAACTCCCCAGAGTAAACGAGTTTTGTGGGGGGATTTGAAATATTTCTGTGAGTCCAATTATGCCATAAAAGTTAAAAAAAAGGGTGTTTTGTTTGTAAATTATAGAGCAGGTTCTGGAAGGAATCCCAGTGAGCCTTTAAGCTTTGACAGTTAAGACGGAACAAAGAAAATTCTGAGTTTACTTTACTCATAGACTGAAAATCTCTAGGCGTAAGGTACTTACACTCATTTGAGTGGTGCTTAAACGGAGACTCGTCATTTTCTGGGGAGAAACAGACTTTCTCATTGTAGAGCTGTATAAAGTCATACTCTGGTTCCATCTGCACCTCGTCGAGTGCAATATTACCCGCCACAGGTCATTACCGTACCACCCGCTCTTCCGCTGGAAAAGTATAAGGATATTTCCCTAAATAATATGAGTTGAGTGAAGGACAGATTAAGAACACAGGGGGTTAATGAACTGTTCATGAGGGACTATCAGTACTTCAGTGTCATTTTTAGTCACAGTTTGTTGCAATAAGAATCCATGAATTGAGGTCAGATTGGGAACACAATAACTCTGTACATATATCAAAACAATTAAAAATATACATATACATACTGAGTGCGATATCACACTACTTGCAATTGTTGTCACGCGGTAATTCGGGTGGGTATATGTTTTAAATTAGGTTGTTCAAAAGACTGTTCTGGGATTTGGATTTGGTGGACTTTTACATGGAAGGATATCGCAATAATATTAATTTATTACAACAAATGGTGATAATATCAATTCTGATGATGGAACACTGTACTCATCTTTCAGTATTTCAGATTTGTTTATCCTATCCGGTCGAGTCTGCTGCAAAGCAGCCACGAGCCGATTTGATGATAGAAGCAGAGAATTCTGAAAGAATACGAAATAGTAAAACCTGTCGGGTTGTTTGTGGTAATTCTTGATACTCCGATTCAATCAAACATACCCTCCGAACATACCCCTGTCCTATAAGAGGTCTTTGGGTTACATAGCAACCACGTGCTATCATGGAAACCAAGATGACGGCCTCCGGTATTCAAAATAGCCGACGGAAACACATGAGCACTCACTTCACGTATCACTACAGGGATGACGCCACAAGATGGCCACTCAGGAGGGTTACCATGACAACACAACATGGCGCCACCAGGTCACGTGACATGACGTCACTCCCGGGGTCCCCCCCCCCCCCGATAAGGAACGTTTCTTCACTCTCCTACTATTGAAATGTCTGTCTCTGACCCAAGATTTGGGGACATAATGGGAAAACTGGCATCATGATTGGTGTGTTGTTAGGGTTGACAGCAGCGTTATGTGGTGTCGTTATCCTGACGTTAGCGCATCATAACAGCCAGAGGCTTCCCACTGCACCCAATCCAACCCGGATTGGGCATACTCGGTTCACTGTCTCACCATGTTTATACGTTTCCAGATGTCTTTTCCTGTTTGAAGGTTTTGATGTTGCAAAAGAGCATAATTGGCAAACGTGCATTTTTACGTTTGCTTCTGGCATTGCTCTAGTAGCGCGGATATCGTTTTCACTTTGCTTATGTACCTTCCCCATATCATCCATTTTAGGTGCCATGGCAACCTCATTCTTTTTACCATGACTCCTTTCATCCTTGCTTCTGTCCTGTTTCCCCTTGTTATATCTTCTCTCTGACTCATCTTTGCTATCTCTGTCACTCCTCTCCCATGTAGTGAATCTTCTCTGCTTTTGACTATTTCTCCCGTCATAACTGCACAGTCTCCATATCCCTCCATACAGTTCCATCTGCAATGGTATCCTTGAGCTTCACACTTTTTTATTTTTCTAGCTCTGTTCATGTTTCCTGAAGGTTCATAAAATAAATCTGCTTTAGTTGCAAGTCTATTAAGTAAATTTGTAGAAAGCGAAATACGGTATACGTATTGGACTAAATATCTAGGCCTCTTCAACTGCCTCCCAATCCTAGATTCCTTTTAAAAACCCATTTGTGACTATTCATATTGATGGGGGTAGCTGTCTGTGCCTTCTTCCAACTCCTGCAACATCTCATTTTCAGTTAACCCTTTACCCAACGAATCGGCCGCATCCGCCCGCGTAATATTCAAATTCAGTGGTTGAGTCGAGCTCGTTCCAACGAGGGGTCACATGATATGGTTTTGTTGAAATTGTTTGAAAAATTTGAAAAAATTATATTTAAAAAAATAATTTTGATATCGTCTGCGTTGGGTAAAGGGTTAATGGATTTAAATATCTGCCTTTATTTCTTCTCAGTCTGTAAACGTGAACAATTTGTTTTCTGTCTGTAGCATTGTCGCATAGCTCAAATGTGATGTCCGTTAATTTCTTAGTAAACAGGAATGATTCTTTCCAATTCTTTTGAAATTTGAAGAGAGTCGAGAGATATTCGAAGTTTGATAGTAAAATTTATAGACTACAATCACACTATGCCATCGAATTGAAGGACGTGAAGACGAGTGGATTGAGAGAGGAATACAACAAATGTATATTGCCTTTGAAAATGAACGAGACCACTCTGGAATTAATATACGAATGTCAAGACGATCTATTAGCCATTCTCTCGGAGAAGATGGAAAATTTCGACCCAGACGATCTGTCGTTCATCTACGGGAGTACTATATATCTGAACGTCTCTAAAGAAGTGGTCGACAAATTGAATCTGATTATCGGGGAAGAAAGGACGTTCGAGGGGTTTGAATTTGGTTTTCCAATGGGGAGACGATAGCTTTAAAGTTTAATTATGAAAAAAAGAGAGAGTTAGTTCATTTATAGATAGGTTTTAAATCTTGACTCGAAAGCTCATTTTAAAGTCTTATCATGAGTTAGTACGCTTTTTTCTGTTTAATTTTCTGGGTTTTTTTGTCATTAAAGAAAATTCTTTTTTAAAAAATATATATATATATATATAATAAGAAGTTTAACAATTCAACATTTTTTTTTTAAAAACTAAAAAATATTATATATACATATTAAATAAGAACATTAACACACACACAAAAAATGCCAAACACAAAAAGAATATCGTGGAAAAAAAATATATTTGTCTACCATACCCCAGTTGAAAAAGGATTGTAGAAATCTAGGAATTAAAAAATATAACTGTTACAAAACTAAAGAACGATTGATCGAAGCCATGCGCGAGGAGACTTGTGATCTATCACTGGTGAAATTACAAGCCAATGTGCGTCAGTCGTTGAAATTTAAAGGTGTCAAATACATGAAAAAAGACGAATGCATCCTTCATTTGCTCGACAGAAAGGAATGGATGAAAGATCTGTGGTAGCAAGAAAAACAACTTGAATCGCAAAAAAAGATGAGAAGACAGCGACGACAAAACTACATCAACAAACGATTGTGGAGGAAATTAAGAAGAAGAAGATGACTGTTAAACGAAAAGTGGCAGAGTGGCAAAAGGTTTCGAAAGACAATAATAAAAAAAGATGAAAAGCTATTCAGTTCGAGATGACAATTCATTAGAAAAAAATGATGGATGCAATCGTGAGAGTGGTGAATGAAAAAAGGGATTCAACGCAATAAAGGAAATCATAATGGAAGCATTGAAGTCACCATTGATTTTGAAAGAATGAGACAAAGCCATCAAAGGATGGTTTAAAACTCGACATGAAGACCGGTCTCGCAAAACTCGATCCCAAATCGTTCATGGAACAGGTGAAGGATAGAGTGTTGGACGTAGTTCGAAAACATCTAGAGAAGGGTTTAAAATAAAAATGATCTTGCATTGTCTGATGAAAAAGTT
Organism: Pictodentalium vernedei; assembly: GCA_031216915.1. NCBI lineage: Eukaryota > Metazoa > Mollusca > Scaphopoda > Dentaliida > Dentaliidae > Pictodentalium > Pictodentalium vernedei. The sequence goes on along the minus strand of CM062289.1, from coordinate 381,527,804 downwards.
TGATGTGAAGACAGGCGAGAGCGAGGCAGAAGATACCTATTTCTGATCTAAAAACGAGATTGTGTTTAGAAACGACGATTTAGCCGATGTTTATGAAGTGATGAAAGACAAGATGTTGAAATCTATGGCTACTTTTCAAGACAAGGGAAGTGGTTGGACGTTCGAGAAGATATCGAATCTCGAAATTCACGTGGACAGACACGACCCTTTGAAAGCGTCTTCCTATATAAAATTACCTTATTTATTATTTAAAAAACAAGCCATGATCAACATGAAAAATGAAGATGATAATGAGTGTTTCAAATGGGCGATCACATCGGCCTTGTATCCCATAAAAAAAGGATGCTCAGAGAGTTTCCAAGTACGTGGAGACTTGTAAAAATCTCGATTGGACAGGAGTTTCTTTCCCGACACGGTTGAAAGACATCGAAGGTTTCGAAAAGCTAAATCCCACCATGGCCATGAACGTCTTGGGATACAATGAAGATGATAAAAAAGGAATAGTCTATCCTTTCAGACTGATTTCACACAAAGAGAGAGAAAAGATTGTTAATTTGTTGTCATTTTCGGCGGGTGACAATCAACATTATTGCCGGATTAAAGAAATGAGGGGTTTGTTGTTGCAGCAGATTTCTAAACGTGAACACGAGAGATTTTTCTGTTTCAGCTGCATGAATTCGTTCCATCGTCAAAAATCGTTGGTGCGTCATTGGGAATATTGCAGCAAAAAGCAAGGTGTTGCCGTCGATATGCCTAAAGCTTACTCTTACGTGGATTTTTGCAACTACAGAAAAAGAGTAGAACCACCATTCGTCATCTATGCCGATTTCGAATGTTTCACCACGAAAATGAATTCTTGCCAACCCGACGAGCGCAGGAGTTATGCTGAAAAATATTAGAAGCACGTACCTTCAGGCTATTGTTATTACGTGAAATGTTCTTTTGATGATTCTCGATCGTCAGGTCCATTTGTCTACAGTAAATGTCCAGATGATGACGACATGACTCAAAGATACGTGGAAGAGTTAGAATCAAAAATTCAAATATTATACGACAAATTTAAAGAACCTCAAGACATGATCATCACACCAGACCAACAGCAAGAATACAACGAAACCATCGAATGTCCCATTTGTAGACAATTATTCGATAATCAGTCTGAAAATAATAAAAAAGTTAAAGATCACGATCACTACTACTACAGTCTGTTTCACAGCACTGCTCACAACAAACGTAATTTAAGATTTCGAGACGGTGAATTATATCCGATGATAATGCACAATCTATCAGGTTATCACAGTCACCCGTTCGTGAAAGATATGGGTGTCATTGAGGAAGAGTTGAGCTGCATCGCACAAAGCGATGAAAAATACATTTCATTCACTAAATGGAAGGATCTCGGTAAAAAGAAGAAGGAGAATAAAAAAAAGAAGGAGGGGTCGAGTGAGGAAATAGAGAGTCCGATCCGTAAAGAGACATGTTTCGTCGACAGTTATAAATTCATGTCGACCAGTCTGGAAAACTTAGTCAACAGTTTGGATATGGAGAAATTTAAAATCAGGAGTAAACATTTTAACAATCGACGAGAATTGGTGGAGGTCATGTTGAGAAAAGGCGTATACCCTTACGATTACATGAGTAATTTCGAGAAATTCGAGATAGTCGCTCTACCTTTTAAAGATTTTTATTCAAAATTATCCCAGTCTCACATTTCCGATGATGATTACGAACACGCGCAAAAAAGTATGGAGATTATTTGACATGAAATCCATGAGAGAATATCACGACCTCTATTTGAAAACCGACGTGCTTCTCTTGGCCAACATGTTCGAAAATTGTTGATCAGTGTGTCGTCGACATTATGAACTAGATCTGTCTTGGTATTTCATGGCACCCAGACTCACTTGGAATGCTCTCGTGAAGACGACTGAAATTCGATTGGAATTATTATCAGACATCCACATGTTACTCATGTTCGAAGAGGCTGTGATGGGTGGGGTCTCTATGATTTCCACCAGATATGCCAAAGCTAATAATTATCACATGGGAAAAGATTTCGATTCCAAAACAATCGAGTAAATACATACAGTATTGGGACGTTAATAATTTGTATGGTTGGGCCATGAGTCAGCCTTTACCGATTGGAAATTTCAAATCAGTCAAATCGTCTGAAGAAAAACAAAAATGTATTCTAGTGGTCGATTTGGATTACCCATGATACATGATCCACACAACAATTATCCGCTGGCTCCCAAACAAATATAAGTGAATGGCATTGAAAAACTGATTCCCAATTTATATGGCAAATGCAAGTACGTGGTCTGTTTCAAAAATCTGAAAAATCTGAAACATTACATCGATCGCGGGATGAGATTGATCAACGTGCATCGAATCATTCGATTCGATGAGGAGCCTTGGATGAAAAAATACATCGATCTCAACACGAATTTAAAAATGCAGGCTAAGAGTGACTTCAAAAAAGATTTCTTCAAACTGATGAACAATTGCGTGTAAGAAAAATCTATGGAAAACATTAGGAATAGAACGGACGTTCAACTTGTCACATCCGAAGAGAAGTCTAGAAAATTACTTGCGAAATCCAATTATCAACATAGAATCATATTCAATGAAAATCTAGTAGCCATGCACATGCAATAGGCGCATCTGAAGTTTGACAAACCCTGTTATCTTGGAGCGATTATCTTAGATGTCAACAAGCAGTTGATGTGCGAGTTTCACACATTACGTCAAATCCAAATTTGGTTCGAAAGCCAAACTATTGTTCACTGACATGGACAGTCTGGCTTACGAGATAGAGACTAGAGACGTCTAAGAGGACATAGCGCCAGACATGAATGAATGGTTCGACACAAGTAATTATCCCGACGATCACACGACTAAGATTCCAAAGGGCATCAATAAAAAAGTGTTGGGTAAATTCAAAGACGAGAGTGGTGGAAGACAGATCACCGAATTCGTGGGTTTGAGACCAAAATTGTATGCTTATCTCCTCGACGGTGAAGAGATCAAGAGATGTAAAGGCGTTCAAGCGTGTGTGACGAATAAAAACATCACTTTCGAAGAGTATAAAGAATGTCTTTTCGAAGGTTTGACGGTGTACGAAAAGATGACAATGATTCAAAGTGAAATGCATGAGATGTACACTAAAGAAATCAATGAGATTGCGTTGACAGCTGACGATGATAAGCAAATTATATGCGAGGATAAAATACACACTTTCGCACTCGGACATTATTCTGTGATATTATGACCAAACGGTCCGCCTGTAAAGTGGAACCACGCGTTACTTCCACTGGGGAATCGCTCATTCAGGTGTCTATACAGGTGTTAGCACTTTCTGATGAATAGAAATTACTGTCCCCTGGAACGCCGCCGTGGCAACGTCTTGGAGAGAGTAATAGAACGAGGATATGTTTATTCAGGTATTCATTATACTCCTGTCCAATCGCACTTACCCTCAAAACATATCCTCGTTCTATTAGAGGTCATTGGGTCCATACAGGAACCACGTGCTACCATAAAAACCAAGATGGCGGTCGCCAGTAGACAGAATAGACGGTGGAAACACGTATCACCTAATTACACGCGCTGCGCACGCGCACTTGCATCACATATCCCTATGGGAATGACGTCACAACTACGGGCTACATAACAACACATCATGGCGTCCCTGGGTCCCGTGACTATGATGGCCCTTGCCCCCCCCCCCCCACCCCACCCCCGCATCCTCTCCACAAATCAGGGTCATTTATCAACATGACACACTTCTAATGAGGTATAAGAGTAGTGTTAACCCATCAAGGAATTCTGCTGAAACAATATTTAAGCTTTTTACATTAAATGTATATCATCACAGGATCTAAATAGCTGTCTACCAATGGTAATCGAGAACAATCACTTGGCAGACGGAAATGGCAGTGGACTTCTAAAGCACCCACCCTATTCACCTCGCTTAGATATCCTCTACTCTCTTATCGATCTCCCCCTTCAAGATGGAAAAAATAAGTGACCGCAGAGTTTAGGTAAACCACCACCCCCCGACCCAGCCCCACCGCACCTTCGTAAAATATTGTAGAGTGTCTATGCTCAAGGAATATGAAGGGCACCACTCCCAGAAGAAAAACGAATTTCAGAATTCAAAACGGTCAACTAGACGGAAAAAGCCACGCATAATGATACAGCGCCTGAAATGGGTGGATGTGATGGAGACCTTCAGAGTTCCCCTGGGCCGTATTAAATATTATAATTGCAGACAACGCAGGAGATCACACAATTCTAGCTCTTGAATATTTATTTATTTATTAGGGTTTAACGACACTTTAACAGCCAGGGTCATATCGTGTCGGTGACAGTTTTACGGGTGGAGGAAGCCGGAGTTGCCGGAGAGAACCACCTAGCAACGACGAGCAGCTGTCAGCGCTCCAACTTCGTAACTCTGAGCTCTGCACCGCGGCACAGGCAGGGTTAGATTGGTTGAAGACATGTGCACCAACGACGTGCAGTACGCCTTAGTACACAGCGCCATCGTGCCCCCGTGTAGGCAGTCGGGGTTAAGGGCCTTGCCCTAGGACACAACGCGGGAGCGCGAATTAGTCGCTGAAATGGCCACCCATCCAACTACTAACCACGCTCGACGTTGGTTAACTTCGGTGAAGCCATTGAATACCACATTTTATCACCCATGAGTTTCTGGTATGATAGAACCTGACAAATTATGCCTGAGGTAAGCAGTCTCTCAAAAGCACAGCATTACTATAAATACTTGGCCAACTTTGAATTTACATAGAGCCACAAACGCAGAAAGTGACATTAAACACCGAAAAATACGCACGTCACATAAAAATGCCTTTCCACGCCTTATTGAACCCGCGAAACGATGTTTGACCTGCAAAACGCCTTAAAATGTACGATAAAATGATTAAAATTCGATAAGATGTACCCAAACTATGAGTTGAGCCATCTCAACATTTTTTCAAATTTTGTTGAAAAATTATTGGTTTTCATGGATGCTTAATACACTACTGGTTAAGTTTATTACACCACTGGTTATTACACTACTGGTTGTTTTTTATTACACTACTGGTTGATTATTACACTACTGGTTGGTTTTTATTACACTACTGGTTGATTATTACACTACTGGTTGATTATTACACTACTGGTTGTTACAATGCTTTACCGAGAGAAAAGACGACAATTCAGAATGCGGAATTTTAAATCTGGATGATATCAGCACGCATTGGGTCACGTGGTTTTTGAATTGGAATAATAAAAAATATTATTGTGATAGCTATGAAATCTCACCACCAAGTAGAAATAAGAAACTATTTATCATCAGTTATTTACAATACCAAATGAGTGCATGCGCCGGATCGAGTGTTTTGCGATCACCTGTGTCTCTACGTTCCCAAGAGATGGTCGGAAGGAGATCACTTTCAGGATATTCTCAATGATTTACATTAAAGGAGAAAGAAAGAAAAAAATTGACATAGATATATATAAATAAAGAAAAAATTGACATAGATATATATAAATAAAGAAAACTTTGACATAGATATATATAAAAATAAAGAATATATAAAAATAAAGTTATAATTAAAATAAAAAACAAAATAATATTAAATAATAATAACAAAACAAAACACAAAACATGCCACTCGATAAATTTGGTCGCGCTGATGATAATGAAGGTACTTCTAGAAAGAAAAGAAGAACAGTTGAAGTTGTTGGTGGTGACATTGCCAACTTAGACGAATGATACGTTCAGAGATACAAACCTCGACAAGAACCTTTGAACTTAAACAATAAGAAAATGTACAATCTTCCCAAACCGATTGATCTGTCGGATGCCGCGACTAAAAAATACGTCGATAGAGAAGATGAAAATTTCCGACAGCTGATGAGAGATAATTTCGTGAATAAAGACATGATAGACGATATCGACTTGAAATCTAAATGAGTGGTGAATGTAGCGGATCCTAGAGATTCGACATTTGTCGGCACTAAAAGATATGTGGACGATGCTCACGGAAGATTCAGTAAACATCTGAGAGATCGCTACATTCCTAAAGTGATGCAGTCCGAATTGAACGCAAATTCTAACAAGATAATCAACGCACCCAATCCCACGAATCCCAATGGTGCGGTGACCAAACAATATGTAGATTTGGAACCGAGAAAGAATAATGTCGACGAGTTGGTAATGAAATCGGATCTGGATGCGGGATTCAACAGGATATTGAATCTGTCTCAGATCGACTATGATGACAAAGACGGTTGTCAACAAAGGTTACGTTGATCCTGCCCTACTGGATTCTCAAACCTATCTGGAATCTCAAGTCGACGAATTGTATATGAACAAAAAATCCAGAGGAACCATGGAGGTCAGCATCGACATGGCTGGTCACAATCTATTCTGTCTCGACGATGAACCGAAACTCACTTCCAGCATGGTCAGCAGACAGTACTTGGACAAAAATACGGTCTGGAGAAAGGGCGATATCATGGAAGGCAAATTGGACATGGGGGACACGAACTCACGAATCTGTCGGATCCCATCCACATGTTGGATGCCTGCACTCTGATGACCATCCTGGAAAGAATAAAATATCTCAGGCAATTGATCACCATCTGGGCCGAGGAGGGCGGTGTGTTAGAAAAAGAAAAAGCCGAATGGTCCTTCGGAAACAGACAGCTGCACGGTCTGATAGGATATCCCATGCCGATCGGAGGCGATATCATTTGAATGAGTCTGACTTCTGCGGACTTGAGCAATAGGGCGGTTGTCAATCTCGTGGTGAATGGTGTGGGATGCGACATGAGGTTCATGGTCAAAAAAGAAGAAGGAACAACACGCGAACACTAGTGTCTTCAGTACGCCTCTCAAGGTGCAGATGGGGGACAGGATTAATTTCAAGATGAAAACAAATAATCCTGTGGCTGCCACTTCAGTGGTCTCTCTGTTGATTGAATTCGATCCTCTGAACAAACAGTGAAAAACAAACAAAAAAACTGAAATAATTTTTTTGTGATGTAGAGAGGACAACTCCAATTATATTTTTTTTATTTTTTGAAATGCTATTGACCACGAGAATGTAGACCATATTTACAGATGCGGCGTGACCTTAATACATCTTTCGATCGAATCCCAACATCTCACTGATCAAATCTTCTGCACTAAAATCCACTCGAAAATTATCTCCCAAGTCTAATATCGTCTATAAAGTACTCATATTGAGAGCGAGTCTTATCATATTGCTTCCGCGACCGTCGGTCTTCATTCTCATCTGGATGTGACGGTTCAGATTGTCTATGCTGTAACTCCCTTTGGGAATTCGAATCTGGAACCAATCCTCTCCGTTGGAATATTTGAAGGCATTATTCTTTACCGTGACATTGAAATCTCTTTTCCTTCTTCAATTTCGATGGAAGGTTCGAATTTCATCGTGAATCGAGTCGTGTCGTGACTCACTATGATTTGAAAGGACTGTTTTGCAGCCGTATTCTCGACTATCTGTTCTAATGGGTGTTGTTCTGACATTTTTTTTTATTATTTATTAATTATATCGATATTTATCGATATTTTGTTTATTTTTATTTTTTTCTCTATTATTATCGGGAATATAAAAAAATCGTCGAATCTGCTTCGATATTTTTCATAGTGTAAATTTGATAGTCAAATTGATCACCACGAATCTGTGAAGTCCTTTGTCCCACACCCTCTTACAAAATCTCCTGAATTCTTCCCTGCTCATGTCGTTGGCCACGTGATCTCCGTAGATGTGATTGAGATTCTTGAGATCCTGACGAAAGATACACAGAAAATTAGCATACTTCCTTATCGTCTGCCTGGGCAATCGAAATAATTCTGAGACAGATAGAAACAATCCACGTCGCTGTAACGTCCTCGAACATAATACGATTCGCATCAATTCTGCCTCTCCAACAGCAGATCGTTAAAAATCATAAGATTCTTGTTCTCCGACTTCAACTGTCTGGGATCGGGAATGTCAACGGCATTCTCGTAAAACAGACATTCCACGTTCGAACATGCAACGTTTCTCCAAATCAATTCTCTCGACGCCCCTTCCAATATATTCAAAGTCTCGTGTCCTTCGAATTCATAACGATGGTCGAAGATTCTCGACATGATGTCCTTGGGTAATTTACGCATTATGCACTCTTGAAGCAATCTGTATTCCGATTGAAAGAGACTCTTGCCGAAAAAGAATAATCTATCGTAATCCAACCAGCCAGGTCGCAACAGTAGATTCATCAAGAGATTGGTCTTTCCGCAATTCGAATTTCCCACTATTTGGAGCGACAATCAGATAGTCGTCTTCATCAAGCCATACATTCGTGTCACCCACAAATTCTTTTTTGCCTTCTTGACGAACTCCGTAAATCATATCTTTTTTTCTATACCATCGTCAGATCTGATGCTAACAACACTTCGAGCATCGTTATCGACGCTACCCGCATCAGTCTCGATCCTCTCCGGGGTGAATCCGGACATAAAACTACCAACGCTACTCGGATCGGTCTCGATTCTCTCTGGAGTGTAACCAGACGGAGTTCTCGGTGCAAAATTACCGGGGATCGAACCCGTCCTCAGAGAACCTTGTTTTATGGGTCTTAATTCCTCTACTATCTCTTTCCTGGCTCGTTCCTGAACCTCGGTGACGGGGCTGAAAAACTTGGTTGCCTCTCGTCTCAGTCCCATCTCTCCCAAGCGTCTGGCCCTGTCCTGCACCTGAATGTTCTCCTTGCTCCGTATTAATTCGCGAACCTGTTCGTCCCTTTGATTCGAATCCCCGATGTGTAGAAACATTGTTTTTTATTTATTTTATTTTAATTTTTTTCTTTAATGAAAAACAGTTATATTTTTGTATTCTTTTTTTTTTAAATGTTGTTATATATATATATATATATTTTATTTCTTAAACAGTCAATTTTTTTCATCACTCGTCTCACAACTCATCATAATATATATTACATACATTTTTTTTCAATCGTGATGATTATTTTCGCAATCTACTCGTCGCTGCCTCTAATATGATAGGTCACACGACTAGCTGACTTATATTTTTTTCATATGGGAGAGAGTTCGAGCGCGCGTCACATTTTTTAGAATCGGAGGAGCGATCTCTCTCCTTGCCAAAAATCTCTCTACATCATCGCGGACCGGTTCGGGCGCACCAAATAAAATGCTCGATTCGGACTCTGTTTTTCCTGAGGGAATCCGCTTTGGATCGCTCATCTTCCATCCGCGACGACAATGTCGTTTTGGAATTTTTGTCAATGGGAATCTCAGTGCTAATCTTGTCTCCTTAACAATCTTGCAAAATACGTATTATCCAAGCCGAAAAAAATCACCAAAATGCGAGTTGGTGTTACTTCTGCGAAAAGGTGAGTGTTGTCCCGAGGACGGTCGTTGTCAAAGTCATGAGCGCACCTAAAAGTGAATTTTTAAGTCGGTGAATTTTGAAGGTTTTTAATAAATTCCGTCGAAATTTTAGTCGGACCCACGTTGACCGTTAGAGAAATTGAGCGTCGAACCCACGACACCTCGCCTACCGCCACCACTGTAAAAACCAGGAGAAAGTAACGATGTGAACGCTGACGTATCGCATTGCACAACTGGATGGAATTCGATCGCTACAAATGCAATTTATCAAAAAAAACTAAGTTTTTGGTGAGACACGATTCTCGCACAAAATTTGGTGCGTGGTGCGCTTGTGACGGCGTTTTCACACCACTGTTCATCCCAGTAATCTTCCATGTCCTGAATGTATACAGACAGCATACTCTTGATCGCACTATCGACCCGTTCGACTTGCCAATGGGATGCCCAGTATTAGGGTGTTGACCTTGTATTATGCATGCTTTGTAGTTTACACATCTGTTAAACCAAGAATATATACTACTCAAACTTTGCTAAGCACCAAGTATATTCAACTACCTGTTTTACGTTTTAGTTGAAATATTGCATTGAAAAGTGTGTATACATTTTATGTAATTATATCTTTAATGATTTAAGTACAAAAATAAAGATTTTGTTTGTGTTTGACGTTATTTTTTAGCTTTTGAATACGATAACCATGGAAAATGGATATTATCGGTAAAAGAGGAAATTTTTCGATTTGCCAAAAAGTTGACGGAGCGAACTGGTATGGTTTCAATATCGAGAATGAGACCCATTACTGTTAATTACTGTTAATTACAGCTTGACAACGCCTTCTCATGATCCCAATCAGGTTCCTGGTGGTCCTTTGTGGGATATTGTTCCATTCTTGGATCAGAATGGCACCTAGCTCCTGGACACTTCTTGGCTGGAATGGACGCACTGAAATTTCAAGCTGCAACTCATTCCAGACATATTCGATTGGATTGAGGTCAGGGGATCTTTCTGGCCAGTGCATACGCTCAATCTCTTCCATCTGTCGGTAGTCTCCGACAGCATGGGCAACATGAGGACGCGCATTATCGTCCATCAGAATGAATCTATCACCCACTGCACCTGATTACAATCTTACGTTGACATCCAGGATCTCATCAATATACCGCTGTGCAGTCAATGTACCACGTTTAGCTTTATACGCCCATCTCTGCTGATGCCGCCTCAGACCATGACTGACCCTCCACCATAGTGGTCATGCTCAGCAATGTTGGCTGCATGGAATCGCTGCCCAGGTCTTCTCCATATCCTAGAACGCCTATCTGTGAGGTCTAGGCAGTACCTTGACTCATCTGTAAAAAGGACAGGTCGGCAATCTTCTCTGGTCCATCCAACGCTGTCCACGGCCCATTCATATCGTGCCTGGCGGTGGTTCTGGGACAGCGGAATGCGAATATATGGTTTTCACGATCGTAGACCACCTTCGTGCAACCTTGCCCGGATAGTCTGCGTCGAAACATTTATCCCGGATGCATTCATAAGGTCACTGCGAAGCTGGATTGCTGTGGCAAAGCGGACCTGAATGATCACAAACCGGTCTTCAGCTGCAGATGTTGCCCTGTCTCTGCCACCACCATGCCGTCTACTGGTGTTCCATACTGCTGAAATCTTTCCCAGGCTCTGATGATCACCGTATGGTGCACACCAAGGGCTTCACCAACCTGACGATGGGTAGCCCCTCGCTCCACCATCCCTACAGCCCGCCACATTTCTGCTTCAGACAAATGTCTTCTTACATTTGCATTTGCCATATTCAGTCATTAAATCACATGGGTTTGTGTTGAAATGAAGACTGAATACCCTACACATGTAATGTACATGTGTAGACATTACACGAAAACATCATGAAAATCAGGGGATACATGCTTTCCATGACTGTCACAAAAAGTCTGCCTGTCAAGAGAGGTAATGTAAACTCTGGGGACCATCTCAGTACATTCCTCAATCATATCCAACAAAAATATCGCAAATATGTCACAAGCAAATTTCACAACGGTGTGTCATATATTTGGTGCTTACCAAACTTTGAGTAGTATACATATTTCCTTTCCTCATTGTTGGTTCAGTTGGGGGCCCATCATGTCACATGCAACCCTCTCCATGGGAGCACCAGCCACAAATGAATCTAATGCTGATTTATTCTTCCGTATTTTGACAGGCGCGCATATAATGAAGGCGGCAATGCATTTTTCTGCATCTTTCTTAAGCCCTGGCCGATAATAGTCCAGCTTGAGTTTATCTGTTGTAGTTTGTACTCCCAGATGTGCACTGGTATGTGGGTCATGGGCTTGCGGAATATTCTCTTGCCCAATACCAGTAGGCACAGCAGGTCTCTGATATGTTGAATGTCTTTTTAACAAAGGGACTCCGTGGCGAGATGCCCCTACATTCTGGTTTATGCTACTTCACTACATCAGATATATATTTTTCTCCCCTCACTGCATGTGTAACATACGTGTCCCGGGTGAGATAGCAGTGAGAGACAGATGTATCCCACCTCACCCACGTGACGTTATACATTTATAACGTTATTATGACGTTATTCATATCATATCAGTTTCTTGCTACCGACTAATTCATATGGACGTCATCGGAATGCAGTGTGATCAAAGTTCGATGCTCTAAAACTCTTCAACCCTTCAAGCTGCAGCCGTTCCTAATCGATTTCGTGGTATATATCTTTGGTATATACATAACTTGTGCTTGCTCTTTCCTATGGTGCCACCAGTTTCTCAAAACAACGAATACCAAATGAGTTGACTGAATCAGCACGTGGCTATGATTACCACTGGCTAACGTAATCGCTGCATGATGGAGGAGAAAAATCATCCTCGATGAGTCTGAAGGTGGGAATGGGGAAATCTCACCCTCGGGGAAAATAACCTGTGTCGGCAATATATTTACTGCAGAGAACTGACTACTTGATCGATATATACAGATAATGTGCACGTCCTGTGGTTTGTATCGGATTCGAGGCGGTGTCCAGAATGGGATCTCAATGAGCCGGCTTTGCCGGCGAGTTGTGATCCCATTTTTGGACACCACCGAGAATCTGATGTAAATCACAGGACATGCACATTATCATTGTAATTCATTTATCTAACAATTCTGTAACATACATTAAATCTTAACCCTTTTATCCAACGTAACGGCCAAAACCGGCCAACGCTATTCTCAAAAATCGCCAGTTAATTTTCATTATTTTTTCATTTTTTGTCTCAAAAGCATAGGTTATGACCCCTCGTTAGAACGAGCTCGTCGAGCTCGTTCCAACGAGTGGTCATAACCTTTGTTTTTGAGACAAAAATGAAAAAAATTAGTTATTCAAGAATTTTTTTTGCAAGTGTGGATACATTCTATGTGCGTTTCAGCGATCGACCGAACATTATGTCCCAAAAATGTTTAAAAATAATTTAACCCTTTACCTAACATGAAAAGCAGACTTTTCATGTCAGGTAAAAGTCTTCCTTTCATGTTAGGTAAAGGGTTAAATTATTTTTAAACATTTTTGGGACGTAATGTTCGGTCGATCACTGAAACGCACATAGAATGTATCTATGCGCCTGTTATGATAGCCCGTAGCGCTGCCAGAAATGAGTCGTCTATATGATACGAATCATAATAAGTCGTCTATATGATACGGAATCGGAAAACATTATGTGATACGTACCGTTTCTCGTGTTTTCAGGCCAAAATCTATATGATTGTTAGATAAATTTATTTATAGAAATGTATGTCATGCTTTGGGGGATTAACTTAATCCTCAGAGTAACACCACGTCCGTTGGTAGGGAACGTGTGGCTGCTGCAATGTTTTAGCATTGCAGTGGGCACCCGTTTCCTCACAAGGACCAATACAAGGTCTTGGTGTGCACAACTCGTATCCCTGTCTTCAATCAATTTAATTATCACAATGTGCAGTGTTATTTCTATGCTTATATCTAAATTATGAAACCACCAGTATTCTTTATGTAGATATGTTATTTGTACCTCATGTACCCATGTTGATGAGTGAATAAACTTGAATTGAATTAAATTTAATTGAAATGTGAGACTAGTTGAATCTGTACACTGGAACTTAATTACACATCCCCTATTTTTTTTTCGCAGTGGTGTTAATTGAAACTGCCATCACTTCCATGCTATCTTTCTGGTGGCCAAAAGTGATTGTTCGTGGAAAGAATGGTCTATTGACAAATGAAAGACAACACAATGATGAAAATATGCAGCATTTTAATGGCGCTAATTAGTCATTATCTGTCACTAATATTTTGGATAGAAAAAAATGTTCTGTCGACCAGTTTGGTGCTGAACGGTCCATGATGAAACAATGCCGGTAATTACTGACAAAAAATGTAACTTGTGATCTCCTGAACACACTGGCAGTCAGTAGCGAGTGTATCCACCACGTGCCTGGATGACAGTCTGAACCGTCTTCCTAATTCTACAATTGAGCCTTCTTATACGATCCAGAGCGAACTGCTGCCATTCCTCATGCAATGCAAATTCTTCACAGGCGGATCCATTGCTTGCACATGACGTCCAAGAAAGTCCCGGATGTGTTCCAAGGGATTCAAATCGCAGCTCATTGCAGTCTAAAGTAATGTTGTAATCGCCTTGTTCTGAAGGAATGCTCTCACAGCATGGAGGCGATGTGGCCTTGCATTGTCGTCCATCAATACAGGGCGAGTAGCCAACGAGTGGTTGTCAAAATGAGGCACGACAACCGGATTGAGAATGTCCCGGATGTGCTGACGAACATTGAGATTCCAACGTGCAGTCACCATATCAAGTTTACAATCCTGAGTGAGGCACCCCGCCCCATCATTACTGATCCGCCACCATAGGGAACAGTAGGTCTGTTGTTCTGGGGCACATAACAGTATTTCTATGCCTCCACACTCTAATGCGACCATCTGTGATGTGAAGCAGGAACCTACTCTCGTCTGATCAATAGACTCTCCTCCACGTCCTGAGATTCCAATGTTGTGCCATACCACTCCAAGCGTCGTCTTTGATGCAGATCGGACAGAGATGGACCTTTGATGACCCGTCTGGACATCATACCCAGTGCTTTTAGATGGTTCTGTTGCACAAACGCCTGTTGGGGAGCCAAAGGCGTTTCAAAAACCCACTTGAAGTAAAAGGTTCACGCCTAACGAAGCGTGCCAGGCTCCGATCCTCCCGAGGATAGGTCTTTTGGGGTTTTTTCTTGGTCGGCCCTTAACATTGTTGGTTTGTTGATGTTTTCGGACAAGTCTGCTGATAACAGAATGACTATAGCCAAGTTGCATTCCAATACCTCTGAATGACATGCCTGTTGCATGCATGCCAACGATTTGCCATCTTAGTGCCGTTAACAGTCTCCTCCTTGTCAACATTTATTAATAAAAGAAGAGACAAATTTTATTCTTTTATACCCGGATGTTGCATGTGGGTGATAATGTTTTTTGTAACATTCGTGGGAAGCTTGCTTCAAGTGAACAAGGGGATATGTATGGAGCTATCAACCCGAAAAATCATGTTTCACTAGATGAAATCTACTGCAAGACACAGCAATCATTAACACATAATAATCAGTAACAGCAACTTTCTGTCATGAAATATTTCATGGAGTGCTTAATTAAGACCCAGGTGAATAGTTCGAAACAGGTATTTTAGTAGGCCGAAAAAAAACATTATGATTTAAGGGGTACGTTGAGCAGGAATTAAGCTCCCAGAAGCGAGGAAATAGCTTCTTTTGAAGACCAAATTTCGAAACTTTCGCTTACCAGGCTGAACTATGGTCGGCCCGATAAGTCCGGGGACACACAGCGCCCCATGTGCAGCGATAAAAAGATCCTTAAATTAAGGCCTGCCAATTCTGGTAGCGATTCATTAGGATGCCTTCGACGGGCTCGAAGCTCTGCACGATACAGCTGTGTGTTGACTGGCTGGAAGAAATCGGTTTCTTAGAGCTTCTATAATAATAATAATAATAATAATAATAATAATAATAATAATAATAATAATAATAATAATAATAATAATTGATTTTCTAGAGCGTAAAACCACAAATAGTGCTGTAAAACGCTTGACAGAAATAAATACACGTTTCTGAAATAAAGAGTCACATCTGTTTTGGTTGCCTCTTTGAGAGGTTCAGGAGAATGCTTCAGTAAATAGGAAAGTTTTAAGATTTCTTTTGAAGACATCAGAGTTTCTGAAATTCTGACACTAACTGGCAGGAAATTCCACAATCTGGGACCCACGATGGAAAACACACGATCACGAGCCTGATTAGATCTGCTAAAAGGTACAACTAGTTGAAATTGTTTTTGTTTTTTTTGATCTGACACTGCGTGATGTTTCATATACAGCGAGGAGCTCTTGCAGGTAAACTGGAGCCAGTTTGTGGATACATTTGAAAACTAAGATCAATATTTTGAACTCAATTCTCTGTTTAACTGGAAGCGAATGTAGTTGTCTTAAAACAAGTGTTATGTGTTCAGAGCGTTTGGTACCAGTAATTATCCTAGCAGCAGTATTCTGAATTTTTTTAAGCTTCTGAATCAGGCACTGGGACAGTCCCACTAACACTGAATTACAATAGTTGTGAGGTGAAGGAGTGCACAAGTTTTTCAAGTACTGACTGGTTAAGATAATGTCGCAGTCTTCCAACATTACGATGCCGCCAGTAGCATTTAAATTAAAGATTTTTGACAGATTTTACTGACATGGATTTCTAGTTTAAAATTTTGAGTCCATAATCAGTCCAATGTTCCTGGCCGATTCACTTTTCATAGCGATATTGTTTCCAACCAGAATTGATGTAACAGAGGCTGTAGGCATGCGAACCCCAGATATCATTTTCAGTTTAAAGTCTATCATCCATTCCCGCACGAGATTTATGCAAGTTTCCATGTTATTGACTACAGTGAATGAGTCACTTGGAACAGATGGGTTGAATGTGATGTGCAGTTGCGTGTCGTCTGCGTACAGATGATATGATATGCCATGCTTTTTAAGAAGGCGACCCAAAGAAGAAGTGTACAGAGTAAACAAGAGTGGTCCAGGAATTGAGCCCTGAGGAACACCACAGCTTAACGTCCTGCTTCCTGAACCGATCTTATTGATATATATTTGTTGACTGCGACCTTCCAGACATGATGCAAACCACGATAAGACAGCTCCACATATGCCATGCTGTGTCAATGTCTGCATGAGAATATCATGGTCGACTATGTCGAATGCTGCTGAGAAATCCAAGAGAACAAGCAGTACATCCTTACCCCCAGACACTGACTTAACAATTGCTGACTCGCAGTAGGGCTGTTTTTGTACTGTGGTTGGCTTTATATGCAGACTGGAAAGGTTCTAAAAGATATTTCTCATGCAGATAATTTTTGAGTTGTAAAGCAACAACTCTTCCCAACAATTTAGACAGGAAAGAGAGGTTCGATACTGGTCGATAATTCTTCCGGTTGTCAGGATCAAGAGATGGTTTCTTGATGAGTGGACTAACAAGTGCTTTGTCCAATGGGTTTGGAACAAACCCCTCATGTAGGGATGCAGATATAATAGATGTTATGACTGGCAAAAGATAATCAATTTTCTCTTTCAAAAGAAATGTTGGAATTTGATCTAGATCATTGGATTTATTGGATGATGATAAAATCATTTTTCGAATGTCTTCTTCTGAGACAGAGTGAAAATTATAAAAATCACTTTTTATATCAAGACGATCAAACTCTGGTGGTTCACATGATGGTATACTATCCAAAATTACTTGAATTTTAGTTATGAAATAATCGCTGGATTTTTCCAGAATTTCTTCAGTATTTAGATGATCTGGGAGAATGACTTTTTGTTCTTTACCAAGGAGACTATTGGTTATCGAGAATAGCACCCTTGTATTAGATGACTCCTCTATAAGAGAATTGTAGTACTCCCTCTTCGCCTTTTTGATGATCTTATTAGTTGTATTCTTTGGTGGCAGGACATCTTCCGGTGAGCCTCAAGCTTCGTTTTATCGTAAAGAGGCTCAAGTCTGCGACGCTATTGTTTAGCAGCTCTACCATCTTCTGAAAACAACTCCACTTTTTCCCTATGAGTTATAATTTTTGACTTGGGTGGTGCATGTTCAGCCATGACGCCCTTGAGAGTTTCTTCAAATAAAGATAGCAATTGCTCAGATGATTCATGACTACTACAAAAATAATTCGAACACAGAATTGATGAACTGATATCCATTTTCAAGGCACCAATATTTATGGATTTCTATTTTCGATAAGTAATTTTCTTGGGAGGAATTTTTGAAGTTGATAGTGTCAATTCGGCCAAGACCGTATAGTGATCAGACAATGCTGGATCTGTGACATGGACATTTTGTACTGACGTGCTGTTACTTTGACGAACAAGAATTAGATCCAAGGTATGTCCTCTCTTGTGGGTAGGTTTTGAGACCAGTTATGAATAGCCAAATGATTCAAACAAATTTGTGAATTGCTTGGCAAAAGTGTCATTTAAATTGTCAACATGGATGATGAAATCACGAGCAATAGCTATATCACATCAATACAAGGCATAGAAGGACAGACATCCTGAAAATTCATTTAGAAACTGTGCTGATGTAAGTTTGTTCCTTTTTGATGGTGGCGGTCGGTAAACTGCCAAAAGAGACTTGATATTTGGTATGCAGCTTCCTTTTGAGGTGTAGACTCAAGTTTGTTCAAGAGAGTTTGACGATGTTAAAGGAGGGGCAAAAATTTTGGCCCCGCCCCAAATTTCCATTTTCCAAACCACGAGGCCTATTTGAACCAAATTTTTCGTGAGTGCTTATTGGGTCATAAGTATCTAATTTATGCAGAAATTTTTTTCTCCGTAGCCCCGTGGGAACCACAGGAGCTAAAAATAGAAAAAAATTAAAACGCCCATATCTCCAAAACTACACGGCACTGAGAATTCTTATTTGTTGTGAAGCTTCCTTAGGCCCAACAGAATGGAATGGTAAAAAAAAATTGCCATCGGTTTTATCATGGGGTAGTTTTTGGGGACTTTGAAAAAGTGCTGAGTCAGCATTTTTTTAACACTGTGGGTGATGGGAAAAACATAAGACTACTTTTCTCCGAAACCACTGCTCCAAAAGCTTTAAAATTTCACATATAACATCTTTGGAAGATTGTTTCACATGTTTATTGAAATCAATTGCCTGGGTCGATAATTTTTTCCCCTGAAAAATTTGGGGTGCGGGTGGGACTTAGAAAATTTTGGACCAAAATCTGAATTTTTTGTTTGTTTGTTTTTTCTGCGTTTCAGTCAATTTTAAGACAAAAAAAAAAAAAAAATTTTCCCCTGAAAATTTGGGGTGCGGGTGGGACTTGGAAAATTTTTTTTTTATTTTTTCTGCATTTCGGTCAATTTTAAGATGAAAAAAAAAAAAAATTTTTCCCCTGAAAATTTGGGGTGCGGGTGGGACTTAGAAAATTTTGGACCAAAATCCGAAATTTTGTTTTTTTGTTTTTTCTGCGTTTCGGTCAATTTTAAGACAAAAAAAAAAAACAAAAAAAAAATTTTTTTCCCTGAAAATTTGGGGTGGAGGTGGGACTTGGAAAATTTTGGACCAAAATCTGAAAATTTTTTTTTTTGTTGTTTTTTCTGCATTTTGGTCAATTTTAAGACAAAAAAAAAATTTTTTTTTTTCCCCTGAAAATTTGGGGTCCGGGTGGGACTTAGAAAATTTTGGACCAAAATGCTGAAAAATTTTTTTCGGTTTTTTATGTGTTTCTGTCAATTTTAAGATAAAAAAAAAATAAATTTTTTCCCTGAAAATTTGGGGTCCGGGTGGTGCCTTTCTAAGACAAAAAAAAAAAAAAAAAATTCCCCTGAAAATTTGGGGTCCAGGGTGGATTTAGAAAATTTTGGACCAAAATCATGAAATTAGTTTTATCGTTTTTTATGCGTTTTAAGAAAAAGAAAAAAATTTAGGCTAAAAGTATTTTGTTTGGGAAAAAAATCTGTTTTTTATGTGTTTATCTCAATTTTGGGACGTAAAAGTGCAGGAACTGAAAATAGAAGGAAAATCCTGTGTATTGTGTGGGCACAATCGCTTCATCTATTTGGTATATGCTTTTCTTAGGAGGGGCGTATGTAGCTTATTCAAGTCAAGTCCCTGGTTTGATATTTAGACTACCATGTCAGGTGAGCGCCCTCAGGCCCCCTGGGGACTCTTGTTATTATTATTATTATTATTATTATTATTATTATTATAATTATTATTATTATTATTATTATTATTATTATTATATTATTATTATTATTATTATTATTATTATTATTATTGATCTCATTCTATAATATTATAATATTATACGTCAGATCGTTAGCAAGGATTACGTGTCTGAATGGCCCAACTGTAAATGTAAGCAGCGCCAGCGTTCTTTCGCACATTCCACAACTCCACCCTGACAGAAACATCTGAACAACACACCATTTGGTGAGGGCTCTGCAGTGCGGCAATGATCATTTATTTCACTATACACATACATAAACATTCTCCGTGTCTCATACAAGAACCAAGAATTAACCAAGGCGTATCTCATTCACCGCCTTAAGAGGCTATATAAGTAATGGAATTTTGTTTATTTTGAAATTCTCACCTCTGATATTCCTTAAATTCAGATTAAATATGCAAAAGATATATATTAAAATGAAGGTTGGGATGTATAGAACACGAAACACATGTGAAATCAACTCATAGAGTCGACCGTAGGTACCACTGGTTCCTGGAAGTCTGCTACCGTATTCCTACCGGAACTGATAATTTAATAATATGTCACGAGAACTACTTGTGGCCAAATGTGCTCTACATATCCAAGAACAAGCCTAGGGTATCAAAATGCTTCAAAACACAGCGACAGAGCTGCATGGGGGTAAATTCCAAAACCATTGCTTTTGTTTACATATGAATTTACTTTCGATTTCTAGACGACCTCATCGGACAGAAAAAAAGCATTTATTTTCAACGCCGTCTAAAATGAAATAATGAGAAAAATCGCCTTAGTACAGTATACTGTTATTAGATAGAGACTGCACAGTTGCCATATTCAATGCAAGGTATCATGATACCTGTTGAAATTTCTTAGAATTACGATTTTGTTTTTCGATGGAAATTCATGGTATCGAGTTATTTGCGCATGTCTGCCGAGCATGGAAACCATCTTCAATAAAAAAAATGCAGACAGTGTTGTCCTTTTCCAAAATGCAGTCCTATCGCTGCACTCGAAAGTATTTTGAATGCCTAGCTTTGTTATTGAATATCTGAAGCACATTCGGCCACGAGTTGTTATTGTGAAATATTATTTTATTATCAGTTCTGCTACGAACACAATAGTAGTAGTGTTCCAGGAACCAACTGTGCCTGCTGTCAACTCTATGAGTTGATTACATATGTGTTTCGTGTTCTATACATCCCACCCTTCATTTTGTTGTATAATTTGTGTATATTTAATCTGAAATGAAGGAATATCAGAGGTGAGAATTTCAAAATAAACAAAATTCCACTACTTATATAGCCCCTTAACTCCGCACATCACCAGAAGAATGCAACATGTTAGCAGGAATACTAATCTATCAGATTATAAAGTAAGCATTGGGATCTCGTGCAAACATCCACCTTCGGCAGTAAATGGTACAAAAGACCGTACACCGGGTAATGGCAGCTTCACCCCAGTACCAACGGACTATGCAAAGATCACACAAATGCACACTCCGAACATAAGTCTGACTAAGGCACCGCCTTAACTAGATATTTGTGTAGTGAAAATATCAATGAACTTGACACACATTAGAGAGAACAGAACTATATCCGTATCTCTGGTTTGAAACCTGCGGGTGGTTTGCCAGTGGTTCTCTGAACTGTTGTACGATAAGCAAAACGTATGTCAGTTGCTGCTTCTTTCCAAGATTGATTGTCACTTTGTGCAGCCTATAGTCCTTCTTTGAGAACACGATTCCAGTATTCAACTTACTGGATAAGATAAAAAGCTGATTTGGAATGCTTAATGCCAAGAGTTCTCAGAAAGTTTGCAACTCCATGCTCGTAAACTGAGATCCATTATCTGTTGTTATGTCTTCAGGATAGCCAAATGTACAAAATAATGTCATTAAAAATTTAATTATTACTTCTGAAGTAATAACTGATGTAAAACAAATCTCTGGTCATTTGCTGTAATAGTCAGCACAACTGCAAATGTACAATCCCTAAACGATGTGCTTAATGGTCCAATAATGCCAATACCAAGTTTTGTTCATGGCCCTTTTGGCAACATAACAGATTGTAATGGTGGTGTAATAACTTTTGCAGTTTTGAAAGCACAGGTCTACAGATTTGAGGCGAACGGCCGTTTGAGTTGTGTGGAGGCTACCTAAAATGAAAAACACGTGAAGAAAAAATGGGTAGCGCCAAATTGTCGCCGGATCACGTAAAAGTTTCATCAAGTTGAATGATCCAGAACGAATGAGTAGTGGAATGATGTTGAGCATAACCAATCATCACTGCACAAGTATTTGCATCTGCCAGGATGTATAGCTTCTCTGTTGTCCAATTACTGGCCAACAGAGCAGCTATACTTCTGGCATATGCAAACAGCTATGTTGATGATTGGTTGATGCTCAACATCATTTTAAACTGTTGATCATCTTAAGATATAACATAGGTACAAAATCAAGAAATGCAGCATTTCCTGCCTCTGCCACAGATATTGATTTTAACGGAGGCTTGGCACATCGGAACTTTGTAATGCACACATATGAGTTGGCTGAACCAGTCTGAGAATCTTCTCTACACCAGCGCTACTAGCACCATTTTATATATTCAATGTAAGCGGATATCTTTATAGGCGCGAAGTATTAATATATAAATAAAACTAGAAGTCCTGCTACGAACTGTGTACTTATCTAGACTTATTTGTGCGTAGGAATGGCGCGCAATTGCTATATCGAATGGCACCCAAAGAACCGCAGGTCCATTGGGTGAAACATTGTTTGTGCACAGGCCATATGTACAGAATTTGATATAATAAATATGGTCATAACGCGTAATTAACGCGCAGATCAACGTGCTATTTGTGCGCATTTCATGACAGGACTTCTGGTTTTAACTGTAGGCTTTATGTAACCTGTTTACCAAACCTAATTTCGTTTTGATGAAATAAAATCAGCAGCCGTATTATAGGCCGCTTCGCTTCCGTGTGTAACTGCATAGAGAAGACACTATTCCATTTAAGTGTTCTAGAACTCCGAATTCTCTCCTTGGCGCTACCAAAATATCATTTAGTCATCGTCATTCGGCCTTCACATTGTGATAATTCTACAGAAACGATATTTATCCCAAAGTCAAAGAATTTGACATGCGATGTACTAAAAGATAAATATTTAAAAAACATAAAACAAAATCGTCATTTGTGAAATTATTGGAGTTTAACTGTTTTTCGGGAAATAGATCCTTCTTATTCATTAAGTGCTGCACAAACCTCACATCTCGCCAAACCATGATTGTCACACAAATCTCATCTCATGAAATGCACTTCGCAGTACGGCAGCGTGGAAGCGACACTCTATGTTTTCCTACTATCTTGTTTAAACGAGATAGTTAAGTTGTTTAAACGAGATAGCTAAGTCGTTTAAACGAGATAGTTAAGTTGTTTAAACGAGATAGCTAAGTCGTTTAAACGAGATAGCTAAGTCGTTTAAACGAGATAGCTAAGTTGTTTAAACGAGATAGCTAAGTCGTTTAAACGAGACAGCTATCTCATTTAAACGACTTAGCTATCTCGTTTAAACAATTAGCTATCTCGTTTAAACGACTTAACTATCTCGTTTAAACAAGATAGTAGGAAAACATAGAGTGTCGCTTCCACGCTGCCGTATTGCAGACACAATTACTAAAAATATGTTATATAAGAGTCAAGGACTGCATCTGATCTCTGAGACTATACCTTCAAAAATTAGAACTAAATGCTCATGGGGCAAAACTATGAGAGAGAGAGAGAGAGAGAGAGAGAGAGAGAGAGATAGAGAGAGAGAGAGAGAGAGAGAGAGAGAGAGAGAGAGAGAGAGATTATATATCTATAATTATATACTACACAAAGTTTGCTCAGCACAAAATATTTGACACATCATTGTGAAATTTGCTTGTGATGTATTTGCGACATTTTTGGTGGATATGATTCAGGAATGTATTGAGATGGTCCCCAGTGTTTTCATTAGCACTCTTGACAGGCAGACGTTTCGTGACAGTCATGGAAATCACGTACCCCTTGATTTTCATGATGTTTTCGTGGACTGTCTACATGTACATGACATGTGTAGGGTATTCAATCTTAATTTCAACACAAACCCTTGTGATTTAATGATTGAATATGGCAAATGCAAATGTAAGAAGACATTTGTCTGAAGTAGAAATGTGACGGGCTGTAGGGATGGTGGAGCAAGGGGCTACCCATCGTCAGGTCGGTAAAGCCCTTGGTGTGCACCACACGGTGATCACCAGAGCCTAGGCAAGATTTCAGAAGTATGGCACACCAGTAAGACG
This sequence comes from Pictodentalium vernedei, assembly GCA_031216915.1. NCBI lineage: Eukaryota > Metazoa > Mollusca > Scaphopoda > Dentaliida > Dentaliidae > Pictodentalium > Pictodentalium vernedei. Next base: position 381,503,755 of record CM062289.1, on the reverse strand, counting down.
GCATGGTGGTGCAGAGACAGGGCAACATCTGCAGCTGAAGACCGGTTTTTGATCATTCAGGCCCGTAGGAACCGCTTTGCCACAGCAACCCAGCTTCGCAGTGACCTTCAGAATGCATCCTTGATAAATGTTTCGACGCAGACTATTCGGGCATTGTTGCAAGAAGGTGGTCTCCGATCGAGAAGACCATGTATTCGCATTCCGCTGTCCCAGTACCACGGCCAGGCGCTATATGAATGGACCATGGACCACGTTAGATGGACCAGAGAAGATTGGAGACCTGTCCTTTTTAAGGATGAGTCAAGGTACTGCCTAGACCTCACAGATAGGCGTTCTAGTGTATGGAGAAGACCAGGAGAGCGATTCCATACAGCCAACATCGCTGAGCATGACCGCTATGGTGGAGGGTCAATCATGGTCTGGGGTGGCACCAGCTGGGATGGACGTACAGAGCTCTGTGTCCTTGAACGTGGTACATTGACTGAACAACGGTATATTGATGAGATCCTGGATGTCCACGTCAGATTGTATGCAGGTGCAGTGGGTGATAGATTCATTCTGATGGACGGTAATGCCCGTCCTCATGTTGCCCATGCTATCGGGGAGTACCGACATACGGAGGTGATTGAGCGTATGGACTGGCCAGCAAGATCCCCTGACCTCAATCCAATCGAACATGTCTGGAATGAGTTGCAGCTTGCAATTTCAGCCCGCACAGTCCAGCCAAGAAGTGTCCAGTAGCTTGGTGCCATGCTGGTTCAAGAATGGAACAACATCCCACATAATACCCCATGGAACCTGATTGGGAGGATAAGAAGGCGTTGTCAAGCTGTAATTAACAGTAATGGGTTTCATACTCGATTGAACCCATACCAGTTCACTCCGTCAACTTTTTGGTATATTGAAAAATTTCCTCTTTTACCAATAATATCCATTTTCCATGGTAATCGCATTCAAAAGCTAAAATATAATGTCAAACACAAATAAAATCTTAATTTCTGTATTTAAATCATTAAAGATATAATTAAATAAAAATATATACCCTTTTCATTACAATATTTCAACTAAAACGTAAAACAGGTAGTTGGATATACTTGGTGCTTAGCAAACTATGAGTAGTATATATATATATTACTGTACCCTTACTTACGTGTCAAGTTCTCGGTGTCGGTGTGATCTATCCACACAGTTCAACCTGCCTTGCAGTTACGTTCATGATGTAAAACTGAACAGAAATGTCTCATCCACAGCAGATCTTTAGCCCAGCGTAGTTCATTCGTCCTAGCAATTATGTTCAGGATGTAAAATGTGCTGCAAAATGCCTTATCCACAGCGGATCGCTAACCCTTCTCCCAACGCTAACCGGTCAACGTTATTCGCAAAAATCACCATTCAAATTTATTATTTATTTTTACTTTTATCTCAAAAATAGCTTATGACTCCTCATTGGAACGAGCTCGATGAGCTCGTTCCAGTGAGGGGACATAAGCTATGTATTTGACGCAAAAAATGAGAAAAAAAAAATCGTTATTCAAAAATTTTTGTTTGTACGTGTCGTCGGCCTTTCGTGTAAGGTAAAGAGTGGACCGTTATTTATTTATTTATTTATTTATTTATTTGTGTGTAGGGTCACACATTTCTGCACAATGGCTAATCATGACCGCGACAGTTTTACGGGTGGAGGAAGCCGGAGTACCTGGAGAGAACCACCGAGCAACGGCGAGCAACTGCCAGCTCCCCAACATACTAACTCCACACAAGCAGTGTTAGCATTGGTTGAAGGCAAGTGCGCCATCGACGTGCAGTACGCCTTAGTACACAACGCCACCGTGCCCCCACGTGGGCAATGGGGGTCAAGTGTCTTGCCCAAGGACACAACGCAGTTGCCGCAGGTGGGATTCGAACCGAGGACCTCTCGGCTTGCAGCCTACACCTCTACCTACTGAACCACCGCGCCCCCAAGTGGAACGTTCCTTTGTGAATTAGTAAATGGTTACTGTACAGGTTCGGAAGGATGATTACTGGGCATATCGGGAACGGATTGGCGATGGGAAAAAAACTGTGATTCCCGGAGGGAGTGGTAGGCTTCCACTGTAGGTCATGAACGACAAAAAGAACAACAGGCAGCAAAGACGGATGGGTAATAAATTAAACCTGACGAAGTATCGAGAATCGTTTCGATTTCCTTCCACTGATTCGATTCGAAAAATCCTTTAGGTTATTCGGAAAGAATACAAATCTCTCCAAAATTCTAAACACATCGTAAAGAGTGACGTGTCTCTCCTTTTTCTTGATGGCATTTAGAAGATGATGTGGATACCAGGCTATTGTGTACCTAGTTAACTTCATATGGACGAGTGACGGTATACAATAATCAAGAACACATATCCATTACATATCGCCCGGTATATAGAGGAGATGATTCCTGATAACCAGTGAACCTGAACCTGGAGTTTGAGGTAGAGACGTCCAAGACACCACCCTCTTCGGGGAGAGGTAGCACCTTTGGCAAGAGGATCTCCTCTACCACTGATCCTCACCCGAAAAGAGAGAAGAGAAGAAAAAGAAGAAGAGTCCATCTACCAAGCGCAGGGACGCCCGGCGCTTGGAGGCCTTCCGGAATAGGAAGAAAGAGTTGAGTGAAGGGGTGGAGGTTCTGGAGGCAGCCGCCAGTTCCCCCTAGTCCCACTGGTACTCCCAATCAACTGACGGCTCCTGAGCCGGTACAGTTGGATGAGGAACGTCCAGCGGAGACGGAGGAGGAACTGGAAGTTGCCTTTTCACCGCCTCCCACCCCTCACTCCCCTCTTCCTTCACTACCAGAAAGCCCGGGAGCGGGAGCCACAGCAGAACAGCCACCTCGGTCCTTAGTCGCCATCGAACTAGAGAAGGCCAGGAAAGCAATGGAGGAAGGAAACCGAACACTCGGGCGAACTCAACATCTAACCCCAACATCGCCATCCATATCACCATCTCAACCACCTCCTAAGAAAAAGAGCCGAAAGAAACACAGACGGGGATAAGCTACCTACTTCCTACCCTTTCTTCCTCTACCACGCCTCGACATCCTACAAAACAAACAACCAATGAGGGTCGAAAGGGGCTTGTTCCCCATACCGTCCCTGCGCGCCATCGGCGCGCGAAACCATTTGATTCGATAACCAGTGAGTGGGTTCCATGGGCGCACCCAAACTCAAAGCGGTGCTGTCTTCCCTCGCTACGCTCGATAGATCGGATACGATCCCATCTATTGAACGCAGCCAGAGGAGACAGCACTGCTTGGAGTTTGTGAGGCATCCACTGGTAATCCGATTCAGTTCGTGTTTCGATGTAACATCTTTTGTTTGAATCAATTAAAGAATCGATTGAAGCAAAAATTGCGATTCGACGTGCCCAACTATTAAACAAAACTTACAAAATTATTAGTTATCCCCCTCACAAAGACAAAGAAAATTCGCCCATTTTCAGTCGAGTATTATATACTTATAAGGTGATACCATCAAGCCAGAAAATAAGCGGACTGCCATCTGCAAAATGAGGTTCCCAGAGGGTGAATTTAGTGATGCTACCCTGCAAAGCAGGGTAGCATCACTAAATTTACCCTCTGTGAACCTCAATCTGAATCAGGGTCTCAAAACTGAACAGAAAGAGGTACCCAGCGGATAAATTGGCCCACTGTATGGGATAGCATCATCAAATTGAGGCCTGGATACCATTGAGGAATATGAATATGAAACACTGTTACTTTTTTTTTTACCCTAAACTAACACCAGTAGCAGATGATACTCACAAAAATCAAATTCGTAAATATTAACAAAAAACATATCATTTTGCCTAGTTCCACTCAAGGGCACCGGATGCAGCTGTGCTGGGGGGGGGGGGTGGGCGCTACCCCCGTGCCCTGAAGTTAGGGGTCAAGATGGCAGCGCGTGCCTTTTTCGCCAACTGGGCGATATATATATAATGTCATTACTATTGAGTGTCACGTTACAATCTATGATACATTATAAACTACCGGTATAAACTGATAACCAGAGTCGGGTGCCATTTGGATACCCCTTTCTTCTTGTCTCCGGATTTTCCAGCGCCCTTGTTTTAACTGATGGTTTGAGTCTTTATTGAGGCAAGAATGTCGATTTTTGTGCATAGTGTTGGCCAGATAAGACCGTTATGTAAGGTAGAGAGTTAAAACGCACTTTTCAATATCAACTTCAGCATTAACCCTTTGCCCAACGAATCGCCCGCATCCGCCCGCGTAATATGCAAATTCAGCAGTTAAAAAAATATTATTTTTCAAACAATTTCAACAAAACCATATCATATCATGTGACCCCTCGTTGGAACGATCTCGTCGAGCTCGTTCCAACGAGGGGTCACATGATATGGTTTTGTTGAAATTTTTTGAAAAATTTGAAAAAATTATACTTAAAATAATAAATTTTGATATCGTCTGCGTTGGGTAAATGGTTAAGTTGGTTTTATAATGCAGCTCGATGACTCAAGTAGTGAAACATATGTCAACAGGGAAATTTTACTTTTTGAGTATGAAAGGACAGGCAGTGTGATAAGGTCTAAAGACTGTTTTTTGGTATTGAGTGAAAGGTTACCAAAATGCCTCATTAAACAAAGGCTTATCCATTCTTGTGATCACGCACAGTGCATATCACGCCCCAAGCAGTGTTGTCTCCCCTTTCTACGCTAGAATGCCGCGGGTCGCATAATATGGTTTTGTTGAAATATTTTGAAAAATTTATTTTTTTAAACGTCTCAGTTTGCAAATTACTCGGCGGATGAGGGCGATTCGTTACGTAATGGGTTAACGTCGTTAAACCCTAAAGATGTTTTATAGATGAAGGTAACATTCATTGTCAGTCACGATCAGAAACATGTCAGCCTTGTTTACTCCAACAAATTATGCTCTGCACGCAGTTGGTACATTGCAAATGTCTTTTTTTACAATGCTCAAAATTCAATGATTGAATTATCACGAGTATCTCTGTTATCTTTTAACTCCTCACTTCATGAATGGAGGGTTCAGTTTGAAGATTTCTCGTGTTCATTCTTTTATAGATGACCACCCCGAGGATTTTGAAACTATTACAGAATCAACGGCACACAAGGGCACGCCATATTGCACCATTGACTTGTTTAGCCGGGAAACACATGCAACAAAATCATCGATTTTTTGCCACGAAAACATTTATTTCGACCGTAATATCCACACCGGTCCTTCTATATTTGCGTGATTGTCCTCTTTTAGTGACTTGTACATTATTCTCGTGCATTATCATTTACGGAAATGTTTCCTTCCTTCCTTCGATGTTTCCATCCTTCCTTCGATGGACAATACAATTGGCGTCCACTGTTCTGTACGAATCCTTTTTCTAGTCCAGCCAATTTGTTCAACTTCAGTGAAGGTTAGGCTCCAACCTATGGTTTGTTATCTCATCTCATCTTATCTCCTCTTATCTCATATTATGTTATCTGATCTTATTTCAGCTCATCCTACCTTGCTTCATCTCTACTTTCCTAACACATCTTCATTCAGAATCATGCTTTATTTTTTCACCGCACTCTGAACACGCTCTTGCCGAGATTATGATGGTGCGGAGGTGAATAATAAGAGGAATACAACATACTTTCCTATCTTCATTTCCTTATCTTGTCTTAATTCAGTCTTTGTCCAGTTGCCATGACGCCGAGAGCATGCTCAACTCCGCTACTTTTGTCCGGCTCCGATACTCTTGTAGAAATTGATGTAAGACTGGTCTGTCTCGGAACAAAACCAAATTTAAGGACAACGAATACATACGTGTTTGATGTTACGACAACTTCTTCTGGAAAATAAAATCACTTCTTCTGACACACATACCTCCATGTTTATACTGATGGAGGCGGCAGGATGACGGCCAATCAAGCCATGCTGCTTCCAAACAGAATATCGTTATTTCCTTATTAACTATTGTCACTTTGTACTTTTATATTCTGTTGAATAAAAAAAAATTACTTACTAACTTTACGTCGCATGCATGAACATCGGCCATTATTAATGTTTTGAATTTGTGCGCATCCACCCGTGGGCAGTTTGGATACTGTGCTCCTGCACCACAATCATCTTGGTTGTTGTGATCATTCCATGTGGCAATTTTGGACGTTGTGCGCATGTGCAGTGGCCATCCTCATGTCGTGGCCATGCACCCTGGTCATACTGAATGTTGTGCGCATGCACAGCGGCCATTTTTGATGTCCATGCCCTTGGCATTTTGGATGTTGTTGTGAGTATGCGCCGCGGCAATTTTGAATGTTGATCGCTTGCGCCGCGGTCATTTTCGGTGTTGTACGCATGATCGGGCGCCATGTTTACATGCTGTGCACATGCACCGCGGTCATTTTGCATCATGTGTGTAAGCGGAACGGCATTCTTGAGCGTAGTGTGCATGATCGGCGTCATGTTTGTGGGTTGTCCTCATGATCGGGCGGCATTTCTGGTTGTTGCGTGCATGCATATAGCCATATTGGATGGCGTCACATCCATAAGGTGCCCATATCGGTGGTTGTTTACCACGCGTGACAGATATGTTGATATAGGAACTTTTAATTATAAATATTTGAATTTTCATGTTCATTTTTTTCTTTTCCATTCTTTTCATTTTCGGATCATTTTAATTTATTTTAATGTTCGCTTGGAATTTTCAGAAGCATAAATATCATTCCACTGTCTAAGTGTGATAAGCTTTGTTGTGGTGCATATGATCTTTTACTGCTATTTATAAATCGATATTGAATGGTGGTATTTTCAGTACACTATCATTTATCTCGTTTGGGTAAGATATCGCTAACGGTAGAATCTTGCTAAATAATTTTAACGAAATAGCTAAACAAGTAGATGAAAGATCATGTAGCAACAAAAAAATACACTGCCCTCATGTAAACCACTTGATTCGAGTCAATTCTTCACGCGGACAAATCTGTATTTGAATTGCCACGACTTCCCACATATGTTACCGAAGACTACGGTCATCTTTCAGAGTTTTTCAATGTGGAAAGAGGTGTAAGACAAGGAGACCCACTCTCCCCTTACCTATTTATCCTGTGTGTAGAAATACTGAGTGCTAGGTTAAAATTAAGTCCGGAAATAAATGGTATAAAAATAAACAATTCTGAATATATAATTAACCAGTATGCAGACGACAGCACCTTATTTCTTGACGATGATCAAAAATCACTCAACGCAGCCTTAAATATTGTTGACGAGTTTTCTCATTTATCAGGTCTAAAAGTAAATTTTGACAAAACTTATATAGTATGGATCGGTTCTCGTAAGGGTTGCGGTGTGGAATTAAAAACGGACAAACCGATAAAATGGAATCATGGTGAAGATTTTACCATTTTGGGAATAAAATATAATTTAAGTAATACAAATTACCTGGATAAAAATTTTATAGAAAAATTAGAAAAAATGCAGAAACTATTAAATGATTGGTCGTTAAGAAATCTTACCCTTGTTGGAAAAGCTACGGTGTTAAAAACTCTTGCTCTTCCAATTATCATACATTCTCTCACAGTCCTTCCCAACCCACCCGATTGGATTATCGCTAAACTCCAGAAAATGGTTTTCACATTCCTTTGGTCACATAAGAAAGACAAAATCAAACGCTCTACCATGATAAACACAGTGGAGAAAGGTGGTCTCAAAATCCCGCACATTAAAACCCTATGTAATTCATTAAAAATTATTTGGGTTAAGAAGCTCTTAGACCCGGAAAATTCATCACAGTGGAAAACACTGGCACTTGATAACTTTGAAAAATTTGGATTCAACAATGTTTGGCATTTTACAAAAGACGGTCTACAAAAATTAGCGGAATCAATGCCCCCATTCTGGCGAAATGTTGTAATTTCGTGGTCGCTCCTTCAAGACTATTCTATATCAACATATAAGGATATTTTATCACAACCAATATTTTATAATAAAAGTATCAAATTAAATAATGCATGCTATCATTTAGAAAAATGGTTTGCAGCTGGTGTGTTTTTTATAAACGATATTGTAGATTCTAACAGAAATTTCTTAACACATGGAGCATTTAAAACCAAATACAACTTAGATATCCCATTCACTACATATTTGGGATTGATAAATGCAATACCCCAAAACTGGAAAAAAATAATCCAAGAATGTACACAAAAAATTGATGTTGTAGAGAATGCATTAGTATCCCGCTTAAAGTCAACTGCCAAAGTTAATAAAGATTTTTACGGCCTTTTCCTGAACAGGATAGCTGTACCTGCAAGAAAATCCGAAGCAAAATGGTGCGACGAGCTTAGATATGATATAAGCACAGACGAATGGCAATATGTATACAAGACAACATTTACTTCTACCAGCGACACATATTTACAGACACTACAGTTCAAAATAAATCACCGTATATTATACACCAATTCTAAACTATTTCGTAGTGGTCTTTCAGAAACTCGGCTCTGCCGCTTTTGTTTTAATTCAAAAGAATCAATAACACATCTCTTTTACGATTGTTCACATTCAAAAACAATTTTACTTCAACTCATAGAAAAGATTAATACTGTTTGTAATTCAAATGTTCAGGTTAGCCCTAAGGAAGTAATATTAGGAATGCAAACAGAAGCTCAGTTATCCGACATACTGTGTACATGTTTACAAATTTTTAAAAAATATATATTTTCATGTAGTCTTGAAAACCGGCTACCCAACTACACCGCGTATACAGAAGTTTTAAAGAATTACAGAACTATCGATATATACTCACTCTATTTATACTCGTTCGGCAAGGCAAACAAAATCAAACTGAGATGGGAGACAATATCTAAAATATTTAGCTAAATTTAAGTGTCTTCTATAACCACATAAGCCCATGTTGAATTTCGATTGGAAGTATTCTTTACACATTGTATTTTTGTTTTGTATATATATATATATATATAGTGTGTGTGTTTGAATTAATTTACTGTGAAAACTGTAAATAAAAAAAAAAAAAAATGTTACCGAAGACTAGAGTAAGCCCGTTTTCGATAAAATTACTCGTCCATCTCTGACGTATCTTGTCATAAAAAATCGACATTCGATGAAGTTATCGCCCTTGAAATTACTTGCTGAACAAGGAAGGTCCAATTAAGAAGCAAGTGTACCTATGGTATCAGTAAAAAACAGAGCCAAGTTTCGAGTTGTTGCTTTTAATAAACGAAAACAACTGACAGCTCTCGGAGCTGTCTGGTGTTTTCGTTTATTAAAAGAAACAAAATGAAACTTGTTTTTTTATAGCAAGCCAATTAGAAGCCACCAATTTACAGATAATCCGTCTTTAAGAATATCTATCAGTCCAACAAGTAATCAGAATATAGAGTTTCAAGTGTGTCGTTAATTTTATTTAACTTTTTCTAGCATAGAGGCGTACATTGAGGTCATCCATATATGGCCAAATTGGGCGTGGCAGTGAACGGGTTAAAGTCTACATTATTAGACACGGGCAAAATCTTCAGTACTAAAGAACACACTGATAAAGTTACGCTGAATATTTTCCTGGATGGGCACAACCACGAGAAAATGAAAAATTTGACGAAGAACAGAGAAGAAATGTAACTCACGATATCATGACTATAGAGGAAATATGCAGGGGCCAGCAGTGTAGACTACCAGAAGTATCACAAGAGCAAGTGAGTTCGACATCAGAAAGTTGAAGAATGGTAAACAGAGAGACAACAAAGGACTTTACGTCAAACACTTGTAATTGGGAGGCCAAGCTGTTGTCAAGTTCAAAACAGACTTAACCAATAAATCTTTTGGAGAAAAGAAAATTCCCAAATCGCTTAAACTGGGAATCCTTACTCAAATTCACAGGATGGACGATCACAACCTTCCAACTAAATAATAGAGATAATCATCTCGAAAATCCTGGAAAATATTTTTATTTCCAAATGAAACAAAATACTGCGTTTTGATTGGCTGAGAGGTACGGTGTAACTGGTAATCTACAGTGGCTTTTTTACACCGTGGTTAACCATGGTGTAAAGACAAGAATACACAATAGCAGGCTATATGGCTAAAAAGTACCCATTTTTAATTATTAATTCATACCTTCTCCTCGGTAATGTTAAAGCAAAAATAAAAACACGGGAAATTTAATATTTATGTGCAATAAAATATTACAGATATGGATGTCATTGGAACTGGCTCATTGAGCCAGTTTCAATTACATCCATATTTGTCTGGTTTTATTAAGAAACTTACAAACTACAAATTTTCTGTCAGTTTTTTTCCCACAGTTTAGGTTAAAATATTGAGTACACCAAAATTCTTTGAAATAAATCCGTTATCCTTGTGTGTTCCAGGGTGTATGGGAGTTTACACCGGTGTGGGAACTCATACACCCTTCAACCCCAGCATAGCACCGTTTACCAACTCATCGAAATATATCATAATCTCTGCTTGGCCTTTGATAGGAACCAGTTTTCTCTTGGAGCATTCTGTGTTATATCAAAAGCATTTGATAGAGTGTGGCACAAAGGACTAATTTATAAACTGAGACAAAACGGTATATCTGGACCACTCATCGAGTGGACCAGCAGCTATTTGTCTGATCGTAGATAAAGGGTAACTTGTAACTCAATTTCCTCCGAGTACTTATCTGTTAATTGTGGTGTTCCACAGGGTTCTGTCTTGGGTCCGTTCCTCTTTTTGATATACATCAATGACATTTCTGAAAATCTGGATTCACCGGACGTGTGTCGATTATTTGCGGATGATACAAGCTTAACAGAAAGTGGGCGCGAACCGGATGGCATTGCTATAAAGTTCAATGAAAACCTCAAAGCCATTGCCGAATGGGCAAATACATGGTTAGTTACGTTTAACCCTTCAAAAACCGAAATTGTTCTATTCTCCAAGAAACAGGTTAACCTAAATAATGCTGTAATGTTTGGTGAGACGCTACTTGAACTCGTAATGTCACACACCCACCTCGGCCTGACCTTACAGGGGACCTAAACTGGCATAACCAAATCAATAGACTATGTAAAAAGGCCAACGCCAGGCTATCCCAGCTAATAAAACTTTTCTAAATTCTATATAAATCATTTATACTCCCTATTTTAAAATACGCGGATGTGGTATGGGCTGGTGCACCGGATTACCTACTTTCAAAATTGGATAGAATCCACGCCGATGCAGCTAGAATAATATCCGGTCTAACGAGATCTGCCCCAGTATCTACTCTACTTGCAGAACTTGGCTGGGAAACCCTTAGACATAGACGCCAGCTCCACAAAATGGTCACATTTTTCAAAACTGCAAATAACCAGGCCCCCAGATACCTATCGGACTTCTTACCCCGAACGTTTGAGGACATTTCCCCGTATAGCACCCGGTTCCATTCCAATTTTCAACTACCACTTACACACACGGAAGTATTTAAGCGGTCATTTATTCCCTCTTGCTTTTCCGAATGTAATGCACTACCTCTAGAAGTTAGACAGTCTGATTCACTGAATAACTTTGTTAAATATTTCAATACAGGTGTGTGTAGACCACCTAAGTACTTCAACAATGGCGATAGGGCGGTTAATATAATACACTACAAGCCGCGAAATTCCTGTAGCGACCTAAATTTTGATAAATACTCTAACTATATTCAAAATACACCTAACTGTTCATGTGGTTATGAGACCGAAGACGCGAACCATTACTTCTTCAGTTGCAGTAACTACTCAGGCGAAAGACTTGTCCTACAGAGAAATCTTGTGCATCTGCCAATAAGAACGGCCAATGATCTTCTTTATGGTATTCCAAACTTACCGGATTCCGTCAATATTCACCTTTTTCGCAGTGTACAAAATTTCTTAAAAACCACGAAGCGGCTTTAAGACTAGATCGCCAGATGAGCACAGGAGTCTAAACGCATCCTTTTCCTATTCTGTTGATCTTTAAAGTCAGTGGTCATCTCTATTTAACTCACACATGGCTCACTTCTGTTCGCTTGTTTGTCCTGTCTGTCCTGGCAATAGTAGTGGTGTGGACTCCGTCGGAGTAGCGGTAGTGCCGAAATATGGCCCATAGGCTTGTTGACCCAAGTCAGCAGTGTTGTAGGGTGGCATTGCATCCCCCCCCCCCCCTCACTTCTTTGTTCCGTCTCTTCCAAAGTTGAGTACCCATCAGCTTTCTTCTCTAACTTTGTACATACACAAAATTGTTTCAAAATATACATACGTTTTGTTTCGCCATTACATATAAATTCATGTAACTACTTGTAAACATATCATAATTTGTAATTGTAAACGTATTTCAAGGAAAGGATATAATCTAAGTGCTGGGCACTTGTTATCCAATCCTTTTTGTTGATTATAAACAAATAAAATATGTTTAATCTATGAGATCCCAAACCGGTGTAAATTTCCATACACCCTGGAAAACGCAATGATAACTATTATTATCAGTATTTCAAAGCGCATCTGAATAAAACACTATCAAGACTACATGAAGGATTTACTGACGGTACATGATTATTACTGAAGTCATGAATGACGCAAAGGCGAAAAACAAACCCCATCCACCTAGACACTCTGGATACTCTGAAAGTATTCGAGGTAAAACCTCATAAATGTGTTGAGACGATTTTTTTTCTGGATGGGATACAAGATCAAGGTGACGAATGACTCATCGTAAACAAGATTTATGAAGACATGTAGCCAAAGGGAGAAATGGGAAGGTGGTTTATCAGCACTATTTGAGATAAAGCGGAGTATCCGTCAGAGAGGAATATTATCTGCTGTCCATTACAAAAGATTCAACAATTTCAGTGCTTCTGAATCTGGAAGACCATCACGAGAGGGCAAAGATTGGACACATCAATATCCATCACACAACCTGTGCTGATGGTGTTGCTATGTTCTCACGGTGACATGACAATAATAAACATCATGCTCATGCTCAGAGGAGAAGAATGATACAATATGACAACATGACCAGAGAGGCAGTGCTTTCTATGTGCTAAGACCTATCTGGAACAGTTCACATTGGAAGGGAAGCAGTGTAAGTAATCCTTTGCCCAACGCTGGCGCTATGCATTCAAGAGAAATGATTTACGAAATTGAAGGTGGATATGGAGATGAGGACATCACGGAAATACCTCTTTTAAAATAGGAGTCCCTCATCATCCCCAGACAACGACCCATTGCATGGTGTCTATTTGGCAACAATTACGGCACTCGTCTATTAACAGGAGCCCACAGACTAAAATGGAGTAAGTCTGTCAACAAAGGACAGAGTCCAATTTGCATGATGTGTAAAAAGGGAGGAGATGAGACTCGTTAACTTTTCTGAGCAGCATGTATATACATAATGAGTATTCCTGGAGGCCCAGAGAGGGTTTATTTGGGGATCTTGTGTGCCTCATTTTAATAAGACCACACTGACGTAGCACCATAGAGTTTCTCTGTAGACATTTTGGAAATTTAGGGAAAATAGTAGGGCAGACGTCTATTCTTTGCAAAGATGGAAAAGTCATGGCGAAAAGGAGTAAAAAATACTTTCAATGTGGAAATAGGTAACCTGAAATCTCGAGTCACCGCATTCATTATCCTGTCCAACAGAATTCACGTTAAAAATTATCGGAGGTGGCGTACAGTTATAGCAGTACTAAATATTTCCGAAAGGCGACCATTGTGACGTTCATGTGAGAAAAAATGTGATCGCATCATTTTAATTTCAAATTTATATTTAAATATCATTGTCAGGTATAACCCTTCAGACAACTTTTTCTTTCCTTAAAACATGAGCCATGCAACAAATAAGAGAGAAAAATTAATAGGAAAAAACATACTGGTCACGGGCAAATTTTGTTTGAGAATTTCCATCAAAAACACACTAATAGTCAATTTTATTTTTAGGCCTCCAAATTCATCAATGTTCCCCTCTTTTTCTCTGGAATAGTCAGCAATGATGCAAGATTTCAATACAATGTTTCAAAAGTTTTTTAAAGCAATATTTTTTCTCAAGGCTGCTCAGTTTCGTAGATTGCATCATTTCCAACTTTTCAAGGCGGATACCTCCAATTCAAAATTTAGTACTGTCATACCTAAAGGTTATGAAAGCCTAAAAAACCGGAAAGTTGTGAGTAAGATTAAATACGGATGTTCGGCCGATTGGTTGATTATTTGTTGCCTTTGAAACCATTAACAATGTTGTTCACTTTAGAAAGAATTAAAAAGTTTGTGTGCAAATTTGTACCCAAATATGTGAGAATCTCTTAAAAACATGAGGCATGAAAAACCTATCATGGCCATTCAGTGTAAGAGCATACGGTGGTAGTGAAAATTTAAAATTTAAATTCAAATTTCATGTGGGACCATATATTTTTGCCAGTTTATTTTTTACAGCATGATGTACTTTGTGGATGTATAGGTAATTTATTTCAAAACAACTTGGTGTGTTGTCCAGATTGAAAAGTTAGCACTTTCGTCAGGTGAGTTTTAGGCTTTCATATACTGATCGGATTGAATACTGCCAATTACATTCGAAATCCCCGCTCCAACTAGGCCAATAGTATTTGTAACGAAGATTCAAATACTTTTGCCAAAAAGTATCAATCTATAGTTCACATATTTCAATTTCTTGACATAATCGAGAAAGTTTCCTCAAAATGAAAATTGCATTTACATGGTCAAAATTCCAGTGAGTTTATATTTGCTATTAATTAACGATCGAGTTCCAGATTTGACTGGGTAAAGAAATTCGACTATGATTCATTTTAAAAGATACTACGAGATATAAAAGTAAATATGGTTTCAGATTGAGAACATGCGCTAAACATCGAGCACAACTGTAGAATGTACATCACAATCCGGGACAACAGTGGTTACGTCGCTGAACATGCCAATTTGAATTGTTATCGGGTGGGCCGAGTTAATACGAACAGAAAATTTGTTGTTACCTGTAACTCTCCTGAATCCTGCTTTTTGATGAGAGTACCGTGGCTTGATAAAAGGAACAAAATCCAAGTGACATGGCGTTAACCTATAAAATGTCTTTGGGCTTTCCAATCGGAATGCTTTGCTGTCATAGTTGCGACATACTCCAGTACGCCATAAATGCTGACATTTTTATGCCGGTGTGACAGGAATGATAGTCCGTAGGAACGTTAGTCCCTCTGGACTATTATTCCGCGGAATCATAGTCCTAGGTCTAACATTTCTAGGAATAGTAGTCCGGCGGACTACTATTCCTAGAAATGTTAGACCTAGGACTATAATTCCGCGGAATAATAGTCCAGAGGGACTAATTTTCCTACGGACTATCATTCCTGTCACACCGGCTTGTTATGATTGGGCATTATAGAAACAGTTTATAGTAAATCAGCATTGGAATAACTAATTTTACATATGAGTCGATGCAGTCAGTATAAGTAAGGTTTCATTTGTTGTTTTGTTTTCCCTGTCAATTGAATAGACTAGGGAATTGAACGACCATTATTTAGGTTACGAATTACTAAGGTATCTACGCGACCGCGCGCTAAATAAATAGAAATGTGGACTCTTTGCACCACCACAAGGCTGGCAAACGTAATACTCAACAGTGAAATAATATTCAAAATAACCTTGCAGGACAATTTAAACGAACTTTGAAATTAAAATGAAAATAGTGAAGAAAAATGAAAATTTAAATTTAAAAGTTGTTATAGGGAATATATAGACTGGGATGTATAAACTAATCCGTTCTTCTTGGTAGCCTCAAGGTATATTTGTTTACAACTAAGGGAGATGGACCTGTGCATGCACATAACATCTAACATGACCGTGCATATGATCACCATTCAAGATACCGTCATATGGTGCTAACAACATCAAGACGGCCATCGCAATGCCCGTGACGTCATTTAATATAGCTGGCCATATCTACGCAAAACACCCCAAGATGTCGCCCGATCATTCACACAACACACAGACAACACATCCCATTATGCACGCGACATACGTTTTGTAATTAATCACTAATCAGTGACTAAACCATGTCATATTTGGGCCGATCCAGATTTGTGTTTACCTAGGAAAGACAGAAGCTCACAGAAAGTGTGCGACATGTGCCAAATTAGGCTAAATAGTGTTTTGATTCTCAGGCAATCCCTCGTTGTATTTGAACCCCCTTATTGGACATTTTATTGCCTTTCACTGTCTTCCAATATTAGTAAACTCAGGGAGACCCGAGACTTTTTATATTTTTTGATTGATGCATATTCATTTAGTTGCGTCTCAAATATGTTTGCCTTGTTACAATTTATGGGAGTGTGCCTATAGGCACGCTCCCGTAAATTGTGACAAGACAAATCACCATAGAATAAATACTTTTACTTCAAAGAAGAGCATCGAAAGAATATGAAGCCATTGACTTGTAGTACCTACAGTTTGTTTTTAGAGGAAAGTTTTATTTTTCAAGTTAAAAATGAATTTATTTGTATAAATATGCATTTTCTATATTTCGGTCTGTAAAAAGACAGCTGAAATCCTCTCCATGTTCGCTCACTTTTTGCAAAAAAAAATTAAAATTAAAAATGAAACCATCCCTCCCTCACAGGTTTGAAAATTGAAAAAAAAACATTGCCTGAGAATCAATTAATTTATTTTGTGTGGCCTTATTGTTGTACTCATTTTTTGGCGATATCAAAATAACCTATCATCTATTTTCATGCTAACGTTATAGCACTAACACCGCATCTTAATGAAGACAACTTTCCGATGATCGGTGGTAAGTTAGCAGATCAAAAGGGTTTACCAACTTTGGAATAAAATATTTGTAGTTTGAAATCTTCGCAATATATTGTGCTTGTGTTTACTGGTAAAAATGTGGGTATTTTGGTTGAGGGATTGCTTCCCTCGCATTTTCTTGGACTTGGTAACCTTTTACCTAACGAATCTGTAACACCTGTCCGCGTAATTTACAACTGAGCAGTTGAAAAAATATATTTACAAAGAATTTCAACAAAACCATATCATGTGACCACTTCATTTAAATGAGCTCATTGGGCTTGTTCCAATGAGGCGATCACATGATATGGTTTTGTTGAAATTCTTTAAAACCCTTTACCCAACGTAACGGCCAAAACCGGCCAGCGCTATTCTCAAAAATCGCCAATTAATTTTCATTATTTTTTTCATTTTTTGTCTCAAAAACATAGGTTATGACCCCTCGTTGGAACGAGCTCGTCGAGCTCGCTCCAACGAGGGGTCATAACCTATGTTTCTGAGACAAAAAATGAAACAAATTAGTTATTCAAGAATTATTTTTGCAAGTGTCGTCTGCTTTTCATGTTAGGTAAAGGGTTAAAAAATAATTTCTCGAAGAATAATAATTAAAATTACAATTTTTTTGTCCCTCTATCCCGATAAATTCTGTCTTTTGTTTGGTCAGAAAGCCTTGGACAAATAGCCGTGGCAAAGGGTGCACCTAACATCAAAGGTATATGAGAGCGTGCAACATCCAGGGTATATGGGCACGCGAAACATCGGGGGTGTATAGTTTAAATGAAAGCTTTTCGCTTTCGCTCGCCTCGATGTAAAAATCGAACCAAAAACCTGAAAATAGTCACAAATATCATCAGATTTCTCACAATTCGATCCTAATTTGCGGTTATAAATTAAATAGTCGAATAATTAAATCAAATAACTTGAAAAAAATAAAATAAGCGCAAATATGTCAACAAATATTTAGCTTCCGATATGTTTACGTTTCCAATAACAACCCAAGGGATATAACTCTATCTGTTGTCTTCTGTGTTTGAAAAAAAACAAAACAATTATTCACGACTTTGGTCAATTGATTGCGGAGCGTTAGAAACGCGTCCACAAATTTGTTTCCACTTTGTGTCTTCTGTCCTTCAAACGGGACACAAAAGTTATCTCCGCCAACATGCATGGTATATGGAGATTTAATACCTGGATGTCTCATTTAAAAACCAACATCCAGGTATTAAATCTCTCCCATATACCATACATGTTGGCGGAGATAACTTATATTATTTCCAAATGAAACAACATACTGCATTTTGATTGGCTGAGAGGCACGGTGTAACTGCAATCCACAGTGGCTTTTTTAATTCATACCTTCTGCGGTTATGTTAGAAGAAAAAATAAAACTAAAGGAAATTTAATATTTGTGTGCAATAAAATATTACAGATATGGATGTCATTGGAATTGGCTCATTGAGCCAGTTTCAATGACATCCATATTTCTCTGGTTTTATTTATTAAGAAACTTACACAGTACAAATTTTCTGTCAGTGTTTGCCCACAATGTAGAATAAAGTATTAAGTACACCAAAATTCTTGGAAATAAATCCGTTATCCTTGTGTTTTCCAAGGTGTATGGGAATTTACATGGTTTGGGAACTCATACACCCTTCGGCTTCACCTCGGGGTGTATGAGTTCCCAAACCGGTGTAAACTCGCATACACCATGGAAAACACAAGGATAACAGATAATATAGCGTGTGTTTGGGAATGGGCTAAAGACAAAAAGCAGTGCTTTTTCAAGAAATGCTTACGGTGAAGATGATTTAATAATTTTCTTATCGAATTCACTCAATATAGCTATTTCTCGTATAATGACCCAGTCCGTTTGATTCCCATTCACCATAATTGTCACACATTTCAAATCTATACCGGCATCAAGATTTTTATCGCTGTCAAAAAGTCCGTCTTTGAATTGACCTATACTTTTAAAGTCACCACATTCACCAGTTTCGTTCTCGGAGGCCACTGTTACAGATGCACTCTGCAGTTTATCATAATGAAAATCTTTTCTGGGCGAGATATTTAGAGGAAGCTTTCCGGACGCAATGTATATACGACGAACTTTTTCTTTTTTCTTGAAAACGATTTTGAAGAAGTCTCTAGCGTGTGGGGGTTCCGCCCAGAAGTACGATTTACCTGCGGGCTGGTAACAATTTGCAGGAATAAATTTTTTATAGGTCTTCATGTTTGTTGTTATTACTGCATCAGGATTTGATACTTTGGCAAACAACCTCGTAGATAAGATAGTTTGTTGGCCGTGTTTATCCTTAAAATCTTTATCCTTTAAAGTCTGTGTCTTGTTGTCTAAAGACGAAACAACGCCAATATGCTGGAATAAGGACGGTTTGTGCCTGAATTCTAATTTAGGACCAAGAATCGTTAAAAGTTTTCCAATTAAAAGATCTCCAGGCATGTATGCATAAAAGAGAATCAAGTGGTTTGCAATTAATTCGAGATCTTTTGAATGAAATAATTTTCCTATAAAACCGAGGGTTGAAAAGTGTAACAAAAACCACCGCCCCTTCAGTGATCGCTGACCAATAAATGATTTTATGCTACTCAGAAAGTTTGTAGCGGCGATGACGTCATCTTCCAGATGGAGATAATACATCGATATATTTTTACAGTATAGAAATAAGTATGCAAAATCGATGTTTTGCTTTGATCGCCAATGCACTCTGACCGAGCTATCGTTAAATAGTCTTGGTAGCCTGTCCAACTCTGGGTAGATTGTGTTAGGCGCGTGAATGACCTGAATCAGACCCGATTCAATTTCCTTTGTGAATGAACTTTGTAAAGCTGTTGCTGTACTTTGTTTAAGATCCACGTCAATGTCCGCCAGGAATATCACGATTACCACACCTTCCTTCTCCTTTGGTGACATATTATGTAACAGGGATGTAATAGTTGTGTTCAAATAACTTCCTGAGGATCTGTGCACCGTTACAATTCCAATAGACAGGAACACTGAAAAAGAAACCATACTAAAACTATATGCTTGTTGTAAAGGAGCTGCAAATTCACAAGATTTAACACATACGCTGCCGAAAGCGACTACTGTCGCCTGTTTTATGATGATTATCTGTGCGTTCTGATTTCGCGGATCAAACCTACCATCTGATTACTTGTTGGAAAGTGCCCAGAGAGCACTTTCCAACAATTAATCAGGTGCTATAGTTTCAGGTATGTTATAAATTTTATTAAACGTTCTCGCACACAAGCGTACATATAGGTCTTCCATATATGGCTAAAGTGGGCGTGGTTGTAAAAGGGTTAACGGGCAACACTTTACTGTTGAGATATCACACGTTATCGCGTTACTAAGATAAACAAAAAGTAGCGAGGCGATATAAATTGGATAAACGTACAGTAAAAACGGCTATTAATTCGTTAAAACGATATAATTATATCGCTATTTCGACACGAAAAAATTATTTCTTTAAAACGACATATTATTTTGTTATTCGAAATTTTATTTCGTTTGAAAGAAATACTATTTCCTTAAAATAAAATAATATTTCGTTTATACGACATAGTATTTCGTTATTTCGAAATATTATTTCGAAAATGAATATTTCTTTAAAACTAAATAATTTAATCATCATTTCGAAATAATATTTCGTTAAAACGAAATAAAATAAGAGTGAAGTGTGTCACTTCCCATGCTCCATACTTCTCCGGCTCCATACAATTTTACAAGGAGAGGAGTCCATCAAACTAAGTAGGCCTATGTTTGCACATGCGAAGGTCGCTTTAGAAACAACCTAAACGGTCTGAATCAAACTCCAATGAGTTCTCTCTCTTCGTTTGATCAGAAAGGTTAGGCATTGTGAATCGGACTTTTTTTCCACCCGAATAGAATAGGAATCGACTTGCGTGGTTAAGGTTCGATTTCGAACCGAATTAGAATCGAATCGGACATTCACTCGGTACACATTGGATGTGGTCAGATATTTTCGTACGCAGCTTTAACGATTCGAAATAATCGTTCATTTGGGGGAGATGGTCGTTTTTGTGACACAGATAACACGGGAAGTTCCTATGGATCGAGAAGAGAGGAATTGATAGGTAGTTGTATTAATAACAAGCGATACATTGCCGGAACGAAATTGTGGTCAATACTGTCCAGGGGTCAATACTATAAACTTTTACAATTGTATTTGATAGAATTGTATTTTCTAGTGATGACTTGAAATGGGTTGAAATGAAGCATTACCATTTTTAAAGATGTGGCAATTTGCCAGTTGGCAAATTGCCACATCTTTTAAAATGCCAATGATTCATTTTTGTCAATTATATTAATAGGTGGAAAATACAATTCTAGAAAATACAATTGTAAAAGTTTTAAAGCTTTTGCTCAAGGTTTATACGAACAAAAGTTCGCTTGAGCCACTCTGAGGAAACGACCTTAATGAATATGGATACATCTGCAAAAAGTAGCAAAAAAACAACTGCCACACGCCACACTTATCAGGACAGTCAGATACATACAAAATCGTTCATTTAAACTAGTTTAAAAAACAAATCTCAAATTTCCCAGCAATTTTCAGAAAGTTTGAACTGAAGCCTCCACTAATTAATATGTATGTACTTGGACCGTTGGTTCAGTATTTTGGGAGGGATGTTTGCTGCTGCTGTGACCCAAATTGATTTTATCAGGTTGATCGTTGGGGCGGAGTTCATCTACTGTCACAAGTCATATAGCGTAAATTTATTTCGAGTTAGGAGACGACATACATAAGCTTAAAGCTTTCCATCGAATTCCTCATCTATTATGCATCTATCTTGTCTACTGTTGTGTTATGAGCTGTGTATCTTGTATTATTGTGTTCCTTTAACATGTTTATCTTACAATCAACGTGCATTTTGTCTGTATTAACTCCACAACTGTCGTGTATCCGACCCACTGATACAAATGTTTGTATCAGGGGGTCGGATACAAGCACGTTCCTTTCGCGTGAGTTCCATTTTTTCTTTTTGTTCATCCGTACGAATAAATAGTTCATTATATATTGGTTTACATTCTTGACTTATCCCCATTATATTGTAAGATAAAATGTTTATTACCATTATGTAGATGTACAAACTATGTATCCGAGACTCTCTCCGGGTTCTAAGGGTAGATCACGACTCGTCTTTGACTCGTCGTGATCTGCCCTTAGAACCCGGAGCTCGACTCGGATACACATTTTGTACATCCACATAATGGTAATAATCTCTATTTATATTATAAATGCATGTAACATAATATTCATCTTTCTCAGTAAATACTGTTTAAACTAAGATGTGTGTAGACTCTGGAAGGATTCTCACTCTCGACGCTGAAAAGCAATATTGAATTCCTAAATAAGGTTTCTGCAGTATAGTACCAAGAGAGAACAGTCTAACAACTGACCATTGAAATGATCCGACCCGGCAGCTCTGGCTAACCACTTAACCGCAACGTAACCGACTAACGTAATTGGCAGAAATAATGACCACATATGATGATAAACACGAAACGAAGGGATCCTCATCCGTGATCGTCATCAGGATATTCGATTCTAGTATTTGGCGGTCAGGTATTCGAACATCGAATCGAATCGGACATACGATCTGAAATTCGAATCAAATTCGAAGATTCTCAGGGCTCTAAAAAAGGTAGAATCGTTGCATAGAGTTTGGATCAATATCTCTGTGCAATTTGCTCAATAAATATTCATCATTCGCACCACATGGGCCCATTACTGAGAATTATGTAAGAAGAATAATTAGTTATGTAAAAATAAAACAATAATTAGTCACGTATATCTGGGTACCCCCATTATAAATACTATAACATCCCCTCTGACGGGTTTTCGCGTCATAAGTCCGGTATTCAAAATTGTCGGAACTCCTAATTTGGGCCCGGGAATGCAATCAGATTTCAACTTCGTATGCCCAATATTAAGGCACCAAAAGCTTTGTTTTTTAAGACAATAAATGAAAATATTTAGTTATTAAGAAAATTATTTTGCGAATCTCATATCCGCATCAACTGCAACACAAAATCATGCGAAAAATGAAAATTCATTCCGCACACATGTGCGGAACGGAAATCGTTGACTGACTATTTTTATAAAGAAGCGAAATTTCACTGGAATTTTCCACAAATCGTGCATCGCAATAAGAGTTTGAATTTCTAGCGACAGCTAAAAATCGTCCCCCGAGTTCCAACGTGTTTCATGTGCCAGTGGGCACATGAAACACGTTGGAACTCGGAGGACGATTTTTAGCTGTACAGGGGACGAAATAGTAACACGGGAGTGCAGGAGACGAAATAATAACACGGGGTCCCCTCGCAAATTGGGTTGGCGATAAAATATGTTCTTTTTGTTGATAGTTGTCAAATGAATTTCTGAGTGTATTTCTAATAACTGTTTTTTTTTATAGACGTGAAGGAGTGTAATAAACACAGAACGACACACGCGTGTGAATAGGTTAATCGATATGGCACGTGTGCCTTCGCGGAAGGATAGAACTCGAGGCATGTGATTTGGAATCGAAGCCCATGGCTCTTCAAGTTATAAATATTTCACCTCCTTACAACTGTAAATAATGCCCATCTTCACCTCAGTATCGTCTGCTTGGGCAAGTCAATCGAAACAGAGGAATATTCTAGAACGGCATCAAAGTTGTTTCGGAAGGGGAACCTCATTGGACCCTACTTCTATCATCAGGTCTCTATTGCTTTAAAGGCGGTGCTTCATTTTTAGTTCATTGGATATCTGACCCGCACTATTTCAATTTAAAATCCACCATTGGTACCCTGAGAAGTGAAGCAGTGCATGTTTACTACAGTCAACAAGTCCCATTTCACTGGTAAAACGGGACCTTATTTTTGTGTTGAGGTCATGACAGGGCAATAGATGTTGAAAGTTACCTTAATTGCCATTAAATACTACTACTAATACCACCACTACTACTGACTGTTCTACAACTAAAACGTCTAATTATCTTCTACGTCTACTTCTGTTACCGAAGCCACTACCACTACTATTTCTGATACAATTTCTGCTCGTTCATACGTGTATTATGTATAGCATGTATAATTATATTATCCGAACTCTACCCTCTCCCATATGCGAACAACATTAACCCTTTGAGACTTTAATTATCCTGACGTTCAAACGTCATTAGGAAATCAGTTTCTTCAACGTTTTTCAAAATGCGACGTCAAACGTCGGAAAGTACAAATAACGATATTTTTCACATTTGTGATTATCTGGTTGAGGGCTAGATTATTTTTGGTGGTCTGAATTTGTTATTCAAAACTTGTTTTATTACAAATTATTGGAGAGTGCCCACAGGCACTCTCCAATAATTTGTAATAAAACAAATTTATATGAACAAAATATTATTTGTGTTTGACTGAATATGAAATATAAGCAAAGGAAGTGTTGGCTTTTGCTCTGGTATCCTCATTTTTAAAAAGCCCTGACAGTGGATTTAAACACTCAATCAGTTAAGAAGTGTTGACAGCAGGATTATATTAGTATTTTAAGCGGCGATAACGTTTGGCTCAAAGGTTGTCCGTGAGCACTATTCGGGAGAAAATAGGAATTTGAGGTTAAAACTTTAAAAAATCGAAAAATAATAACAAACAAATGACCGCAAAATATCAACGGACCAACTAAACCTGTTTAGGAGCTATTAATTTTAGGAGGTTAGTCGAAATTAGGGTAGTATTAGGGTTAGGAGAGGGGTGGGGTTAGGGTTAGGGGTAGCCCCAGGGCAGGACTAAAGGTTGGAGGGGGTTAGGACCCAGGGGGTGGGGGTTGGGGTCAGGGGTGGGGTAAGGGGTGGTGTTTTAGTTTGTATAGCCCCTAAACCAAAAAATAGCCCCTAATCCTTTTGGTCCGGCTAGGGTGGGGTTAGGGTTAGGGGTGGGGTGGGGTTGGGTTAGGGGTAGGGGTAGCCCCAGAGTAGATCTTAAGGTTGGGTGGGTTAGGTCCCTGGGGGTGGGGGTTAGGGTCAGGGGTAGGGTTTTAGGGTTTAGGGTCAGGGTAGGGTAGGGTAGAGTTAGGGTTAGGGTGTGTTTTTTGAGTGGATGGGGTGGGGTTAGGGTTAAATATAAGTTCTAGGGTGGAGGGGGTGGGGCTCTGGCTAAAGTAAGCTGATGGACATATAAAATGTTTTTTTCGAAGCCCTTAAACCCAAATAGTTGGAACGTCCGCGCTGTTTGATTTCATACCTCATAAGAAGTACAAAAGTATCAACGAGCTGTTTGATTTCGTACGTCATAAGATGTACAAAAGCATCACAGGGTTAAATGTTGTATTTGAAGTTGTTGTGTATCGTTTGATGAGCTGTGCATTGAATGCGCCAACGCATCTGTGTAAAATAAGTATTTGCCCCGTCCAGTTTGATGGAGGATTCCAGTCCCATTACCTTTATCTTGTCTGGGATACCCAAGCACGAGTGCGTCTGTCATGTTCACTTGGAATTCTGGAGACACCGGAACATCTGGCATTACTGTTGTTAGTTGTTCCAGTACATTAGTCTTTGAACTTTTATTTCCCAATTCTGGAATATCACTATTATGCAATTCTTTTAGGTTAGTAACATTAACTCGAAGTTTCTGAAATGAAAGCAGAAATGAATATTAAATTGTTATCAAGTAGCTTTTAGCCAACCTACATGACTAGCAGACGATAGTTGCAAAAAGAATTTCGTTCCAATGAAGGGGTCACAAAAAACACAAAGTACGACACGCGCATGTGAATGGGTTAACCCTTTACCTAACATATAAAGCATACGACACTTGCAAAAAAAAAAAATTCTTGAATGAATATTTTTTTTTTATTTTTTGTCTCCAAAACATAGGTTATGACCCCTCGTTGGAACGAGCTCGACGAGCTCGTTCCAACGAGGGGTCATAACCTGTGTTTTGGAGACAAAAAAAGTAAAAAATAATGAAAGTTAATTAGCGATTTTTGAGAATAACGCTGGCCGGTTTTGACCGTTACGTTGGGTTAAGGGTTAATCGATATGACACGAGTGCCAGCGCGGACGGATAAAATGAGAGGCCACATGCCTCGAGTTTTATCCTTCCGTGATGGCACAAGTGCAATACCGATTAACCTTCTCTCACGCGCGCGTCGGCTGTGTTTATTACACCCTCCACGTCGATAAAAACAATTATCAGAAGGACACTCAGCAATTCATTGACATTATCAAAAAAAATCAACACATTTTATGGCCAGCCAAATTTGCGTACTCATACTCTTCTTCTCCTTCTGGATATTCATTATCCCCTTTATATATCGACACTATTTCTTCTTCGCTATTTTCGTAGTCATTAAACACGTCATATCCTAGACATTTTATTTAGTTATTTCGCAATCGGTTCAGGTTCGGGTGACCAATCGTCTGCTCAACGATTTCCGTTCGGTACGTGAGTTATTATTATTATTAAACATATTTTATTTGTTATAACAAAATGGATTGGATAACAAGTGTCGAGCACTTTGATAATATCCTTTCCTTAATAGCGCGCGCAAAAGCAGCCCGAAGGGCTGCTTTGAAGCAAGCCTAATAAACAACGTGTACGTGAAATTGGAAAAACCAAGGAATGCTATGCCATCCAATCTAAACCGGAAACCGGAAGTAAAAACATGGGGAACCCCAACTCTCGTTTTCAGAAGCGAACAAATCGAATGACGCCCCCTAAAAAGCGAACGGTGTGATGCGAGATTTCTCCTTAGATCATTCCATGCAGACTGTGAATAATTTATTGAACATGCTTTTCAAAATTAAAGTTTTTCCAAACAAACTCAACTGTCGTTTGCTTTGCTGACTAAATGGCAGAAAAGCTAAATGTTCCCATATATGCACATTGGATTTCATCGTCTGCTGGCGGGCTGTTGGGATCCCGCTGTTGTTCGATTCTGTGGAGTATTCTGTCACGTGATTTATCTGTTTTGCATTTGCAAAACGCTGTTCACTTCAAACCAACATTGCGTGTTATTGGAACAAAGTGAACTGAAAACAGACAGGTCAATGGTGTCGTCGCATGACTTCCCTAGCAACCACATCGCCCCTTAGCAACCGGCTAACTACTGGTCCGATTTTGACCAAATTCGGTATACGAACCCAAAATGCATTGCAAATAAAAACAGACATATCAATGTTGACGTCTCGTGACTTCCCTAGCAACCAGAGCGCGTCCTTAGCAACCTACTGGGCCGATTTGGACCAAATTCGGCATACGGATCCAGAAAGCATTGCAAATGAAAACAGATAGATCAATGATGACATCACGTTACGTCCCTAGCAACCAGAGCGCCCTCTTAGCAACGGGCTAACTACTGGTTCGATTTTGACCAAATTCGGTATACGGACCCAAAATGCATTGCAAATAAAAACAGACATATCAATGTTGACGTCTCGTGACTTCCCTAGCAACCAGAGCGCGTCCTTAGCAACCGGCTAACTACTGGGCCGATTTGGACCAAATTCGGTATACGGATCCAAAAATGCATTGCAAATGAAAACAGACTGATCGAAGTTGACGTCTTTTGATTTCCCTAGCAACCAGAGTGCCCCCTTAGCAACGGGCTAACTAATGGGCCGATTTTGACCAAATTCGGAATACGGACCCAAAATGCATTGCAAATGAAAACAGATAGGTCAATGTTGACGCCACGTGACGTCATTAGCAATAAGAGCTCCCCCTTAGCAACGGGCTAACTACTGGGCCGATTTTGACCAAATTCGGTATGCGGACCCAAAATGTATTGCAAAAATCCAGAAGCATAGGATTAGCAGTTTCATAATTACTCTTAGAATTATCTGTTGTGATAACTACAAACAATACCGGTACGTCGGTATTTTTTTCAGTGAAATTAATGAAAACGGCTTATTGAAATTGGCACATAAAGCTCTAGGCCTATTTAATTCAAAAGACAAGTCTGTGCTGTCTTGTGAAGTGTGTATGTCTGTGCTGGCTTGTGTAGTTTGTGTGTCTGTTGGGCAAATCGCCCAGAAACCTGGTCCAAATCGTCCACAAACATGGACCGAATCAGCCAATAGTCTGGTCCGAATCGGCCAGAAATATGGTCAGAATCGTCCATAGATCTGGGTGCGAAACGTCCTATATAAAAATCTGGTCCGAATCATGAAACTACATTTGTGATACTCAGTCTTATTATTTTAAAGATGGCCTTTTCAGTAAAACTGCATTGGAATATTATCATCGTCCTTTTTTTGCACAGCACTTCTGTATTTTCTTGTAGTGGCTACTAAACGTTGGTAATAGTAACAATAAATGCTACACGCTATTTGTGAAAAAATAAAAATGAACGCAGCAATTTCCGTAACTCATCGGATAAATTGCGGGAAACAACGACGCCATAAATATATCTTCCAATGAAAGCAATGATAAAATTATCTTTCAATCAGAGGATTGGAAAATATCTTCCAATCAAAACGCAGATAAAAGTAGTCATCTCGAAATTTGGTTGGTCCCCTATTCTTTACCAGTAAATGTAGGCCTGCAGCATATTAGGCCTAATGCATCACTTTCGCTCGCCTTTAGGTTTGCCTAAATTTCATATTATATTGTAGGTCTGATATGTTTTTAGGGGGAAATAAATCTACAAGACAGCATGTACATGCATTAATTCACAACGCAAAATGTTTTGTTGGACGACCCCTTAAACACTGTTTTAAATTTTGTTTAGTTTATGTCATTATAATTTGAAAAACACTGTGAGTTGCGCGCGCTTCTTGGTTTTACCAAAGTTCATATTATACATTTGAAAATTTCAGATTATGTTTACAAATATTTACAAAAAGTTACCAAAATGTGCATGCAATGGCAAAGCAAACTTATGAATAATTAAAACAATATTGTGTATGTACAATCTTCAAGATGGATGTTGGTAGGTATTCGACTTCACAAGAGTCAGAACAGATAGGCGAGAGGAAGGAGAGCAGAAAGGTGAAAGGTGAACTGCCACATCGCAACGCTGCTGGACTTGGTCAACTGGCCACCGTGTCATATCACGGTACAATCGCGATTCCAGCGGTACGTGTGTGCGAAATGGATTTTCATTTTCCACATGGTTTAGTGTTGGTATTTTAAAAGTTATTGACTTTAAAAACTACTTATTGCAGCTAAAAATAAACAGGGTTGAAAGATGACGTTTGTCCATAGCGCTGTGGGATTCAATCGTTTGCTTTAGGTGTCTTCCAAATCTTGTCATTCCGAATATTTTTTTAGAGGAAGAGTAAATGTATTTGCACAGTCTGTTCAGCACTTTCCTACAAAATGGGTGCAAACCACTCGGTGAAATATTCAAAGAATCGGCATTTAAAACAGTTAGTTATTTTCGCATTCTTATATCCAATTATAATTTGCCAAGTTCAAAAATTAAATTTCGATGACTTAACGCTTCGGAGACTGATGGTATATACCATGCCCGTTAGAGACATCATCTGGTATATATTCGTTAATTGGGGCAAGACCAATGAATAAGATTGGTCTACCACACTAATTCCGAAAGCAACTATCTCCTTGATGAATTCGGGTTGTATCGCCAGAAAAGTGGCCTTTCGGGTGAAAGGGTTAAAAAAATAAGGGTTCCCTCTGTCGGTCAGCAACTACAGCTCTAGAGAACATCTGATACCGCTTGGCATTAATGGTGCGCATGCCTTAACCCTTTACCTAACATGAAAAGCAGACGACACTTGCAAAAAAAAATTCTTGAATAAGTAATTTTTTTCATTTTTTGTCTCAAAAACATAGGTTATGACCTCTCATTGGAACGAGCTCATCGAGCTCGTTCCAATGAGGGGTCATAACCTATGTTTTTGCCTCAACGTCTTGGTCCGAGATCTCCAATGAGTAGTTCTCTATTAGTTCCCTCAATTGGGCCATCCACCCTGTCTTGATATTTGAGTTGAAAATTCTCTGGAACAATACTTTACACCATCGGCTGTCTGGGAGATTTACCAAATGATTAAGATAACCGAGTTTCAATAGGTCTATCCTGTCCTTGATCCTCATCCACCCAATCTCACCCCTGATTGCTTCTAGTGCTGTGGCATTACTCGACCCCATTATCCATCGGCCTGCATCGTTCTGCAGGGTTTCCAAGCTCTTTACAGCCGTCTGGTTTAGGGGTACCACTTCCGTACCATACGTTATACTTGGCAGACCCACCATTTTCCAAATGGTTTTCCCCATGAAAACCTTATTGTTTCTCCCCATAAGTTTCAAGTGGTTAACCCTTACCAAACATGAAAAGCAGACGACACTTGCAAAAATATTTCTTGAATAACTAATTTTTTTCATTTTTTGTCTCAAAAACATAGGTTATGACCCCTCGTTGGAACGAGCTCGGCGAGCTCGTTCCAACGAGGGGTCATAACCTATGTTTTTGAGACAAAAAATGAAAAAATAATAAAAATTAATTGGCGATTTTTGTGAATAGCGCTGGCCGGTTTTGGCCGTTACGTTGGGTAAAGGGTTAAAGCCGATGCTAACCATGTCCCCAACATACCGGGTTGGTAAGCTGGGGGACACTGTCACTACTCATCGCTGCTCAGTACTTTTCACCGAGTACTCTGTCCGGATTTCTCCACCAATGAAACAATCCGACAAGATATTTTTAATGTCGTGAAAACTCCAACAATCCCCATGTAAAAAATGCGGCCACCACCATGGAACCAGGATCATTCTGTTCAGTTTTAGAAACAGTAGGCGCCGTATTTATTTTATTTTTATCTTTTGCGGGGGGGGGGGGGGGGGCTAACGACACTTTCGATAGCCAGAGTCACCTCGTGTCGGACAGTTTTACGATAGCGGAAGGTACCCGGAGAGAACCACCGACGAACTGTCAGACTTCCCAACGTACTAACTCTACACAAGCAGGTTAGCAATGGTTGAAGAAAAGTACACCATTGACATGCGCCTTAGTACACAGCGCCACCGTGCCTCCCACGTGGGCAATATCGAATAAGTGCCTTGCCAAAGGACACAACGCAGTTAGCCCTGGCGGGGATTAAACCATGGACATTTCGGTTTGAAGTCCAATGCCGTAGCCACTGAGCCACAGCGCTCCCCAGTAGGCCTAATACTCATAATGAGATATCAGAAGTCCCAACGCCTAATACTCATAATGAAATATCAGAAGTCCAAACGCCTAATACTCATAATGAAATATCGGAAGTCCCAACGCCTAATACTCATAATGAAATATCAGAAGTCCCAACGCCTAATACTCATAATGAAATATCAGAAGACCCAACGCCTAATACTCATAATGAAATATCAGAAGTCCCAACGCCTAATACTCATAATGAAATATCAGAAGTCCCAACGCCTAATACTCATAATGAAATATCAGAAGTCCCAACGCCTAATACTCATAATGAAATATCAGAAGTCCAAACGCCTAATACTCATAATGAAATATCAGAAGTCCCAACGCCTAATACTCATAATGAAATATCATAAGTCCCACCCCCCCCCCCCCCCCCCCCCCTGTGAAAAGTCATACTTGCAGTCATTGGCTGAACTAATATCAGTATAAAATTATTACACAGGTTTGGAAATGGAATAGAAAAGGTATGGAAACCTCTTTTGTTTGAAGTGTGAGGTCCAGGATTTCTTTTTATTCGTTCATTTGGCCACTGTTAATTAATATCTTGTTTTGGGCCAAAATAGAATTTGCTGTAGACGTGATAAAAAAACGTATTCTAGTTAATCATGGGCCTTACAGCACAGTCACTGTAGACTGAACGTGATACACGCGTGGCCAGTGATATCCACGCATGCGTTTACCAGGTGGTAAGGTCCAAGTGTGAACTAATGTGATGGAAGGATTTTATACAAATTTTGATTTGGATAATACCTTTTAGGTATTGTCAAAATCAAAATTTGAATACAATTCTTATACTTGTTCATTTGCAATTCAGAATATTTTAGAACGTGAATTTATTTATTTATTGGTGGTCACATATTTCTGCAAAATGGCTAATCTTGACCGCAACATGGATATAAATCAAGTCCAGCCAATCGTTCACACCCATGTTGCTCATTTTAGGGGATTTCCAGCCCAGGCATTGATGACCGGGTCCTATTCTACCAGTAAAACAAAGCTTATTTACCACATTAAATAAGCACTGCTTCACTTCCCGGGATTATTTTGTTAAGGCTATATCGTGGTAAAACTTCCCGAGGTTCCCGCGGGGTAGAAATTGAATGACGAGCATGAGTACTATATGCACATAAATAATAGATGCTATTTAGCGCATTTCGAATATGTCTACCAGAACCAAGGATTGACGTAAAATAAAGAATTTATTAGCAACGGCCTATGTTCAATATCAACACTCTATTGACCTCCACTGAGGGTTTGTTTGTTTGTTAATTTGGGGCTTAACACACATTCAACAGCCAGAGTCACACCGTATCGGATAGTTTTACGGGTGGACGCAGCCGGAGTATCTGGAGAGAACTTCCGAGCAACTATATGACTCCCCAACTTACTAACTCTGCACAATCAGAGTTAACATTTATAGATGGCGAGTGCACCGCCGAAGTGCAGTACGCTTCAGCACCCAGAGCCACAGAGCTACAGTACACCCACATGGATAATCTGGAGTGTGTCTTTCCAAAGGACACAACGTAGTTACCGCTGTTCGGGAACCGTCGACCTTTCAGTTTAAAGTCCAATCCTCTAACCACAGAGCCGGCGCGACCCCTCCACCGAGGGTTAAACCTTTACCCAATGTAACGTTCAAAACCGGCCAGCGCTATTCTAAAAAAAACTCCAATTAATTTTCATTATTTTTTTCATTTTGTGTCTCAAAAACATAGGTTATGACAAAAACATAGGTTATGACCCCTCGTTGGAACGAGCTCGTTCCAACGAGGGATCGTAACCTATGTTTTTGGGACAAAAATGAAAAAAATTAGTTATTCAAGAAATTGTTTTGCAGTGGCGTCTGCTTTCCATGTTAGGTAACGTGTTAAGAACGTTATGAAAAAATCGCTCATCACAGGTTCTTGACTTCAATGTAAACTGGTTTAATGGATTGTTTTGTTCATATATCCAGCGGAAAAGACTATCGATCATCATTTTCTTCAAAATATCAACACAAATAACTTTTTTAAATACAAAGGATTCATGACACAGCTGCACATTCACAGGATATAATATATAAATATTATCATAACAGTGTGTTGATCCGTGTCGTAGTATCACGTCGAGTTGAGGTGGCCAGATTTTTGGATCACACGAGCTGCCTGCGGCAGCGAGTGTGATCCGAAAATCTGGCCACCTCAACGAGACGTGATGCGACGACACGGATCAACACACTGTTATGATGATATGTTTATCATATGACATTGTTTCGATGTCAAATTCACCCAAATTTGCCATTTTAATTAATATGCGGTGAAAAGCCGGTTACAAAATAGCAGACGAAACAACAACGACTTCCCTAGTTACGAAAACTATTCACGGAAACTCTCGGATATTTCCGTGGGAGTGTGATATGGATTTTTGATTTCCGTAAGAGTGTGATATGGACTTCTGATCCGGAAAAATCTCACCCGGTGTGATACAACAGTTTGGAAAACATCGTCAAACAGTAGTGATATTTTGGGTAAAAATGTCATAGTCATATGATAAATAAAAATATTTGTCACCCTCGACATTTGTGGTCAGACAGCCATTCGATCTTATTACTTTAAACATAAATACCAAGCTTGGAGATCGATTTTAATTTAATTTTTTTTTGAAAGGCCGACGAAGGAACATTTGCATGTCGATGGAAATCCTAAACCCACAAAATGGGAGGATTTAACTTCGGTATGCACATGTTGCTTTATCGACCTCTCAAAGGCTTTATGTATATTTTTTTTGCTCTTTGTATATTTGTAAATACTTTTCAGCTTTTCGGACTTGTAAAATTGATTCAAATATGTGGTTGTATATGTATGCAGAAGCACGTGGAAATGTCTGCACGGGTGTATATACAATTCGTTTCTAGGGGTGGGTGGGGATGGGGTGATGCTTAATGTATAACTACTAATCAATGACCAAAATGTGTCCCATAAGCCTTCAGAGGCTGGGTTTCATATTCTGTTAACATTCTATGTGTAATATATCCCATGTGTATCGAAACGTGACACTTAAATAAAATATTCTACTACTATTATTGTTCACGACACCATATCAAGGATTTTATTTATGGCTGGGGTTCATGGTTGGGTTCTCATGCTGCAACACCCGGAAAACAAACAAATAGATTAGATTTTCGCAACCAAAGTCAATGAAATTATCCACTCGATAAATAGAGGTTATTACCACCATGTGGGTTTCCAAGATGATGTACAGAAGTCGAGATCTCCGTAAGGACGAGTTGATATAAAGAGAATAAACGCATAGTGTTTTCAACTAAAAAAACTTATTCTACAAGTAGGATTAAGAATGAAACCGACGAGCCTCTGGCATTCAAATAACAATGTTTTGTACTCTGAAACTATTTACTCAAATATTCTAAAGATCAAACACGACCTTCAACCAAGATCATAAGTAGAATTGTAACGATAATATTCTTCCAAAGGAAAATAAAGTTATCGTGCGGAAAGCGAACAAGCGGACACATTCTGTCCTTGATGTTGGGCGGCCGGACGGACGTGGAGGGTAATATTTAATACTCCCTTCGCATCAATGCGTGGGGAGGGGGGGGGGGGGGCTATAAAAATCGTCTAATTTTATATATTAACATTGTTCAGTTCCTGTGTGCTATCATTTAAAAAGAAATTCCACAATAACAAAGTTGTGAAACTTTTGGCGAACTGCTGCTTGAGGACGCAACTGACGAAATATATATATATATATATATATATATATATATATATATATATATATATATATATATATATATATATATATATATATATATATATATATATTTCGTCGGTTTTAATGAATTATTCCATGAAATGCAGATGAAATCAGTGAGAATCAATCTCTTTTTCAAATTTATCGTCGGTTATATATATATATATATTAGGCTAACATTATCCTTACAAAGGAATTATTTACACCACAATATCAGCATCAGAGAATCATGTTCAGGTCCCTCACTACTGAAACGTGTACCTCTCCTTGGGGTTTCCGTCATTGCAATTTTATTGGGAAGTGGCAGAAAGGCGGAGCAAAGACTTTTCTTTCAAGGTGCCCCCGAATGATTTGTCTCTTCTTATGCCTTTAAAATCCAGGAAAGACCATTTTTACTCCATTATTTAACAAATATTTCCGACGGGCCGAAACAATTTTCGGTCCGGCGGGCAATATGGAGCCAAAAAGTAAACATCTTTGAGTGTGGATGTGCATTAGTCCCAAATATAGCTTTGTGTATTTATTCCTACTATATTACTATCAATGTGCGTGGCCTTCTTTGGTCGTGTCCTCCCAAGTTTGAAATGTTTCCTAATTTCTTGGGAGGAAACCGTAGGCCTGGCTGGGGTGGAGTCCTACAGATAATATACGTCTGCTATTTTCTACCTTTATGAGTCTGGTTTCGATGGACGATGACATAAATCGCACTGCACCGGTTTTCAAGAATTTTAATACAGACCATCTGTACAGCTGATTGACTTGGGGTTTTCGCTGACGCTCCTGCGGTACAGAAGTATAGAGGAGATCAGTGATTAAAATGAATGTTGTGTTTAGAAGTATAGAGGAGATCAGTGATTAATATGAATTCTGTGTTTAGAAGTACAGAGGAGATCAGAGATTAATATGAATTCTGTGTTTAGAAGTATAGAGGAGATCAGTGATTAAAATGAATGTTGTGTTTAGAAGTATGGAGGAGATCAGTGATTAATATGAATTCTGTGTTTAGAAGTACAGAGGAGATCAGTGATTAAAATGAATTCTGTGTTTAGAAGTATAGAGGAGATCAGAGATTAATATGAATTCTGTGTTTAGAAGTATAGAGGAGATCAGAGATTAATATGAATTCTGTGTTTAGAAGTACAGAGGAGATCAGTGATTAATATGAATTCTGTGTTTAGAAGTATAGAGGAGATCAGTGATTAATATGAATTCTGTGTTTAGAAGTACAGAGGAGATCAGAGATTAATATGAATTCTGTGTTTAGAAGTATAGAGGAGATCAGTGATTAATATGAATTCTGTGTTTAGAAGTATAGAGGAGATCAGAGATTAATATGAATTCTGTGTTTAGAAGTATAGAGGAGATCAGAGATTAATATGAATTCTGTGTTTAGAAGTACAGAGGAGATCAGTGATTAATATGAATTCTGTGTTTAGAAGTATAGAGGAGATCAGTGATTAATATGAATTCTGTGTTTAGAAGTATAGAGGAGATCAGAGATTAATATGAATTCTGTGTTTAGAAGTATAGAGGAGATCAGAGATTAATATGAATTCTGTGTTTGGAAGTACAGAGGAGATCAGTGATTAATATGAATTCTGTGTTTAGAAGTATAGAGGAGATCAGAGATTAATATGAATTCTGTGTTTAGAAGTATAGAGGAGATCAGTGATTAATATGAATTCTGTGTTTAGAAGTATAGAGGAGATCAGTGATTAAAATGAATTCTGTGTTTAGAAGTACAGAGGAGATCAGTGATTAAAATGAATGTTGTGTTTAGAAGTATAGAGGAGATCAGTGATTAATATGAATTCTGTGTTTAGAAGTACAGAGGAGATCAGTGATTAATATGAATTCTGTGTTTAGAAGTATAGAGGAGATCAGTGATTAATATGAATTCTGTGTTTAGAAGTATAGAGGAGATCAGAGATTAATATGAATTCTGTGTTTAGAAGTATAGAGGAGATCAGTGATTAATATGAATTCTGTGTTTAGAAGTATAGAGGAGATCAGTGATTAATATGAATTCTGTGTTTAGAAGTATAGAGGAGATCAGTGATTAATATGAATTCTGTGTTTAGAAGTATAGAGGAGATCAGAGATTAATATGAATTCTGTGTTTAGAAGTATAGAGAAGATCAGTGATTAATATGAATTCTGTGTTTAGAAGTATAGAGAAGATCAGTGATTAATATGAATTCTGTGTTTAGAAGTATAGAGGAGATCAGTGATTAATATGAATTCTGTGTTTAGAAATATATAGGAGATCAGTGATTAATATGAATTCTGTGTTTAGAAGTGTAGATGAGATCAGAGATTAATATGAATTCTGTGTTTAGAAGTATAGAGGAGATCAGTGATTAATATGAATTCTGTGTTTAGAAGTACAGAGGAGATCAGTGATTAATATGAATTCTGTGTTTAGAAGTACAGAGGAGATCAGTGATTAATATGAATTCTGTGTTTAGAAGTACAGAGGAGATCAGTGATTAATATGAATTCTGTGTTTAGAAGTATAGAGGAGATCAGTGATTAATATGAATTCTGTGTTTAGAAGTACAGAGGAGATCAGAGATTAATATGAATTATGTGTTTAGAAGTATAGAGGAGATCAGTGATTAATATGAATTCTGTGTTTAGAAGTATAGAGGAGATCAGAGATTAATATGAATTCTGTGTTTAGAAGTATAGAGGAGATCAGAGATTAATATGAATTATGTGTTTAGAAGTACAGAGGAGATCAGTGATTAATATGAATTCTGTGTTTAGAAGTATAGAGGAGATCAGAGATTAATATGAATTCTGTGTTTAGAAGTATAGAGGAGATCAGAGATTAATATGAATTCTGTGTTTGGAAGTACAGAGGAGATCAGTGATTAATATGAATTCTGTGTTTAGAAGTATAGAGGAGATCAGAGATTAATATGAATTCTGTGTTTAGAAGTATAGAGGAGATCAGTGATTAATATGAATTCTGTGTTTAGAAGTATAGAGGAGATCAGTGATTAATATGAATTCTGTGTTTAGAAGTACAGAGGAGATCAGTGATTAAAATGAATGTTGTGTTTAGAAGTATAGAGGAGATCAGTGATTAATATGAATTCTGTGTTTAGAAGTACAGAGGAGATCAGAGATTAATATGAATTCTGTGTTTAGAAGTATAGAGGAGATCAGAGATTAATATGAATTCTGCGTTTAGAAGTACAGAGGAGATCAGTGATTAATATGAATTCTGTGTTTAGAAGTATAGAGGAGATCAGTGATTAATATGAATTCTGTGTTTAGAAGTATAGAGGAGATCAGAGATTAATATGAATTCTGTGTTTAGAAGTATAGAGGAGATCAGAGATTAATATGAATTCTGTGTTTGGAAGTACAGAGGAGATCAGTGATTAATATGAATTCTGTGTTTAGAAGTATAGAGGAGATCAGTGATTAATATGAATTCTGCGTTTAGAAGTATAGAGGAGATCAGTGATTGAAATGAATGTTGTGTTTAGAGGTATAGAGGAGATTAGTGGTTAATATGAATTCTGTGTTTAAAAACAGAATTCATATTAATCAATGATCTCCTCTATACTTCTGCACCGCTGGAGCGTCAGCGAAAACCCCAAGATAGCGTCAAGTCAATCAGCGGTAGAGATTGTCTGTATTAATATTTTGAGTTGAGTATATTTTTAATGGGGTATAACTCGGAACCGGTGCGCCATTCGATATCTCACTTGACTGAGATTTGCTGAAAGTACCAAAGAGGAATTCACATCAGGAAAAACAGGATAAGTTGGTGTAGTATCATTCTACCACAACGCTATATATGACACTGCCAATGAGCTCAACAGTGGCATTCTTTAACCATTTACCCAACGCAGACGATACCAAAAAAATTATTATTTTAAATATCATTGTTTGAAATTTTTCAAAAAATTTCCACAAAACCATATCATGCGACTCCTCGTTGGAACGAGCTCGTTCGAACGAGGGGTCACATGATATGGTTTTCTTGAAATTTTTTGAAAAATAATATTTTTTCAACTGCTGAATTTGCATATTACGCGGGCGGATGCGGCCGATTCTTTGGGTAAAGTGTTAACGACCACAAATAATATCTACGGTAATTTTGTGACTTATTCTAAGCGCACCTTAATGTTGCCATCTTTAGGAGGTCCTACTGACAATAGGCAAAATACCTGGGCAGTGATTTCTCGTCAGGTCCAGACGAGAAATCACTGGTGAGCAATTGGACAGGTACAGGTTGTACTCTAGTGGGACATGAGGATAGTTGCCCATTCCACTGAGGGTGAACAAAACTTAAAAGACAAACAGTCAATTCTTTTATGAAAATGAACCTTACAACTGTTGTCAAGTCTCAACCAGGACTTATAAATAGCGAATGTAGGAACATTCAAACATTCAAACGGTATAGCTACGCAGCGATTGGATCGGTTCATTTTTTCTGTATTCCCATGATATTGGTATCGGTTCGATTTTTCGGTTTATTGCCCATCTCTAATCAGCAAGGTAACTCCTCCCATCGATGACGTTAGAATGTAGTTACAGCGAAACAACTTTCACACCATCAAACATCAAACCTAGCACGAAAACTAGTAACGCGTTATCAGCTTTCTCATTTCGGCACTTCAGACAACTGGGCTGCTATGACATTGACGAAACAACACTGCAACTCAATCTGCAACCCCCTACCCCGGCCAAGATGACATCAGATCAGTCAACTCGGTAACTCCTACCATCAGTGAGGTTTAACTCTTACCCGACGTAACGGCCAAAACCGGCTAGAGCTATTCACAAAATTCACCATTCAATTTTTATTATTTTTTTTGTTTTTGGCACAAAACATGGCTTTATGTTACCTCATTGGAACAGGCTCATTGAACTAGTTCTAATGAGGGGTCATAAGCTTTGTTTTTGACGCAAAAAATGAAACATATAGTTATTCAAGAATTTTGTTTATATTTAATTCACCAAAGATCGTATGATATCTCTGCATGGTGTCAAAGTTATATGATAAAAAAGGTATATGGATCAGATCTCAAGCTGAAAAGGTTATGTCGCGTTTGTCCCGACTGTTATGTCCGCAAATCCCGACTCACTTATATTCCAACTGCATCATCAAGTCATGCCTTCTCCGAAGGCATGCTTTGATGATGTGGTTGGAATATTAGTTAGTGGGGTTTATAGTTTAAAAAAATCCAGACTTTTCGGAAATTGATTAGTGAACAAATAAAAT
Organism: Pictodentalium vernedei; assembly: GCA_031216915.1. Taxonomy (NCBI): domain Eukaryota; kingdom Metazoa; phylum Mollusca; class Scaphopoda; order Dentaliida; family Dentaliidae; genus Pictodentalium; species Pictodentalium vernedei. Next base: position 381,463,813 of record CM062289.1, on the reverse strand, counting down.
ATACATGTAGTCGTGACGCAACTTCTTATTCAACAGGGCGCAACGCCACCAGTATCCTCCTCCAAGAAATGGTTTACTAAACAGAAACCATAAAAATTGAAATTTTCTAACTAGAAAAAAGGCCCAAAACTGTAGAAAAAAATGATTGAACAAACTACTCTAAAGTGAGTATCCTTTCCCCCATGATGGTCCATTAGCATACCAAAGATCATTCAAATCCGACACGCACTGACCGAGATACAGAGGTCTAAATTTGTTACGGATGGACGGAAGGACGGGCGGGCACGTACGGACGCCTTTCTGACGGACGGACGGGCGGATGGACGGACGGATGGGACCCATTTGTATATCCCCCGCAATCTTCGTTTTGGATGGGGGTAATTAACCAGTCATGTATCGATACTTCAAATTGGTCGGGTCAGTCCACAACAGTCCGAACGAAAACCGCAAACCCCCATTTGAATGGCCGACTGCGTATGTGACATAAGTCCAAGGATATACCTTTAACTGGTTGAGAGCCGGAACAGGGGGGGGGGGGGGAGGCACCAAAAATGTGCAAGACGTGACGTGGGGGTGGGTGGGTCTCTTGAGTGCGCCAAAAATGTGCATTTCCAACTTGTGCAATTTTTTAAATTTTTTAAAAATATATCAATATATCAGCTAATATATACCATCATTTGTGTTTCAAATCTTAAAGATGATGTTGTACATCACACTCTTAACATAAATACAACATCAGGAGGCTTTATATGTGAGAATATTGGGCTTAATCTGGGAAAATGTCACACGTTAGTTGGGGGTTCGAAATGTAGAAAATGTGCAGAAAATATTTTCGGAAAATTCTCTCTGATGCACTAAATTCAACCCAAGTTATTTATTTATTAATAGAATTTGTATGGATAGAAGAGGAAAGCAGCAAACACCTGAGAATACTGACAGAACAATTCAAATGAAAATTTGTTCCCGTATATGTACACCTGTTCTGGCCAAGCCTGATAATGAACAGCTTGTCATTTGTAGATTGGGGCCCACAGCAGCCCACAGAGGTTTAAATTGGTAGTACCAGTTTAAGAACAGTATGAAACCCCCCTAAAGACAGCTGTGCCTACGAAGTTTATAAGTTTACTTGGGCTTTTAATGGGAGAGTGGGTGTTGGGTGTTTGAGAACGGTAGTAGAAAATTTGCCCGCAGGGGTGGGTGGGTGTAAAAAGGAGCTGAATAAAAAATAGGACGTCACGTCTTGCAAATTTTTAGTGCCCCCCCCCCCCCCCCCCCGGCCGGAAGCCCAAATTTGGGCTTAACTTGGGAGTGCGGATTCCACAAGTTAAAGGCCTCATATTCTGTAGATGTGCTTCATATCATCTTTGAAGTGACATTTAGTCTGTAAGGATTTGCCTTGTTACGGTTTATGGGAGAGTGCATAGGCACTCTCCCATAAATTGTAACAAGGCAAAAACATGAGAACAAAGTTTGCTGACCATAAAATAATTTAGTACTCTACCAGTTAAGAAAGAACATGATTATTAGCCATAAAGAATTGGTATCCCAAATTCAAATCCTGAGGAAGATTCCAGAGTGGAAAATTATTGGGGGGAGTCAAACCCCTACGCCCCCACTCCCACCCCAGCTACGTCCTTATTCTTACCCAAATAGTTCCGTAGAAGGTACTAGAGCTGTAGGTTAACCGAAACCGAACCGAGGTTTTTAGTTTTTTTTAAAAAACCGAAACCGAAACCGTCGACATCCCGTAATCTAAGGTTTTTCGTTTTTTATTAAATACTCTCTTGCTGCAGAAATTCACAGAATGTAGCCATTCCAGAGTAGTGAAAGTACCCAGACACTGCCAATGGCAGTGTCTGGGTACTCTCACTACTCTGGGAAGGCTACATTCTATGAATTTCCCACATTTCAGTTTAGTTGTGTTTGCAGCTTTCCTCAAGTTGCGTGCAGGTGTCAGACCTCGAAAAATGGCCAAGCACAATAAAAGTTCTGTATATTTAGGTAATTATTATATTGGCCTTCCTGATTCTTCATGTATTATAGCTTATTTCGGGCATTCATTGAGTTTCACTCAATTTCACTACCATTCAGTTATGACTCCGGACATAAGAATGAGTATTGAATTTTACTTGGCCTCATGAACAAACTGAAAACCGAACCGAACCGAGGTTTTACTTCACATGAAAAACCAAAACCGAAACCGAACAAGAAATTTAAAAACCTACAGCTCTAGAAGGTACAGCTTGGCATAGCCCAAACTCCATCCCGCTCCCTTAAGAAGTTTAAAATTGAGTACACCCCGAACTCTCGGGGCGTGATATCTGTATCTCAGCTCAGTGCTTTCCATTTCTCTACTTTGAAGATCAACAATACAAGTCAGTATTATTATTTTTTTTTAACTTTGAGGAGAGCAATTGCCTGCTCGTCCACACTGTGTCCACACGTGGTCAGAGGAGGCTAATGATGTCTTGCCTGTAAAGAGGTTAATTATCTCAAGATAGTTTCTTCGTGACATAAAGAATTTATATTAAAATAAACCATTTGAAAACTCCCACCATCTGTCTTCTCAAACTGAGTGTTATTGTAACATGAGATGTTTATGAAGTAAAACTTACTTTTATATTAGCTCATTCATCTTCCTTCTTAAAACAAAACACTTCAGTGATGAAAACAATTGTTTTGCACTTAAAATCTTAAGATGATGATTGTTGTCAGGACGACCCCTTTCAAATAGGACTCTGGGTCTGAGCAGTCGAATAAAATATTGTTGTTGAATTGACCCAGTCGCGATCCGATCAAAATTATCTACCCGTAGTTGTGATTTAAGCACCGTAGTACCTTCAACCTCTCTCTCCCATGCACCCGCCAACATTCTACCCACCCACAAATATATACATGCACACGCACTGGACTCAAGTCACTTGTTCTGTTCTCATTAACAATAACATAGTATTCGCGGGGAGTGGGGGAGGCCCTCTGTTGCATTCCATCGATTCTGCCTGTGACAGTTCAGCGCATGTGTGAAGCCTGGTCTCTATAATAAGGGGCGCGCTTTTTGGGGGTGGGATGGGGGTGGTGGTAATATCTCAAAGGCCGTTGTATGGGGTTTCGGGGGCCTCAGCAGTCCTAACTAGGACCCCGGTCGCAGCCCCTCCTCCTCCTTCCCTTTAGGGAAGTCCGAGGAGGGGCAACGACCGGAGGGTCCTAGTTTAGACTAGCCCCACAACCCTGAGAAAAGTTTGCAAAATTTAATGCTCTGAGAGTGAATCTGGAGCATTTCTAGCCCCTATATTGGAGATCATTTTGGGGCCATATGTTGAGCGAAACTTGCATTGGGTCAATGTTTGTGGGGTAATTGAAACGTTTAGGAGGGCAAGCCCTCTAGCCAGCCCCCCCCCCCCCCCCCAACGCGTAGCTACGCCACTGCTTAACAGACCTAACGAACACGGTGACGCATGAGATACCAGATTTCTACCTCTGCTTGTTTTTTTACAATAACAACTTCATGTTTGGTCTGATTTGGCGTGGTTTCGTGTGTGAAAGAAAGGTTCCGATGGGTGACCTATAATCCCGACAGAGGCGTAACTTCTGGGAGGTGGCGGCTGTGCCCCCCCCCCCCCCCCCCCCTCCTCCAAAAAGAGGAGCAGACGTTGGGCAAGAAATTATGAAATACTAAAGTGGGCAGATGTCCTTACTTAAATGCTCGACTCGGTTTCTGGGTAGAATTCCAAGAGTAGCTAATGACGGCCATGACCTGCTGAAAGCATCCAGATGGTCGCACCACGGCCGGGCACCTCTACCTGCCTGGTGTGTAATTGACAGGACTGTCATAAATAAAACTCTAATAAATTCACTGCCATGTAAGTATTTTATCAATGGAAAGTATATTCGTATCGTATAAGTCTTTGATAGAAGCAGTTAGTTATGCTCCAAATAGATGGGCGATATGACCGAGCAGTCGGGCACCGACTCCTACACGCCCCCCCCCCCCCCCCAAATAAAATAAAATAAAAAATGGTTAGTTATGGCACTGAAACTAGGTGGAAATCTCTCCAATAACACTTTGCATCTAGACAGACTAGACGAAATGAAACGAGCGCTCGCGCGCGGTTGTTTGTTGGTCGGGGGGAGGGGGGACGTGAAGGGGAGGGGGTGCTGGTGCTTGCCAGTGGATATTGTAGGTATTGATTACTAGGATCAGATATCTGAAATAGTCTACGATAGTCTACGATACACTAGTATATTGCGATTTATACCATGATTACCTATTCTACTATATATAAAAAACCTATGACATAAATTTTAGCTTTACACACAAACTTTGGTGAACATGTCAGCAATGGGATTTCAATAGTTAAAATTTACACCTTCAAGTTGGCCTTAGGTGACGTCGACCTTAATGCGAACTTGTCTAAATTTATCGCACGTCGCCTCGCGAAGAGTGAAATGAAAGTGGCAATTATTTATTACGTTTTTAATTGAGTTTACCCAAGAAGACACCAAAAATTAACAAACATGCATTGTCTCATAATAAACCACCCATAACTCGAAATAGTATGTTATTATGTTATTAAAATGAAAAAAAAAAACCGTTTCTTTTTCCATTCCGTTTTGGCGATAAAATTGACAGCGGAAGTACCACCCACCGATGCCCATGTACACAGAAACAAATCCGCACGCATGTACGGCTGCTGCTCAGTAAAATCGAGAAAAAATAATAGCGACTCTTAATAATCGGACAACCATAGTATAAATAAAATATACCCAAAGTAGCTTGGTGTACCAAATGTTCAACACTCGTGGTGAAGTGGTGTTAACCGCGCGCCAAAGGCTCGCGGTTAACACCACTTCACCACTCGTGGTGAACATTTGGTACACCAAGCTACTATGGGTATGTTCTATATATTTACGCACATTGGCTAATTGTGATCGCAGAGACACAGTCAAGTTAAGTTAATCGTTTATACCCATGATACACATTTTAAAGGACTTCTACCCAAGGCATTGGTGACGTGACTGTGTTCTATTTTACCAGTAAAACAGAACTTGTTTACCACAGTAAACAAGCACTGCTTCACTTCTCGGGATTCCCACGGGGGTTCTCCAAGACTAAACGACATAAAAACATGGCAGTTTAGCTCCTACCTTTATACCACGATTGCTTTGTGTATTCAACGTCATCCGATACAATACAGACATTGAGAAATGTGTTCGATACCCAACGCGTGGATTCCGGCCTACTTGTAAAAATATCGTGTAAGAACGTATCTGATTGGTCGTTACGCGTCTGAATGACGTTATTACGTGAATGTAAAGCTTCGACACAAAACGGTGTCAATCAAGAATGTAAACGGACCACCGAATGTGACATATACTAAGTGTTCACTCGGCCACTCGTGGTGAAGTTGTGTTAACCGCGCGCCAAAGGCTCGCGGTTAACACCACTTCACCACTCTTGGTGAACATTTGGTACACCAAGCTACTATGGGTATATTCTATATAATTTCTAAATGCAGATACGGGTTTCAATTTCGAATATCATGGAGCCCCAGTTTTTTGGTATGATTGGCAACGCCGACAAATGTCAGCAATGCACCAAGAGCCAGAAGCAGGTGAGGAGTAGTATCGGGAACTGGCAAACTTGTCTTTAGATTCCTTATCCTCAACTTTCACGTCAGTTGGAGGATTTTTGATTGAAATCGCTAACATAAACTGTGGAAAAAGAAGAGAGTAAAATTACTTACCCCAGAGCGGAACAATTTAGGAAACGTGTCAGCATCTGTATTCACTGTAGAAAATAAAAGAATATTTAAACAATTAGTAACTATTTTCTATCAACCATATTATAAATATTGCTCTCCTTGACAACGCCAAAAAGTGGCCATGTGAAGCGTGGACTATTTTTCCTCGTGGACCTCGTTTTTGGCGTAGTCAACGACATACTTTGCAATAATTATTATATTATATCTAGCAAATCCATGAAGAATCTTGCCACCCATCAGGATATAATTTTCCATGAAGAATCTTGCCACCCATCAGGATATAATTTTTAATCCTAAATACACTACCTATTTCCAAAGACATACACAGAACGACACGCACGTGTGAATTGGTTTATCGATATGGCACGAGTGTCAGCGCGGAAGGATGAAACGCAGTCCTCGAGTTTTATCCTTCCGAGATGGCACAAGTGCCATATCGATTAACCCATTCACACGCGCGTGTCGTTTGTGATTATTACACGCCTTCACGTCTGTAAAAAAAAACCCCAATTGTTAGAAGGACACTAAGCAACAACAACTATCAACAAAACGAAAACATTTTATCGCCAACCAAATTTGCGTACTCATACTTGTCTTCTTCTGGATATTCATTATCCCCTTCATATATCGACTCTATTTCTTCTTCGCTATTTTCGTACACATTAAACTTTGCATATCCTTCAATTTTAGATAATTTATTTAGTTATTTCGTAATCGATTGTTTCGGGTGATCAATCGTCTGTTCAACGGCACATGTGTGCGGAATGGATTTTCATTTTCCCGTATGGTTCATAGAACAAACGTGTAATTATATTATTATTTAATTATTTATTGGTGTTTAACCCTTTACCCAACGCAGACGATATCAAAATTTATTATTTTAAATATCATTTTTTCAAATTTTTCAAAAAAATTCAACAAAACCATATCATGTGACCCCTCGTTGGAACGAGTTCGACGAGCTCGTTCCAACGAGGTGTCATATGATATGGTTTTGTTGAATTTTTTTGAAAAATAATATTTTTTCAAATGCTGAATTTACATATTACGCGGGCGGATGTGGGCGATTCGTTGGGTAAAGGGTTAAGGTCACATACTCATGCACAATGGCTAATCATGACCGTGACAGTTTTACGGGTGGAGGAAGCCGGAGTACCCGGAGAGAACCACCGAGCAACGACGAGCAGTTGCCAGCTCCCCAGCATCGTAACTCCACACTGCAGCATAGGCAGGGTTAGATTGGTTGAAGACATGCGCTCCATCGACGTGCAGTACGCCTTAGTATACGCCGTCATCGTGCCCCCATGTGGACAACCGAGGTTAAGTGCAACAAGCGTGTAATAAAAATATTTCCATTCTTGCACCAAACAAAATAGAATTCCAGACAAATCTCTCAAAAAGGCGCGTTGTATTTCGTCAGTGGGCTGCCATAAAATTTGCCACAGTTCAGAAGCGGACTTGCCATATGGTTTACCTGGAAATTTCGGGGTGCCCCCCCCCCCCCCCCCCCCCCCATTGGGGGGTCCCCCTGGGGCCCCAAAATTTATGCAGCCCAACACGTGTTAATGCATGGACTTTTGTACAAATGAGCAACAGGCGAAATGGATCTGATTCCACAGACTGCCGGTAATTCGAAATGCTCTCTACGTGGACTGCCATTGGCAGTCCACATAGAGACATTTCGATGAACCAACAGTCTAGTCTGCATTTTATCGCTCAGATGTAAGGATACAGCGTTCTTTCAGTTTGAAAAATCAAAATTTTCTCCCTTTGGGACAAACTATGGTCTGTTCGAAGGGTCACCGGAAAATTTCCTGTGGGCCCCTTATTGGGAGCCTCCGGGGTCTACGAAATTGACGCAGCCAAACACCTATTGGCATATGAAATTTCGTGGAAATGACCAAAATGCGAATTGGATTTGATTGCATAGACTGTCGTTTTATCGAAATGCCTTCTATATGGACTGCCACTGGTAGTCGAAATAGAGGGAATTTCGATATACCAGCAGTCCAGTCTGCAATTGATGGTCAGATGCAAGGGAACATCGTTCTGTCGATTCGAAAAATCAAATTTGTTTCTATTGGGCCGAACTATGGTCGGGCTAATGAGTCGGGGCCCCCTTTGGCGAAACCAGTTTTGCCAAATGAGCGACAAAGTAATACAAAGATGCAATCGGAAATTCCCTTTATGTGGACTGTCATTGATCGCCCAGACAAGGAAGCAGCGTCGTTTCGGTTCGAAAAATCAAAATTTTGTCCGGCAGTTTTTGGCCTAGTCCGCCTTTAGGAAGGATCGATAGTTTTTATACATTTTATGCTCTATTGCCTCCATAGAAAACATTTTATTAATGGAAACTGGTCTGTTGCAGTTTTTGCATATTTTATTAAACTAAACACAAGAGATAATACTCTATTAAAACACGTTCTCCAAATATTAATAAACTTGCAATGGGCCAAAGTAACTGGGCGTGTTGATCATGTTTGAGCCCGTTCCAGTCAGAAGGTATAAACTATGTTTTTAGGCAAAGAACGAAAAATTTGAGTTGTTCAAGAATTTTTCGCAAGTGCCATCTGCTATTTGTCTTATGTAAAGGCAACAACAAACCTTTACTTCGAATACAAATGTAATCTATTATTTGCGTATTTAGATGGAGAAAAATTGCTATCCTTACGATTCAGAAGCCATTTTCGAACCGATTTTCACACAATTGTGCACACGCATAGAGGGGTACAATATCTAAAAAAGTACCGAAGCGGAATTTTCGATTTAACCCTCGTTTCGACAGAATTGGCAAAAAAAAACTGTCAAAATTAGGGTTTATAGGCACTTTCTCGAAACACGTCTTGCAGATGTTTTTAAACATTCATCACTGTTAGACCTGTGTGTGACACGATCATTCATATACAAGAGATATTAGGCAATGCATATGTTAACCCTCCACAGGCTGTCAAACATCGAAATTTTGATGAAATGGGCTGTTTTCGGCCCTCTAAAGCATCCAAACGATACACGAGAGATAAACATAACTTCCTTTATTGGAAGTGGGATTCACCGTGGATCATTTTTGTAAGTAATAAGGGTATTCAAAACAACACGCGTTAACCGGTTTTGGGATGGTCCAACTGCAATACCCATCAAAAGCTCAAAAATTCATGTTTTCTGAGCATTTCTCTAAACGTGTCCCGTACATTTTCAAGAAAAATTGGCTACGCACAGGTCTTGGTGTGACAATAGAAGTTGCATGGACAAAATACTCCGTTGACCATTTGTTAACCCTCCACGGGCTGCTAAAAGTCAAAATTGTGATAAAATGGGCTGTTTTTTGGACACCAACAGCACACAATGGGTACGCCACAAAGAAAAGTGCCTTCTTTTATGGAGCTCACAATTTATACGGAAACATTTTTGTATGTAGTAAGGGTATACAAAAGTCGAAGTCTTAACCCATTTTGGGCATGCTAAAGACAGATACCCCTTAAAAGCTTAAAATTCCCATTTTCTGTGGATTTCTCTAAAAAAATCTTGATGGTTTTCAAGAAAAATTGACTACTCGCAGGTCTTTGTTTGACATTACAAGTTGCATGGACAAAATATTTCGGTGAGCGTTTATTAACCCTCTACAGGCTGCCAAGCATCTTGATTGTGTTGAAATAGAATAGAATAGAATAGAGTAGTTTATTTAACAATATACCAAATAATTACATTTACATAATTACACATAACATATACAAGACATTGAGGTACATTGTTAGGAGACAGCATAGCCAGTTGGCTGTCTTCCTGTTGTCTCCTCGAAGAAAATTTAAAAACAAAACTACACTATAATGGAGTAGACGTTCTTAGGAAAGTTGACCACGGTTACCACTACCCAAGGTTCAGCAGTTGTATGGCTGTACGGACGACCTCGAATACACATTGAGAATCTTTTGGAGGCATGAATGCGAGGTCCTTTAGGATGAGATAGCAAATTATGTTTTGACCAGGGTCAGTAAGTCATGGGGGAAGTAACAAGTATTCTATTAACCCTCTGCACAACAGGGATAGAAAACGGTACTTGCAGAGTAATTGTTTTATATAATAATAATGTGTACTATAGGCTGCGTTGTTCTTAACAAAAGAAGACTTGCATCTCGAAGTTTGCTTAATTGCTCATGTATTATCAGTAAATCAGAATTTGTTTATAAACATAAATAGCTTTCAAGGGGTAGGCCGACAGTCTGGGCACCTGCGATACGTGCATGTGACATTCGCGGAATAACTGTGTATACATTTTCTAATTATTTGTTTTCTAAAGATCTGTCTGGATGGTAAGGATCTTAAGTCCACTTCAATTTCATTCCAAATTTTTGGGAAGTTATGTTTCGGCAGATTAGCAGAGAACTGGGTTCTTGCTTTATGTGTCTGTATCAGCCCAGCTTGTCTTGTACGACTTCCGGTTGTGGGATGAATATTGAAAAATGTATTGAATGACTCGGGTAGATTCATATTTTTCCAATCGTACATAAATAGTGAAACATTCAATGTATAGAGATCCTTAAATTTCAAGATATTATTCTCTTTGAATAAGGGATCAGTATGACAATTGAACTGTTTGCGACTGATAACTCTCATCGCGCGCTTCTGCAAATAATTTATTTTATTTGTAGATGGCGCATGACCCCAGCTTAGTATTGCGTAGAGTAGGTGACTGTGAACAAGTGCATAGTACAATGATTTCAATGCTTGCTTAGGAAGAATGTTTTTTACTTTGTTCAAACAATAAATCGCGCTGGACATTTTTGAGCAAGTGGTCGATATGTGATATTTGAAGTTAACATGTTCATCAATGTACACTCCTAAAAACTTAGCCACTGTATCATTTAAAGAATTGCCGACGGGTAAGAGCTTGGTATTATTAAGGAATATGTTTAACTTGTTTGCTTTATGTGGACTGTTTTGAGGGTGCAGCATAATATATTTACACTTATTAGCATTAATCTGAAGCTTATTACACCAACACCAATTGAATATTTTAATTAGCTCGGTATTGACTTTTGTTTCTAAAACTTTCATGTCATGTCCTGCTGTGTACGGGGTTGTGTCGTCCGCAAATGACAGCAAGTTGAGAGAGGTGGAGTATCGCATATCGTTGACATAGAGTAAGAAGAGTATTGGCCCCAATACAGATCCCTGAGGAACCCCGCAGGTTACAGTTCGAGTTGCAGATTGATGAGAATTAAATTCCACAAATTGCTGCCGGCCCGATAAGTAACTTTCAAAGCAAGAGTTATATATTCCCCTGATACCATAAAATTCCAATTTCTTTAATAATATTTCATGGCTGATAGTGTCAAATGCCTTGGACAGGTCTATAAACACTGCTAAAGTCGAGTCCTTTGTATGTTTATCGCTGCATTCAGCTACATACTGTAGAAGATGCAAAATTGGATGAACAGTAGAGTGTTTTTTTCGGAATCCGTACTGGTGTTCATAAAGTATATTAAAATCATTCAGAAAGTCGGAGAGTCTCCGAAACATTATTTTTTCAAGAACCTTGGAGAAGACCGGTAATAAGCTTATGGGTCTATAGTTTCCTATTTCTTGTGAATTACCTCCTTTGGAGATCGGTTTAATCTTCGCTATGAAATGGGCTGTTTTCGGACACGCACAGCACCCAATGTATACCAGAGAAACAAACATAATCTCCTTTGTTGGAAGTGGAATTCACCGAGGACCATTTTTGTTAGTAATTCAAAAAACCAAGTGTTAACCCCTTTTGTGGTGGTTAATAGCGATACCCATCAAAATCTTTAAAAATCATGTTTTCCCTGGGTTTCTTTACAAACATCTTGTAGGGTTTTCAAGAGAAAATGGCCATTGATAGGTCTTGGGGTCACATTACCAGTTGCATGGATAAATTATTCTGGTAGGCATTTGTTAACCCTCCATGGGCTGCTAAATGTCAAAAGTTTGAAAAAAAATAGTCTGTTCTTGGACACCAACAACATCAAATGGGAATGCCACAGGGAAACGTAACTTCTTTTACCCGACGCAAAACTGACAGGGAAACATTTTTCTAAGCAGTAAGGGTATTCAAAAATCAAGGTCTTAATCCACTTTCGAATGGTTAAGGAGATATAACCATTAAAAGCTTAAAATTCCAGTTTTCTGTGGATTTCTCAAAACAATCCAGTAAGTTTTCAAGACAAATTGACCATTCGCAGACCTTGGAGTGACATTAAAAGTTGCAAAATTTGTTAAACCCCAGAGACTGCCAACCATAGATATTTTGGGAAAATGGGCTGTTCTTGGGCACCCATAACACCCAACGTGTATATGCGAGATAAACATAACCTCTTTCATTGGAAGTGGAATTCACCGAGGATTACTTTTGTAAGTAATGAAGGTATTCACAAAACCAAGCATTAGCCCGTTTTAGGCTGGTAACAGAGCGATACCCCCCAAAAGGTAAATAAAGTCATGTTATCCGAGGATTTCTCTAAAAACTTCTCGTAGATTTTCAAGACAAATTGGCCATTCTCAGATCTTAGTGTGACATTACAAGTTGCATGTACAAAATATTCCAGTAAACATTTGTTAACCCTATGCAGGTTCCCAGACATCAAAATTTTGATAAAATGGACTGTGTTTGCGTACCCTCAGCACCCAAAATTAAGAGGAGAGATCAACATAAGTGGAAGAAGAATTCCTTGAGAGTTATTTTTGTAGGTAATAAGGGTATTAAAAAAACAACCCTTAACCCGTTTTGGGCTGGATAAACAATGATACCCATCAAGAGCTTAAAATTCATGCTCTCCCTGAATTTCTCTGAAAACATATTCCTGTTAGCTCTTGTTAACCCTCTACAAGCTGCCAGACATCAATATGTTGAATATATTTGAGATAAAATGGACCATTTCAAATAGCCACAGCACTTAATAGGTATGTGTCAAACAAACATAACTCCTTTTGTCGGTCATTAACTTGTAGGACGACGATATTTCATATTAACCCTCTCCGCCATTAATGATGGTTTTTACCTAATCATTTTTTCATCAAACTGAGTCATTTGATACTACTTTTTCCACCTTTCTCATAATATCAAGAAAGGAACTTCAGTTAGACAGTTAAAAATAATTCATCAGACACTCTGGGGCATGAAAAATCACAGAATCTCATCTGGAAAAGCCATGATTCTCCAGAATCATAAAGTCTAGTTATTTTCAACATTCGTTTTCAAATACTGAAGAGAAAAAGACAAGTGCGAAGACCCCACGTGAATTCTTAGCAACAACCCACCTGCAGAAATTACAGCTTGACACTTTCAACCCGGTGTGCATAAATTTTTGCGTGAAGAAAAATTGGTAGTGGACGAGCAGACGATATAAAGATAAAAACATCTGAAGCGAGGCTCGGTAATAATTTAATGCAACAGCTCGACAGAGCTATTGGATTAAATTATTACTGAACCTCCCCCAAAAAACCAGGATGGTTTCACCAATTTCGCCACTGACAGTATTGCCTGAAATGATACCTTCCAGTGCGCCGGTGTTGAAAGGGTTAATTGCGCCGTTCAACACGCCCATATTTTTGTTTATTTAACAAATGCACGAAACAAAGGAAAAACATTCATACGATAAAGAAATTATTCATCGAACTAATAAGAACTGACATCAATCAATCTAAATCTTCCCCAAATGGACATTAATCGGGATTTAAGCCAAAAATACGACAAATGCAAAAATGACCACATCCAAACTAAGTTCTACAAACAAATTTTGGGTGTAACAAAGTACTCTAGCACCTCGGCTGTAAGGGGTGAAGTAGGTGTATACCCACTTGATATTTTTATCATCAAGCAAATAATTAGTTACTGGCTTCGCCTGCATGACATGCCAAGTGAGTCATTAACATCTGCATGCCTAGGTGAAGCATACAAGCTAGAAACAAATTCCTGGTTGAAAGCAGTTAGAAACACTCTGCAAAGCCTAAATTTTGAGCATGTGTGGTATAATCAGGGTACTTTTGACGCAAATAAATTAACATTTTCTTTGGAGAAAACTCTGCAAGAAAAATATGCAGCCTGGTGGTTATCGAAAATGAGAGACTCCTCTAAATTTGCCTTCTACAGATCAATGAAAGAAGCTTTCGTCTTGGAGGATTATCTCGTGGCGGAAAAGGACAAAGCCACCAGACAGTCGTTTACAAAATTAAGAATAAGTGCCCATAGACTGGCTATAGAGACTGGTAGGCATAGAAGGCCGCCTATTCCCTCTGGGGAAAGATTATGTCTGTTTTGTACGGATAGGGTGGAGGACGAGTTTCATTTTCTGTTTGAGTGTTCTTTCTACTCTGAAGAAAGACAAGCACTCATGCAGGAAGTGAACCTCATTATCCCAGGCGTTGTAGACATGAGAAAATATGATCTCGTAAAGACACTGATCGGGTCTTTTGACTATGATGTAACACCCAGAGTCATGCGCTATGTCCATAATATGTTCTCCATGCGTGAGGCAGCGGTACCGCTGCCTCACGCATGGAGAACACATTGTAATAAAATTATTATTATAATGTGTTCTCCATGCGTGAGGCAGCGGTAGCGACAGCTAAGATAACATCAAATTAACAGGCAAGGGAGGATCCAGCTGATTAGCAGACTTCAGAAAAATGGTTACCAGAATGCTATCATTTCATTCTCTACCGGTTTACATGAACTTGGTCTTTAAGACGACTTTCAGGTATGTCTGAAGAGGTTATGTGTCCGGATGTTGAACATTCTCACCATATGCCCTTATTTGGGGGGAGAAAACATATATAAGGTTCATCTTAAACTTTAAACTCTTTGCCCAGAGCGGTTAACGGACGGCAGTTGCAAAATAAATTCTCGAATTGGTGAAATATAAAATTTTGGCTCATAAACAACGCTTATGGTGGCTCATTGGGGCGAGCTCAGTGAGCTCATTCCCGTGATGCATCATAGGTTGTGCTTGTGAGACAAACAATTGGAAAACAGAACAAACTATATTGCGCTAGTCGGCTTTTGATCGTTACGTTGGGTGGGGGGTTAAGAATTTTCGGATGATTTCGGCTTAAATTATGTGCACTGCACTCCATCCCTGAACTACAGGTAGGAGGTCGAACCACAATAAACCTTAAGAAAAAAAAATCAATTTCGTGTAATATATGTGATGTCAGTTTAGGTTTGCATTATGTTATGTTATCTTTTGGGCATGTATGTCATATACCCATGTATGGGGATGAAAGACAATAAAATTATTATTATTATTATTATCAATCAAATGGAAGGAAATCAGATACACATACCATTAAAATTAGATTATAGTGAATTAAATACTCCATCTTTCACCTAACACAACGGAAAACTCTGGCCAGCATTATTCACAAAAATCGGACCCCGAGAATCTCAAATTTTGGGTGCGGCGTCCCGGTCTGAGTTTCGGGGTGTGCGGCTGGTTTTATAGTCAACTATATCTGACAAATAAGTGAGGGTCTTTGCTTCCAGTCAGAAATATATGAGCTTATCTTCTTATCTATACCATCTAGATGAGCTAACTGATACAGAAGCTAGGGAGGCGACTTACATAAGCTATAGGCTTTCTGTCGAATCCCCCCTTTCCTCAGAAATTGGACAGTCGTTGTTAGATTTGTTATATTGTGTACTGCTGTATCTTAATTTGTTATTTTTTTATTTTTTCCCCATTGTGACATCTATTTTATATATTGTATACTATAACATAATTTCAAATTAATATCTTAAACATCTAACCCGTTTAACTTGGGTGGTTTCTTCCATTTACTGAAATTTCAAATTCCCATATTGGACGACATGTTTCTCAATTCTTTACACCCAATCCAAATGGTCTGTCAAAGACTGACGCCTGTGTGAATTTTGCACAAACTGTAATACTCACCAATGGGCATAATACCCATTGTGTATGAGTTAACCCTTTACCCAACGCAGACGATATCAAAATTTACTATTTTAAATATCATTTTTTTTTAATTTTTCAAAAACTTTCAACAAAACAATACTCGTCGAGCTCGTTCCAACGAGGGGTCACATGATATGGTTTTGTTGAAATTTTTTGAAAAATTAATATTTTTTCAACTGCTGAATTTGCATATTACGCGGGCGGATGCGGGCGATTCGTTGGGTAAAGGGTTAATGAATAACCCATAAACCTCTTGCTACTATTTTCTTTTTGATACACATATTTTTACAAATTAAAATTGGACTCGACGATATGCATTTGTAGTTCCACTCATTTGGAAAATAAGATGTTTCCCTTCATCGCCCTTTTTGGATTGTTTTGCAATAATTTCTTGTTTCTTGAGCATTGTTCATCTGTAGCACCTTCCGGCTTCTCCTAAATCACTTTTGAGTATGTCACCAATGAGCGTTCGAGCAATCCAGTTGTACAGAGAAAAGTGGTCTATAGTCTTTGCCACCATTTTTCGTATATTTGAAATGGCTGCAAGGATGATTGCACTCTTCGATGGGAGTTGATTGCATTTAGTGAAGGCAATTTGCAGTTTAACACGTAAGATCAACACACGATGTGACAAATCAAGTAAAATAATACAATAAGCAAATATTTATTTAAGTGTCACATTTCATTTCACGATATTAAAATCAAATAATTGCGCTCAAACTATGCAATGAAATTCAGCCTTAACTCTTTGAACACAAGAGGCCTTTTGTCAGGCCCAGGAACATAATACGTCATAGTTTCATCAAGTATGATGGCTTCTGGGCGAATGCGTGGGGTAGACCAATTAATATTCTCAACGTGCAGCTGCGAGGCTGCACGTTGAAAATATTAATTGGTCTACCTCCAGTTAATGAATGTGGGCCCTTCCAATTGCTATCATTGAACTGAAATGGAAGAAACCACCCAAGTTAAACGGGTTAGATGTTTAAGAGACACTGTTAAACCGTACAGTTACATTAATTATATATATACATATATATATATATATATATATATATATATATATATATATATATATATATATATATATATATATATATATATATATATATATATAGCCCCCCTCCCCGCCTACCCCACCCCACTGAGAAAACCAACACAATCTTCTCTCTCCCATTTTCCGATTCACATTCGATTTATCCACTGTCACTGCAGCTTCCGAGTTGATCATGGTCAGAATGCAACGTTTCGATTGGCCGATTACGAAAATGGGTTCTTTTCCACGTTAGGTGGAAAATAGTCCATCAACGAAATCCGTATGGAACATATGTTACGTACGGATTTGTAAATATGGAACTGAGGGATAAGGACGTACTGGATAACTATCGGGGAATCTCTGTCGTTAGCAACATTGGAAAGGTTTTCTGTAGAGCCCTGTATGGGAGATTAAAGGATGTAATCGCGAAGGTGAGGTTTTTTTGAGAGATCCAGAATGGATTCTGGAAGTGAAGGAGAGTCACTGACCATGTTTTCACGCTATCCCAAATGAAAGAATCTGCGAAAGTCAAAAAGAAAAAGATCTTTATGGCATTTCTGGGTGTTAAAAAGCCATATGATAGAGTATGGAGGGAGGGTATGTGGCGAAAGCAGGAGGCCTGGCTAAGTTTTTTGGAATCCTGAAAGCATCATATGTGTGTGTGTGCGTGTGCGTGCGTGCGTGCGTGCGTGCGTGCGTGTGTGTATACATATGTTCAAAATATCATTACATATTTATCATTCTAATATAAAAGGACTTTATGTTGAGGCATGACAGGATATTCTATTGCTGATGATGCTGTATCACATGTTCTTAATTATAGTTCATTATCCGTGTATTATTATACGTGCAATCTACCCCAGTGCGAG
The DNA here is from genome assembly GCA_031216915.1 of Pictodentalium vernedei. Classification (NCBI taxonomy): domain Eukaryota; kingdom Metazoa; phylum Mollusca; class Scaphopoda; order Dentaliida; family Dentaliidae; genus Pictodentalium; species Pictodentalium vernedei. The sequence goes on along the minus strand of CM062289.1, from coordinate 381,446,214 downwards.
TGATTTATTGCAATACAGTTCTATTCTATAAAGATATACGAAGATAAGATAAGATAAGATATTTAGCAAATACACTATAACAAAGGCAGATTGCTATGTACACACAAAATCAACATAAACAGAGTCATAAAACTCTCTAATTTCAAATGACATACATAAATCACATTGCAGATAAGTCCCTCTTGTGAGGGACGAGCTGGACCATGTTACAAATAACTTTGCATAGCACTGGATTATCATTTGTAATTATGACTTTAAATTTGTCCATTAAATCCACTGGAGGGAAGTCAATTTTTTCGTCACAAATTGCGCGAAATATTTTTTTCTCTCAATGGTGAAAAAAGCGGACATACCATTACGAAATGCCATTCTGATTCCACCTCCCCCATTGTACAAGCTTCGCATATTCTGTGTTCCATTGGACGAGGAGGTTGTAAATGCCTTCCGCGATCGATCTTCAGTTTATGGTTGCTGAGGCGTAATCGCGTGAAATTGTTTCTAGCTTCAATGGAAGAGGTTTGAATGAATTGTTGAAATACCCCTCAAGAAAAAGTGTATTGTGGGAATTATTTATAAACACAATGCAGAGCCAAAAGCAGACCTAGATATGATTCTTTCAAAGTTGACGGAGTTATAAAGATGTACGAAGTGAACTTAATCCTTTACCCAACGTAACGGCCAAAACCGGCCAGCGCTATTCTCAAAAATCGCCAATTAATTTTCACTATTTTTTTCATTTTTTGTCTCAAAAACATAGGTTATGACCCCTCGTTGGAACGAGCTCGTCGAGCTCGTTCCAACGAGGGGTCATAACCTATGTTTTTGAGACAAAAAATGAAAAAAATTAGTTATTCAAGAATTTTTTTTGCAAGTGTCGTCTGCTTTTCACGTTAGGTAAAGGGTTAATCTGGGTAACATAAGAACAAAAGGTGTGCCAATGGAGATAGGCCTAAAGCAAGAGTGCATCCTTTCGTCAATACTTTGTGCATTGTACATAATAGCGACAAGGGGGTAGCAATTGGGGACCTGAAGATCCCAGGGCTGTTTTCGCAATTGATATGGCGCTAGTTGCAAAAAGCGAAGAGGGGCTAGAGAAAATGCAAGCAATTGTTGGGAGGTATGGGAACAAATGGACACTCGAACTAATTGAAAGCAAAAGCAAAGTTGAATCATTGGTGGTAAAGTGGAACCTACTCGAAGGTGCAGAGTGGGCGAGTTCTGTATTCCGAGGGGTAGCAGAAAACTTCTTAGAGTGGAAGAGACAGTTCACTACGAGTATTTGGGGGTAAACATAAACATTATGGGAAGAGGTATCTACCGAAATTACAAGAATAATCGACTGTCCATATCCCGTGACGTGGCAGTTGTTTCTATGCAAGGCTTGGCTGCCTGTAAAGGCAGCCAAGACTTGCCTATAAACAACTGTCAAATACATTGAATGTAACTTACAAGTTTACCTAAAGACTACATTTTAGAGCACCTTGACCCTCAAGGAAATTCTATGACTTTTAGCTTGATTTTTCTGGAAAGAAACTCCATCTTGGGTTTCCAGGCCTTGTTTTTAAAAACGATCATTCCATAATTTTCCAGGTTTTCCACGCCCCGTATGAATCAGATGGAATGTTTTTTTTCAAAACTTTGCTAGTCATTCATATGTCAAAAAAGTATCACATAATTTTCATTCACCTTTTTGCTTCCAAAACATAATAATCAACAAGATAGGGTCCAGGATGGTGTCTTAAGCAATGTTTTGGAAGAAAAACAATATATTGTAAGTTATCGGCGTTTTTTTCAAAGGAAAATTGCTTTGACACTTATGCTAAATTGCCCCAAAAAAACAAAAAAACAAAACAAACGTGGGAACTATACATGAATTGTGTGTGACGTGTTTATGTTTGTTGACAATCGCACATCGAGGACCATAAAACAATTTATGTCAGATAAACATTCGGTCGTGTACAAAACCACAGATATCACCCGCCCTAGCTTTATAATATTTCTACAGTCTGTTCGAAATAAAATATAAACATTACAGAATATGAAATATCGTTATCACAGATACAGAGGCTCGTTGTTGCCTCCATTTAAAATTTACTTCCAACACCAAGAATGTAAGATGGTCTTATTAGTCATATGGTGGAACAATGTATGAAAAATAGTAGATAAAGAGAAGTAAAAAAATTTTATTCAACAGAATACAACGGTTCAAACTGTTTTTAACCCTTTACCCAACGCAGACGATATCAAAATTTATTATTTTAAATATCATTTTTTCAAATTTTTCAAAAAAATTCAACAAAACCATATCATGTGACCCCTCGTTGGAACGAGCTCGATGAGCTCGTTCCAACGAGGGGTCACATGATATGGTTTTGTTGAAATTTTTCATAAAAATAATATTTTTTCAACCTCTGAATTTGCATATTACGCGCGCCAATGCGGGCGATCCGTCAGCCCGTTGTTCCCAACAATATGAACGTAAACCGAAGACAGTGTGTGTCAGAAGTAGTCGTGCGACCAGCGTGTATTCCTCCGAAGAAATGACATGAGACTTGCATCAGTCTTTGTCTTCAGTCTTTGAACTTGGTCTGGAGACCAAGCAGTCCCAACCCAATGATCACAGAAGGATCAACATGTATCGAATGACATTTAAGCACGAATGCGTCACCCAATGAGTACTGCTATGTCCAGTCACTTATGACACTTTAATGAGCCGAGTTAGCTTCAAGGGCTAGTCCCAGTTAAGGGGGGGGGGGGGATAAGTTACATTTTGAAGAGCAAAGACGACTTTCCTAATCGATTTAGAAACTGCGGTCAGTAACTAATGTTGAATATATTGATATATATTGTATTCAAGTCATTAACACCAATAAAGAGACAGATTGCGAAACACAATACATTAAGAATATGACACAATCAAAGAAAGGGTGTGTATATAAAGACAAAATCAATAAATACTGACACAGATGATCCCGAATCAAATGGTTTTGCGCGCCCCTTTCGACCCTCAGTGACTGTAGATGGTTTTGATTGTCTGGGCGTGGCAAAGGAGGAATGTAGAAGGAAGCAGCTTATCTTCTTCTATGTTTTTTGCGGGACTTCTTCTTTGGAGGTGGTTGTGATGGAGATGAGTTTGTATAATCTTGTGGTGGTTGTGGTGAAGATGAGTTTGTCGGATCTTGCTGGTTTCTTTTGTTAATGAGTTCTCTAGCCATTCTGGAGATTTCATCCGAGCGCTTGTCACCATCTATGCATTTTGCCTGGAGCTGATTACACTGCGCCCTCAGCTCCCTTGCTTCTGTTATCAGCACGGCCAGTGTTGGTTGGTTGGCAGAGTCTCCCTTGCCCGGGCAGTCCGGAAGCGAAGGAAGAGGGGAGTGAGGGGCGGGAGGTGGCGAAAAAGCAACTTCCAGTTCTTCCTCAATCTCCACAGGGCATTCCACATCCAACTGAGTCGGCTGGGGTGCCGGTAGTTGGTTGGGTGCTCCTGTGGGACTTGGAGGGGAACTCCATATACGCATGTATGCGAGAAAGTTTAACAAAATTCTGACCTATTTGAAACTCTATCATCTGATCAATTGTTGGAGAGGCTCTCTGGGCCCTTTCCAACAATTAACCATTTGAACTCTAGTGGTATCTTCCATGCCAATTCAATGGCAGCAATTAGAAGAGTCCATATTCATTATTTGGGGTAGACCAATCAATAATTTCAACGTGCAGCCTTGGGGCTGCACGTTGAAAATATTGACTGGTCTACCCTACACATTTGCTGAACAGCCATCCTATTTAATGACGTTGTGACGTATTATGTTCCTGGTCGAAAAACGGTCGCTAGGGTTTGAAGGGTTAGTCAGATGGTAGGTTTGATCTGCGCATACCAGAACGTACAGATAATCATAATAAAGTGGGTGACAATGGTCGCTTTCGACAGCGAACTTGCTCATGTCGATTCTTAATTTCTTCAAAAATTCACCAGTTATGTTGGTGCTGACTGCAGGGGCGTCACAAAGATGGCCGATTGGGTCGGAGAGGGGTGTAATTCCAGTTTGACCCAACTGTTATGACTCAAGTCTTGACTGATAAAATATTCCAACCACATTATAAAGGCAAGCCTTGATGAGGTCGTTGCACTATTTTTATTGGTAATTCTGGATTATAAAAGAAAAAAGCCCTCAGGAAATCTGTTTGGGGATAAATACACGTAGTCTTTGTGCCTCATCTGCTTTCTATTTATTTATTTATTTATTTATTTATTTATTTATTTATTTATTTATTTATTTATTTATTGGTGTTTAAGGTCACATATTTCTGCACAATGGCTAATCATGACCGCGACAGTTTTATGGGTGGAAGAAGCCGGAGTACCCGGATCGAACTCAGGACCTCTAGCATAGAAAAGTCCAACAGTCTACCACTTAGCCACCGCGCTCCCTAATACTGATTTAAAAAAACTGTCTTGGAAGGAGACCCCCCCCCTCCCCCCTCCCCCCCCCCCCCCCCCCGCATACTTCTGCACCAGTACCCCGACACTTTCGAAAGCGGGCCCGTCACAGAATTAATCCTTGGGCCCGAATTTCCTCTCCACAGTCTGGTTCTATCATCTTATTTTAAGAGGCTATTTGAGCCCATAATTCATATTGTACTGTTTATTATGCAAAATTGAAGTCGGTACAAGTTACGAACAAAAAGGACTGTTTTTTTTTAATAAAAAAAGGACCGAACGTTTATAGAACATTGTCACGCAGCCATAAAAGAACCCATAAATTGCCAAACCAAAGGAAAATACATTTATTTTATGTTTTCTGACCAAGTACACCCGTCGCAAATAAATAATAAATGGTTATTATATCTGAGCACGACTGTGAAGCATAACATTTTATCTCCTGGATCACATTAAAGGAACTGTTATTTACCCTGGGTAGTTGTCAATTATATTTTTTAATGTATGGTGATTTTCTTTATCCCATAAACAGCCGCTTCCAAAATGTGGAACAGGTATGAGATAAATTTATACTTTATTCCCCAGCTGAGATAATGAAATTCCCCTCTTGGGTTTGAACCGATACAGCTGGATCCTTGAAAAAAAAATGGCACAGGAAAAGGTGGCACACTTTTACATCATCCCCGGAGAAAATGGTGGGAAGAGATGGCATCTGGGGAGGAAAGAAATATAGCACACATTTGTTTCCAAAGGACCATTTTGATTATTTTTTTTTTAGTTTTCTTTTCTTTTGTTTGGTGTGTGTGTGTGTGTGTGTGGGGGGGGGGGGGGGGTGCATTTTCCTAATGTTTTCACCGAGAATTTGATTTATTCATTTTTATTTTGCTATTATTTTTCCATCTGTTTTGATGTATTTCATTTTATTTATTTTATAATATTTACTTGTCTTTTTTTTATTAAACAATAATACTTTTCTGCTCAGTAAGCTTAACTTATTGATGTTAACCCTTGAGTCGGAGATTATTTTCATGCTGATTTCTACACTGTATTCTACTAATGAGCTGCATATGACTGTACAGTGCTTCAACATCATTGTCTTGGCACTGTTTTTACATCATTGTTGGCTGACTGCAGAGGCAACCAACAATGATGTGAAAACACTGCCAAGATACATACAGTCTACCGGTTACATTCTCAAGGAAGAATACACTTGGCGGCAACTACTCAGAATGTAATAGAACTGCCGTGTGTTTCTTCCCATGTGTCTTTTACCTACCCTGTTGTGTATATTCCTCCACCCCACCCCCTCCCCAGGAAGTGACAAATTTGCTGTGCCTTTATTTGGATGCGCGATCCTTCTTTCTACCATTTTCCCTACATTTATAGAGCCAGCTATAACAGGGTCGTCGGTCACTTAGCAATTTTCTGCCGGGATTGAAATTTGCAGCTACGACTAAGTCTTTTATTACATTTAACCCATTGAACTCTAATGGTATCTTCCAGGCCAGTTCAATGGCTTCAGTTAGAATAGTCAATATTCATTATTTGGGGTAGATCAATCAATATTTTCATCGTGCAGCCCTGGGGGCTGCACGTTGGAAATATTGATTGGTCCACCCCACATATTTACTGAACAGCCATCCTATTTAATGACGTTATGACGTATCATGTTGCTGGCCGGAAAACGGTCGCTAGGGTTGAAAGGGTTAAAACACAATTGATCCTCACAATATTGGACTTCAATCGAATCGCCACAAGTAGGATATTACCGTACTAAGAGCGAGACTCGCCGTACAAGTTGGTATTACCCAAATTTTCTGTTCTACATTAATAACTTGGTTAAAATACATTGTGGTTACAAACAACAACTCCTAAAATATACAAAGAAAATAAAATATATAGAACAAACTGGATGAAACTTGAAGTGACTAATAACTAATTATTATTATGAGCAAAATGAAAATTAGTTTGAATTCGTTAATCACTTAATCTGTTGTACATGCATGGTGGATAAACAAATTTGAATAACTGATTAATGTACACATGCAAGGAGAAAATGTTTTGAAACCTCTAAGTGCTTTTCAGAAAAATAAAATGTCACCTTTTTCAGACCGGTGATACAGCCTGTAATGTCATTTAATTTAAATTTCCACAATGCTTTGATGGCACTGTGCTTCTATTGTGGTACGAAACGATGACAGTTGAATGTCAAGTATACCATGCGAACAAAATTATTCTCTGAAAAAACTCTTCTTGAATAAACAAATACTTTCTATTTTTTGTCTCAAACACAAAGCTCAGGACAACTAACTGGAACGACCTTAGTGTGCTCGTTCCAATGTTTATTGTTTATTTTGTTTTGTCGGAGTTTCATAAACAACAGAAAATTAGCACACAAAATCACCTTCACTTGTTTTGTGAATGCAAAGAAGGCCTTTGACACCGTCAGCAGGCTGTGTCTGTGGTATAAATTGCGACAGACTTACCTACGTGGTAACATATACAACGCAATCATGTCCCTATATTGTGGCACAGAGTCTTCAGTGGCAGTCAACAGCAGACTTACAGAGTTCTTTCCAGTGACCAGTGGTGTAAAACAAGGCTGCAACTTATCACCGACTCTGTTCTCCATTTGTATCAACGATTTGGCTGCGGACATTCGAAAGACAAACACATGTATAGATATAAAATGGAAGACAAGATAGTGTTTTATTGTTCGCCGATGACATTGTTCTGTTTGCTGAAACTGAGGAAGGTCTGCAAAAACCACTTTGTGAATTGAATAAGTGGTGTAAAAAATGGAGACTACAGTTGAACGAAAATAAGACTAAAATCGTACATTACCGAAGTCGCAACAAACAGAGGTCAAAAACTTAGTTCCATTGCGGTGACTTATTACTACAGTACGCAGCTATAATTACAAATATTTAGGACTCTGGTTAAACGAACACTTAGATACAAAGTATTCAACAACAGAATTAGCAAAATCGGCCAGCCGCGCGCTTGTGGGACTAATAAAGAAATGCTCTAGTGCTGGAGGGTTGAGATTGAATGTTTTTGTAAAACTCTATAACTCACTAATTGAACCAGTATTATTCTATTGCAGTGCTATCTGGGGTTTATCGGAATGTAACAAAATTAATGGCGTGCAACTAAGAGTAGCACGATACTTTTTAGGATTTAGTAAAAACTCCCCAAACTTATGTCTACGAGGTGATTTGGGATGGATGTCTCCCTTGACACAACAGCGGATCAACATATTTAGATACTGGAAACGTCTAAAATCACTGGACAGTGACCGGCTCATATCTGAGGTCCACAACTGGTCCCTGACGAACAAAAGATCCTGGGACTCAAGAGTAACAAAACTATTACAAAGTGTTCAGCTGGATGAATCAATGGACCTAACGGTTGCCAAACAAAAATTTGTAGAAATGGACTGTGCTGTATGGAAAAATAAACTCTGGAATGACAGCGGCAATGTCAACGGAAATAAAATGCGCACCTATAGACAATTCAAAACGGAATTAATGCGTGGATGTTATGCCGCAGGTGTGATTAAAATACACCATCGACGGACTTTAGCGGCTTTCAGAGCCAGAAGTGGAGACCGGCAGGTATGCGAAACCAAAAGTGCCGCTAGAACAAAGAATATGCAAATTTTGTTCCGCCAATGCTATCGAGGATGAAATTTTTTTTTAGTAAACTGTGAGTTTTATGTTGACATAAGGAATGAAGTTGTTGAAAAAGCAAGGAATTTAAACAATAATGGCAACAACCAAAATGTGGAGGAAACTTTTCTGTTCATAATGACGTGTGACGAGTTACAACCTTGTATAAAATGTTCAGTCGCAGAAAAACAACACTTTTGTAAATGAGCAACCAACACTTAAACTACCTTTATTCATACGTTATCCTATAAAAATGTATATAAGATGCACAATTTGTTTCTTGCGCGCAATCGCCCAGTGCTATTACAGTCGCTGCTTCCCTCGACGGGACACGTGTACGAAGGGGTTGCGTGCGTTAGGCCATCGATGATGTCATAACAGACCCACCCTCTATATGTGCGTTTTCTTGGGAGGGTCGACAGTGGCTGTTGGAGTGTTGAATGACATGCTCGAGGGTGAACTTTTTTGTAAATTTGGGAAAGTCCTATATTATCCGGTGGTGGGGTGGGGTGGGGTGGGGTGGATGGGTCAACATATTATTATTATTACTCCCCCCTCCCACATTTACCTCTCTGGAAACCAGTAACTTATAGAAATAATAGGATGAACATATGTAAGGGAGGTATCGGACCGGATCCTATCGTGATTACAAGTGAGGCGTATAACGAAAACAACGCAAACTTTAAATATATGCCGATTACCTAATTGAACTTTTAAACATAAATACCAGGCTTGGCGATCGATTTTACTTTAATTTTTTTGAAAGGCCGACGAAGGAACATTTGCATGTCGAAGGAAACCTTGAACCCCCAAAATGGGAGGATTTGACTTCGGTATGCACATGTTGCTTTAACGACCTCTCAAAAGCTTTATGTATATTTGTTTACTCTTTGTATATTTGTAAATACTTTTCAGCTTTTCGGACTTGTAAAATTGATTCAAATATTTGGTTGTATATGTACGTGGGTATATGCAGAAGCACGTGGATTAAAATGAATGGTTTCGCGCGCGAAACCATTCATTTCAATCCACGTGCTTCTGTGGATGAATTCATGAAAAGGAATTAAGAAGTGCGGTATGTAGAGATCTGCTATTAGTGCCTACGATTTTTCCGTGCCTTCCTTTGCTGTTCTGGTAACTTCGTTAATTTCATCCCTCAAGTTTTCTAAGTATTTCATAACGTCTTGGTATCCAGGTTTCTGATCCATGCAGATGAAGGGGAGAGGCTGGAGAAGGAGACTTCGGAGAGCCTTGCTCCATTTCCGCCTCCGCTTCACTGATGACGTCGCCATCCTCCAGGTTGCCCTCCATAGGGGAGGCAGCTGGGGTCTGGATGGGGGTCACAGGAGTTGGAGGTGGGGAAATGGTAGTGGCTTCCTCTATCTTCTCTTCCACCTTCTCTTCCTTCTTCCTTTTCATGAATTCATCCAGCCGCCGGGCATCACGTCGCCTTGTTGATGGGCTCTTCTTCTTCTTCTTGTTTTTCTTTTCAGGGCCAGATCCAGGCTTCTTCGGGTGAGGACCAGTGTGAGAGGGGTTCCTCTCACAAAAGGTGCTACCTCTCCCCGAAGAAGGTGTGGTGTGCACTTCTCTCCGTCAAACTCCAGCGTCAGGTGAACGCTCTTGCCTCTCATCTGGAGAGTCCAGTTGAGAGGGCAAGAGACGCCCAGAGCTGACAAGGCTTTCTATAGCTTAATTGGGATGTCCAAACTTGCCATAGTGATTGCACGTGGAAATGTCTGCAAGGGTGTATATATAATTCTTTTCCTAGGGGTGGGCGGGGACGGGGTGATGCTTAATGTATAACAACCAATCAATGATCAAAATGTGTCTCATAAGCTTTCAGAGGCTGGGTTTCATACAAATATTCTGTTAACATTCTATGTGTAATATATTCCATGTGTATCGAAACGTGACACTTAAATAAAATATTCTACTACTACTAACTGGAACGACCTCGGTGTCCTCGTTCCAATGTTTATTGTTTATTTTGTTTTGTCGGAGTTTCACGACAATCTCGACCGCCAGGATCACACCGTGTCGGACAGTTTTAGGACATATACGTGAAAATCTATCATCTCATTAATTGTTGGAAAGGGCTCTCTGAGCCCTTTCCAACAATTAAGCAGATAGTGGGTTTGATCTGCACATACCAGAGCGTACCAGAGTGTTAAACATTCAGGAATCTGAAAACAAATTCAGATTTTTTTCGACATTGCGCCTTCAGAGTCCAGTGTCTTTGCAAGGATTTCTCTGGAGGCAGTCAAGAATTGGCTAGAAACCACTGTCAAGGTAATGTCCACAGAACCTCTTCCTGATTATATGTTAAAGTATCCCTTCTCAAACCACAAAGCCTATCAAAGTCGGATAAAAACCTTTGAAGGTTAACTGATTCCAGCGAATAGTGGCGTAGCTATGGGGATGGGCTGGGGAGCCTTTGTCCTCCAAATTACAGATGACATACTACGCTTGATGTTCTTTCGAGTCTCGAAAGAGCGCCACTTGGGCATAGTTTATAAATTTCTCCAGAAGAGGCCCAGTTCTGGGCCTCCCTCGCAGAAATTTAAAAAAAAATATATCGCAGGGACCACCCCCACCCCAACGCGAGACGGACACCACCTTGATACCTTTTCTCAACTAAAGACTTCGACCTTCGTTATATGTCATTTGGCATTAACATTCTAGGCCCCCCCCCCTAAAAAAAAAAAATAAAAATAAAAATAAAAATAAAAAACACGTGCTCCTCGTGGTGGAGATTCCTGGTGGTACAAAAAAAATCTATGGTACAGGGTTCTTCGTCATAGTGAAATGACTGCCATTCTATGGGGAGTGTCGCCTTCCTCAACCTTTTTCCAGAAGGGTAAGAATCGCGCTCCTGTGATTTTGTATACGACCGGTGTAAAAGGAATGAAAGTCCATAGGAACGTTAGTCCCTCTGGACTATTATTCCGCGGAATTATAGTCCTAGGTCTAACATTTCTAGGAATAGTAGTCCGGCGGACTACTATTCCTAGAAATGTTAGACCTAGGACTATAATTCCGCGTAATAATAGTCCAAAGGGACTAATTTTTCTACGAACTTCTATTGCTGTCACACCGGCATGTAAGCTGAGAAGGTTACTTTTAAGGGTTAAATAATTAATTCCACTTTTGAAGTAGAAAAAAAAACAAACTATTTTCCACTTATCTCCTTTCAACTGGATTGCTGGAAGTTTAGCGAAAAACGTAGCCACTTAAACTGCCCCAGACTTCAAAAATGGCGTCAAATCAATCAACATTACAACCCCTCCCAATCCATAAGCCAATTTCGAAACTGCCATCTTTGGACTTTAATCTATGCAAGGTCACAGGTCGCGAGGTGTAAACAGTGCGATTTCATTGCTAACAAATATTAACAATATTTATACCTCGCGACCTGTGACCTTGCATAGATTAAAAGCCAAGATGGCAGTTTCGAAACTGGCTTATTACGTTTGGTGAGGTGAAAGCTGTTACGCTGTAGCGTAACACTACAGCGTAACAGCCTTCACTTCATCAAACGCCATGGTGTTTACCTTACATGAAAACTAATAATACTATATCATGCTTCCAATCTCGCCTCTTAATTTTTTTTTTTAATAATGACCAAAATATGCTGTAAATATTCAATTTGCTTTGCCAAGAAAATGTGCACATCACCAACATATTCGGTTTCCGCATACATTAAAGTGTTTTCTTTGATAAGCGATCGGAGATTCCGAGGCGTCGGTATACTAACAAGAAGGACGCCAACGCCCTATAGCTCACCAACATTCCTCTTTGATAGTAACTTTGGCAAACACAAGAACTGTATCAAACAGGCTCATAACATGCGACAAAGCTTACCTAAACACAACCTCTTAAAAGTAAAACACAGAAACTGACATAAACACTAAGTTAAGCATGAAATTCTGAGCTAAACAGAAAACTAAACGCAACTAAAAATGTCAAGAAAAATGTTTAAAATGCAGCGTATGAGGGGTTAATCATGGAACAATGATACTGAGGAACATGTATGATGAATATAAGTGCCATTGGAAGAGACGGAGCACAGCAGCTGACCTAAACACTTAGTTAAACATGAAATTCCGAGCTAAACAGAAAACTAAACGCAACTAAAAATGTGATGAAAAACATTTAAAATGCAGGGTATAAGGGGTTAATCATGGAACAATGATACTGAGAAACATGTATAATGAATATAAGTGCCATGGGAAGAGAAGGAGCACAGCAGCTGACCTAAACACTAAGTTAAACATGAAATTCTGAGCTAAACAGAAAACTAAACGCAACTAAAAATGTCAAGAAAAATGTTTAAAATGCAGGGTATGAGGGGTTAATCATGGAACAATGATACTGGGGAACATGTATGATGAATATAAGTGCCATTGGAAGAGAAGGAGCACAGCAGCTGACCAAAACACTTGGTTAAATATGAAATTCTGAGCTAAACAGAAAACTAAACGCAACTAAAAATGTCAAGAAAAATGTTTAAAATGCAGGGTATGAGGGGTTAATCATGGAACAATGATACTGAGGAACATGTATGATGAATATAAGTGCAAATTCAAGAGAACGAGCACAGCAGCTGACCTAAACACTTAGTTAAACATGAAATTCCGAGCTAAACAGAAAACTAAACGCAACTAAAAATGTGATGAAAAACATTTAAAATGCGGGGTATAAGGGGTTAATCATGGAACAATGATACTGAGAAACATGTATGATGAATATAAGTGCCATGGGAAGAGAAGGAGCACAGCAGCTGACCTACACTAAGTTAAACATGAAATTCTGAGCTAACAGAAAACTAAACGCAACTAAAAATGTCAAGAAAAATGTTTAAAATGCAGGGTATGAGGGGTTAATCATGGAACAATGATACTGAGGAACATGTATGAGGACTATAAATGCCATGGGAAGAAAAGGAGCACAGCAGCTGACCTAAACACTTAGTTAAACATGAAATTCCGAGCTAAACAGAAAACTAAACGCAACTAAAAATGTGATGAAAAACGTTTAAAATGCAGGGTATGAGGGGTTAATCATGGAACAATGATACTGAGAAACATGTATAATGAATATAAGTGCCATGGGAAGAGAAGGAGCACAGCAGCTGACCAAAACACTAAGTTAAACATGAAATTCTGAGCTAAACAGAAAACTAAACGCAACTAAAAATGTCAAGAAAAATGTTTAAAATGCAGGGTATGGGGGGTTAAACATGGAACAATAATACTGAGGAACATGTATGAGGAATATAAGTGCCATGGGAAGAAAAGGAGCACAGCAGCTGACCTAAACACTTAGTTAAACATGAAATTCTGAGCTAAACAGAAAACTAAACGCAACTAAAAATGTCAAGAAAAATGTTTAAAATGCAGGGTATGAGGGGTTAATCATGGAACAATGATACTGAGGAACATGTATGATGAATATAAGTGCCATGGGAAGAGAAGGAGCACAGCAGCTGACCTTAACATCAAGTTAAACATGAAATTCCGAGCTAAACAGAAAACTAAACGCAACTAAAAATTTCAAGAAAAATGTTTAAAATGCAGGGTATGAGGGGTTAATCATGGAACAATGATACTGAGGAACATGTATGATGAAAATAATTGCCATGGGAAGAGAAGGAGCACAGCAGCTGACCTAAACACTAAGTTAAACATGAAATTCCGAGCTAAACAGAAAACTAAACGCAACTAAAAATGTCAAGAAAAATGTTTAAAATGCAGGGTATGAAGGGTTAATCATGGAACAATGATACTGAGGAACATGTATGATGAATATAAGTGCCATGGGAAGAGAAGGAGCACAGCAGCTGACCTAAACACTAAGTTAAACATGAAATTCCGAGCTAAACAGAAAACTAAACGCAACTAAAAATGTCTAGAAAAATGTCTAAAATGTAGGGTATGAGGGGTTAAATCATGGTAAAATGATAATAATCATCATATAGCAGCATTATAAAAGCCATGATATGGAAATAGGGCGAATAAGTGACCTAAACAGAAACTTTAACATTATTGGACACGTACGCTGACGCTGACGCCGACGCTGACGCCGACGCCGACGCCGACGCTGACGCCGACGCCGACGCCGACCGATCGAGCCATTCCATAAGCTCACACAACTAAAGTTGGTGAGCTAAAAACCTTCCTTTAGAGATTGTTTTGTTGTTGTTCATTGTCCATTTATAGCAGCTTCCGCCGCCCACCCCACCGCCGCGATGGCCGACAGTGGAAACACGTATGTGACCGCTGAGCATTCAAGAAATCCGGTTGTTTGGAAGTCAGTACTATTTTCACACACAAAATATTTAGTCTATATTTCTGACACCATCAGCCGCGGGCACTTGGCTTTAGATTTCTTAATTGAACAGACGATGCATAAAATACTTAACTACGCATGACATCCGCGTTCTGTACTGATTTATCGTTTGCTGTGCTTAGTGCAAAGGATACCAATGGTGTTTTGATATATTAAATTTAATATTTTTTTTTTCATTACATGAATATGCTAATACCGAGGAATTCAGGGATGATGAGTTGGATGAGCTATCACTCCAACCCAACTTGGTCACCTTGTAGAATCTTTTGAACCCATATATTTCACATTGTGATTACACAGCAAGTTTCACAACTAGTATCAACGCATTTCCACTGCCTCATGTCGCAGATTAAACGTGATAGACCCCGTGGAGACAACTCCGTGATCTTACTCATCTCGGATACTAATTTAAGCCCAGTTGATATGCGCCGATTTGCAGACGTGAGTAAATTTGCACATAAACACATTTTGCTTACATTTGCAAAAGTATTTTCGGCGACGCGTTCGCATGCGATGGGGGATTCTTGATCATTTCAGTCATTTCAGTGACTGTCCAGGTTCAGGGCAACGTAAGATGCTGCCAACCCGCTTGGGATTTATATGTATTGGTGTTTAAGGTCACATACTGATGCACAATGGCTAATCGTGACCGTGACAGTTTTACGGGCGGAGGAAGCCGGAGTACCCGGAGAGAACCACCGAGCAACAACGAGCAGCTGTCAGCTCTCCAACATCGTAACTCTGAACTCTGCATCGCAGCACAGGCAGGGTTAGATTGGTTGAAGACAGGCGCACCATCGACGTGCAGTACGCCTCAGTACACAGCGTCATCGTGCCCCCATGTAGGCAATCGGGGTGAAGTGTCTTGCCCAAGGACACAACACGGTTGCCGCAGGTGGGATTCGAACCGAGGACCTCTCGGCTTGCAGCCTGCACCTCTACCAACTGAGCCACCGCGCCCCCCGCTTGGGATTAGGGTTTACTTTGGAGATTTGGACATGAGAAGCATGGACGTGGCTAGATGTATCCGATTAAGGGGCTGTAGGGTAGTGAATTTCCAACTAGGGGGAGGGACCGGTTGGGGGTAACCCCCTCCCGGTCCCTCCCCCTAGTTGGAAATTCACTACCGAGAAAAATAAGAACATGAAGCCATGAAAGGGGGCATAAAATTGATTCTAGTAACTAAAATGCCAACGCATTTATAATAGAATTATCAGGTTGTTATTATTATTTGGTATTATTCTGGGAATTGAATATGTGCCAAACAAATGCTTAAGCTGAGAACATTGAGCAATTCATACTTCCGTTACATTAAATCAGATCTTATGCAGGAATGATCAATTTTCGATGTTTCATCTTTTTGTAACTGTGAATGATGGAATTAACTCAGGATAACGATTTTACATGTTGCGATTTTCTAGAAGTGCATTTCGAGGGTTTTTTTTTTATTACGATAAGTAAACGTACTATAGAAATCTCGTACCGACTGACACCATGCATACTTATGAAGCTCGATATTGCGTACACTGTAGTTGTAAAAACAGCTGGAATTTTTGCCGAGTTAAAACCGAGTTGGAATTTTGGTAAGTAAAGAAGACATCAGCATCGCCAAAGAAGCTCTAAAATCCAGAAAGATGGAATTTCCAACTACACATGACTTGCCCTCCAAATTTCCAACTATATTACATTTTTGGCCAGGATTGGTGACAGCCCCCTCTGTCGCCACGTCCCTGACGAAGAGGATATGGAGTAGACAAAGATCAATTGATTGGTATAACCGAGTTGTGTTGAGTACATTTGACTATTTTCCTTTGGAGGCGTCTAACGTTTACAAATGGATAATTGCACCATGTAGACATAACGGGTGCGATGCTAATATGAATTATAATTTCATGGGCAGGATTAGATGTAAAATGATGATGTGATCCCGCAGAGGTATGTGGTGCTGTGTTGTCGGACTGGGATGCGGGTCTACCCTCAAATCATACATGTTTTAGATATGTCATCGGAGCCGGGCGCTCGGTACATCTCGCCATGCCAGTAGATAGAACAATGTCCTACACGAGGTGACCCTGGATGTAGAAAGTGCCGTTAAACCCCAATAAATAAATAATATAGATAGAACAGTTTACTCACTGCTTTGAAGATAAGCATTTAATTTGGTTTGACATTTTGTATCTACATAATGGCATGCTTGTATTTGTGTGTCATTTTGAAACTCCAAAACACCATTATAAATGGAGAAATAAAGAATTGAATTGAACGATGAAAAATTCTTGGAAGACTTCAGAATAAGGAGACAGACTTTTGAAGAGATATGTAGGACTCTTAAACCAGACCTTTCTCCAGATAATCCTTTATTGGCTTGCTACCACCGATGAGTACAGAACTCTTGGCAGTCTCTTCGGTGTTGCAAAGTCTACAGTGTTTAAATTTTACTGTGCGTTCACATGAGAAAAAATAATCATGTGCAAAGTTTGCATATATGCAAACGAAAATTTGCATTTGGTCCCCACCAGGTGCAAAAGAAAAAAAATTGCATATCGAGGAATTTTTAATCAAATGAGGAAAAGCGCTCATATGCGCTGATTTGCATACGTAAGCAAATTTGTGTATATGTAAATAAATACTCACGTAAGCAAATCGGCGCATGTGAACGGGGCTTTAGGTATCGCGGAACTAAATATTGAAATTAGAGTGAACCGCCTTAAAATGTTGCACACGGAAATGACGCAATCTCTAAAAATAAACAGCCTTGGGAAAATCCATTGTTTCAATAAAAGTTTGAAACTTTCTATTGACATCTTGCATTATTGTTGAATATTCCTGATAAAAAAAGAGGGTGATTTGATGACTTTTGGACCTAAAAAATACAATTTACTTTTTGTGTGTTTTTGTAGGGAATTCCCTGAAAAATATGTGCACGTGACCGGTACTTCCCTTTGTGTCAGTTTTTCTCTCTTATTTGTTGCATGACCCCCTGTTTTCAGATCAGAAAAAGTTGTCTGAAGGGCTATACTTGACAGAGATATTTGAATGCCAAAATTAAAGTGACGCGATCACATTTTTTTCCACCTGAACGTTATAATGGTCGCCTATGGGAAAATATTTAGTTCTGTGATACCTATAGTCAAAATCTTTATGATGCCTGTGCAATATGGCCAAACGATAGTTCCGTTGTTCGCCCTAAACGAAATAAGGTGACCGATTTTTTTGTTCGCCTGGAAAAATATCAAAAATGGATTCTTGAACTGATTCTGTATTCATTACGGTTATTTCGGAACCATGATTATTTTACAGTCTTAACCCTTTGAACACGAGCGGCCGTTTTTTCCGGCCAGGAACATGATACGTCATTACGTCATTAAGTAGGATGGCTCTTCAGTATATGTATGGGGTAGACCAATCAATATTTTCAACGTGCAGCCCCGAGGCTGCACGTTGAAAATATTGATTGGTCAACCCCAAATAATGTTTAAGGACTCTTCTAATTGCTGGCATCGAACTGGCACGGAAGATACCATTACGTTGAAAGGGTTAACAAAACTGACTCAAATTCCACAGGGCAAGTATAGTCTAGTAAATATGGAAATATTGCAAGATCGGGAGTAGATTTCCAACTCCGAAAAAGACTGATTCAGCAGTTGAATTCTAATTTTTGCATATTTGTATTTTTGTTTTATGCTGTTTCCACAAATCTGTAAGGAAATATTTGAAAGTGGTATGGTAACAAAAAATAAAAATATTCATTAAATGCAGGTTCTTCCAAAGACACGGTGACTTGATTCTTCATGATGACACTTTTGGCATCCAGACGGAGCTCCTTTCTCCTTTTGATTTGCCTGAGCGTTTGAAAAATTACCAGGTATATCAGCCGGTCTGTTGAATTTCGTGAGGCCTAGTTTTATAATGATGATAAAACTTATTTTTTTTTACTTTGGTGATGATGTGCTGTGATAAAAATTATAAAACTCTGCTGTAAAGACATTTCCGACGTCTTTCCAACATTGTATTATATTACGGTGCATTATCGGTGCAATGGAAGAATACCAAGAAAGAAGCTTTTTTTATTTATTTAATTATTTATTTATTTATTATTTATTTATTTTGTGTTAAAGACACTTTTGACAACCAGGATTGCCTCGTGTTTTACGGGTGGAGTAAGACGGATTATTATAGAGAACTACACTGCAAAAAATATAGGTTCTCTTTAGAACCAAAACTGGTTCTAATCTTGTCACTGAGATGGAACCAGTTCTGTTTAAACAGTATTTATTTCAAATCAAATAAATTTACCAAGATTAGCATTCAATTTTAACAGAATATTACATGAACTGAAGTAGATTCAGCAGTAAACTTGGAGCTTATTCAACGCAGGCGCCAAACATTCTGAAACAACGGAGATATGAACAGTTGGCATATCGAACCAGTTTTGGTTCTGCATAGAACCAAAACTGGTTCGATATGCCAACTGTTTATATCTCCTCTGCTTAATAATGATTTGAGACAACCTCGTATAAGCTCTAAACTTACGACTGAACCCCCCCCCCCCCCCACCAATTTATGTTTAATTCTGTTAATATTTGATGTTAATCTTTATAAATTTATTTGATTTGAAATAAATACTGTTCAAACAGAACTGGTTCCATCTCAGGGACAAGATTAGAACCAGATTTGGTTCTAAAGAGAACCTATATTTTTTGCAGTGTACCGAGTAGCGACGAGAAACTGTCAGACTCCCCAGCGTACTGACTCCGCACAAGCTGGGTTAGCATTGGTTAATGACAAGGGCACCATCGACGTGCAGTACGCCTCAGTACATAATGCCGCCTTGTCCTTGTCGAGATGTAGTGCTTTGCCTGAGGACACAATGCAGTTACCACTGATCAGAATCGAATCGTCGACCTTTCGGTTTGAAGTCCAGTGCTTTAATCCCGGTAAACATAAAATACATCCTCTAACAATGGGTGCCGTTAGGCAACATTTTCCCCTTAATAGCGCCGTTGCAATCTGGCAATTATAGTCAGTCGTTACGAGGATAGTATTCTTGCATTTCGCCTCCTCATCAACAATAATAATTTGCAGGAATGTTTTATCATAAATTACCGCAAGTATTTAAAAAAATATCTCGATGCTTTAACCTTTTCATTGCCACGCCCAATTTAGCCATATATGGAGTACCTCTATGTATGCCTGTATGCGAAAAAGTTAAATACAATTTATGACATACTTGATACTCTATCATCTGATAATTTGTTAGAAAGGGCCCTTTTAGCCCTTTCCAATAATTAATCAGATGGTAGGTCAGATCTTCATACACCAGAACCTACAGATAACTGTTATAAAATAGGTGACAATAGTCGCTTTCGCCGGCGAAAGTGTTAAAGACAGACCAGAACTCCCTTACTTTTAATTTTGCAAATGTTCAAGAAAGTTTTTGTTTCTTGGTATTGCCATATTGTATTTATTTATTTATTTATTTATTGATGTTTTAAGGTCACATATTTCTGCACAATGGCTAATCATGACCACGCCAGTTTTACGGGTGGAGGAAGCCGGAGTACCCGGAGAGAACCACCGAGAAACGGCGAGCAACTGTCAGCTCCCCAACATACTAACTCCACACAAGCAGGGTTAGCATTGGTTGAAGACAGGTGCACCATCGACGTGCAGTACGCCTTAGTGCACAGCGTCACCGTGCCCCCCCCCCCCCCCCCCCCACATGAGCAATGTGGCTTGCCATGTTGTAGAAACAGTATGACACAATTATGGCACAATTATGGCGTTGTTATCCTTTTACCTAACATGAAAAACAGACGACACTTGCAAAACAATTCTTGAATAACTAATTTTTTTTCATTTTTTGTCTCAAAAACATAGGTTATGACCCCTCGTTGGAACGAGCTCGACGAGCTCGTTCCAATGAGGAGCCATAACCTATGTTTTTGAGACAAAAAATGAAAATTAATTGGCGATTTTTGAGAATAGCGCTGGCCGGTTTTGGCCGTTACGTTGGGTAAAGGGTTAAGGCCTTATTTGCACCAACAAAAATTATGGTAACTCCAGTTATGCCACAAATCTGCTGTAAGGTGCAAAAGGACTTAGGAGTTGTCTTATTTAAATGAATATTATAAAAGTGACATGTTAGCTTTAAATGGCCGTGTACGAGTCGTAAAAAGCGGAATATTAAATTTGCATCCACGCCCTTAAAATCACCTGCAGCGAGGATTTATTGGTGTTTAAGGTCACTTTTAGCATCTTTAGCAACATAGGTATGAAGTCAAATTTAGTAAATAGTTTATACCTATACTACAACCTTTAGGGGACTTCTACTCTAGGCGTTGGTTCCGGGTCCTATTTTACGAATAAAACAGAACTTGTTTACATTAGTAAACAAGCACTGCTCCACTTCCCGGGGTTTCACGTGGGGAAAAGTGGAAAACAAATTACTAGAAGAATTGGTAGTGATGACTTGTAGTTTGGTCTCGATGACAAACAATGACAAACCCCAACCCATTGCTTTCTTTGTGAGGACCTGGAGAAAACAAAGGAAATCCATGCGTGGACGCAAACACTATTGGATACTTTCTCACAAAGACGGGAAGACCCCCCCCCCCCCCCCCCACCCTTCCCACACACAGACCCTCACACAACCAACTCCAACACAGCATCCCAAGTCACAACAGAAGGTGCAGAATAACTTAGTACAGTGTTTTATCGGGCCTTTAAATTCCAACCCATTGACAGCGCTACCCTATGTCCCCAAATTACAGAAATGTTCCCAAATTAATGGGTATAACATATAGTTTGGTTTGTTTTTACGTTTTTTGTGTGTGCGCGGTGGCTCATTGGTTACGGCATTGGACTTTGAACCGTCTATGGTTTGATCCCCTTCAGGGGTAACTGCGTTGTGTCCTTGGTCAAGGCACTTGAGCCCGATTGCACAATTGGGGGCACGGTAGCGCTGTGCACTAAGGCGTACGGCACATCGATGTTGCACCTATCTTCAGTCAATGCTAACCTTGCTTGTGTGGAGTTACTACGTTGGGGAATCGTCTAACAGTTGCTCGCTGCTGCTCGGTGGTTCTCTCCAGATACTCCGGCTCCCCCCCCCCCCTCGTAAAATCATACGATTTGAGGTGACCCTAGCCGTCAAAAGTGCCGTTAAACCTCAACTAAAAAAATAAATAAATATGTTCTTTTGTACAGTTTCATCAGATGCGAATTAACCCTTAGAGTTCTGGAGCTTTTGTGCACTTTTTCATATGCACTGACACTCTGCATCCTGTGGTTTAGAGGTTCTTCTAGGAAAGTCTTGACTGCCTATATAGGAAGCCAAGACTTGCCTAGAAACAATTGCCATACATGGAACTTGTAATGTAACTTCGAGTTTTCATAGAGACTGCATGTAGGGGCACTTGTTCTATTATAATGAAGGTAATCAAAGTTTGAATTATGCCCGCAAGACGCAAGGGTTAATAGAAATATTCTGAGGCGCCAATAAAGTCCCGAGATGCCAAAAATAGCATTTCAGACAGTCAGTATTATAGAATATTTTCTTCAGCGAGGTTGGACGTCAACTGACTTGGCACGTCTGCGGTGTCACAAAATTAAACCACTTAAAGATCTGGTTATACTCGCAAGGTGGACATTCACCCAGAACTCCTACGTTGTTTTGGAGACAAAAACGTTGGAATCAACATGCAAGTTGAAGCGGGTAGCGCCCAGGTATGGGCCCGCGGTCCATTAATCGAAATATGTGGATCCCGGAGATTCTGCCGGTCATATAGGTAAATGTCTGTGGACCTCCGGCCTAATATGAAACCGATTTAGAAAGTCTCGTAGCATTATTATTCTCGGATAAATTATCATCTCTAGGATTTTCCATAGTTTTCAAGAAGAGTGAAACTGCGCGCCTACTGCTGCCGTGAGAGTTATGTCACAAATATGCGCTAAAGTTCAACAAGGATTTAGGAGTTGGTTATTATGAACACTTAACCGGCTGATAAGTATTTCCACTGAATGTAGTCATTGTTTTGCAAAACAGTCATGACTAGAACTGATGGAAAATTCATTTAAGAAGTGAATGCTATTTTTATAATCTTTATTGGAGTATGAACGTGTGTGAATGGGTACAAATTATATATGAATCCCTTCGGGATTCATACATAATTTGTACCCATTCCCACACGTCCATACTCCAATAAAGAGTATACAAATTGCATTCAATTCTTATAATTACATTTCGTTACTGTTTAAACTACTTTTTACCAAACAACAAAGCAGAAAGATGAAATAAAACATGTACGAACGAACGAGTTGAAAAACCACCCTCACACAAAAGACAAAGCGCACAACAGTTGAGGGCTGTTTTCGGCATTGACCCAAATTGGTCAAATTGCCATTTTGGCAACAAAACTCGGAATGTTCAAAACAATTTTAACGGGCTGTATGCCACAGTTGGGAAATATCACCAAAGAAACAGCAACGGAGTTGATCCCTGCGAGAGGCGCTAAAAGTTAAAAACACGCCCAAACACAGCCCGAATTACAGTCTGTCAACTGCACTCTACCGTAAATGCGAGTCAAAGTTCGACCAAATGTATTCATTGGAAAATGAATTACATTTGGTCATGACTTTTTCACCCAGCTGACCAATGGGAATTGAGTATTTGGACCCAAAACGTATAACTACATGAACAATGTAATTATTTAAGAATTGAATCCCTTCGGGATTCATACATAATTTGTACCCATTCCCACACGTTCATACTCCAATAAAGAATATAAAAATTGCTTTCAATTCTTATAATTACATTCCGTAACTGTTTAAACTACTACTTTTTACCAAACAACAAAGCAGAAAGACGAAATAAAACATGTACGAACGAACGAGGCGAAAAAACACCCCCACACAAAAGACAACGCGCACAACTCTTTGTTGTTCAAAACAATTTATTTAACATATCAGTAAACTATAATCACCTATGAAACGACAAGTTCAAGAACAAAATCACTGCAATAATGTCACACTGTCGATTGACATTTCTTGTAAGTTATTTGAGATATCACAAATTATTAACTTGAAAGTAAATGCGGGTCAAAGTTCGACCAAATGTATTCACTGGAAAATGAATTACAATTGGTCATGACGTTTTCATCCAGCTGACCAATGGGAATTGAGTATTTGGACCCAAAACGTATAACTACATTAACAATGTAATTATTAAAAATTTAAATTGATAAAAAAAAATCGATTCAATTTATAGAGAAAAAAATCAATTAAAAGTATCCACGTCACATTTATTCTAGTGGCAAAAGATTTGATAACCCAATTATAAACATAACACGAGCATCACTAAAGGAGTTAACCCTTTACCTAACCTGAAAAGCAGACGACACTTGCAAAAATAATTCTTGAATAACTAATTTTTTGTCTCAAAAACATAGGTTATGACCCCTCGTTGGAACGAGCTCGACGAGCTCGTTCCAACGAGGGGTCATAACCTATGTTTTTGAGACAAAAAATGAAAAAAATAATGAAAATTAATTGGCGATTTTTGAGAATAGCGCTGGCCGGTTTTGAACGTTACGTTAGGTAAAGGAGTTAATTGCATAAGCCCATTGGCAATCCTTGTGAAAAGGACGAAAATGTTTAACCCTTGGGGTTGGTGATTATTAAACATTTATCTGATATTTTGACAGTCTGCATTCTCTTTCTTTGCAGTGGTGTCAGGCAAGAATTGACTGCCTCTATAGACAACCAATGCTTGCATAGAAGCAACTGCAAGTGTACTTTAACTTGGAATGAAGTTTGTGTAGGTTTACACAGAGGATGCATCACGAGACAGCTGTTCTGTTGCAGTGAAAGTGATCAATGCGGAAACTGGCCTTTAATGTTTAAATCAGGGGCGGACCAGGCCAAGAAAAGTTACCGGAGAATGCACAAAGGGGGCCCCAGACAAGACCCGGAGAAAATTTTGATTTTGCGAAGTGAACGAAAGAGGCTTCCTTGCATCTGTGCGATCAATGGCAGTCCACATAGAGGACATGTCGATGGCATTTTATACCATCTTCATCGATCATTGGACAAAAATGGAGAATGGTTCTACCGGGAGTGTGTGGGTGTGTGTGGGGGGGGGGGGGTGGGGCATCGGGAAGGCCATAGTTCAGCCCAGTTGGAGAAAATGTTTATTTTTGAAAAACATTTCAAAACATTTTGAAACGAACGCAGTGTCCTTTCATCTGAGCGATCAATGGCAGATTAGACTGCTGGTACATCGAAATGTCCTCTTTGTGGACTGCCATTAGCAGTCCACATAGAGAACATTTCGCCACACCGGCAGTCGGTGCAATCAGATTCAATTCGCCTTTTGGTCATTTTCACGAAATTCTCCGCACCTACAGGTGTTGGGCTGCATCAATTATGGGGGGCCCAGGGGTGACCCAATAGGAGGCCCAGCGGGAATTTTCCCGGTGGGCCACACGACCAGTCCGCCTCTGACTGCAAGTGTAGGCCACTTTAACTTAGAATGCAGTTCGCAAGTTTGCACAGAGAAAGCGTCGTGTTACAACTGTTCTATTGCAGTCAAAGTGACCAATGTGGAAACTGGCCTTTAAAGTTCAAACGATAATGTTTTCTTTAAGAAATCTGTGAAGCAGAAAAAATATGTTGCGGGCGTAAAGGTAGTTAGAGAGAATCCTCTTGGAGTCCTCTTATTCCCGTTTTACGGCAAAAGTAGTTCTAAACAAACCTTGGTTGCTGCTCTTTTTAGTATATTTAGCACTAGAATCCAT
Source organism: Pictodentalium vernedei (assembly GCA_031216915.1). Classification (NCBI taxonomy): domain Eukaryota; kingdom Metazoa; phylum Mollusca; class Scaphopoda; order Dentaliida; family Dentaliidae; genus Pictodentalium; species Pictodentalium vernedei. The sequence goes on along the minus strand of CM062289.1, from coordinate 381,420,955 downwards.
AGACTGAAGGTACACAAACATCCCCAGAACTCCCAAAAATAAGAACTTGAAAAGTGACTTCAGTTTCAGTCTCATGATTGTGGAGCGATCATTATTGTAAATGAACGTTTGAAGTCTGAACACACAATTATAAAGCTGTCAACAATACCTAGTGGATTGGATGATGACTGGTACATATTCATGAATTCATAAACCGAAACGCTTGACTGGTATTTCATACACACACAATGAGTGTTTGTTTTAAACCTCTGAAGACATGTTTTAGCCCATAAGCATTACCGAAGGGCAATTACCTACCATATTCAGTCAGTGTTATAATGTGAGAACTTTTAGTACAATGCTCATATAAATAGAATTATTCGTTTGTTGCGCTATTGTTTGAAGACACAATTCATCATTTTGAGTTATTGATCCCTCAAGTGTAATTATGATGTTACTTCACCCGTAAATGAAGATGTTTGTACCAGACGGTGACGGAAAGGGGAAAGGTGGGTAATTCTCAGCCCCATCCTTCCTGCCTCTTTGACTCCTTTCAAAACAGATATTGAAACCCAAAGTTAAATCAATATTAACATAAGAGTAGAGGAAACCCCACGCACCTACATGCAGTGGCGTAGATAAAGGGGGCCGGGGGCGGAGGCCCCCCACCAGAAGTTTTGTCGGAAATTTTTTGGGACCATTTTTAGGCGAATTTATGCCTAATAACATTAAAATGCTGGCTTTGGGGATAAAAACATGCCATTTTGGGTAAAAAAGACCAATTTTCAGTACATTTGCAGTAAACAACAGATTCTTTCTGTTTGTTTGGGTTTTTGTTGTTGTTACACTGTTGGAAAATTTTCGGTCTGTCCGAAAATTTTGGGCTTGCCCCTCCGCCAGCGAAAAGCTATCTACGCCACTGCCTACATGATACGCGGGATGAAATTTATTTATTTATTTATTTATTTATTTATTTATTTATTTATTTATTTATTTATTTATTTATTTATTTATTTATTTATTTATAAGGGTTTAACGACACTTTAGACAGTCAGGGTCACCTCGTGTCGGAGGTGGGGATCAAAACTACATACTGTAAAAAATTATCGTTAAAATTATGGTAGCAGTACTGTCAACCACATGTCGTTACTTCTGCCATGAACATAACGTTAATGGCTGTTACCACTTGAAATTTTGTCGCATCAAAACTTAAAAATGAGTATTCATGTACAGGGAAGCAAAGATTTTCTCAGAACGAACGCATTCGTCTCTCTCTCTTTATTTTCTGCTGTTGCCAAACGGCACCGACCATGTCGAAATATTTATTTATTTATTTATTGCAGTTTAACGACACTTTCAACTGCCAGGGTCACCTCGTGTCGGATAGTTTTATGGGTGGAGGAACCGGAGTACCCGGCGAGAACCACGGAGTAACGGCGAGCAACTGTCAGACTCCCCTACGTACAAACTCCAAATAAGCAGACTTAGCATTGGTTGAAGACAAGTGCACCATCGAAGCGCATTACGACTTAGTACACAGCGCCACCGTTCCTCGCGTGGGCAATGGGGATTAAGTACCCTGCCAAGGACACAACGCAGTTACCCCTGGCGGTGATCGGGCCCTGAGCCTCTTCGATTTTCAGTTCAACGCCATAACCACTGAGGCACCACGCTCCCTATTTAAGTCCAATTTAAGGTAGACTAATTAATATGTTTAACCCTTTACCCAACATAACGGCCAAAACCGGCCAGCGCTATTCTCAAAAATCGCTAATTAGTTTTCATTATTTTTTCAGTTTTTGTCTCAAACATAGGTTATGACCCCTCATTGGAACGAGCTCCTCGAGCTCGATCCAATTAGGGGTCATAACCTATGTTTCTGAGACAAAAAATGAAAAAGAATAGTTATTCAAGAATTTTTTTGCAAGTGTCGTTTGCGTTTCAGGGTAAGTAAAGGGTTAACCTGCAGACACAAGGCTGCAGGTTAAAGTTGTTAATTGATCTATTCTGCCGCTGTATCTGTATGGATACGTCAGAGAGGTCCTGCTATGCTAAAACATGACAGAAGAGATAGAGGGTCTATCCTGGTGATCCTTTGGGCAGATTTGAAGCTCTCTGTTGTGCTTACTGCTTCATCTTTTTCGTTCGGGTGGTTCCAGTGGATTGCTGTGCGCACAAAGAACGATTTTTTTTATCGGTATGTTTTACAAACTAGAACAGTTACAAAAGAAGTTTAAAACGGTATTTTCACCGTACGTTTTTACGATTGAAGTACCGGTACCCAGTTATTGGTATTTTTACCGTATTTTTAACAGTAACATTTTACAGCGCATTTTTAACGCACTAAACTGGGTACTCGCCCTATTCAGCAAATGGGAATCAAGTATGAAGCAAGAGCGGATTTGATCGCACCCCACCAGGTTCTTTTTAGCGTCTCATTTGTTGTTCTCAATTGTTTTATCTTTCTTGTTTTATTCGCACACTTCGATTTGTTTCTGCCCAATGATCAACCCTCTGACCTCTGGCTTGATAGAACAGCGAGTTCAAACACTTGGCGACACTCTCTCACACATAGGCTAAGACATTCTTTTAAAGAAAACCTGAGTCAAGGCTTTTTCAACCAATGTTCTCACAAAACCCCAGACAGAAATTCCCCAAATCTTCATCAACTTTTAGTTCAACCAATATTTATTTGAATATTCTGTTATGTGTATACAGTATAAAGTATAAAAGTCACAAAACAAACAGAAAAATTCTATAATACATAAACTGAAGATTCAGCGGTATACAATATAACAAGCATATAGTGAAGGACAAATTGCTGAGAACAGAAGGAATTCGACAGAACGATTATGTAAGTCGTCTCCCGGTATAAGTGTAACTTACAGTAGGTGGTATAGATCAGTAGATCAACCCGCTGTCTGAAGGCCAGACCCCCTCCCCACTTGTTAGTCAGACTGAGTTAATTTTAAGACAAGGTGTGGCCCCTCTCAAGTCCAAGGCAGGACGCCACACCTCCCATCAAATTCATCTTGAGCATTTATTCATCGCACCATAAACTGATTTCGTGCTTGAGGTCTACATTTGAGCTCAATTTAAGAGTATTGGTGACATGATAATGTTCTTTTATCCTATAAGTTTGTAGCATGCGAGGAAATGATCTGTTGATGTGCATGAGGTGAGACACAATTTATTGGACCGCTCCGAGAGGCACAATAAATTCTATGACAAGTGAATAAATTTTAACTAATCTTTACAATATCGATCATTGTTCGCAAGGTCAAGGATGTCGAGACAACTGTAATTTTTTCAAAGTAAAGAAATGCTACAGGGGGCATGGTGTTAAAGGGAATCTTCACAACTGAGATGCAGTTGAAGAGGAGTGTACTCATCTACATTGAAACAAAGTATTTTTTGTTCAGTACGAAGGCTCTAATTTCTGCTTTTGCTTAATGCCATCATCCATGCCGAAAGATGTCCTATTTTAGTAAGGTGTGTTGACAAGGCAGGCTAATTAGTATCTTTAACCTGCAGCCAATGGCTGCAGGTTAAAGATATTAATTCGATTACTCTGTATGACAAATCAATTGCTTTCTGGTCTGATGGACAGAAACCAGATATCAGTTTTTGAGTGTTACTCCATTTTTATCGTGGGGGATGTAACGACACTTTCGACAGCCAGGATCACCTCAAGTTGCACACTTTTACGGTTGGAAGAAGCCGAAGTACTCAAGAGGACAACGGAGCAGCAGCGAGTGACTGTTAGACACCCCAACGTACTAACTCCGCACAAGCATGGTTAGCATTGGTTGAATCCATCATTGACCTTCAGTACGCCTTAGTACACAGCGCCTCCGTGCCCCGCGTGGGTAATCGGAAATAAGTGCCTTGCCCAACGACACGACGTAGTTATCCTTGACGGGGATCAAACCGTAGATCTTTCTATCAGAGGTCCAATGCCGTAATCACTGAGCCACCGAGCTCCCAGTTTTCCTCCAACAGCGAACAATAAAAAAGGTCGGTATTTCCAAAAAGTAGTTCAATTTGATATTTCCACCGGAACATTTTACGGTGAAAGTACCGGTGTAGTTGTTGTTACAATATGTGCGTTTACTGTATTTGTTACGGTAATTTGTTTTTACAGTGTGACATAAAATACGTTGCAGCAGCAAGTACTTCCTGACAGCTGAGTTCAAGTTTGTAGCCTGCGATATATTTCCTCTTTTTAGCCACACAACTAAACAATATTTAAATCGGAGTTTCTTTCTGCAGTACTGTCTCGATGGATTACACACTTCTTCAACTGGGGGTTTTTATGTAGTGTTGCCTGCCTCAGATCAGGTGATGGGATGGAGAGACGGACTAGTAACCCGGAACTTCAAGAGGGTTCGACACTAGACAAGGACTGGCCACAAATGTTGCTCGTTGACTTATGAACAACGCCACCCGTCATTTACATACAATATCCGAGGCCCCCAAGCAGACACCAAATTTGTTATCTATATTATACCACGATTTCTGTAAGTATTCAACGTTACCCGATACAATGCAGACTTTGAGAAATGTACTTGGTAAACCAGCTGGGGGTCCGGCCAACGTGTAAGAACGTCGTGTAAGAACGCATCTGATTGATCGTTACGTATCAAACTGCATGACGTCAAGCAAGACTGTAAATAGATCGTCGAGGGTGATGTTTTTCTTTAACCCTTTACCCAACGAATCGCCCGCATCCGCCCGCGTAATATGCAAATTCAGCAGTTGAAAAAATATTATTTTTCAATTAATTTCAACAAAACCATATCATGTGACCCCTCGTTGGAACGAGCTCGTCGAGCTCGTTCCAATAAGGAGTCACATGATATGGTTCTGTTGAAATTTTTTGCAAAATTTAAAAAAAATGGTATTTAAAATAATAAATTTTGATATCGTCTGCGTTGGGTAAAGGATTAAAAATATCAGCTTTATTCACTGAGTTCAAGTTTAATCGTGGTATAATTGCAGAGCACAACTCGAGTGGAGTAAGATGAATAGGAGTCTACAACCTTTGGTGGAGTTTTTCCTGTGTTTCAGACAATCCTTCGGCGCACGTGAAATACAAAATTTAAAAAAAAAAAAAAAATTTAAAAATGAAAACACCAACTCGGATCTTTCATTCCAGCTCCCCACACTCCACCAGCGCTGTGTTCTATCTACAAATTTCATTTATATCGCACAGGGATTCGTTGAAATGGCGACATCAGCAGCCTGAATTCACATCCGGAATATTTTCAGTATTTGGATGGCAAGAGTGGTTGCTCACTCTCATACTCCCCCTGTCGCCGCTTCGAGACTCGGACCATATGTGCGATACTATGAGCTATATGGCTTATGAAAGAGCACGGGCCCCGTAACAAAATTCACCCGGGGCACGAAATTCTCGCCGGCCTGTCACGCTGCTGAGTAGGTTTTTCTTTCGTTTGGCGATCGGAGTATATATGTTGAAACAAAATTGTTTTTAGGTTTTAAACATTTTTTTAACTTTGGTATAGTTGTATATATTCGCATTTTTAGAAATCTAAAACCATGTCAAAATTTGGTTAACCGAAGAGAAATATATAAAAAAATCAAACCGAAATAAGAGGAGGGTGTTTAGAGCTGTCATGCGTCTTCTGTTTCGTTTCCGCTCAAAATAATAATAATAGAAAAGCGGTTTGTGAAGGGTATATTGAAATTGCGACTCTTCAAACAGGAACTAGGGGGTCTTCAAATATGCAAGCATTCGCGCATCATTTTAAACTGAATATGACTTCTTTGGGTGGGGGTGGGGTGGGTTGGGTAATGTTAGAGTACCATTCATTTTTCCACTCGTACTGTAAACAACGAACCACCGAACCACCGAAGTTTATAGCAGTGTTTCAGCTGTGTGTTTCTTTGTTTTATTTTTCGGGTTTAACCCTTTACCCAACGAATCGCTCGCATCCGCCCGCGTAATATGCAAATTCAGCAGTTGAAAAAATATTATTTTTCAAAAAATGTCAACAAAACCATATCATGTGACCCCTCGTTGGAACGAGCTCGTCGAGCTCGTTCCAAAGAGGGGTCACATGATATGGTTTTGTTGATATTTTTTGAAAAATTTGAAAAAATGATATTTAAAATAATGAATTTTGATATCGCCTGCGTTGGGTAAAGGTTTAACGCATGGTAGGTCTATATAACAGCATCATCATGGAAAAAATGTCTAAGTTATTTCGCTGATTTATTTATCATTTAATTACTGTTATCAAAACAGTAGGTTCAATATGTGTAATCAGTTTCGACGAGTACAGGCAAAAAACATCCTCTTTCTGAATCAAATGATTGCATGCGCGGTTGCTACACTCAATACACATTTTTATTACTTTCCAAAGTGTGATTTACTGGGATTTCCGGGTTTGATTATAAACGATAACTTCACAAGTAAATTAAGCAGTCAACAATTGTGTCATGTATCCGCGCGCGCAAACGAAGACGCTTTGCCGTGGGTGTAATGGGGACTTCATTGTTTTCTTAACCCTTTACCTAACATGAAAAGCAGACGACCCTTGCAAATAAAATTTCTTAAATAACTATTATTTTCATTTTTTTGTCTGAAAAACGTAGGTTATGACCCCTCATTGGAACGAGCTCGTTCCAATGAGGGGGTCATAACCTATGTTTTAGAGACAAAAAAATGAAAAAATAATGAAAATTTATTGACGAATTTTGAGAATAGCGGCGGCCGGTGTTTGCCGTTACGTTAGGTAAAGGGTTAAATAATATAATTATCGATAATAATGAAAAGTAATAAACAGAGTAATCGCTTGACTAGACTGGTTACGTGAAATAATTCATTCGAGGCGAGGGACTATATTGTAAAACACTCGTGCGCATTCGCGCACTCGTGTTTGTATAACGTCCCTCACCTCTAATGAATTATTTCACGTAACCAGTCCAGTCAAGCGATTACTCTCTATGTATTTCGTGTAGACGTTTTAGTTGTATTTGACGAAATATGTTCTTGTTGTAAGATAAATTCTTGGAATCTGAATTTTTACCAGTAAAAACCACAACTTCAGTTATTTTTACCGATAGATTCTCACATGTTACTAGTTTTCATATTCGACCACGGCATATATACACTTAAACACATATGTTAAACTCTTATTTTCTTATTTTCGCGTCAACACGAATTAATAGTGTAGGTTCTGTTTTCAGGGCGACGGCTTGCATAAGCCAAGGCTTGCGGCTGGATACATTTCTAATATTTATTTGTTTCATTTTCAGCCATTTTCGTATAATTAAACTTTTTTTCTGTTCATGTATTTTAGGCAAAATGATTGGCTAAAATATTTCCTTTTTTTTTCATAACACAATGAACCGAAAAAAAACGCCTTTATACCCGCCCTAAACCAGGCCCCCATTATCTATCTTGAAAATTACGTTGCACAGTGTGAATGGGAAAGAACCCACGCACGCTCATATTGTTTCAACATGAAAAGTAATTAGTATTTATCTCATCATATTAAAAAGACTTTCAAAATAAAATTTATTAAAAAATGAAATCCTTATCATGCTTTTTATTCCATGTCCAATTTGTTTATACGCAATAGGTGATCGTCTGCGTTCATCGTTTTATCCCAATCAAACGTAAACAATGGCCGGTCATAATAAACCACAAACGAAACTCACGCCAAAAAAACTTTCCAATTTCCAAATAGCCTGAATGAACTCTTTCTGAGACCAAGTTCAACCAACTTCCTGTCATTTGGGTTTATATCGAACTCCACATTTACAAACTGCGTTTTCAATTTCTCAGGAAATGGTCAAAATCAGAATTAAATTTAATTCAGTCTTGCTATGAATGACAGCACCCTCACATCAAGTAGAAAAAGAGATTGAAGTTTTCTGTGGGTGTGGCCTATGACGTTCCTTTTAACTTACGCAATTCGTTGGTCAATAAAATTTTAATGACACTAGAACATGTTTCAGTGAAATGTATTGTTATTTCAAACAGAATTTCAGAAAACTATGCCTTTTTATTCAGTTATCATTAGGAAGCGTGATGCGACCTGTTTTTTATTTCAATTCCGCAAAGTAGAGACTGTTTAATCTTATTGTCCCTCAAGTTTAATTATAAGGAATGATTGTTTGTTTCTGTCTTTTTCTTGAGTTATGAACCCCCAAAAAACAAAGGCCAAACATAGTGTAAATGAGCGCCCATTTACATAGTTAGGCCTTTCTTTTTAGGGTTCATAACTCAAGAAATAGACAGAAACAAACAATCATTCCTTATTTGTATACATGTTTTTAATTTCGAAAATAATAATAATAAATATTCAAACTAATAAGGCAGTTTCTCATTAATACAATATTTACGATTTTCCTTTCAACAGCATTAGCACATGAGAAGCAGTGTAAAATTGTATGTTAGTCAATTAAACTAAATAATCTATATCTTTTGTGTTGTGGGTCAAAAAGGCAGGATTATTTCATTGAAAATTTGAAACTTTATGCTAAGGTCACATTCAGACAATATTTGTTAATCGGTTCTAACAACTACATAAATTAGATAAACTGCATAAACCCCGGGATTAACATGTGAAAATCAGCCTTAAATAAACCGATTGTACAGACAGTAGTTCAAAGGGGTAAATTTTCTAATCTAAACTCAAGATCACAAGTCCTTCGCACATGTGGCGAAGCTGCGAGCGGGGATGGAGTAGGGATGGGATGGGGTACGTGGGCCTTGGCTGCCCAAATGTTTCGCTTGCCCCACCCCCCCCCCCAAAAAAAATACAACAACAAACACTGGACCAATGCAAGATTCACACAACATAGAAACCCAAAATAGAGGCTACATACGCTACAAATGCCTCAGATTCGCTCTTAGAGCATCAAATTTTTCAAAATTTTCTCCGGTGAGCGGGAGAGGGGGTGGGGTGGGGTGGGTGCTAGTACTAACTAAGATCCTCTGGTTGTTGCCTCTTCTCTCATTTCTCTTCAGATTAAGAGGGACAACGACTGGGTGGGGGGGGGGGTTCTAGTTAGGACCAGGGGAGATCCCCGAAATCCCACACAAAAGCCTTTCAAAAATCATCTTTGCCCCCCCCCCCCCCCAAAAAAAAGAAGAAAAAACTGGCTATGGCCCGGTTATAGAATACAGGCTTTGCGACTCCTGTGCTCGAATCACGGGCATGTTTCGACTAGAAATTATGGATGTCTGAAAAAGGTTCCTTAACCTTCTGTACAGAAATGTCGAAATATAAAAATTTCAAGCTACTAAGAATTTAACGAACACAATTGGGGAGGTCGATGGGTCAGTGGTTAGAGCATCGAACCTCAAGCCGAAAGGTCCACGGTTCGATCCGGACCAGAGGTAACTGCATTGTGTACTTGGGCACTTAATACCGATTACCAACGTGGTGGCACGGTGGCGTTGTGTACGTCGATCGTGCAATTGCCTTCAACCAATGCTAACCCCGCCTGAGCGGTGTTAGTACGTTGAGGAGCCTGACAGTTGCTCGTCGCTGATCAGTGGCTCTCTCCAGCCACTCAGGTTTCTTTCACCCGTAAAACTGCCTGACGCGAGGAAATAAATAAATAAATAAATAAATAAATAAATAAATAAATAAATAAATAAATAAATAAACCAAATTCATCTTGTTTGACAGAGCTCATTTAGCTCTGTCAAACAAGAATGAATTTGTCAAATTCCTAGTTGCATTATGGGAAAAATACTGCTTGATGGTCGGTATTTTGATATCAGTGTGAAGGAGTTAATTGTGTTTTCAGGTGACCAACGTCACGGGTAATACTTTTTGGGATTTTGGGGTAAGAGAAAGGCAAAGCGATACAGGTACGTTTATCAGTAATAGTAAAAGGGCTGAGATGGGCCATCTCATATAGAGTAGCTTATTTCGTGAAGTTATTTAATTGTGCCACAACATGCTTTATTACACGCCTGTTCTATGAAATTCCCATCTACAGCAAAACTAAACCATGCGGAAAATGAAAGTCTGTTCCGCACATATGTGCCGAACGAAAATCGTTGACGGACTATTTTTAAATAGACTCGAAATTTCACTGGAATTTTTCTACAAATCGTGCAACGCAATTACTATTTGAATCTCTAGCGATAGCTGAAAATCGTCCCCTGAGTTTTAATGTGTTCTATGTGCCAGAAGGCTGCTAGTAGGCACATAGAACACATTGGACTCATGGAACGAAATAGTAACACGGGTTCCCCTCGCGAATTTGGTTGGCGATAAAATGTGTTGTTTTTGTTGATAGTTGTCAAATGAATTACTGAGTGTCCTTCTAATAATTGTTTTAAAGACATGAAGGCGTGTAATAAACACACAACGACACGCGTGTGTGAATGAGTTAATCGATATGGCACTTGTGTCATCGCGAAAGGATAAAACTCGAGACCTGTGGCCTCTCGTTCTATCCTTCCTCGCTGACACCTTTGCCATATCAATTAACCCATTCACACATGCGTGTCGTTCTGTATATTTGGCACATCGACACAATAAGAGTGGCAAGTTGTCAGGCCATCAGTCTAATTAAATTCGACGCTGTTATTGGGTATTTGTTTATACACATTTCGTGGAGTTTGCGCGCCGACTACCGTTAAAGTAATGTGATCTTCCTTTACTCACAGAGATATAAAAAATATGATTTCATGCTTAAGCTATAGATATTCCAATCAATAAGTATTTAATTCACCTTTAATCGTTGAAGTTATTAACACTATTAACCAGCGTAATTATAAAACTACGACTGCGACGAGACTCCATTTCTAATGATTAATGTCTTAAAAAAATTCGGACAAATCAAGTTTCGATTGAGCAACATTTCTAGCATTAATTCTAAAAACATGAATGTTTGTAGTATGTTTTTGATTGAGTAGGCGGGAATATAAAAGTTGGTCGAAAAAGCGACTGACATATTGTAGACTATGACTATTTAACAGCTAGACTAGGCCGAGGTCACAACAGCGTCGAATTCCTTATAGAATTAGGCTGATGACCGAGAGCTTATAAGAAGGGGTGTTCACGCCCAGTCCCAAGCTCCCAGGAAATCAATCTAATTCGGTGAGGCATTCGACGCTGTTATGGACTGTAACCACTCTAGCCCCCAAATTGTCCATCGCCTACTTTTAGATTCACTCTTCTGGAATATTCACTCTTCTGGATTATATCCTTGGTCAGACCAACTGAAATATTCCAGAAGAGTGAATATTTCAGTTGGTCTGACCCTGGACTATATCCTTGGTCACACCAACTGAAATATTCACTCTTCTGGAATATTTCAGTTGGTCTGACCAAGGATATAGTCCAGGCAGGCCTGAAAATAAGCAGTCTGCCATTTGCAGAATGAGGTCTCCAGAGGGTGAATATTTGATGATGCTATCCCATACAGTGTGCTAATTTATCCTCTGGGTATCTTTTTCTGTTTACTTATGAGACCCTGATTCAGATTGAGGTTCACAGAGGGTAAATTTAGTGATGCTACCCTACTGTGCAGGGTAGCATCACTAAATTCACCATCTGGGGACCTCATTTTGCAGATGTCAATCTGCTTATTTTCTGGCTTGAGTCTAGGCAATTGAAACTAAAAAAATACTATAAGGGTGGGTTTTCTTTGAATCAAAGCTAGAATGTTGCTCAATCGAGATTTGGTTTGACCGCCATTTTGATGACATTCCCATCAGAAATGAAAACTCACCACAACGGTGGTTTTATGATTACGCCACATAGTTCTACTAATTGTGTTTATATCTAGATTGTTATAAGGTGAATTAAATACTTATTGATTGTAATATCTATAACTGTAGCATGAAAAAATATCTGTATATCTTTCTAAGTAAACGGACATCACATTACATCAATACGGTGAATCCCAGTTAAAAGTCTCCATATGAGCTCGCCGATAAAATTTGTGGCTGAGTCAAAAGACTTTTTCCAATGGAGTATCTATCAACCTATTGTCCACAAAGATTTAATTTATTGACATAATCAAGGAAAAAGTTTTCTATTATGAGAATTGGATTTTCACAGTCAAAGTTCCTCCGAGGTTATATTTGCTTTTTAATTAACCAGATTAATTAAATTGACATTATATGTTCAATATTGAACAAAACCCTGTAAAATACACCTCGCTAACCGTGACAACGGAGGCTACGTCGCAGAACACATCATTTGCATTTTTAGTGAACGGGCCGAGTTATTGAATCAAAGAGATTGTTTTTATCTGTACTTCTTCTGAACCCTGCATTTACCGTGACTTGGTAAAAGGAACCAACCTAAGTGACACCACGTTTTTTACTAAAAATATTGATGGGATTTCTGGACGGAATGTATTGCAGACATGATTGCAAAATAACTGAAGTACGTCATAAATTCAGAAATGTTTATGCCAGCTAATAATGGTTGCGCAATATAAAACAGTTTATGTAAGAGGAATATAATAGTAAGAATTAAAACGAGACGTAATAAAGAATTCCACAAGTCAGTGGATCCAATATAGATACGATTCCATTTTAGGGGGTTTCCAGATCAATTGAATCGACCTGAGAATTTAGTACCGCATGATCTGGGCCAATTATTAGTCCAATATACGCGCACGCTAAATGGGCCATGTCGAGGACGATCAGAGGGAGTTAAAAATAATCTCATTAAGCCAATGGTACTCTGTTTTTCTGTCAAACAAATAATCATTTTGATTCCAAATTCAATGTTGACATTACCTCTCAGGGCTTAAAATGTTTATGTCAGCTATTATGCTTGCGCATTATAGAAACAGTTTATGTAAAAGGAATATAATAGTAAAAAATGGAAACGAGAAGTAATCACGAATCCCGCATGTTAGTAGATCCAGTATATATACGGTTCCATTTTTCGGGTTTCCAAGTCATTTGAATCGATACTGAGAATACAATACCGCATGATCTGGGTCAATTATTACTCCAATACACACGCGCTCACGCGCGTTAAATGACCCAGGGTGCGAAAGATCAGAGGGAGATAAAAATAAAAGCCAATTGAATGTTGGTATTACCTTTCAGGGCTTAAAAATCATACGAGAATCAGAATCGATTCAGGCAAAGGAAAACAATGACAACCAACTTTGAACGTGTCTTTAATTAACCCTTTACTCAGCGCAGACGATATCAAAATTTATTATTTTAAATATTTTTTTTTTTTAATTTTTCAAAAAATTTCAACAAAACCATATCATGTGACCCCTCGTTGGAACGAGCTCATCGAGCTCGTTCCAGCGAGGGGTCACATGATATGGTTTTGTTGAAACTTTTTGAAAAATATTATTTTTTCAACTGCTGAATTTGCATATTACGCGGGCGGATGCGGCCGATTCGTTGGGTAAAGGGTTAAAGGCTTGGTGAATCTTACTTTCTCCGTCAGAATTAAGTAACACGTTATTTTAGCAGTGGTGTCTATAGTGAAGTCTTGGCTGCCTTTGCAGGCAACCAAGACTTCGCTAGAAACCATCAAGTAGGTACTGTACATAATTTCCATAGGCAAGACCACCAAATGCCTGATTATTGGACCGTGTGAGCATTCCACATCTATATGTTAGACCAGAAACTCACCAAAATTTGAACAAAGTTCTTTAGGGTTAAACTCCTTTAAATATATAAATATGGGATTGTTTTTTTGTTTTTTGGGGTTTTTTTTTTTTGGTATGGAATATCTCCTGTTTGCACTCATAAAGGTGTGTCAAATTTCTCAGTTAAATATTCGAGAACTGAACATTGATTCTAGCAGTTCACGAGAATCGAAATTGATAAGTGTGTTATCACAATTTAAGTGGGATGAAGGTACAAAGTTTAAATCGGCTTTGTTTGTTTTCCTGATCTGGTTATCAGATCAATAAATCCCTTTCGTAACTTTTCTGTATCGCAATGAAGACTTTCACAAATTTCACTAAAATACAAAAACACACACCATGTGGTACTTTTACATACAAACGAGACAGACCTGATCAACAGATTATTATTATTATTATTTTCATTTATTGGTGTTTAAGGTCACATACTTATGTACAATGGCTAATCGTGACGGTGACAGTTTTACGAGTGGAGGAAGCAGGAGTACAAGGAGAGAACCACCGAGCATCGACGAGCAACTGTCAGCTCCTCAACATTCTAACTCTGTTTAAGCTCCGTTCAAGCTGGGTTACATCGGCTGAAGAAGTCATGTGCACCATCGACGTGCAGTACGCTTTAGTACACGGCGTCATCGTGTTCCCAGGTAGGCAACCGGGATAAAGTGCCTTGCCCAAGGACACAACGCGGGTGACCAACAGATAAGAATATACTATTGTTAATTTGACGGGATAAAGTGCCTTGCCCAAGGACGCAACGCTGGTGACCAACAGATAAGAATATACTATTGTTAATTTGAATTACACACCACCTTTCCCAAAGGGTCTTTGGCTACCAGGGCGCCCACCTCTTGGATTTTCCATTCCCCATTTCCCTGAAAGCCCAATGTTTCTAGAGGATTATCCCATTTTCTGCCACTTGTCCAGTGGAGCGTTTGTAAGTGACAATTTCCTGAAACTTAAAAATAGTAAATCTATTCTTCTCCAAAAACTACAGAACTGCTTTATTTTATGAAATATAGTATTGCCAACTCAACTTGATTATGTAAATTTTGTGACATTTTTGTGCCTATTACGCAAACTGTTTTATTTTAATTTACGTTACCGCACATTACTTCGAACGAAAAGGAATAACTTTTCATGTACAGTGCAGCCCACTTAATTGGATATCTCTTAATTGTATATCCATGTTAATTGAATATAATTTTCAAACACAAAACCATTTACCATATCCTCAGTACAAATTTGATCTGTTAATTGCATATGGGTTGTAGAGTAAACTCCTGTTAATTGTATATAAATTTTTATAATATGTCGAAAAAATTACTGTGACACGCACCAAATTCCTCTTATTTATCAATCTTTTTGGCCTCACCTCATCCAATACAGGCATTTATTCTATTATATCTTGTTTGACAGAGCTCTATGAGCTCTGTCAAACAAGATATAATAGAATAAATCCTCAGTTTACCTCCAGAACACAGGAAACTGACCAAATCCCTGTTAATTGTATACTCTTGTTAATTGAATAATTTTCACTGGCAAAATGGATATTCAATTAAGAGGATTCTACTGTATTACTTTTTCCAAACACAAACTTTCGACCAAGCACATCATTGGAGACCTTTCGCTCAATAAACGACGACTGTTGAGAATTACGAATTGGATACTACGTCACTAGAATTTGTGTTCTTCCTATCCGCAGCCGTTTCCCGTTATCCGTAGTTAGGATTACGATTTCTCAATAATACACACAGCTCATAATGAAATCATATGCCGAGAATGTCGAAGGTGCTGAGAACGCAGTACAAGACCTAATGGATATGCTTGATTTCATAAATAAATCTGCCACCAAAAGGGTTTTGTGCCCCAGGCCCAAGAAAAGACAAAAAAAACAAAACATATGGTTCGACAATGACTGTAAATATTTTAAGAACCGCATGCAGAGGGCCATAAAGTCCCTTAAAGAGCACCCCTATGATAAAACCAAAATTTGTGATTTTTTCAAGGCGAAAAAGGAGTACAAAAGGGAAACTAAGCGGAAATTCAAACTGTATTTCAAAAATATTTGCGATCATTTGGAAAAAACTAACAACCTCGGACCCCAAAACGTATTGGCAGAAAATTCAGGAAATTCGCAAAAACAATATTGAAGAAAATTACTTGGATCCTGACACGTCTGTGGATTTGTTAAATCTTTACTTTGTGACCCGGAGAATGGGGAAGGGTCAGGAAGAACCCACTCTTTAAAAGGAGCCGCTGGTATCGGATATCCCCTGTATAATGATAAACTCACTGCTACTAAAATTCTCAATGCAGTCAAGCAATTAAAAAATAAAAAGGCACCAGGTTGCGACAATATATCCAATGAACTCTTCGAAAGGATGTGTCCCATATGGAATTCTGGTGCCGTAGAAGATGCGTTACATTTTGTAATGGATTGCAGGGAGTACGAAGCGATCAGGTCTATTGCGTTTCAGAAGATTAAAAGCGAATGTCCTCAATTTTCTGATATGTCTAGCTCGGATCGGTTCGTGTTTCTTATGAAAACCGAAATACCATCATTATGCAATGTTATCTGTGATATGATCCGACAGTTCTTTAAACAACGGGAATTATTGCACAGTAAATAAATAATATAGTGAAAATGTCCTGATAGAATGTTTTTGAATGTGAATATTTGGATTACATTATTCACCATATATATAATACTATGATTTTGTAATTTTGCAATCTGCCTTGTTTTTGGAGTATTTGCTAAATAAATAATCTAATCTAATCTACAGCAAAACGTTTGATGAAAGCGTTTTTGCGCCACTTCACTCTAAGATTACGTCCTTAGACTGTAATCGTCATGAGGCCTAAATATCCATATCTCAGTGGGCAATCAAATCATTCTTCGTCGCACAAAACGAGAAAATTTCGAAACATAAAAGGACTCGTAGTCGTCAATTCTGCGAAAAGGTTTTTTGACCGTCGACGACGAATTTTCGACTGCAAAAATCCATTCGTAATTTTTATCGTTCGTCGTTCATTATGCGAAAGGTGTCTATTTTTGTATCAAACAATTGAAGCATAACCAATAAACACAGCTTTCCCCAACAAAATAAATGAAATAATTGGGGCAGATTTTGTGTAAAATCAATTGTGTTAAAATACAATTACTTGTATGATATACATTACCAAGGTCATTATTTTCGCTAGATGAATAGAAGTGAAATTAGAGACCTCTGATAAAACGAACGACGACTGAAAAAAATTACGAATGTGGTATTACATCACTGGAATATGCGTTCTTCATATCAGTTGTAGTTTTCTCTTATCCGTAGTTACGATTACGGCTTCTCATTAACACTCGCAGATATATATATCATGTGACAAAATGTTTGAGGCCGTTTCGGAGCCCCTTAACCCTTTAACCAACGTATCGACCAAAACCGGCCAGCGCTATTCACAAAAATCGCCAATTAATTTTCAATATTTTTTTCATTTTTTGTCTCAAAAACATAGGTTATGACCCCTCTTTGGAACGAGCTCGTCGAGCGCGTTCCAACGAGGGGTCATAACCTATGTTTTTGAGACAAAAAATGAAAAATTAGTTATTCAAAAAAATTATTTGTAAGTGTCGTATGTTTTTCATGTGAAGGGGTTAATGTGGAACATCATTCTAAGATTGTGCCCTTACTGTGTTGTATCCATAATCTCCTAATGGTACAAAGTTTGAACGATAGGGTTTTAACAGAAACGGCCTTGCAGGCGTCAATTCTGCGAAAAGCTTTTTTGGCCGCCCGACAAATTTACGACTAATATTGGCTTTTCGTAATTTTTATCAGTCGTCGTTCGTTTTGCGAAAAAGGTTACTTGCCATAATACGACTACAGGGCAATATTTATTAGATATGATTTTCTTTCCCAGAATTCCCATTATCAAACTCGGCAGATATGACTTCAAACTCGGCTGATCTCAACAAATATGAACCAAGCTTGGGTTATCCTCAATGATATCTTACGTGGCGCAACCAGATTATTTACATCGTAACTTTTCACCATTTTCGTCGAACGCAATCAGAAAAAATGATGTGACCAGGCATAATGAATGACTTGAAGGTGAGAATTTGTATGATGAGGAATTAAAGATGGCAACAAGTAATGATTAACCCTTTACCTAACGTAACGGCCAAAACCGGCCAGCGCTATTCTCAAAAATCGGCAATTAATTTTCATTATTTTTTTCATTTTTTGTCTCAAAAACATAGGTTATGACCCCTCGTTGGAACGAGCTCGTCTAGCTCGTTCCAACGAGGGGTCATAACCTATGTTTTTGAGACAAAAAATGAAAAAAATTAGTTATTCAAGAATTATTTTTGCAAGTGTCGTCTGCTTTTCAGGTTAGGTAAAGGGTTAAGTGGAGAGTGAAGTGAAGAGAAGAAAGAAGAGGGTTATACAGAAAATTAAACGCAAAGTGAGAATCAGAGTCAAAAGCGGGAGATTCGTCGAAGTGATAGAACAGAGAGTTTAGCTATCCGAACGTCGCGGCTTCCCCGCCGAGGAAGCCGAGTGTTGCCCTCCACTTTTGTAATAATTTGCCTTTTTGTAAGAAGTTCCCACTTCTGTAAGAATTTTGTAGTCCTTTTGTGAAAGGTCTCCACTTTTGTAATAGTTTTTAGGCCCTTTTGTAATAGTTTCGTCTTCTGACCGGGAAACATAATTTTAATTAATTTCGAAGTTTTTTTTCATAACATTTGATACCTGACCAGAGGGTTCGAGCTGGACAGAGAATTTCGACCAGAAAGTCGAACTTGGCCAAAATTGGAGGAGATTTTCGAGGTCTGGTTTTCCGCGTCAATGGCATGTTTTTAAACCGATTCCCATTAGGAATTAGAACGAAAATCGTGCTTTTTCTGAATTTTTCATCTATGTAAAATATCCCACTTTTGTATTCGAGCGGGAAATTGCGGAGCTGAAGGGGAGGTTGGGGAGAGCTGGTGTATCTTTAGTCACACAAATGGAGGTTGCCTATGATGGTGAGGTGGAAGGAGGATGGAAGGTCGCTGTGGATTCACGGATGACACTGTGGGAGACAGGAAACATGCGGGAAGAATGCTCGATGTGGGGGTGTAACTGAG
This sequence comes from Pictodentalium vernedei, assembly GCA_031216915.1. Classification (NCBI taxonomy): domain Eukaryota; kingdom Metazoa; phylum Mollusca; class Scaphopoda; order Dentaliida; family Dentaliidae; genus Pictodentalium; species Pictodentalium vernedei. The sequence continues at coordinate 381,402,222 of CM062289.1, read as the reverse complement.
CAGGGGAGATCTAGTTGGAAACTTCGGAAGGTGGCGTCAGTACTGGGCTGCGTAGAGTCAGACCAGAGTCGGCGTATAAGGCTGCTAAGGTTGCTAGGCGGTGTTTAGAGAAAAGATTCCGATACCTCTGGGGATGAGAGTGAGGGGGACATTGAAAGGGGAGAGGTGGTTGCTGATGTTGATAGGCCAGATGGGGTAAGGAGGGCGATGAAGAGAAAGAAGTGACCAGAGGCAAGCAAAACGAAGCGTGTTGCAAATGATATAGGAACTGGGGGAAGAAGAAGAAAATTAGTTGTAGCGGGCAGTAGCATTGTACATGGGACTGACAATGTGGTTTGTGATCCTGATAGCTATAATCGAACAGGCATGTGCTTTTCGGGGGCGAAGGTGGAGGATATGAGTGACAGGGTAGATGGCATTGTGGCAGGGTCAGGATCGGATCCGGTAGTGGTGGTCCATGTGGGGACCAACAATATCAGGGAGAGAAGGTCAGTAAGTTTGGTGGAGTCGTACAGAGGTTTAGTCAGCAAACTGCTAAGTAGGAATGCAAGAGTAGTTGTATCCGGGGTCCTTCCTGTCCTTGGAGGTGGGGGGGGACAAACGGAACTCAAAGATTCTGGCGCTGAATGAGGAGTTAGAGGATTACTGTGTTGACCTGGCAATACCCTTTATCGACCACTGGGACACGTTTTGAGGCAACGCGAGCATGTACGGGCGTGACACAGAGTGGACACAGTTGGGGAGAACAAGAACGAGGGGGACAGAATAAGTTTACCAGTAGGCGGAAGCCAATGATTCTCGGTACCCTGAAAGTGGGTTATAGTAATATCCAGGGTCTCCGCCGGAAAGTAAGTGAAATTGCTACAATGATCGGGGCAGAAGACTTTGATGTCATGGGCTTAAACGAGAGGTGGTTAAGACACGAGGAAGGGGTAGAGGGGTAGGCCAAACAAGGGGGTGCGTGTGGATAGGTGTAGGGCGAACGGAAGGCCAGAAGAAGGGTGAGTGGTAGGCATGTACTTAAAGAGGATTTAAAACCGTCGCTGATCACAGACCTGGAAGATGTCAGTACTTCGACTGAGGTATCAAAAGAAATTGGATGGGTAAAGATCAGTCTAAGAAACAAAAGTATTGCCCTTGGGATTGTGTACTGTGCGGTGGAGGGAAGCAAAACCGAGTGGAATGACTCGATATACTCAACACTGAGATCCAATATCACAGAACTGGAAAACTGGGGGCTCGGTATAATTTTGATGGGTGACTTTAATGGACACATAGGTGATAAGGAAGAAGGCATAGCAGGCGGGGACAAGAAAGTCAACAGGAATGGAAGGAAGCTGTTGAACTTCACAAATGGGCTCGGTCTGAAGATTCTGAATAGGGACGCGAGGTGTAAGAGGAAATGGACCTGCGAGAGGAACGACAGAAAATCAATAATCGACTTTTTTCTGACAGATATTAATTTATGGAGGGAGGTGATAGGGGCAGAAGTGGATGATGAGGGTAAAAGGGAGCTGGATAGTGATCACAACTTGATTACACTGACGATCAGGGCCAAAAATCTAGTAAAAAGCAAAGGACGTTTCAAGGAGATTTGGGAACTCAAAAAGGAAGCTGACTGGGTGAAATTCGAAGAAAAATTGAAACCAAATCTTGCAACCGTACACAAGGGGGCCAGTGTCCAGAAAATGGCCGACGCCATAGTTGCGGGCCTAGTGGATGCAGGGAAGGAAAGTGTAGGGAAGATTAGGATACCAACACGGAACGTGGGTACAGAGTGAACGAAGAACCGAAAAGGGCCACAAAGAACGGAAAAGCCAAATGTGCTGCATACTGGAGTTGTAGAAAACAAAGGGGGCGGAAAGCAACGAGGCCATGGTAGCAAAGGAAGAATACCAACAAGCACGAAATAAAGTAAATAAGATTAAATAAGATAATCGGAGAGTGCGAAATAGCAGTCTTATTAGGATGATAAGAACGACAGGGGTCGAGTTCGAACGTATTTTGGAAATTGGTGAATAAACATAACAAAGGAAGTAACCCACAGAGTATTAACCCTTTACCTAACATGAAAAGCAGACGACACTTGCAAAAAAAATTCTTGAATAACTAATTTTTTTTCATTTTTGTCTCAAAAACATAGGTTATGACCCCTCGTTGGAACGAGCTCGACGAGCTCGTTCCAACGAGGGGTCATAACCTATGTTTTTGAGACAAAAAATGAAAAAAAATAATGAAAATTAACTGACTATTTTTTTAGAATAGCGCTGGCCGGTTTTGACGGTTACGTTGGTTAAAGGGTTAAAGTAGATGGCAGAGTTACAGACGATCAAGATCAAATCGCATTAGAACTAGTCAAGCACTGGAAAAAGGTAAACGATAAGCGATGGGGCATGGGGAACCTACCGGAGTGTCCGAATCATGTCGAGGAAGGTCTATCGAACTTCGTGTGCAGGGAAATTAAAACGGAGGAGGTGCGAAAGGTGATCTCAAAATTAAAAGCCTGACTGCCCTATTCAATTTAGCCATAGAAAAACAAGAGTTCCCAAAAGAGTGGAGAGAAAGCAAAGTGACATTTATTCACAAAAAGGGAGGAAAAAGAAGTTTTGGATAATTATCGAGGGATCTCTGTCAGTAGCAACATTGGAAAAGTTGTCTGTAAAGTCCTGTATGGGAGATTAGAGGAGGTGATTGAGGAGAAGGTTTTTTGGGGAGATATTCAGTATGGCTTCAGGAAGGGAAGGAGAGTCACTGACCATCTTTTCACGCAATACCAAATGATAGAATCTGCGAAAGCAAAAAAAGAAAAAGATGTTTATGGCCTTTTTGGATGTTAAAAAGACATGCGATGGAATATGGAGGGAGGGTATGAGGCAAACGCTTCAGGCTATGGGCTTGAGGGCGAGTTTGTTGGAATTCCGAAAGCATTATATAAAGATGTACAGAGTGAACTTAGCCTGGGTAACATAACAACAAAACGTGTGCCTATGGAGATAGGCCTAAAACAGGGTTGTTCCTTTCGCCAGTTCTTTTTGCATTGAACATCAAAGGTTTAGGAGATGAACTCGTGCATAGCGGCGAGGGGGTAGCAGTTGGGGACTTGAAGATCACAGGGCTATTTTTTGCAGACGATATGGTGCTAGTGTCAGAAAGCGAAGATGGGCTAGCGAAAATGCTCGGAATTTCTGGGAAAAATGGGAGTAAAATGGAGACTCGAACTTAATGAAAGCAAGAGCAAAGTTATACCCGTGGGCCACAAAGTGGACCCCACTCGATAGTGGAGAGTGGGAGTTCTGTATTCCGGAAGGTAGCAGCAAACTTCTTAGTGTAGGAGAGACAGGTGACTATGACTATCTGGGGGTAAACATAAACATCACAGGAAGAAGCATTTACCGAAACCACACAAATAAATTGATTCTAAAGGGGAGGCAAATCCTTGACCCTTTACCCAACGTAACGGCCAAAACCGGCCAGCGCTATTCTCAAAAATCGCCAATTAATTTTCATTATTTTTTCATTTTTTGTCTCAAAAACATAGGTTATGACCCCTCGTTGGGTCATAACCTATGTTTTTGAGACAAAAAATGAAAAAAATTAGTTATTCAAGAATTTTTTTTGCAAGTGTCGTCTGCTTTTCATGTTTGGTAAAGGGTTAACCACTTGAAACTTATGGGGAGAAACAATAAGGTTTTCATGGGGAAAACTATTTGGGAAATGGTGGGTCTGCCAAGTATAACATATGGTACGGAAGTGGTACCCCTAAACCAGACGGCTGTAAAGAGCTTGGAAACCCTGCAGAACGATGCAGGCCGATGGATAATGGGGTCGAGTAATGCCGCAGCACTAGAAGCAATCAGGGGTGAGATTGGGTGGATGAGGATCAAGGACAGGATAGACTTACTGTAACTCTGTTATCTTAATGATTTGGTAAATCTCCCAGACAGCCGATGGTGTAAAGTATTGTTCCAGAGAATTTTCAAATCAAATATCAAGACAGGGTGGATGGCCCAACTGAGGGAACTAATAGAGAACTACTCATTGGAGATCTCGGACCTAGACGTTGAGGCAAACCAGGGTAAAAAAAATCGTCAGACAAAGGGTCATGGAGCATGGTAACCTTAATTGGCGAGATGGGGGTCAAATCAAAAAGGTCTTTGGATGGCCTTCGTGATAAAGAGAAGCCTGGTTTTGAAGAGTACCTTGATGGCACCTTTGGGGGTGAGGGTCACCGTTGTTCAAGCTGAGGTCACGGTCCCTGGACCTGAGGAGAAAAAAAATTGGAAAAACACTGAAAAGGAGTGCCAGGTGTGTAATTTGGACATGGTGGAGACCCTGGAACACTTTCTTCTGGAATGCCCAAAATACTAGCCTAAAAGAATAAGATTCACTGGGAGTATAATGGGGAAGTGGGATGGGAGAATGAAGGGCATGTGGTTAGTGGAAGACTCAATGGAGAGGGTTAATATGCTAATCGGAGAGATTGGGAAGAATGGGGCAACGGATGTCATCAAGCAGTTCGTCTCCGAGTGTTGGGAGGAGAGAAGAAGCTTGGGAATAGGTGACAGTTGGGAGTACAGGGGTAACCAAGGCCTTCTCACCCGAGAACCGCGACAAATCAACGGCCGGCCAAAGTGTTATTATTATGTATTCATTTTTTTGTCCTTTTGTAAAAGGTGCTCACTTTTATAATAGTTTTTTAGTCTTTTTGTAATAGTTTCTTCTTCTGACCGGGAACGTGATTTTAATTACCTTCCAAGTTTTTTATTTAACCCTTTACCCAACGTAACACCAAAACCGGCCAACGCTATTCTCAAAAATCGCCAATTAATTTTCATTATTTTTTTCATTTTGGTCTCAAAAACATAGGTTATGACCCCTCATTGGAACGAGCTCGAGGAGCTCGTTCCAATTAGGGGTCATAACCTATGTTTTTGAGACAAAAAATGAAAAAAATTAGTTATTCAAGAATTTTTTTTGGCAGTGTCGTCTGTTTTTCATGTTAGGTAAAGGGTTAACATGTTATACCTGCCCAGAGGGGTCTAGTTGGACATAAACAATTTCGACCAGAAAATCGAACTTGGCCAAAATTGGAGGAGAACATCTATGTCTGGTTTCCCACGTCATTGACTTGTTTTTGACCCTATTCGCGCCCCCATTAGGAATTAGAATCAAAATCCTTCGTTTTCTCGAATCTTCGTCTGTGTAAAACTCCCCTTTTGTAATAATTTTTTCCGGAGAACATTTTGTAATTAGTTTTGTCGGTGTAATAAATAAAGAGTTTATTTCTTGGTTAATTTCATGTCGGTCCAGATATCAGCCCTCGGTAACCTCACATCAGCCTTCGACCTTCGGTCTCAGACTGATATAAAGCTACCTCGGGCTGATATCTCGGCCGATATGAAACTAACCAAGTAATAACCTCTAAATAGCCATTATTCACAAACAACTATGGTAAATCTACAGTACAAATCAAACCTTTCAGGTTTCAATGGATCAACCCACGAACAGCTTCTAAAAAGTGACAAAATTCTAACCAGTTAACAGAGGAAAGACAGGATAATAGTCACCAAATGGTCGGCTGAACATATTCTTTCCAACAATATATCAACAGCATGCACTTCTAGGTGGGTATATTATTCGAGGCTGTGGTTGGATGAAACGAACAGCTGTGCCCTCTCATTATGGCCTTACACCATTACACATGCCGAATGGAACACTGTATCTGCCAGGTAATGAGGGCGGAACACATTCATTCTAAAGCACAATACACAAAGCATATACACCAGCAGTTACTAGATTCCATTAGCAAAATCCCATAGCATATAAAGTAATAAGGACAGAGACCACCAACTGTAGAAAGTATGTGTCCACAGTAGCTACATCAACAGTTAATTAATCTGTGTGAAACACACATACTATTGTTTTTGTACGGTTTCTTTTCTTCTTCTTCTTCTTCTTCTTCTTCTTCTTTCTTCTTCTTCTTCTTCTTCTTCTTCTTCTTCTTCTTCTTCTTCTTCTTCTTCTTCTTCTTCTTATCCTCCTGTCTTCTGTCTTCTATGTTCTTCCTTGTCCGCTCGATAACTCGAAAACGAATCGTCCTATCTCGCAGATTTTTGGCATACTGATAGACAGTCAGAAATTCTCGGCCACCTTTGTTTTTCAGATTCCTGGGGCTTTAGGGATGTCCGTAGGGGTGTTTTGCAAATGGGTCACGCCCCTATCTCAGGCATGGCATGACGTAAGGACCTGGGACCAACACCAAGTGAGTCGAAACTCGATGGAGATTCAAAATATGGATCAATGTCACTGAGGCCACCAGGGGTCAATGAGTGCATTTTCCAGAATTGCTGGAAATCACACTTTTTGACCTCCAAATGCTTTCCCAAAGTTCATACATGCATTTTTTCACAAAAAATAGGCGTGGTCAAACATTTTGAAAGTGGTTCACGCTCATATCTCAAGCATGGTATGATGTATGGACCTGGGACCAACACCAAATGAGCTGACACTCGATGGAGGTTCACAATATGGGTCAAGGTCACTGAGGTCACCCAGGGATCAATGAGTGCATTTTTCCGAATTGCTGGAAATCACATTTCTGGTTTTCAGACCGATTAGGAATTGCATTTTATACCAACTAATGCAATTTCGAAGATATACATGTATCTCATCATTCAAATAAATGGCAGAACCAGTAATGTCAATTTCTTAAATACTGTTAACGAAAATCCATTTTTGATTTGTTTAGAAATATTTTACTCCCGAAAATGAGCCTCCATAAATTCTCTTCCTATATAGTTTTTTTCCTGATACTTTAACTCTTTTCACACAGACTTGAGTTTACTGGATGCAGTAAATTCGGTTTCTCTAGTTAACCATCGCCTTTGTCAAGATCACTGATCAGTTCAAGTTCTACCACTGTGAAACCCGGTGCAACATTTATTAAAATTTTGCTGACGGTGATTTTTCACCTGGTGAACGGATGCGTGGACATCACTGTCCACGCGTAGATTACGACCAGTCCACGTCCACGTCCACGTCGACTGTACTGTACTACTGTCTCTCTCAGGCTTTCTATTCTATCTAGTCTGTTTACTCTGAAACGAGCGACGAAAGGGATTTTTTTCAACAAAAGCCATCTGTTGACAATAGGGTATAAGGTTTCACATCTACTTTTAAAATAACTGTACTAATTTTTAACAACCTTAACTGTTAGAAGCCGGCAGTCGAGTTTTCTTGCCTATGATGTAATACGGCAGGTAATCTGGCTGTGACGGTTCGGCTATCTTTGGGCTGGGGGGAAATTAAACATTGAGCAGGTGCTTCTAGTCAAGTGTCGTCTGCCTGAATAAGCAGACGACACTTGACTAGAAGCACCTGCTTTACTGTAAGTTTTTAGCGGTATGTCATGTTCAATAAAGTCATTTTGATTCCCCGGCTTCTAGGAGTTAAACGTCGAAATCTCTTATCGAGAGGATGTCCCATTGAAACGTGCAAGAGGAGCAAGTAACCTCCTCAAACATGACTATAGTTTGATTAAATTATTATATTTTGTATGGAGGGTATATATATCCATATCCGACCATTGTATCGGTTGTCAAATATTACTTAAGCAAACAACAAAACAGAGGAATTGAAGAATGAAGTTTCATCCGTCAGTGTTCATTATAGGATGTTGCACAACAATTGTCGAAGATATTTAGATTGTTACCCCTTTGGATCCTAGTGGTACATTCCATGCCAGTTCAGAGCAAATAAACTGGAAAAGTCTATATTCGTCACTTGGAGGAAGCCCAATCAATATTTTCAGCCTTGGGGCTACATGTTGAAAATCTTGATTGTCTACCTCACTATTTTACTGAGTAACTATTTATTTGCTTTTTGAGTTTAATCAGTTCTCGCAAACTTCTGATGCGAGAATCAGTTCTCAGACCTTAAATAATTTAGGGTTTGAAGGTAATATTTTACCTTTATGAGTGCGACCAGTATATATTTCATAACATAAAAACCCTCCTATTTATATATTTATTAGAGTTTAACCCTTTGGGCACAGCGTTCATTTTGGGTAAGTTTCTGTATTATGTGTACACGTGGAACACATATTTTAACATACAGGAATTTGGTGGTATTGCTGGTGGAAGTTTGAGTACCTTGGGAGTGGTTTCGGGAGAAGTTTTGCTGCCTCTATAGACTTCACTACATACCACTGCGAATAATACAAAAGTGTTACCTTATTACGAGGAAACAAAAAATAAAAAGATTTATCCAAACCTTTAATGACACTTAAAAATAAGAACCCTCCAGATCTTCAATCATTTGAACCCTGGTTGTATCTTCCATGTCAGTTCAATGGCAGCAATTGGAAGAGTCCATATTCTTTATCTGGAGGTAGACCAATTAATATTTTCAACGTGCAGCCTTGGGGCTGCACGTTGAAAAGATTTATTGGTCTACCCACGCTTTCAGTTCGCAGCCATCCTACTTAATGAAATTATGAGCTATCATGGCCCTGTCGGGGGCGCCGTGGCTCAGTTGGTAGAGGTGGAGGTCCTCGGTTCGAATCCCACCTGCGGAAATCGCGTTGTGTCCATGGGCAAGACTCTTCAACCCCATTGCCCATGTGGGGGCACGGAGACGCTGTGTACTAAGGCGTACTGCACGTCGATGGTGCACCTGTCTTCAACCAATGCTAACCCTGCTTGTGTGGAGTTGGTATGTTGGGGGGCTGACAGTTGCTCGCCGTTGCTCGGTGGTTCTCTCCGGGTACTCCAGCTTCCTCCACCCGTAAAACTGTCACGGTCATGGTTAGCCATTGTGCAGAAATATGTGACCTTAAACACCAATAAATAAATAAATAAATAATTTTGGCCACTGTAATACGTAGGTACAGTTCAAAAAGAAAATCAAAATAATTGCTATGAAACCACAAGGATGTTTATGTACTTTTTCTTTCCTAAAAATGAGTCTCAGACAATGCCTGAAACCTGCTTCAATTATATTTCTGAGAGTCAATATCAGTCTCTGTCTTTTGGAAACTGATTTTTGGAAATACCTACAAGGGAACGTTCCGGGCTTCAATGTCGTACACTGATACTGGCGTTTTCAAAGAGTCAACAGCAACAAAGGCGTCGCAAGCAGGAGACGGAAAGCTGCCCCCTTGCCCCGAGACTGGGTTGCAGCGCGTGCCCCCTTTTCGCCAGAAGAGCTCTAGTGCAAAAGACTTTACTTTCCGAAAACCGTAACTGAGACACTCTCGAGTTCGTTTTTTACGTGTGGGAATACCAAATGGGAGGGGTGGGGGTGGGTGGGGTGGATCAGGTATAATGACGGAGTCTGGTCGATAATCACCAAACAGAAATCGGCTGAGTTCTAAAGATTTATTCATATATATCGTCCCTTGAGTGGAACAAGGTGCCGTCTGCAATGCTTTAGCATTGCAGAAGGCATCTTGCTTCACTTCCAATGCAAGATATATAATGTCAATACTAATGTCACATTACGATTTATGATACGTCGTAAACTTGCGGTCTTAACTCATACCCAGAGTCGACTGCCCTTTTTAGTACCCCCCCCCCCCCCTCACCTCGCCGTCGGATTCTTCCAGCGCCCCTGGACACTTTTCCGTGATTTTCAATGATAACCATCGAAATTATCTAGGTTTACATGGCCTTTAATTTGATAATTTACGCGACTTTCAAGAAATTCGGTGATGCGCATGCACCCTAATCTACTTCATACCAACATGGGTTAACTATTGTGCATAGTCAGATGTGGCAATTTACGATGTCTTAAATAATTCCATTTATCATTCTCTTTCTTAATATCTGATACATGCTCATAAAATCCACAAAACACATTTGTTATGTCAGAATAGAAAAGAAAAGTGTCAGATTTTTGATGGATGTATTTAAATCATGCTGACATGTGAATCTTTGATCTAACATCGATGTCTTATTCAGTAAAACTGTCGTCGAAAGCATATTTACCCCTTTACCTAACCTGAAAAGCAGACGACACTTGCAAAAATAATTCTTGAATAACTATTTTTTTTTCATTTTTTGTCTCAAAAATATAGGTCATGACCACTCGTTGGAACGATCTCGGCGAGCTCGTTCCAACAAGGGGTCAAAACCTATGTTTTTGAGACAAAAAAATAATGAAAATTAATTGGCGATTTTTGAGAATAGCGCTGGTCGGTGTTGGCCGTTACGTTAGGTAAAGGGTTAACGCAGCTAGTATTTTAGTGCAGTGAACAAACCGACAGAAAGAGAAAGAGAACTAGAGAAACGGAATTTACTGCACCAATAAATTCAAGTCTGTGTGAAAAGGGTTAAAGTATCAGAAAAAAAACTATATAGAAAGAGAATTTATGGAGGCTTATTTTCGGGAGTAATATATTTTTTAAACAAATCAGAAATGGATTTTCGTTGGCAGTATTTACAGATATTCTTACAGGATTTCAGAACAATTTTTACAAGAAACAAGAAAAGGGATATATGTGCACAGCATTTAAAGGATTCGATCCAGGAATTAGAAATTGACATTACTGGGTCAGCCAATTATTTGAATGATGAGATACATGGGTAATCTTCAGAATTGCATTAGATGGTATAAAATGCAATTCCTAATAGTTCTGAAAAATATGCGCTAAATGACCTCCGTTGCCCGCATTGAGGTGAACCATATTTTGAACCTCCAGAAGGTTTCAACTGATTTGGTGTAGGTCCCATGTCTATAGGCCATGCCAAACCTTAAGTATAAGCGTAACCCACTTTAAAAATATTGGCTCCACCAACTCCGGAGCTGCCATATTTATAGATTATAGCAAATATTCATATTACTAAGAAAATATTAAGGTACATGATACCTCTGGAAAATATATTGCGAGGAAACGAATTCAGTAATGTTGGAATATAGACGTAACCGGCCCCAAGAGCCCATGCGTGTTTAGAGAAACATTGTGAGAACAGAAAGTGTTATCATTATCCCTGCATTGCAAAAGTAAATGTTTGGGGACCCATATTAAGATATTGAGAGGGTTAAAATAATCCCTTTAAATACTCCATTTTAACCCTTTAAAAAGGAGCTCATTTCAATGAGAGGTCATCAGCAATGTTTTGCAAGCAAGAATGAAAAAATAATGAAAATTGAATGGGAATTTTCAGTGAATAACGCTGGCTAGTTTTCGCCGTTATGTTGGGTAAAGGGTTAAGAATGCCTTACTTTGGGAGGTACACCTGGAAAGGTGTCGCATTCCATATCGAATTAAATGTTACAGAAAGGAAAGCGTAAAAACATTCTGTAGCCATGAGTAAAATGAAGACTGTTTGTACTCACACTCAAGTATTACGAGGGTTAAAAACAGACGATTCAAATATTCCATTTCATTACTTTATAATTGTGATAGGTGTTTTGAGAAAGCCACACACCACTCCATACCGAAACTTATTGGTCCTGAGTTATGATTGAGAATAAATAAATTTTAAAAATGCTTTGAAATGTGAAGGGTTCTTTTGTCAACATGGTTAATTTTGTAACATGATACTAAATAAATATACAATGCTATTCAGTGTACAGCTTTCTCTCTGACCGTTTGTTTATGAGAGATTGTATTCTGTTTTAGATAATGGCTATCGCTTCAGCGAACGCATTTGCCAGTATATGCTGTAAGCATATTTTAGCCTCTGGAGCCCCAAGGCCCCACATACCACAAAATCATAAACGACCGAGTACTAATGGCAGGCAGTCTGTCAGTATACCAAAAAAACATTGAGAAAGGATTGATTGTATTCGGGTTATCAGGTTGGTAAACAGTGCATAGAAGACAGAAATGTTCCAACTACACCATCAAGGCATGACTTTTATGAATGTTATTCATTTACTGGGGTTTAACGACACTTTCGACAGCCAGGGTCACCTCGTGTCGGGCAGTTTTACGGATGCGGGAAGCCGGAGTACCCGGAGAGAACCACTGAGCAACTGTCAGGCTCCCTAACATACTAACTACACACAGGCGGGGCTAGTACAAGTGCACCATCCACGTGAATGTACGCCTTAGTACACAACGTCGCAATGTCCTCACGTGGGCAATGGGATGAAGTGTTTTACCTGCCCAAAGACACAAGGCGGTTGCCGTAGGTGGGATTCGAACTGAGGACCTCTCAGCTTGCAGCCTGCACCTCTGACTACTTAGCCACCGCGCCCCTCTATGAATGTAATGGGAATATTTTGGAGGCTTATTTTAGGGGATAAACTACTTTTACAGAAATCAGAAATAGGTTTTCGTTAACAGTATTTAAAGATATTCATCAAGGAATCAGATAATTGTTTCCAAGAAACCAGAAAAGGCATATATATGTGTACAGCATTCAAAAGGTTCGATCAAGGGAATGCACTAGGGGGTCCAAAAATAAATATGATTTCCAGAAATTCTGGAAAATGCACGCAATGACCACTGGGTGACCTCAGTGACCTTGGCCCATATGTTCAATCTCCATCGAGTTTCGACTCGTTTGGTGTTGGTCCCAGGTCCATACATCATATCATGCTTGAGATATGAGTGTGACCGACTTTCAAAATCTTTGGCCACGCCCACTTTTTTTCGTGTAAAAATGCATATATGAACTTCGGGAATGCATTATGGGGTCAAACAATTCGATTTCCAGCAATACTGAAAAATGCACTCAATTGCCCCTGGATGACCTCAGTGATCTTGACCCATATTTTGAATCTTTATCGAGCGTCGACTCATGTGGTGTTGGTCCAAATGCCTGAGATATCGGCGTGACCCACTTTCAATACACTCCTACGGACACCCCTAATGCCTCAGTAATCTGAAAAATATAGGTGGTCAAGAACATGTGACTGTCTATCAGTATCCCAAAAATCAGCGAGATAGGACAATTCGTTTTCGAGTTATCGTGCGGACAAGTAAGCCCATAGAAGACGGAAGACAGAAGAAGAAGAAGAAGAAGAAGAAGAAGAAGAAGAAGAAGAAGAAGAAGAAAAGAAGAAGAAGACGAAGAAGAAGAAGAAGAAGAAGAAGAAGAAGAAGAAGAAGAAGAAGAAGAAGAAGAAGAAGAAGAAAGAAGAAGAAGAATGTTTAAAGTCGGTTCAAATGGATGTGATGTTCTACAAATATAGCGTAAGTTCTTCATCTTTATTTTTGAACCAATAATGCACGGAGTCTGTCATAACGTTTATGAGTTTGGCAACCCTGTGGTTGATTTATTTGTTTATTTATTGGGTTTAGGACATTTTCGACAGCCAGGATTTCTCCGTGTCGGGCAGTGTTATGGATGGAGGAAGTCTGAGTACCCGGAGAGAACCACCGAGCAACGGAGAACAACTGTCAGACTCCCTAACGTACGAACTCCACAAGAGCAGGGTTAGCATTGGTTGAAGACAAGTGCACCATCGACATGCAGGTACGCCTTAGTACACAGCGCCACCGCGTCCCCACGCGGACAATCGAGATTAAGTGCCTTGCCCCAGGAAACAACGCAGTTGCAACTGGCGGGGATCGAACCGTGGACCATTCAGTTTGAAGTTCAATACTGTTACCACTGAGCCACTGTGCTCCTGCTTTTGCAAGTAATTGTGAACTTTCTCACGAGACTAGATTTGATAGTTTGGCCTATGTCTCACACACACAGTCGTCTATACAAACGTAGGTCTGTTGTTCATGTTTCGGGCTGTTGTTGGGCAAGCATTACCATTTCGGCGTGCGGCACGTGTTAACTGGTTGAGTACTGGAAGTCACTATCAGGGCTTTCAAAAGAAATGAGGGTACCGGCGCAAATTCCAACATTTTCCTTGCTCACGTTTGTTATTCAGTCAAAAACAAAGAATCTTTTGCTTATATAAATTTATTTTATTACACATTTTTGGAGAGTGCCTGTACACTGCCAAAAATATAGGTTCTCTTTAGAACCAAAACTAGTTCTAATCTTGTCCCTGAGATGGAACCAGTTCTGTTTAAACAGTATTTATTTCAAATCAAATAAATTTACCAAGATTAGCATTCACTTTTAACAGAATATTACATGAACTGAAGTAGATTCAGCAGTAAACTTGGAGCTTATTCAACGCAGTCGCCAAACATTCTGAAACAAAGGAGTTATGAACAGTTGGCATATCGAACCAGTTTTGGTTCTGTATAGAACCAAAACTGGTTCGATATGCCAACTGTTCATATCTCCTATGCTTAATGATGATTTGAGACAACCTCGTATAAGCTCTAAACTTACGGCTGAAACCCCCTCAATTTATGTTTTATTCTGTTAATATTTAATGTTAATCTTTATAAATGTATTTGATTTGAAATAAATACTGTTTAAACAGAACTGGTTCCATCTCAGGGACAAGATTAGAACCAGTTTTGGTTCTAAAGAGAACCTATATTTTTTGCAGTGTATGCACTCTCCAATAATTTCAAATAAAACAAATTTTGAATAACAAATTCATACCACCGAAAATAACCTAGCCCTCAACCAGTTAACCCTTTACCCAACGCAGATGATATCAAAATTTATTATTTTAAATACCATTTTTTAAAATTTTTAGAAACATTTCAACAAAACCATATCATGTGACCCCTCGTTGGAACGAGCTCGTTCCAACGAGGGGTCACATGATATGGTTTTGTTGAAATTTTTTGAAAAATAATATTTTTTCAACTGCTGAATTTGCATATTACGCGGGCGGATGTGGGCGATTCGTTGGGTAAAGGGTTAAGTAAGAAGTTGCATCACGACTCCATACAAGCAGGGTTAGCATTGGTTGAAGACAAGTGCGTCATCGACATGCAGTACGCCTTCGTACACAGCGCTGCCGTGTCTCCACGCGGGCAGTCAGGATTAAGTGCCTTGTCTAAGGAGATTACGCAGTTACCACTGGCGGGGATAGAACTGTAGACTTTCGGTTTGAAGTCCAATGCCGTGACCAGCGATCCATCGCGCTCCCTCCCTGTGGTTAATGTGATAAACTTTGAAATTTTTAAATTCTGGGACCCAGAGGTTGGCACTTGCAAAACTGGCAACCCCGATTTTAGGTATTGGCCACAGAAAACACAATCCATGTGAATAATTTGACATTAACAATTACACATTCCCATTGTAAGATCTTAAACTATTTAAACTCCATTTAGATTATACTGTTGCTAAGGATTAATGCGTCATTAATCCTTTACTAAACTCTATCACCCCTTACGAAAGTTAGTTTACGACCACTCATTGGAACGAGCTCGTTCCATTGAGAGGGTCATAAGCTACGTTTTTGGAGTTAAATATTTAAAAATTATACAATTCGAAAGACGATGTTTGTGGAACCACGGCTGGGTCGATTTTTATCGGTACATTAGACAAAGGGTTAAATTATAAATTATTACAGCAGTACAACTTATAGCTGAGGAAATCAATTGTTGGGTGAATAAATTCAGTGATAAATCGTTTTGATTGCCTTAAAAACATCTTTTCAAGAAATATCATTCATCACGACGTCACGTCCACGAAGAATATGAGCCGTGGCTTACAAATACAAGAAAGAATGTTGATGAATAACATAGAGAAAGGGTAAAGAATACCGCTCAGTTCTGCACCCAGGGAAGATATCAGAATGGTGTGCTCTCTGACGTTGTATTAATCCCTTTATCTGACGATCAACTAAATTTGCACCTAAAAACTCGGAAAAGGGGTTTGGATCAGCCCCACGCCTGTTTCGATTCCGTATCAGACAGATTCATCTTCCGGTAAACACAGCGCTGTCACATATATGCATTGTTATTACGCATTAAAATATGAATTTCAAATGTTTTACCAATTCCAACTTGAACTGAAAAACTTGGGAAACGAACTTTATGTAACGAGATTGTTAGATATATGTATTATCATGACCAAAAGCATGTCTTGTAATTTGTATCAGATTCTCAATCGGATCACAACTCGCCCTAACGGGCTCGTTGCGATCTGATTGTAAACACGACCTCGAATCTGATACAAATTACCGGACATGCACCTGGTCATGATAATGTATATTTATCGGTTGCTTGTTGTTTGCCATCTGATAAAGTCGGTGTCCACAACAGATGATGGTATCAAGATAGTCTACTCTAAGAGTAGGCAGTTAGGGATTTTGTGTGAATCTACTGGTATCCTCAATGTGATAAAATGGACAAGTGACATCTATATACACGCTAAAAACTAAAGTGTTAAAAACTACACTTGAAGTGCTGTATTTAACACTTACTAAGTGCTGAACTAGCACTTTGTTCAAGTGTAGATATCCCAGAACTTGACAGGTGTTACAATAAGTGTAATGTCGCGACACTTAAAAGGAAACAACGCAGATGACGCGGATCAGGCTCGAACTCTCGAGCCTGATCCGCGTCATCTGCGTTGTGTCCTTTTAATTATGTACCCACCAAGCGCAAATCAAATTATGGACGATTCTGGAAGAACCCCCAATGCTAGACACATGGGAAGTGCCATCCATTCAAGTTTCAGATGTCTGACGATTGTAATGTCTAAGTGCTTAAAGCATTGCACTTTGAGTTTTAAAATCAAACCCTAAGAGTTAGAATGGGTTTAACACCTTGAAAGTGTCAGTTTTAACACTTTAGTCTTTATTGTGTAGGTGAAGAGATACAGCATGGTTCTCCCAAGGACAATATTAAAGTTTATTTGAAAGCGTTTGGTGATCATAAATTATAAATTTGTACAATCCAATAAATGGTAAATGATCAATAAAGGAGCTTCAGTGTGTTTTATGGAGTGCTCCAGCCTGATCTTTGTATTTATAGTAATAATACTTATATATCTTAAAGCCGCGAATTCGCATGGTGCTATCACCAGGAACAAATCGTGAGGTGAGTGTGAAAACTATGCGTGTGATAAGTATTTGATATCAGTTTACTTAATTAATAAATAGATGGGTTAACACAACAAAGTATTTTTCACTCATGCAATAATTTACAAGGTTTACCTGTAAAATACTGATAACTGCTGTGAACAATTACTTCAGATACCAGTTTTCAAGAACGTTTGAAGGAGAGTTTAGCCACCCAACTTCCGTCAACGCTTTAGTTTACATATGTGCTAGAGTCCCCCGAATCACTGTGTTATATAATGTAAAGACTTTTCGTCTCAGTTGTTTCTGAAGTGAGATCACTGGTGCGAAATATCTTTGTGACCAGTTCACTGTCATACACGCTAAAAACTAAAGTGTTAAAAACTACACTTGAAGTGCTATATTTAACACTTACTAAGTGCTGAACTAGCACTTTGTTCAAGTGTAGATATCCCAGAACTTGACAGGTGTGACAATAATACCACTTGACAAGTGTAATGTCGCGACACTTAAAAGGAAACAACGCAGATGACGCGGATCAGGCTCGAACTCTCGAGCCTGATCCGCGTCATCTGCGTTGTGTCTTTTTAATTATGTACCCACCAAGCGCAATCAAATTATGGATGATTCTGGAAGAACCCCCAATGCTGGACACATGGGAAGTGCCATCCATTCAAGTTTCAGATGTCTGACGATTGTAATGTCTAAGTGCTTAAAGCATTGCACTTTGAGTGTTAAAATCAAACCCTAAGAGTTACAATGGGTTTAACACCTTGAAAGTGTCAGTTTTAACACTTTAGTTTTTAGTGTGTAGTGCTTCCAAGCTTTACAGTAAACGATATAGTTTGTGTATATATTCAACGGTGCATAACTACGTGTTCGCATGTAGAGCAGCATGCAAGGCACAAAATAATAACAATAAATTAGCAAGCTGTGTAATTACGGTATCAAAAACTCGCCTAAAATGATGGGGTTTAAATCGAAGTCTCAAACATTATAGGTTCGCAACGTTTAACCCTTTACCTAACATGAAAAGCAGACGACACTTGCAAAAAAAAATGCTTGAATAACTAATTTTTTTCATTTTTTGTCTCAAAAACATAGGTTATGACCCTCGTTGGAACGAGCTCGACGAGCTCGTTCCAACGAGGGGTCATAACCTATGTTTTTGAGACAAAAAATGAAAATATTTTGAAAATTAATTGGCGATTTTTGAGAATAGCGCTGGCCGGTTTTGGCCGTTACGTTGGGTAAAGGGTTAACCAAGCTGGGTAGGTGTAACGGGGCCATATTGCTAAGAGATTTGTTAGTTTGGAGGATAATTTTAAATTCAGTTGTTTCCTTCACAGGCAATCAAAAATTGTGAAATTGGATTGATGTGGTTGAATTTATTTTATTGTGAGTAACAATTCTTGCAGCAGAATTTTGTATGGCATTATGTCTCTCTGTCTATTGATCAGTTTTCTACGACCAAAAAGCAGCGAATTGCAGTAATTCAAGCGCCGTTGCATGGACAAGCCGCTTCGCTGCTTCCTCGTCTACCTTGCTCCTGCTATATTTCTAAGGTGGCAATAGGAAGTCTTGCATTCTTGTCGTACATGCTTGTCTATCGACAACATGCATACATGCATAATACCAGTTTAAACTTCTGTACAAGTATTCGGAACCAGTAATACATGCACCTAATCTGAGAGAGCTTTTCCAAGGATCAGTGTTAGATGCTGGCGGTATTTTAGTGAATAAAAAATGCTAGTCAAGCATGCAAATGTCACAGCTTGAATGTAAGCATTTTGACCAAAGTGAGCAATGCAGGTGCCTAAATATATTTATTTTGCAAGGCCTTTCCATTACGTTTGCGAGAGAGTCACGTCTTCAAGCACTTTCAAGGGCCAGAAATTTTATTTTAAAATTCAGGTACTTTCGAGGACACGCAAGGCTTCTAAAATGTTCTTTAAATATACAAGAATTTAAGTAAATAATCAGTCACTTCATCAGACTACGAATGTGGGATGGACGTGTTAAGCTATATGAGGTGCGTGGCACTCCATACGAAACTTAACGCGCTTATCCCACAATCATACTCCGATAAAACGACAGATAATTCATTTCAATTAATATAATTTAATTTTGGCGTGTTTGCTTGTATTATTATGTAGCCTTGTGCGACCGAAGTCTCCGTTATCAATATCATTGCAGTCATATCAAATTTTTTAAAATTATTTTCAACATAGTCATAGGCCAATACACGCGGTTTCGAAAACTGAAGAGAAAAACTCGTATGAACAACCCACGCGATTACAAACTAACATTCCACCTTTAGCAATAACAATTTAATTGCACAGTTGGACACCTCCATATTTTTCTATTTGATAAATGTGCGGGACAAAAGCAAAAACATTTATACGATAGGAAAATTATTTAACCAGTTATGAAAAACTCATGTCGACCAATCAATGACGAAAATTAAAGTGTATGAAAATGAAGTAGCTATTTTTCCAAGACCATGCAGTCCACTTAAATGAAATTTGAAAACGAAAAAAAAATATTTGTAAGTAAGATTTCTTTAAATTTCATCCCCAAGATCCCAAACCACAGGGCAATGTCTGTAATGGATTCGACGCTGTTATGACCTGGAACCAGTCTAGCTCTTAGAAAGTCAATCGCCTATGTTTACGCTGTTATGGCCTAGAACCAGTTTAGATCTTAGAAGGTCAATCGCCTATGTTTAGATTCAATAGTCTGAAATATTTCAGTTAGTCAAAAAAGCATACCCACGGTTCCACCCGATTAACCCTTTACCTAACCTGAAAAGCAGACGACACTTGCAAAAACAATTCTTGAATAACTAATTCTTTTCAGTTTTTGTCTCAAAAACATAGGTTATGACCCCTCGTTGGAACGAGCTCGACGAGCTCGTTCCAACGAGGGGTCATAACCTATGTTTTTGAGACAAAAAATGAAAAAAATAATGAAAATTAATTGGCGAAAATTATTTAACTAGTTATGAAAAACTCATGTCGACCAATCATATGCCAGCAAAATCTGATATCAATGACGAAAATTAAAGAGTATGGAAATGAAGTAGCTATTTTTCCAAGACCAGTTACCGGCAAGAAATACATGACGTACTAATCCATCTGTACCCTGTTCAGTCAACGTGGCCTAATGTGGGTTCGGTTGTTTGCACACCAAATAATCAATCTTTTCAACATATGGCACACTCAACAGGAGACATATTTCGTATTATTCAGAAACGTTATGGATCCAAAGCCTATAGATAAACACTCCTCGACCAATACAACACACAAACTGTAAATATTGAAATATTTCCGTCATCATGGAAGCTCTAATCATCAATGTTACCTACACGTTGTTTTAGTTAATTTCTCTGATCTATATACATGCAGAGAGTGTTATAATAAATTTCATTACACATCCATTAAACTTTAAACCCTCGTATTTAACAGAATCGCCGCTATGACATAAATGTTTCTGTATTCAACTAGTGATGTACAAGCCGGAACTTGTTTCCCAGCACCCTTTATACTAGTTTCTTTCCCGTCGAGTCATTAGTTACGCTTTGAAAAGTTTCCAAATTTCGTTGTACAATTATGGATCGTCTGTCGCGTAGTGTGAAAATGAAAAAAGTCCAAAGCAAAATAAATTCACCCCCCCCCCCTTCCAAAAAAAAAAAAAATTAGTTAACCTATAATGAGATAATATTAAAAACCACGCATTTCCAACCACAACATTAACCCAGCCCCGTGGCCATCTCGTCTACGGATCTAGTTATATCTAAATTGGTTAACTTTATTTCGGTAATTCTTCGGGCATCTTAGCATGCTTCGAACTTCTTTTAAAAAATTTCTTCCAGCCGTTTTGCAGATCTCCCCAAATTTGTACTTATAATTTTATTAACAGTAATAGCCACGAAATGGTTAGGTTAGGCGTGAATGGATACACAGCCGAAGAGAAACAGCGACATGAATTTCAACAATCACTCGCATTAGAAAAGATAACGAATGTAATTAAGACTGGTTCCCAAGAGGATGTTTCGATTTTTTATCGACCCATTTGATCAGTACAGCTTCAGACAAAACAAACGGACTCTTCACCTTTGGGTTTAAACATCGGAATTAAACATTTGTTTATTTAAATGAATTTTAATGCATGGGGTGTGTAATAAGCACAGAACGCGATATGTGTTTGAACCGGTGGGTGTTTTACATAACTCGTTGGAATGGCGAAGTCATATTTCGCGAGAGCCTTCGGCTCTCGCGAAATATGACACGTCATTCCAACTCGTCATGTAAAACACCCACCGATTCAAATACACTTCGCGTTCTGTCTATTTTTTTACACTACGCATATTTCCGTTGCCAGTATCATATTCAGGATGAGGTGGAAGCCCATGTGTTTGTTCAATAGTGTACTTTTTATCACAATTCTGGAAGCCGATATCAGGGCTGAGTGGAAATCAGCCGATAATCACATTCTTTCTGAGCTATTTATATAAAATAATGATTAGGACAGAAATGTCATAGAACATTGCCAGTTATATTTTTTTTGTTATTGCATATCTTCCCTGAAATTATTAGACGGGCGGGGAGGGTCCAGTTTAGAAGCAAGTAATTGGTGAGAAACACCTCTGGCTTCAGTAAAAAATAAAGTTAAGTATCCTTTCGTCACTTTTAATAAACGAAAATTAGAAAGCTCTCAGATCTGTCTGTTGTTTTCGATTATTAAAAACTACAAAAGGAAAGTTTGTTTTTATGACAGGCTTATTAGAAGCAACTACTTTCCAGTAGTTAAGAGAGTGCTTACCGAGAGGATAAGTGCGCTGGTCGTCTATCATGTCAGAGGTCCCGAGATCTATCCTCGGCCCGGAAACATTTTCTATGCGTTCTCTGTCAGCATCGATTGTGGGGTTGGTACTGTCACAGCGTACCGTCCTATCGGGTTGGGACGTAAAATGGCTGTCCTCTGTGCGGAGTGAGAACACTCCGTGTAGGCTAAAGATCACTTCGTAGTGTTCGAGAAGAGCGAGGCCACGAAGTTGACACTACGAAGTTGAGCCCCCTTCTCCAGAGGCGCCCATCTCCACCTTTTAATCTTGCCAATAGGGCAGACCACCAAATGTGTCCATACTCCATAGGGCACAAATGTCAGCCGTTTTACCATAAGCCTTTATGTCGGCAAACGTTTTGTCGCAAAACAATAAAATTTACATTTATGCACCAAAAGACGGACCTATGGATGAATAGACGGACATACGGAAGGACAGACACGGGTAAATTGCAAACAAAATTGAAACAAACGCACACGGTGAAGTCAAATTTGAGTTTTTGAACGTGTTATAACCTATATTTCTGAAATAAAACATGAATTTTTTTAGTTAATCAAGAACTTTTTTTTGAAAGTGTCATCTGGTATTCGATTTGGATAAAGAGTTAACTAATTTAATGGACAATACCGGACACTGAATTTAAACCAAATTTTCCAAAGAAAAAGTGAAATACGGAAAAACATCCCTGACAATAAGAGAGGGTACGATTCTGTGCTATCACACCCTTTGTCAGTCCAGTTAACCCTTTACCCAACGAATCGGCCGCATCCGCCCGCGTAATATGCAAATTCAGCAGTTGAAAAAATATTATGTTTCAAACAATTTCAACAAAACCATATCATGTGATCCCTCGTTGGAACGAGCTCGTCGAGCTCGTTCCAACGAGGGGTCACATGATATGGTTTTGTTGAAATTTTTTGAAAAATTTCAAAAAATGATATTTAAAATAATAAATTTTGATATCGTCTGCGTTGGGTAAAGGGTTAAACGAAATTTGAAAACGAAAAAAAAAATATTTGTAAGTAAGATTTCTTTCAGTTTCATCCCCAAGCTCCCAAACCACAGGGCAATGTCTGTAATGGATTCGACGCTGTTATGGCCTGGACCAGTCTAGCTCTTAGAAAGTCAATCGCCTATGTTTAGATTCAATAGTCTGAAATATTTCAGTTAGTCAAAAAAGCATACCCACGGTTCCACCCGATTGAATAAAGCGAATATCATAAACATTCATTTTCTTTAACCCTTTACCTAACATTAAAAGCAGACGACACTTGCAAATAAAAGCCTTGAATAACCAATTTGTTTCATTTTTTTGTCTCCAAAACGTAGGTTATGACTCTCACTGGAACGAGCTCAACGAGCTTGTTCCACCGAGGGGTCATAACCTATGTTTTTGAGATGAAAAATGAAAAATATTATGAAAATTAATTGGCGATTTTTCGATAATAGCGCTGGCCGGTTTTAACGGTACGTTGGGTAAAGGGTTAAAATCAACGAAAGAAATGTTTCTCAATCGATAACAAAACCCCTCAAGACAAAACCCCCTCAGACAAATCCCCCCACTTTCTGCATTCAAAAACAAAACCCCCTGAAGACAAAACCCCCGAAGACCCCCCCCCCCCCCCCCTCACAAGAAACATTATTTATAGAATATGGTGAAAATAAAAATGTTAATATATAATTTTTTGTGGAAGGTGAGTGAGGGGGGGGGGGGGGGTACTTTTTTGTTTTGGTGTGTTGGTCAAGTTCTGGTATCCACGAAACTAGCATTGGCTTCCTCCTTGACTTGTTATTGTGATGGACTACCAATCCCCTCCAGTTCTGACTGTCAACGTAAGTTACAGTGCGCCTCAGTTTAGTTGAATGTACCTGAATATCTGTACGCTAACGGCCCATTTGGCTAAATCTTCACTGATGGCGCGCTTTCTTTTTCAAAGACCGAGGATGTACAAGACCCATTGTCGGTTGGGTATCATATCCCCTGGTGAGCGATATACGAGGTTCACTACTGACTCATTTGCCATTTTTATTGAAAGTGTTCCTCTTATGAGGAGACGACTCATATAATAATATGTGAGGGGGTTCTGTCTAAGAAGTCAGTTAAGGTGAGAAGGTTTTGTCCTGATGGGGGTTTTGTCCGCAGGGTTTTTTCCTAGACTCATACCACCATACATGTTTGTTTATTAAATAATTATGAAAGAAGACATGTTACAACATTATATTGTAATAATTACATTGTTAATGTAGCTATACGTTTTGGGTCCAAATACTCAATTCCCATTGGTCAGATGGATGAAAATAATTCTGGTGGTATTTGGGCGGTTTTTTAACTTTTAGCGCCTCTCGCAGTGATCAACTCTGCTGCTGTTTCTTTAGTGACATTTCCCAACTGTGACATAAGGTTCCGCTCCACACTTTTCCAGGCATTTCCAAATGTGACATGCCATACACTCTCTTCAAATGCAAATATCCTGTAACTTAGTTATCAAACCCATTACATGTATTACATTTCCCAAATCCACAAAAAACATATAACACTATCTGACTAAGTAGAAATAAACAGTCTTAATGTGGGTGGAATTATTTATTGTCAAAGGCAAGACTTCAACCTGAAAAATTGCCTGAAAAAATACCAAAACCAGTCATTTTCAGCCACCTAGCAGCCTCAAAAGCAGAATTTTCCCACCAACCCCGCCTACCCACCCCTGGAGCAGAGCATCCCTTGTTTCTAAAATGCAAAAAAAAATTTATATGTTTCCGTCTCATTTTTTATTTACCTGTCTGGTAACAAACCCGTGTAAAAATTACATTTAAAAAAATAGCCAATTTTTCGAAGCCACTGTTTCCCATAATTCATCTGGTAATTTACCCCTATGTATCAGACTCCAACTTTGGGACCAAAACTTCAAATTCTCTTGTCCAACAAAAAGCCTAATGTAATCATATATCTGATACTAAAAATATTTCTCTATTTTACATGGCCTTAGTTTCAACATACGCCCTTTGTTTAGAATTTCACCCCTGTGCAATAGTGCGAAACTGTGGAGCGGAACCTAAAGCCCGTTAAAATGGTTTTGAACATTCCAAGTTTCGTTGCAAAAGACGGCAATTTGACAAATTTGGGTCAATGCCGAAAAACAGTGCTCAACTCAGAGTTGTGCGCTTTGTCTTTTGTGTGAGGGTGGTTTTTCGCCTCGTTCGTTCGTACATGTTTTATTTCGTCTTTCTGCTTTGTTATTTGGTAAAAAGTAGTTTAAACAGTTACGGAATGTAATTATAAGGATTGAATGCAATTTTTATAATCTTTATTGGAGTATGAACGTGTGGTAACGGGTACAAATTGTATGAATCCCTTCGGGATTCATACATAATTTGTACCTATTGCCACACGTTCATTCTCCAATAAAGATTATAAAAATTGCATTCAATTCTTAAATGAATTGACGGTAACATGGTCTGAAGTTTGCGGCTCGGAGCTTATATTCAACCGAGACGCGAAGCGTTGAGGTTGAACATACGCTCCGAGCCGCAAACCTCAGACCATGTTACCGTCAACTCGTCACAATAATGTATATGTTCCAATAAGACATTACCCATAGCCAAAAACCTACATCGTGGATACATGAGAGGCTTATTTACTAAACTTGTGATCGTTAAAAGTTGCCTTGTTCAAGGCCACTTTTAATTATCACAGGTTTAGTAAATAAACTCTCGTGTATCCACGACGGCACTTGATAAATAATAAAAAAACCCACATAAACTCATTCCATCTCAGTTCAAATCGTAAATCGGTTTGTAATTCAAACAACAATTCATCCGGAACACCGTCTGCTGCACGAGTGAAAAATCCAGAAAAATGAAGCGGCTTACTAGTCACTCCGTTGGTGAAGCAATTACGAAACGGGCGACGTCATTTCAAATAGTTCGCGTATTGTCGTCAGACGGTAACATTTGCCACTTATGCCGTAAACATAGAATACACTAAACGAGGAGGAGGATTTTAGTCTTGTTGGAACATTATTTTATGACTACGCCACGCAGTTCCACTAACTGTGTTAGAATATTTATGTTTGTAATGTGAATTAAGCCCTTATTAATTGGAATATCTATGACTGTAGTACGTATGAAAATCTGTATCTCTTTGTGAGTAAAGGACAGCAAATCACACCAGCTGTAGGCTGTGTGTAAACTCCATGCAAAGTGGGTAAACAAACAGCCCGTAACAGCGTCGAATTCGTAACAGAACTAGAGTGGTGGCCTGAGAGCTTGTTTCATGTCCTAACGGGTGATGAGCATGACAGCATCTATGCTCTGGACTACAAATGAAACATAGGGCATTGGCACACTCTCATAGAAGGCTCCCGCGGACCGTTAGTAGCATGGATGAAGTCGGGGGAGGGGCGGCGGGCATATCCTCTCCCTTGCCTTTTTCGATAATTCAATTTGTTCACAAGTGCCGAGACAGTGGGCACGGTGTTTATAAGACATGGACATCCGCTACTTTCGGTATAACCCCCGCCTACCGCCGGCAGTGGATATCAGAGATGGACTGGCCGTATGTTCCATCGGGAAAATTCCCGGTGGGCCCCCTATTGGGTTCCCCCAGGGGCCCCCAAAATTGATGCAGCCCAACACCTCTTGATGCGTGAAATTTCGTGTAAATGTCCAAAAGGCGAAAGGGATCTGATTGCATAGACTTCCAGTATATAGAAATGTTCTCTATGTGGACTGCCATTGGCAGTCCACATAGAGGACATTTCGCTATACCAGCAGTCTATAGTCTGCCGTTGATCGCTCGGGTGAAAGGAAACAGCCTTACTTCAATTACAAAAATCAAAAGTTTCTCCAGTTGGGCGGAACTAGGGTCTTCCCGATAGGTCCCCTCCCTCGTACAACCATTTTGGCCGCATGATCGAAGATGATGTACAAATGCCATCGAAATGTCTTCTATGTGGACTAACATTGAACGCTGAAGTCGCGTTTGTTGAGTACGAAAAATCAAAAATGTTTCCGGGTCTAGGGCCCGTGGAGTATTTCCCGGTAACTTTTCTTGGCCCAGTCCGCACCTGGTGGATGTTCATGCGTTATCGCGGATAATATCGTACCCCCGTGCATACAGCTACAGTTCCTGTGTGAGACTTCTGTGAACCGTCATAAATTGACTTCCAATTTTCAAAATTATACAAAATTGCGGATATACCTTGGCTGGGAAATATTGTGTTCACGCGCAGAGATGCTACCAGAAGGCTAGAATGACCTACTACTTTTTCTAAATTTTCCCCGGAAAGGCTACCGCCAACAAGATTAGAATGCCCATTTCGTGCCCGCTCCTAACTTGCTGCTTCGTGCGCTGGATGATGCTTGGCATTATGACCCATGACCTCACCCCAATTTAGAATCCCAGATACGCCACTGAGCAGTCCATATTTCATTTCGAACAGTTTTGCTATATAATACTACAATCATTTAGCCCCTCGACTAACTGCAGGATCCCCACCCCCAAACCATGGTAATTCAGCATTTGTACTGGCAGTTCAGTAAACACAAAATACACAATAAAAACCAGCGCCGTCTGACATCTCAACATGAAAGTTTGCCGACAGACTATCAAGCATGTTGTTTCGTAACTGTGTTGGCATTTTCTTTACCAAAATACGACGCTTGCAAAACATTTTTGAATAACAAAATATTTTCATTATTTGCTCAGGGTCGTCGGCGATTGTGATGGGTTGGCTCGGATTTTAAGCCTGATTTGTCCCGGCTGTGGTGGCTCGTGTCCCGACAGATTAAATAGTATACATCAACATGACAGGCCTTCATAGCAGGCATGCCTTGATGGTGTAGTTGGAACATTGGTCAGTTAGAATTGTAATTAAAAAACTGAAGACTTCTTTGTAGCTTCTTCGTGGATAAATAAAATATACAAGTATAGGCCTAGGGGTAACCTTAGGGGCCGGAGCCAGGGGCACATGACCCTCCACTTTTTTCCGCAGATTTGTTTCGCAGTTACACAATGAATTAAAATGGGCGCATGCAAACGTGTCAATATACAGGCATTCCTCTAACATTATTTGCAAATACAAACAATAGATTCCCACTTTCGAACACTGGCCTTCGGGTTGGAAGATGGTTGAAGTAGAAGAAACGGACAGGACAGTGACCTCATAGCGGCATATTCATCGAAACGGGAGACTATATAGCAAGTCATGATACATTTACCGATATACGATTGTAACCTTTCTCACAATGGGTCGAACCATGGGAGGATTATAGATTTATACCCCTCCACTTTTATCCAGCATCCGCCGCCCCTTGGGGGTAACGATGCAGCATCTTATTTAATTTATAAGTACCACACAATTTACGGACGCGACAGTCGCTACTTATTCTCAGCTCCTTATTCGACATTCGTTATCAACCGATAAATCGGTTGATAACGAATGTCGAATAAGGAACTGGGAATAAGGAACGCTTGTCACCCCCCCCCCCACCCCCCCCCCCCCCACCTGGCCATGCTGGCTCCCAAGAGCACGAATGGATAGAAATACTGCAATTCACAATAAAATGTCCCGACTGAAAAAAGATTGGGGACTCGGGTGGCTTGAGTAGTTGTCTCCCTCCACCTCCACCCTTTAGCGACGCTCCTCTCTTCGCCTAAAGCCGTAACAAATAATCTCCGCGCTGGAACGAGCTCGTCGTAAGTAAACCTTTGGAAGCTAAGAATAGGAATTTAAAGTGAATAGAGCCTTTACTTTAGTCACAGGGTTAAGGGATATTTTATCTAACGATAAGAATTTTTTTTTTTTGTTCAGTCTACCTTGTTCAGTCATTGATAATAAAAATGTACAATAAAGGTACGCCCACTTTGATGTATGAATAAAAACCCGCAGGCACGCATGTTTTTTTCTGACAGTGAAAATTCATAATCATAATTGCGTTTCCCGTCTTGACTTTGTGACCCATGACCTCACGGCGCAGAAAATATATTTTGTGTCGCGAACAGAAGTTGCATTGTTTCCAGATGAAGGAAGATATTAAGATGTTTTCTCTCCTCGTAAATTCGGTTTCACGCCAGTCATTAAATATACGGGGATCACGAATCAATTTTGCAAGTGGATGGGAAGAATCAAAGTATAGAGACTTTGTATGTGCGTGTTGTGGGGTAGGGGTAAGATCAGGTATGCTTTCTTTTTTTTTTATTTTAAAAATCGTTGACTTGAATTAACGTGTAAGTGAAATGTTCAAAACAACCGCTAATTTTGTAGCAACGGTAGTGTGCAGTTGTTTTAAACATTATTTTGCTTTGCTTCCGTCTGTTACTACATTAAATTGGTATTGCTATAAAAGGTCTGTTCCCAAATGACACCTTGTAACAAAAATGCGGGAGCTACAGCCCCATCATACTCCCTCCCCGGCTTCGCGGTGCCTGTCATAACAAGAAGGTAGAACAAACATCCCGAACGGCTGACACAGCAGATATCCTTGACCCATGTTTAGGACAGAACAAGTCCTGCCATATCGGATCTCACATGAGTTTCCAAAACTAAAATGTATACAAGGACTCTTCCCACCATAACATAGAGTAAGAATGCAAAAATGAGAGTCATGAATACCCATAGCGTCCATTTTTCTGGTATGGTTTTGAATTTTCGAGAATAGAGAACCTGCCTCGCAAACAAGAAAGGAAAAAAAACGCATTTTACTCCGACATCATAAATCTTTTCCTAACTCGATCAGAGAGAACACTACTTGTCTTTATTTAAAAACATCTCTCACGACCTCTTGTTGCAACGTTTCCAAGTTGAGAGGGACGCACCCCTTCCAAACGTGCGGATGGGAAGCCAAGAGCAGAAAATTTCCAACAGAAATTTCTGTAAAAAAAATGTATGGATTCGAACCACAACAGGAAAATCTCTCTTCATCACTGCCGGTCCAACTGCCAACAGCTTGATGCCCGTAAATCAGAAGAGACAGTCACTGTAAGACTGATTCCTCCGCCTTCAAATCCCTAGAGGCATCGCGAAGATGACTGAATAAGGGTCAGGGTGTAAACCTGAATTGCCCGGCTGTGATGGCTTCTGTCCCTACTGAATTATATTCCATCAACATCATCAAAGAATGAATTCGCTGAAGGCATGCCTTGATGATGTAGATGGAATATTAATCAGCTATGTTAAAGTTCAAATGAAAGTGTCAATGACACTGTAGCTTAACTTGTGTGTTGTGTTTGATGAAAAGGATAATGTTCAATGTGTATGAAAGGATTATGAAATAAGACAAGAATTGTGATCATTGGGAATATGTTCATTTATATGTTCCCTGTATACTATGTTTTTGATAAAAAATAATATGAGGTGTACATTGTACTGAGGAGCTGAGGGGTGGGTTAATATGACCTCACAGTTAATGTATGTGGCCCTCACAGTTAACGTATATCAACGAAAGTTACCAAGTTACAGTGAAATTATTCCAAAACGAGTCATCCTATCACGTTACATTGAAATCCCTTCATAAATATGGCCTGTAGACTGTGCTAAAGGTTTTCGGGCTTCGGGCCCCTGTAGCCGTCAGTTTCCCAATTGCGTCCAAAGGGGACGCTCTCATCTAGACATTATATGAAGTCAACCTATCAAGTTACAATGAAATCCCTTCATAAATATGACCTGTAGATTGTGCTAAAGGTTTTTGGGCTCGGGCAGCCATCATGGTTGAATGATCGCAACCAAAAGGGGACATTCTCATCTGGGCATCATCTAGAGTGATCCTGCGAAGATACAATGAAATCCCTTCATAAATATGACCTGAAGACTGCGCTCAAGGTTTTCGAGCTTCGGGCCCCTGAAGCAGTCACATTTGACCAATCACGACCAAAAGGGGATGTCATCATCTAGGGATTACATGGAGTCAAACTAACAGGTTACAATGAAATCCTTCCATAAATATTGCCTATAGACTATGCTAAAAGGTTTTGGGATTTGGGGCTCGGGCAGCCATCAAGGCTGAATCATCGCGATCAAAAGGGGACGTTCTCATCTAGACATTATTTGGAGTCATCCTACCAAGGTACAATGAAATCCCTTCATAAATATCACCTGTAGACTGTGCTAAAGGTTTTAGGGCTTCAGGCCCCTGTAGTCGCCACAGTTGTCTAATGGTGTCCAAAAGGGGCTGTTCTCATCTAGACAGTATATAAAGTCAACCTACTAAGTTACAATGAAATTCCTTCACAAATATGGCCTGTAGACTGTGCTGAAGGTTTTCGGGCTTCGGGCCCCTGTAGCAGTCAGTTTCCCAATTGCGTCCAAAGGGGACGTTCTCATCTAGACATTATATGAAGTCAACTTACCAAGTTACAATGAAATCCCTTCATAAATATGACCTGTAGACTGTGCTAAAGGTTTTCGGGCTATGGGCTCGGGCAGCCATCATGGTTGAATGATCACAACCAAAAGGGGACATTCTCATCTGGGCATCATCGGGAGTGATCCTACGAAGTTACAATGAAATCCCTTCATAAATATGACCTGTAGACTGTGCTCAAGATTTTCGGGCTTCGGGCATCTTCGGGCATCTTTCCATAAATACGACCTATAGACTATGCTAAAGGTTTTTGGGCTCGGATATCAAGGCTGAATGATCGCGACCAAAAGGGGACGTTCTCATCTAGACATTATTTGGAGTCATCCTATCAAGCTACAATGAAATCCCTTCATAGTTGACAGATCATGCCCAAAAGGAGATGTTCTCATCTAGGAATTATACAGAGGCATCCTACCAAGTTGCAATGAAATCCCTTCATAAATACGACCTGTAGACTGTGCTAATGGTTTTCGGGTTTTGGGCTCGGGCAGCCATACCGGTTGACCGATCGCGACCAAAAGTGGACGTTCTCATATAGACATGACCGCAAACCTGCATATGAAACTTCGTGACGATCAGACAAGAACTGCGGGGTGTAGCCCGTACTAAAGGAAAATGTGAACAGACTCACAGACTAACAGACTTCCACACGCGTGATGGCAATAGCTTATCTTGACTTTGTCAAGTTAGGCTAAAAAGGAAATTTATTTTTGGAGATATAAAATATACATGGAATAGTCAAAACGCAACTTATTTTTAAGGTGCCATTGATGTAATGTTAAGATAGCTTGAAAATAGGTGATAGGGTATTGTCGTCAAGAGAAATCTGAACAAAATGATAATGTGTCACTCTTTCTGTTGTTCGTCCATATTTATGAAGAATGTTTCGCAGTTTTGAACACCAACCAACAAATGAAAAATTATAACATTTTTGGAAATGACATGTCACCCATTTTCATGCTAAATTTACCATTACTTATATATAACCTTAAGAAGCCTGAATCGGGTATAACAGACCTCCGTTTGTATGACCGATTATATGTGATTGAAGAAGTCAAAGTATTAACCCTTTACCTAACATGAAAAGCAGACGACACTTGTAAAACATATTCTTGAATAACTAATTTTTTTCATTTTTGTCTCAAAAACATAGGTTATGACCCCTCGTTGGAACGAGCTCGACGAGCTCGTTCCAACGAGGGGTCATAACCTATGTTTTGAGACAAAAAATGAAAAAAATAATGAAAATTAATTGGCGATTTTGCTGTAGCATTGCAGATAGCACTTATTGCACTCAAGGTGCGATATGTAGCTTTTTTCTGGTAAGAAGTCGCGGCTATAACGTCCGATCAAAAAATATCACTCGCACAAGTAAGGAGGGTCTTTACCGTTCCGCCGCCACACAATGCATGCTTTTGAGGTGAAACGATAAATTGTGTACAATCCTGCAAATACATTTTGTGTTTTTGTTGAAGTTATAACCTCGAGTTAAGGTACTGCCACATCCATGAGTCATAAGCAACCATTTTGTGAAATACGAAGAAGATTTCTCCAATGAATAAATTTTTATGGAGCAGACAAAGTTAAAGCACACAAACGGACGGTGACTTTGACTGTGGAGCTAAGATCATGGATTAAGGTCTGGGCACATTCTCGAGTCATGAGCAATCATTGTGTGAAGTATGAATTATTTATTAATTGTTTATGGACCGAACAACGTTAGAATGGCCAAACGAACTCACAATGGTATGTGACCTCAACTTGGAGCTATGACATTGAATCACCAGTGTCATGCCACACTCTTCGGAAGGCACTGATTAAAATGTCACTGGAATTTCGTTTCTGATTTCCACTTATGTATCTTCAATATTTATCTCAATTTTGTTATTAAAACCATCATATCACGATTCTTGCATGTATTCAACGTTACCCCGATACAATACTGACATTGAAAAATGTTCTCGGTACACCACTCGTAGAATTCATAGTTATGACGCGAATGAATTCTCCCAAACAAAACAGTGTCAAGCAAGAATGCCAACAGGTCGCCGGCGATATTTTTCTTTTAAAAATATCAGCTTCACTCACTTAAATGTTCAAGCTGAGTCGTGGTATAAATACATAACAGAACTCGGGTAGAGTTCGGGGGGGGGGGGGAGGCTGGGGGGGGGATACAAGAAAAACTCCAAAACGGGTCGTTGTTTCCAGTTGCCCGTGCACCACCATCGTTAAGTTCCGGCTTAACCCTTTACCCAACGAATCGCCCGTATCCTTCCGCGTAATATGCAAATTCAGCAGTTGAAAATATATTATTTTTCAAAAAATTTCAACAAAACCATATCATGTGGTCCCTCGTTGGAACGAGCTCATCGAGCTCGTTCCAACGAGGGGTCACATGATATGGTTTTGTTGAAATTTTTTGAAAAATTTTTAAAAAATGATATTTAAAATAATAAATTTTGATATCGTCTGCGTTGGGTAAAGTTAATTCTCGATATATGCATTAACTGGTAGAGTGATACATTAGTTTCGGTCAACAAAATTTCTTCACATTTCTTGGCCTTTTTACAATTAATGGAAGTGTGCCTAAAGGCACTCCCCAATCTTCACACAACGGTTTCTCCCTTGCAGCGCCTTGCAGCGGATACACCTCTGTCTGAAGTTACTGAACTTTTTTTTACGTCTAAATTTAGATTCACGGTTTTCCCCAATCCGAAACAAAACCGGAAACGCAGGCGTTCAGTTCATAAACATGGCACCACAAACACCAACAAAATCGTCGCCGTGAAGTGTTTCTCGTGCTTGCGGTCGAGTATTGCTACTATTTTTAAGTTAAGTAACCCACGGTGCAGAAAAGAAAATGTTCAAATGAAGCTCAAGTTACTTAGTTTAACAATTGCACACTGCGTTACAGTGCTTCATCAAACTCCATGCCGATTGCCGTCTGAGAATTAGATGACACGTGCGTTTATTTGTTTACAAATATCACGTGATTGTCGGTGTATTCTTACTCGGACTATATTTATTTCACTTTCCCCAATTTCTCTTTGATTCAAACAGTATTTTTGAAAATTCCTTCTCAGGTAATAAAACCTGTTTAATTAAAAATCGGACTGATTTGAATTTATGAACCCGCACAGCACGATGCCCAATCTGCAAGATTCTTGCAGATTCGGTAACTTCTGGCATAGATGTATCCACTGAAAGGGAGAAATCATTGCGTGGAGATTGGGCACTCTCCTATAAATTGTAAAACGGCAAATACACACAGACTAAATAATTTCACTCCAAAGATAATATGATGCATGTCCACGGAATGTAAAGCCGCTAAGTTGCGGCACCAGCACTTCAGAATGAATCCCAAAGCACTTGGTTAAATCGTTTTTGAACATCCATAAACTTGAAGTGTCGAATATGTTACTTAGATTTATTACACGCCTGTTCCCATCTAAAGCAACACAAAACCGTTCGGAAAAATGAAAATCTGTTACGGCACATATGTGTGGAACGGAAAGCAATGACGGACTATTTTTAAATAGAAGCGAAATTTCACTGGAATTTTCTACAAGTCGTGCAACGCAATAACAATCTGAATCGCTAGATGAAAATCGTCCCCCGAGTTCCAACGTGTTCTATGTGCCAGTAGGCACATAGAACACATTGGATCTCAGAGGACGAAATAGTAACACGGGTTCTCCACGCAAATTTGGTTGGCGATAAAATGTGTTCTTTGCGTTGATAGTTGTCAAATGAATTGCTAATTGTCCTAAAAATTGTTTTTATAGACGTGAAGACGTGTAATAAACACAGAACGACACACGCTTGTGAATGGGTTAATCGATATGGCACTTGTGTCGTCGCGGAGGGATAAAACTCAAGGCCTGCGGTCTCTCGTTCTATCCTTTCACGCTGGCACTCGTGCTATATCGATTAACCCATTCACACGCGTCTGTCGTTCTGTGCATATTGTCTTAACCCTTTACCCAACGTAACGGCCAAAACCGGCCAGCGCTATTCTCAAATATCGCCAATTAATTTTCAAAATATTTTCATTTTTTGTCTCAAAAACATAGGTTATGACCCCTCGTTGGAACGAGCTCGTCGAGCTCGTTCCAACGAGGGGTCATAACCTATGTTTTTGAGACAAAAAATGAAAAAAATTAGTTATTCAAGAATTTTTTTTGCAAGTGTCGTCTGCTTTTCACGTTAGGTAAAGGGTTAAACCTGTAGTTCCGTAACTATTTATTAACTTATTGGGGTTTAACGAAATTTTCGATAGCCAGGGTCTTCAAGTGTCGGATAGATTTTCGGGAGGAGGGTGGAGGAAGCTGGAGTACCCGGAGAAGAACTTAATTACATAATCGACCATTAATATTGTTTACACTTGGCAACAAGAAGTAATTTAGTGAGCGTTTTATCTGCGGTCTCGTTGACTATTCCCAAATAGCTCGTGGCAATTGTTCAACAAAAGGTAATTTGAAGTGGAATGTACTATTTATTTATTTATTGGTGTTTTATATCATATACTTATGCACAATGGCTAATCGTGAACGTGACAGTTTTACGGGTGGAGGAAGCCGGAGTACCCGGTGAGAACCACCGAGCATCGACGAGCAACTGTCAGCTCTTCAACATTCTAACCCTGTTCAGGCTCCGCTCAATTTATTTCTTCATTTATTGGTGTTTAAGGTCACATACTTATGCACATTGGCTAATTGTGACAGTTTTACGGGTGGAGGAAGCCGGAGTACCCGGAGAAAAGAAGAGAACCACCGAGCATCGACGAACAGCTGTCAGCTCCTCAACATTCTAACTGTTCAAACTCCGCTCAAGCAGGGTTACAGCGGTTGAAGACATGTGCACCATCGACGTACAATACGCCTTAGTACACGGCGTCATCGTGCCCCCGTGTAGGCAACCGGGATAAAGTGCCTTGCCCATGGACACAACGCGGGTCGACCCGGACGGGGATCGAACTCGGGACCTCTAGCAAAAAAGTCCAACAGTCTACCGCGCTCCCGAAGTGGAATATACGCCGTTTGGCGTTAAGAAATATCACTCTATTGAGTGTACTAAGTGGGAACCATATGAAGTGGAACTGTGGTTGTCTGATATTGTAAATGGGATATTCGTTCAATGGGTTGGAAGTTTCTGTCAACATCCATTGGTCAAGTCAGGTAATTTTAGCCGAAAATTCACGCATATCAATTGATGTGTAACCTCAATGACGAGGAGAGAACAAATCTCTCTCTCTCTCTCTCTCTCTCTCTCTCTCTCTCTCTCTCTCTCTCTCTCTAATAAAAAGTCAGACATTACAACACGATACATGATTATTACAAATAAAATATTGAAAAAACTTTACAAATCTCTCTCTCTCTCTCTCTCTCTCTCTCTCTCTCTCTCTCTCTAATAAAAAGTCAGACATTACAACACGATACATGATTATTACAAATAAAATATTGAAAAAACTTTATACTGTTATACTTGAATATAATGTTATGTCTTATCCTTTCTAAAGCATTTTATGTCTGAAGATAAAAAAAAAGCTAGAAAAAAATCCAAAAAACTATTAGTATGTCATTTTTGACGACACAAATAAAAACGTTATCCTGAATGGAAGAAGTCATCACTGAGAGTGGAATACGTTACTGGAAGTGGAATACCATTTTGGTGAGAGGGAGTGGGAGTACGATTTGTTTTGGGGGATGAAAAACGAATGAAAATAAAATAAAAATTGGGTTTTGTTTTATGGAAGATGGCAGCCAGGGCTCTGAGGTGTCTCGGGGAATAAGCGGCATTTGATTAAATATAAATATACAGAAATAAAATATAATGAAAATAAAATGATTAAAATAAAGTAAACAGAATACTAATCCAATCTCATGCTCGCTTTCAAATCAAGCCTGAAAATAAGCAATCTGTCATTTGCAGAATGAGGTCCCCAGAGGGTGAATTTGGTGATGCTATCCCATAGTGTGCCAATTTATCCCCCGGGTACCTCTTGCTGTTTAGGTTTGAGACCTTGATTCAGATTGAGGTCCACAGAGGGTAAATTTAGTGATGCTACCCTGCTGTGCAGGGTAGCATCACCAAAGTCACCCTCTGGGGTCCTCATTCTGAAGATGACAGTCTGCTTATTTTTAGGCTCGCTTTCAAACCAAGTCCCGGCTGCTAGTGGTGAGACTTGCCTTCAAAGCGAATAATAGAAACACTATATAGGAAGATATGTTAATGTAAAAATCCTATTATAACCAAAAGAAACTGCTGTGTGTGGGGAGTGTGTTGTCGCGGGATCGCCGGCGGAGTGGAGTTTCCACCTGAATAATAATTGCAAATTTGTTGCAAAGCATAACAATCACAGGCAAAGTTCCAACCAACGGACCTACGGGTTAAACACGGGGGTCTATTGGCTGAAACATTGCTTATGTTGTTTTTTTGTCCATATGTACAGAACTTGAATGTGAAACTTTGGGTGATAGATCCACTCCGCGGGTGATTTGGTGGGATTCCGCTCTCCGCGTACTGTACATCCCACTGCAACTGAATGAAGTATGTCTTGATACCGCATATATGCTTGTAACAATGTAGTTATAAATATAACACCACGTACGTGGTATATAATATGATTGAATAAAGAAAGAAGTGAAAGTAGATCCATGTAACTTACTCCGTCTATAGGTTTCTAGAGTTTTTCGCTTAAAGGTTTTTTTTATCTCTGTTTTATCTGGGTGGGAGGTATGATCAAATGCCGTTTATATCATTGCAGCCATATCAACTTGTGTGCACATGGCAGATTTATTTTTAGCATTGGCCGATAATAGTGTGAACAATCCACGCCAACACCAACTAGCAATCCACAATCATACAATTACAGTTTAATAGTCGCTATAACTGGGCAAGACACATTCCAATGATAGGAAAATTATTTTTCGAGTTTTGAAAAACTCACATCGACCAATCATATGAAAGTAAAGCTCATATCATTGGAGAAATTTAATTCTTTGAACCCGAAGGACCACTTTTCCGGTCCAGGATCGTGATACGACCTCAATTCATAGATTAGATAGTTACTCAGTGAATTTGTATAGAAGACCAATCAAGATTTTCAACGTGCAGCCCCAAGGTTTCACGTTGAAAATATTGATTGCCCCCACCCCCTCCCAAGTTACGAATATCCGAGGCTGCACGTTCAAAATATTGATTGGCCTTCCCCCAAGTAACGAATATTGACTCTACCAGTTAATGGTTCTGAACAGGCATGAACTATACCATCAGGGTTCAAGGGGTTAAATTATAATTTGTTGGCGTTTATTTAAACTCTTCCTCTGCTGATTTAAGTATTTGCAGCTCTTAGACTTACAAACTGGAAAAGTATTTTAGTTGAATTAGTAGGTGTGAATGCGTCATTCAGGTCTCCATAAATTAGAAATTAAGGTAGCTTGGAAAAGTTTATTTGTTTATCTAGATTGGTGTTTAAGGTCACATACTTATGCACAATAGCTAATCATGACCGTGACAGTTGTACGGGTGGAGGAAGCCGGAGTACCCGGAGAGAACCACCGAGCAACGACGAGCAGCTGGCAGCTCCCCAACATCGTAACTCCGTACTGCAGCACAGACAGGGTTAGTTTGGTTGAAGACATGCGCACCATCGACGTGCAGTACCCCTTAGTACACGGCGTCATCGTGCCCCCATGTGGACAATGGGGGTTAAGTGCCTTGCCCAAGAACATAACGCGGGAGTCCGAATCGATCGCTCAGACGGTCACCCATCCGAGGACTAACCGGTCTCGACGTTGCTTAACTTCGCTGATCTGACGAGAACCGGTTACCGAAACGCCACCGCACCCCCAGCTTGGTAAAGGATTACTTTAATATTTTCAGGCAACCCTTTTTGACTTTTTGTTTAGCAAGAGATGGGCACAGTAATATTGTTATGCTTATCAATGTTAGTGCAAAGGATACGGCGAAAAACCTAGAATACTTAGAGGTTATTACTTGATTAGTTTCATATCGGCCGAGATATCAGTCCGAGGTAACTTCATATCAGCCTGAGACCGATTTGATTAGTTTCATATTGGCCGAGATATCAGTCCGAGGTAACTTTATATCAGTGAAGTTACCGAGGGCTGATATCTCGGCCGATATGAAACTAATCAAGTAATAATTACAAAAATTGTCATGCAGATATGTTACAGTTTTCTGTCAGTGCTATTATTTCTCATTCTTTTTACAAAGTCCAAAGTTTCTTGTTCTCATCGTTCAGCTATCCTAACGTGTCGGCTTCTCCTCCCCATTGGGGCATCCCTTCTTACGACTTTTAATTTTAGTTTGCATTGAATTTTCTGTACAATTTCCTTTTTTTCTTGTCTTCACCCACCTAATCGTGACTTATTGCCATGCCATCATTCATTCCTCATCATACAAAACTCTTCTTCAGATGACTCCATCATGCCTGGTAACGACAAATTTCCTGGCTGCGTTCAATGAATAACTGCGAACATTTCAGTTTAAACAAATAGGTTGCGCCAAGTAGCTTATGAAGGGGGACAACTCTAGCTTGGTTCGTATTGGATGAGACCGGCGTTTGTCGAATTTGAAGTTATATCAGCCGAGTTACCAATTCTGGGAAAGAAAATAATATTTAACAAATAATAGAGCTTATTTCACGAAATTATTCCATTGAGACGAAGGTGGCCTGCTCAGTAATATGTCGTTGGAAAGGGCTCTGAGATGTACATGGTGGATCAAAATTTCTTTTATTCAGGAAATAGATATATAGATAGATAGATTAGATTAGATAGATAGATTAGATTAGATCAGACAGACAGACAGACAGACAGACAGACAGACAGACAGACAGACAGACAGACAGACAGACAGACAGACAGACAGACAGACAGACAGACAGACAGATTAGATGGATGGATGGATGGATGGATGGATGGATGGATGGATGGATGGATAGATAGATAGATAGATAGATAGATAGATAGATAGATAGATAGATAGATAGATAGATAGATAGATAGATAGATAGATAGATTGATATTTTTACAACTGCAAACATACAAAATAAGTCATACGAACATCTATGTTACATAATTACATCATGTTGCAGATTGTCTGTTTTAAATGATGGGAAATACTAAGAGAATGTTTACTGTTGGGCATGGCAGAGCCAGATTGGCTGTCTACCTGCTATCCCTTGGATGATAATACTCATTACTGGAAGATTTAAAGTTTCCTTTCGGGGCCATAAGATATAGAAAGATACGCATAAGATATATATACACTCTAAATCGGTTGGGTTAAAAATCAACCCAAATCGACTGGGTTGAGTGAATATGAACCCAATTTGGGTTCATATTCACTCAACCCAGTCGATTTGGGTTGATTTTTAACCCAACCGATTTTAGAGTGTATAGATTTCAACAATGCATTGTCTGGTGGTTAGCATAATCATCAGGTGGCAACGCTCTCTTCTTCTCAGACCCACCCGGCATTATCTCAATCCATTTCGAGCGTTAGATTAAAAATTTACGATAATAAACAGGACATTCGTGAGAGTGGTTCTTCGGGTTTCTGATATGAGAGATAAAACTGGATAGCTTCCGAGGGAGGCGAGCGAAGCGGGGACAGACCATAGCCATACATTACGTGTAAGGCTGTTATTATGACAGTTTAAATGTAACTCTGGGGAGGGGGGGGGGGGGGTATTTATATTTTGCTGCTTATAAAATGCAATCTTCACAATAGGGGTTGTTACAATTGACTTCCGATGTATAAATGTCCAAAAGTTTCGTCGTTATACGCTTCATCAATATGTTTCTTCTTGGTGTGTTTCGAATGTCCTGGTTTAAATCATTCCATATTCTCCGGAAACAATACATAGGGAGATTATCTAATGCCTTATTCCTAGTTCTGGGTGTGTGAAGAAGGTCAGCTTATCGTGTAGCTATATTTGTTTGAAGAGTATTTGTGGTGAACATATTTTGAAATGAGACTGGTGAACGTCCATTATACTAGTCGAACAGAAACAGTGAAACGTGCAATTTCATTAAATCATTAACCTTGAGAATTCTATCTTTCTTGAATAAAGGGCATTATGTTTCCTATGGTTTATTATTTGTAATGAGCCTTTTTGCATCGTAAAGACTTCGTTGATTCCTCTCGAATTACCCCAGAAGTGTATTCCATACAGAAGATGACTATGAATTAAGATATGGTAGAGTGTTTTAACGCTCTGTGAGGAAGTATTCTTTTTACTCAATTGAGGGTAAAGTTAAATGAGATATTTTACAATATATTTGTGACAGGTGTGCCTTATAAGATAATTTAGCATCTTTAGTTACTCCGAGAAATTCCACAGATTCTTCGTTTCTACCATGTCCGACCCTGTCGACAGCTTCAATATCAATATAAATTTCTTGATGTTAAGCAATCTTCCTGTTGTGACTGGGGTTAATTATCATGTACTTCGTTTTTTCGCGTTGCTTACCAGGGAATTTGCACAACACCAATCGAATATTTTTTTTTGTAGTTTCACGTTGAAATGCCTTGCCAGGTAGTCGGTGTTTTCAGAGGATTCATATGCAGTTGTATCATCAGCAAATGATAAGACCTTCAGAGAAGTTGAATTCTATATGTCATTAATGTAAACTAAAAACAAAATCGGCCCAAGAATGGATCCTTGTGGAACGCAAGTGGGGCTGGCTAACGAAGAGTAGTCACCACTCTGGACGTATTGTACCCTATGAGCCAGATAGATTTTGAACCAGTCGTCACGAACACCCATAATGCCACAATTATTTAGATTTTGTAGTAAAAGCGTGTGATTTATCGTGTCAAAGGCTTTAGATAGATCTATGAATAATACCATAGTACTTTACTCTGTTTATTATTTGCTAAAGCAGCCCTATTTAAAAGTAGCATTATTGAGCGTATCGTGCTGTGATTTTTTTTTCG
This sequence comes from Pictodentalium vernedei, assembly GCA_031216915.1. Taxonomy (NCBI): domain Eukaryota; kingdom Metazoa; phylum Mollusca; class Scaphopoda; order Dentaliida; family Dentaliidae; genus Pictodentalium; species Pictodentalium vernedei. Next base: position 381,360,203 of record CM062289.1, on the reverse strand, counting down.
AACCCGTATTGATGACAGGATAAAATATCATAGTCATCTAGAAATCAGAGAGGTCTAGTTGACATCGGTTTGTCTAATAGTTTAGAGAAAACGGGTAATAAGCTGATTGGTCGGTAATTGGTAAGGCTGTGTTTGTCTCCAGTTTTGTGCACTGGGACAACTTTTGCAGTTTTTATTTTCTCAGGAAAGACACCCTGAAGAAACGAATTATTCACTGTATGGGCAAGGGGCAGGGTCACCATGTCAGTGGTTTGCTTGAGCAGTTTTGAAGAGATATTGTTGCAGTCCTTACTTGTTTTGTTCCTCAGAGAGTTGACAGTACCAATTATCTCTTGTGGAATGGCTAATGCTATGCAAAATTTATTTGGAAGACTAGTGTTCATATAATCGATAAATTTTTTATTTGTTGTGGCTAACTCTGTATTTTTTTACGTCCCACATTAACCAAAAAATTGTTAAACTCTTGGGCAATTTCATCGGGATCATTAATTAGTCTATCTCCCTGAATCACGTAAGATAGATTTCTTACAGGTGTGACGGGTCGGGTTGGGTGATTCGAGTTTACCATAATTTGTTGGTTGGCCTGTGCCTTGCTCAGTATCCCTTCCCGCATATTTTGATTATAAGTGTTCTTTACATATCATTTGTGTTTCATTGCATACACTTTAAGTACTATTGGATGCTTTTCTAATATTTTATTCCACTCGTAAATTTTCTATTGTGTTATTCTTGACTAATGTTTATGGTGTCTGCCATTTTGTCAAGTATGCCGAATCTTTGGCTCAAAAATATTTGGCAATGTTCTATCAAAATCATTGTTTTATGATTTTTTCATGCACGGACAGCGATCGCCCCTAACTTTACGCATTGCGCAAATGTTTTAGCCAACTGATTGGATATTGTTTCTATATAGCGCAGTGTAGACACAAACTCTTTTGACTTGCGGTTGGGTCAAAGAACCTACAGGTTCGCCTAATTCAACTCTCCCTTATAAATTTCTGGGTGGCTGGTGTGCTTTTACAAACATTATGGTTAAATAAATTTAAAGTTATCAATTTGCGGCCCGACCTTTGTCCCTAGTTCTGCCTTTGGGTTGAGTAGATGGTGTGTTCAGAACTATCCCGATTGGTTTACATTGTTCCCGTAGTGACAAAATTAAATAAATAAAATGATTTGGAGCATTATTTATACTGAATGAATCTAACCTCGTTTTTCGAGCAAAAAGTGTTATAAAAAAATTACCGGTAGTATATTAGGATCTCAATTTTCCTCAGTTGGTGGTATAAACTCTCAGGTGTGCTGTGTATATTTTTTTTATATTTTGTTAACCATATACCCTTGTTGTTCTTATTAAATACAATACATTCCTATTTCCTCTCATTTGTTTATTGAAATTTATTACCTTAGTTTGCAAAAGCCTATAGTGAACATAGCTCAAGACCCTACGAACCTTTGATTATTGCCGGATGGATTAGCCAAGGGCTCTCCAGGTAACACAAGGGCTTGCGTGGTAATCTGGTGGAACTTTGATCATAAGTTTGGCATCCTTGGGGTACTCCGAGGTGAGGTTGTTGCACAAGGGCTTGCGTGGTGATCTGGTGGAACTTTGATCATAAGTTTTGCATCCTTGGGGTACTCCGGGTGAGGTTGTGGCTTTTAGACCCACCTCCCATTACACAGGAATAGCTTTGTAGCTGGCTTCATTCATAACTTGCCACGTTCTGCAGATATTAGATTTGTTCTCTACTAGAAGGTTATTATAGTATAGTACTTTACATTGTCATTTCACCTTATTAAATTCTTTGCAATAATTTTTATAATTAAGATATTTTGTTCAGTTGGCGCTTTTAATTTTAGATGATATAACTTTATTTTGTTTATTATATACTTTATAAATAACCACATTTCTATTGGCTGGATCTTATACACGTGACTGGTACTCAAAAATCCATGTACACCGGTTTTCCAGTGAATATCAACTTTCTAAATATAGCTTTTGGAAATCCCCTTTCTAGTTCTATTTCAATCGACGTAATCTCTGTAACATAGCTTATTTTTATGTTATTCTGCAGATGATAACTATTTTATTGTTGAATAAAAGTATTTCTGGTTGATATAATTAAGCTCTTAATTGGCAAATAGAAGATTGTTCTTTGAGGATGGTGTATACAATAAAACAGTTATGGACTTTTGTGGTGGTAAATATGATGTGATATGAACCTAAAAAAAACTTATATTGACCGAGGCGTTAGCCTCGGTCAATATTAGTTTTTTAGGCTCATATCACATCATATACACCACCACAAAGTCCATAATTGTATAATGAGATGATGCAAGAAGTTCTGGGGTTATCTAGGGATTTTGTTTGGTATATTTTCTATTTGATTTAATTTTTTGCCACGGAAATGCAGAATCATAAGCTTTAAGATATATGTCTATGAAGTTTTCGTATGCAGTATTGGGGCAATTGACACCCATAACCAGTGAAAAATCAATTTGTGTTAAAAGTGACCTAAATTGTGCAATACTTCGAGAATTGATTTTTCTAGACATAATGTAATTGGCCACACAAGCCCTTTGTGTGGAGGTCTCCATGTGAAATATTCCAAAATGATTGGACACATCAGTTATTGTGAATCCTGAAAAAGATGGCGAAGAAATATTATAAAAAATGTGATCTATAAGGGCTGCAGAGTGATCGGTTACTCTCGTGGGTCTAGTTATATATGGCAGGAATCCTTCGTTAAATATCAGGTTAACATAATCGTCACTTTTCGAATGACTAGATGCTTTTAATAGGTCGGTATTAAAATCGCCCGTGATGTAAGCCTTTTTATTTTCATTATTCAACATAGTAGCCAATTCATTAATTTTGGCAATAAAGAGATTGATATCTGGAGAGTGTTGAGCCTGTATATAACACCTATAATTTTAGAACAATTTTTTACTTGGATTTTCACAAACAGCAAGCCGAAGATATATGGAATATTTATAGACAAGTCGTGGTGCACGTTATACGCTATACCACTTCTAATAAAAAGTCCCCACTCCACCCCCGCCCCCCCCCCCCCCAACCCGACCATCGTCATTATCGGATTTGTATTTTGTAACCAGGGTTCATATCCATCCAATTAATATGATAGGCTCGAGGGAATTTTGAAAATTTCGGAGGGACCAATGATGTCGAAAATATTTTCAGAATTTTGCATATCGGACAGTAAGTGGATTAACCCTTTACCCAACGAATCAGCCGCATCCGCCCATGTAATATGCAAATTCAGCAGTTGAAAAAATATTATTTTTCAAAATATTTCAACAAAACCATATCATGTGACCCCTCGTTGGAACGAGCTCGTTCCAACGAGGGGTCACATGATATGGTTTTGTTGATTTTTTTTTTTAAAAATTAAAAAAAAATGATATTTAAAATAATAAATTTTGAAATCATCTGCGTTGGGTAAAGGGTTAACGAAACACAGTGAGATCCAAGGCTTTTGCAATTCATAAGAAATAATAAAAATGAGCCTTTGGCATTATTCCATGACGTACAAAAATCTTTCGGTAAGTAATATCTACAATCTCTAGAGTCTTTAACCCTTTACCTAACATGAAAAGCAGACGACACTTGCAAAAAAAATTCTTAGTAACTAATGTTTTTCATTTTTTGTCTCACAAGCATAGGTTATGACCCCCTCATTGGAACGAGCTCGACGAGCTCGTTCCAACGAAGTGCCATAAGCAACAAAATCAATTTGTGTTAAAAGTGACCTAAATTGCACACATTTTCAATTCCCAGAATAATACCAAATAATAATAACCTGATAATTCTATCATTAATGTGTTGGCATTTCAGTTACTAGAATCAATTTTGCGCCCCCTTTCATGGCTTCATTTTCAATTTTTTTCTCCTTCCTGGAGGGGGAAACCCACCTCCCGGGCCCTCCCCTAGTTGGAAATTTCACTCCCCTACACCCCCGCCCCCAAATCGGATACCTCTAGCCACGTCCCGGTATGTCAATCATGTCAGGAACCAACCGGCACTGAATGCACTTGCCCATCCTGTATTAATTCAACATACGATGATTAAAGCATACCTGGGGGCGCGGTGGCTCAGTAGGTAGAAGTGCAGGCTGCAAGCCGAGAGGTCCTCGGTTCGAATCCCACCTGCGGCAACCACGTTGTGTCCTTGGCCAAGACACTTCACCCCATTGCCCATCTGGGGGCACGGTGACGTCGTGAACTAAGGCGCACTGCACGTCGATGGTGCACTTGTCTTCAACCAATGCTAACCCTGCTGGTGTGGAGCTAGTATGTTGGGGAGCTGACAGTTGCTAAACCTCGCAGCCTTCATGGTCAACCGATCTTGGCCAAAGAATAACGTTTAACATCTGAACATCATAACAAGTCATTGTATAAAGCTGCAATGGATTTCCTTCATCTTTTTTCTGAATTGAACAGTTTTGGGATCAGAACCCCTGCAGCCAAAACAATTGACGAATCGCAACAAAGGAGTTTCTCATCTAGATATGACCCTGAACTTACAATCGTTTGTGGTGACCAGAATTAATGGCTGTAGACAATGCCGAATAAAAAATGACAGACCCTCAGCCAAACAGACATTCACTCGTGAAATGGCAACATGATAGCTAATTTCGACTTTGTCAAGTTGTACTTATTCAACACCCCTGTTAAAGCTACACAAATCGTTCCCTGAGTTCCAATGTGTTCTATGTGCCAGTAGGCACACAGAACACATTGGACCTCAAGAGACGAAATGATGGCAATGTTATCACACTATCGTCATGGATTTTCAAATCAGCTGAGGCTGAATAAAAATTAAATTTAAATGACAAAAGCTATTCATATTTTCAATTGCTGACAGAATAGAGACGCGACAAAAAATGCTTAAATCTGTGGACGATTCATGCACACTTGTGAAGCTCGATATCGCGTACACTGTACTTGTAAATAGTAACAGTTGGAATTTTTGGCGATTTGAAACCAGAGTTGAAATTTTTGGAAGTAAAGGAGACATCAGCATCACCAAAGAAGCTCTAAAATCCAGATGGATGGAATTTCCAACTGACTTGCTCGCCGAATTTCCAACTATAGGGACTTTTGGCCAGGATTTGGGGGTGACACCCACCTCCTGTCGCCACGTCCCTGGTGGCATATAACACCAAGTATAGTTAATTCAGTTAGTATTTTAAGCTGCGATAACATTTGGCACAACGGTTGTCACCGAGCACTACACACTAAAAACTAAAGTGTTAAAACTGACACTTTCAAGGTGTTAAACCCATTCTAACTCTTAGGGTTTGATTTTAACACTCAAAGTGCAATGCTTTATGCACTTAGACATTACAATCGTCAGACATCTGAAACTTGAATGGATGACACTTCCCATGTGTCTAGCATTGGTGGTTCTTCCAGAATCGTCCATAATTTGATTTGCGCTTGGTGGGTACACATTAAAAGGACACAACGCAGATGACGCGGATCAGGCTCGAGAGTTCGAGCCTGATCCGCGTCATCTGCTTTGTTTCCTTTTAAGTGTCGCGACATTACACTTGTCAAGTGGTATTATTGTAACACCTGTCAAGTTCTGGGATAACTACACTTGAACAAAATGCTAGTTCAGCACTTAGTAAGTGTTAAATACTGCACTTCAAGTGTAGTATTTAACACTTGAGTTTTTAGCGTGTATTCGCGAGAAATTAAGAAATGAAATTAAAACTTTAACAAATCGAAAAATAATAACAAAACAACAAAACAAATGACCACAAAGTATCAACGCGCTGTTCGATTTCGTACGTCATAAGACGTACAAAAGTATCAAAGGGTTAACCCTTTACCCAACGTAACGGTAAAAACCGGCCACCGCTATTCTCAAAAATCGCCAATTAATTTTCATTATTTTTTCATTTTTTGTCTCAAAAACATAGGTTATGACCCCTCGTTGGAACGAGCTCGTCGAGCTCGTTCCAACGAGGGGTCATAACCTATGTTTTTGAGACAAAAAATGAAAAAAAAATAGTTATTCAAGAATTTTTTTGCCAAGTGTCGTCTGCTTTTCATGTTAAGTAAAGGGTTAAGAGGATTCAAAGTGTGATGTAACCCGTTCTCATCTTTTTGATAATTAAGAGGATTTAAAAAGTGTTGCGAAACATGTGCTTGTCAATTCGCCGCTGTTGACCGACCCAACTAAATGACGAACACAAAGGACAACAGCAGATAATTAATTAGCTGTCAAATTGAGCTGGACTATTGCTTGCACAAATGGGTTGGGGAAAATTTACTTAAATTTTATACATTATTTATTTTCATGCACCGCACATTCCGCTGCCATCCCTATTTTCGCTTTCCCAAACCCAGTTTGGGAAAGACTCTTCTTGTTATTCTTCTTTTTCAAAATTTTTCTTCTCTATTTTTTTTTAGGCTGGAAAGACTCTTGTTATTCTTCTTTTTCAAAATTTTTCTTCTCTATTTTTTTTAATTTTTAAATTTTAAAAACATTTTCCGCCATCAATTTTGTCTGTCGCACTGCTCAAAAACAAGCTGTACGATTTTAACCAAATTTGGCATACATATGTAATGCCATAAAATATGGTGAAATGAGGTATCGCCATATCTGTGAAATCGCTTATTTTCAAAATTTTCTGCCAAACCTATCAAAATTTCACCATTTTTCAAAAGTCTCAGAATTGTTAACAGTTATCTAGTTCAAATTTTCCAAACATTTAGAGCATAATATGATGCACCAAAATCACCACACAAATATTTCAAAATTAACCCCTAGGGGCCAAAAATGAAATGAATATAGCAGTTTTGTCTTCAAAATTGACCAACTTCAAGGGCATATTTCTCTATTTGCAAGGTTGATGTAACAATTATTTTGGTATTATTGGATAGATGCAACAATGATTGCAGAAAAAAGTTACTGTTTACTTTATAATCTCAGATTTAATCCCCAAGCACAATGAGGGTGAGAATAGCAGTGTTGTTTGAAAATGCCCAAATTAGCCAACTTTGGATGCTTTTATCTATCATTTTGGGAATGGTTAATTTCAAACACTTTGCATGTCCGTATTCACAACTAACTAAAGAGCGTATTTGCTGTTGTATGTTTGGTAGTAAAGTTTAACCCTATGCACATTCTGGTTGCATAAAAGTAAGAGCCGTCCAAAAAACTCCCATTTTTCAGAATTTGATAAGTTTTAGTGACAATTTACTCCATTTTTTAATTTATTGAGCTCTGAATATTTTCTATGGCTGCATGCAACACTCAAAGTATGACATATTTTGTTTTATATGTTATTATTAAAAGTTTAACTCTTGGCAGATTTGAGACTTCCCATAAGGGTACTGTCGGAATAATTGTTATTTTCGCCAACGTTTACATGCGATTTCTCAGCACTGAAGTCATATTTTCCCAAAACGTTCCCCATGAAAAGATAGGGCATTCATCCAAGAACAATTTTGCTGTTATATGTTTTATTCAAAGTTTTAACCCTCACCCACTTGTCAGGCCTTGAATTGGAATACCCTCAACTTGCACATGTCATTGAAATACCAAGATCCAAGATTCCTCCATGTCTCTTATCAGACACTCAGTCTGTGATTGATGTCCACACATTTAGAGCATAATATACTGCACTAAAATCACCAGACAAATTTTTCAAAATTAACCCTTATTGGCCAAAAATGATATGAATATAGCATTTTATCTTCAAAATTGACCAACTACAAGGGCAAATTTCTCTAATTTCAAGGTTGTTCTAACAATTATTTTGGTATGTGAAAATGCAACAGTAATTGCAGAAGGCAGTTACTGTTTACTCTCTAATCTCCTCTTCAACCCTCAAGCACAATGAGGGAGAGCATAAATAGATATGCTGTTGTAAGTTATGATCTGGGGTTTAACCCAACATATGCTTTGGCCACTTAAAGAATACTACTGTCCAAAAAAACTGATTTTCAGTGAATGTTGCCATTTTCTGTACTCATTTGTCTAGAAACAAGAAAGAAATAGCTCATTGTGCTTTCCATAACTGCATCAAAAATCAATGGTGAACAAATTTTGTGTTATATGTTTTTGTGTCCTGCTTTATCCAATACCAGTCTTTGCTGTACAAACAAGAGTACTGTCAGACAAATGTATTTTCCGATTAATTTCGTACTTTTCTGTACCCAGTTTCCCTGAGTGGGATTGGAATTGTCCATTTTCCTTTGCATATGTGTATTGTGTGTTATAGGGAAACAAATTTTCTGTGATAATGTTTGGTGCCACCATAATCCAATACATGTTTTAACAACATTATCCAGAAAAAAAACCCTTTCATTTTCCTTTATTTTACTGCATTCTACATGTAATTAAAACTCAATTTTCCTGGCATTAAATCCAAACCCATACAACTTTATTTCTGCTGAAATGACTATTAAAGTAACTAACTGTTCGCCCAAAAATGTTTTGCACATGTAGAGAAACTTTACTGTTCATGTTTTAGTCTCACATTTAACCCTCCAGGACAATGATTACTATAAAAAGCGTATCATTTGAAAATGACAAAATTGGCCAACTTTGGGTGCTTTCTTTCTATCATTTTGGAAAGGGTTAATATCAAACACATTATTTTGCTATATGCTGTCTGTCTTTTCACATTAAAAATTTGGGAAAGCCCGCAATTTGTCCAAAAAATTACAATTCTCTAGTTTGTAGGTATAATCGCTCATTTAATACACTGAAAGCTAGTTTAATGATATAAAAAAGAACACAATTGAAAAGACATGAGCGAAGTAAAACTTTAGTTCATTCTTTACGTAAGTAACACTTTTGTCGATCTCTAATTCGTCACAGCTATCAGGTGAGAAGACCTTGATTAACCCTGTGCTGCGAAATGCCTCCCTGCGCCCACACATCGTCTCTCCTCCCACCATCCGGAAACGAACTGTTCGATGACATCCCATATCTCATTTTTCCCAATCTTTCTAAAATAAGCATACTAACCCTCTCCTGTTGTCACCGAATTCCCACATATTCTTCATTCTCCAATTCTACTTCCCCATTATACTCCCATTGAATCTTATTCTTTTAGACTGATATTTTGAACATTTTAAGAGAAAGTATTCAAGGGTATTCTGTCAACCTAAATTAAACATTTGGCACTTCTTTACACTGTCTTTACCATTTTGTTCCCAAGAAAAAAAATCAACAAAATACTGAAACTGTACAAAAGCTACATTTTGAAACAGAAAGGCTTCCCGGGGAGTCCATGATATGGATCTGTGCCGTGATGTTATATGTACGTGGTGGTATACAGGACCAGCAACATTCCCTAATTGTGTGGACCCCCACCCCACGTTTTTTTTTATGTTCGACGACGTTTGTAACTTTCGTTTTTTTCGACAACTGACACCACGTAGATTTTTCGATTAACCGGACAGCCCGACTACCCCACCCCCCCCCCCCCACCCCCGTCCCCAAAGGTGCCTTCAAGGAACTCTTCAAAACCTGGATTTTCTTTATCTCAGGCCACCCAAACACTTATTTGGGCAACAGAAAAGAAGGAAACTAGAGAAACTAGAGAAACAGAATTTACTGTGACCAGTGAATTCGAATCTGTGTGAAAATGGAGAAAGCATCAGTACTAAAACATATAGAAAGAAGAATTTATGGAGACTTATTTTCGGGAGTAAAACATCTTTCAAGAAATCAGAAATACGTTTTCGTAAACGACATTTAAAGATTTTCATCCAGGATTCAGTTAAATGTTTTCAAGAAACAGGAAATAACTTTTGTGCTTAGCATTAAATGTGTTCTATAAAGGACACAGTAATGGGTATTTTTTAATCTGCCCACTTTTTAAGAGAAGAAATACATGTATAAATTCCAAAAATGCATTGGGGTTATAAAATGCCATTTTAAGCAATGCTGAAAGATGCACTTAAAAAGACCTATGCGACCCTAATAAACTGAACCAAAATTATTAACTCCCACGGTGTTTTGACTCATTTGGTGTTGGTTCGAGGTCCATATGTCATACCATGCTTGAGATATGAGTGTGACCAACTTTCAAATTTGCGCCTCCCACCACACACACACTTTCCGCTATAAATATTTTGAGAATAAACGTACATGTATGAACTGCAGCAGTGCATTAGGAGAGCGAAAACTGTGATTTTCAGCAATTTCGAAAAATTCACTCAGTGAACCCTGGGTGACCTCTGTGCCCTTGATCTATATTGTGAACCTCAATTGAGTTTTAACTCATTTGGTGTTGGTCCCAGGTCCATATGTCATACCATGCTTGAGATATGAGCGAGACCCACTTTAAAAATTGCTGGCCACGCCCATTTTTCCGTGTAAAGATGCATGCATGAACTTCAGGAATGCATTGGGGGTCAAAAAATGTGATGTCCAGCAATTCTGAAAAAATGCACTCAATGACCCCTGATGACCTTGGCCCATCTTTTGAACCGCCATCGAGTTTTGACTCATTTGGTGTTGGCCCCAAGTCCATAGGTTATACCATGCTTGAGATGTGGGTGTGACCCACTTTCAAAACACCCATACAGAAACCCCTAATGCCCAGGAATCTGAAAAACAGGTGGCCGAGAAATCATGACTCTCTATCTGTATGCTAAAAATCAGCGAGATAGGACATGTCGTTTTCGAGTTATCGTGCGGACAAGAAAACATATAGAAGACAGAAGAAGAAGAAGAAGAAGAAGAAGAAGAAGAAGAAAGAAGAAGAAGAAGAAGAAGAAGAAGAAGAAGAAGATATCGAGCAGCTGTCAGCTCCTCAACATTCTAACTCTGTTCAAGTCCGCTCAAGCAGGGTTACAGCGGCTGAAGGCATGTGCACCATCGACGTGCAGTACGCTTTAGTACACGGCGTCATCGTGCCCCCATGTAAGCAACCGGGATAAAGTGCTTTGCCCAAAGACACAACGCGGGTTGTCCCGGACGGGGATTGAACTCAGGACCTCTAGCATAGAAGTCTAACAGTCTACCATTGAGCCACCGTGCTCCTACTCCAAACAATAAAAGATAACAAAATTTTCTTGTAGATGTCGACGAATTTTTTTTTTTTTTTTGATATTGAGTGACTTTTGCCACTCGCGACAACTTGATTATGAATTCAAAAAACTAAATTAACAAAACTTTTTACAAGTTAATTTTCTGTTCTTCCTCTCCTTTACGTCGCCTGAGTGCTAGAATGTTCTATGTCCCATAGGGGACATAGAACATTCTAGCACTCGGGCGACGTTTAGAGCGTCCTCTGCAACCTCAAAATCTAGCATACTAATAAAATACAGAACAACTGGTGCACTGCAACAGTTTCACCTCCATTTGCGTAATAGCCTCGACCCAACAACATTTAATATCGAGAAAAACGTAATATGATCGACAGCGTGTTTGTTCTCAAGTCTGCAATCAACAAATATAAGGAGCTAAAGAAACCCTTATACGTTGCGTTTGTGGACTTTCAGAAAACGTTCGACACTGTGGATCGATCAATACTTTTTGAAAAAATAAAAAGAATTGGAGTCACAGGATAAATAATAGAATCGCTCTATCGATCAAGTCACTACTGCATAAAAACAAATCGGGGAATTGGACCACCCCTGTTGTCGACAATTGGCGTGAGGCAGGGCTGTATCAATTCGCCTACTTTGTTTAAGATATTTATAGGCGACATCAGTGATCCAATAAACTTGCACAACCGTAAATTGAATCACTTACTATTTGCGGATGACTTAGTGCTGACCTCAGACTCACAAAGAGGACTACAGAACTGCCTGAACAGACTAGAAGCAAAACAACTTGTTGATAAACATAGACAAGACGAAATATATGATTTTTAAGTCCCAAAAAATAAATAATATCCCAAACTTTTCAGTAGGGGTAAAGAACTGGAATGTAACTCAAAATACACATACCTAGGGTTAACCGTTTCGGTAAATGGCGCCCTGAAACTTGCACAGTCTGAACTTAGTCTTAAGGGGCTCAAGGCTCTGGACAGTTTACACAGCTCGTTCAAAAAGAAATGCACACCAACAGTGGTTGTCTTTTCTATGCTGTTTGATAAACTATTTAAGCCTATATTATTATACGGCAGTGAAATATGGTCGACGGAGCTGAATATGGCATCTCGTAATGGAATGTCCGCTTTGTGTTCCATTGAGAGAAAAATTATTTCGAGCAATTTCTGACGAAACAATTGCTTCCCTCCAATGGATACAATGGACAAATTTAAAGTAATAATGACTAATGATAATCCCAAATCAAATGGTTTTTGCGCACCGAAGGCGCGCAGAGACAGTGTGGGGGCAAGCCCGTTTCGACCCTCTCTATCTGTGTGATAGTGTCTTGTCTGGCAGTGGTAAAGGAGAAGAGGCTGTAGGTACTTAGCGGCGCTTGTGTCTTTTGTGTTTTTTCTTCTGATGAGGTGGACCAGATGGGGAGACCGTGGCAGTTGGCGTTGTTGGAGGACTGCTTCTGGGTGACTGGCTTGGGCCGTATGCTCTGGTCCTGACCGAGTCTGGTGTTACGATCGGAGGTGTCTGAGTCTGTGGTTGAAATCTTGCCTCAGCCAGTCTGATCACTTCTTCGATTTGCTGGGTTATCTTTTCATGTTTCTCATCCATTACCTTTCTGTGGCGATCCCGTTCTTCCTGATATTTCTGGCTATCGAAAACTACTCTCTCCAGCCGTTTGTCCGGGTCCCGGCATTTAGGTTCCGAAGGAAGAGGCGAGTGGGGAGCAGGAAGTGGCGAGAGGGCGACTTTCAGATCCACCTCAGTCTCCACAGACTCATCCACATCCGACAACTCTGTCTGGGGAGCCGGCAGTAGGATGGGTCTGTCTGCGGGAGTGAGAGGGGAAGTGGCGGCAGCCTCTGGCTCTTTCTTTTCCTCACCGTTCTCTCTCTTCTTCTCCAAAAACGCCTCCATGCGTCGGGCGTTCCTTCGCTTGTTGGACAGGCTCTTTCTTCTATGTTTTCTTTTCTTTTCAGGGCCTCCAAACCCCCTAGGGTGAGGACCAGACTTCGACTCGAACAATCGAATATTCGCAGGAGACGAGGACAGCCCTACCCCAAACTACATAATACAACACCATAATAATCCGTCATTGGAGGGTGTGCATTGTTCTTTTTATCCACATTGTCGAAAAATTGTTAATTCTATGACGTTAATGGCGATCAAGGGTCGGAAAACGTTAAGATTAAATTTCACTCCACGGAACTGAAACCAAGGGATATTTTAGTACTCGTGGTCGCTCACACTGAGTGAAAGAAAATTTGAAAATCCGACATCAAATACCGGAGATATGTCAATATCGACAGGTCTTACGCCCTAGGACCTAGGTCCCTGCGAATAATGATTTTTTTCGACTCGACTTTCGACTCGAACTTGCCAAAAATGTTCGAGTCGACCGAACATCGAATTCGAACCAAATTAGCCGAAACCAGGTGTCCAATAGGGGTTTCGTACGCGATATTTCCAATTTAAAATAGCCACCCCAGGATTGTTTTAGTATTGTACTGGTACTGATGATTTGTCCACATATTCATGCTAACATTCGACAGTTCGTACGAGCGCACTTGAACGTATGGTTCAATAGGAGACACAGAATCTGTATGTACTGGTGATTGTTTCGCACCTTTCTTGACTTTATGCTTGTCATCGTCCGATCTTGCCTTATCATGAAGCGGTGGATGCTTCTCACTAAAGTGTACCAAAGGTGAGATGCAGTCCCTGTCGCTTGGGTTTTGTACGAAGTCTGACATGTATTACACGTGTATGTTGCCCTGGCTTTATCCACTGTAAAATATGAGTGTATTACCGATGTCGTTTGGAATCACGCGAAACGCGTGATTCCAAATGACATTAGTAATACACTGTAAGTTCCATGTTGACGATGTGTGCTTGCGGTTCGAGCTCAATTCCTCGCATTGTTTTGACAATTTAGCCAATATTATATGGACGTACACCGAAACATTTATTACTAAGTTTTTTTTTATATTCGATTTTTATATTCGTGGTTTTATTTTCGACTCGAATTCGACTCGAATTTATTGATCGACTCGACTTCGACTCGAACAATCGAATATTCGCAGGAGCTGAGGACAGCCCTACCCCAAACTACATAATACAACACCATAATAATCCGTCAAAAGAAAAATTGGAGGGTGTGAATTGCGCATTTTTATCCACATTGTCGAATAATTGTTAATACTATGACGTTAATGGCGATCGAGGGCGGAAAACGTTAAAATTAAATTTCACTTCACAAGTTGAAAACAAGGGACTCTTTAGTACTCACCATAACCTAATAACAATTTGAGAGAAAAAAATCCGACTACAAATACCAGAGATATGACACAAATAACTGCAGGTGTTGCACCCTCCCATTTGGTGATAGTCCTACACCCAAACAACAAAGCTTCGACACGAGGTGACCCTGTCTGTCGAAAGTGTCGTTAAAGCCCCAATATAAATAAATAAATAAATAAATAAATAAATAAATAAATAAATAAATAAATAAATAAATAAAGCATGGCTCTAAAAATAACATGACAGATGGCAAAATGAAGTTCAGGATCTACATTGTTCATTTATGTCCACCTTGTCGGAAAATTAATAAGCTATCACGTTAATGACGGACGATCGAGAGTCGGCAAACGTCAAATTAAATTTCACTACATAAAGCTGAAATCAGGGGAACTTTTATTACTTACAATCCTGAATGACAAGTTGAAAATATTTTTTAAATCTGACGCCAACTACCGGAGATGCCGACAGGCATTACCCCCCCCCCCCCCCCCCCGAAGGTGCCAGCCCTATCCCTAAGCTACTTAACATAGCACTATAAAAATATGACAGACGACAAAAGAAATAGGTGAGTTCGAGCATTGTGCATTTGTATGCAAATTGTCGGAAAATTAATAACGCTATGACCTTATTTGCGATAGAGGGTCCGGACGCGTCAAAATTAAATTTTACGACATAAGTTGAAATCAGGTGAACTTTTGTACTCATGGTCTTGAATAACCTGTTAACCCTTTACCTAACATGAAAAGCAGACGACACTTGCAAACAAAGTTCTTGAATAACTAATTTTGTTCATTTTTATGTCTAAAAAACATAGGTTATGTCCCCTCATTGGAACGAGCTCGTCGAGCTCGTTCCAATGCGGGGTCATAACCTATGCTTTTTAGACAAAAAATGAAAAAAATATTGAAAATTAATTGGCGATTTTTGTGAATAGCGCTGGACGATTTTGGCCGTTACGTTGGGTAAGGGGTTAAAACCATTTTGAAAATCCGACCTCATCTACTGAAAACATGATGTCAATGTGGATAGGCGTTACCACTTTCCATTTGCTGTCAGCCCTACCCCCAAAACTACACAACATAGTACTATCATAATATCAAAGACGGAAAAGGGACAAGTCGAGTGCATTTTCATCCACATTGCCGGGAAATTGATAACGCTACGATGTTATTGGCGATCGAGGGTTGGAAAACGTCAAAATTACATTTCACTGCATAAAGTTGAAATAAAAGGAACTTTCAGTATCCTTCATCCCGTATAACGAGCTGAAAATATTTACAAAAATCAGACACCACACACCCAACATATTATCACATTATCGACAGGTGTTACTCTCATCGCACTTGGTGACAAACCTAGCCCCCCCCCCCCCCCTCCAACTACCTAATATAGCACTGTTATAATTCCGACGTTATTGACGATCGAGCGCAGAGAAACCCCAACACTAAATTTCGTTTCAGAAAGCTGAAGAGTTGAAAACCCACCATCCCGCAAAGCAAGATGAAGAAATTTGGTCCTGCAAAATTCTGCACCCACAGGCTGCTTATACAAGTTACCTCACCTCAAGCTACCAGTCAGTATTTCGACGCCGTTAGGCCTGGAACCAGTCTAGCCCTTAAATACTTCATCGTACAATACATGGAGAGTGGATCGTTACTCACTCGTAGGGTGGTGTCTCCACTCAGACAAAAATTCCTTGTCTGGGAAAAAGCATTAGAACGACAAGCAAAGTTTCACCCAATGGACCCCCGGGTGAACTCGAAGGTCCCTTGGCTGAAACTGTGCTTGTCCTTTTCATGCAATACCACAGGAATTGACTATTATTGTCTGGGTGAAAACATCACTCCACGAGTGTTATAGTTGTAATTCACTCTCCACGTACTGTATATGTTTAGATTCAATCGTCCAGAATATTTCAATTGGCCGGATAACCGAACCTACGTTTCGCCGTTTTTCGACCAACTGGAATATTTCATTCGATCGAATCTAAACAGTATGGCGAACATTCATTTTCTCTGAATCAGTGCAAGAAATGTTTCTCAAAGAGACAAGATTTGAACTATTCTCTAATGTCTCACCAACAAGGGCGGACTAGCCAAGAGAAGGTACCGGGGAATGCACAAATGGGGCCCCAGACCGGTAGAAAATTTTGATTTTGCGAAATGAACGAATCCGGCTTCCTTGCATCTGTGGGAAGTATGGCAGTCCAGATTCAGGACATTTCGATGGCATTTTGTACCATCTTCATCGATCATTCGACAAAAATGGTTCTACCGGGGGTGGGGAGGACCCATCGGGAAGACCATAGTTCGGCCCAGTGGGAGAAAATTTTATTTTTGAAATTGAAGGAACTCTGTTTCCTTTCTTCTGAGCGATCAATGGCAGACTAGACTGCTGGTACATCGAAATGTCATCTATGTGGACTAACAAGGGCAATCCACATAGAGAACATTTCGATATACCGACAGTCTTTGCAACCAGATTCATTTCGTAGTTTGATCATTTTCATGAAATTTCCCGCACCCACAGGTATAGGGCTGCATCAGTTTTGGGACCCCAGGGGGAACCCAATACGGAGCCCATCGGGAATTTCTCTGGGGGACCATACGGCCAGTCCGCCTCTGCTCATCAATACCAATAACCCCTACCCAACGTAACGGCCAAAACCGGCCAGCGCTATTTTCAAAAATCGCCAATTAATTTTCATTATTTTTTAAATTTTTTTTTTGTCTCAAAAACATAGGTTATGACCCCTCATTGGAACGAGCTCACCGAGCTCGTTCCAATGAGGGGTCACAGCCTATGTTTTTGAGACAAAAAATGAAAAAAAATTGTTATTCAAGAATTTTTTTGCAAGTGTCGTCTGCTTTTCATGTTAGGTAAAGGGTTAAACATGTTTGTTTACTAAATAATTGTGAATGAAGACTCGTTACAGCTGTAATTTTATGATTATGCGGCGATGTGTAATTGTGTAAATAGATTGATGTTCTCAGGGTGAATTAAATACCTATTGATTGGAATATCTATAACTGGAGTTGAAAGAATATATGTATATGTTTGAGAAAAAGAAAATTACATTACATCAAAGGTGGACTGAGCGCGAACTCCACGAAAAGAGGGTAAGTGGAAAAACCCATGACGGTGTCAAATTCCGACGTAATTAGACTGGTGGCCTCAGAGCTTGACCTCACATGTCATTGGCTAAACGATAGGCAGCGTTTGCCTAAGAGTTAGATAAAAAAGAGTTAACTGTCACGGAAGAAATGCTTCCGTGTCCGCCACTCACAGTGCTGAGTAAGGAAACTTCAATAAACAATTCCGGGTAAACAATAACCTTGAAAAGATTAAATTTGTTCCAGCTTTTTTAGGTTTTAACATAAAAAAAACAGATTTATGCTAAATTATTTTGCCTGTGAATAACATCATGAGAAAGTTATGAAAGGATAAACTCATTCGAGTGATATTCAACAATAAACAGGAAACTCAATACACCTCGTATTCCATATTGAACTAGCTTACATTGTGTGCACAAGTTCTTAATATTCACATTAACTCTGAACCCGCTGATTATTTTGAAGATATTTTTCAGCAAAACTAGTCATGGCTGCCTCTTAGCAGCCATGACTAGATTTGATAAAAAATTCATTTGAAATTGACGTATGACATCATTGGTCAAAATATCCAGTCAGTTTACAGGTGGATATTTGATTAATTGCGCCCAAATTATACTTTTTCAGTGGTAAGAGAAATCCTCTCTTGGGCAGGAATATCTGCCGGCAGCAAGCAAGGAATTAACACTCGGAAGACCAGAGTCGAGTCTACCTCCTCCGACCAGCAACGTGGGATCCGGAGGCGAATGTGTGTTTTAGCAGAGTTCATGCTGGCTCAGTATTTTAATGTGCCAAAGCTGAATATGTTTTGTGCCAAAAGAGAATTTTTTGTGCCAAATGAGATTTTTTGGTGCCATGGGTATTTTATGTGGAAGAACTATAAAAAAAAAACTTTTTTTTATATTTTACTCAAGAAAGATCAAAAGCATCAACTTACATAAAACCAAATATAACATAAAACGGAACATAAAATAATAAAATATCATGAAACATATTATATAGTTCTACAAAAAGCAGATCAACAGAAATTCGCACCTCGACAATCTATGCGGTAACTGATTGACACGTGGAATTAAAACCATTGTCATTTTATTACTGTGTTAATCATTGATTTTGGTCAATGGGGAAAGTGGGATCCGAACAAAAGCTACCTAGGATAAAAGATCCCCGGATAAAAGATCCCCTGAAAAAGCTCCCTAGGACAAAAGATCCCCAGGGTTTTTTTAGGGTAGGACAAAAGATCCCCTGTAAAACAAGGGCAACGCCCCCGGTCCCCCGACCAAGATGGCAAATTCAAGGGAGCTGTTAGGATGCAATTTGTTCGCAGAGCATGGCCATTTTTTAACTTGACCTGTATTTCCAACCAATTAAACCACATACTTAGTTTCGTTTCAATCAAATGATCCAAAGTAAAGTTATCATCCGGACAACACAAAAACCGTATTTTCTAAGTCGAAAAAGGGGAATAAATCCAGTAAAAATCAGTGGAGCGTGCCCATTTTCGAACTTGACCTGCATTTCCACCCAAATAAGCGGCATACTAAATTTCGTTTCAATCAAATGATCCTAACTAAAGTTATCATCCGGACAACACAAAAACTGTATTTTTAAGTCGAAAAAGGGGAATAAATCCAGTAGAAATCAGTGGAGCGTGCCCATTTTCGAACTTGACCTGCATTTCCACCCAAGTAAGACACATACCAAATTTAGTTTCAGTAAAATCATCCAAACTAAAGTTATCATCCGGACAAGGATGTGACGGACGGACGGACGGACGGACGGACGGACGGACGGACACTGCTGATTACAATAGTCCCCCGAAGGGTCGGGGGACAAAAAGCTCCCCATGGCAAAAGATCCCCAGGTCGAAAGTAGGTCAAAAGACCCCCCCCCCCCCGGATTATCGCCCACCAGTTTAATATTGAAACAGGACGGCACATCCGGCCCCAGACCCCAAGTAATCTACGATTCTGCGTAAATTGTCCAACTGAGGTGGAAACTGAGGTCCACTTCCTAACTGAATACACATTGTATTGTGCCGAACGTAATGATTTGATGCAGAGATTAAATAATTTTCTGCCACATACGGACCAGTTAGAGGAAGGGTCGATAATTTTACTGATGAGTCGTTTCAACTATGAAATAACGTGTCTTCTAATGGGTTATGTATATAAGGCTACAGAAATTAGAAAGTCTCAAACTCGATAAGGAATGAACCATGTGACGTAATACGGTATAGCCGCTGATTACGATCAGTGTAGTAAGTCACCCAAATGGGGCTATTACAGTCCGCAACTATCTCTGGTCTTCTCCTCGCGAATCCATGCGGGCTCGAGGGTAGTTGGTAACGATTCAATGCACTGGTCCGATAACATCCGTACTGATATAAGTCTATCGATTGGAAACTTCAGTCAGTTCGACAAAATTTACAATCCCTCTTCAAAGAACAAGTGGGATGTGAGTGTATCCGGATCCTATTTACTGTAGCGACATTGTTCGTATGTTGCTTGTATTCTTTGTTTTTTATGTTTATATGTTATGCGCCCATGTGTGGAACAAATAACAATAAACTATTATTATTATTATTATTATTATTATTATTATTATTATTATTATTATTATTATTATTATTATAACAAAGAGACTTATTATTCGCTGTCTTATCATGTAAATATGGATACCATTGGAACTGGCTCAGTAAGCCAGTTCCAATGATATCCATATTTGTATGGTTTACTTAAAATGCTAGATAGGATTTTCAAACATCTCAATAAAACAATATAAATAATGGGGTCTGTCGGTGAAAGTGGGGTCTGTCGGTGGCCGAGCGGTGTGCGTGGTTCAGTATAGTTTCGCTAGGCGGTTGGTGCCGAAGGAAACTCTCTCGGCGTAGGTTCGAACCCCCGCCATGCCAATATAAACAAAACCAGCGTCCTTTCTTAATTCTATGGCATCCGAGAAATTTGAAAAAGACAAGTACTGTCGCTGATTTCTTCTGAGGTGCAGTTCGTAGAATTAAGTGCTTAGATGCAACTATCTGATGAATATAAATATGGATATCATTGGAACTGGCTCAGTGTCAGTGAGCCACAATGATAACCATATTGTATCATGGTTTTCTTTCTCTTGAGATCTATATTTATAGCACTTTACAGATGGGAAATGAGCTAATGTTTTCGAAGAAATTAACCTTTCCTAGGGAGCTTCTTGGGGATCTTTTGTCCCAGGGAGCTTTTTTGGGGATCTTCTGTCCGGGTATCTTGTGTCCCACTCCTGGGGATCTTTTGTCCTAGGGAGTGTTTTCTCGGGATCTTTTGTCCGGAGATCTTTTGTCCTGGGGAGCTTTTGTCCTACACCCGGGGAAATCACCACCAACAATTAAAGACAATTAATAATCTGTTGTTCGCTGGTGAAGAAACAAATCATGCGTTGTTTACACAAAACACGACTTCTTAATCCTAGGTCACCGGTAAGAACAACTGGAGAGTGACTGGTCATTGTATACACAGTTGAACGAGATTACTATTTTTGTGATTAATGACGTGGGTATGCATATTGATATATTTAACTTATCATTTGTTCACCTCACGAGGAGAAATGTAATATTATATACACGGTCTTACAAAGTCGGAAATGGCTGCGATAAAGTCAAATGTTAGAAAGTGGTGGCCGAGTGGATAAGTGCGCTGGTCTCTCATGCCAGAGGTCCCGGGATCGATCCTCGGTCGGGGAAAGTTCTCGAGGTGTCCGAACACTATCTGTCAGCATCAATTGTGGGGTTGATGCTGTCACAGCGTACCGTCCTATCGGGTGGGGACGTAAAATGGCTGTCTTCTGTGCGGAGAGAGACACACTCCGATGCAGGCTAAAGATCCCTTCGTAGTATTCGAGAAGAGCTAGGCCACGAAGTTGCCGCTATGAAGGTCATCCCACACACCTACGCCATTGGGCCAAGGAGAGGCGTTAATATAAGCTGCATAAATTGTTCGCCAATCCTTGTAAAACAAATAAGATTAAATTAAATGTTAGACTAAAATCAAGAATATACCAGGTTCGTGATTTTGAATTTCTGTGCCAAACGCCCACATTTATGTGCCAGATTTTTAAAAAATGTGCATTTGGCACATGCCAACGTGAACACTGGTGTTTAGGCAATCCTCTTTACCAACCCGCCATTCATTGCAATCTTATTGGAACTTGACAGTTAGATTGTGCGCAGACTCTGTAGTCTTGAAATGTGACTCCAAGATTCCCTCGGTTGCTCTGGTCACTACTAATGACTTTAAAGTCGAGAAAAATGCATCGTGGCTCCATATTTAACAAATTTGAGGAAATTTGTTAACCCTTTACCCAACGTAACGTTCAAAACCGGCCAGCGCCATTCACAAAAATAACCAATTAATTTTCATTATTTTTTTCATTTTTTTGTCTCAAAAACATAAGTTATGACCCCTCTTTGGAACGAGCTCGTCGAGCTCGTTCCAATAAGGGGTCATAACCTATGTTTTTGAGACAAAAAATAAAAAAGTTAGTTATTCAAGAATTTTTTTACATGTGTCGTCTGCATTTCATGTTAGGTAAAGGGTTAAATGTAGAACCAAAATCTACATTCTTCTCAATGCTGAGGTGCGTGAGTCCCAAACATAGCTTTTTGTATTGCTTTCCTACCATTCCACTAAGGCACAATACCCTCACTGATATATATCACTGTGTGGGTGTTTATGTAGAGCCATTCACCTCCCCATCCCAGTTTGAAAAAAAGTCCCATGTCCTTGCCTCCGATGTTGTACAGAAGGTGTCCCGACACTGACGTTTTGGACACTAGTGAGTAGGGAAAGTTGTTGGGCTGAAGCAGTTGTTTCTAGTCAAGTGTAGTCCGCTTAGATAGGCGGATGGCGCTTGACGTGAAACAATTCCAACATCACTGTACTCCGTAATCTTCAGAGAAATAAATCATTGTTATTTTCCAGGCTTGTGTGAGTTAACAATGTGTTTGTTCTCTTTGCATTTATCAATAAATTATGAAATTTGAGCCTCTTGACTTGAATGTTAATCCCTGTTCACAGTGAAGGGAATGTCTCCAGCAAGCAACAACTAAAGATAAATAAATGCACAATGCCGTTTTAACTTCGAAGCCCAGGTATTTTAAAACTATCACAAAGACGGAGAAAATTCACATGTGAGTAGTGGTGAAGGGGGCACTCGGTACCAAAACATGGTGGCTCCGAAATGTATTGACTTCATTGGGGGCAAAGTGGCTCCGAAAATATGCAACTACAGCACATTTGGTTTTATACAATTTTTATCATATTATTGAAGTGTCGAGTAATCTTGGCGTCAATTCGGAGTCAATTCCAGTCAATTTCGCATTTACGGCACGACTAAAATGTAGAGACATTATTTTGCACGAACTCCATTTTGGTCGGTTTTCGCACTTTGTCAAAAAATGAACAAACACCTTTAAATTTCCCGTTCGTTTTAAATGGGGAAATCGACACCACCTGCATTTTGTTTATTAAATAAATTATTATAAAATTGTAGCATTTCGTTACAAAATCAAATATTTTCCTATGACTGGCATGTTTTCTTGTGCAAACCCTGTGGAGAGTTTATAAAGAAAATCGTCGACCATGAAAAAAGGTTGAAATGGTGAAAATATGAGAAAAACATTTGACTGATGATTCGTTGCCATTATGGATTGAAAACCTGAATATCTTCCCAACGGCCATAGGTTGTCTCAGCCAAGAGCCATCTTACAAGAACACCTGCACATACACAACATTAACCCTTTGAACTCTAGCGGCCGTTTTTCCGGCCAGCCACATGATACGTCATAACGTCATTAAATTGGATGACTGTTCAGCAAATGTGTGGGGTAGACCAATCAATATTTTTAACGTGCAGCCCTGAGGCTGCACGTTGAAAATATTGATTGGTCTACCTCAAATAATGCATATGGACTCTTCTAATTGCTGCCATTGAACCGGCATGGAAGAAACCGCCAGAGTTCAAAGGGTTAATAGCCATGTAGATCATGCTTAGAACACTGAGATCTTTTTTCGATAGATTTTTTATGCAAAAGCGAACACTACTGGTGAGGTTACTTTCTTGGAACCAAATTGCTTATCGGAGAGATTGGGAAGAATGGGGCACGGGATGTCATCAAGCAGTTCGCCTCCGAGTGTTGGGAGGAGAGAAGAAGCGTGGGAATCGGGAGACAGTTGGGAGCACATGGGTAACCAAGGCCTTCTCACCTAAGAACTGCGACAAATCAGCGGCCGCCCAAAGTGTTATTATTATTATACAGTCATCAACAATCTTGCCTGTTGAATATTCTTTACACTTCACTTCAATCCAGTGTGCATCTTCATCAGTATAGTGTCACTGCTCTCCCCGTGGGGACCCCGGGGGACCCCGGGAAGTGAAGCAGTGCTTGTTTATTGTGTTAAACAAGCTCTGTTTTACTGATAAAATAGGAACCAGTCACAAATGCTTCGAGTGGAAGTCCTCTAAAATGGACTATTATAATCCCTGATGGGTATGGGTGTGGGATGGGAAAATCTCACCCTCGGGACAAGATACTTGGTCCAGACACTCGGCTTCGAGTGTCTGGACCAAATATCTTGTCCCGAGGGTGAGATTTTTCCATCCCACACCCGTACCCATCAGGGATTATTTTTCTCCCTCCACAATACAGCGGTAATGTTAGCCAGAGGTAATCGGCAGCCAGGTGCTGATATAATCAATTCATTTTGTATTCGTTGTTTTGAAAAACTAATGACACCATCGGAAAGAGCATGCACAAATTACGTATATACCAAAGGTATATTCCACGAAATCGATTGGGAACGGTGGCATCTTGGGGTTTAAAGAGTTTTAGAGCATCAAACTTTGATCACACGGCATTCTGATGACGTCAATATGAATTAGTTGGTAGCAAAAAACTGATACGATATGCATAACGTCATAATAACGTTATAAATGTATAACGTCACGTGGGTGGGGTGGGATACATCTGTCTCTCCCTGCTATCTCACCCTGGACACACGTATGTTACACATGCAGTGGGGGAGAGAACATGGGTATAAACGATTGACGAAACTTGCCGTTATCTACACGTTGTGATGACGATGAGCCATTGTGCACAAATATGTGACCTTAAACATTGATACATTAATAAATAAATAATGGCAATGCTTTGTAATTAAGGTAGATTCACTCTGTATGTACTGTAAGTGGTATACAAATGTGTACAGTGCAAGTCATATCTAATCGCCGGGTTAGGTAAACTGTCAAAGGTAAATACACTTCGTGTGTACTGTAAGTTGTGTACGATGCAAGACAGATCTAATCACTGTGTTAGGTAAAGTGTTAAAGCTAAATGACTCTATATATGTGTACATGTGCTTAGTTGTGTGTATGGGCATGTGTATATAGGTGGCACACATCTTCAAATGTTCAAGGTAAAGGCACTCTTCGTGTACTGTAACTTGCACACAGTACAAGTCAGATCTAATCACTGTGTTAGTTAATCTGTTTAAGGTAAATGCGCTCCACACGTGTTGTAAGTCATATACATTGCTAGACAGATAAAATCGCCGCATTAGGTACAATATTAAAGGTGAATTCACTCTACATGCACTGTTAGTTGTTTGCAATACAAGTAAGAATCTGTTACTGTTTAAGGTAAAATGTTTAACCCTTTACCCAACGAATCGGCCGCATCCGCCCGCGTAATATGCAAATTCTGCAGATGAAAAAATATTATTTTTCAAAAAATTTCAACAAAACCATATCATGTGACCCCTCGTTGGAACGAGCTCGTGGAGCTCGTTCCAACGAGGGGTCACATGATATGGTTTTGTTGAATTTTTTTGAAAATTTTGAAAAAATGATATTTAAAATAATAGATTTTGATATCATCTGCGTTGGGAAAAGGGTTAAAGAAACAGGAACTCTACATGCATAGTCTTAGAATAAACGTTTACCAATTCCAACCGTTGTGCTGTGTGCCATTTGTGTACTTGTGCTTACGTGTGTGATTTATAGAATGACCATGTGTATAAGTCACATATGTGGGCATGATAGCACACTGCTCCAGATGTTAAGTGTCACGGTACTCTATATGTACTGTCTGATCTACAAGTCAGAGCTAATCACTGCGTAATTAAAGTGTTAAAAGTAAATGCACTCTATATACACTATAAGCTTCAGTGGCGTAGATAAAGGGGCGGGGGGTTGGGGGCGGAAATTTTTTGGGACCATTTTTAGGCGAATTTATGCCTAATAACATTAAAATGCTGTCTTTGGGGATAAAAACATGCCATTTTGGGTAAATTTTGGGTAAAAAAGACCAATTTTCAGTACATTTGCAGTAAACAGCAGATTCTTTCTGTTTGTTTGGGTTTTTGTTGTTGTTACACTGTCGGAAAATTTTCGGTCTGTCGGAAAATTTTGGGCTTGCCCCTCCACCAGCGAAAAGCTATCTACGCCACTGGCTTCATACAGTGCAAGACAGATCTAATCGCTGTGTTAGGTAAAGAGTTAAGGTAAATGCACTCTATATGTACTATAAGTTTAATACAGTACAAGACAGATCTAATCACCGTATTAGGCAAAGAGTTGAGGTAAATGCACTCTGTATGTACTATAAGTTTAATACAGTACAGGACAGATCTAATCACCGTATTAGGCAAAGAGTTGAGGTAAATGCACTCTGTATGTACTATAAGTTTAATACAGTACAAGACAGATCTAATCATCACTGTGTTAGGTAAAGAGTTGAGGTAAATGCACTCTGTATGTACTATAAGTTTAATACAGTACAAGACAGATCTAATCACCGTATTAGGCAAAGAGTTGGGGTAAATGCACTCTGTATGTACTATATGTTTAATACAGTACAAGACAGATCTAATCACCGTATTAGGCAAAGAGTTGAGGTAAATGCACTCTGTATGTACTATAAGTTTAATACAGTACAAGACAGATCTAATCACCGTATTAGGCAAAGAGTTGAGGTAAATGCACTCTGTATGTACTATAAGTTTAATACAGTACAAGACAGATCTAATCACTGTGTTAGGTAAAGAGTTGAGGTAAATGCACTCTGTATGTACTATAAGTTTAATACAGTACAAGACTGATCTAATCATCACTGTGTTAGGTAAAGAGTTGAGGTAAATGCACTCTGTATGTACTATATGTTTAATACAGTACAAGACAGATCTAATCACCGTGTTAGGCAAAGAGTTGAGGTAAATGCACTCTGTATGTACTATAAGTTTAATACAGTACAAGACAGATCTAATCACCGTATTAGGCAAAGAGTTGGGGTAAATGCACTCTGTATGTACTATAAGTTTAATACAGTACAAGACAGATCTAATCACCGTATTAGGCAAAGAGTTGAGGTAAATGCACTCCGTATGTACTATAAGTTTAATACAGTACAAGACAGATCTAATCACCGTATTAGGCAAAGAGTTGAGGTAAATGCACTCTGTATGTATTGTAAGTTTAATACAGTACAGAACAGATCTAATCATCACTGTGTTAGGTAAAGTTTTGAGGTAAATGCACTCTGTATGTACTATACGTTTAATACAGTACAAGGCAGATCTAATCACTGCGTTATGTGAAATGTTGAGGTAAATGCACTTTATATATACCATAAGTTTAATACACTGCAAAACAGATCTAATCACCGTGTTAAGTAAAGTGTTGAAGATAAAGGTACTCTCTGTGTACTATTAACTACACGCGGAACAAAACTGATCTGATCACAATATCAAGTAGGGTTGGAGTTTTTTGCTGCAGTGCGAAACCGATCAAACCATTGTGTTGAGTAAACAATAAGATAAAGGCAATCTTCCTGTACTGTTCACTGTGCAAGGAACCAGACAGATTTTAAGGTCAATGGTTGAAGATAAATGCACTTTTCACGTAGTGTCAGTTGTATGTGGAACAAGGCAGTAATTGCAGTGTGAGATGTCAATTGTTAAAGATAAACTCCGTATTTGTAAAAATGTGTACGGCTAAGGTTCCATCGTCGGGCTCATTCCGATGGGGATTGTGAGCTGTGTTTTGGAAGCAACGAGTGGAAAGTTACAGTTATGCGAGGGGAATGTTTGGCAACTGCCATCAGAGGCAGCGGAGCCAATAGGCACATTAGACACGTGCCTCTCCACTTTTTTCCACAGATATGTTTCGCAGCTACACAATGAGCTAAATGGACGCATGCAAGCGTATCAATAGGTCTATACATGCAGTCCTGTAACTTTATTTGCAAATCCAAACCATTTTTAACCAAAGAATCCTGCTTTCGGCTGCTTCGGTGGCGTTTCTTCTATTTCAACCATCTCCCACATTTACATATAACACCGTATGAAGAGTATTTACTTAATAAAAAATAAAACTTTCAGGTACATTTGTGCACATGTGGTTAGATCATTCCTGATATTCACTAAAATAGCGCAGATTTTCTTTTTATTATATGCTACGTGACATTTTACTTAGATCTGCAGGTTTTTAAATTTCTTGTTCGGTTTCGGTTTTGGTTTTTCAGGTGGAGAAAAACCTCGGTTCGGATCGGTTTTCGGTTTGTTCATGAGTCCAAGTAAAATTCAATGAAACTCATTCTTATGTCCAGAGTCATAACTGAATGGTAGTGAAATCGAGTGAAACTCAATGTATGCCCGAAATAAGTTATAATACATGAAGAATCAGGAAGGCCAATATAATAATTACCTAAATATACAGAACTTTTATTGTGCTTGGCCATTTTGCGAGGTCTGACCCTACACGCAACTTGAGGAAAGCTGCAAATACAACTAAACTGAAATGTCAAAAATTCACAGAATGTAGCCTTCCCATAGTAGTGAGAGTACCCAGACACTGCCACTGGCAGTGTCTGGGTACTCTCCCTACTCTGGGATGGCTACCTTCTGTGGATTTCTGCAGCAAGAGCTGGCAAGAGAGTATTTAATAAAAAACGAAAAACCTTCGATTACGGGATGTCGACGGTTTCGGTTTTTTAAAAAAACTAAAAACCTAGGTTCGGTTTCGGTTAACCTACAGCTCTAATTTTACTGCGCAATATTCAGCTCAATTCGACTGCAAACACGCATGTTTCAAAGCAGTAACAAAGATCAGCTGATGGTCCCTTCAAAGCGCTAGCGACGTGATGTGTCGAAGCGTGACGTCATTCAGGAAGCTACTGATGGATATTCCTCGTTGTCCATCAAGTCGGTGGATATCGAGAAATATTTTTTAGATATAGTTTGCTATAATTCACAGGCTAGCATATAATAAAATAACGTATTATTCAGGCTTTTTGTATATTATCGCCCTTTTATCATTTATAAAAGGGGGCGCGGTGGCTCAGTTGGTAGAGGTGCAGGCTGCAAGCCGAGAGGTCCTCGGTTCGAATCCCACCTGCGGCAACCGCGTTGTGTCCTTGGGCAAGACACTTCACCCTGACTGCCTACATGGGGGCACGATGACGCTGTGTACTGAGGCGTACTGCACGTCGAGGGTGCGCATGTCTTCAACCACTCTAACCCTACCTGTGCTGCGGTGCAGAGTTCAGAGTTACGATGTTGGAGAGCTGACAGCTGCTCGTCGTTGCTCGGTGGTTCTCTCCTGGTAGTCCGGCTTCCTCCACCCGTAAACCTGTCACGGTCACGATTAGCCATTGTGCATAAGTATGTGACCTTAAACACCAATAAATAAATCATTTATAAAATATAAATAGTATCTGTAATTTATTCAAATGAAGTTATTTCTGGACAGTCTAATCGTTCACAACGACCCAAGCCAGTAAGGTAGTGGTTCCATGGTTTATGTCAACGGATAAATTTCGATTTGTGGGTCCAGCACTGATCTCTATAGAACTAGATTGCTGCAATGCTCATTGGTCACATATAGCAAAAGTGTCCGACCGATGTCATCCCAACAACACGAATCCCAACAAGATGAATTGGTAAAATATCCCAACAAGACGATCCCAACAAGACGAAAAAATTTTTTCTCATCAAATATGGGTGGAATTTACTTTAAAAAGAACGTGTACCTATCTGTATCTGTACAATAGTCGCAGTGAACAAGTATGGATGGCGTATGAGCGACGGAGAGCAGCTGTTGTTGTTCTTCTTCTTTGTTGAGGGCTGATTTGAATGCCTCAACTGAATGTGCTTTACAATGTATGCTAATCGAAGTATTTTAGGGTTTCATTTTATGCATGAGTTTGGGAGTTTTGTTGATAAAAAAGATACAAAAACTAACAAATAGCGTCTTGTAACAAAGCGTGGCGCCTCTGTTAA
The DNA here is from genome assembly GCA_031216915.1 of Pictodentalium vernedei. NCBI lineage: Eukaryota > Metazoa > Mollusca > Scaphopoda > Dentaliida > Dentaliidae > Pictodentalium > Pictodentalium vernedei. The sequence goes on along the minus strand of CM062289.1, from coordinate 381,330,430 downwards.
ATGGTAGCGTGCTAAGTTTTTTGGGGGTGTCAAAATTTCTTTCACATATTATTGCCTTGTTACAATTAATGGGAGAGTGCCTATAGGCACTCTCCCATTAATTGTAACAGGGCAAATCAACCCAAACTAAATAATATCACATCAAAAATGAATTGAAGTAGCCTACATCCACAGAATATGAAGCATTTTAGCTCTGGTGCCCACACTTCAAGATAAAGCCCCAAAATGGGTTTCCAGCACTCACCCAATTAATTGAAATCTCTTTGTCCAAAAAAGTAAGCCGTGTTAGCAGTTTATGATGGAAAATCTCAAAATAAATGGGTTATATAGTCATTTTAATTAAATTCGTCTTGGTGGGATTCGTCTTGTTGGGAATAAACCGTCTGACCGGTCTCCAAAACTTTTCACGAAGATGTACCTTCCACCCCCAACCCAACTCTTACTTCTCCAGCTTTTTCTGACCAAACCCCCGAGCAGAAGGTGAGCACCGCTGAATCCGCGGAGGCATTCCTGAGCAAAAACTCCAAACGTGCACACGACTAGGGGTCGATAAAGAATCAATTAAATTATTGCTACTTATCGACATAACGCGCTCACGAAGTCAGTAAGATTTTCGAGAATCGACACCAAACAACCATAAACTCACCAGAAGCTGCAAGGACATGACCGCATAAACCACGTTAGCCCCTGACACTACCCCACAACACAACACAACACCAACTGCAACAGTCTCTCCGACCTAACGACCGAACCATCTCCTCCGAAATCATTTCTGGTAAAATAAGCCTTCTTGTATATTCCTTGTTATAATTTCCATCCGCGTGTAATTTACGCTTTCTAAAATCAAAAGGATAATTCGCAGTTCAATACCGAGCCTTCCCATATTTACGGAAGCCGGTTAGTGCCACCTGTAAATCAACTTTTTATGACATAGCATATCTCTTAATTACGACATACTATGTCGTAAGTACGACATATTATGACATATTACGAGATATGGTATGTCGTAATTACGACATAAAAAAATTGATTTACAGGTGGCACTAACCGGCTTCCGTACATATTCTATCGTTAATGAACGGAAAATTTTCTACACAGTTTTATAAAGCATAAATAACGTGCAAATCATGAAAATAAATGTTTAAAAAATATTATATTATATTTTATTGTTACGAAACCACAAGAGAGTGATTTTATTGAGCGTTTATAATATAAAAAATATATCAAATACATATTGATTTTTATTCTTGGAAAATAAAATTCCACTTTAAAATACATTTCTCATACATTTTTGCTCCAAACTGCAAAATAAATGAGTTATATATTATCATTTTAATTAAATTCGTCTTACTGGGATTCGTCTTGTTGGGATGAGTATTTTCGACATTCGTCTTGTTGGGAATAAACGACAAAAATGCCGAGCTTCATTGACAGGAGTAAATACAGAGCACTGGCATTATTTATTGATTGATTTATTGGTGTTTAAGGTCACATAGTTGTGCATAGTGGCTAATCGTAACCACAACATGGAGATGAAGTTAAGTTTAACCACTCGTTTATACGCATGTTGCTCATTTTAGGGGACTTCCAGCCTAAGCATATTGGTTATTAGGTCCTATTTGACCAGTAAAACCGAGTTTGTCTACAACAATAGACAAGCACGGCTTCACTTCTCGGATGTTCACACGGAGAAAGCACTGACATTAACCTTTTACCCAAACGAATCGGCCGCATCCGCCCGCGTAATATGCAAATTCAGCAGTTGAAAAAATATTATTTTTCGAAAAATTTCAACAAAACCATACCATGTGGCCCCTCGTTGGAACGAGCTCGTTCCAACGAGGGGTCACATGATATGGTTTTGTTGAAATGTTTTGAAAAATTTGAAAAATTGATATTTAAAATAATAAATTTTGATATCGTCTGCGTTGGGTAAAGGGTTAAACTGATAAAGATGCACATTGGAATGATGTGGAATCTAAAGAATATTCAAAAGGGAAGATGGCTGATGACAGACTGTATATCGTTGTATTCGTTTATTAAGAGTTACAAAAACAAACTTAGCTTTTTTTTTATGGCAAGCTAATAAGAAGAAACCACTTCACAAATAATATGCCATTAAGAATATCTATCAGTACCACACCTAACAACACTAAGTAATCGTCCCCTCTGGCCCTTTGTTTAGCGAATATTTTATACAGAAATTTGCAAGTTTTTTATGCTTCCCGCAAGGAAAGGGGGGGGGGGGGGGGGCACTAAAAATTTGCAAGACGTGACGTCCTATTTTTTTTTTCGTCTCCTTTTTACACCCACCCACCCACTACGTGCAAATTTTCTACTACCGTTCTCAGACACCCACCCCCACTCTCCCATTAAAATCCAAAATAAACTTAGTAGGCACAGCTGTCTTTAGGGGTTTTTCATAAAGTTCTTAAAGCATAAAAAGGGGGGGGGGGGGCAACGTAACGGCAAAAACCGGCCAGTGGTATTCTCAAAAATCGCCAATTAATTTTTATTATTTTTTCATTTTTTGTCTCAAAAACATAGGTTATGACCCCACATTGGAACGAGCTCGTCGAGCTCGTTCCAATGAGGGGTCATAACCTATGTTTTTGAGACAAAAAATGAAAAAAATTAGTTATTCAATCATTTTTTGGCAAGTGTCGTCTGTTTTTCATGTTAGGTAAATTTTCATTTGAATTGTTCCCAAAATATTGTCTGCGCATTTTTTACATTTCGAACAAGACACTCAACCACTACTAACGTGTGGCATTTTCCCAGTTTAAGCCCAATATTCTCACATATAAAGCCTCCTGATGTTGCATTTATGTTAAGAGTGTGATGTACTTATCATCTTTAAGGTCTGAAACACAAATGATGGTATATATTAGCTGATATATTGATATAGTTTCAAAAAATTTTTAAAAATTGCACAAGTTGGAAATGCACATTTTTGGCGCATTCAAGAGACCCACCCACCCCCACGTCACGTCTTGCAAATATTTGGTGGCCTCCCCCTGCTTCCCGGGAAAAAAATTGCAAATCTCACCTCCTTGACTTTTATGTTAATGGTAAGGACAGTGTCCATTTTTTGTCACGATGCACACACTGTTCATATAATAAACAGACAAAAAAGTTGCAGAAAATCAAATGTTGGGAAAATGGCGTTTTCTTATTTTATTTATTTTTATATGGGATTCAAGTGACTAACAGCCAAACATTCAAACCGATTGAGAAAAAAATGTAAAACGGCAGCTTCTTACACATCGATGGTAAAAAATCGCTAACATTTCGAAATTTCAACCTTTATATGAATTTCCCCACACAAGACTTCCACCTCAGGCGTTGGTTCTGGTTCCTGTTTCACCAATAAAGCGTAACTTGTTTGCTGCAATGAAAGAGCACTGCGCCACTTCTGGGGCATAATATAAATTTAAGACGTATAGGATTCACCTTTGGGGAGAAGACAAAATAAAGTGGTGACAGATAGCCCTTAACCCATTACCCAAAGCACAGGATAGGCTACACAAAGTAGATCTTCTGTTTCTCAGGCCATTATTTGTAACATTTCATGCGGGCGAGCGGTTTTTTATTTTATTTGTTTATTCTGTAATTATTTCTTTGCCATCAAAAATTCATGTTCTTGGTTTATGTTTTAGGCCTCATATAATCTACAGAACAGAATGCGCTGTGGTGTATTTCGTCCCTTGAGAGCAAGAAGGCTTTGCAATGCTAAAGCATTGCAAAGCCTTCTTGCACTCAAGGGGCAAATTTATCAATTTTATTAACTTGGATAAAATATCAGACATAAACCATTTATTTTTTTTTTTTTTAAGTTTATATTTGTTATAAAAGGAGAGCATGCGGCAGCAAAAGGACCATGCGGGAGGGCCTGAGAAACAGATTTTTAATTTTTTAGGCCATATCAAAAATTATTATTTTAATTATTGTTTTTCAAACTTTAAAAAAAAAACATTTCAAGAAAACCAAGTCGTATGGCCCCCTCATTGAAACGAGCTCGTTGATATAGTTTTGTTGAAATGTTTTGAAAAACATATTTTTTTCAACTGCTTAATTTGAAAATTACGGGGGTGGATGCGGCATATTCGTTAGGTAAAGGGTTTGAAAAATTCTGCTCAATGCGGGTGGTGGGAACCCCCAAAAATGCATGAATATAGGTGGGGGTGGGGTGGGGGGGGGGGGGTCAAGTGCCAAAAAAGTGTGTGAAAACAGTTAATGCATTTTTTTTTCCTTTTTCACTGTTATGGCATCTTTTGTGTCCTAAACTGTAACAAAACAGTGTCACCAACTGATCATAAAATTACATTTAGAAGCATGTTAACAAAACTAACCCCCTTAATATAACAAATATTGGAGAATGTCTTCCAAAACTGACTTATGGATGGAGATGGGTGCTCAATATTGAGCGGAAAAAATGCCCTACAATTCTCTCCTTAAGTAAACAAAAATATCCATTCACAAAATAATTCATTCATATCAATTTTTTTAATGGAACATTCTTTAAAATAAAGCATAGTGCATATAATATTGACTAATGAGTCATAATAACTAGATGGAACTGATTTTTCAAAATGAAAAAAATTGAAAATATGAAATTTTTATCTCGACAAAAACAAAAAAGTCTGATTTAACAAAAACAAAAAAGTCTTTTTGATCGCTATCCTGGTATGCAGATGCGATAACAAAAATAAAAATAGGCCGACGAAATCGTCAGATGTGTACCCATACGCGCAACTAGTAGAAAGCAGTATGATGGAGGGCCACCCTGGATGCCGACATTATGTACACCATACATGGTATGGGTACATATAGAAATGGACTGGGGGAGTACCTAATTTGATGGATAAAGGGTTAATATCTCCGGATCAAATTATTAGATTTACATAAAAAAAACTATACAGCACGGCACATCAGTAACCTGAATACATATATAAAGAAACCTGATAATCGGATTAATATTTTTTGAGTTATCGTATGCCGAAGAAATGGATTGGAGGAGTTCTCAATTTGAAGGATAAAGGGTTAATATTACAAGATCAAATTATCAGATTTACACCAAAAACTATACAGCTCGGCACATCCGTGACCTAAACACATATATGAAGTAACATGACAATCGGATTGATATTTTTTGAGTTATCTCATGCCAAAGGGAGTGGAGGAATTTTTAATTTGAAGGATAAAGGGTTAATATCTCAGGATCAAATTACCAGATTTACACCAAAAACTATACAGCTCGTCACATTAGTAACCTGAACACAAATATAAAGTAACTTGACAATCCCAGCAATATTGTTCAAGTTATCGAATGCCAAAGGGATTGGAGGAATTTTCAATTTGAAGGATAAAGGGTTAATATCTCCGGATCAAATTATCAGATTTACACCAAAAACTATACAGCTCGGCATATCAGTAAACTGAACACAAATATAAAGTAACTTGACAATCCAAGCAATATTTTTCAAGTTATCGAATGCCAAAGGGACTGGAGGAATTTTCAATTTGAAGGATAAAGGGTTAATATCTCAGGATCAAAATAACAGATTTACACCAAAAACTATACAGCTCGGAACATCAGTAACCTGAAGATATATATAAAGTAACATGACAATTGGATTGATATATTTTGAGTTATCTCATGCCAAAGGGATTGGAAGAATTCTCACTTTGAAGGATAAAGAGTTAATATCTCAGGATCAAATTATCAGATTTACACCAAAAACTATACAGCTCGGCACATCAGTAACATGAACACAAATATAAAGTAACTTGACAATCCAAGCAATATTTTTCAAGTTATCGAATGCCAAAGAAATGGATACGGACGCCGGACGGACGGACGGACTGACAGGCGGACAGACAAAGGATGGACGAACGACAGATGGCCACCCCGGATGCCGGTGTAACAGGAATGGAAGTCCGTAGGAAAATTAGTCCCTCTGGACTATTATTCCGCGGAATTATAGTCCTAGGTCTAACATTTCTAGGAATAGTAGTCCGGCGGACTACTATTCCTAGAAATGTTAGACCTAGGACTATAATTCCGCGGAATAATAGTCCAGATTGACTAACGTTCCTACGGACTTCCATTCCGTTTACACCAGCATTATGTGTACCATACATAGCATGGGGACACATAAAAACACAAGGTTTGCCCTTCTTGAGCCAGAACAACAAGTTCCTATTCATTCAACCAATATTTGCAACATACACACTAAAAACTAAAGTGTTAAAACTGACACTTTCAAGGTGTTAAACCCATTCTATCTCTTAGGGTTTGATTTTAACACTCAAAGTGCAATGCTTTAAGCACTTAGACATTACAATCGTCAGACATCTAAAACTTGAATAGATGGCACTTCCCATGTGTCTAGCATTGGTGGTTCTTCCAGAATCGTCCATAATTTGATTAGCGCTTGGTGGGTACATAATTAAAAGGACACAACGCAGATGACGCGGATCAGGCTCGAGAGTTCGAGCCTGATCCGCGTCATCTGCGTTGTTTCCTTTTAAGTGTCGCGACATTACACTTGTCAAGTGGTATTATTGTAACACCTGTCAAGTTCTGGGATATCTACACTTGAACAAAGTGCTAGTTCAGCACTCAGTAAGTGTTAAATACAGCACTTCAAGGGTAGTTTTTAACACTTTAGTTTTTAGCGTGTATACACGGTTACAGTATAAGCAGAAGTAAATTAATTATGGGTACAACAGGCACATTGCTCACATATGCCTACATATGCCATGATTTACAGAAACTAGATTGCTCGAAGAGCACATCACTACATATCAGAGATAAAATTAGGAAAAGCTTATAAATTTGGTTTAAAATCAAAGGTTTCTGGGAAAAAGAATAATTGTGTTTCATTTGCAAGGTAAACACCGAGAAACTAGATTTGTAAGAATATTAGGCTACACATTTAGTTTGTCTCAATTGTCTGATCTGGTTTGATTGGGGTTTACATCGCTTCCAACAACAAAGGCTACATGATGCCTATGTCACAACGTTGTAAGTTCCCAAGATGAAGATAGAATTACTGAAACAGATCCACTGGATGACCAAAGAAATTCACCAACATCTGGAGGAACTAACAAGCCCCATCCACACAGACATCTCAGAATAAGGATAAAACAAATTCCTTAGAATTTGCTACATCAATATAGTATTAAAATGTCTCTATGAACAACCAGGTCATCTCTGCTGTGCGTTAACAACCTGGCTTCCAAATGTGGACCTATTATTATACCCGGGTCCACACGGGGTTCAAGCCAGTGGTGGCTCCAGGGGGAGGGGGTGTCAGGGGGGGGGGGGCTACAACCCCCCCCCCCCCCTCGGAGAGGTCCAGCCCCCCCATCCCGTCGGAGATTTTTAGTCAGTCCGTCGAAGAGTCTCGTAAAACCGACTTCACGAGAAATTTCCGACAATCGAATGTCGATATCTCGTCTTGTCAGTCTCGAACCCGTGCAGCACTAGAACGTTGATAGAGAATAGTGATTCTCACGACATTCCTTAATGTCGTTTGTCAAACTGGCTTTATAGATGAAATATTTCCCGACCTTATTATAATAATGTTTACTTTAACCCTTTACCTAAGGTAACGACCAAAACCGGCCAGCGCTATTCTCAAAAATCGCCAATTAATTTTCATTATTTTTTTCATTTTTTGTCTCAAAAACATAGGTTATGACCCCTCGTTGGAACGAGCTCGTTCCAACGAGGGGTCATAACCTATGTTTTTGAGACAAAAAATGAAAAAAATTAGTTATTCAAGAATTATTTTTGCAAGTGTCGTCTGCTTTACAGGTTAGGTAAAGGGTTAAATAATCAACAAACATACTCAATTTGCTTCTATTTTGGTTCTCCAACTGACCAATTTTCACTCATTTTCCTTCGTTTGGGAGGTCAAATGTTATAGCCCCTCTGTCGGAGAGGTCAGCCCCCCCCCCCCCCCCCCTGTCGAGAAATCCCTGGCGCCACCCCTGGTTCAAACTATACAGTAATGTGTCTTTGTGCACTGATGTGAATCTGGTAAGTCTTGCATCTGATAGAGTAAATGCAAACATGTTTGGACATATAAAAAAATATGCATTGAATCAGTGTGCATTACACGTTTTGAGTTAGTGTTCGAGTGCCAAAGTTTTGAATATAACTTGTATGAGAAGGGGTGGGTCCCCCAAAATGTTATGGAATAAATATGCAGGAAAGGGTGGCTGGGTAAAAAAATCTGCAAAATAAAAACTGCCACCCATGTTCACGCATCCCACCCCCCCCCCCCCCCCCCTGCTCAATGGAGTACTACTGTTCAATACACCTACACGGATGTAAATAACGTTCCTCTGGGAATTAATTTATTTATTTATTTATTGGGATAGGGTCACCTCGTGGCGGACAGTTTTACGGGTGGAGTGAGCTGGAGAGAACCACCGAGCAGCGGCGATCAGCTTGGGCTTCCAAGCGCATAAGCAGGAGCATCCTCCAAATCCCAACCGCCCCTTAAAAATCATGCACTCTGCGACCCGATGGGGCCTCAGCTATTGAAATTACAAATATCATACCATATCATTTCGAGCCTCAAAATATCTCCAAAAAGCGCCAACTGACGTTATTTTTCAATTTAAAATGAAAGTGTCAATGACACTGTAACTAAACTTGTTAAGACATGTACATGTATAGTATGACCTGATAAGAAAGGTACATATAAAGTATTGTAACGGTCTGTACATGAATACTGACCGTAGCCTGTAACAAATGTAGAGGTAAAGTATTGTAAAGGTGGGTGACAGTCAGATGCTAAACTAGAAAAGAAATCTTTGAGTCCCAGATTGTACTGAACCCCAAAATATTTGTTCTCATAGCACAATGATAACAAAGGCACCCCAAAACACACTCATTCCTGTCCCAAGGTGAAAACAAAGGTACCCAAGAAGTTTTGTGAAGATCAGTTCATAAATACGAGCTGTATAGAAGTTGTAACAAAAAAAAAAAACAAAACAGATTGGACCTAATTTCGGTACAAAATGGCCACTGGCAGCCACCTTGAATTTTGGACCGCACCCTGAAACACTCGTGCTCGTCCAAAGGTGATAACAAAGGTACCCAAGAAGTTTCATGAAGATCGGTTGATAAATACAGCCTCTAGCCCGAGCTGTATTGACATGTGAACTTACAGTGTATAAGTAGCACTGAATAAATCAAAGTTCATCTAATTTGCATAATTTCTGCACGAGAAAAAAACCCGTACTATATGTGATGTATTCCATGTTACTAAATATTCATATAAAAATTTATTCAAATCAGAACTTTCATACAGAAGTTCTGTACAAAAGACTGATTGCACTAATTTTGGTACAAAATGGCTGCTGGTGGCCATCATGACTTGCAGACCACACCCAAAAACACTCGTTCTCATCCCACGGTGATAACAAAGGACCCAAGAAGTTTCGTAAAGATCGGTTCATAAATACGGCCTCTAGCCTGAGTTGTATAGAAGTTGTGTACAAAAAGCTGATTAGACCTAATTTCGGTACAAAATGGCCACTGGCAGCCATCTTGAATTTTGGACCGCACCAAGAAACCCTCGTTCTCGTCCCAAGGTGATAACAAAGGTACCCAAGACGTTTAATGAAGACCGGTTCATAAATACAGACTCTAGCCCGAACCGTATTGACACGTGTACTTACTGTGTGTATGTAGCACTGAAAAAATCAAAGTTCATCTAATTTGCATAATTTCTGCACGAGAAAATAACCCGTATTATATGTGATGTATCCCATGGTACTAAACATTCACACAAAAAATCATTCAAATCAGCGCTTTCATATGGAAGTTCTGTGCAAAAATCTGATTGCACCTAATTTTCTACAAAATGGCTGCCATCGGCCATCTTGAATTTCGGACCGGACCCCAAAACACTCGTTCTCGTCCCACGGTGATACCAAAGGTACCCAAGAAGTTTCGTAGAGATCGGTTCATAAATACTGCTTCTAGCCCGAGCTGTATTGGCATTTGCACTTACAGTGCTGAAAGTAACATTAAATACATCAAAGTTAGTCTAATTTGCATAATTTACGCACGAAAAAAACCCGTATTATATGTGATGTATCCCATGGTACTAAACATTCACACAAAAAATTATTCAAATCAGCGCTTTCATATGGAAGTTCTGCGCAAAAATCTGATTGCACCTAATTTTGTACAAAATGGCTGCCAGCGGCCAACTTGAATTTCGGATCGGACCCAAAACACTCGTTCTCGTCCCACGGTCATAACAAAGGTACCCAAGAAGTTTCGTAAAGATCGGTTCATAAATACGGCCTCTAGCCCGAGCGGTATTGAATTGTTGACGGACAGACGGCCAGACGGCCAGACGGACAGACGGCCAGACGGACGACGGACAACTGGCCATGGCATAAGCTCAAACTTTGCTTCGCCAAAGTTGAGCTAAAAATATACCCCTTCTCCCACCAACGGGATAGGGAACCAAACTTCATTTATTTCCCAAACTCAAGGCTTTAATCTTCGCGAATAAAAATGATGTCCACCCCGCTCCCAAACGATTCATACGTCCCTCTCCCATTAAACTAACTACCTGGTTACGAGCCTGGCCCATCCTGAAAATATCAAAAATCCCAAGTGGGCATGTATTGAGACAACTGCTCTCGCATAGTACGTCGACATCCGAGATTCCTCACTTTCGAAACACATACCCGTGCGTCGTAACACAGACACACTCCGAATAAAAAAGTACTAAACAGTACACTTCCTTAACGCCATATTGTAACGACAGAAAAGTGTTATCAACTTACCTAACCGCATGTCGTCATTCTTCTTTCTATCAATAGACTTGTAATTTAATAAAAGATAGGTGACGAGAAACAACAAAAATAAAACTTGAGCAGTCTTTCTCGTTTTCAAACGCATGTTCTTCCTATCTGCCTTGCGTGCAGGAAAATAACCACGATGTTGCCGTGTGATCGTATTTTTGTCACGCCATTTATAGTTTAAACAATCGATGCAACGCAGAGTAATGCAATATCTTTATTATTAATAAGTCATCTGAACTTTCTGAATCCAGAGCCTCCCATATATTTACTTTATACGGGCCAAATCCCTTATCTTCTGCACAATTCATCTTGTGCTAGAAGGTATAAAAAGAATATCACTGTTTTTCATTTAGACAAGCAGAGGCTAGAGTAGAGCGGTACCAGGGGCGGCAGAACGGGGGAGCTGGATCGGGCGATGCAGGCCCGTCGGAACGAAATTTATATTGGGGGGGCTGATATTGCTAATTTGGGTGAACTGGCTGGTACTAAATGGGTATGGGGTATCCAGATGGCGAAGGCATCTGGCGCGAGTGCTGAAGGCACGAGCTTTTTGAGGGGGGAGGGAGGGGAGGGGGGGGGGGGTTACTCCCCCAGAAATTTTTTTGAAAAGGGCAATCAAAGGAAGCATTCTGGTAGCTTTTGAAGCAAAAACCTCTTGATTTTTTTAAACGGCAAAAGTTGTTTTTTTAACAAAATGTTTCCAATGTTTCCAGTAGAACCCCATAACATTTGGGGACGGTTCTCACACCGGGCTCACCTGCAGGCCGTGTCCGTATTCCGTCATGCTAAAAAACAGTCAGGCCTTATGGTGGATTCATTAGTTTTATCATTACGCCAACGGTTGTCGTGGTCTTCTGAGCTGCCAAAGGAATTGCTCAAAACGTTTGCACATCAACATATGCAGGTGCATGTTATACATTCAGTGATACGTTCATAATTCTAATCCAGGGGCGTAGTAAGCTAATTTTATTGGGGTGGGGGGGGGTGGGGAGGGGTAGGACCTATAGTCCCATGACGTGACGCGTCATCCGAGCGGCGAGTGGGGGTGAACACGAGAGGAGATATCCTCCGTCTCGTCGGTGGGGGGTCCGGAGGCCTCCCCCGGGAAACTTTTCGAATTTAAGATGTAAAAACATGCATTCTGGTTGATTCTGAGCAAATAAATCGTATATTTCTATGACGCGAAGCGTCATCCGAACCGCGAAAAGGCGAGTGGGGGTGAGCACGAGAGGGGGGTACCTCCCCGTCTCGTTGGTGGGTGTCCGGGGGGCCTCCCCCGGGAAATTTTTTTAATTTAAGATGTACAAATATGCATTCTGAGTGATTCTGAGCAAATACATCGTCAATAAGGAAATACGTCAGCTCTCTGATCAATTCAGCGTGACTTCCGAGCAGAATGACAGGAATAGTGAACATGCAATGAATTACCCTGTGGTTGGTTGGGGTTTAACATCGCTTTCCACAATTAGGCGAAAACATGACTGTCAGTTTTATTGGTGGAAGAAAGCCTACATGGAACCCACTCAATCCAGTAATCATTAACAGTAATGTCGGAATATGGTAACCAGTGGGCATCCCGTGTGGAGAAACCACCAACCCAGCCCAGTAAAGCCTACTTTTGACAAATTTGTGGGGGTGGGGGAAATATTTCCCTTACCCCCCCCCCCCCCAACCGGTTCCTACGCCACTGTTCTAATCTGAGTTCAATAATGTAATGTCCAGTTTTATTCAGGTTACATCGGTTGCTCCCATCATGGATAAACTAACGACGAAATATGAGCAAATTATTGGGGGGGGCTGCAGCCCCCCAGCCCCCCCCCCCCAGCCCCCCCCCCCCCCCCCCCAGCCCCCCCCCCCCCCCCCCCCCCAGCCCCCCCGGTTGCGACGGGCCTGCGATGGATGGTCGTCGGTATGAAAATTTTAAATTCCAGGATCCCAAAACCCCCATTTCCATGCATCTGAGTGGATATTTTGAGATTTTTCAGGAGATGTATTTGAAAGATTTCACACTTTGAGAGCCGTTAAAAACGTCGGTAAAGCATACAGGTGAGGTCTATTTATCAGCTTTGGTCGTAACGACCAAAGCTAATAAATAGATCTCGCCCATATGCTTTACCAGACGTTTACAGCAATTATACTGTCTGTTATATTATATGGGGGTGGATTTGGTACGTGTATGTCTGTAAGATTACGATCTATTTCAGTTAAACGATTTATTAACAGACTGTATACATTTTAGCGTTTGCTGCCACTTACTGCAAAAAATGATCCGAAATCCATAGAACCTGAACCAGTAGGAGAGAAACATAGCTGGCGACTTTGGATCCGCCCCTTGTTTCACCAGTCATTGGTTGTGTTAAAATATAAGCATACAAAAAAAAAACATGGCCCGGCAGAAAAGTGGGGGGGGGGGGGCTGAAGCCCCCCCCCCCCCACCCCAGTTCCGCCACCCCTGCATACAGTCGAGAAAGATTCATCTGGGAAGAGGGGTGAAGAAGGGGACAGGTTCCCCGTAAAGGGAAACAAGTCGACAAGTGCACTTTTGGGATCATAGAGTCATGGAATTGCCTTCAGATACCTCAGACATCTGCGCGAGCTTCTAAGGGATAAGCAATCATAGGTTTGTTTGAGGGTTTTTTGGGAGGGGGTTCTCAGCCCCGAAAAAAAATTGAATTGCGTTTTCAAGAAGCCTTCTATTGAGTTTTTCGGTAAATCCTCCCCTTTTGACCGTCGAAATGAAGAAGCGCAACAGTACAGTCACCGCGTACTGGTCGCAATCCACGCGTGGGCAGTGATGACAACGCATGCGTTTTACCAGAAAATAAAAATAATCATTAGCAAAATTTTTAATTAACGAAACACCAGGTTGTACCCGGTGCTTTTTTAATTAAAGTTTTGATGATTATTCCTATAATTAGTGTTTGGAATCTAATATTTTTGCGGCCGTGGAAATATTACCCACCCATGGATAGTAACCATTCCACGGCGGCTGTACTGTAGTACTCAGGCTTCTTCATTTTCGATGTCCAGAAAAAATAAAATAAAAAGAGACAGTGTGAGGGTGGGTGGGTGCGTGTGGGAGAGAGAGAGAGAGGGAGTGAGGTGTGTGTGAGGGTGGATGGGTGTGTGCGTGGTGGACGGGACTAGGGGGTCAAAAATTACGTCCAGGGGCAAATGCACCCCATGCGCCGCCACTGGACGTATGCCATTTCTAACGTGCAATATACCCCGCGCTTATGGTTTGGTTACAGTTATTCAGCTCATGTCTGTTTTTCAACAAATGCACAAGTTCTCATTATCGCGATCGAGGATATTTCGCATTTAAAATACCCCTTCCCCCCTATTCAAAATGCTCATAAAATATACATTTTCTGAAAGCTCTCAGTCTGGCCTTTCCTGGAGAAAACAACACAAAATCAAAATCTTACTATATCATTCATACCCTCTGCTGAATGACACAGTTGTTTGCGGGAGAAAATGGTAAAAAACATTTCTCATTTTGGGGGATAAATTTCCACTTTTCGTGCTTCGGTTGCGATAAAACTGTGTTAAAGAAATTCTTTATTCAACCACTGACGATTTCACAACATAAGATCAACATTCTGACAAACGAAACACATATATGGGTTTCCTATTCGTCTATTTTTCAAAAGGATTTCTCAAAGAAATTTAGACACAAATTGTTCCATTTGTCACTGAATACTGATTCTGATTTAACTGATAATTTTCTGTTGGTAAACAATTTTTACCGTCAATGCAGTCCAGGATGTAATGGAAGGACACAACAGGGAAACCCCTTCGAAGTGCTTGCCTTAACGGAATGGGAATCTTTTTCCCTTTCAGTGCTCCATCGCAGGTCAAAACAACGTAAACCTTGGTTGACATTCCTTTACCGCGATCATCGAGATCGTTCCAATAAGAGGTCATAAGCTATGTTTTTTTAACAAAAATTTAAAACATAATAAAATTTGAATGAAGATTTTTTGTTTTTAGTGCTGGCCGAATTTGGCTGTCGATGTTGGGTAAAAACAGAAAGCTTGCCAGCGGTTTTCATGCTTTTTCCCGCATATTGGACGATTAATTTTTTTAATGAATAATACATTCTCATTTTAGTTCATCTAAACTATTACGGTAAAATGCTCATGCTACAATAAAAATTAAATCACCAGGTTTTAACTTTGTAATGTTCGGGCACTCGGCACAGTATAGAATCCATAATCCCGTATTATATCGGAAAAGCTATACTGCCGCAGCGAAACGCAAGGATGTATTACCAAGACTGTCACATTGTTGTTTCAAAAACACCGTACACCAAGAACACATTTTATTCACTGAAATACTCGTTCTATTCCATAATTTCATTTAAAAAATACAGATGAAGCGTTACGAGAATGAATAAAGACAGGATCATTTCGACGGAGACAATCCGACCTTCGACTATACGGATGGGGGGGGGGGGGGGGGGGATACCTATCGAGGATACCTTTAGGAAAATCCATTTTTGTCGTATTAGGCCATGAGGGCTATGTAAAAGCCCTCAATGAGTCCTCATTTATTATCCCTCATAGCCTCATTGAATTTTAAGGTTATGAGGACCATTAAAACTCCCTCAATGGGGTATAATTTACTACGACTCTTAGCCTCATTTCATCAGTATTTGAGGATACCTATGGCCTTGTATTGTATTATTTGAGGATACCTATTGAGGATACCTATCGAGGATACCTTTTGGAGAATCCCTTTCTTGTCGCATTAGGCTATGTAAAAGCCCTCAATGAGTCTAATGTTGTCTTACCATCCCCTTCCATCTTGTCGCCAAAGCTCCAAGGCCATTACAGGTCTATGGCCTATCTGTCCTATCATTAGCTTCTACAGCAGTCTTGTTCCATTGCGGCCGTGTACCAGTACTATTGGCTTCTGTTATTCTGCCCCATATCTCATCCATTACTTCCTAGCTATACCTATCTCAGTCTCGACTACAACATTGATCAAGGTTGAATCAGATTTCCCCTGTATACATATAAGGCATTCCGTTATTGAGATTCCTAGCTGAGTCCGCAAAATTTGGATTCCGTGTTTTAACATCGACACACGAGGGTATGGAAACGGATTAATAATCCCCAATTCAACAATGACTACAAGAACCTGAACAGATACAACTGACAACCAACTACTACAAAACAACAAAGGTACAGAACGAACATCCAACAGAACCAAGATTGAAGTGAACATAACAAATTGAAAGAAGGTCAAACTAACTAGTCGGATTGATTGAACTAGTTGGACAGACTGAACAGATTTGATCAAATACAATCAAGATGGAAGTGAACAAAACAAAGTGAACAAAGTTTAGAACTATAACCCCCAAATATAACCCTCTTGAACTGTTTGAATGAACTATAACCTTAATGAATGTATAAACAATTAACCCTTTGAACTGTTTGAATGAACTTCATTTCTGAACTATAACCCTAATGAAGGTATGTAATATTAACACCTTTTGAACGGAATGAATTTTTTGAATCATAACCTAAATGAAGGTATTAACACTCCCTTTTGAACTGAACGATTTTTTAAACTTAATGAAAATATAACGAAAGGTGATCTGAATTTTTAAACTACAACCCATTAAACTAAATTCTTCCAATAGGGAAGGGGAATACCCTCGAGTGTCGATGTTAAAACACGAAATCCAAATTTTACGGACTCGGCTAGGAATCTCAATAACGGAATGCCTTATATGTATACACGGGAAATCTGATTCAACCTTGATCAATGTTATAGTCGAGACTGAGATAGGTATAGCTAGGAAGTAATGGATGAGATATGGGGCAGAATAACAGAAGCCAATAGTACTGGTACACGGCCGCAATGGAACAAGACTGCTGTAGAAGCTAATGATAGGACATATAGGCCATAGACCTGTAATGGCCTTGGAGCTTTGGCGACAAGATGGAAGCGGTTGGCAAGACTACATTAGACCCATTAGGGCTTTTACATAGCCTAATGCGACAAAAAAGGGATTCTCCAAAAGGTATCCTCGATAGGTATCCTCAATAGATATCCTCAAATAATACAATACCAGGCTATAGGTATCATCCTCAAATACTGAAATGAGGCTAAGAGTCGTAGTAAATTATACCTTATTGAGGGATTTTTAATGGTCCTCATAACCTCAAAATTCAATGAGGCTATGAGGGATAATAAATGAGGACTCATTGAGGGCTTTTACATAGCCCTCATGGCTCATACGACAAAAAAGGGATTCTCCTAAAGGTATCCTCGATAGGTATCCTCGAATAATACAATATCAAGCCATAGGTATCCTCAAATACTGAAATGAGGCTAAGAGTCGTAGTAAATTATACCTCATTGAGGGATTTTTAATGGTTCTCATAACCTCAAAATTCAATGAGGCTATGAGGGATAATAATTGAGGACTCATTGAGGGCTTTTACATAGCCCTCACGGCCTCATACGACAAAAAAGGGATTCTCCTAAAGGTATCCTCGATAGGTATCCTCGAATAATACAATACCAGGCCATAGGTATCCTCAAATACTGAAATGAGGCTAAGAATCGTCGTAAATTATACCTCATTGAGAGTAGGTAATAAATGAGAGTTCGAGCTCACCTGTACATGTACGTGTACGTGTACATGTACACCTCCATAGGATTTAGTGTTAAAATCGTGTACGTGTACAAGATTTTAACGGTTTTTTAGGGTGAGCTCGAATTTTTTTAACACTGAACCCTATGGGAGGAATCCGTAGTTTTACGTACACGTACATGTACCGTTTTGATTGAAATCTGCAGATGAGTTTTCCCCCATAGGATTCAGTGTTAAATTGCGAGCAAAAAACGTTTTGAGAGTTCGAACTCATCGTCTTGTCGATTCTAACAATCCGCGTCCGTACACGATTTTAACACTGAAACCCTATGGAGAGTGCTAAATTGCGAGCAAAAAAACGTTTTGAGAATTCGAACTCATCATCTTGCCGATTCTAACAATCCGCGTCCGTACACGATTTTAACACTGAATCCTATGGGGGAAACTCGCTTGCGAATTTTAGATCTGAAATCAACTCGCGTGAAGAGGTGATGTTTGAATCCACAAACCCACTGTAGCGTTTCTCGAAGTGAGACTGGCGCACGTTATTGCGAGGTGATCTCGATGAGCACTTGATGGAAATGTTTTGAACGAAGAGTGTTGTCGTCGGTGTGTTGGAAATTCGCGAGCCTGCTGTCACGTTTTTGATTGATATATACAGGGGAGAAAAAAAATATAAATAAATAGTTATTTAAAAAAAATAAATATATCAAATCGAATAGATAATAAAAACGTAAATCATGAGCGATTCTCAGGATATTAGAGTGAGGTTTCTTTTAAAAATGCTGATGAGAGCCTACGCATTCTGCATGAATGAACAACTAGGTCGTCTCTTGTTAGAAAGATGCGTCGGATGTCGGGATCACCTAGACTTCGATCACGAGAATCATTCGTGTCTGTGGATGGAAAGGGAAGATATGGTCGTCAAGTATTTCGAACCAGCGTTCGAACGCGTTCAAATCAATGAAGTGATCGCGTTTTGGAAAAGGTTACTCTACTGTAAGAATCGAAGCAAGCCCACAGATTCAGAAGAACAGAAATTGGCGCGTAAAAGTCTGACTTTACAAGATAAGGGATGCATCTTGAAATTATTGTTCAATGAAGCATACGTCTAAGTTTTCTCGTTGATATTAAATAAGGGAGAATAGAAAATAAAAATAAATACACACATAAATTTTTTATCTAATATTAGAAAGAAAAAAACAAAAATGAGAACCAGAAATAAATTGTATCCGACGTTAGTGGATGACGTGGACGAGAAGCCGAACGGCGTTTTGCCGACGGCGCCGTCGCTAGAAGAAAGAGAAAAAGGAGAGAGGTATCGCATCGATCAAATCAATAGAATCCAAGAGTATCTAATTCGAGAGAGAGATTCTCGTCATTCCCTCAAGAAGAAGTATTCGCGTTTCGTGACAGTCGTCAACACGATCGACATGACACTCATCACGATTTCCCTGGGTTTACACGTGGCCAGCATCGGATTTTTGTCGACCGCGGTCGGCATTCCGATCGTGTTGACCGTAGAAGGAGTGGCTCTCGCCGCCGGATTGTTTAGCACGCTCGGAAACTTTTTGAGTAGGAAATTATATCTGAAGGCGAGGAAACATGACAAGATTCGCGTCTTGGCCGACTCCAAGATCGACACGATATCCGAAATGATCTCTATGGCGTTGAAAGATGGTAGGATATCGGACGGTGAATACTTCGCGATATTGAGCGAGAAAACGAAATACGATGCCATGAAAGAAGCCGTGAGAATCAAGACTCATCAGATCATCAAGGAAGAGATGAAGGATTCTCTCGTGGAAAAGGGGAGGAAAGAGGCCAGGGAGGAATTCAGTAAGATGATAGAACTCAAGAGCAGCGATTGAAAAAAAAATATATATAATAAGAACAGAATTTTAAAAAAATATATTAAATTTATATATAAAATAAAAAAACAAATTAATTTAAATAACTCTTAAAAAATGTATTGCGTAAAGTGTAAGAGAGTTACCGAGACGAGTAATTCTCAAGAAGTGCAAACTAAAAATGACAGATGGATGCTTCGCAGAATTTGCGACGTGTGTGGTTCTGTCAAGACATGATTCATCAAAAAAAAAGAACGCGAGCAAAGGTAAAGGCATCGTGAATAAAATGATCAATAATCTACCTTTCGAAATGCATCTGCCCGGTCACAGTTTCACGGGACCCAGAACGAAATTGAACAAGAGACTCAACGCCGATCTGACACCCAAATCTTGGAGCAAACCTGTGAATAGGGTGGACGCGGCCGCGTATGATCACGATCTGTGCTACGCCGGACATCCCGACACCAAGACTCGCAACGACGTCTGCGACAAAAACATGTTGGGGAAATTGAGAGGCATATCGAATCCGACCAGGAGAGAGCAGATGGAACGTTCGCTGGTCGGCAATCTGATCGGTGCGAAACGTCGATTCAGATGGGGCGTTAAAAAAAAAAAGCGCATCTGAAAAGAAGAAACGATTATTGACAAGCGAATTGGCCAAGGAGTTACACAAACCCATAGTGCGTAAATTTCGAAAGAGAAGGGTGTTCGTGAAGGGTCTGGATGATATTCGGTCTGCCGACTTATTCAACATGAGATCGTTTTCGAGGTGGAACGAGGGCGTCAAATATCTATTGACGGTCATCGACGTGTTTTCCAAATACGGTTGGATCAGAGCTTTGAAGAATAAATCGGGACCTTGCGTCGCCGAGGCTCTGAAGAGCGTGTTCGACTCGTCTTCTCGAAAACCAAGTAAATTGTGGGTGGATAAGGGAAAGGAATTCTACAACAAGCACGTTCGTCGATTGGTAGACCTCTACTCGATCGAAAACGAAGAGAAAGCCAGCGTGGTGGAACGTTGGAATCAAACGATGAAGGAAAAGATGCACAGATACTTCACGGCGAATTCGACCAAGAAATACATATACGCTCTGAACGGTCTGGTCAAAGATTACAACAACACGTGACACAGATCGATCAAGATGACTCCCGCGGAAGCTAGCAATCCTCGAAACGAAAAACGGGTCTATGCGAATCTATATCCCGAGAGATCTAAGATCAGGAAGAAGTCTAGAACGCCGAAATTTGCGGTCGGCGATCGAGTGAGAATTTACGGTTATAAGAAGCACTTCAAAAAGGGTTATACTCCTCGATGGACCTCGGAAATCTTCGTGATAATCAAAATATTTCACACCGATCCGGTGACTTACGAAATCGAAGCTTTGGATGGAGAAGAGATCATCGGAAAGTTTTACGAACAACAATTACAGAAGACGAAGTTTTGATGAAGAAAACAAAATTTTTTTTATTTACTCTCTTTAACATTTTCTTGTTTACACACATATATATAAGAGAGAGAAAAAAAATAATTAAAAACTATTTTTTAGATAAAGAAAGCAAGTTAATTAATAAACAAAAAACTAAAAATCCTTTAAAATGACAAATATACTAGATATAGCACAAAGCATAGTGAAAGATGAAAGTATTCAAGAATATGAGGTTCACGAATACGAACCGGTAACCGGAACGAGTTTGAACAATGCGGGAGAGATAAGAATCAACGTCAAAACTCAAGATCTATTCGTACATCCTAGCGAGAGTTACATAGTGTGCAGGGACGTCTCACCAAGGAAGATGGGAGCGACTACGCCGACGATGACACGGTTACTCTTGCCAATAATGGCATCATGCATCTATTCAGTAACATAAAATACATGCTATCCGGACAAGAGATAGAATCTGTTTTTCATCCCGGTCAGGCCACCACGATGTTCGGACTCTTGACGTATCCTGATGATTTTTCGAAATCCAGAGGACTTAATCAGTTGTGGGTGAAAGACACTGTAGGCCCTGCTAGCACAGGCGCCACCTTGATATTCGACTACGTCGTCAAGACGTCCAGACCTAAAGGAACGTTTTCGTTCAGGATACCTTTGAAACACATCTTCGGATTTGCGGACGATTACAACAAGATCATGTACGGATTCAAACACAATCTGACGTTGATTCGAAAAGGAAACGATGATGCAATAGTGAGACTCACTGCGACCGATGTGGGTAAGATAACTCTACACAAGATATCGTGGTTTGTTCCGCACGTGGAGCCTTCGATCGTGGAGAAAGCGCGTCTCTACAAAATCATAGAATCCAAGAGTAAATTACCCGTGGGATTTAGAATGAGACAGTGCGACACGGCTAGCATTCCTCCCTCCACGAATCACTTTGATTGGAGATTGATGGTGAAATCCGCTTCCGAGAGACCGCGTTTCATCGTGGTTGCATTTCAGACCGATAGGGACGGGTCTCAGGAAAAGAATGCGTCGCTGTTCGATCACTGCCATTTGAGAAACATGCAAGTGTTTCTGAACGCCACGAGATATCTAGCAATCGATTACAATGCGTCGTTCGACAAAAACGATTTCTGCAGACTATACGGCGACGCCGCTGATTTTAGAAAGAAGTATCACGGTCTAGACGAATTGATGAGCAACCCCAACATGTCTCCCGGCGAATACAAGTCGATGTATCCCATGTTCGTATTCGACGTCAGTAAACAGAGTGAACGACTCAAGAGTAGCGTTTTAGACATTCAGATCAAGATGAAATTCGATAGGAACGTGCTGAGAAAAACCGAAGCCTTCGCCCTGGTCCTGTCGGACAGAGAATTACAATTCGAATCAGATGGAAATAAGATGTCGATCATTCGATGAGAGACGAGTGTGAAAAAAAAATAAAAAACAAAAAAAAAAATAAAAAGTAATGAGTAATTATTAAAAAACAAAAAACAAAAAAAAATAAATAAAGTAATGTGATCTAGAGAGATTGAACATCTTTCTAAATCTCATTACTTTTTTTTTTTTTGTTTTTTTTGTTTTTAATAATCACACATTATTTTTTTTTAATTCATTATTTTCCACGTGTTCACTGTTTGTTCAAAGAATCTAGTTCGATCAGTAGACTCACCACGGAAGTGGTGGCTTCGGGATTATTGGTTTTCGTGACGAAATTAATCCTGTCTCCGGCGTTCACTTTGAGAGGCGTGCCGAACGTGCTAACATTCGCGTGTTGATTCTCAGTCTTTTCGACGCTGTATCTCTTATCGCTCTCCACACCATTCACCATGAGATTGACGACCGCTCTGTTATTCAAATCCGAGGAAGCCAGACTCATTCGAAGGATTTCACCTCCCAGCAGCATGGGATATCCCACCTGACCATGTTTCGATCCGCTACCTCCATTTCCGAAAGACCACTCAGCTTTTCCTTCATCTAAGGTGCTGGCCTCTTCGGCCCACACGGTGATCAATTGTCTAGCATATTTGACTTTCTCCACCACCGAAATCAGGGTGCAGGCATCCGTCATGTTCACGGGATCCGGTAGATTCGTGAGCGCGTGTCCACCCATGTCTAGTTTACCTTCCATGATGTCGCCCTTTCTCCAGACCGAGTTGTCATCCACGTACTTTCTGCTGACCGCGCTGGAATCGAATTTGGGATCGTGATCGAGACCGAATAAATTGTGACCGTTCATGTTGATGCCACTCACCATGGTTCCGCCAGATTGTTTGTTCAGGTAGAGATCGTCCACTTGTGATTCTAGGTATTCTTGTGATTGTATCACGGCAGAATCTACATAGCCCTTGTTGACCGCGGTTGAGTCTGCATCCGTGTCGTTGATCTCCGACAGATTCAATATCTTGTGGAATCCCGCATTCAGATCCGATTTCATTTCTCGTCCATCAGACTTTCTCTGTTCCAGATCTACGTAGTGTTTGGTCGCCACGTTCTTGGGATTCGTGGGAGTGGCCACGTTCGTTATCTTGTTATAACTGGCATTCAATTCCGAGTGCATCGTTTTCGTAACATATCTATTTCTCAGGTGTTCACTGAATCTCGCGTGCGAGTCGTCCGCGTATTTCTTGGTCGCGGCATCGGTGGGATCTATGGGATTCACGACGTTCACCAAACATTTGGATTTCAGATCCAGATCATCGGTCATGGTTTTATCCACGTAATTACCTAGCAGGATTCGTTCGAAATCGGCGTTCCCCCTGTCGACGTATTTTTTAGTCGCAGAATCTGCGAGATCTATCGGCTCGGGAAGATTGTAGAGCTTCTTATCGTTCATGTTCAAAGGTTCTTCTCGAGGTTCGTATCTCCAAACGTAACGTTCGTCCAAGTTGGCAACGTCGTAACCATCGTCGACTTCGAACGTCTTCCTCTTCTTTCTTGGGTTGACTTTTTCGTTGTCACTTCTACCAAATTTATCGACTGGCATGTTGTTGTGGGATTTTTTGTTTTTTAGAAAAATATGTTCAAACGCAGTTGATTAAAAATGAACTATGTTATTTTATTTTTCATTTTTATTCGATTAAAATTTTTTTAAAATAATTTTTTATCTTTATATACTATAAAAAAAAAATCTCTCTCTAATGTAAATCATTGAGAATGTCTTGAAATCGATCTCCTTCAGACCATCTCTTGAGAACGTAGAGACATAGGTGACCGCAAAACACTTGATGTGGTGATTGCACTTGTTCCGTGTTGTAACGAACCATCGATTTGTTGAAATAGTTCTTTATTTCTTTTGGCGGTGAGATTCCGTAGCTGTCAAAATAATAATATTTCTTCTTCCCGTTCTTCATCCACGCCACCCAGTGAGTGCCTTCACCCGATGAATCGTCTAGATTTAAAATTCCGCATTCTGATTGTCGAGGTCTTCTCTTCAGCAAGGCATCTCTGGAAAACACTCCTAGAAAATCTTTGATTTTCAAATCTTTTGCCGCATTCAACAGATCGATGTTGGATAGGGGTTCGTTAGGTAAGACGACACCTTCTATGGATATCTTTATTTTCTTATTCATAAATGTGTATATATTTTTTTTATTTATTTATTTTATTATAATTCACTAAAAATGACGTTATTTTTTTTGTTTTTTTCTCTTTTTTTTTAAACTAACATTCTCGATGTCTCTATCGTTTTCTATAATTTTGATTTCATCCAATTCCTCTTGATTTTCTGGACTCTCGATATCTCTATCGTATTCTATAATTTTGAATCCATCTAATTCTTCTTGATTTTATGGACTCTCGATGTTACTATTGATTTCTATAATTTTGAATCCGTCTAATTCCTCTTGATTTTCTGAAATCCTATCATCCACAATCATATCTGGAATCTTATCATCCACAATCGTATCTAGAATCCAATCATCCATATTCATATTGCCTCTAATTAGATCCACAGTCCAATATCCGAGTGCCAAAGTGCTTATTTTATCGTCTAACACGAATCTCTTACCGTCGTCGGCCGTCAGCGAAATCTTGTTGACTATTTCGGTATACAAGTCGTGATTTTCGCTTTGAATCGATTTCATAGTCTTATACACCAGACCACTTCCTAACAGACAATCTTTATACTCTTGGAAAGAGATGTTTTTCTTCACCACGCACGCTTTAACTCCTTTGCACTTCTTGATCTCTTCATCATCTTCTAGACGATAAGCATACAGTTTGGGTCTCAAGCCCACGAATTCGACGATTTGTTTACCGCCGCTCTCGTCCTTAAATTTACCCAACACCTTCTTGTTGTTGTTCGATTGAATGTTGGACGGGTGATCGATGGGATAATTGCTCATGTCGAACCACTCGGCCATGTCCTGAGATATATCTCGGTAGACGTCTTTCGTCTCTATCTCGTAAACTAAACTGTCCGTGTCGGTGAACAGTAGTTTGGCTTTATCACCAAATTTTCGTTTGATGTAATCGTAGTGAAACTCGTACATCAATCGCTTGCTGATATCTAAGATGATCGGTCCGAGATAATATGGTTTGTCGAACTTCAGATGCGTCTTTTGCATGTGAACGGCCACTAGATTTTCGTTGAATATGGTTCGGTGTTTGTAATTGGGTTTCGCCACTAATGTTTTAGCTCTTTTCTCAGATGTGACGAGTCGAACATCAGTTCTCTTCCTGATGTTTTCCATTGATTTACCGAACACGCAGTTGTTCATGAGTTTGAATAAATCTTTTTCGAAATCGTTCTCGGCTCGAGTTCTGAGATTCGTGTTGAGATCGATGTATTTTTTCATCCAAGGCTCTTCGTCGAATCGAATGATGCGATGTATGTTGACTAATTTCATCCCGTAATCGACGTACTGTTTCAAATTCTCGCTGTAGACGACGTAGTTACGTTTGTTAAATAAATTGGGAATGAGTTTTTCCTTTTCTTTCGGATAGTTCAAATCGACTTCTAAAATGCAAGGATAGTCTCTCCATTTTTGCATCTCTTCCAGTTCCTTCACCCATTCGAAATTTCCAATCGGTAAAGGATGACTCATAGCCCAACCATACAGATTATTAGCGTCCCAATACTGTATGTATTTAGTCGATCATTTCGAATCAAACCCTTCTTTCATGTAGGGATTGTTAGCCTCAGAATGTCTGTGGGAGATCATCGAGACGCCACCTCTCGCAGCCCTTTTGAACATGAGCAACATGTCCACGTCGGATAATAATTCCAATTGGACTTCGGTGGTCTTCAACAGAGCGTCCCACGCCAAACCGGGTGCGGTGAAGATCCAGATCGTAATTTTGACAACAGACGTCTCGAAAATTTTCAAACACATCTGCCAAGTGTAGAACGTCGGTCTTCAGATAGAGATCGTGATAATCTCTCATGGTTTTCATATCGAATGATTTCCACACGTTTTTAGCGTGTTCATAATTCTCGTCGGAAATGTCGGATTCGTATAATTTCGAATAAAAATCTTCTTTCGAAGGTAGTGCGGTGTCTTCGAATCTCTTTAGATCATTCATGTAATCATAAGGATAGACTCCGTTCCTCAACATGACGTCTACTCGTTCTTCGAAATGTTCGCTCATGATTTTAAATTTATCCTTGCTCATGTTATCGACTAATTTTTCCAGAGCGGTCGACATGAATTTAAAACTGTTGATGAAACGTATGCATCTACGAATGAATTTCGTTTTTTCTTCCAACGTCTCTCCGTCGATTACTCTTTTCTCCTCCATGAGCTTCCATTTCGTGAAGGAAATGTATCTTTCTTTGCTGTTCGTGATGCAATTTAATTCTTCGTGTGAGGTGGCGAGATTTTTCATGAACAGATGACTATCGTAACCCGAGAGATTGTGAAACATCACCGGATAGAAAGCGGCACCTCGGTATTTTAAATTACACTTGCTGTGAGCCGGACTGCGATACAGACCCATGTAATGATCGTGGTCTCTGACCTTCCTATTTTCCGTCGAATTCTCGTCGAACGATTGTCTGCATATGTGACATTCGGTGGCTCTGTTATTTTCATCCTGCTGCTCTCGCGTGATGATCATTTTTGCCGGAGTTTTGAATTTGTCTTATAACATTTGAAGTTTCCATTCTAACTCTTCCATGAACCTTTGAGCCACATCGTCATCTTCATACTGTTTCGTGTAGGTGAAGGGACCCATGTCGTGTTGCAAGTCGAAAGCGCATTTCACGTAAATGCAATAGCCCGAAGGTATGTGTTTTTGATATCTTTCGACGTAACTTTGAAGAGCGTTGGGTTGACAGGAACTCATTTTCGCGGTGAAACATTCGAAATCGGCGTACACGACGAATGGTACTTTTAACCTTCTATTGTGATTTTCAAACTTCACGATGGTGTTGGGTTTGGGCATTTCGATGGCGACACCTTGATTTTCGTTGCAATATTCCTGATGTTTCGCCAACGAGTCTTCGCTGTGAAACACGTTCATGCAATTGTAACATAAAGATATCTTTCCGTTATGATTATTATTTTGTTTCGACAGTAATCGACTCGGATGTTTAACCCAACAATAATGACGATTGTCACCATTCGAAATCAATAATAAAATAATCGTCTTTTCTCTTCCGAGATACGAAGTCTGTCTGAGAGGATGGATCTTTCGTTTTTCGTCGTCGTATCCCAAGACATTCACCGCAACGGTGGGATTTTGAGCCTCGAAACATTCGATGTGTTTTAACTGCATTGGAAAAGTCACTCCGGTCCAATCGAGATTTTTAGAAGTTTCCTCGTACTGAGAAACTCTATCGGAGTTTATTTTGACAGGGTATAAAGTGGATGTGACTGCCCATTTAAAACACTGATGATCGTTATTTTTCACTTTGATTACGGCGTATTTCTTAGCAAGGAAATACGGTAATTTCACGTAGGAAGACCCTTTCAACAAATCGTTTTTAGTTATGTGAATTTCGAGTTCCAACACCTCATCGAACGTCCAATTACTACCTTCATGTTGATAATTCGCAAGAGACGTCAACATCTTGTTTTTCATCTTTTCGAAAACGTCTGATAAATCTGAACCTCGAAATACGGGTTCGACATTAGATCTGAAATATGCATTTTTCACGATGCTCTCGCCAGACTTCACATCGATTTTATTCATCACGCAATGGAGTATCATCTTAATTTTTAGTCCCACGTTCATGTATTTGCAAAACAAATCCAATACCTTTTTCTTCACCCGTTCCATGAACAATTTCGGATCGATTTTCTTCAACGAGGGAACCACGTCGAAAGTTTTAAAAATGTCTTTGATCGCACTCTCCCGTTCCACGGACTTCGATTGAAATAGTTCTGCGGCGAGTCACGCTAGATATTCTTCTCCTTTCCCTTCGTCTATTGCTCATCGAAGTTCGTTCGATATATCTCGTTTGCCTAGAATGTGATGTGCATCACTCGTTTTCGTTTTTCTTTTCTTTTCTTTGGAAACTTGAAGTTCTTCAATGGCTTTTCATTTAGTCGTCTTCTTATTTTTCACAATCGAAGCGTTTTCGTTTTTTTTCGACGTCGGCATTTCGATTCCTTTTACTATCTTTTTCTTCTTCTCATTTTTCACAACCGATGCATTTTTTGATGTTGTTGCTGTCGGCATTTCGATTCCTTTTACTATCTTTTTCTTCTTCTCATTTTTCACAACCGATGCATTTTTTGACGTCGTTGCTATCGGCATTTCGTTTGCCTTTCCATCGTTTCGCAAATGTTTCTGTATGACTTCAATCTTTTTTGATTTAGTTTTATGATTTCTGAAATGTGAAATTTTCAATAGTTTACAAATCTCGTTTAACTGAGGTATGGTTTTCTCATTTAAATTTTCCAATTTTTTTTTATCTGTTTGTTTCATTTTGTAAGAATATATTTTTTCGAATTGTATTTTAAATAATTTGTTTAAAAAGTTTTGTTTTTTTAATGTGAAAAAAAAAAATTTTTTTGATGAAATTAATCAATTTTTTTATGTTCCTTAACGTTAAAAAAAAAACGAGAAAAAAAGGATGTTAAAAATTTAACTTATATATATAAAGAGAAAAAAAACTTTTTAAACAAATTATTTAAAATACAAAAATTTAAAATATACATTATTTGCAAGAATTCGTGAAAAAAACAAAACAAATAATCGATCATGACGACAACATCCACGATGGAATCTTGACATAAACATCGACGTTGTTTAATAAATCGTTATTCTTTAAAAAACCAAGAAGAAAAAAATCGTAATTTATATTTATGCTTTTCGAAAGAAAACGATACGATTTGCAATAGAAAATCGAATCGTAATACTATTAGCGAACAAAAATTAATTGACAATGTCGTTCGAACTATTAAAAAAGAAGGTTCAAGACAAATAGAACTCTTACGACTTTTACGCGAAGTCTCGCACGAGGTTCAAAACAAATTTCCGCGTAGCAGACGCGTGTTCATGTCACCCGATTCCTTCTCAATAGATGATGATAACTGCAAGATGCGAAGGCTAATTTTTAAACGTCCGATGTCTTGCCCATTCTAAAAACTCATGAAAAAAAAATTAAATTAATACGAAAAAAAAGGATGTTAAAATTTAACTTTTATATATATTTAAAGAGAAAAAAAAATTTTTAAAAAAATTATTTAAATACAAAAATTTAAAATATACATTATTTGCAAGAATTCGTAAAACAAAAAAAAACAAATAATCGATCATGACAGCAACACCTAAAAGATGCGAATTGAAATTGAAACGAGTCGAAGCGTGTACGAAATTAGGTTTTAAAATCTATACACAATCCCATCGAATTGAACGAGGTTGAGATGATGAGCTTAGAGCGCTACTACGACAAATATCATATGTGTTTGAAATTGGATGAAGCCATGCTCGATTTGTTTTGCAAGTACCAAAGCGATCTGGTGAATAATATCATCGTCGCCGAAGACAGAAAATTTGACAAGGACGATTTGTTGTTGTTCTTTAGAAATTACATATATCCAATAATCTCACTCGAACTCTTGGACAAATCGGGTGGTGAGAGCACGTTCACCGATGTAAAAAAAACTTAAAAGAGTAAAGATAAACATACAAGACATTTTCGTAAGTGAGAAAATGGCGCATGTCAACATGCTAATAACGGACTTGGAAATATAAACAATAGAGAGATTGATTTTAGCAAAGAAGAAGGAAAAAAAGTAATGAGATCTAAAAGTGATCTCATTACTTTTTACAAAAAAATTTTACACATTAAAGAAATTAAAATTAAAAACAACTTTTTTTTATATATATATAAAGAGCAAAAAAAACAAAACTTTTTTTTTAACAAATTATTAAAATACAAAATTTAAAATATACATTATTTGCAAGAATTCGTAAAAACAAAAAACTAAATAATCGATCATGAGGACAACAACACCTAAAAGATGCGAATTGAAATTGAAATGAGTCAAAACGAATAAGAAATTCGGTCATAAAATCTATAGATTACAACGACACGATCCCATCGAATTGAACGAAGTCGAGACAAAGGGCTTAGAGCACAAATACGATAAATATAAGATGCCTTTGAAATTGGACGAAGCCGCGCTCGATTTGATTTACGAGTACCAAAGCGATCTGCAGAACATCGTCATCGCTGAAGATAGAGAATTCGACAAGGACGATTTGTCGTTGCCCTATGGAAATTACATATTTCTAAACATCTCATTCGAACTCGTGGAGAAATTGGGTGGTGAGAGCGGGTTGACCGATGTAAAAAAACTCAAAAGAGTAAAGATAAACATTCAACACGTTTTCGAAAAAGGAGAAGACACGAGTGTCAACATGCTAAAAACAGACTTGGAAATATAAACAATAGAGTGATTGATTTTTAGCGAAGAAAAATGAAAAAAAAAGTAATAAGATCATCTTTAGATCTCATTACTTTTTTTTTTTTGTTTTCCTTCTTCTTCACTGTCACCATATAATATAATAACGTTTCCTTTTCTCTCAATTTTCAGCATCGATTCTTCTTCTTTTTCTTTTTTTCTTTTTCTTTGTGATATGATATGTTTATAACAACATTTTTGTTTATCCGAATCATAATTATGAACGAATGTTGTGCATCTCTTGGTAACACTCACATCATTGCCATTCTCTTCAGAAGGTAGTGGTGACGGTGGAAAGCATCATCTCATTCTCAGCCGTCTATCCCGCGCTTTATCTATCTCTTTCATTAGTTCTTTCCTTAGATATCCATCATTAGCATCTAACCATTTTTTTATTTTTTCGCTCTCTGTCTTGCGATGTTCGTCATTATCGTCAAATTGTTTCTCCACCTTTTCATCCAGGTGATAAATGTGTTTCTCCACCTTTTTACCCATTTTAAATATATTATTTTATACTTTTTATGATTTATATTTTATATAATTTTATATTATAATAACATATTCAAAATCGGTATATTCTTAAATGGCGAATTCTCACCGAGCAACAAACCCTTGCCGAGTTGCTCAACGTTCCGTCCACTCTTCAGATAGAGACTGTTTCCTCTCAGAGAGTTGCCACCTCTAACGGGTTCTAGATACAATCCTTTACCGCTGCCGTCTACGTGGACGCGACACACGGCTCCTCCCTTCTTCAAAAACAGTCCGCTGCCACCCATTAATTTCTCAACTGCCGAACTAGTGAGTCCCGTGAGAGCTCCCACGCCGAGAGTCTTTCCGAGAAAGGGTAGTGCCTTTGCGGCGAAGGGTAATGCTTTTGCGGCTATTCCTGCCAATAGCGGTAGGAAACCGCCTTTCATTCTCAAATTGTATCTCAATTGAGTGGGACTCATTCTCACCGTCAACACTCTTCCATCGCGAATCGCTTTCTCCATCCTTTTGATTTGACTTCTGGTCCAGGCGATCGAATCCTGACCGCCTCTCGTCAGATCTTCATGAGTGAATTTGAATCTCACCGCCTCGCCTCGAGTTGTTAACGCTCTCTTAAGTTTCTTCCTCTGTCCTGCGGATATGTTCACGTTTTTAACCACGTTTTCTGTCATAATTCTGTTTTTAAAATATATTTACTTCAATTGTTTCTTGTTTAAAAATTATATTAAAATAATTTTGTAAAATTAATATTGCGTTTATTTTATTTTTGTTATCTATATATATACACAATTTTTTTGTTTTTATATTTCTCTTATGTGAAATCGGATCGTCACTCTCTCTCCGCAAAGATCTAACAGTTCACCATTTTGATCCGTCAACGTGGTTTTGAGACTATACAATGTGTCTAAAATCACTGGTAGATAAACTAAATTTCGAGGTCGCTCCACGATCTTATAACCCGGTGACACGTTTGGAAAGAAGGAATAGATCGTCAGTTGAGCGCTACCATTCACGTAGCTTCCAGCAATCACGTCCACGTTCACCAGAATGCTATTGACTGCGAGAATGTCGACCGTATTTTCAGATGCCGCGTGGCCTCGATACATCTTTCGATCGAATCCCAACATCTTGCCTATAGAATCGTCCGTGTTGAAATCCACTCGAAAATTATCTTCCAAATCCAACATCGTCTGTAAGGTATTAGGATTGGGAGCGAGTCTGATCTTGTTGCTTCCCTTTCCATCCATCTTCATTCGCCTCTGAATGTAATTGTTCAAATCGTCTATGTCGTAACTCCCTTTGGGAATTCGAATCTCCAACCAATCCACTCCGTCGGAATACTTGAACAAGTTATTCTTTTCGGTGACGTTGGGAAAGGAATAATAAGTCTCCAGATTCACCAACGCCATCTCGTAA
Organism: Pictodentalium vernedei; assembly: GCA_031216915.1. NCBI lineage: Eukaryota > Metazoa > Mollusca > Scaphopoda > Dentaliida > Dentaliidae > Pictodentalium > Pictodentalium vernedei. The sequence continues at coordinate 381,297,909 of CM062289.1, read as the reverse complement.
CTTTTCTCTCTATTCAATTCGATGGAAGGTTCGAATTTTGTAGCGAATCGAGTCGAATCGCCACTCACCATGATTTGAATGGATTGTTTAGCAGCCATATTCTCAGCTATCCGTTCTAACAATTCTCCATGTTCGAACATTATATTTAATTTTATTTTATTCAAAACTAATTATTTGTAGATTTATTATTTTCTAAATTTTTATTTTCACGCTCTATCTTATTATTATCATCAGAAACATAAAACTTGTCGAATCCGCACCGATATTTTCCGCGATTAAATTCGCTTGTCAAATCGATCACGACGAAATTGTAAAGTCCACCATCCCAAACCCTCTTGCAGAATCTCCTGAATTCCGCCGCGCTCATGTCGTTTGCGATGTGATCGCTGTAGATGTGATTGAGATTCTTGAGATCTTGGTGAAAGAGACATAGAAAATTAGCGTTCTCCCTTATCGTCTGTCTAGGCAATCGAAAATAATTCTGTGACAGGTAGAAACAGTCCACGTTGCTGTGTCGACCCCTAACGTAATACGATTCGCATCGGTTCTGTCTCTCCAAAAGCAGATCGTCGAAAATCATGAGATTCTTATCTTCCAATTTCAGTTCTCTAGGATCCGGAACGTTGCTAGCGTTCTCATAAAATCGACACTCGACGTTCGAAGATGCATTTCTCTTCATCAGCTCCGTCGCCACACCGTCCAAAATGGTCGAGAGTGGAGCTCCACTCTTGTCGAATTCCTCCCTACTGTCAAAGATTCTGGCTATGACGTCCTTGGGCAATCTGCGATCCATGCACTCTCGAAGCAATCTGTATTCGGGTTGAAACAAGCTCTTGCCAAACACGAACAATCTGTCATAATCCAACCAGTCGGGTCGGGACAACAGATTCATCAACAGATTGGTCTTTCCACAATTCGATTTTCCCACTATCAAGCTTCTTATGCTCTTGGGAAAGAACTCGTTATTCGACCTCTTGGTCGCGGCGTCGTTCCAAGACATATCTTTAATGTTCATCTTTGTTTTATTTTGTTTGTTTGTTATTTTAGATTCTTTTCAAACGCAAACTTTTTTATGTTTTTCAAACTCTGTTTTTAATGTTATTATTTATTTATATCGCACCGTAGCGAGTTTTCTTCAATCTGGATCCACTCGTCATTTTGGCTAAATCTTGTATGGGCACCACAGCATCCTTAAAATCTTTCCAACTTTTCGGTGTTCGCTCTAATGCAGCTCGCTTCGCCGGCGGACTGATAAACTTGTCGATCAACGCATCGGCTGCCCTCTTGCCAGCCACAGAAGCTATCCTACCACTGGCTTCGGAAGTGGCTTTCTTACCAGCATCCAAAGCCATCTTCTTACCAACCTCAAACGCGGTCGATGCGAGTTTTCTACCCGCATTGCTCGTGAATGCTCGCATTATAGAATCGACGATGCCAGAACCGCCTTGAACGTAAGTCCTGACGTATCCCCTGTTCTTTATCACCAACATATTTTATTTTTATGATATATTTTTGTTTTTTTCACTGGTAAATCGTTTTGTTGTTTTTAAATACTTTTATTATTCTAGTGTAAGAATTTACTGTTTTATTTTTGTTTGTTTATTTGTTTCTCTCTACTTATTATATACACATCAATCCTTCAATTCGTTCATCAGCCTTTTATACTGGTTTTTATTCAAAACCTTCTGTCTTAACAATTCGTCAGATATAGCAACTATCTGATTATCTAATCCCATGTTACCAGCCCGTCTGCTCGCCATCAACAAACTCAATCTCTGAGACAGAGCGTCGGAATCGCTCGGAAGAAAAGTGGTTTTCACCCCTTTGCCAGTCACCGATTCGACGAACTTCTTGTTCCTATCCCATATGGGTTTCACCACTTTCGTCCACTTGTAACCTCTGTTGGCTTTGGGTCTCGTCTCTCTGGAATCGTTATTTCTCTTCATGGCGTGAGTCTGAACCAGAATGTCACAGTAATTGTCGAAATCCTGTTCCGTGTAATTGCTAGGCTTGTCGTAAAGGAGCAATCTGTGCAGACCATCAGTCAATTCGTATCTGTTCAAACCCACGATCAATTCATCATCACCAATATCTACTTCTGTGTCTCCTACAAAAATCCTTCCCTCCGAATCCTTATAAAATCCATACGACTGATCTCTCTTACCACCATCATCATCAGACGATGCGACGCTACTAGTGGTGATAGTCGAAGCTGTATCATCAGACTCGCTCTCTGTTTGAATTCCCGTGGGAACGTAATCCGGTGTAGATTGAACGGAATACCGATTTCCAAAACTAGGAGGCAACGAACCCATTCTCAAAGAACTCTCCTTTATGGGTCTCAATTCTTCGACTATCTCCTTCCTGCTTCGCTCTTGACCCTCCGTCACGGGTTTAAATATTTTTGTGGCTTCGCGTTTGAGTTCCATCTCACCAAGACGTCTGCTCCTATCAGCTGACTGAATCCCCTTCTTAGCACGTTCATACTCGCCTAAAATTAGATCTCGATGTCTAGGATCCATCTGTAAAAACATCTTTCGTTTTAATTGTTTTATTATTTTCAAAATTAAATGTTTAATTATATTTTTATGTTTTTAAGTAATAAAAATCTTTCCGTCTTAATATAATAATCTGAAAATATTCACATCTCAACTGACTGTGTTAATTGAAGTTTAAAAATACGTTTAAACAGTACATGACAAACCGGTTTCTGATTTAACGCATTTTGACAGTAGTTTTTTACATTATGTCAAAAGATCACCATTCACACATCAAACAACCATTCACTCAGTGTCGAATTAAGAGAGAATCCCTTTGATGACTGTTAAACAGTTTCAACACACAAAGGAAAACTGATTTTAACGCTGAGAACTTATTCATTACAAAATCTCTCTCCGATTGCTATCATGAATATATTAAAAATTTTACCACTCAAAACCTAATTGAGCGGAAAATGCGTTTTAAACATTCCGATAAGTGTTTGACTTTTTTCGAACGAACGCTTAACAGTCAATCTCTCTCATCAAGACAAAACACGAATATCTATTACAGATCAACTCTTTCGAACAAAAAACCCTCAAAACTCAATTTCTATCTGTCCCATCAAGAGAAAACATGAATGTCTATAATACAGACCATATTCATAATCGACTCTTTTGAACAAAAAACCTCATTCACTCATAACGATAACATGTGTTAGTTTTTACTTCAAGAAGACCTGACTGGGTTCGCGAATTTCCAACACACCGACGACAACACTCTTCGTTCAAAACATTTCCATCAAGTGCTCATCGAGATCACCTCACAATAACGTGCGCCAGTCTCACTTCGAGAAACGCTACAGTGGGTTTGCGGATTCAAACATCACCTCTTCACGCGAGTCGATTTCAGACCTAAAATCCGCAAGCGAGTTTCCCCCATAGGATTCAGTGTTAAAATCGTGTACGGACGCGGATTGTTAGAATCGGCAAGATGATGAGTTCGAATTCTGAAAACGTTTTTTTGCTCGCAATTTAACACTCTCCATAGGGTTTCAGTGTTAAAATTGTGTACGGACGCAGATTGTTAGAATCGACAAGACGATGAGTTCGAACTCTCAAAACGTTTTTTTGCTCGCAATTTAACACTGAATCCTATGGGGAAAACTCATCTGCAGATTTCAATCAAAACGGTTCATGTACGTGTACGTAAAACTACGGATTCCTCCCATAGGGTTCAGTGTTAAAAAAATTCGAGCTCACCCTAAAAAAACGTTAAAATCTTGTACACGTACACGATTTTAACACTAAATCCCATGGAGGTGTACATGTACACGTACACGTACATGTACAGGTGAGCTCGAACTCTCATTTATTACCTACTATTGAGGGATTTTTCATGACCCTCATGACCTCAAAATTCAATGAGGGTATGAGGGATAATAAATGAGGCCTCATTGAGGTCTTTTACATAGCCCTCATTGCCTCATACGACAAAAAAGGGATTCTATAGCCACGGGTGTTTCCCAAAAATGGGATTCCATGGGATATGGCCATTGGATATAGGCTTTTATTATACACAAGGGAGATAACTCTGCATACAGATTATGGAAAATCAAGCAATCTGATTGGTTAGTTATAATTTATATAAATGATCTAGATATATGAAACAACAAGAGTACTTGGAATAGGGTCAGAACTAACAAGAATAGACCAGAAATAGCTAAATATAGTAACAAAAAGCAAAGCTGTTCCAACTAATAGGCTCTTCTACGCTACTGGAGTATACCTCAGAATAAAGGAACAGGGCCAGATAAACGATAACTATTATATATATATAGATAGAAGCAGAGAATTCTGAAAGAATTCGAAATAGTAAAAGTTGGGATAGATTTTGGTGATTTGGAGAGATTGTCGGGTTGTTTGTGGTAATTCTACGAATCGGGAAAATACTCTTCTACAACGGAACATACCCTCCGAACATACCCCGTCCTATTGCAGAAAAATTGGGTAACATAGCAAACACGTGCTACCATAGAAACCAAGATGGCGGCTTCCAGTATACAAAATGGACGACGGAAACACGTATCACCCTAACAACACGCGCAGCGCATGCGCACTCACACCACTTATGACCATGGAGATGACGTCACAACATGGCCGCTCACGCGGGTTACCATGACAACCAAACATGGCGGCACTAGGTCACGTGACATGACGTCACATGAGATCATCCAAATGAGATCATCCAACCTTTCTCTCAAAAGCCCGAGACATACTACTACCGCACTTAAACAGCTTTTCATACCCGGTCGTTTCTACACAAACGACGGGGTATTAACAAGTGCGGTTTTGTATGCAATGTACAGGTAATGCTCAGATGAGGGCGTTCTTGTTATCAATGTGCTTGAAATTAATTCGCATTCACAACAAACTTGTTGTCCATCATTTATGCTGTATTTTTTTTAAATAAATAGTTGATTCCTATTGGGGGGAGGGGGGGGGGGGGCAAATAATGAATTAGTCTACATTCATTTTTATCATGTTTGAAAACGAATCGATGTATTAATTGCATAAACACAGAATGTTTTTCATATGCGACTGGATATCAGTAATTCCGTTTCATCAAGAAACGAACCGCCTTTGATGTCTGGATTTTCCGGTCGTCTTTAATTAGCCTTGCAAAGGGGGTTGTGGACCCGTGAAGACAATGTGTTCACCGGGTGTGACGAAAGAGGGATTTAAATGGCGCGTACACGTAATGACCTACAAAATATCATCTCCCAAACAGGTTTGGTTTAGTTCTTAAACACTCTTGTGTACTTTGACCTCAAACCGAAATGCATCTGACTGTTCACAGTTTGAATCAAGACAATCAGCGGATTGTTTTGGCCATACCATCATTAATGAGCATTATGTACTGAATCCAGACAATCACAAAATAAAACAAGTGCACCGCCAGGCGTGTCCCCCCGACAGCGAGTTCTTACATTGGACATATTGAAGACTGAAACAGCAAATTTTCAAAGACGAAAAAATGGAAAAAGGGCCAAAATTGGTGGGACTGAACCAAATTCGAACTTGACCCGCGTATTCTTGAGACAAACATATGTACAAAATTTGGTGTTGATTCAATTACTCAAACTGAAGTTATCATCCGGACACCAAATTTTCTATGTCGAAAAAATGGAAAAAGGGCCATAACTCAGCCCAAATTGGTTGGACTAAACCCAAATTCGAACTCGTCCCGTGCATTCTTGAGACAAGCCTACGTACAAAATTTGGTGTTGATTCAATTACTCAAACTGAAGTTATCGTCCGGAAACCAAATTTTCAAAGTCAAAATAATGGAAAAAAGACCATAACTCAACCACAATTAATTGGTTGGACCAAATCCAAATTCGAACTTGACCCGCGTATTATTGAGAATAAACCTATGTACAAAATTTGGTGTTGATTCAATTACTCAAACTGAAGTTATCATCCAGACACCAAATTTCCAAAGTTGCGAAATTGGGCGGAAAAGCGTAGAAAAAGGGGGATAACTCAAACAAAAATTATCGGATCGATATACCAATATTCCGAATAACCATTGGGGTAGGGGGCATAACACCAAATTTGGTTTTGATTCGATGACACAAACTTTAGTTATCACTCCGGACGGACGGGTGGATGGACGCACAGCGGACGGGCGCACAGACGCACGCAGTTGATTACAATAGTCCTCCGACAAAAAGTTAAAGTTTGCCGGGGCACAATTATGGCCCAAAATATCTATTTGACTGAGGGGTATCCGATGACCCCGAATATGACCCTTTAATAGGAACCTGAGACCGAATCCAATATAACGTATCGATGGTATCACAAAATACAGAAATAACATGGACTACTCATTTCCAACGCATTGACATTACAAGTTATTGTGATGAATTGACGGTAACATGGTCCGAGGTTTGCGGCTCGTAGGTTATGTTCAAACGAGACGCGAGAGGTAAATAAACCTCTCGTGTATCCACGACGGCACTGGATAAATAATCAATAACCCAGATAAACTCATTCCATCTTAGTTCAAATCGTAAATCGGTTTGTAATTTAAACAACACTTCACTCGGAATACCGTCTGTTGCACACGTGAAACATCCAGAAAAATGAAGCGGCTTGCTAGTCACTCCGTTGATGAAGCAGTTACGAAATGGACGACGTCACTGCAAATATTTCGCGTTGCGATGTCAGACGGCAACATTTGCCACTTGGGTCGTAAACATAGAATATACTAAGCGAGCTAAGCGTCCAATCAGAGGAGGAGGAGGATTTTAGTCTTATTGTAACATTAGAAGTTATTGTGGTTATCGTCAATTCATCACAATAACTTGTAATGCTGCCTGGCCATAAACATCGAAGAAACAACGCGAAATCTCATCCAATCAGAGGGCGAGGATTTTAGTCTCATTGGAAAATAAAAACATGTGCATGTTGTACGAACGATAATCTCAGTCACATCAGGAACCTTTTCGTAATTTTCCATGTTTCATCATCTGCGGCGTAGCAGTGGAATGGTCCCCCCCCCCCCCCCCCCCACCCATCCACTTTTCCGAAAAAATGTCATCTTTATGTACATTCATGACAGAAATCCACAAAACTGGTTCATGTACCAATACTCCCACCCTCACATTTCTCGGGTAAATTTGATGTAGTTATTCTTTCACTTTCTGGGAACTTATGCATTCAAAAATTACTGGGAGAACTCCAAAAGATATGGAAAGTTAACCCTTTACCTAACGTAACGGCAAAAGCCGGGCAGCGCTATTCACAAAAATTGACATTCAATTTTCATTATTTTTTCATATTTGCCTCAAAAACATAGCTTATGATACCTCATGGGAACGAACTCGATCCAATCGGGATCATAAGCTATGTTTTGACGCAAAAAAAATGAAAAAAAAAACGTTATTCATTAATTTTGTTTGCAAGTGTCGTCTGCTTTTCATGTTAGGTAAAGGGTTAAATCGTTTTCCATGGGAAGATCCTGGACCTTCAATCATTGGGTAAACACACTCAACCCAGACTAGGTGAAATAAAATGGTAGAAGGGTAAATATTTTTATGCTGCAACGGAAAAATGTCCCTCCCCCCCCCCCCCCACACACACACACTTCATTCGCCTGGATACACCCTTGCCTATCATTCTCGTGGTGTCTATCGGAAAGTGAATTTTCGTTTTTAGAACTACTTCCGCCTGGTATATCAGGTATTGTAAACGTTATGATTCCATTTGACAGCATTATTTCAAACCTTTCCAGGGGAGAGTACTGCATGATCCTTCCCCCACCAACCCATCACATTTGAGGTGGGTTGATGGAGGAGCCCGGTGTTCTGCCCGAGGAAATATGAAAATGACAGCCACCATGACAATTTAGGTGATGGTTGCTGACTAAAATGGTTGAACATTTAATTTGTTTTCAAAGATAAATTGACAAATTTAAGGGACTACATATATTTTATTTTAAAGTTGTGAGTCATGTGTCATCTATAATTGGGAAAGAATGATACTGAGTAAGCAATATCGATAAATGAAAAATTAAAACCTACCAGAAATTGTGTTTTTGATTTCCATCAAACTTTCCCAGCACAGGGTTATGTCTGAATATTCCCCAGAAGTATGGTAAAAATTGCACAAGAAAACACACTACAATAATGAAGTCACAGAAACAGAAAACACTCAAAATGGAATGATGAAAAGATTAGATATTTCTGTAAAACCATGTGGATGAGTGTAATGGTCTTTTATAGCCGGAATTCCAACTATAGAAGACCGCCTAGCCTCCCTAGCCGCGAAAAACCGCGATCGTCTAATCGAAAGTTATCTAATATCCGAACTCCAGGGCATTGGTGCCAGCCGGCAAAAACCTAAAAATGCCGCAAACTAATCACCGCGTAGGTAGGAACCAAACCGTGAAAGTAAAGGGGCAGGAAACACCTTCGGGTGTGGCGTATAAAAGTGATGGTCTGCCCTCCTCCAATAATCCTAATCTAGACTAATCTAATTGAAAAGACCCCCCAATCACTAGAAAGTAACGAACCGCGGAAGAAATGAGCAGAAAACACCCTCGGGAGTGGTACTTGATCGTCATGGCCTGCTCTCCTCCCTCAATCTTAATCCTGATCTCAACCTACATAATTAAAGAGACGACCCATATAAACCCAAATAGGAATCAAACGCTGGAGGTAATGAGCAGGAAACACTCTCGGGTGTGGCACTTGGTCGTCATGGCCCGCTTCCCTCCCGTAATCTTAATGTAATTAAAACGCCAAAATATAAACAGATGTAATGAACAGGAAACACTCTCGGGTGTGGCACATGATCGTCATGGCCTGCTTCCCTCCCTTAATCTTGATTTCAACCTACCTCATTAAAACGTCCCATATAAACTCAAGTAGGAATCAACCCGCGGAGGTAATGAGCGGTAAACATCCTTGAATCTGACTCATGATCGTCATGGCCTGCTCTCCTCTTTTAATCCTAATCTTGATCTCAACCTATTAAGATGATCCAAATAAACTCTAGAGGGAATCAATCCGCGAGGGCTATGAGTAGGAAACACCATCGGGTGTGGCATATAAGCGTCGTAGTCTGCTCTCGGCCCTTTAACTAAAACACAATTCACTCTACCAAAGATTCCCCTTTACTTTGTTAGCACACTTACTCTACTGTATGCAACCTACTAACTCTGTTTTTTTCTATTTTAAGCAACTACCGACAAATGGTTTTCTTTTGATCATCCATCTCCCGATAACCGCTATGGATTAACTCTAACCGCCATGAAACATATTAAACGCTATAGAGTTTGAACATCTTTCACTCCACTCCTAAAAGTGGTCATCCACCTCCTAGGAGGCGAGCGGTGGTCCTGCATCCCAGTTGTTGCCCCTTTTTGTAAACGCCAGTATAGTGCGCAATCTTGCCCCAGCCAAATAGGTTACCATGCAGACCTGCCCCCGAACCAGGGAAGTTCGGGTCTTTCTCTGGGTGATCCCCGAAAGAAGCCGTTGTTGTTTTTATTCCACGATCTGATGCGAACCTAAAAACAGAACCCAACACAGAAGCCAAATCAATCTCCGTCGATTGCCTGAGGCAGACTATACTTGCCAATGATGGCCCACCACATAAATCATTCCACAAGTGGCAGACTATACTTGCCTAAAAACATCATCACCCTGCCATCGGGGAGAGGTAGCACCTTTGCTGAGAGGACCCCCTCTCGCACTGGTCCTCACCAGAGGACCTAGATCAAAGAACATCAGGAGTCCGCCACAACCCCCAAGAACACTATGATCCCGGACATCCGCTAAGTACCCAAAATTTTCCTCCTTTGACGCGCCTGGACATGTCGCAAGAAAACTTTTTTTAACAGTTAAAGAGGGTCGAAAGGGGCTTGCCCTACACAGTCCCTGCGCGCGAAACCATTTCATCTGCACTTTTATTTATCATGTTATGTCAGAGTGTGAACACCTCATCAGCGACTATGACAACACTGGAATTACCAGAGAGACTTAGGAACATCTCAGCTCTGGGCGTCTCTTGTCCAATCACCTGGACTACTCAGGAGACTGGCAAGAGCGTCCATCTGACCTTGGAATTTACCGTTGAAGAGAGCACTATTCCACTCTCCTCGGGGAGAGGTAGTACCTTTTGTGAGAGGAACCCCTCTCATACTAGTCCTCCCCCGAGGCGGCCCTGAGAAGAGAGAGAAGAGCAAAAAGAAGAAAAGAAAGAAGAGCCCGTCGACCAAGCGGAGGGATGTCCGACGCATGGAGGCTTTCCTGGATAAGAAGGAGAGGAGTGTGTGTGTGTGTGGGGGGGGGGGGGGGGGTTCGGAGGCAGCCGCTAGTTCCCCTCACAGTCTCACAGGCACACCCAACCAACTAAGAGCTCCCCAGCCGATACAGTTGGATGAGGAACGTTCTGTGGAGATTGAGGACGAACTGGAAGTTGCTTTCTCGTCACTCTCCACCCCTCACTCCCCTCTTCCCGGACAAGCGATCGCTGACAGACCTTCATCTGGGAAACGAACAATTTCTAGCCAAATGCTAAGAAGACAAGATGCGCTCTCGCGAGATCTCCAGACTAGCGGAGGAAGTTCTGACAAAACAAAAACCGCCAGACACAGCCTGCTGCTCCACAACCACGATCTCTCCATCTCAGCCACCTCCTACAAAGAAGACCCGCAGAAAGCACCGACGCGGATAAAAACCTTCTCCTTTCCCACCGGCGCCCAGACATAACGCAAAAACTACCGTACAGTTATCGAGAGGGTCGAAAGGGGCTTGCCCAATACCGTCCCTGCGCGGCTTTGGCGCGCGAAAACATTTAATCCAGGGGGGGGGGGGGGGGGGTAGGAAAAAATTTGCAGACACCGATGCCGATTTTTTGTTTTTGACCGACCGGAGGACCCACCCACCCACCCCATGTAATTTTTTTCCAGTTTTACAATTTTGTCCGCGGTTATCTGAACCACCCACCCCATTAAATACATGCTTTTGCATCATCCTTCCCACCATACTGCACCACAACCAATTTTATCATACAGTATTGAGTGATTGACCTTGTACAGTAGGACAAGTCTTGAAAGAACATCCGTTTTATCAGACCAAAGTGGTCACTAAAGGCAGATGGTCTCTCATAGCAACAAATCAAATATAGAGTATATATGGTATCCAGATATATCCCACAATAAAGCCACACAAATATGGATAACATTAGAACTGACTCTTCGAGCCAGTTCTAATGTTAGCCATACATTTATTTCAAGTAACCTTATTGAATAGTAATGGTTACATGTATATGAGAATTTTTATTTTTTTTGTATTTTAGAAAAGAATGTTAGGTAAAGGGTTAAATATCATAAATTACTCAACCCATCAGAACCCACTGCGTTCTCAATTATTTTTCAGTGGAACTTCTCTTGAGAGACCACCTTTTTGAGGAACCACCTCTTTTGTGCTAGAGCATGTTTTATGTGGACAACACAGGACAACATACCATTTCGGCCAGACAAAAGTGGTCTTTCAAGACAGGTGGTCTTGACAGACCACCTGTCTGAAAGACCCCTTTTGTCTGGCAAAAATGCTGGTCTCTCAAAAGAGGTTCCACGGTATGTGTATGCAAAAAGCAAGGAGTTTAGTCATTTGTGTATTTGTTTATTTTTTTAAGGAAGGTTTGGGTGGGGCATGGCTGGGTTGGGGGAGGGGATTTATTACTTATTTTAAGTCCAGCCCAAGAAGGTCTGGTACATGATTTTATTGACACCTGTGTTCTTAGATGTGTTTGAAATAAATTAGCAGTTCAACCAGGTTCAATGTTTAGTAGTTTTTGTGTTACATACTTCCTACAATGGCAATAAGAGTCATTGGTGTTTCGTAATAGGTCTGGATACATCGTTGTACAGAATTGTTCCTGTAGCTGAAATCTGTAACTGTTCCTGACTTCACATAATTATCTTTGCTCCTCATCTAAGACAGCCGATCTCACCAGGGTGAACATATTAGAAATTATATCAAACGGAACACCCTCGAGATAACTTATCCTTAGAGTGCAGTGTTTGATAATTGCAGTTAGTGATGCATTTTAACTTGCATTATTCAATATGTCATACATTGTATCACTATAAGCCGAATCATAGCTCAGCCGCAATAACAGTTTTATAATCGTATATAACCCATGGTAGGTATCCCCTGATAACTTGAGAGTCTTTTTATTGGTTCTTGAACGATACTTCACTGATTATGGTATACAATTTTGCCAAAAAGTGTCTGGGGAAAAAATTTGCAAGCATCGGAAATTTTATTTTTTTTGTCCTCCTTGACCACACACCCTCCCCGGCATCAGCGTTTTGCAAATTTTTTCCACCCCCCCCCCCCTCCCTGTTTAATCTGCGAGATTTTACAGGGTTCATACAAAAATTTGCTCACAAAGTTCAGGGGTTTTTCAAGGGTTTTTCAAGGGCTTCTTTTTTTTTCACATATACTATTCAGCTTGTTGTATGAGCTCTAAAAATTCTAAAGATTCATGTGACATGGATCTGACTTTGGAAGTCAGGAAGTACTGGTACCCAAAGTGTGATCTGTGTTACAGTAATCTTGGTAAAACGTTCCATACTTTTTTATTTTTTTTTTTAACTGAGCGACACGAGCGCAACAAACAAGTAAAAGGCGAGTACACATATTTACAATGCCCAGGAAATAGCTTGGTATTCAAGGGTTTTTCAAGAGATTTCTGAAAGTTCAAGGGTTTCTCAAGGGCTAATTTCAAATTCCAGGGTTTTTCAAGAAAAAACTCATTTTCAAGGGTTTTTCAAGAGCTGTATGAACCCTGTTTTATTTATTAATTTATTTATTTTATTATTTTATGTTCCGTTTTACGTTATATTTGATTTTATGTAATTTTATGCTTTTGATCTTTCTTGAATAAAATATGAAAAACTGTTCTTATAGTTCCCCCACATAAAATACCCATGGCACAACAAATCTCATTTCCTACAGAAAATTCTCATTTCACACAAAAAATATTCAGCTTTGGCACATTAAAATATTGAGCCAGCGTGAACACAGGTCCTGTGTTAAACTTCAAACCCCTCCGGTGACCATCAAAATCAGTCAAGCACAATACTTTGAACAAACTTTAATCTAGCAGTCATAGTAATGCTACACCCCAAATATCAAAAAAGCTGCTTGGTGGCTTTGAAGAAATTTAATATTTATTTATTGGTGTTTAAGGTCACATATTTATGCACAATGGCTAATCATGACCGTGACAGTTTTACGGGTGGAGGAAGCCGGAGTACCCGGAGAGAACCACCGAGGGCTTTGAAGAAAAAGATCTTTTGAGAATATTCCTCATATCGCACTAAGTTAAAATTCAGGCTCCAACAGGGAGCCAAAATATGAGCCCAGGGATTTGATTTGAACAAACTTGAATCTCCCAACACTTAGGATTTTAACACTATGTAACAAAAGAATCGGACTTGTGGATGTGAAGAAGATTTTTTAAAGAATAGCCCTTAGGTATATTGCACTAAGTTAAAATTTGGGATCCCACAGCGAGCCTAAATATGACCCAAGAGGAACTTTATTTGAACAAACTGGAATCTGAGCCCCCTAAGGTTGCTGCATATTAAATATCAAAAGATTCTGACTGGTAGATCTGAAGAAGATTTTTAAAGGAATTTCTCAATACTAAGCCAAAATTTTAGGTTGCCATAGAGCGCCCAAATATGAGCCCAGGGACTTAATTTGAACAAACTGGAATCTGGCCCCAACTAAGGGTACTGCAAACCAAATAACAAAAAATTCTGACTGATGGATCTAAAGAACAGGATTTTTAAAGAAGAACCCACATCAACCAGGTTGAGTGAATATGAACCCCATTGGGGAATATGAATCCCATAGATTCAAGGAATTTCCATATATATATATATATATATATATATACACTTCATCAAATATTTTATATAACTTCGTCAAATTGCCGTCATGCTCGGAAGTTTACTTCCTTCTAAGCGGCTTTCATTTTTGACTAATACTTATTCCGTTACGTTAAGTGCCGTACCAATGTGTATCGCGTCATGGGAACGTAAAATTTAGCGTCACGCTGATCCTAATTGTTGAATGGGAATTATAAAATTGATCGTGATACGCGTACGTCTTACAGATCGATTTATTATTTGGCAAGTGGCTGCCTAGCTCCTAATTACGAACCCGTCTATAAAATCGCCGATGCATGTCTTCCTTGGGTGGCAACAAGTAAAGATATGTTCCGCATTACACGTTGTTCACCTTCTTTAATTGTAAATTATGGACAAACAAGACCGTATCATATCTTCCTAAGGTGGTAACGAGTGGAGATATATTCCGCGTTATCTCGCGCATTTTTTTGTTCTCAGCCTTAGAATTAGAAACATTCAATCATTTATCTCAACCTCGCCCTGGTAACAGAGGCAGAAGCGAGTTCGCATGCAGTATTCACACATTCAGCCATTCCTTGACCCGAATTGTTTACACGCGTTGTTCTCCATATTCAAGTGTATTGCTTATAAAACCACTGTATCATATCTCCGTTGGGTGGTAAAGATATGTTCCCCGTTTCATGTTGTTCCCCGTATCCGAGTCTATTACGCGCAAAATAACCGTATCATATCTTCCTTGGGTGGCAACAAGTAAAGATATGTTCCGCGTTATTACGTAAAAAGCAAATATGAATTAGACACTATTTCTAAAACCTCGCCCTGGTAACAGAGGCAGAGGCAAGTAACTTCGTATACCGTATTCACACATCCAACCACTCCGCGCGCCTCCATATCTCCGCCCCAGTACCCAAACCGCGTCAATCAGACATCAATACCGCTGATGGAAAATATAATTTTTCATACCCTCCTTGCGTAGTAATACCCCCCCAACCCCGCCCGATCCTTCCAGGGTGTGTAAATGTCTTGTCCCAACCCACTATTGCAGCATATATATGCCCTCCACCACTGATCTAAGTGCAGTCCCTCCTATAATGTCTACACTGACAATCGTAGGCTAGGGTTCCATACCACCCCCCCCCCCCCCCACACACACACACACCACATACACATGATGTACGCACTGACATGTACCAAATGATCATAATCTCGCAACATATACACGCTATGTCCAACACCAATGCGTGCGTGTTTAGGAGTAATTGCTCTGTACACTAATTTTTGTCCCCCCCTCCCCCCCCCCCCCCCCCCCCCCCGTTCAGCAAGTTTATAAATGAGAATATTTGGAATTATTCTTGTCTATTGAGCCCATTGGGTTCTAGTGTTTGAAGTTTGTTAATCCAAAATGCTTCACGACCCCTCCTGTAAGCTGTATTTTGTTTATTAATTTGTTCAATCCCAATAATCTTAAAATCGTTTATACTATGGTTTTTGGTCAGAAAATGATGTGGTATCGGTTCATCCATAACCTCAAGTTTTATTCTACTCAGGTGGTTTTGCATTCTCTCATACAATTTTGTCCCCGTCTCTCCCACGTACACGACTTCATTGCACTTGTCGCAGAAAATCCCATATATCACATTCCTGGACATGCAGGTGATTTTTTTGCCTATGTGGTAGGCCGTCCCGTTCTTGTCTGCGAATTGTTTTGTTTGGAGCATAAACCCACAGATTGCACATTTTCTCTCGCATCTATCAGATCCCGTCCCTTGATTGTTGAACATTTTATTATGCTTGCTGTGGACTATGATATCTCCCAAATTTTTCAGTCTTTTGTACGAAATCAGGGGAGGTTTTTCGAATGCCAACTTCATGCGTTTTGAGCGGTGTAAAATGGGCATCCGTTCCCGCGTTATTTTCCCGATGTCGGGGAGGCGCCGCGAGTATGTGACCACAAACGGGACTCTTTCGCCGGTTGAATTGTTGGATCGTTTTTCAAGTAACTGTTTGCGCTCGATTTGATCGACCTTCTCTAGTTGTTCGCTTACAAACTTTTCGTCGTAACCTCTGGCATGCAGGTGCTGTTTTATATTATTTTTGTGGCATTCATATTCAGCATTATCGGAACATATTCTTTTTACTCTTGAAGCTATTCCATATGGTATCGCTCTTTTAGTGTTGATTGGGTGATCTGACTTTGCGTGTAGGTATTGATGCGTGTCCGTGGGTTTTGTATATAAACCGGTTTTAAGAAATCCGTCTTCAATTTTGACTACCGTGTCTAAGAATTCTATCTCATTTTCAGACCACCTTAAATCGACCTGTATTCTTGGGTGTATCGTATTTGCCAAAGAATATATATATATATATATATATATTTATTTATTTATTGATGTTTAAGGTCACATATGTATGCACAATGGCTAATCATGACCGTGACAATTTTACGAGTGGAGGAAGCCGGAGTACCCGGAGAGAACCACCCAACATCGTAACTCCGCACTGCAGCACAGGCAGGGTTAGATTGGTTGAAGACATGCGTACCATCGACGTGCAGTACGCCTTAGTACACGGCGTCATCGTGCCCCCACGCGGGCAATGGAGATGAAGTGACTTGCCCAAGGACACAACGCGGTTGCCGCAGGTGGGATTCGAACCGAGGACCTCTCGGCTTGCAGCCTGCACCTCTACCTACTGAGCCACCGCGCTCCCCCAGGAATTTCCATAAGGTTTCAGAAGAATTTTCTAGGATATGGGATCACAAATTTCACAGGTTGTAAAGAAGCCAAGAGAATCCTGCTAACAAGAGGAGAGAGTGGTTATTAAGATGTTACTCTTCCTTGCATCCGTAGATATCGAATGTGACAATTGTCACACAGAGGTCGTCGAGCTGGGGGGGGGGGGGGGGGGGGGGGGGGCTTCAACGCCAACAAAGTTCAACATGTTTGAAAACAGTGAATGGATGAGGCTTGACAATGTTCATAATACTATTTTAGATGATGTGTTTATGTACTTCATTGCTTATTGGTGCCCAAGTATTGACTGCCCCACCAGCCTGTTAGATTTTACTCAATCGGACATTGTATAGGCATATTTTGCGATGAGGGCGATTTTAGGACATTAGTGGACTACCGACACTGAATTGGAGAGGGTAGTCCAGTAATTTACTGAAATTGCTTCTCATAAGATTTTCTGGGAGAGGGTTCAAGAGCACCACTTACATTTCAGCCCCCTCACTTCCAGCAATCTCATTCTGTGGTCCCCATCACAGACTGTCTTTGTGTTTCTCAGATTTTGTGTGTGAAAGGTCATCCATATTGGAAATTATCAATTATCTTATTGCAAAGGGTTCACATCTTATCAATGGCTGTACTCTTCTTTCAATATGTTGTTGTTTTGGAATTTGCACTTACTACCTGGCATGTTTCATATTTTCTCACAGAACTCTCAGGGATGTGGCTAGAGGTTTCCAATTGGGGGGAGGGGGGAGGGAATTTTCAACCAGTCCCTTCCACCAGTTGGAAATTTACTACCGAGAAATTTTTTGAAAATGAAGACATGAAAGGTGGCATAAAATTGATTTTAGTAACTGAAATGTCAACACATTTATGATAGAGTTATCAGGTTATTATTATTTGGTATTATTCTGGGAATTGAATATGTGTTAAACAAATGCTCAAGCTGAGAACTTTGAACAATTCACACTGTCCAAACATTAAATCAGATCTTATGCAGGAATGGTCAATTTTGGATGTTTCATCATTTTGTAACAGTGAATGATGGAATTAACTCGGGATAACGATTTTACATGATGTGATTTTCTTGAAGTGCATTTCGAGGATTTATTTTTATTAAGATTAGTAAACATAGTAAACATATTATAGAAATCTCGTACTGATTGGCATCATGCATACTTATGAAGCTCGATATTGCATACACAGTAGCTGTAAATACAAATAGGTGGAATTTTTGCCGATTTGAAACAGAGTTTGAATTTTGGGAAGTAAAAGAGACATCAGTACAGTGGAGCCCACTTAATTGGATATCTCTTAATTGTATATCCCTGTTAATTGAATATAATTTTCAAACACAAAACCATTTACCATACCTTCAGTACAAATTTGATCTGTTAATTGCATATGGGTTGTAGAGTAAACTCCTGTTAATTGTCTACAGTTTTTATATGTCGAAAAAATTACTGTGACACGCACCAAATTCCTCTTATTTATCAACCTTTTTGGCCTCACCACATCCAATACAGGCATTTATTCTATTATATCCTGTTTGACAGAGCTCTATGAGCTCTGTCAAACAAGATATAATAGAATAAATGCTCAGTTTACCTCCAGAACTACAGGAAACTGACCAAATCCCTGTTAATTGTATACTCCTGTTAATTGAATAATTTCCACTGGCAAAATGGATATTCAATTAAGAGGATTCTACTGTATCAACAAAGAAGCTCTAAAATCCAGATAGATGGAATTTCCAACAATTCATGACTTACCCTCCGAATTTCCAACTTTAGGAAATTTTGTTGCCACGTCCCTGTGTACTCTATTCTCAACCCGTTTTTTTTATTTCGAGTGATACTTCTTATGTATAATTGCATTGGGTAAAACAAAAGATCACAGTAATCGACCTATAGGAGAGTCTCATGCACAAGGCATTCTTCAATGTTGTTGATGAAGTTGAATGAAAATCAGAGAGGCAGACAGTATGGACCAGATATATTGGCAAAAGAATAAATACAAACTTCAACATAAAAACATCCTCAGCTGTAACAGTCACTAAAAGTTTTTCCCAGATTTTCAAGGGTATTTCAGGTCCGGGAAAAATGATTTTCAAATTCCAGGATATTTCAGGGTTTTTAATGAACCACGGAAACGCTGGTGAAATGGCTTAAATGTTCTAGTCCAGACACAAATAGGCAGAAGAAATTTGTTTCAGCCACAACAAAACTTTCAAGTTTGACACAACCTTCTCCTTGGTAACATTAAGATCCAAGTATTAAAATTCCTGGCAAATGCAATATTGTTCAAAACTTATCACCTTGATACACAGATGCATGGGCACAGAAAACAAAAGATCCCAGGGGGCCTGAGGTGCTCACCTGACAATGTTGGTAAAAGAAGGATTTAATTAGCATCTATGGCAAGTTACAGTACAGAGGAATGAAGTCGTGTAATTATTTATAACACCGTTGTTAATGCCAGATGATTTTTTTCTAGTATTGAGAAGCCACCACAGGAATAATGCCTAGATTTCCAGTAATGCAAATCTAGGGAGCCCAAATATTCACCCAAGGGACTTAACAAACTAGAATCAGACTCCCCCACCTCATCAAGGATACTGTATAACAAATATCAATGATTCTGAACTATAGATCTGAATAAGATTTTTCAAGATTATGTCATATTACAGTAAGTTGAAATATGGGCTCCCACAGACAGGCCTGAAAATAAGCAGTCTGACATTTGCAGAATGAGGGGCCCAGAGGGTGAATTTGATGATGCTATCCCATACAGTGTGGGCCAATTTATCCTCTGGGTACCTCTTTCTATTTATTCTTGAGACTCTGATTCAGATTGAGGTTCACAGAGGGTAAATTTAGTGATGCTACCCTGCTATAGCAGGGTAGCATCACTAAATTCACCCTCTGGGGACCTCATTTTGCAGATGTCAGTCTGCTTATTTTCTGGCTTGCCCATAGAGAGCCCAAATATGAAACCAGGGACTTCATTTGTTGAACATTTGAATCTGAGCCTCAACACCCCCCCCCCCCCCCCCACACCCCTGCCCATACACATATACCCAGACATGTTAACACTCCCGGAATGCCTGGGAAAATCCTGAAACTTCAGTGTAGTTCCCGGCCTCCTGGTCGGGAATCAGTTTTGGACCAAAAATCCCAGAAAACAACAGTTGAATATTTCTTTCCTGTTGTAACTTATGTAAAATGTTTGGAGTCAAATCACATGCATTTCAAACTCTGGTAAAAACCCAAGAAGCAGTAAAATACGGATTTAAGTTAAATTTATTTAAGAAAAGGGTGTTTTATGATATATATTTCAACTGTGTTTATGTTTATTTCTGTTTTTTTCTTCGTAGTCAGAGATTCGTGATCGATGTGCGAGTGTCGAAGTGAAAATAGGTGACTTACTTTCAAAAAATTGAAAACTCCACCTTCAATGCAGTTTTTTGGCAAATAAAATATATGAAAAGGAATTAAATAATATATATTTATTTATTTATAGAATAGCTTTAATCCTCATTCCTTTTCCAAATCAAAACGTAAACAACACCTTGACCTCAACTATTTAATACAGTTTAAAAATAGGTTAAAGTGGCTTGAGATGCCAAAAAATTATGACTGTATATTTATACACAATTGACTTATTTTTAACACTACATTTATTCAGTTGTGCTGACTACAGAACTGTTAAGTGTTAGCCGTCTGTACCCAGAAAATTTCGAATGGAATTTAAAAAAAAATAAAAATAAAAATGCTTCAATGATGAAAAGAAAAATTTGTGCAGGGCACAAGTATCCACACATGCAAGAAGGATTTTGATAAAGATACTTTCCAAGTACTAATATTCTTGCAGTAACTGAACATTAGGACATCTTTTCCTGTTAACATTTCCAGAAGTGGGAAATTATTAGCTTAGTAGACTTTGATAAAAGCAAACCACAGGTGGTGGTGCTCTGTGGGTGGGGGGGGTCATGAAGAAGAGGATGGCGGGTCAAATCAACAATTATTTTATGATTTTTTAACATAGCATAAATGCATCTGCATAACTGACAACTAGATCTGGATATAACTTAGTGTTAATGGTGGTCCAGGAACTGAAAATTCGCAAGTTTTTTCTTTTGTTTTGTTCCCGCGTGAACTTTTCCCTGAATTCCATCCCATTTCCCTGAAAATCACCCTCAGGTTCCCTGAAAAATTATTCTGGAGGTTAATATGTCTGCACACACCTAGATTTTCAAAGATTATTCCCCATATTGCACAAAGTTAAAATTCAGGCTGGCATAGAGAACCCAATTATTAACCGAGGGGCTTGATTTGAGCAAATTTGAATCCAACACCTGTACAGATACTGTATACCATGTACCAAATATTCTGACTAGTGTGGTTCTGGAGAAGAAGAGTTTTAAAGATTATTCCACATCTTGGGACTAAGTTAAAATTCAGACTCCAATAGGGAGCCTGGGTTGAGTGAAAAAGACTATGTTTTGTGTCCATCAACTGATGGACTTGGTTTGAACAAACTTGGATCTGACCTACAAAAGAATATGTATACCAATATCAAAAGATTCTGACAGGTGGATCTGATGAAGAGTAAGTCTCAGTATCTTTGTTTATATTATGACCGCAACACAGGTATGAAGTCAAGTTTGACCAATCACTTGTACCTATGCAGCCTACTTGAGAAGACTTCCACCCCAAGTGTTGGTTCCAGGTCCCATTTCACCAGTAAAGCAGAACTCATATACCACAGTACAAAAGCACTGTTCCACTTCCCAGGGTTCCCACAGGGGATGCTTAAAAAGTTATATTAAGTTTGTCAGTGAAAGCAAACTGCATTGACATTGTTAAATATGACACTGCCACCACAGACTGCTTTTTATTGGTGAACCCTAGGCCAGCATGGTACCCAAGATTACGATCCAATCTATTTATAACTAATTGTTTATATCTATGCTGCCCATTTTAAAGGAGTTCCACCAGTGATGCTTTACAAAATTAAGAAGATGGGGAACAGGGGCTCATTATTTCAAGAATCATCGACGATTTATCAGGGTCTTCTCAGGAAAATTTTAAAATTTATTATTGAAAAGTCACATTCTCATTGATTTTTTGCAGCGAATTTCATTACTGTGATAGCCAGACAATTAGGATGATTCACCTTTAATCCATTTTATAAGAACATGGAAATGGCGCTCTGATGAGGCATGACTGATTTACAAACCAAAACAAATATAAATACGTCATTTTGCGCTATATAAATATAGAGAGTAATCGCTTGACTGGACTTGTTATGTGAAATAATTCATGAGAGGTGAGGGATGTTGTACAAACACGAATATAGTCCCTCGCCTCAAATGAATTATTTCACGTAACCAGTCCAGTCCAGCGATTACTCTGTTTATTACTTTTCATTATTAACGATAATTATATTATTTAACCCTTTATACAACGTAACAGCCAGCACTATTCTAAAAAATCGCCAATTAATTTTCATTATTTTTTCGTCCAGCTCATTCCAATGAGGGGTCATAACCTATGTTTTTGAGACAAAAAATGAAAATAACAGCTATTCAAGAATTTTTTGGCAAGTGTCGTCTGCTTTTCATATTAAGTAAAGGGTTAAACCCCAAAAAACAATGAAGTCCCCATTACACCCACGGCAAAGCGTCTTCATTTGCGCGCCCGATACATGACACAATTGTTGATTGCATAATTCACTTGTGAAGTTACCGTTTATAATCAAACCCGGAAATCCCTGTAAATCACACTTTGGAAAGTAATAAATTACATTAACCCTTTACCCAACGAATCGCCCGCATCCGCCCGCGTAGTATGCAAATTCAGCAGCTGAAAAAATATTATTTTTCGAAAATTTTCAACAAAACCATATCATGTGACCCCTCGTTGGAACGAGCTCGTTCCAAAGAGGGGTCACATGATATGGTTTTGTTGAAATTTTTTTTAAAAATTTAAAAAATAATATTTAAAATAATAAATTTTGATACCGTCTGCATTGGGTAAAGGGTTAAAGTTTGGAGAGCTAGTAACTTACCGATAACTAAAATGTGTCTATGCTGCTAGCAAGACGAAGAAGGGATTGCTGTGCTGAACACAACGAGTACTCCTTCATCTTACTTGCAGCACACTGTGTTGGGTATTCTCAATTCCAGGTCTTTCAATTGTCAGGGAACGGCATTCCACCTCTGGAAAGCTTCACTGACTTCCACCCTAGGCATAGGTTACCAGGTTCTATTTTATCAATAAAGCAGAACTGTTTTACCAAGGTAAACAAGCACTGCTCACTTCCAAGAGTTCCAATGAAGGACTGCCGAAGTAGAAGTATCACACTCCTGCACCGAAAAATAAAAAACATCAGTTTTTTTTCTTCTTTTCTTCGGATTAGAATCTATTCAGCTTTGGTGGACCCATGTTTGCCCTGTTGTGCACAAAATAATCCAATCTGAAGGTATGATTAGTACAATCAACTATCAGAGTTTCAATGATCTAGAATGCATATACAGTAGAACCTTTCTTGAGAGACCGCCCTTTGGGTAACACAAAAGTGGTCTTTCAAGACAGGTGGTCCCTCATAATAGGTTTCAAGTTTTCTCAAGTCAGTGAATAACCAACCACAAAATTCAGAAATGGAGAAGAATGGATTTTTGTAATTACTTTGTAGTTGTTCTTTTTTTATGAAGTTTTTGTAACAAATTGAAATGGACTGTTATAAAAATTATAAAAATAAATTAGTGTTGAAAATCTTCATTGAAGATTTTCAACACTAATTTATTTTTATAATTTTTATAACAGTCCATTTCAATTTGTTACAAAAAGATTTTCAACACAAATTTATTTTTATTCCTATCTGTCACATTTCTGGTATGTATGAAATTGTTTATTCAGCAATAATCCTAATCTTTTCACAGGGGTCTTATAAAAACATCTCAATCTGTAATGAGTTAGCAATTGAAACCCAATTAAGAGCTTTTAATACTTTTAATTATGTTAGCATAACCACAATGGATTTTCCAATTCCAGAACAGATAAAAAGTTTTTGTCATGGTTTCAGTCTTCAAAGGGGTGGTCTCTCAAGACAGGTCCATTATGGCATAAAAATACAAGTTGGTACCAGGTCACAATGGTCTCTCAAGACAGGTGGTCTCCCATAGCAGGTCCATTATAGAGTAAAACCAATCGGTGCCTGGTAGATGTGGTCTCTCAAGACAGGTGGTCTCTCAAGACAGTGGTCTCTCAAGACAGGTTTTACTGTATTTTGTCTAAACAGCTGGAGCAAGGGATTATGATAATTGGTATCTATACTATAATACTCAAGAAAATCAGCATAAATAAGTTTATTAAAAATTGAAAAAAATAAGAATATAAATTATATTCTAATCAATAAAGAGAGTTCAGTAAAATCTCTTTCTTAGCACTCACATGAGGTATTGCCACTCGATTTAAACCTTCATATCATGCCAAGGTAGCAGCTGCCATTCAGTAATTCTATTTTAATTTTTATCTCAGATTTGGTTCGGTGTCAGAAAAAAACCTTGGTTTTGGTTTAGTTTTTCTGTGTGTTAACCCTTTACCCAACGCAGACGATATCAAAATTTAGTATTTTAAATATAATTATTTTAAAATTTTTCCAAAAAATTCAACAAAACCATATCATGTGACCCCTCATTGGAACGAGCTCAATGAGCTCGTTCCAATGAGGGGTCACATGATATGGTTTTGTTGAAAAATTTTGAAAAATTTAATTTTTTCAACTGCTCAATTTGCATATCATGCAGGCGGTTGTGGGCGATTCGTTAGGTAAAGGGTTAAGAGCATGAACATACAATAAACAACAATTTAGACTCCTTAACCCGTTACCCAACGAATTGGCTGCATCCGCCCACATAATATGCTAATTCAGCAGTTGAAAAAATATTATTTTTCAAAAACTTTCAACAAAACCATATCATGTGACCCCCTCACTGGAATGAGCTCGTTCCAACGAGGGGTCACATGGAATGGTTTTGTTGAAATTTTTTGAAAAAATGATATTTAAAATAATAAATTTTGATATTGTCTGCGTTCGGTAAAGTGTTAACTGGAAAACTAGAGCGCACAGTGCTGACGCTGCAACGATTCATGCAACGCCAATGATGTTTT
Organism: Pictodentalium vernedei; assembly: GCA_031216915.1. Classification (NCBI taxonomy): domain Eukaryota; kingdom Metazoa; phylum Mollusca; class Scaphopoda; order Dentaliida; family Dentaliidae; genus Pictodentalium; species Pictodentalium vernedei. Next base: position 381,273,062 of record CM062289.1, on the reverse strand, counting down.
AAAACTCGTTGGTGACAAAAAACTTGCTGGTGACAAGTCCATAAATGTGACAGAAATTATCCGAATGACATGCACTATTGAGAGGGATAGACATCATGAAGATACACTTGCATACCAAGTATGGTGTCATTCCATCAAGTATTTTAGGAGTTATGGTGTTTTTTAAACTCGTTGGTGACAGACCGACTGACAGACAGACCGATATTGTCACATATAGAGCTGCTCGTCGCAGCCAAAGAAACCCTTGGTTTTGTTTTAGTTTTTCTGTGTGTTAAGAGCATGAACATACAATACTATCCGTATTTTTCAGGTTGTCAGGATCAGAGTTTAGGATTTGTATGATCCTATATTTAACATTCTTCACAGTGTGGTGTGGTTGATTATAATGATAGGAGACGGGTGTGTCTCTCTTGAATTTAATATCGGCTAAGTGTTCTTTAATGCGAATGTGGAGTTGATGTTTAGTTTCGCCCACATATTGTTTTCTGCATTTGGAACAGCTGGTAAGGTAAACATTCACAAGCCGGTACCACCACACTGAAAAACGGTACCACCAAACCAAACAGTATATAAAGAGGAAATCCGACTCAACACTTCGCCTCTGATGAGTTCAAACCAGAATGAAACCGGTCAGGCAACTTTAGCTATCAAAGGGTATGGCCTAACTATCCACTCTCTTGGGCTCCTCCATGAGCTTTTATTTTATTTATGATGTATTCGACACTGTGCCAGAAAGACTAAAAGACGAGAGTCTGTAGAGGGCCACTAGTCCAGTTCTCTCCCAGTAAATGTAGTTTGATCAGTTTATGCATAAACACAGTAAAATCGTTTGGCTGGTTTTTGCTGGGACTTGCAGTACGGTTTTCTAGTTTACCACAAGAACTGGAACTGAACCAGAAAGTTGCCAGCTCTAATCTGTTGTTTTAAGGTTAAGCCCCAAAACAATATACCAATCTAATTTACAGGGGGCGCGGTGGCTCAGTTGGTAGAGGTGCAGGCTGCAAATCAAGAGGTCCTCGGTTTGAATCCCACCTGCAGCAACCGCGTTGTGCCCTTGGGCAAGACACTTCGCCCACATGGGGGCATGGTGATGCTGTGTACTAAGGCATACTGCACATCAATGGTGCACCTGTCTTTAACCAATGTTAACCCTGCTTGTGTGGAGTTGGTACGTTGGGGAGCTGACAGTCGCTCGCTGTTGCTCAGAGGTTCTCTCCGGGTACTCCGGCTTCCTCCACCCATAAAACTGTCACGGACATGGTTAGCCATTGTGCAGAAATATGTGACCTTAAACACCAATAAATAAATAAATAAATCTAATTTGCAGCTGTGAAAGAATTTATATCTGAATCGTTGGTACATCGCCCATTGAAGTTCGAAACAAATATGTACATATGGAATATCTTTGCATTTTTTTTTATTTTCTGAATGAACATGAGGAACCAAACATTTTTAACCATAAGTGAAAATCTGTGTTTATTTAAACAAAGGTTTGCATTTATTTGTTCATTAACAACACCAAGATTAATGCACCATGAAGTGTTGTCAATAAACAAATCCAGTCTCTCTCATGATCACAATGTGAAGTTACTAAAATGTCTGCTAAATTTGATTTTACATACTAGGAAGTCCCATACTGTGATAAATTGGGCAATTATCTCAAAGACAATGCAAAAAAGGTTCAGGTTTACAAATATAATGATCATCAAAGATGCTTAAAATGGAGTGAAGTTGATATTTTAGCCTATTCATGTGATTGATGAAAATCAGACTCTCACTCAACTGACGATCTTCAGGCCTGGCATTTTCAGGAGAGCGATTTATTCGCTTGCCTACTGCTCGCCTTAAAAAAAATTGAGGAGGGCGAAAAATAACCCTCCTAGCCTTAGAAAATAATGATTACGGTACCACAACAGCCTATTCCTAAAACCCACAGGCTCTTTTAGTGGGCTCTGCGATATGGCCATACTCCCCTCCCACACCTCCGGGCCTTACGAAGGCCTGGAGGTGTGGGAGGGGAAGTGTAGCCGTCTCACAGAGACTACCTGGTTAGCAGCACCAAAATAAAATGTACAAAGCCCACTATGCAGAATTCATAAATAGTACAACTTCATTTGCCATTTTTAGCTTGTAAGATTTGTAAGCTTGAGGAGAGCTAATTGCTCCCTAGGCCATGCCAGGAGAGCAATTTTTAGCCCTCCTGCATTTTTAAGAATGCCAGGCCTGGATCTTGCTGTCATGGCATGTGCCATGTATACTATTCACAATGTTCATGGGCCTGTAATGATTTGATGGGGGCCACATAATATGCGTACATGTAGAAAGCTGCATATGTGTATACCAGTTATTTATATTTATTGGTATTTGGGGTCACTTTTATCATCTTAGGATATATCAAGACTGCAACATAAGTAAGAAGTCAAGTTTAGTCTAGCATTAACCCATTTAACAATGCTTGAGGTGAGAGTTCTCAACAGTGAACAGCCTTGGTGTTAACAAATAGCTAAACTTGACTTTAAATCACATGTGACAAAATAAAATATCAAAGATTGGAAGAGACTGTTAATTTATTTATTTATTTTATTGGTGTTTAAGGTCACATACTTATGCACAATGGCTAATCATGACCGTGACAGTTTTATGGGTGGAGGAAGCAGGAGTACCCAGAGAGAACCACTGAGCATCGACCAGCAACTGTCGAGACTTAACTGAATCTAAACAAGAGCTATTGCTGAAGACAATTTATATTATAATATAAATTATACATAATATAATTTTATATCCCCACTGAAGTGTTGGACCAGTGAAGCATTAACCCCCTGCACACTGATGTCAAAATGTTAAAAAATTTATAGTAATTTATATATTTTTTATACTTACCAATGACCCAGACTTAGCTGGTGCTAACTCTAACAAAACCAGGGCCAAACACAAATTTTGCCCCCCAATCCCCAAAATTTGCATCCAAAACAAAAAGAAATCATGTCCTAAAGGACCTCCATACTATGCCTCTACTGCGCATGCGCAGTGACGCAGACGTCCCGAAATTGGCGCCAATTATCATTCTTACTGGCAGTGCCTGGTCAGCGCTATGTACTCAGTGGGGAGGCAAGAGTTCCCAACTCCAGGGAGGGCCATCCCCGTCTGGGTCATTGGTAAGTATAAAAAATATATAAATTACTATAAATTTTTTAACATTTTTATACTGTACCAATGACCCAGACTTAGCTGAATAGTAAACAGGCTGGAGGGCCTAGGACATAGAGGAAAATCCAATAAGCTCAACTATATAGTAAAGAGGTAACCCCTTAAGGAGAAAAGGAGTATTAGGCTTTACATGTATCTTTCTTATTTAATATTAAATTAGAAAGATACACTACCCTTAATAATTGAGCACAATAACATTCATGTTCTCTATTAACATCCAGTATAACCCTTATACTAATTATTTTTAAAGCAAGCCAATAAATAAAGTAGTCCAGAGAATTGAGACTCTTTATAGTCATTTAAAAGTGTCCGAGTATTGTATATTAAAGCCCGTTTGACACTTGACATATACAAATGCTTCACACCGAGCTACACTTTAAAAATAAGACATGAATGAATTTAAACATTAATATTACACTTTAAAACCATCCCGGAAGCGATTCAGAAATACTGACTTGGAGGAGGCATTCCCTTGCTTTTCACTATAAAGCAGGTGACCTAAGGGAACACCCGCCCCCCCCCTTCCCCTTGCCCTGGGTCAAATAGCCCAGAGCGAAGAGGGCAGCCGGACGGAGTCACTGCCGGAACAGAAAGCCTGCATAACTATAGTTGCAACTGTTTAGTGGACGACATTCTGAGCAACAGATAACGGACCTAAACAATGCAGGTCTCCAGAAATGGACTCAATATTTCTGAGATAAAAATTCGTAAATGTGGATGGCTGAGACCAATAAGCAGCCTTCATTAGATCTGTAATAGCAACACTATTAGCATAAGCCCAGGAAGTAGAAAGAGCTCTTACTTCATGAGCAGAAATCTTAAGCACAGACTGCTGAGAAGAAGATAAATCTTCATAAGCAGTACGGATAGTTAACTGAATCCATCTAGCAATAGAATGGACTGAAATGTCCTTTCTATTAGGCATCAAAGACAGAAACGTTTCCGTCCCTTTCTGATAAACTGAGATCTCTGTTTATAGATACGTAGTGCTCTAACAGGACAGAGTAAAGGCCTACGCCCGTCTGAAGACGGAAGAGCCTTAATAACAATAGGTTCCGGATATTTATTAGGAGCCTGATTCTTAGCTAAAAAACCCACATTAGTAGTGAAGGTGATAGTGTTCCCAACACTACGATAATGAGAATCATCCACCGATAGTGCATGAAGCTCACTGACTCTTCTAGCAGAAGAGAAAGCTAAGAGAAAAGCTGTCTTATAAGATAAGAATTTGAAATCTACTGTCCCAAGAGGTTCAAATGGCTTTTCCTTCAATTTAAGAAGAACCCAAGCTAAATTCCACTTAGGAATTAATCTAAGAGTTCTGGGTCTATTTATCGAAAAGTTTCTAACCAACTTCGATAAAGAGACATTAGATCCAATTTGTAAACTATCATGATGTGCATAGGTATCAGATAACATAGATCTATAACCCTTTATAGTAACAGGCTGCAGTTTGATTTCGTCAAACAAGTATACTAGAAAGTTTGCAATGTCTGGTATAGAGGGATCGAATATATCTACAGAATGATCCCTACACCAACGACGAAAAACCTTCCACTTAGCCGCATAGTTTAGCGAAGAGGAGGTCCTCCTACAGTTAGAAATCGCGTCCACTGCTCGTCCTGTAAAGTGCTTGCCATGCAAGAAGGACCGCACAACGGAAAAACGTGAAGGTTGAGACCTTGCGGGTTGTGATGGAGTTGGCGCGATTTCCCCTGCGAAAGAAGATCCTCCCGTGGAGGAAGCTTCCGCGGTAGGTCCCACAACAGACACCTGAGTAGATTTATCCACGGTCTCTGTGGCGACAGAGATGCTACCAACAGAGTCTTGCATTGAGATTGTTTTATCTTTAGCAATACTTGTTGAATTAACGGCGCTGGAGGATACGCATATCCTATCATTCCGTCCCAAGGGATCGACAGAGCGTCTACTGCAAAAGCTCTTGGATCCGGACACGGAGACACATACGTCTGCAACTGATTGTTGAGATGTGTCGCAAATAAGTCTATCATTGGCCGTTCCCATTGGTAGCAAATCTGATTGAATACTTATTTGTTGAGAGTCCACTCCGACGGCAACAAGCGACCCTTTCGTGAAAGGGAGTCTGCTAGCACATTCAGACGACCCGGTATGTGACGGACCGAAAGAAGAACGTGATGTTCTAACGCAAACAGAAGGATTCTTTCCGTTAGATTGAACAACGGAACTGAATGAGTGCCTCCCTGATTCCGTATATACGCCACTACTGTCGTATTGTCGGATAGGATTTGGACATGAGCATCGTGAATAATGTCCATCCAGTGACGTAACGCAAGCCAAATTGACATCATTTCCTTGATGTTTATGTGCTTGCACAGGAATTGCAGATCCCAAAGACCCTGGCATCTCGAATCCGTTGGGATTAATGATGCACCCCAACCTGTTTGACTGGCATCCGTCATAACGGTAAAACTCGGATCCGGCAACTGCAGCGGAACTCCTTGAGTTAACCACTGAATGTTTGCCCAAGTCTGTATCTCTTGTTTCACTTGATCTGACAAGAGAACGTCTACATCGAGCGAATGAATTTTCACACTCCAATTCTGAGTCAGGAAAATTTGAAGAGGACGTGTGCGTAACCGCCCCATCGGAATGAGATCCGCAGCGGCTCCGCACAGACCTATCAGTCTCATAAATTCTCTCGCCGTGACTTTGTCTGCGTGCAGACAATAGCGAGCGTAACAACTGACTAATTTCGCTCTGGTTAACGGCAGACGAACGAGATTGTTGTGCGTCTCGAAGCTCATTCCCAGATGAGTGAATGACTTGGACAGCACCAGATCCGACTTCTCCTCGTTTACTATAAAACCGAGACGTCGGAGCAATAGAAGAAGATTCTGAACATCGTTCTGAAGCGTTAACTCGTTGCCGTACCTCTGAAGAATGTCGTCCAGGTAGGCCGACGTTACCGCAGACGAATGAGCTCGGAAGTAGATCATTACCGAGTTCATTACCCGAGTGAAAGCCCAGGGTGCTAGATTCAATCCGAAGCACATCGCCCGGATTTGATACACCACTCCTAGGACTGCGAAGCGTAGATACTTTCGGAATGTCGGATGTACCATGACGTGAAAGTACGCATCTTTGAGATCTATGCTCGTTGCATAATCGTTCACCCGAATACTCGCTCTGACCGATCGAATCGTCTCCATATAAAACTTCGGAGCGACGATCAGCTTGTTTATCCAGCTCAAATCTATGACTGGACGGAACGAGCCGTCTGGTTTCGGAACCAGAAACAGATGGCTGTAGAATCCCGGAGATTCCTGGTTTTCTACGACCTCTACCGCGTTCTTCATTAAAAGAGACTGCACCTCTGATAACAGAGCGTCTCTTTTCTGTGGATTTGACGGAAGATGAGTCCACTTTGGACTTCGAGTTAATGGAGGCTTTCGTTTGAAGGATATCTTTAGACCTTCCGAAGTCACTCCTCTCACCCAAGGGTCGTCCGTAATCGACGCCCATTCTTGTGAAAAGCTCGACAACCTTCTGCCAACTGGAACGCGATAGAGGTTTAAGCCATCACCTCCTGGACCTGCGAGGCCTGCGGTAGGAGAAACCACGTCTTCCACGACCCGCACCTCGCCTCGTCGACCTCGGGGCGTCCGACCGATTGTCCCGGCCTGAAGTACGTCCCGAACGAGAGTCCCTATCCTGACGGTCTCTCGAATAAGACCAAGAGGACGCACCGGAACCTCTATAGGAACCTCTCTTGGGCATTAGACCCAGAAGTGCCTGTCTTATTCGTGTCTGCTGTATCCGACTTCTTAGGAGCAGATCTGAACAACAGAGAATCATTAGCTTTCTTTTTAATTTCATCACAAATAGCGGAAAGCTTGCCGTCAAAGAGAAGTTCTCCTGAGACCGAAGCGACTCTAAGAGAGTTCTTCACCTTAGAATCCACTAGTGTGGATGTAGCTAGGGCTGCGTCACGTCTAACCAACTCCAGATTTGCCACTGAAAGGGCGGAGTTACACGTGGAATAAGCTACTGCCGTTGAAAGAAGTCTTAAAGAGGATTGTATATCCTGAAACTCTTTCCCCTGAAGGCGCAGTGATAACGCCTTAGTAAGGTGATCTGCGTAAGATAAGGCATCTAAATTGGCTCTGTTAGACGCAATAGCTGTTTCCAACACAGCGGTTGGAATAGAAGCTGACGACGGTAATGATAGCTCTAAGTCTTCCGCCTCGTCGTCCATACGCAGAGGAACTCTCGGTATACCCTGTCCTGCTGTATCGAATTTATTCCTTGCATTAATGAAAGGCAGGTTAAGAGTATTAGCGGACAAGAAACCTGCTTTCCCCGTCCTGGAAGCAAGTTTAAATATAGCGTCGTTCAATAATTCAAATGTTCTTGCAACATTATTGGACTGCGACGGAAACTCAGGAGCGATGTCCCTGAACCGCTCAAAAAATTCAGAGTCCAATGACGCTATAATTCTCTTGTCCGGAAGCGCAGCAGTCTGGCCCGACGGAACAACTTGAGGGAGAAAGTGCCGGATGAAGTCGACGGCAGCTTTATGTTGTTCCAAAAGGGATAGCTCCAAGTCATCCGTATCCCTTTCACCATCCGGTCGGACCTCATGATGTTCCCAGTCGTCCGCCCCCGATGCTTCGGCGGAGTGTACCGACCCAGCGCCGTCAGATAATTCACGATCCGACACCGTTTCTGTCGGCTGCTGGGATGCTGCGATAAGCTGTGCTATCTGCACAAGAATGTCCGGCGTCGAGACCTGCGGAGGCGCAGTCTTTCGCTGCTTCGCCGAGGGCAGCTCCGCATCAGATGGCTCCCGCATACTTTTCCTATGCGAACGTCCAGAGTCCATCGGTCTCGAATCCCTGGCTGCCGGATGGTGTGACCTGGTCGCCGAAGAATCCTTCATCGGCGAAGCTGGTAATATATCGGCGGTCACGCAGCCAAGGTGCGGTCATGTGCGCTGACGAGAAGAGGAAGCCTTAACAGTCTCTGCGGACTGCTTATACAACGGAGCGTCCCGAGCGACGGACGTATGCTCCGCTAAAGACACATTTTGTACCACAACATCTGGTCCCAGATGTTGTTGTACGAGAGAGAGGCCTCTCTCGCTCGCGGCCCGGCTGGACCTGGACGAGCTAGGAACCGGACTCAAAGGCTTCCTCCGTTCTCGCTTACTATCCGCCATCACTGGGTGTGCATCTATTATGTTTATAGTGCTCGCATCACCCAAAATTTCCTCTTGGACCGCATCGGAAGAACCCGGCTGCCGAACCATTCGGTGAATGGACGCTACACCGGGCGAGCTAGCGGACGACATTTGTCTAATCTCCATGAGCACTTTTGCCGCTAGCTCTGAATTCATTTGTGACGACGGACGCACACTTGAAGAAGATAACATGGAAACATCACCCTGTTCTGGTTCCTCTGAAATAGAAACTGAGAGAGTAGAGTGACCTTGCGGAGAAAGAGCCGGAATCGCTCTTTCTCCAGAAACAACATATTGTGACACACGTTTCCAATGTTTCTCATCCCAATATTCACATATAGGACAGGGATTAATGCGAGAACACTGACTACAATTAATACAATGATCATGAAAGTCAGAGGAAGATTTCTTCCTATTACAATTTGAACAATGTCCCTTCATTGTTAAAGAACAACAATAAGTCCTAGTTACTCGCAAAAACCCCTGACACAAAGATACATAATAACATGATCCATTAATAAATGAAAAAACAATTGCAAAACAAAATAATTTTGAAAAAATATTTTTTCAGCAAAGCCCAAGTTGCTGAAAAGTAACGTTGAGCCCTGATGGATCCGATGGCAAAGTGTGGTCAAAAATTTTAAATTTATATTAAATAATTAATGAGACACTTTCGGATAATATAAATGTATCTTATAGTGAGATAAACTACAGCAAAGGCAAACAGCCCCCCTCAAAAAAGGCTGTTGCCAATGAAAACAAACAGTGTAAAAACACCAGAAAACATGACTCCAGGCACTGAAAAAACTGGCCCGGAATCAGTCATCAATTACACTCTATCTGATGCAAAACAGAGACTCCCAGGGGAGAATCTGTAGAACATCAGATGGAAGATGCAGAACACAAACGTTATACACCCATGGGTGAAAACGTAACTATGGGGAAAATAACAGAAAACATTCTGTAACCAAGCAACTCTCCCAGGAAATTTTAGAAATGAAATTTCTCAAAAATATGCCAAAAGCATGGGAGAATTGCAAGGGGGGACTTTAGAAGGTTAGGGAAGAGGAAACACTGAATAAGCAGTGCAACAGTTAGCAAGAATGACAACAAGAGGCCCATGCCTCGAAAATAGGCAACTTAACATAATTTCATCAAAAAATTTTAAGTGCAGCCCTGATTATTTTTTGTCACTTCTTTTTCCTCTCCTCCTTCTATCCTCCTTAGAATCACATTTTCTCCAAAAGTTAAAAAATTTATAGTAATTTATATATTTTTTATACTTACCAATGACCCAGACTTAGCTGGTGCTAACTCCACAAAAACCAGGGCCAAACACAAATTTTGCCCCCCAATCCCCAAAATTTGCATCCAAAACAAAAAGAAATCATGTCCTAAAGGACCTCCATAGTACGACTCTACTGCGCATGCGCAGTGACGCAGTCGTCCCGAAATTGGCGCCAAATATCATTCTTACTGGCAGTGCCTGGTCAGCGCTATGTACTCAGCGGGGAGGCAAGAGTTCCCAACTCAGGGAGGGCCATCCCCGTCTGGGTCATTGGTAAGTATAAAAAATATATAAATTACTATAAATTTTTTAACATTTTTATACTGTACCAATGACCCAGACTTAGCTGAATAGTAAACAGGCTGGAGGGCCTAGGACATAGAGGAAAATCCAATAAGCTCAATTATAAAATAAAGAGGTAACCCCTTAAGGAGAAAAGGAGTATTAGGCTTTACATGTATCTTTCTTATTTAATATTTAAATTAGAAAGATACACTACCCTTAATAATTGAGCACAATAACATTCATGTTCTCTATTAACATCCAGTATAACCTTTATACTAATTATTTATAAAGCAAGCCAATAAATAAAGTAGTCCAGAGAATTGAGACTCTTTATAATCATTTAAAAGTGTCCGAGTATTGTATATTAAAGCCCGTTTGACACTTGACATATACAAATGCTTCACACCGAGCTACACTTTAAAAATAAGACATGAATGAAATTAAACATTAATATTACACTTTAAAACCATCCCGGAAGCGACTCAGAAATACTGTCTTGGAGGAGGCATTCCCTTGCTTTTCACTATAAAGCAGGTGACCTAAGGGAACACCCGCCCCCCCCCCTTCCCCTTGTCCTGGGTCAAATAGCCCAGAGCGAAGAGGGCAGCCGGATGGAGTCACTGCCGGAACAGAAAGCCTGCATAACTATAGTTGCAACTGTTTAGTGGACGACATTCTGAGCAACAGATAACGGACCTAAACAATGCAGGTCTCCAGAAATGGACTCAATATTTCTGAGATTAAAATTAGTAAATGTGGATGGCTGAGACCAATAAGCAGCCTTCATTAAATCTGTAATAGCAACACTATTAGCATAAGCCCAGGAAGTAGAAAGAGCTCTTACTTCATGAGCAGAAATCTTAAGCACAGACTGCTGAGAAGAAGATAAATCTTCATACGCAGTACGGATAGTTAACTGAATCCATCTAGCAATAGAATGGACTGAAATGTCCTTTCTATTAGGCATCAAAGACAGAAAGAAATGTTTCCGTCCCTTTCTGATGAACTGAGATCTCTGTTTATAGATACGTAGTGCTCTAACAGGACAGAGTAAAGGCCTACGCCCGTCTGAAGACGGAAGAGCCTTAATAACAATAGGTTCCGGATATTTATTAGGAGCCTGATTCTTAGCTAAAAAACCGACATTAGTAGTGAAGGTGATAGTGTTCCCAACACTACGATAATGAGAATCATCCACCGATAGTGCATGAAGCTCACTGACTCTTCTGGCAGAAGAGAAAGCTAAGAGAAAAGCTGTCTTATAAGATAAGAATTTGAAATCTACTGTCCCAAGAGGTTCAAATGGCTTTTCCTTCAATTTAAGGAGAACCCAAGCTAAATTCCACTTAGGAATTAATCTAAGAGTTCTGGGTCTATTTATCGAAAAGTTTCTAACCAATTTCGATAAAGAGCCATTAGATCCAATTTGTAAACTATCATGATGTGCATAGGTATCAGATAACATAGATCTATAACCCTTTATAGTAACAGGTTGCAGTTTGATTTCGTCAAACAAGTATACTAGAAAGTTAGCAATGTCTGGTATAGAGGGATCAAATATATCAACAGAATGATCCCTACACCAACGACGGAAAACCTTCCACTTAGCCGCATAGTTTAGCGAAGAGGAGGTCCTCCTACAGTTAGAAATCGCGTCCACTGCTCGTCCTGTAAAGTGCTTGCCATGCAAGAAGGACCGCACAACGGAAAAACGTGAAGGTTGAGACCTTGCGGGTTGTGATGCAGTTGGCGCGATTTCCCCTGCCAAAGAAGATCCTCTCGTGGAGGGAGCTTCCGCGGTAGGTCCCACAACAGACACCTGAGTAGATTTATCCACGGTCTCTGTGGCGACAGAGATGCTACCAACAGAATCTTGCATTGAGATTGTTTTATCTTTAGCAATACTTGTTGAATTAACGGCGCTGGAGGATACGCATATCCTATCATTCCGTCCCAAGGGATCGATAGAGCGTCTACTGCAAATGCTCTTGGATCCGGACACGGGGACACATACGTCTGCAACTGATTGTTGAGATGTGTCGCAAATAAGTCTATCATTGGCCGTTCCCATTGGTAGCAAATCTGATTGAATACCTGTTTGTTGAGAGTCCACTCCGACGGCAACAAGCGACCCTTTCGTGAAAGGGAGTCTGCTAGCACATTCAGACGACCCGGTATGTGACGGACCGAAAGAAGAACGTGATGTTCCAACGCAAACAGAAGGATTCTTTCCGTTAGATTGAACAACGGAACTGAATGAGTGCCTCCCTGATTCCGTATATACGCCACTACTGTCGTATTGTCGGATAGGATTTGGACATGAGCATCGTGAATAATGTCCATCCAGTGACGTAACGCAAGCCAAATTGACATCATTTCCTTGATGTTTATGTGCTTGCACAGGAATTGCGGATCCCAAAGACCCTGGCATCTCGAATCCGTTGGGATTAATGATGCACCCCAACCTGTTTGACTGGCATCCGTCATAATGGTAAAACTCGGATCCGGCAACTGCAGCGGAACTCCTTGAGTTAACCACTGAATGTTTGCCCAAGTCTGAATCTCTTGTTTCACTTGATCTGACAAGAGAACGTCTACATCGAGCGAATGAATTTTCACACTCCAATTCTGAGTCAGGAAAATTTGAAGAGGCCGTGTGCGTAGCCGTCCCATCGGAATGAGATCCGCGGCGGCTCCGCACAGACCTATCAGTCTCATAAATTCTCTCGCTGTGACTTTGTCTGTATTTAGACAATAGCGAGCGTAACAACTGACTAATTTCGCTCTGGTTAACGGCAGACAAACGAGATTGTTGTGCGTCTCGAAGCTCATTCCCAGATGAGTGAATGACTTGGACGGCACCAGATCCGACTTCTCCTCGTTTACTATGAAACCGAGACGTTGGAGCAATAGAAGAAGATTCTGAACATCGTTCTGAAGCGTTAACTCGTTGCCGTACCTCTGAAGAATGTCGTCCAGGTAGGCCGACGTTACCGCAGACGAATGAGCTCGGAAGTAGATCATTACCGAGTTCATTACCCGAGTGAAAGCCCAGGGTGCTAGATTCAATCCGAAGCACATGGCCCGGAACTGATACACCACTCCTAGGACTGCGAAGCGTAGATACTTTCGGAATGTCGGATGTACCATGACGTGAAAGTACGCATCTTTGAGATCTATGCTCGTTGCATAATCGTTCACCCGAATACTCGCTCTGACCGATCGAATCGTCTCCATATAAAACTTCGGAGCGACGATCAGCTTGTTTATCCAGCTCAAATCTATGACTGGACGGAACGAGCCGTCTGGTTTCGGAACCAGAAACAGATGGCTGTAGAATCCCAGCGATTCCTGGTTTTCTACGACCTCTACCGCGTTCTTCATTAAAAGAGACTGCACCTCTGATAGCAGAGCGTCTCTTTTCTGAGGGTTTGACGGAAGATGAGTCCACTTTGGACTTCGAGTTAATGGAGGCTTTCGTTTGAAGGATATCTTTAGACCTTCCGAAGTCACTCCTCTCACCCATGGGTCGTCCGTAATCGACGCCCACTCTTGAGAAAAACTCGACAACCTTCCGCCAACCGGAACGCGATAGAGGTTTGAGCCATCACCTCCTGGATCTGCGAGGCCTGCGGTAGGAGAAACCACGTCTTCCACGACCCGCACCTCGCCTCGTCGACCTCGGGGCGTCCGACCGATTGTCCCGGCCTGAAGGACGTCCCGAACGAGAGTCGCTATCCTGACGGTCTCTCGAATAAGAGCTAGAGGACGCACCGGAACCTCTATAGGAACCTCTCTTGGGCGGATAAGACCCAGAAGTGCCCGCCTTATTCGTGTCTGCTGTATCCGACCTTTTAGGAGCGGATCTAAACAACAGAGAATCACTAGCTTTCTTTTTAATATTATCATAAATAGCGGAAAGCTTGCCGTCAAAGAGAAGATCTCCTGAGACCGAAGCGACTCTAAGAGAGTTCTTCACCTTAGAATCCACTAGTGTGGATGTAGACAGGGCTGCGTCACGTCTAACCAACTCCAGATTTGCCACTGAAAGGGCGGAGTTACACGTGGAATAAGCTACTGCCCTTGAAAGAAGTCTTAAGGAGGATTGTATATCCTGAAACTCTTCCCCTTGAAGACGCAGTGATAACGCCTTCGTAAGGTGATCTGCGTAAGATAAGGCATCTAAATTGGCTCTGTTAGACGCAATAGCTGTTTCCAACACTGCGGTTGGAATAGAAGCTGACGACGGTAATGATAGCTCTAAGTCTTCCGCCTCGTCGTCCATACGCAGAGGAACTCTCGGTATACCCTGACCTGCCGTGTCGAATTTATTCCTTGCATTAATGAAAGGCAGGTTGAGAGTATTTGCGGACAAGAAGCCTGCTTTCCCTGTCCTGGAAGCAAGTTTAAAAATAGCGTCGTTCAATAATTCAAATGTTCTTGCAACATTATTGGACTGTGACGGAAACTCGGGAGCGATGTCCCTGAACCGCTCGAAAAAATCAGAGTCCAATGACGCTATAATTCTCCTGTCCGGAAGCGCAGCAGTCTGGCCCGACGGAACAACTTGAGGAAGAAAGTGCCGGATGAAGTCCACGGCAGCTTTGTGTTGTTCCGAAAGGGATAGCTCCAATTCATCCGTATCCCTTTCACCATCCGGTCGGACCTCCCGATGTTCCCGGTCGTCCGCCCCCGATGCTTCGGCGGAGCGTACCGACCCAGCGCCGTCGGATAATTCTCGATCCGACACCGTCTCTGTCGGCTGCTGGGATGCTGCGATAAGCTGTGCTATCTGCACTAGAATGTCCGACGTCGAGACCTGCGGAGGAGCGGTCTTTCGCTGCTTTGCCGAGGGCAGCTCCGCATCAGATGGCTCCCGCATACTTTTCCTATGCGAACGTCCGGAGTCCATCGGTCTCGAATCCCTGGCTGCCGGATGGTGTGACCTGGTCGCCGAAGAATCCTTCATCGGCGAAGCTGGCAAAATATCGGAGGTCACGCAGCCAAGGTGCGGTCGTGTGCGCCGGCGAGAAGAGGAAGCCTTAACAGTCTCTGCGGACTGCTTATACAACGGAGCGTCCCGAGCGACGGACGTATGCTCCGCTAAAGACACATTTTGTACCACAACATCTGGTCCCAGATGTTGTTGTACGAGAGAGGGGCCTCTCTCGCTCGCGGCCCGGCTGGACCTGGACGAGCTAGGAACCGGACTAAAAGGCTTCCTCCGTTCTCGTTCACTATCCGCCGTCACTGGGTGTGCATCTATTATTTTTATAGTGCTCGCATCACCCAAAATTTCCTCTTGGACCGCATCGGACGAACCCGGCTGCCGAACCATTCGGTGAATGGACGCTACACCGGGCGAGCTAGCGGACGACATTTGTCTAATCTCCATGAGCACTTTTGCCGCTAGCTCTGTATTTAATTGTGACGACGGACGCACACTTGAAGAAGATAACATGGAAACATCACCCTGTTCTGGTTCCTCTGAAATAGAAACTGAGAGAGTAGAGTGACCTTGTGGAGAAAGAGCCGGTATCGCTCTTTCTCCAGAAACAACATATCGTGACACACGTTTCCAATGTTTCTCATCCCAATGTTCACATACAGGACAGGGATTAATGCGAGAACACTGACTACAATTAATGCAATAATCATGAAAGTCAGAGGAAGATTTCTTCCTATTACAATTTGAACAAGTTCCTTTCATTGTGAAAGAACAACAATAAGTCCTAGTTACTCGCAAAAACCCCTGACACAAAGATACATAATAACATGATCCATTAATAAATGAAAAAACAATTGCAAAACAAAATAATTTTGAAAAAATATTTTTTCAGAGAAGCCCAAGTTGCTGAAAAGTAACGTTGAGCCCCGATGGATCCGATGGCAAAGTGTGGTCAAAAATTTTAAAATTATATAAAATAATTAATGAGACACTTTCGGATAATATAAATGTATCTTATAATGAGATAAACTACCTCAAAGGCAAACAGCCCCCCTCAAAAAAGGCTGTTGCCAATGAAAACAAACAGTGTAAACACAGAAGAAAACATGACTCCAGGCACTGAAAAAACTGGCCCGGAATCAGTCATCAATTACACTCCATCTGATGCAAAACAGAGACTCCCAGGGGAGAATCTGCAGAACATCAGATGGAAGATGCAGAACACAAACGTTATACACCCATGGGTGAAAACGTAACTATGGGGAAAATAACAGAAAACATTCTGTAACCAAGCAACTCTCCCAGGGAATTTTTAGAAATGAAACTTCTCAAAAATATGCCAAAAGCATGGGAGAATTGCAAGGGGGGACTTTAGAAGGTTAGGGGAGAGGAAACACTGAATAAGCAGTGCAACAATTAGCAAGAATGACAACAAGCGGCGTTTGCCTCGAAAATAGGCAACTTAACATAATTTCAACAAAAAATTTTAAGTACAGCCCTGATTATTTTTTGCCACTTCTTTTTTCCTCTCCTCCTTCTATCCTCCTTAGAATCACATTTTCTCCAAGAATTACGTGTCTGGCATCCTTTAAACTGAGATTTACAAGCACAAAGATCAGTGAGATGTTGACTGATGAAGGGCCAAACAGAGAATGATATTTGGCGCCAATTTCGGGACGACTGCGTCACTGCGCATGCGCAGTAGAGTCGTACTATGGAGGTCCTTTAGGACATGATTTCTTTTTGTTTTGGATGCAAATTTTGGGGATTGGGGGGCAAAATTTGTGTTTGGCCCTGGTTTTTGTGGAGTTAGCACCAGCTAAGTCTGGGTCATTGGTACAGTATAAAAATATTACGTGTCTGGCATCCTTTAAACTGAGATTTACAAGCACAAAGATCAGTGAGATGTTGACTGATGAAGGGCCAAACAGAGAATGATAATTGGCGCCAATTTCGGGACGTCTGCGTCACTGCGCATGCGCAGTAGAGGCGTAGTATGGAGGTCCTTTAGGACATGATTTCTTTTTGTTTTGGATGCAAATTTTGGGGATTGGGGGGCAAAATTTGTGTTTGGCCCTGGTTTTGTTAGAGTTAGCACCAGCTAAGTCTGGGTCATTGGTACAGTATAAAAATATCTAGATTTGAGGCAGAAAAAATTTCCCATAATGCAACTAGAAATTTAACCAATTCAATCTTGTTTGACAGAGCTCATTGAGATCTGTCAAACGAGATTGAATTGGTTAAATTTCAAGGTGCATTATGGGAAAAAACAGATTCCTGAATTTTTGGTATTTTGACATCAGAGTGAAGGGGGTTAATGAATTAAAAACAAAGCAAGGACCATAACTCTGTTGAAAAAATGTGGGCAACTTTTTCATAACATATGCAGGAGTGCCTTGTCACAAGGATCTCTCATACCAAATTTCACTGAAATCCATCCACACACTGCTGAGATATTTCTGCAGATAGAAAAAAAAACAGGAAATATTGACAAACTAAGGATAGAAACTGTGGTGAAAAATATGCCGCAACATTTTTATAATATGTTCAGGACCGGCTTGTCACAAAGATCCCTTATACCAAATTTCTTTGAAATCATTCAACTCTCAGCTAAGATATCGCTGTTTATGGATGGACATACAGACTGATGGATAGATGGATGCATGTAATCCAGTACACTCCCATTCTCTTCAAGAGTATAAAAAACATGACTGGTAATACAGTGGAACCCTGTTAATTGAATAGGCACTTTGCCAATGAAAATTATTCAATTAACAGGAATATTCAATTAACAGGGATTGTGTCAGTTTCCTGTATTCTAGAGATAAACTTAGCATTTATTCTATTATATCTTGTTTGACAGAGCTCCATGAGCTCTGTCAAACAAGATATAATAGATGAAATGCCTGTATTGGATGTACTGAGGCCAGATAGGTCTATAAACATGGGGAAACTGGGGAGAGTCAGGGTAATTTCTTGACATGTTACAAGATTTTTTATTCCATTAACAGGAGTTTACTCTATAACCTATATTCAATTAACAAGTCAAATTTGTACAGGAGGTATGGTAAATGGTTTTTGTGTTGGGAAATTATATTCAATTAACAGGGATATACAATTAAGAGATATCCAATTAAGTGGGCTCCACTGTATGTTGTAAGCATACTGAAGTACCAGGTGAGATGCATGTGATCAATAGAACTCCCAAGGTTTACACATAATGGAAAAATGATCGAAACCAACTTTTCGCTCGCCAATGTAAGTTGAAATAGCAAGAATGGTTAAGCAAAAGCTCTTAGTATTCATGTTTTATTCATTTATTCATTTTATGCATTCATATTTATTTTGGGAACAATGATCTATTTTTATAATGATGATACAATTTTGGCAAAGAAATTCTATGATGTTATAAATGGCTGGAATGGGCTCTTTGAGCCCATTTCACCAGTACAGTAGAACATGTCTTGAGAGACCGTCCACACAAAAGTGGTCTCTCAAGACAGGTGGTCTCTCATAACAGGTTTCAGGTTTTCTCAAGTCAGTGAATAACCAACCACAAAATTCAGAAATGGATAGAATTGATTTTTGTTATTACTTTGTAGTTCTTTTTTATGAAGTTTCTGTAACAAATTGAAATGGACTGTTATAAAAATTATAAAAATAAATTAGTGTTGAAAATCTTCAATGAAGATTTTCAACACTAATTTATTTTTATAATTTTTATAACAGTCCATTTCAGTTTGTTGCAAAAAGATTTTCAACACAAATTTATTTTTATTCCTACCTGTCACATTTCAGGTATGTATGTTTATTCAGCAATAATCCTAATCTTTTCACAGGGGTCTTATAAAAACATTTCAATCTTTAATGCGTTTGCAATTGAAACCAATTAAGAGCTTTTAATACTTTTAATTATGTTAGTATAACCACAATGGATTTTCCAATTCCAGAACAGGTAAAAAGTTTTTGTCATGGTTTCAGTCTTCAAAGGGGCAGTCTCTCAAGACAGGTCTATTATGGCATAAAAATACAAGTTGGTACCAGGTCAAAGTGGTCTCTCAAGAAAGGTGGTCTCCCATACCAGATTCATTATAGAGTAAAACCAATCAGTGCCTGGTAGATGTGGTCTCTCAAGACAGGTGGTCTCTCAAGACAGTGGTCTCTCAAGACAGGTTTTACCGTACATTACATCACAGCATATTAGCTTTACAAATGAAACTGATGAAATAAACTACAGTATTCCTGATTCTTAGCATGGCCTTTGCACTAGCAATGGTAAACATATATGCATTATTTCCATACGTAAAAAAATTGGAAATGGGAAAAAATGATTAAGGTGCATTTTTGTCCAACTCAGGCCATAAAATTTAAGAGAACGATTTTATCATTTCTCTGGTGGTTATCTAAATGAAAAACAGATAACAGAACAATTGTTCATCTGGAACCACAAACAGTTCGTCGAAACCTTGTGTCTTCTCATCTTGTTTGATAGCACTGTTTTAAAATGTTCCTGTGGCAAGACCCCTCTCTTCAATGCTCAAACTCCCAAAGACAGCTGAATCACCCCCAGCTTGCCACAGATGCTTTCGAAATCTGTGAACTTTTGTACAGTAGGGCCATCATGGATGAGTCAAAATCCACTGGTTGTCATTTTTTCCATGTATATAATTCTGAGATGATCTGCTATGACAACTAGCAAAATTTCCACCAAAGAAGCACCGGGATTACCCCGGTGCTTCATTGGTGGAAATTCCGCTAGGTGTCATAGCAGGTCATCCCTGAATTATTTGCGTGAAAAATGCCCACTCACAGATTTTGACCCATCCACGATGGATGTACTGTAATCGGTCCTCTTTGTTATATCCAGATGAACGTAAATAGGTTGTCTCAAAATATGAGATTTTATTCTCTGCTTGTCTCAAAATTTGAGATTTTATTCTCTGCAACTGCAAAAAGTTTTAATAAATGCTTGCATTCAGAACAGTTACAAACTGCCTATTTGTAGAACCAATGTGGACTTCACAGATCATTTAGATGGTTCATTTTTTTCATGAAGTTAGTCTGATTTTTATAAACAAAATGTATGGAATGTGCTTGGCTGGCCATTTATTCCTACTAATACTGTGTCAGCTTTTGCAGAGCTTGCTATAACAATAACATGTATCAACATGGTAAGCCAGCAAGGAAAATAATTAAAAATATGTTGAGTGAATCATGTTTGAATCACAATTGGTTATAAAAGACTTGATCTTTGGCAAGTTTTTATTTCTGAGACACATTAAGGATCTTCGATCATCAGATTGTTGTTACTGAATATATTCTGTGGATCAATATATTCCTTCAGAGCTCTTAAAGATCCCAGGCCCACATCACCAACTGTCTGCTTTAGGTAGCGCTTCCTTATCTTACCAACTGAAATAAAAAAAGAAAATCCAGCAAGAGGATCACAGATCCAGAAGTCAAGTTTTGACATTAAATTCTGAAGAAATAGGCTATTTATAGTAACAGTGACCTTGACCTTGGAGTCCCAGACTCCGAAATCAATAGGTGTCTTCCCTTCCTATAAGGTAACCTCTGGTGTAAGTTTGGTAAAGGTGCGTCAAATAGAACTAAAGTTATTACCCGGAAACCAATTGGTCACAAAATATTCTATTGATAGTAACAGTGACCTTGACTTTGGGGCCCCAGACTCCGAAATCGATAGGTGTCTTCCCTTCCTATAGGGTAACCTGTGGTATAAGTTTGGTGAAGATACACGGAATAGAACTAGAGTTATTGCCCAGAAACCAATTTGTCACAAAATATTCTATTGATAGTAACAGTGACCTTGACCTTGGAGTCCCAGACTCCAAAATCAATAGGTGTCTTCCCTTCCTATAGGGTAACCTCTGGTATAAGTTTGGTGAAGGTGCATCAAATAGAACTAAAGTTATTGTCCGGAAACCAATTTGTCATAAAATATTCTATTTATAGTAAGTGACCTTGACCTTGGAGTCCCAGACTCCAAAATCAATAGGTGTCTTCCCTTCCTATAGGGTAACCTCTGGTATAAGTTTGGTAAAGGTGCGTCAAATAGAACTAAAGTTATTGCCCGGAAACCAATTTGTCACAAAATATTCTATTTATAGTAACAGTGACCTTGACCTTGGGGCGCGAGACTCTGAAATCGATAGGTGTCTTCCTTTTCTATAGGGTAACCTCTGGTACAATTTTGGTAAAGGTGCATCAAATAGAACTAAAATTATTGCCCGGAAACCAATTGTTTACGCCCGCCACTTCATCAAACTATAAGTCAAGTTGACTTCATCAAAACTCGACTAAAAATGTTATTAACCATTTACCCAATGTAATAGCCAAATCCCACCAATGCTATTCACAAAAATGACCATTCAATTTTCATTATTTTTTTAATTTTTTGTCTCAAAAACATAGCTTATGACCCCTCATTGGAATAAGCTCAAAGAGCTCATTCCAAAAGTTATTCAAGAAGTTTGTTTACAAGTGTCGTCTGTCTTTCGTGTTAGGTGAAAGGTTAAAACACACATCCCAAAGAATATAAATGAGAGCAAGTGGAACAATTTTCTTCCTACGTACACAAACTCAACAAAATTTATAAGCACACTCTATAACCAAAAACAGGCAAAGAAATATTTTTCAAGCACGTTTGAGGACCTTTTCCCCAAAATATGATAAATTTAAAGCACTTTCGAGGTCCTGTATTTTCCATTTCAAAATCCAAGCACATTCCAGAACTTGTATAAACCCTGTATTGGGGTTATATTTTATTGAAGAGTGGCACTCTTCAATAAACTGTAATACAAAAAATCCACATCCAGACTTTCGATTCTGAGGTGAGCTGTGACTCTTGCGTGCCACCACACTCTGCAATTTTTACTCTTTGTGAGTAGACAACAGTGCGCCCCAGTTTAACTAAGCGAGTGATTAACCTTACCTTATGAATTGGCTGCATCCACCGTGTGACATACAAGTTGAGCAGTAGAAAAAATTCAACAAAACCATATCATTTGACCCCTCATTGGAACGAGCTCATTCTAATGAGAGTTCATATGATAATGGTTTTGTTGACTTTTTTTTTTTAAGAATTGTGGAAAAAAATTCAAATAACAAATTTTGATATGTTTTCTGAAAAGGGTGAAAATCTATTCAAGGGGAATAAGTCAAATAATACAACGCATGTACGAAGATGTGAATAATACACCATGAAGGGGTAGCATTCCAAGACTTCAAAATAATCCAACTTCACTTTCTGAGAATTGGTCGTAAATGACATAATTTACCAAACTTCACAGGCCAGTGATGCTATACACTATCTTTTTGCTCATGCATTCCATGGAGAATCATCTGATTGACTTCCATTTGCTCCATTAACCCTTTACCCAACGCAGACGATTTCAAAATTTATTATTTTAAATATCACTTTCTAACTTTTTTCAAAATATTTCAACAAAACCATATCATGAGACCCCTCTTTGGAATGAGCTTGATGAGCTCGTTCCAAAGAGGGGTCACATGATATGGTTTTGTTGAAATTTTTCGAAATATAATATTTTTTCAGTTGCTGAATTTGCATATTACGCGGGCAGAAATGGGCGATTCGTTGGGTAAAGGGTTAAAGTTGCATGTTTCATGCTGAACTCAAATAAATTTAATTATGTTGCAAAAAGCTTATTTAAAAAATGTGGTGCAGTTTTGGAATCCCAACCTGCAGTGCACCCGTGGAGTGAAGGGTATGCAGATGTTCGTTGACTTTTTTCTTGAAAACAATTTCCCTGATGCAGGAATTGAATAATATGGTACACTTCACTTTAAATGGTAGAGAGCAGTACTCAGAGCACCTTCCATTTTCAAAATCAAAAGATTGTACATCAACAAAATCTCATGATTCTAGCTGAACATACTGCCCATGCTGAGAAATTATAGAGGATATCTAGTGTTTCTGAGCGGATACCGAAAATTATCTCATGAGTGACCAAGACAAATGGTTATTTTTCGCAACCGAAATTGACCATTTGTCGCTGTCACAAGTGAGATAATTTTTGGTATCCACTCAAAAATACTAGATTTTCTTTTTATTATATGCTTTTTATAAGAATCTGATAATTCCACTCGTTTCAACGTTGAATTGATGCATGAAAGTAAACAGCGCATTGAATCACTGATATGTGGAAGTGATTTGATACTCGGAACAGATAGCGTCTTGCAATCTGATGCAGCTGGCGGGTTTCTAGTCCAAACATGGTCTGAAAGTCTGTAATGTAAGTTTTTGATTTGGTATGTCCTTTGAAAGGACGTACCAAACCAAAAACTTATATTGCAGACTTTCAGGCCATGTTTGGACTAGCAGGTTTCATGCATCAATTCAAGGTGAATATGTGTTGAATTATTGCTGGAAATGATCGGTATCCACTCAAAAACACTAGGTTTACTTTTCATTATACGTTTTTAGAACAAATTGATCATTTCCAGCGATAATTCTGACTCGTATTCACCTTGAAGTGATGCTTTGAAAGCCGTCATTTTGATTGATACAGCGAAAGTGAAAATTTCTATATCTTCACAGTAGAGGGATACGATTTCTATCTTTCTGCAATTTCTTTGATAATCTATCTTTTAGCATATAATAAAATAAAATTCCTGTCTGCCAACACAAGCAAAACAGAATTCACACCTGTTAAGTTATTTATCGGTAACAAGTATAATCACACCTCGTTGTTATAGGTCAACCAACAGTTTATCCATTTAATACCCTTCAGACTGATGTCAAAATACAAAAATTTCAACTTGCAAGTTATTCCCATAATGCAACTAGGATTTTAACCAATTAAGTCTTGTCTGACAGAGCCCACTGAGCTCAGTCAAACAAGACTGAATAGCTTAACCCTTTACCCAACGAATCGGCCACATCCGCCCGCATAATATGCAAATTCAGCAATTGAAAAAATATTATTTTTCAAACAATTTCAACCAAACCATATCATGTGACTCCTCGTTGGAACGAGCTCATCGAACTCGTTCCAACGAGGAGTCACATGATATGGTTTTGTTGACACTTATTAAAAAATGATATTTAAAACAATAAATTTTGATATCCTCTGCATTGGGTAAAGGGTTAAATTTCTAGTTGCACTGTGTGAAAACTTGCACCTTGAAATTTCAGTATTTTGTCATCAGTGTGCAGTGGGTTAATCTGATTCTTATCAAAACATTTCTTTGTTACCTAATCTTTTTTATGTTGCTTAAACTTTTTTTATAATTCTTCTGGAAGATAATAAATTATTTGCTACTTGTTTATTTGGAGTGAATAAACAGTGAATAAATAAAAATCCGGAAATTATTTTTTTTACAAAAGTTAATAACAGCCTTTTATGCTTTCATTATCTATATTTTATCATGGGGTGGGGGGAGGGGTGTGCTAACTAAAATACCTAAAAGTGCCAGATAATACTAAATTAAAATACCGTACTCTGAGAGCAACAAGGCACCATTGACAATGCTTTAGTACAGCAAATGGTGCCTTGTACTCAAAAGATGATGCTGGGTTAATTTTTTCCCCTTTACAATGAGATTTCATTTGGCACTAAAATCTTTCATTTCGCACACCAAAAATTCATTTGGCACCAACAAATTTTGGGACAGTGTAAACACTGGGCATGGACATTATCTTTATTAATATTTTTTTATCAATATTTTTCACTAAAATTTAATTACTCGATTAACTATCAGCCAACTTCCGGTTAAGTAAAGCATAAAATGATTTCTTGTTCCAAATATTTTTTGTTATTATACTTGAAAATGGATGAAATCAAAACAGGACAATCTTAGTGTGTAATTCATTGAGCTTTGATAACATACCTCCGTGATGATGAGAAATACTTCCACCGTTTGCTAAAATTTCTTCTCTGGCACAATTCTGAAACATAAAAAAACATTTTGTTAGCAGTGTTGATACTATCGGGTGCCAATTTAGCCAACTGCACTAAAAAGTTTAATTTGTCACCAAAATATCTTCATTTTGGCTCAAAGTTTGGTACAGCGGAATCCTGTTAATTGAATAGACACTTTGCCAATGAAAATTATTCAATTAACAGGAGTATTCAAATGACAGGGCTTGTGTTATTTTCTTGTATTCTAGAGATAAACAGAGCATTTATTCTATGATATCTTGTTTGACATGAGCTATGTCAAACAAGATATAATAGATTAAATGCCTGTATTGGATGTACTGAGGACCAATAGGTCTATAACAAAGGAAAACTGGGGAGAGCCAGGGTAATTTCTTGACAGGTTACATGATTTTTATTCAATTAACAGGAGTTTACTCTAAAAAACCTATATTCAATTAACAGGTCAAATTTGTACAGGAGGTATGGGAAATGGATTTGTGTTGGTAAATTTTGTTCAATTAACAGAGATTATTCAGTTGAGAGATATCCAATAAAGTGGGCTCTGCTGTACCAATAAGTTCCTTTCACTTGTGAAGGAAAGCCACTGCCGCAGTGAAAAGTGCACTGTCCACCTGGAACCAGGTCATCATTTTTATAATATCTAACAAAACTCAAAGACCAAAAAACCTTGTGACTGGGAATGTTACACATTAAACTTTTACCGAACATAACTGTCATGTCCCATAATGATTATTCATAAAAAAACGCAGCTCAAATTTGATTATTTTGAGCAAATTATTACCATAAAAAGATAACATAAGTTTTCTAATCAGATGCAGCTTGTTCCAAACACAGTACAGCCACCATTGAGTGGGCAGTGATGTCCAGGCATGTGTTCACCAGGTAAAAAAAGTCAACATCAGAAAAAGTTTAATTAATGAAGCACCAGGTTGTACCCAGTTCTTCATTAATTAAATATTATTGCATCCATGGAAATATTGCCCACCTGTGAAAAGTGACCAGTCCAAAGCAGCTGTACTGTAGAAAAGATATGCTATGTTTTGGAGACAAAAAAATGATTTTCAGTTATGTAAAAATTTGTTTTGCAAGTATCTTTTCTGTTGTGTTTGGTAAAGGGTTAACAAATTGAACCATGAGAATTATTCATTGGCTTCAAAGCTGCAAGGTTGTATGGATGCGAAATATTGCTTAAATTTCCACCCAGCAGGAATTTACAATTTCCCGAGATCAGAAAACAAGATGCACTAGCAACATTCAAAATATGGACAATCTGGTTTACCAGTTAAGACCAATCGGGAGGCAGTTCACAGGTTGGCATACCCGGCTTCAGATAAAAAGACAATAATTCATCTGCATTCTGTTCTTAGGCAAGAGTATTAATCCCTGTTGCACGAGTGGGCACATGGTGGCAAGGTGTACAAAGGCATACAACACTTGGATGGTACCCTTGCCTTCAGCCAATACTCGCTCTGCATGTGCTTAAAATATTAATTTCAAGTCATGAGTTACTAACCAGTGCTTGGTGGTCCTCTCAGGACACTCACATTTTTATAACGCATAAAACCATTCAGCACAATTATGCTAGTTGTTGAAAGTGTTGTTAACACTCTACCCAATATGAAAGGCAGATGACACTTGCAAACAAAAAAAATTCTTAATAACTAATTTTTAAAATTTTTTGCATCAAAAACATAGCTTATGACCCCTCAATGAAATCAGCTCGTTCCAATGAGGGGTCATAAGCCATGTTTTTGAAACAAAAAAGGAAAAAAATAATGAAAAATGAATGGTGATTTTTGTGAATAGCTCTGGCTGGTTTTGGCTGTTAAGTTGGGTAAAGGGTTAAAACCAAATCAACAAATAAACAGTCAAGAGCATGATCTTTTTGTCCATCATACTTCAGTTTCAGACCTTTAACTTGATTTGTGATCCTCGGAAGAGTTGCAGTCTGCAAATGACAGGGGATGTTCATTATATTGGTGTGCGTTCAATAATGCAGTGCAACACCCTCCAAAATCCTGTTATTGTTACATTGGCATCTGACTTTTTTTGAGTTGAGGCAAGTTGAATTGCTCAATATTGTAAAACAAAAGTAAATAGTTGCAAACAGTCAAAATCCCTCTTGCTTTCATTCAAAAAGTTAAAAAATTTATAGTAATTTATATATTTTTTATACTTACCAATGACCCAGACATAGCTGGTGCTAACTCTTAAAATATAGGGCCAAACACAAATTTTGCCCCCCAATCCCCAAAATTTGCATCTAAAACTAAAGAAAACATGTCCTGAAAGGCCCTCCACACTTCGCCCCTACTGCGCATGCGCAGTGTCAACGACGT
This sequence comes from Pictodentalium vernedei, assembly GCA_031216915.1. Lineage (NCBI taxonomy): Eukaryota > Metazoa > Mollusca > Scaphopoda > Dentaliida > Dentaliidae > Pictodentalium > Pictodentalium vernedei. The sequence goes on along the minus strand of CM062289.1, from coordinate 381,245,848 downwards.
TCCGAAATTGGCGCCATTAATCATTCTAATAACCAGTGCCTGGTAAGCGCTATGTACTCAGCGGGGAGGCAAGAGTTCCCAACTCCTGGGAGGGCCATCCCCGTCTGGGTCATTGGTAAGTATAAAAAATATATAAATTACTATAAATTTTTTAACATTTTTATACTGTACCAATGACCCAGACATAGCTGAATAGTAAAAAGGCTGGAGGGCCAAGGACATAGAGCAAAATGGAATACGCTCAATAAAATAAAATAGAGTCATCCCCTGTAGGGAAAAAGAAGTAATAGGCCTTACATGTATCTTTCTTATTTATGATAAATTAGAAAGATACAACACCTTCCAAAATTGAGCTTCATACATCCATGTACTCTATTAATATCCAATATAATCCTTATACTAATAATTTTTAAAGTAAGCCAATAAATAAAGTAAGACTAGAGAATAGAGACTCTTATACTCCTAAAAGTGTCTGAGGATTGCATAATCATGTCCGTTGACATATGCAATATTCAAAAGCTATACTTTAAAAACTAAGACTTGAATGAATTTTAAAAACCTAAACTTCTCACTAAACAACCATCCCAATAACAGCTCAGAATTACTAACTCCGGAGGAGGTATCCCCTTGTTTTCATAGTAAAACAGGTGACCCAAGGGAACACCCTCCCCCCACCCCTTTTTCTTGCCCTGGGTCAAATAGCCCAGAGCGAAGAGGGCAGCCGAACGGAGACACTGCCGAAACAGACAGCCTACCTAGCTATAGTAGCAACTGTTAAGTGAATGACATTCTGAGCAGTAGATAATAGACCTAACAATAGAGGCCTCCAGAAATGGACTCGATATTTCTAAGATAAAATTCATGAATGTGGATGGCTGAGCGCAATGAGTGGCCTTCAAAAATCTATAATAGCGACACTATTAATGTAAGCCCAAGAAGTAGAAGAACTCTTACTTCATGAGCCGAAATCTTAAGCACAACTGCTAAGTCAATGATATACCATAAGCAGTACCGATAGTTAATAGAATCCATTAACAATAAAATGGAGACTAACGTCCTTCTACTAGACATCAAAGACAGAAGAAGCTTACGCCCTTTGTAATAAACAGATATCTGTTTATAAATACATAAACTGTACCCGGAAAGAGTAAAGGCCTATGCCCATACGAAGACGGAAGGACCTTAAAATAATAGGTTCCGGATAATAGGAGCCTAACTCTTATGCAACAATCCAACCTAAATAGTAACGGAAGTATTGATTCCGAAACTATGAAAGTGAAAATCATCCATCGATAGTGCATGAAACTCACTGACTCTACAGTAAAAGAGAAACCAACAGAATTACTGTCTAAAAGGTCAAAATTTGAAAACTACTGTTTCCAGAGGCTCAAATGATTACTTAGCTAAATAAGAACCGAAGTTAAAATCCGTATAGGAATTTAATCTAAAGATTCTAAGTCTATTTATCAAAAAGTTACTAACTGACTTAGATAAAGAGACAAAAGACTCAATTGTAAACTATCGTAGAGTGCATAGGTATGAGGTAACATAAACCTATAACCTAAATAATAACAGGCTGCAGTAGATCTTGTGAAACAAGTATACTAAAAAATAGCAATGAGTAGTATGGAGGGATCAACAATATGAACATAATGATCCCTACACCACGACGGAAGAGCCTCCACTTTAGCCGCATAGAATAGCGAAGAAGAGGATCTCCTATAGTAAGAAATCGCGTCCAAAGCTCGTCCAGTACAGTGCTTACAATGCAATACGGACCACACAATGGAATACATGAAGGTTGCGACCCTGCTGGTTGTGATAAAGATGACACGATTTACCCAGTGAAAAAGATCCTCACATAGAGGAAGATTTCACGTTAAGACCCACAGTAGACAAGAGAGTAAATTACTCATGATCTCTGTGAAGATAGAGATGCTATCAACAGAAATGTATTGTGGTTGTTTATCTTAGCAATACCTGCTAAAACAACAGCGCCAGAGGATACGCGTATCCTATCATTCCGTCCTATAGATCAATAGAGCGTTAACAATATTAGCTCAGAGATCTGGACAAGCCAACACATACGTCTGCAATTGATTAGCAAGCTGTGTCATAAATAAATCATCATTGGGCGCTCCCATAGATAGCAAATCTGATTGAATACTTGTTTGTTGAGAGTCCATTCTGACAGCAACAAGCGACCCGTAAGAGAACGGGAGTCCGATAAAACAATCAGACGACCCGGAATATGACGGACCAAAACTGAACTTGGTGTACTATAACCAACAGACGGATTCTTTCCATTAAATTGAATAACGGAAATGAAAGAGTGCCTCCCTGGTTCCGGAGATACGCCACTACTGTCGAATTAAAGGACAGGAATTTGGGCATGCGTTTCTGAATAATGTTCATGCAATGACATAAAGCAAGCCTAATGAATGTGGATTCCGCGGAAGTTAAACTGATTGCTAAAAGACTGCGGAACCCAAAGACCCTGGCACTTCGAATCCGTAGGGATCAGTATTATATCCCAATCTGTTTGACTGGCAACCGTCATAACAGCCACACTCGGGTCCGGCAACTGCGGCGGCACTCTCTGAGTCAACCACCGAATGTTTGCCCCAGTCTGAATCTCTTGTAACACTAGATAGACAAGAGAACGTATAAATCGAGCAATTCATGGATTGCCGAAAAGTTGCCGTCGAAGAGAAGCTCCTCCGAGAACGAAGCGACTCTGAGAGAGTTCTTAACCTTACTATCCACGCGTGTGGATGTAGCTAGGGCTGCGTCGCGTCTAACTAACTCCAATCAGCCACTGAAGGGCGGAGTTATACGTGAACAAACTACTGCCCTCAAAAGAAATTACATTGAGAATAATATCCCGTAAATCTTTTCTTGAAGACGTAATGATAACGCCTCAGTAAGGCGGATTACGTATAATAAAGCGTCTAAGTTAAGTCTACTATACATAATGTCGTTCCCAACATTGAAATTGGAAAAGACATAAACGGCGAAAAAGAATATATGCAGTCTTTAATCATACCGTCTAGACGCATATGAACTCTCGGTATGCCCTGCTCTGCCAAAATAAACTATTTGTATAAATGATAAAATGGCAGAAATGAGCAACGCGGACAAGAAACTAAACTATCATGCTTAGTAGCAGGCTTGTATATATATATATATAGCGTCGAAAAATAAAACACATGTTGTAATGACAATATTGGACTGCGTCGGTAAGTCAGGGACAATGTCCCTGAACCGATCGAAAAATCCGAGTCCAATGACGCTATAAGTCTCTTATCCAAGATCGCAGCAATGAAGTCCGAAATAATAATCACTGGAAGATAATGCCAGAAGATATGAAAGGCATCTTCCGATACTACTAAAGGGAAAACTCGAAATCTTTCGAATCCCTTTCGCCATCCTGTCGGACCCTATAAAGCGTTCGGTCGTCCGTACCTGATGCAACCGCGGACCGCACCGACCCAGCGCCGTCGGATAATTCCTGATTCGACCGAGAAACTGTCAATTGCTGGGATGCTGCGAAACAACTGTGCTAACTCGGATAGCACGTCCGTCACTGAGGCCTGAGGAGAAGCGGTCTTACGATGCATTGCCGCTGGAAGCTCCGTGATCGTTACCCCGTGCATACTACCAATATGCGAGCGAACGGAGTGTATAGGCCTCGTGACCCTTGGCTACCGGATGGCGCGACCTATTCGCCGTGGAATCACTGAATGCCGAAACTGATCGGATACTCGAGGTCACGTAGCCAATGTGCGGTCGTGTGCCCTGCTGTGAGGATGAGGGAGCATTAAAGACAGTCTATCGGACTGTCAATATAACGGAGCGTCCCGACCAACGGACATATGCTCCGAATGTAAAATATCTGAACCACAACATGCGGTCCCCTATGTTGTTGGGCGAGAGAGGGACCTCTCTCGCTCACAGCCCGGACGGACCTGGACAAGCCAGGAACCGGACTAACAGGCTTCCTCCGATCTGTCCTCAATCTGCCGTCACTGGGTGAGTACTAAAGTAATTAAAGTGCTCGCATCACCCAAATCTCCTTCCTAGACCGCAACGGACGAACCCGGCAGCCGAACCATTCGATGAATGTACGCTACACCGGGTGAGCTAGCGAATGTCACTCCGTAGGCGATAGACATATTCCATGAGCACTTATTGCCGCTAACTCTTCATTAATTATGACGACAGAGGCACACTTTTGAAAGACATCTCCATAACTCTTCGAACAAGAAACCAGAAATGCTTGGATAGCAAGCATAAAATAATAATATATATAGCGTCGTTCAATAATTCGAAAGTTTGTGTGACATTATTGGACTATGTCGGAACTGAGGGACGATGTCCCTGAACCGAACCAAAAATTTCTAAGTCCACCGACGCTATCAGTTTCTTATCCGGCATCGCAGCATTCTGGTCCGACGAAAGAAGCTGTAGAAGACCAAGTCAGATGACATACACAACAGCATATGTTGTTCCGAAAGGGAAAGCTCGAAATCCTCCGAATCCCTTTCGGTATCCCGTCGGACCGGATGAAACTTTTGGACGTCCGTACCCGCTTCCGCGGAGCGTCCCGACCCAGCATCGTCGGATAAAATATATGCGACAGATTCAGTTGATGCTGGGATGCTGCGATAAACTGTGCTATTAAGGAAAGCACGTCCGTTCCCGAGGCCTGTGCAGTAGCGGTCTTACGATGCATTGCCGCCGGAAGCTCCGTGTACGTTGACTCCCGCACACTTCCTATGCGAACGTCCGGAGTCTGCAGGCCTCGTGTCCCTGGCTACCGGATGGTGTGACCTGGTCGCCGAAGAATCCTTGATCGGCGAAGCTGGTAATATATCGGCGGTCACGCAGCCAAGGTGCGGTCGTGTGCGCTGACGAGAAGAGGAAGCCTTAGCAGTCTCAGCGGACTGCCTATACAACGGAGCGTCCCGAGCTACGGACGTATGCTCCGCTTGCGACACATTTTGTACCACAACATCTGGGGCCAGATGTTGTTGAACGAGAGAGGGGCCTCTCTCGCTTGCCGTCCGGATGGACCGGAACGAGCTATGAACCGGACTATAAGGCTTCCTGCGTTCTCCCTCCGATCCGCCGTCACTGGGTGTGCATTAAGTTAATTTATAGTGCTCGCATCACCCCAAAATTCCTTCTAGACCGCAACGGACGAACCCGGCTGCCGAACCATTCGGTGAATGGACGCTACACCGGGCGAACTAGCGGACGTCAAAGGCCGTCGAACCTACTAGGGTCCTCTTAGGCAATTGGCGTATTTACATGAGCACTTTTCCGCTAGCCCTTCATTAATTGTGACGACGGAGGCACACTGTTGGAAGACATCACAGATACATCACCCTAATCTTGATCGTCTGAAATAGAAATTGATAAAGTAGAGTGACCCTGCGGGGAAAGGACCGGAGTGTCCAAATCCCCAACAACATACCGTGACATACTCTTCCCATATTGTCATCGAAATCATACGATACAGAACAGGAGTTAATGCGAGTACACTGACCACATATAGAATGATAATAAAGTCAGAGGAAGACTTCCTCTTAAAACAATTGATCAATATCCTTTCAATGTGAAAAGAAAACAAGTCCTGGTACTCGCACTAACCCCTGGCAATCAAAATACATAATAATAATATGATCCATTAATATAGAAAAAATAATTGAAATCAAAATATTTTGAAAAAATATTTTTTCAGAACAGCCCAAGTTTCTGAAAAGTAACGTTGAGCCCCAATGGATCCCAAGCCTAAGTGTGGACAAAAATTTTAAAAATATTTTAAACAATTTATTCAACACTTACGAACAATAATAATGTATCTAGTTATGATTAAAATAACATAAAGATATTATTCTTTAGAAATCCCCCCCTCACACAGAGGGCTGTTGTAAATGTAAACAATGAGTGTAAAAACACTAAAATAAGACTCCAGGCACCCAGGCCCAAAATCAGTTACCAAAAAAAAACACTATCTGATGCAAAACAGAGACTTCCAGGGAAGAAACTGCAGAACATCAGATGGTAGATGCAGAACACAACGCCTAACCACCCGTAGGTGAAGACGTAAACATGGGGAAAGAACAGAATTCATTCTGTTATTCAGCTAAAACTCCCAAGAAATTTTAGTAATAATAATTACAGAAACTATGCCAAAAGCATGGGAGAATAGCAAGGGGGAACTTAAAGGACAGGGAGAGAGGAAAACACTTAAAAAACAGTGTAACTAAATAATCAGAATGACAACAAAATGGCTGCTGCCTTGAAAATAGGTAACTTAACATAATTTCATTAAAAAAATTTAAGTTACAGCCCTGATAATATTCTGTCACACATTCTTTTCCTCTCCTCCTTCTCTATCCTCCTTAGAATCACCATTTCACTAATATTTATGTGTCTGGCATCATTTAAACTGAGATTTATAAGCACAAAGATCAGTCAGATGTTAACTGATGAAGGGCCAAACTTAGAATGATTAATGGCGCCAATTTCGGAACGTCCTTGACACTGCACATGCGCAGTAGGGGCGAAGTGTGGAGGGCCTTTCAGGACATGTTTTCTTTAGTTTTAGATGCAAATTTTGGGGATTGGGGGGCAAAATTTGTGTTTGGCCCTATATTTTAAGAGTTAGCACCAGCTATGTCTGGGTCATTGGTACAGTATAAAAATATTATTTTCTTTATACTTTCAATCAATGTAAGGTCACATACTGTCATGTTATCTACAGACATGTTAACCTCCCAAAATTTTTTTCAGGGAGATTGAAGAAAATTTTCAGGGAGATGACATGATTTTCAGGGAGATTTTTTTTTTTGCGCGTAGAAACCATGTGTGGATTGATCAATTTTAAATATAAATTAATACCAAATACCCCCTCCCCCCCCCCACACACACACATAACAGGAAACAGCCCAACAACAATACATCAAAGGAACATACGTCAACGTTCTACTAACTGGTGGTGAGTGACCCAGACCTGTTAACCTCTGGAGGTGACTGTCCATGAGATTTTGATGAGCTCCCAGTGAGACTCGGATGCTTGTCAGTGAGATTTTTGCACGTGGGCAGCACATCAATAATTTCCATGTTACCACCCCCCCCCCCCCCCCCCCCCCACACACACACACACATACATTAAACATTCCACCCTAATGTGTTTTATTTGAACAATTTGTCCTTTCAAAAGCCAAACCATAGAAATATAGAGAAAAACAGAAATCAGAAATATGGATGTGGTCATGTGCCAATATCTGAGCTTGTTCCAATGACATCCATATTTCAATGCTTTTATGTACAAAATGTTTGGAGATATTTTCGACCTTTTCAGCACTATATCAGTTATGGTGCTGTGTTGAAAGTTTTGGATCCATTTGGGTAATTATGGGTACTTGCGGCGACCTGCGGTAACCTGCGACGATCTGTGGTGTTTAGGCACACCCTAGAGCCCGGTTGTTGTGGTAATTCGATCTTCCAAAGCCCAGCGCCCCACCTAACCACACCGGTTACTCACTGGAAGTAGTTGGTCATTTACGAAGGGGATTTGGAACGGGGTGATCATTTTTCAGTGAAACGTGAAAATTATGCCACAGCTAGCCCAGGACGAAACATCTCGGGGATATTTTGTTGTCCATTTATCACTACGAATGAAAAAAAGTGCAAGTGCCGTAAATTACCAACTTTTTAGAGATTTTTTTCACCAAAAACATAATTTTTTTCACAGCCTGCTTTATAAAATTGCGAATCGGAAATTTTTCCCAATATATTGAAAATTACAGCAACTCATATGTTTGAGCCGTTTGTCTCCAAAATTGGCTATAATTATCTGAAAGTGAAATTCAAAATGCACAATAAATTTGTGCGTATTTTTGCACATTTTTCGATTGGACAAGATTTTATACATATGGAATTTATTTTTCGATTTGACTGCTACCTGTATACAAGTAAAGGTGTGCCTTTAATATATAATCAATTTCAGCAATTATCCTGCATCTCAAATTCATTTAATCCACCTGTCAAAATAATCACAACACGGCCATTGACAGAAATGAGAATTGGTCATCAGTTCTTACGTAAGTGGTGACGTTTCACACAAACTTAATGACCTTGCCATTGAGAGTAGAGCACATGCTTTTGTATTTGTAAACAAAAGCTGGTGGATTCAGTTTTTGTCTGGTATGTCGACTTTCTGGGAGATTTTTGGTCCTAATTGACTCCCGGGCGGGAGGGTGGGAAGGGATAGCTAATTCCGGGAGAATCCCGGATATTCTGGGAGAGTTAACATGTCTGGTTATCTACCTCAATGTCCTCATATAGTTTAACAGGGTTGCTTATTCCTCGATAATTGAATCCAAAATAGAAATACACACAAGCACCTGCATCATACAACTGTGTTACCCTGGAATGAGAAAAGCTTATTATTAATCCTTTACTTGATACAAGTTGTGGAAAAAGTTAAAAAATTTATAGTAATTTATATATTTTTTATACTTACCAATGACCCAGACATAGCTGGTGCTAACTCTTAAAATATAGGGCCAAACACAAATTTTGCCCCCCAATCCCCAAAATTTGCATCTAAAACCAAAGAAAACATGTCCTGAATGGCCCTCCACACTTCACCTCTACTGCGCATGCGCAGTGTCAAGGACGTTCCGAAATTGGCGCCATTAATCATTCTAATAACCAGTGCCTGGTAAGCGCTATGTACTCAGCGGGGAGGTAAGAGTTCCCAACTCCTGGGAGGGCCATCCCCGTCTGGGTCATTGGTAAGTCTAAAAAATATATAAATTACTATAAATTTTTTAACATTTTTATACTGTACCAATGACCCAGGCATAGCTGAATAGTAAAAAGGCTGGAGGGGCAAGGACATAGAGCAAGATGGAATACCCTCAATTATATAAAAATGAGTCATCCCCTCTAGGGAAAAAGAAGTATTAGGCCTTACATGTATCTTTCTTATTTATGATAAATTAGAAAGATACAACACCTTCCAAAATTGAGCATCATACATCCATGTACTCTATTAATATCTAGTATAATCCTTATACTAATAATTTTTAAAGTAAGCCAATAAATAAAGTAAGTCTAGAGAATAGAGACTCTTTATACTCCTTAAAAGTGTCTGAGGATTGTATAATAATGTCCGTTGACACGTGCTATATTCAAAAGCTATACTTTAAAAACTAAGACCTGAATGAATTTTTAAAACATAAACTTCTCACTAAACAACCATCCCAATAACAGCTCAGAATTACTAACTCCGGAGGAGGTATCCCCTTGTTTTCATAGTAAAACAGGTGACCCAAGGGAACACCCTCCCCCCCCCCCCCCCTTTTTCTTGCCCTGGGTCAAATAGCCCAGAGTGAAGAGGGCAGCAGAACGGAGTCACTGCCGAAACAGACAGCCTACCTAGCTATAGTAGCAACTGTTAAGTGAATGACATTCTGAGCAGTAGATAATAGACCTAACAATAGAGGCCTCCAGAAATGGACTCGATATTTCTGAGATAAAAATTCATGAATGTGGATGGCTGAACGCAATGAGCAGCCTTCAAAAATCTATAATAGCGACACTATTAATGTAAGCCCAAGATGTAGAAGAACTCTTACTTCATGAGCCGAAATCTCAAACACAACTGCTGAGTCAATGATATACCATAAGCAGTATCGATAGTTAATTGAATCCATTTAGCAATAGAATGGAGCGTAACGTCCTTCTATTAGGCATCAAAGACAGAAGAAGCTTACGCCCGTAGTAATAAACAGATATCTGTTTATAAATACATAAACTCTAACCGGACAGAGTAAAGGCCTATGCCCATACGAAGACGGAAGGACCTTAATAACAATAGGTTCCGGATATTAATTAGGAGCCTGACTCTTATGCAAAAATCCAACCTAAATAGTAAAGGAAGTAGTGATTCCGAAACTACGAAAGTGAAAATCATCCACCGATAGTGCATGAAACTCACTGACTCTTCAGTAAAAGAGAAGCCAACAGAATTACTGTCTAAAAGGTCAGAATTTGAAAACTACTGTTTCCAGAGGCTCAAATGATTACTTAGCTAAATAAGAACCGAAGTTAAATTCCATATAGGAATTTAATCTAATGATTCTAAGTCTATTTACCGAAAAGTTACTAACTGACTTAGATAAAGAGACATAAGACTCAACTGTAAACTATCATAGAGTGCATAGGTATGAGGTAACATGAACCTATAACCTTAATAATAACAGGCTGCAGTAGATCTTGTCAAACAAGTATACTAAAAAGTTGCAATGACTAGTAATGGAGGGATCAACAATATCAACATAGTGATCCCTACACCAACGACGGAAGAGCCTCCACTTTAGCCGCATAGAATAGCGAAGAAGAGGTTCTCCTACAGTAAGAAATCGCGTCCAAAGCTCGTCCAGTACAATGCTTACAATGCAATAAGGACCACACAACGGAATACGTGAAGGTTGAGACCTTGCGGTTGTGATAAAGATGACACGATTTTACCCAGCGAAAAAAGATCCTCTCATGGAGGAAGATTTCGCGTTAAGTCCCACAGTAGACATCAGAGTAAATTTACCCACGGTCTCTGTGAAGACAGAGATGCTATCAACAGAAATGCATTGTGGTTGTTTATCTTAGCAATATATGCTGAAACAACAGCGCAGGAGGATACGCATATCCTATCATTCCGTCCTATTAGATCAATAGAGCGTTAACAACATAAGCTCAGAGATCCGGACAAGCAAACACATACGTCTGCAATTGACAAGCAAGATGTGTCGTAAATAAATTATCATTGGGCGCTCCCATTGATAGCAAATCTGATTGAATACTTGTTTGTTGAGAGTCCATTCTGACGGCAACAAGCGACCCATAAGTGAACGGGAGTCCGGTAATACAATCAGACGACCCGGAATATGACGGACCGAAGCAGAACTTGGTGTACTATAACAAACAGAAGGATTCTTTCCATTAAATTGAATAACGGAAACGAATGAGTGCCTCCCTGGTTCCGGAGATACGCCACTACTGTCGAATTAACGGACAGGATTTGGACATGCGTTTCTGAATAATGTTCATCCAATGACATAAAGCAAGCCTAAAAAAACATAATTCCGTGGAAGATAAGTGCTTGCTTAGAGACTGCGGAACCCAAAGACCCTGGCACTTCGAATCCGTTGGGATCAATATTATATCCCAACCTGTTTGACTGGCAACTGTCGTAATAAAACTCGGATCCGGCAACTGCAGTGGCACTCTCTGAGTCAACCACCGAATGTTTGCCCCAGTCTGAACCTCTTGCTACACTAGATAGACAAGAGAATGTGTAAAACAAGCAATTCATGGATTGCTGAAAAGTTGCCGTCGAAGAGAAGCTTCTCCGAGAACGAAGCGACTCTGAGAGAGTTCTTCACCTTACTATCCACGTGCGTGGATGTAGCTAGGGCTGCGTCATGTCTAACCAACTCCAAGCAGCCACTGAAGGGCGGAGTTATACGTGAACAAACTACTGCCCTCAAAAGAAATCACATTGAGGATTATATCCCGGAATTCTTTCTCTTGAAGACGTAATGATAACGCCTCAGAAAGGTGGATTACGTATGATAAAGCATCTAAGTTAAGTCTATTAGACATCATTGTCGTTTCCAACATTGTGGTTGGAAAAAACATAGACGGCGAAAAAGATTATTTCCAGTCTATAACCACGCCGTCTAGACTCAAAGGAACTCTCGGTATGCCCTGTTCTGCCAAAATAAATTATTCGTATAAATGATAAAAGGCAGAAATGAGCATTGCGGACAAGAAACTAAACTATCATGCTTGGTAGCAGGCTTATATATATGTAGCGTCGATAAATAATACACATGTTCAATGACATTATTGGACTGTGTCGGTAAGTCAGGGACAATGTCCCTGAACCGATCCAAAATTCCGTGTCCAATGACGCTATAAGTCTCTTATCCAACATCGCAGCAATGTAGTCCGAAATAACAATCACTGGAAGATAATGCCGGAAGATATGTATGGCAGCTTCCGATGCTACGAAAGGGAAAACTCGAAATCTTTCGAATCCCTTTCGCCATCCTGTCGGACCCTATAAAGCGTTCGGTCGTCCGTACCTGATGCAACCGCGGACCGCACCGACCCAGCGCCGTCAGATAATTCCTGATTCGACCAAGAAACTGTCGATTGCTGGGATGCTGCGAAAAAACTGTGCTAACTAGGATAGCACGTCCGTCACTGAGACCTATGGAGAAGCGGTCCTACAATGCATTGCCGCTGGAAGCTCTGTGATCGTTACCCCGTGCATACTACTAATATGCGAGTGAACGGAGTGTATAGGCCTCATGTCCCTTGGCTACCGGATGGCGTGACCTGTTCGCCGTGGAATCACTGAATGACGAAACTGATCGGATACTCGAGGTCACGTAGCCAATGTGCGGTCGTGTGCACTGCTGTGAGGATGAGGAAGCATTATGGACAGTCTCTCGGACTGTCAATATAACGGAGTGTCCCGAGTGACGGACATATGCTCCGAATGTAAAATATCTGAACCACAACATGCGGTCCCCTATGTTGTTGGACGAGAGAGGGACCTCTCTCGCTCACAGCCCGGACGGACCTGGACAAGCCAGGAAAGGGACTAACAGGATTCCTCCGATCTGTCCTCAATCCGCCGTCACTGGGTGAGTACTAAAGTAATTATAGTGCTCGCATCACCCAAATCTCCTTCCTAGACCGCAACGGACGAACCCGGCAGCCGAACCATTCGATGAATGTACGCTACACCGGGTGAGCTAGCGAATGTCACTCCGTCGATCATACAAGGGACCTCTTAGGTGATAGACATATTCCATGAGCACTTATTGCCGCTAGCTCTTCATTAACTATGACGACAGAGGCACACTTTTGAAAAACATCTCCGTGACTTTGCGAACAAGAAACCAGAAATGCTTGGTAATAGCAAGCATATAATAATAAATGTATAGCGTCGTTCAATAATTCGAAAGTTTGTGTGACATTATTGGACTATGTTGGAACTGAGGGACGATGTCCCTGAACCGAACCCAAAATTTCTAAGTCCACCAACGCTATCAGTTTCTTATCCGGCATCGCAGCATTCTGGTCCGACGAAAGAACCTGTAGAAGATGAAGTCAGATGACATACACAACAGCATATGTTGTTCCGAAAGGGAAAGCTCGAAATCCTCCGAATCCCTTTCGGTATCCCGTCGGACCGGATGAAATTTTCGGACGTCCGTACCCGCTTCCGCGGAGCGTCCCGACCCAGCATCGTCGGATAAAACATTATGCGACAGATTCAGTTGTTGCTGGGATGCTGCGATAAGCTGTGCTATTTAGGATGGCACGTCCGTCCCCGAGGCCTGTGCAGTAGCGGTCTTACGATGCATTGCCGCCGGAAGCTCCGTGGTACGTTGACTCCCGCACACTTTTCTATGCGAACGCCCGGAGCCGGCAGGCCTCGTGTCCCTGGCTACTGGATGGTGTGACCTGGTCGCCGATGATTCTCTGACTGGCGAAGCTGACTGGATATCCGAGGTCACGTAGCCAAGAGCGGTCATGTGCGCTACCATGAGAATGAGGAAGCCTTATTGACAGTCTCTCCGGACTGACTATATGTCGGAGCGTCCCGAGCGGCGGACGTATGCTCCGAATGCGAAACATTTTGTACCACAACATCTGGGGCCAGATGTTGTTGTACGAGAGAGGGGCCTCTCTCGCTCGCCGTCCGGATGGACCAGAACGAGCTATGAACCGGACTAAAAGGCTTCCTCCGTTCTCCCTCTAATCCACCGTCACTGGGTGTGCATTTGTTTGATTAATAGTGCTCGCATCACCCCAAAACTCCTTCTAGACCGCAACGGACGAACCCGGCTGCCGAACCATTCGATGAATGGACGCTACACCGGGCGAGCTAGCGGACGTCAAAGGCCGTCGAACCTACTAGGGTCCTCTTAGGCAATTGGCGTATTTACATGAGCACTTTTCCGCTAGCCCTTCATTAATTGTGACGACGGAGGCACACTGTTGGAAGACATCACAGATACATCACCCTAATCTTGATCGTCTGAAATAGAAATTGATAAAGTAGAGTGACCCTGCGGGGAAAGGACCGGAATGTCCAATTCCCCACTAACATACCGAGACATACGCTTCCCATGTTGTCATCGAAATCATCAGATACAGAACAGGAGTTAATGCGAGTACACTGACCACATATAGAATGATTAAGACTTCCTCTTATTACAATTGATCAAAATCCTTTCAATGTGAAAAGAAAACAAAGTCCTGGTACTCGCATCATCCCCTGACAATCAAAATACATAATAATAATATGATCCATTAACATAGAAAAAATAATTGAAATCAAAATATTTTGAAAAAATATTTTTTCAGAAAAGCCCAAGTTTCTGAAAAGTAATGTTGAGCCCCAATGGATCCCAAGCCTAAGTGTAAAAAAATATTTTAAACAATTTATGCAACACTTACGAACAATAATAATGTATCTAGTTATGATTAAATTAACATCAAGATATTATTTTCAAAATCCCCCCCCTCACACAGAGGGCTGTTGTAAATGTAAACAATGAGTGTAAAAACACTAAAATAAGACTCCAGGCACCCAGGCCCGAAATCAGTTACCAAAAATACACTATCTGATGCAAAACAGAGACTTCCAGGGAAGAAACTGCAGAACATCAGATGGTAGATGCAGAACACAATGCCTAACCACCCATAGGTGAAGACGTAAACAAGGGGAAAAGAACAGAATTCATTCTGTTATTCAGCTAAAACTCCCAAGAAATTTTAGTAATAATAATTACAGAAACTATGCCAAAAGCATGGGAGAATAGCAAGAGGGGACTTAAAGGAAAGGGAGAGAGGAAAACACTGAAAAATCAGTGTAACTAAATAACAAGAATGACAACAAAATGGCTGCTGCCTCGAAAGTTAAAAAATTTATAGTAATTTATATATTTTTTATACTTACCAATGACCCAGACTTAGCTGGTGCTAACTCCACAAAAACCAGGGCCAAACACAAATTTTGCCCCCCAATCCCCAAAATTTGCATCCAAAACAAAAAGAAATCATGTCCTAAAGGACCTCCATAGTACGACTCTACTGCGCATGCGCAGTGACGCAGTCGTCCCGAAATTGGCGCCAAATATCATTCTTACTGGCAGTGCCTGGTCAGCGCTATGTACTCAGCGGGGAGGCAAGAGTTCCCAACTCAGGGAGGGCCATCCCCGTCTGGGTCATTGGTAAGTATAAAAAATATATAAATTACTATAAATTTTTTAACATTTTTATACTGTACCAATGACCCAGACTTAGCTGAATAGTAAACAGGCTGGAGGGCCTAGGACATAGAGGAAAATCCAATAAGCTCAATTATAAAATAAAGAGGTAACCCCTTAAGGAGAAAAGGAGTATTAGGCTTTACATGTATCTTTCTTATTTAATATTTAAATTAGAAAGATACACTACCCTTAATAATTGAGCACAATAACATTCATGTTCTCTATTAACATCCAGTATAACCTTTATACTAATTATTTATAAAGCAAGCCAATAAATAAAGTAGTCCAGAGAATTGAGACTCTTTATAATCATTTAAAAGTGTCCGAGTATTGTATATTAAAGCCCGTTTGACACTTGACATATACAAATGCTTCACACCGAGCTACACTTTAAAAATAAGACATGAATGAAATTAAACATTAATATTACACTTTAAAACCATCCCGGAAGCGACTCAGAAATACTGTCTTGGAGGAGGCATTCCCTTGCTTTTCACTATAAAGCAGGTGACCTAAGGGAACACCCGCCCCCCCCTTCCCCTTGCCCTGGGTCAAATAGCCCAGAGCGAAGAGGGCAGCCGGACGGAGTCACTGCCGGAACAGAAAGCCTGCATAACTATAGTTGCAACTGTTTAGTGGACGACATTCTGAGCAACAGATAACGGACCTAAACAATGCAGGTCTCCAGAAATGGACTCAATATTTCTGAGATAAAAATTAGTAAATGTGGATGGCTGAGACCAATAAGCAGCCTTCATTAAATCTGTAATAGCAACACTATTAGCATAAGCCCAGGAAGTAGAAAGAGCTCTTACTTCATGAGCAGAAATCTTAAGCACAGACTGCTGAGAAGAAGATAAATCTTCATACGCAGTACGGATAGTTAACTGAATCCATCTAGCAATAGAATGGACTGAAATGTCCTTTCTATTAGGCATCAAAGACAGAAAGAAACGTTTCCGTCCCTTTCTGATGAACTGAGATCTCTGTTTATAGATACGTAGTGCTCTAACAGGACAGAGTAAAGGCCTACGCCCATCTGAAGACGGAAGAGCCTTAATAACAATAGGTTCCGGATATTTATTAGGAGCCTGATTCTTAGCTAAAAAACCGACATTAGTAGTGAAGGTGATAGTGTTCCCAACACTACGATAATGAGAATCATCCACCGATAGTGCATGAAGCTCACTGACTCTTCTGGCAGAAGAGAAAGCTAAGAGAAAAGCTGTCTTATAAGATAAGAATTTGAAATCTACTGTCCCAAGAGGTTCAAATGGCTTTTCCTTCAATTTAAGGAGAACCCAAGCTAAATTCCACTTAGGAATTAATCTAAGAGTTCTGGGTCTATTTATCGAAAAGTTTCTAACCAATTTCGATAAAGAGCCATTAGATCCAATTTGTAAACTATCATGATGTGCATAGGTATCAGATAACATAGATCTATAACCCTTTATAGTAACAGGTTGCAGTTTGATTTCGTCAAACAAGTATACTAGAAAGTTAGCAATGTCTGGTATAGAGGGATCAAATATATCAACAGAATGATCCCTACACCAACGACGGAAAACCTTCCACTTAGCCGCATAGTTTAGCGAAGAGGAGGTCCTCCTACAGTTAGAAATCGCGTCCACTGCTCGTCCTGTAAAGTGCTTGCCATGCAAGAAGGACCGCACAACGGAAAAACGTGAAGGTTGAGACCTTGCGGGTTGTGATGCAGTTGGCGCGATTTCCCCTGCCAAAGAAGATCCTCTCGTGGAGGGAGCTTCCGCGGTAGGTCCCACAACAGACACCTGAGTAGATTTATCCACGGTCTCTGTGGCGACAGAGATGCTACCAACAGAATCTTGCATTGAGATTGTTTTATCTTTAGCAATACTTGTTGAATTAACGGCGCTGGAGGATACGCATATCCTATCATTCCGTCCCAAGGGATCGATAGAGCGTCTACTGCAAATGCTCTTGGATCTGGACACGGGGACACATACGTCTGCAACTGATTGTTGAGATGTGTCGCAAATAAGTCTATCATTGGCCGTTCCCATTGGTAGCAAATCTGATTGAATACCTGTTTGTTGAGAGTCCACTCCGACGGCAACAAGCGACCCTTTCGTGAAAAGGAGTCTGCTAGCACATTCAGACGACCCGGTATGTGACGGACCGAAAGAAGAACGTGATGTTCCAACGCAAACAGAAGGATTCTTTCCGTTAGATTGAACAACGGAACTGAATGAGTGCCTCCCTGATTCCGTATATACGCCACTACTGTCGTATTGTCGGATAGGATTTGGACATGAGCATCGTGAATAATGTCCATCCAGTGACGTAACGCAAGCCAAATTGACATCATTTCCTTGATGTTTATGTGCTTGCACAGGAATTGCGGATCCCAAAGACCCTGGCATCTCGAATCCGTTGGGATTAATGATGCACCCCAACCTGTTTGACTGGCATCCGTCATAATGGTAAAACTCGGATCCGGCAACTGCAGCGGAACTCCTTGAGTTAACCACTGAATGTTTGCCCAAGTCTGAATCTCTTGTTTCACTTGATCTGACAAGAGAACGTCTACATCGAGCGAATGAATTTTCACACTCCAATTCTGAGTCAGGAAAATTTGAAGAGGCCGTGTGCGTAGCCGTCCCATCGGAATGAGATCCGCGGCGGCTCCGCACAGACCTATCAGTCTCATAAATTCTCTCGCTGTGACTTTGTCTGTATTTAGACAATAGCGAGCGTAACAACTGACTAATTTCGCTCTGGTTAACGGCAGACGAACGAGATTGTTGTGCGTCTCGAAGCTCATTCCCAGATGAGTGAATGACTTGGACAGCACCAGATCCGACTTCTCCTCGTTTACTATGAAACCGAGACGTCGGAGCAATAGAAGAAGATTCTGAACATCGTTCTGAAGCGTTAACTCGTTGCCGTACCTCTGAAGAATGTCGTCCAGGTAGGCCGACGTTACCGCAGACGAATGAGCTCGGAAGTAGATCATTACCGAGTTCATTACCCGAGTGAAAGCCCAGGGTGCTAGATTCAATCCGAAGCACATGGCCCGGAACTGATACACCACTCCTAGGACTGCGAAGCGTAGATACTTTCGGAATGTCGGATGTACCATGACGTGAAAGTACGCATCTTTGAGATCTATGCTCGTTGCATAATCGTTCACCCGAATACTCGCTCTGACCGATCGAATCGTCTCCATATAAAACTTCGGAGCGACGATCAGCTTGTTTATCCAGCTCAAATCTATGACTGGACGGAACGAGCCGTCTGGTTTCGGAACCAGAAACAGATGGCTGTAGAATCCCAGCGATTCCTGGTTTTCTACGACCTCTACCGCGTTCTTCATTAAAAGAGACTGCACCTCTGATAGCAGAGCGTCTCTTTTCTGAGGGTTTGACGGAAGATGAGTCCACTTTGGACTTCGAGTTAATGGAGGTTTTCGTTTGAAGGATATCTTTAGACCTTCCGAAGTCACTCCTCTCACCCATGGGTCGTCCGTAATCGACGCCCACTCTTGAGAAAAACTCGACAACCTTCCGCCAACCGGAACGCGATAGAGGTTTGAGCCATCACCTCCTGGATCTGCGAGGCCTGCGGTAGGAGAAACCACGTCTTCCACGACCCGCACCTCGCCTCGTCGACCTCGGGGCGTCCGACCGATTGTCCCGGCCTGAAGGACGTCCCGAACGAGAGTCGCTATCCTGACGGTCTCTCGAATAAGAGCTAGAGGACGCACCGGAACCTCTATAGGAACCTCTCTTGGGCGGATAAGACCCAGAAGTGCCCGCCTTATTCGTGTCTGCTGTATCCGACCTTTTAGGAGCGGATCTAAACAACAGAGAATCACTAGCTTTCTTTTTAATATTATCATAAATAGCGGAAAGCTTGCCGTCAAAGAGAAGATCTCCTGAGACCGAAGCGACTCTAAGAGAGTTCTTCACCTTAGAATCCACTAGTGTGGATGTAGACAGGGCTGCGTCACGTCTAACCAACTCCAGATTTGCCACTGAAAGGGCGGAGTTACACGTGGAATAAGCTACTGCCCTTGAAAGAAGTCTAAAGGAGGATTGTATATCCTGAAACTCTTCCCCTTGAAGACGCAGTGATAACGCCTTCGTAAGGTGATCTGCGTAAGATAAGGCATCTAAATTGGCTCTGTTAGACGCAATAGCTGTTTCCAACACTGCGGTTGGAATAGAAGCTGACGACGGTAATGATAGCTCTAAGTCTTCCGCCTCGTCGTCCATACGCAGAGGAACTCTCGGTATACCCAGACCTGCCGTGTCGAATTTATTCCTTGCATTAATGAAAGGCAGGTTGAGAGTATTTGCGGACAAGAAGCCTGCTTTCCCTGTCCTGGAAGCAAGTTTAAAAATAGCGTCGTTCAATAATTCAAATGTTCTTGCAACATTATTGGACTGCGACGGAAACTCGGGAGCGATGTCCCTGAACCGCTCGAAAAAATCAGAGTCCAATGACGCTATAATTCTCCTGTCCGGAAGCGCAGCAGTCTGGCCCGACGGAACAACTTGAGGAAGAAAGTGCCGGATGAAGTCCACGGCAGCTTTGTGTTGTTCCGAAAGGGATAGCTCCAATTCATCCGTATCCCTTTCACCATCCGGTCGGACCTCCCGATGTTCCCGGTCGTCCGCCCCCGATGCTTCGGCGGAGCGTACCGACCCAGCGCCGTCGGATAATTCTCGATCCGACACCGTCTCTGTCGGCTGCTGGGATGCTGCGATAAGCTGTGCTATCTGCACTAGAATGTCCGACGTCGAGACCTGCGGAGGAGCGGTCTTTCGCTGCTTTGCCGAGGGCAGCTCCGCATCAGATGGCTCCCGCATACTTTTCCTATGCGAACGTCCGGAGTCCATCGGTCTCGAATCCCTGGCTGCCGGATGGTGTGACCTGGTCGCCGAAGAATCCTTCATCGGCGAAGCTGGCAAAATATCGGAGGTCACGCAGCCAAGGTGCGGTCGTGTGCGCCGGCGAGAAGAGGAAGCCTTAACAGTCTCTGCGGACTGCTTATACAACGGAGCGTCCCGAGCGACGGACGTATGCTCCGCTAAAGACACATTTTGTACCACAACATCTGGTCCCAGATGTTGTTGTACGAGAGAGGGGCCTCTCTCGCTCGCGGCCCGGCTGGACCTGGACGAGCTAGGAACCGGACTAAAAGGCTTCCTCCGTTCTCGTTCACTATCCGCCGTCACTGGGTGTGCATCTATTATTTTTATAGTGCTCGCATCACCCAAAATTTCCTCTTGGACCGCATCGGACGAATCCGGCTGCCGAACCATTCGGTGAATGGACGCTACACCGGGCGAGCTAGCGGACGACATTTGTCTAATCTCCATGAGCACTTTTGCCGCTAGCTCTGTATTTAATTGTGACGACGGACGCACACTTGAAGAAGATAACATGGAAACATCACCCTGTTCTGGTTCCTCTGAAATAGAAACTGAGAGAGTAGAGTGACCTTGTGGAGAAAGAGCCGGCATCGCTCTTTCTCCAGAAACAACATATCGTGACACACGTTTCCAATGTTTCTCATCCCAATGTTCACATACAGGACAGGGATTAATGCGAGAACACTGACTACAATTAATGCAATAATCATGAAAGTCAGAGGAAGATTTCTTCCTATTACAATTTGAACAAGTTCCTTTCATTGTGAAAGAACAACAATAAGTCCTAGTTACTCGCAAAAACCCCTGACACAAAGATACATAATAACATGATCCATTAATAAATGAAAAAACAATTGCAAAACAAAATAATTTTGAAAAAATATTTTTTCAGAGAAGCCCAAGTTGCTGAAAAGTAACGTTGAGCCCCGATGGATCCGATGGCAAAGTGTGGTCAAAAATTTTAAAATTATATAAAATAATTAATGAGACACTTTCGGATAATATAAATGTATCTTATAATGAGATAAACTACCTCAAAGGCAAACAGCCCCCCTCAAAAAAGGCTGTTGCCAATGAAAACAAACAGTGTAAACACAGAAGAAAACATGACTCCAGGCACTGAAAAAACTGGCCCGGAATCAGTCATCAATTACACTCCATCTGATGCAAAACAGAGACTCCCAGGGGAGAATCTGCAGAACATCAGATGGAAGATGCAGAACACAAACGTTATACACCCATGGGTGAAAACGTAACTATGGGGAAAATAACAGAAAACATTCTGTAACCAAGCAACTCTCCCAGGGAATTTTTAGAAATGAAACTTCTCAAAAATATGCCAAAAGCATGGGAGAATTGCAAGGGGGGACTTTAGAAGGTTAGGGGAGAGGAAACACTGAATAAGCAGTGCAACAATTAGCAAGAATGACAACAAGAGGCGTTTGCCTCGAAAATAGGCAACTTAACATAATTTCAACAAAAAATTTTAAGTACAGCCCTGATTATTTTTTGCCACTTCTTTTTTCCTCTCCTCCTTCTATCCTCCTTAGAATCACATTTTCTCCAAGAATTACGTGTCTGGCATCCTTTAAACTGAGATTTACAAGCACAAAGATCAGTGAGATGTTGACTGATGAAGGGCCAAACAGAGAATATATTTGGCGCCAATTTCGGGACGACTGCGTCACTGCGCATGCGCAGTAGAGTCGTACTATGGAGGTCCTTCAGGACATGATTTCTTTTTGTTTTGGATGCAAATTTTGGGGATTGGGGGGCAAAATTTGTGTTTGGCCCTGGTTTTTGTGGAGTTAGCACCAGCTAAGTCTGGGTCATTGGTACAGTATAAAAATATAGGTAACTTAACATAATTTCATTAAAAAATTTTAAGTTACAGCCCTGATAATATTCTGTCACACATTTTTCCTCTCCTCCTTCTCTATCCTCCTTAGAATCACCATTTCACTAATATTGATGTGTCTAGCAACCTTTAAACTGAGATTTACAAGCACAAAGATCAGTCAGATGTTAACTGATGAAGGGCCAAACTTAGAATGATTAATGGCGCCAATTTCTGAACGTCCTTGACACTGCGCATGCGCAGTAGAGGTGAAGTGTGGAGGGCCATTCAGGACATGTTTTCTTTGGTTTTAGATGCAAATTTTGGGGATTGGGGGGCAAAATTTGTGTTTGGCCCTATATTTTAAGAGTTAGCACCAGCTATGTCTGGGTCATTGGTACAGTATAAAAATATATCAATATCCTTCCCCACCTCCATCTACCCCAGATTATAACCAGAGGATGCTGTTTGATGGTGCATAATACACCCGTACTTCCAGAAATTATAAAACATTATGTGGGCATATAAAAAAGTCTGGAAAATGGTAAAAATTCTAAGTTCAAGGGCAGTAACTCCACCAAAAATCAACCAAGAGGAATGAAATTCGAACATGATCTGTAAGTATCCACAACAAAGCTATCTACCAAAAATTTCCTCAATATGTCCAACCATAACGAAAAAGTCAGGAAAATGAAAAAAAAATCCGGAAAACCAAAAATTCTTAGTTCAAGGGAAGTAACTCCACCAAAAATCAACCGAGTGAAACGAAATTCGAACTTGATCTGTAAGTATCCATAACAAAGCTATCTATAAATTTTTTTCTCAAAATATCAATCCATAACGAAAAACAGTCCAGAAAACGGTAACTAAGTTCAAGGGCAGTAATTCCACCAAAAATCAACTGAGCAGAACAAAATTCGAACTTGATCTGTAAGTATCCATAACAAAGCTGTGTACCAAAAATTTTTCTGCAATATTTCTGCAATATGTCCATCCATAAGGAAAAAAGGTTCGGAAAACAATTCTGGACAGATGAGGAAAGAAATTCGAACTTGATCTGTAAGTATCTTTAACAAATCTATATATACAAAATTTTCTGAATATGTCAATCCATAATGAAAAAAAGTCCGGAAAACGGTAACTAAGTTCAAAGGCAGTAACTCCACCAAAAATCAACTGAGCAGAACGAAATTCGAACTTGATCTGCAAGTATTCATAACAAAGCTGTATACCAAAAATGTTCTCAACATGTCAATCCATAATGGTAAAAAGTCCAGAAAATAATTACGGACAGATGGACGCCAACGCTATCACATAATACCACTGTTTTTTTAAAACGGGCATATAAAAAAAATGTTAATGGAAAGGACAGTTTGTCCCAAAATATGTAAATAATTACTCAATATATTGTCAATTACAGATAAACTTTGAAAAGAATATAATTTGTTATATATTCTTTAACAATGCCTTGGGACTTACATTAAAAAAACGTCAGACTTACTTTTTTGCCTGCAAACAGAAAATAGCTATTCTTGAGGAAAAGTGATATTTATACAATGATATCTTTGCCTGTAAATTGAAGTCATTACTGGGCAACAAAGTAGATATCCTGAACTGGGAAAGAATGGGAGAGGCTGCAGCCATCTTCCCACCATGTCGTGCCTTACCTTGATGTAATATATGGTGGAAACTGTATACCTCTTTCTTTACATTCTCTGTGTAGTCTGTCCTTGACATTCCTGCACAAATCAAGACATCTGAAAGAAATTGAAAAGAGAATCTTAAAGAAATATATAATCCTCAAAAAGAAATACCAACAGATTTTATATCTTTGTTACTTGTATCGACAATATGCAACAGTTTCATACCATCTCAGATTTTCTCAAAATTTAAGACAAGTATATAATTTCTAAGAAATCGTCAGTTCTCAGAAGTAATAATGATTGTGGATGTCATGATGATTTATTCATTGAGATTTATGGTCAGTTTCAGCATCTATGGTCATAGACAAAAAAACAAAAAAAAACATGTGATTTCTGATTTGCTGAATTTCCAGATAGGTAGAGAGAGAATTTTTTTTTTATATATTTTTTTAAATGTCATATCAGCAGCTGAGTAAGTATTGTATGAGAAATATTGTTTTTGAACAAAAACCCAAATCCGCAATATTTAATTTGGTAGTTATCAAGTAGTCATTAATTGAGATGGAGCATTTTCTCTCTCCAAGAAAGAAATTCCAGTCAAATAAGATTATTTAACCCTTTACCCAACATAATGGCCAAAACCGGCCATTGCTATTCACAAAAATCGCCAATTAATTTTCATTATTTTTTAAATTTTTTGTCTCAAAAACATAGGTTATGACCCCTCTTTGGAACGAGCTCGTTGAGCTCGTTCCAAAGAGGGATCATAACCTATGTTTTTGAGACAAAAAATAAAAAAAATTAGTTATTCAAGAATTTTGTTTGCAAGTGTCGTCTGCTTTTCATGTTAGGTAAAGGGTTAATTGACAAGAAAAACATTTTGTTCTTCTTCAGTGACAACTTAACTATACATGCTGTGTGGACCATGCACATGCTTTTGAAGTATTCATCTTTTTAGCATATTCTGGTGTCAGTACTCGGAATTAGAGATGTTCACCCATCCTGCTGGTCAAAACATCCCTCAAACAAAATAGGTTAAACAGTCCCCCTGGCAATGGTCAAAACGCTAGTTATTTCATTGTCTCTTAAAGTCTATGAAAACAAATCTATTGTTTAGACAACACCAAACAGGCTACTGAAGTTTAACAAGCATCATATTTGCTTTGGGGGACCTTAAATGTCCACTTTCACAAACGGAAGTGTAAACCATTTCTTTTTGAAAAGTCGAATCTGAAGAATTCATTGCCGAAAGCCTCGTCTGATTTCTTGGTCTGTTCTACATATTTTGACCAATGCCACTGAGAAGTTATTACGAGAGTTTGGGGATTATTTAGTAGGCACTTTTTGGTTAGGTTAAGCACTGTCCAGCACCCCATTCGGTATGTAATCACTATTTTGTTTAAGGGCCGAATATGTTTACCATCACAATTTTAATTTGCTGCCACAATATTTTTCGGATTGTTCTAGATACCCTATTGTGCCGGCAAAAACTGATTCTCCAAAGTCCAAACGTGCCGAAAGTATATTGTGAAGTTGTAAATGACATATGAAATCAATTCTGAGCCGAGTTACGTATATTAGTGTGAAATTCAGTTCATGCAAGAACAAAAAATATTAAAATCCATCAGTATTATTTACTACTCTTTCGAAAACCCAGTTGATATTGACAATTTGAGCGTGATCAAAAGACTGGAAATATTTGTGGCTTTCCCTCTTTGACATCAACATGGCAAAGATAAACCAAAGCATTCAATCGATGGAACAAGTAAATCCCCAAGCTAAATTTATGCCACAGATGCAATGCAGGAGTTCTGATGGCCAGGAACTTAAGAATGCCAATACCCAAATGTGCTCTTTAAAATTTGACATCCAGTCATAAATCAACAAATATACACTGAAAAAACACAAATTTGTTCAGTGAATTATGAATATAAATCCTTCAAACTTTCCACATATAAATAAATATATAATATACATATAGTGTTTTAAAGTAAAAAATTTATTCTACGAGTAGGATTAAGACTGAAACCGACGAGCCTTATTTTGTTTATCCCATAAATCATTTTAAGGGCAGTCGCAGTGAAATCGTGCTGTTACTCGCTACAAAACACTGCTAGAAGTGAGGTGCACATTGGTCCAATTTGATTGACAAACAAAACTGCCAAAAATAAACAAGGCGCAGTGAAACATTTCTGTCTAAAAATAATTCCCCTACAAACTTGAGCTAAAGTTGAAAAAATACTTTATTAAATCCATACATTTACTCTCCGCGCATGCACAGATGTCAGGAAGTGACCAGAATTGGCGCCAACATCATTCTTTGTAGAAGAGAGTACTACATAAAAATTCAGCGGGGAGGTATGAGCACCCACTCATGGGAGGGCCATCTCTGTCTGGGCCATTGGTAAGTATAAAAATATACAAATTACTTTGAATTTATAATATTTTTACAATGTAAACCAATGGCCCAGACTAGCTGAATCGTAAAAAGGTGGACTTCAGAATTAGTAGATCAACATAGTTCCAATCCTGTAATCCAAGGTGAAAGGAAATTAAAATTATTAGGAATTACATGTATGTCCCTCTATACAGTAATAGAGAAGACATATCATACAAAAGGAGCCCAGTTCAAGTAATTCCGTATACTTAGCATGAAGACTATGTTAATTGGATGTAACAAGTTCCCAATTTTTAAGGTTAGCCCAGACTAAGCCCTAAAAATTAGGATGGCGTATTTGAGAATGACAGAATATCCCTCACAAATATATGCCATATACAATAAAACTCCAGCTGTATGCAGGATATAATTACAGACAAAACAGCTTCCCTCATAGTTACATACTTATCAAGCCGGAGGAGAGGTAAAAAATCCCCCCCTCCCCTTTTCTTTTGAAGGAATCTTCAAAAAGAAAGAGGAGAGCGCTCTGGAATCAGTAAAAAAACGGTACCAAAAACAATATAAATATTCGTCAAACAGGCACTCAGGTATTAATTTATTATTAATAAATGGTGCTTAACACCACTTCAGAAGTTAAGGCTATAGCGGTGATCCCAGTAATTAATACTGTCCGCTATATAACGTACACCGGAGACGGCATACGCAAATAGGTCGAAAACAGGTGATATAATATATAACATACACATGTCCAATCGAACCACGATGAACGATCTCTGGAGAGTAAACACACTTCCGAGGTAACCCACAGGCGACCCCATTCAGGTGTCTAATAAATTCCAGCAACAACACTCCCTGACGTGTACTATCCGATATCTATGACACAATAAACATGCGAATATACGAGTTGAGTACTGGCATTAATAGAAACCTGGATCTAGAAATGAAGGTAGGTATGATTAACAGGCTCCGACACGGACTGCCCCCGAAATAATTCATAATTTCTAAGGTCCATAACATACAAAAAAGCGTCAGCCTAATAATTACAGGGCGAGACGCATGAGCATTAAAATCCCACATGTAATCATCTGAATACCAGTTAACTGGTTATGCAGCCTCTGAGGTACCCAAAGACTAGCAATTTATTTATGATGAAATATGCGCTCATATATGACATATAGATGAATATTCAAAGGAAACCAACTGACTGAAAAATGGATGTGCCCACGAGGTCGCCATAGAACACGACCCAGCTGCCAATCGAGAAGTGAAGAAATGCATGTATGTATTTAAACTCATATGAGGCTTGCGGGAAGAAAACTGGGGTCTTGCCCGGTAATTGCCACTAAACACATTGGCGGTGTGTGTGTGTGGGAGGGAGGGGGGTTGGGGGGGGGAGGGGGGATTCAAAGTCATATCGAACCCTCCTCATCCGCATTACTTAATCGTTCTTGTGTTAGTCATAAAATAATATAGGAACCGTGATGGTTCCCTCACGTCTAGCCGACTCATTATGCCACTATGGGCGGAGAAGGATGTAAGAACAAAAACTTCCCCTGATAAACAAGGTCCTCTCGCGGAGGAAGCTTCCAGGGAACGTCCCATAACAGACATTGAGAAGACTGATCCAAGGTATCTGTGACGACAGAGGTGTTACTAGTAGGATTCACGAGACTGTTTGATCTTAAACAGAATCTTCTGAATCAAATGAATTGGAGGATACGCATATCCTATCATCCATCCCCATGAGATCGGCAGAGTGTCTACTACATACGCTCAATGGTCTGGGCATTGTGACACAAAAGACGGTAGCTGATTGTTCCGGTGTGTCGCAAACGGATCTATCATGGGGTGATCCCTCTGGTAGCAAATCTGTCCAAATACTCGCTTGTTGAGGGTCCACTCAAATTGCAACAGGTGACCTTTCCGAGAGAGCGAGTCTGCTAGTACGTTCATACGACCCGGTATATCACGGATAGAAAGAACATCATGATTCATGACTTATTAGGAAAATCTTCTCCGTTAGTTGGCATAACGGAAATAAATGGGTGCCACCCTGGTTCCCGATGTACGCTACTACTGTCGAGTTGTCCGAACAAATTGAACATGGACGTCGTTATTATGTGAATCCAATGTTGTAGCGCTAGCTATAATTAACATCATCTCGTTGATATTTATGTGTTTCTCCTGGAACCGAGGGTCCCAGAGACCCTGATACTTCAAAACTGCAGGACTTAGGGTCGCCCCAACCCGTCTGACTCACATCCGTCATAATCATGAAAGCCGGATCCGGCAGTTGCAGCGTAACTCCACGAGTTAATCACTGAATATCTGCCCAATCTGAACCTTTGTTTTACTTGGTCCATTAAAACAATACTTGTTCAAGCGAAAGTGTTTTCACACTCCAGTTCTGAGTAAAGAATATCTGGAGGGGACATGTGCGCAGATGGCCCATCGGAATGAGATCCACAACCGCTCTGCACAGCTCCAATAGTCGCATGAATTCCCTCACTATTAATGCGTCTGAGTGTAGACAAAAGCGAGCATAATAATTGACTAATTTCGCTCTGGGTAACGGCAGACAAACCAGATTGTTGAGTCTCGAAGCTCATTTCCAAGTGAGTGAACGACTTAAACGGAGACATTGGAACAAAAGAAGTAGACTCTGAACATCGTTCTGAAGAATAATTCTGTTGCCGTATCTCTGTAGAATGTCGTCCAAGAAAGCTGACATTACCGCAGACGAATGAGCTCGGAAGTATGACATTACCGAGTTCATTATACGAGTGAATGCCCAGAAGCCAGGTTGAGACCAAAGCACATTGCTCTGAACTGATACACCTTCCCTTGTACGGCGAACAGCAGGTACTTTCTGAATGCCGGATGTACCAGGACATGAAAGTACGCATCCATTAGATCTATGCTTGCTGCATATTCAGTCACCTGAATGCTCACTCTTACCGACCAAATGGTGTCCATATAGAATTTTGGAGCTACGCTAAGCATGCTTATCCAGCTCAAGTCTATTACTAGTCGGAACGAGTCGTCTGGCTTCAGTACGAGGAACAGGTGACTGTTAAAACCCTGAGAATCCTGAATCTCGGCGACCTCTATTGCTTGTATGACTTGTATGGAGCTATATGGAAGTTGAAGATAAGAAACCACCCTATTCCTCGCACTCAAGAGGATAAATATGGCATCGACTATATGGCCGAAGGCTGTGACACCTGCATAAATTGAAACGGAAAAGAAAGGACTTCCTCCTTTGTCCGGATAAAGTCTGCGCCTAATGATGCCAGCGGTTTCTCTCTTGTCGTTGCAGCATTCTGATTCGGCAGAACAAAATCAGGGTAGTATTGATGAATGAAAGCCATCGCAACCATGTACTGTTCCGAAAGGGAAGGGTAATCCTCTTCCTTATCCCTTTCACCATCTGAGAGAATCAGTTGCAAATGTCGGTCCATTGCATCTTTGCGAACCGACAACTGGACTGACCCAGCACCATCCAACAGCTCAGATTCTGAGTCTGAGGGAGGCTGCATCTGCATATGCTGGGATGTTGCGATTAGCTGCGCAATCTGTGACAGCAAGTCCGTCATCAAGGCCTGAGGAGCAGAGTTTTTTTGTTCCTTAGCCGCATGCTGCTCCTGGGACGGTGTGTCGGAAACGGATCCTTTCTCCGAATGTCCTGACAAGGCCTCATCTCCCTATCTACTGGATGGTCCGACTTCACAGGCGAAGAGTGGTTCCTTCTTTGTGCAGCAGGCTGGATATCCAAAGTCGGGTAGCTAGGATGCGGTCGTGTGTGCTTAAATAACGTAGCGGAGGAAGCCATGACTGAAGCCGACCCCGGTTGCAGACTAGACGGTGCGTCCCGAGCGGCGAGTGGACATATGCTCCAGCAAGTTTCCAACCAGAAAACTTCATTTTGGCCTTGTGAAACGTGACGGAGGAAGCCTTGACTGAAGCCGACCCCGGCTGCAGACTAAATAGAGCATCCCAAGTGGAGGGTAGACATATGCTCCAGCTTGTGCAAGTTTCTCAAAACAACATCTGACCCCAGACGTTGCTAGATTAGCCTCTCCCACTCGCGGTCAATCAGACCTCGCTGAGTACAAGAACTTGCAGACTTCCTCCCTATTCCTCCCTATTTCCGTCGTCACTGGGTAAGCTATTTATGTTATAGTGCTCGCTCTACCCAATCCACTTCTTATACCGCAACAGACTTACCTGGCATCATGGCACCCACAGATGGAGTACCGCTTCACCGGTCGAGCTACCTGCTTGCAAGAGATTAAAACCTTTAACAAAAGGCCCTAACTCTTACAATAATGAGCACTGCAGCTAGCTCTATATGCTCCACGGAACGCGATGGCGGTAGCACACTTGGATGGGAGAAAAATTTATCTAAGACTTTTATTGTTCGAATAAACGTCCATTTATGGGATAAAAATGCTTCAAACCTTCCACAAACACAAATAAGCTGTTTTACACCCCCAGTTGTATGACATCCCAATTGAATGTGATTAATAAGCATATTTCAAAATGAAATGATGGCTCACATGCTTTGCAGGGTTTCATAAAAGCTAAATCAGTCATGTAAATACTGCATAGTTTGTATGTGTAGCTGGGAGGCATGTCTATTTTTTAGCAGAAAGACTAGGAACTTACCTGTCCCATGGTACAGATGTTTCAAATGATTCAGCCACAATATAATACTCAAATCCTAAATCCTGTAGAAAAGAAAAAGATGTTTTAATTCCTATTAAATATCTGTGGTCAGATATTGCTGCCCAGGACAATAAATCTGCTGAGACTGAAATTATTTTGTTTATTTATTGGTGTTTGAGCTCACATACTTCTGCACAATGGCTAATCATGACCACAACATGGAGATAAAGTCAAGGTCAATCAATGATTTATACCCCATGTTTCCTATTTTATAGGACTTGCACCCCAAGCCTTAGTGACTTGTCCTATTTTACTAGTGAAACAGGGCTTGTTTACCACAGTAAACAAGCACCTGTTCACTTCTCGGGGTTCACATAGGGGCCTGCGACTGAAATAACTATATTTGGACACCATTAACCAAATCCCCACCCCCTGTAAACTGATTGGACTTTTTGATCAATGATTTCTGGAGTAGAGTTTACATGAATTTTTCATCGAATCTAGTCATGGCTGCTTCAAAGCAGGCATGACTTGATTTGATAAAAATATTTTTCAAATACTCACAAGGTTAAGAGTTAATCCTTTAGTTAATATAAGTGGTCAATGCTACATTAGAAAAATCACCCTTTTAAATTTTGTTATTTAAAAACTTTTGCCACCAAAACATACCTTATGATCCCTCTTTCCAATGAAGAATATACCGTATATGTCCGTGTATAAGTCGCCCCCATGTATAAGTCGCACCCTACTTTTCATACAAAATATCCCCCCTGCACCTATAACCCTTGCATAAGTCGCACCCCCGATTTGGGTTGAAAAATGTTAAAACAATTCCGTAAATTTGGCTAAAGGACTGGAAGTCTTGTGGACTGAACAGGGAGGTTTGATGACTGATTACAGTATATTTATAAATTATATTTGTTTGTATACTTCATTGATACATTCAATGTGTCGTATTTATTAAAAGATATATGTCAACTGTGTTTGTTATTACTCATGTATCGTATTTATTAAAAGATATATGTCAACTGTGTTTGTTATTACTCACGCCGGTAAAAGAAGGAATGCTCCGGTGCATGTGTTCAGGTAAGAACGAGGTAAGTTGAATTCAAATGGTAAATCCAAATGTAAAACTACAAAGAAAAAGGCTTTATTCCCTTGTCATTTAAACGAATTGCACGTGCGAACAAATAGGTCATGAAAGGGAAGTAACTGCATGATTCTTGTTAATCTTCTTCAAAGGGAATTCCCCTTAAAAACGCACGTGGTGTGCTGTGTAAACAATTTGATTGCCTTGCGAATTTCGTAAATAACTCATACCAATATCCAAAATATGTTGAGATATACAACCATGGAATATTTTATTGTGAATTATTATTGGAGATGTTGAAGACATGAACAGGTACCGTAATTATTTTGAATTATTTTGAAGGAAATTAATTGCATGTGGTTTCGAATTTTCGATTGTTCACCACCCCTCCACTCACTGGGTCACCGAGAAAAAAAAAATCAACAAGAACACATTGGGTATAATCTCCTATTTTTATTTTATTTTTTTTTATATTTATTTTTTTTTAAATTTTATTTTGTGATCAAGTTAATGCACAACACAGAAATAAGAAATAAAGAGGTGAAATAAAATAAACAAATTTTCAAAGCAGGTGAATCGCCGTGATACAAACCGTCGACATGGGCCGATCTGGTGTCCGTTCAGTCCTCATATCGCTGTTGAAAACTTGCTGAAAAATAATTACCTTTGTATAAGTCGCACCCCAATTTTGGTCCCGTTTTTCCAAGCAAAAAGATGCGACTTATACACGGACATATACGGTAGGTTGTTTTGGAGGACAAAAAAAAAAGACTTTTTTTTGTTATGGGCTTTTGGCCATTAAAAAGAATCTTGTTTCTCAGGCTCCACTTCCTTTGTAAACATTCTGCAAACATTTTTTTTACCTGTTTTGTTTGTAACCAGTCAAAATCTACACCAATTAAGGCCATTACTTTTCAAACTTTGATGTATTATAAATGTGATGGAGACTCCTCTACAAAAAATACCTACTGTTGAATGACTAATGATTCCCACAAGAGTAAACATTTCAAATTTCTGAGACATTTCAAACTGTTTTCAGGGCTTGAAATAAAAGAAAACGCCTCCCTCGTCAAATAATTCAGGAAAAATTACTTGAGAAACAAGTAACCTTTTTTTTTACTGGTTGAGTGCTATGTGCCCATATCAGGGCCTAACTTAAAAGACCTAGTACTTCAATTAAAAGGCTTCATATCCCATGGGGTACTTCATATTCAGAAGTAAGGCCTATTAACTGGTAGAGTGCTGGAAGCCCATATTTGGGCTTTACTCTGAAGTACAGTTACCACAACTTAATGACCTCAAATTCAGTGGATGTGCTTCGCTTTATCTTTGAAATGAAACAATTTTGTCTCTTAGGATTTGCCTTGTTATAATTTATGGGAGAGTGTGTGAGAGTGCCTATTGCACTCTCCCATAAATTGTAACAAAGCAAAGACATGTGAACAAATTCTGATGATCAAAAATAACTTAGCACTCTATCAGTTAAAAAAAAACAAACTTGCTTCTCATGCAATTTGCCCTCAATTTTATGAATTGGGATGAGGTGCTTTTATTTGTTACTACAGTAGAACCCTCTTAATTGAATATCCATTTTGCCAGTGAAAATTATTCAATTAACAGGAGTATTTATTTATTTATTGGTGTTTAAGGTCGCATATTTATGCACAATGGCTAATCATGACCGTGACACTTGTACGGGTGGAGGAAGCCGGAGTACCCGGAGAGAACCACCGAGCAACGACGAGCAGCTGCCAGCTCCCCAACATCGTAACTCCGCACTGCAGCACAGGCAGGGTTAGATTGGTTGAAGACATGCGCACCATCGACGTGCAGTGCACCTTAGTACACGGCATCATGGTGCCCCCACGTGGGCAATGGAGATGAAGTGTCTTGCCCAAGGACACAACGCGGCTGCCGCAGGTGGGATTCAAACCGAGGACCTCTCGGCTTGCGGCCTGCACCTCTACCTACTGAGCCACCGTACTCCCAATTAACAGGAGTATACCATTAACAGGGATTGGGTCAGTTTCCTGTGTTCTGGAGGTAAACTGAGCATTTATTCTATTAAATCTTGTTTGACAGAGCTCATAGAGCTCTGTCAAACAAGATATAATAGAATAAATGCATGTATTGGATGCAGTGAGGCCAAAAAGGTTGATAAATGAGGGGAATTTGGTGCGTGTCACAGTAATATTTTCGACATATTACAAACATTGATATACAATTAACAGGAGTTTACTCTACAACCCATATGCAATTAACAGATCAAATTTGTACTGAAGGTATGGTAAATGGTTTTGTGTTTGAAAATTATATTCAGTTAACAGGCATATACAATTAAGAGATATCCAATTAAGTGGACTCCACTGTACACAAAAAAAGTTCTTAAAATCATTTTGAAATTGTTAATTTAATTCCTTATACTATTCTGTGGAAAAAGCAATGTTTTCAGAAGTGAAAATTGTCCATACTGTAGTTTCAAATTTAACCAACCGACAGAGCCAAACAAGATAAAATTGGTTAATGTTTTAGATTTACAAGTGCAAAATAATATTATTGAAGACATTTCCAGTAAAAATGAATTTAAATAGCTTAAAAATGTTTTGAGCATATGGTTTCGCCTTGCCATGAATTATTGGAGAATTCCTACAGGCACTCTCCAATAAATTGTTATAAGACAAACACAGATAAACCAATTTCCACAACCAAAATTAATCTAGCGATCCACCAGTTAAGAGTCTATTAACCCCAGGGTTCATACAAAAATTTGCTCACAAAGTTCAAGGATTTTTCACGGGTTTTTCAAGGGCTTCTTCTTCTTTTTTTCAAGGGCTACATATACTATTCAGCTTGTTGTATGAGCTCTAAAAATCTAAGATTCATGTGACACGGATCTGACTTTGGAAGTCAGGAAGTACTGGTACCCAAAGTGTGATCTGTGTTACAGTAATCTTGGTAAAACGTTCCATACTTTTTCATGTTTTTTTTTAACTGAGCGACACGAGCGCAACAAACAAGTAAAAGGCGAGTACACATATATACAATGCCCAGGAAATAGTTTGTATTCAAGGGTTTTTCAAGAGATTTCTGAAAGTTCAAGGGTTTCTCAAGGGCTAATTTCAAATTCCAGGGTTTTTCAAGAAAAAACTCATTTTCAAGGGTTTTTCAAGCGCTGTATGAACCCTGAATCCTTTACCTAACATGAAAAGCAGATGACACTTGCAAATAAAATTCTTGAACAACAAATTTTTTTCTTTTTTGTCTCAAAAACATAGGTTATGACCCCTCATTGGAACGAGCTCATTCCAATGAAGGGTCATAACCTATGTTTTTGAGACAAAAGATGAAAAAAATAATGAAAATTAAATGGCGATTTTTCTGAATAGGCCTGGCCAGTTTTGGTCATTATGTTGGGTAAAGGATTAATAATTTTTTTTAAAAATATCTTCTAATCGTGTGAGGTAAAGGGTTAGAGAAATGTTGATGATTAGATATTGCTTTACTCTAAAGCTAAATCTGTTTATTTACTGGGGATTGATGTCACTTTCAGAAGCTATGGCAAAATACAGTGGACCCCTCTTAATCAGATATCTGCTAATTGAATAACTGTTACTTCGAAACACAAAACCACTTACCATACCATCAATACAATATTTGACTTGTTAAGTCCATACGGAAAGAAGACAAAACTCTTGTTAATTGAATAACAAAAGCTGTTCACCAGGGGTAGGTATTACAGCCCCCCCCCCCCCCCCACTCCCACACACCAAAACACCTTGATACTGCAACAAGAGCAGAAAGCAGGGAAAAACTGTAAGTTAAAGGTCACTGGGACTGTGACCTTTGGCACAATGATCCCAAAATAAATAGGTTTCTTCCCAACCCACTTGTCAAGCTGGCCCAGCCGAATTTTAATTAAAGAGTAGAAACCAGAAAAATTTGTAAGTTGAAAGTCATTGGAACCTTGTGCTTTGGCACAATGACACTGCCTTTGGGCACTCTCCTATAAATTGTAACAAGGCAAACCCTTACAGACTAAATGATATCACTTCAAAGATAACACAAACCACATCCACTGAATATGAGCTTTCAAGTTGGGGTATGTAGAAACCAGTTTTGAAAAAAAAAACAGCTTTTGAAAAAATAAAAATTTTTTTTAAAAAATCACCAGTTTTGAAAAAAAAATCACCGTTTTTGAAAAAAAAACAGCTTTTGAAAATAAATTTACCACTTTTGAAAAACAAATTCTAACCACATTTGAAAAAAAATTATCACTTTTGAAATAAATTGTCGTTTTTTCAACACTGAAACTATTTTTCAAAACTGGTTATTTTTTTTCAAAAGTGGTTATTTTTTCAAAACTTGAAATTTTTTTTTATCAAAAGTGGTTATTTTTTTTTCAAAACTGGAGAAAATTAATGGAAAATAGTTCTTTTTTAGTTTCAAACTTTTTACCAATCTTCAGCCTTCAAAACCGGATGTCGCCTGGTGCCGACTTGAATCTGTCTGACCTGTGCAGGATGCTGGGTGTCGACTATACAGTTGACAGAAGATATCTGCATTGTTTTGTACGACATCGAAGAACTGCCACCTCATAATTAAATTGCTATAATTGTTTTACAGAAACCCCAAGAATGGTGGTTGCATGCATCTTGTTAACTTGTAAACGTGATCTTATTTGGACCATAAAATGTTATGGTCGCTGACGCGATGGAAGTTTTTCGCTTCTTTTATTTTGCTGTTTACATTCTTGTATACAGCAGCCTAGAACCGCAACACAATTGTAATTTTCCACGCATAGCTAATCTGTTTTACAGATTACTAATCTATTTTTACAGTTTACTAACCTGTTTAAACAGATCACTAATATGTTTTTACAGATTAACTAATTTGTATTTACCGATTACTAATCTGTAAAAGCAGATTAGTAATCTGTAAAAGAGATTAGTAATCTGTAATAAACAGACTGGTAATCTGTTTATGCAGATTAGTAATATGTAAAAACAGATTAGTAATCTGTGTAACATATTAGTAATATGTAAAAACAGATTAGTAATCTGTAAATACAGATTAGTTAATTTGTAAAAAAGTTTAGTAATCTGTTTAAACATATTAGAAATCTGTAAAAACAGATTAGTAACTGTAAATACAGAGTTGTTAATTTGTAAAAAGTGTTTAGTAATCTGTTTAAACAAGAGTTCTAATCTGTTTGAACTGCTTTGTAATCTGAAAAAAAACAGAGTAGTAATCTGAAAAAAGAGTAGTAATCTGTAATGACAGATTAGTGATCTGTTTAAACAGATTAGTAATCTCTCAAAAAAAATTTAGGAATCTGTGTAAATTGAAAATGGTTAGGCGGTTCTACGCTTCCGTACTTGTGTACTACTTTTATTTTTTTTAATTATACATTTTAGCTTCTCCAGATGAGTTGCATTTTGATACCATAAATAATATTTTATAAAACACCCAAACGTGGTGCCATTTTTTAATTTTTTTTTACCCAGTTGTGTTTTATACGGAAGCATACACTATAAGTTAGAAAAAAGTAAAATAATTCTTTTTTTAAATAATTGGGTCTGTCAACTAGAAAAACTAAAACTAGCATTAGGTAAAGATTTTCAAAATTGGATTGTGTCATACGGAACTGTCTGAAACAAATAGAAAAACTCACTTTACTTTTGAAGGCAGTTGCGCCGCCTTGAAAATGTTCTACAGTGGGTAAGTAGGGGACATGCTCGCTATGAAGGAGTGGGTGAGGGTGGGGTGGGTGGAATATCATATCATATAATTTTTATGCGACGTGGTCTGCTCGAGAATTTTTTGGCGCAGAGGCGAAGATTCAGTTTTCTCATTTGGGAGAAGTGTGTCTCTCCTCAACCAAATTTTCAGACCGTCAAAAGTAAAAAAAACGCCACCCATATTTGGGAGAAGACAGGTTTATATATGACTATATGATGCTTGCTGCTGAAAGTGTCGTAAAAAAAACAATAACTAAATAAATAAATAAATAGTTTTGCATTAAATAAAAAGGTTTTAGTATATACGAAGGAGTTTTCGTTTGAACAACGAAGTTTTCATGTTTTCGAAAGTGCTTTCCTATGTACGAAAGAGTTTTTGTTTAAACGAAACAATGTTTCATACTTTTCCGTACTTTTATCCCACACACTTGCACATTTTATCATAAAATAATTACATGATATTCACATTCGATTGCCGA
Organism: Pictodentalium vernedei; assembly: GCA_031216915.1. Lineage (NCBI taxonomy): Eukaryota > Metazoa > Mollusca > Scaphopoda > Dentaliida > Dentaliidae > Pictodentalium > Pictodentalium vernedei. The sequence continues at coordinate 381,207,702 of CM062289.1, read as the reverse complement.
GGCAATATCGCCCGGGGGTGCTTGCACTGGGGGCGATTATGGCATGGATCAGCAATATGATATCACCAGGATTGACCCGACAGATACACTGCAAAAAACAAAGGTTTGTTTTAGAACCAAAACTGGTTCTACCTTGTCCCGGAGATGGAACCAGTTTAGTTTAAACAGTATTTATTTCAAATCAAATAAATTCACAAAGATTAACATTAAGTATTAACTGAATAATACTTGAACTGAAGTAGATTCAGCAGTGAGCTTGGAGCTCATATAAGTCGCTAAACATTTTGAAACAAATCAGATATAAATAGCTGGTACATGTATATTAGTTCAACATAGAACAAAAAATGGTTCGATATCCCAACTGTTCATATCTGCTTCGCTTAATAATGATTTGAGACAACCTTGTATAAGCTCTAAACTTACTGCTGAAACCCCTTCAGTTTATGTTTAATTCTGTCAATATTTAATGTCAATCTTTGTAAAGTTATATTTGATTTGAAATAAATACTGTTTCAACTAAACTCGTTTCCTCTATGGGGCAAGATAAAACCTGTTTTGCCTCCAAAAGAACCTTTATTTTTAGCTCACCTGAGCGAAGCTCAATGGGAGCTTTACTGATCACTTTCCGTCCGTCGTCCATCCGCCGTAAACTTTACATTATCGACTTCTCACAAACTACTGGATCATAGAGAACCAAATGTGGTGTGCATGTTCGTTATCATATTCTAATTCACGTTTGTTCAAATGAATTTGACACACCCACAGTGGGCACAAGGGCCATAACACTGATAGCACCCATACATTTTTGTCAAAAACAAAAAAAAGCTTCTTCTCCAGAAGAATCTTTCGATATTTGGTATACAACATTTCTAGGAGGGTCGGATTCCAGTTTATTCAAATCAAGTCTCTGGGTTTATATTTGGGCTCCCCATTGGAGCCCAAAGTTTAACTTAGTGCAAAATGGGGACATTTTAAAAATCTTCTGAAGATCCACCAGTCAGAATCCTTGCTTTTATATTAGGTTTACAACATCTCTGGAGGGGTCAGATTCAAGTTTGTACAAATTGAGTCCCTGGGTTCAATTCCGGTGAGCGATTTAAGGCCCCTTTGGTGCCTCTTGTTTGCAATGTATGCAATCCCACTGGTGCTTGATATAACAAATCAACTCGGGTATTTTAACTGGTACTGATGTTTTAACTGTTACCTTTGTAATCACGTTTTGTTTAATAACATCTATTTTTTGAAGTACAATTATCCTGCTTTATTACAGTTTTCGAACTAGAACTGGACTCCTGGTTTTACACGTGGGTAACCAGTGTGGAAATATTACTCAGCATGTTGTTTTTTCCTTCATTTTGGGCAATAACTAGTGACTTCGCGTAGATTTAAGGGTGGGGAGTATAATAGGGAGTGCATGCATGCAGGAGGGGGAGGGGCAGGGGGTGTTTATCCAAAGGAATATCTTTACGGTTTGTGGAGCAGCACGAGGCAATGTACCCCACCGCGAGAGCTGGAGGTGCGAAGCCAGCCTTACAGGGTCTGGCAGTGTGGGGACTCCTCCTAAAAACGTTTTGTTTTAAATGGGGAACGCTAAAAATATGTGATTTCTTGCCGGTTCAATGACGAAACAAGAGTCGCCATATGGTGAGTGCGAAATTCGGAAGATTCGGGGCAGTTTAGTGTTGAAGAGGAATCAACTTCCGAACAATTCAGTAATTGCGACATTCAGCTGAACCCCCTGGATAATCGTTTCCTAAACCTTAGCTGCTCCTTTCCTATTCTTAAACGGAATTCGCTCGTGGTGGACAATTGCAAAGCAGGCTCCACTGAACCCCTTGTATTGATGTCGTTGTCGGTTTTCCTTTAGGTTCCTTAAACAGTTTGACGATGGTTAGTAGTATAGATATACTGATCATACCTCATTACTCGGACCCTCCTGACCCCAACCCCTGGACACTGACCCCGGGGTCGAGACCCCGGACACCCGATCTTGGAGGCCAAATCTGTCAGGCCTCCCCGCCCCGCTCCCCTATTCACTCAAGGCCTACGCTATTTATAGCCCAATACTTCAACATTTAAGCATCCCCTTCCCATATCTAAAGCCCTTGCCTTCCCAGCCACAAAGCCTGTATAAACGGCCCAAGCTGCTTACAGCAACATGCATTTAGGCTTTCCCCACATTGTTGTGACTTTTCCTGTATGTAGGCCTCATATAGGCTGTCCATCCCGATCAAAACTCTCCCAAGGCGAGCACAAAGCTGAGGGCCCTTAAACTGAGGCGTTTCTATGAGCCCAAAATACTAAGAAAGAACAGAGAGTTCCCCCACCCATTGAAAAAAAAAACAAACTGTATTTCTTTGTTTTGGTGTCTCTAAAATAAAATGTTGTCAAGGACATGTACATGTTAATAGATAAGAGGCTTATGTACTAAGGCTCTTAATTTGAAAACTACATTGTATTTGTTTGTACATGTCAAAGATATAAAGATTAGGATTGAGGAACCTTGTCCTTGTTTAGGTTCGTAACAGGCTTATGATAAAGAACACCTGACCCGTTTCCTTTGTCTGGATATTGCATAGATAAAGGTGATTACGAAAGAGAACACCTGGTCTTTGTTCAGGTTTGAAAGAAGATTATGATAGTGTCACGTCGCATTGTCTAGTTGTGTGAATAGAGGATTAACTGGTAGAGTGCTAAGTTATTTTTGGTCATCAAAATTTGTTCATGTGTCTTTGCCTTGTTACAATTTATGGGAGAGTGCCAAACGGCACTCTCCCATAAATTGTAACAAGGCAAACCCATGAAGACTAATTAATTTCACTTCTAAGATAATATGAAGCACATCCACAGAACATGACACCTTTGGGCCGGGGTACCTGCTCTTCATATTAAAGCCATGATAGTGGCTTCTAGCACTCTACCAGTTAAGTACAAAGCAAAGGCTTTATGATAAAAGTTCTCTTTGTTCAGATAGATAAATGGATTAAGATAGAGAACACCTGGTCATTTTTAGGTTTGTAAGAAGATTATGGTATGAACCATCTGGCATGTTTACACAGCTGTTTGATTATGTCATCGATAAGATAGTGCCACATGCCATGTTTGTGATAACCCAGTAAGATTGCGGTTTTATCTGATCGGTCAAAACAGGTATTCAATGATAGCATGGCAGTGTCTGATTGGCCAAACAGTTTTCTAATCAGATCATAGCATACATCTGTATCTGGTACATGACCATTGGATAAGAGTGCTGTAAGATAATCCTACGAAGGCATTATCAGATTGGCCAAAACAACTATTCAATCAGCTCATGCCAGCAGGATTTTCTACATGGCCAATAGATAAGTGAACTGTGGTGGTATGACAATAAAAGGTAATCGAGACTCTAAATTTTTCTTGTTCTTTCAAAATAAATTTCAAAGGCAGATAAAATAGTATTAGGTGAGTTATACCCTTTATTCAAAATGCAAGCATCTTTCAAAGCCCTGTAAAAACAGAGAATCCATTTCTAGTGTCTAGTTGTAGAATCCCTTTTCTCGAACCTCATTTCACGGAACCCCATTGTTTTGCATCCCCACCACCACCACAACCACCACCAGAATCTAATTGGGGTGCTAAATTGGGTGCTTGACCTAAAATGGGATGCTGAAGGAGGTGCTTGTTCTGCAGTAAGGTGTTAAAATGGGCACCAAAGGCAAGCCTGTTCTAGGATTGGGTGCCAAAAGAGATTCCACGGAACATGAGTTGTCATAGGTATCCCAAAATACCCGTATGTGATTACGTGTGCATCGGCTTTAAAGCATATTGTGCACTTATACTTAATCACATATGGGTATTAGGGAATATAATCATCACCACAATTGATAGTACCATCGCAGCCACTACCCTCTAGTAGTACCATCATAACCCCCGCCACTAAGGATATCATCACAACCACTAGTGGTACCATTACCGCAACCAATGGTAGTGCCACCATGACCGACACCACTAGTTGTGCCATCCCCACCATTACCAGTTATACCACCACTACCACCATTTGTACAAACACCACTAACACAAATAATTGTACCACCCCCGCCAGTAGTACTACTACCACCAATAGTGGTACAACTACCAATACCACTCCTGCTAGCTTGTTAGAACAATATGCTTAACTTGTTTAAACACGTAAGTAACTTGTTCAAACAATTTAGCTACGTTGTTTAAACAAGTTACTTATGTAGTTTAAACAAGGTAGCAACTTGTTTATTCAAATTAGTTGACTTGTTCAATGAAAGTTAAAAAATTTATAGTAATTTATATATTTTTTATACTTACCAATGACCCAGACATAGCTGGTGCTAACTCTTAAAATATAGGGCCAAACACAAATTTTGCCCCCCAATCCCCAAAATTTGCATCTAAAACTAAAGAAAACATGTCCTGAGAGGCCCTCCACACTTCGCCCCTACTGCGCATGCGCAGTGTCAAGGACGTTCCGAAATTGGCGCCATTTATCATTCTAATAACCAGTGCCTGGTAAGCGCTATGTACTCAGCGGGGAGGCAAGAGTTCCCAACTCCTGGGAGGGCCATCCCCGTCTGGGTCATTGGTAAGTATAAAAAATATATAAATTACTATAAATTTTTTAACATTTTTATACTGTACCAATGACCCAGACATAGCTGAATAGTAAAAAGGCTGGAGGGCCAAGGACATAGAGCAAAATGGAATACGCTCAATAAAATAAAATAGAGTCATCCCCTGTAGGGAAAAGAAGTAATAGGCCTTACATGTATCTTTCTTATTTATGATAAATTAGAAAGATACAACACCTTCCAAAAATTGAGCTTCATATATCCATGTACTCTATTAATATCCAATAATCCTTATACTAATAATTTTTAAAGTAAGCCAATAATAAAGTAAGTCTAGAGAATAGAGACTCTTATACTCCTAAAAGTGTGTGAGAATTGCATAATCATGTCCGTTGACATATGCAATATTCAAAAGCTATACTTTAAAAACTAAGACTTGAATGAATTTTATAAACTTAAACTTCTCACTAAACAACCATCCCAATAACAGCTCAGAATTACTAACTCCGGAGGAGGTATCCCCTTGTTTTCATAGTAAAAACAGGTGACCCAAGGGAACACCCTCCCCCCCCCCCCTTTTTCTTGCCCTGGGTCAAATAGCCCAGAGCGAAGAGGGCAGCCGAACGGAGACACTGCCGAAACAGACAGCCTACCTAGCTATATAGAAGCAACTGTTAAGTGAATGACATTCTGAGCAGTAGATAATAGACCTAACAATAGAGGCCTCCAGAAATGGACTCGATATTTCTGAGATAAAATTCAGGAATGTGGATGGCTGAGCGCAATGAGCAGCCTTCAAAAATCTATAATAGCAACACTATTAATGTAAGCCCAAGAAGTAGAAGAACTCTTACTTCATGAGCCGAAATCTTAAGCACAACTGCTAAGCCAATGATATACCATAAGCAGTACGCTAGTTAATAGAATCCATTAACAATAAAATGGAGCGTAACGTCCTTCTACTAGACATCAAAGACAGAAGAAGCTTACGCCCTTGTAATAAACAGATATCTGTTTATAAATACATAAACTGTACCCGGAAAGAGTAAAGGCCTATGCCCATACGAAGACGGAAGGACCTTAAAATAATAGGTTCCGGATAATAGGAGCCTAACTCTTATGCAACAATCCAACCTAAATAGTAACGGAAGTATTGATTCCGAAACTATGAAAGTGAAAATCATCCATCGATAGTGCATGAAACTCACTGACTCTACAGTAAAAGAGAAACCAACAGAATTACTGTCTAAAAGGTCAGAATTTGAAAACTACTGTTTCCAGAGGCTCAAATGATTACTTAGCTAAATAAGAACCTGAAGTTAAAATCCGTATAGGAATTTAATCTAAAGATTCTAAGTCTATTTATCAAAAAGTTACTAACTGACTTAGATAAAGAGACAAAAGACTCAATTGTAAACTATCGTAGAGTGCATAGGTATGAGGTAACATAAACCTATAACCTAAATAACAACAGGCTGCAGTAGATCTTGTGAAACAAGTATACTAAAAAATAGCAATGAGTAGTATGGAGGGATCAACCATATGAACATAATGATCCCTACACCACGACGGAAGAGCCTCCACTTTAGTCGCATAGAATAGCGAAGAAGAGGATCTCCTATAGTAAGAAATCGCGTCCAAAGCTCGTCCAGTACAGTGCTTACAATGCAATACGGACCACACAACGGAATACATGAAGGTTGCGACCTTGCTGGTTGTGATAAAGATGACACGATTTACCCAGTGAAAAAAGATCCTCACATAGAGGAAGATTTCACGTTAAGATCCACAGTAGACAAGAGAGTAAATTACTCATGATCTTTGTGAAGATAGAGATGCTATCAACAGAAATGTATTGTGGTTGTTTATCTTAGCAATACCTGCTAAAAACAACAGCGCCGGAGGATACGCGTATCCTATCATTCCGTCCTATAGATCAATAGAGCGTTAACAGTATTAGCTCAGAGATCTGGACAAGCCAACACATACGTCTGCAATTGATTAGCCAGCTGTGTCATAAATAAAACATCATTGGGCGCTCCCATAGATAGCAAATCTGATTGAATACTTGTTTGTTGAGAGTCCATTCGGACAGCAACAAGCGACCCGTAAGAGAACGGGAGTGCGAAAAAACAATCAGACGACCCAGAATATGACGGACCAAAACTGAACTTGGTGTACTATAACCAACAGACGGATTCTTTCCATTAAATTGAATAACGGAAACGAAAGAGTGCCTCCCTGGTTCCGGAGATACGCCACTACTGTCGAATTAAAGGACAGGAATTTGGGCATGCGTTTCTGAATAATGTTCATGCAATGACATAAAGCAAGCCTAAAAAACATTATTCCGCGGAAGTTAACTGATAGCTAAAAGACTGCGGAACCCAAAGACCCTGGCACTTCGAATCCGTAGGGATCAGTATATATCCCAATCTGTTTGACTGGCAACCGTCATAACAGCCACACTCGGGTCCGGCAACTGCGGCGGCACTCTCTGAGTCAACCACCGAATGTTTGCCCCAGTCTGAATCTCTTGTAACACTAGATAGACAAGAGAATGTATAAATCAAGCAATTCATGGATTGCCGGAAAGTTGCCGTCGAAGAGAAGCTCCTCCGAGAACGAAGCGACTCTGAGAGAGTTCTTAACCTACTATCCACGCATGGATGTAGCTAGGGCTGCATCACGTCTAACCAACTCCAATCAGCCACTGAAGGGCGGAGTTATACGTGAACAAACTACTGCCCTCAAAAGAAATTACATTGAGAATAATATCCCGTAAATCTTTTCTTGAAGACGTAATGATAACGCCTCAGTAAGGCGGATTACGTATAATAAAGCGTCTAAGTTAAGTCTACTATACATAATGTCGTTCCCAACATTGAAATTGGAAAAGACATAAACGGTGAAAAAGAATATATGCAGTCTTTAATCACACCGTCTAGACGCATATGAACTCTCGGTATGCCCTGCTCTGCCAAAATAAACTATATGTAAAAAAGATAAAATGGCAGAAATGAGCCACGCGGACAAGAAACTAAACTATCATGCTTAGTAGCAGGCTTGTATATATATATAAATATATAGCGTCGAAAAATAAAACACATGTTGTAATGACAATATTGGACTGCGTCGGTAAGTCAGGGACAAAGTCCCTGTACCGATCGAAAAAACCGAGTCCAATGACGCTATAAGTCTCTTATCCAAGATCGCAGCAATGAAGTCCGAAAAATAATCACTGGAAGAAATGCCAGAAGATATGAAAGGCATCTTCCGATACTACTAAAGGGAAAACTCGAAATCTTTCGAATCCCTTTCGCCATCCTGTCGGACCCTATAAAGCGTTCGGTCGTCCGTAGCTTGATGCAACCGCGGACCGCACCGACCCAGCGCCGTCGGATAATTCCTGATTCGACCGAGAAACCGTCAATTGCTGGGATGCTGCGAAACAACTGTGCTAACTCGGATAGCACGTCCGTCACTGAGGCCTGAGGAGCAGCGGTCTTACGATGCATTGCCGCAGGAAGCTCCGAGATCGTTACCCCGTGCATACTTCCAATATGCGAGCGAACGGAGTGTATAGGCCTCGTGTCCCTTGGCTACCGGATGGCGCGACCTATTCGCTGTGGAATCACTGAATGCCGAAACTGATCGGATACTCGAGGTCACGTAGCCAATGTGCGGTCGTGTGCCCTGCTGTGAGGATGAGGAAGCATTAAAGACAGTCTCTCGGACTGTCAATATAACGGAGCGTCCCGAGCAACGGACATATGTTCCGAATGTAAAATATCTGAACCACAACATGCGGTCCCCTATGTTGTTGGCTTCCTCCGATCTGTCCTCAATCTGCCGTCACTGGGTGAGTACTAAAGTAATTAAAGTGCTCGCATCACCCAAATCTCCTTCCTAGACCGCAACGGACGAACCCGGCAGCCGAACCATTCGATGAATGTACGCTACACCGGGTGAGCTAGCGAATGTCACTCCGTAAGCGATAGACATATTCCATGAGCACTTATTGCCGCTAACTCTTCATTAACTATGACGACAGAGGCACACTTTTGAAAGACATCTCCATAACTCTTCGAACAAGAAACCAGAAATGCTTGGATAGCAAGCATAAAATAATAATATATATAGCGTCGTTCAATAATTCGAAAGTTTGTGTGACATTATTGGACTATGTCGGAACTGAGGGACGATGTCCCTGAACCGAACCAAAAATTTCTAAGTCCACCGACGCTATCAGTTTCTTATCCGGCATCGCAGCATATGTTGTTCCGAAAGGGAAAGCTTGAAATCCACCGAATCCCTTTCGGTATCCCGTCGGACCGGATGAAACTTTCGGACGTCCGTACCCGCTTCCGCGGAGCGTCCCGACCCAGCATCGTCGGATAAAATATATGCGACAGATTCAGTTGATGCTGGGATGCTGCGATAAACTGTGCTATTAAGGAAAGCACGTCCGTTCCCGAGGCCTGTGCAGTAGCGGACTTACGATGCATTGCCGCTGGAAGCTCCGTGTACGTTGACTCCCGCATACTTCCTATGCGAACGTCCGGAGTCTGCAGGCCTCGAGTCCCCGGCTACCGACCCAGCGCTGTCGGATAATTCTCGATCCGACACCGTTTCTGTCGGCTGCTGGGATGCTGCGATAAGCTGTGCTATGTGCACAAGAATGTCCGGCGTCGAGACCTGCGGAGGCGCAGTCTATCGCTGCTTCGCCGAGGGCAGCTCCGCATCAGATGGCTCCCGCATACTTTTCCTATGCGAACGTCCGGAGTCCATCGGTCTCGAATCCCTGGCTGCCGGATGGTGTGACCTGGTCGCCGAAGAATCCTTGATCGGCGAAGCTGGTAATATATCGGCGGTCACGCAGCCAAGGTGCGGTCGTGTGCGCTGACGAGAAGAGGAAGCCTTAGCAGTCTCAGCGGACTGCCTATACAACAGAGCGTCCCGCGCGACGGACGTATGCTCCGCTAACGACACATTTGTACCACAACATCTGGGGCCAGATGTTGTTGAACGAGAGAGGGGCCTCTCTCGCTTGCCGTCCGGATGGACCGGAACGAGCTATGAACCGGACTAAAAGGCTTCCTCCGTTCTCCCTCCGATCCGCCGTCACTGGGTGTGCATTAAGTTAATTTTATAGTGCTCGCATCACCCCAAAATTCCTTCTAGACCGCAACGGACGAACCCGGCTGCCGAACCATTCGGTGAATGGACGCTACACCGGGCGAGCTAGCGGACGTCAAAGGCCGTCGAACCTACTAGGGTCCTCTTAGGCAATTGGCGTATTACATGAGCACTTTTCCGCTAGCCCTTCATTAATTGTGACGACGGAGGCACACTGTTGGAAGACATCACAGATACATCACCCTAATCTTGATCGTCTGAAATAGAAATTGATAAAGTAGAGTGACCCTGCGGGGAAAGGACCGGAGTGTCCAAATCCCCAACAACATACCGTGACATACGCTTCCCATATTGTCATCGAAATCATACGATACAGAACCGGAGTTAATGCGAGTACACTGACCACATATAGAATGATAATAAGGTCAGAGGAAGACTTCCTCTTAAAACAATTGATCAATATCCTTTCAATGAGAAAAGAAAACAAGTCCTGGTACTCGCACTAACCCCTGGCAATCAAAATACATAATAATAATATGATCCATTAATATAGAAAAAATAATTGAAATCAAAATATTTTGAAAAAATATTTTTTCAGAACAGCCCAAGTTTCTGAAAAGTAACGTTGAGCCCCAATGGATCCCAAGCCTAAGTGTGGACAAAAATTTTAAAAATATTTTAAACAATTTATTCAACACTTACGAACAATAATAATGTATCTAGTTATGATTGAAATAACATAAAGATATTATTATTTAGAAATCCCCCCCTCACACAGAGGGCTGTTGTAAATGTAAACAATGAGTGTAAAAACACTAAAATAAGACTCCAGGCACCCAGGCCCGAAATCAGTTACCAAAAATACACCATCTGAAGCAAAACAGAGACTTCCAGGGAAGAAACTGCAGAACATCAGATGGTAGATGCAGAACACAACGCCTAACCACCCGTAGGTGAAGACGTAAACATGGGGAAAGAACAGAATTCATTCTGTTATTCAGCTAAACTCCCAAGAAATTTTAGTAATAATAATTACAGAAATTATGCCAAAAGCATGGGAGAATAGCAAGGGGGAACTTAAAGGACAGGGAGAGAGGAAAAACACTTGAAAAAACAGTGTAACTAAATAATCAGAATGACAACAAAATGGCTGCTGCCTTGAAAATAGGTAACTTAACATAATTTCATTAAAAAATTTTAAGTTACAGCCCTGATAATATTCTGTCACACATTCTTTTCCTCTCCTCCTTTTCTATCCTCCTTAGAATCACCATTTCACTAATATTTATGTGTCTGGCATCATTTAAACTGAGATTTAAAAGCACAAAGATCAGTCAGATGTTAACTGATGAAGGGCCAAACTTAGAATGATAAATGGCGCCAATTTCGGAACGTCCTTGACACTGCGCATGCGCAGTAGGGGCGAAGTGTGGAGGGCCTCTCAGGACATGTTTTCTTTAGTTTTAGATGCAAATTTTGGGGATTGGGGGGCAAAATTTGTGTTTGGCCCTATATTTTAAGAGTTAGCACCAGCTATGTCTGGGTCATTGGTACAGTATAAAAATTTACTAACTTGTTCAAAGAAGTTAGCTAACTGACCAATCACAGATACCAGTTTATTATTTTAGCTTTCCCATTCATTATTACTCTATTCACAATTGATAGAGCAAAGATGGGAGTGTTTGGGCATCGTGTCCACTTACTGCTAGGTTGTGATAACAACAGGCTTCCATGGAAGACATAAACTAAGTATAATAGGTGCCTGGGCTATCATTAGTGTGGGTTTCGTTTGGAGGAATTATGTGCCTGTACGACAAAGATTATGTGACACTGTTACACTAATCGCGAATGGCCAGTGCATGTCCAAAAACCAACTTGACACCCAACTGTACACATGAGCTCCAAAACGTCCACATTCCAGACTTTTCCTTGAGAAGTACAGAGGCTATAATTTGGGCGCCTGGTGCACTCCAAAACAACTGAAAGTTAAAAAATTTATAGTAATTTATATATTTTTTATACTTACCAATGACCCAGACATAGCTGGTGCTAACTCTTAAAATATAGGGCCAAACACAAATTTTGCCCCCCAATCCCCAAAATTTGCATCTAAAACTAAAGAAAACATGTCCTGAAAGGCCCTCCACACCTCGCCCCCACTGCGCATGCGCAGTGTCAAGGACGTTCCGAAATTGGCGCCATTTATCATTCTAATAACCAGTGCCTGGTAAGCGCTATGTACTCAGCGGGGAGGCAAGAGTTCCCAACTCCTGGGAGGGCCATCCCCGTCTGGGTCATTGGTAAGTATAAAAAATATATAAATTACTATAAATTTTTTAACATTTTTATACTGTACCAATGACCCAGACATAGCTGAATAGTAAAAAGGCTGGAGGGCCAAGGACATAGAGCAAAATGGAATACGCTCAATAAAATAAAATAGAGTCATCCCCTGTAGGGAAAAGAAGTAATAGGCCTTACATGTATCTTTCTTATATATGATAAATTAGAAAGATACAACACCTTCCAAAAATTGAGCTTCATACATCCATGTACTCTATTAATATCCAATAATCCTTTTACTAATAATTTTTAAAGTAAGCCAATAATAAAGTAAGTCTAGAGAATAGAGACTCTTATACTCCTAAAAGTGTGTGAGAATTGCATAATCATGTCCGTTGACATATGCAATATTCAAAAGCTATACTTTAAAAACTAAGACTTGAATGAATTTTATAACTTAAACTTCTCACTAAACAACCATCCCAATAACAGCTCAGAATTACTAACTCCGGAGGAGGTATCCCCTTGTTTTCATAGTAAAAACAGGTGACCCAAGGGAACACCCTCCCCCCCCCCCCTTTTTCTTGCCCTGGGTCAAATAGCCCAGAGCGAAGAGGGCAGCCGAACGGAGACACTGCCGAAACAGACAGCCTACCTAGCTATAGTAGCAACTGTTAAGTGAATGACATTCTGAGCAGTAGATAATAGACCTAACAATAGAGGCCTCCAGAAATGGACTCGATATTTCTGAGATAAAATTCATGAATGGATGGCTGAGCGCAATGAGCAGCCTTCAAAAATCTATAATAGCAACACTATTAATGTAAGCCCAAGAAGTAGAAGAACTCTTACTTCATGAGCCGAAATCTTAAGCACAACTGCTAAGCCAATGATATACCATAAGCAGTACGCTAGTTAATAGAATCCATTAACAATAAAATGGAGCATAACGTCCTTCTACTAGACATCAAAGACAGAAGAAGCTTACGCCCTTGTAATAAACAGATATCTGTTTATAAATACATAAACTGTACCCGGAAAGAGTAAAGGCCTATGCCCATACGAAGACGGAAGGACCTTAAAATAATAGGTTCCGGATAATAGGAGCCTAACTCTTATGCAACAATCCAACCTAAATAGTAACGGAAGTATTGATTCCGAAACTATGAAAGTGAAAAGCATCCATCGATAGTGCATGAAACTCACTGACTCTACAGTAAAAGAGAAATCAACAGAATTACTGTCTAAAAGGTCAGAATTTGAAAACTACTGTTTCCAGAGGCTCAAATGAATACTTAGCTAAATAAGAACCTGAAGTTAAAATCCGTATAGGAATTTAATCTAAAGATTCTAAGTCTATTTATCAAAAAGTTACTAACTGACTTAGATAAAGAGACAAAAGACTCAATTGTAAACTATCGTAGAGTGCATAGGTATGAGGTAACATAAACCTATAACCTAAATAACAACAGGCTGCAGTAGATCTTGTGAAACAAGTATACTAAAAAATAGCAATGAGTAGTATGGAGGGATCAACCATATGAACATAATGATCCCTACACCACGACGGAAGAGCCTCCACTTTAGTCGCATAGAATAGCGAAGAAGAGGATCTCCTATAGTAAGAAATCGCGTCCAAAGCTCGTCCAGTACAGTGCTTACAATGCAATACGGACCACACAACGGAATACATGAAGGTTGCGACCTTGCTGGTTGTGATAAAGATGACACGATTTACCCAGTGAAAAAAGATCCTCACAAAGAGGAAGATTTCACGTTAAGATCCACAGTAGACAAGAGAGTAAATTACTCATGATCTCTGTGAAGATAGAGATGCTATCAACAAAAATGTATTGTGGTTGTTTATCTTAGCAATACCTGCTAAAACAACAGCGCCGGAGGATACGCGTATCCTATCATTCCGTCCTATAGATCAATAGAGCGTTAACAGTATTAGCTCAGAGATCTGGACAAGCCAACACATACGTCTGCAAATGATTAGCAAGCTGTGTCATAAATAAAACATCATTGGGCGCTCCCATAGATAGCAAATCTGATTGAATACTTGTTTGTTGAGAGTCCATTCTGACAGCAACAAGCGACCCGTAAGAGAACGGGAGTGCGATAAAACAATCAGACGACCCAGAATATGACGGATCAAAACTGAACTTGGTGTACTATAACCAACAGATGGATTCTTTCCATTAAATTGAATAACGGAAACGAAAGAGTGCCTCCCTGGTTCCGGAGATACGCCACTACTGTCGAATTAAAGGACAGGAATTTGGGCATGCGTTTCTGAATAATGTTCATGCAATGACATAAAGCAAGCCTAAAAAGTTAAAAAATTTATAGTAATTTATATATTTTTTATACTTACCAATGACCCAGACATAGCTGGTGCTAACTCTTAAAATATAGGGCCAAACACAAATTTTGCCCCCCAATCCCCAAAATTTGCATCTAAAACTAAAGAAAACATGTCCTGAGAGGCCCTCCACACTTCGCCCCTACTGCGCATGCGCAGTGTCAAGGACGTTCCGAAATTGGCGCCATTTATCATTCTAATAACCAGTGCCTGGTAAGCGCTATGTACTCAGCGGGGAGGCAAGAGTTCCCAACTCCTGGGAGGGTCATCCCCGTCTGGGTCATTGGTAAGTATAAAAAATATATAAATTACTATAAATTTTTTAACATTTTTATACTGTACCAATGACCCAGACATAGCTGAATAGTAAAAAGGCTGGAGGGCCAAGGACATAGAGCAAAATGGAATACGCTCAATAAAATAAAATAGAGTCATCCCCTGTAGGGAAAAGAAGTAATAGGCCTTACATGTATCTTTCTTATTTATGATAAATTAGAAAGATACAACACCTTCCAAAAATTTAGCTTCATATATCCATGTACTCTATTAATATCCAATAATCCTTATACTAATAATTTTTAAAGTAAGCCAATAATAAAGTAAGTCTAGAGAATAGAGACTCTTATACTCCTAAAAGTGTGTGAGAATTGCATAATCATGTCCGTTGACATATGCAATATTCAAAAGCTATACTTTAAAAACTAAGACTTGAATGAATTTTATAAACTTAAACTTCTCACTAAACAACCATCCCAATAACAGCTCAGAATTACTAACTCCGGAGGAGGTATCCCCTTGTTTTCATAGTAAAAACAGGTGACCCAAGGGAACACCCTCCCCCCCCCCCCATTTTTCTTGCCCTGGGTCAAATAGCCCAGAGCGAAGAGGGCAGCCGAACGGAGACACTGCCGAAACAGACAGCCTACCTAGCTATAGTAGCAACTGTTAAGTGAATGACATTCTGAGCAGTAGATAATAGACCTAACAATAGAGGCCTCCAGAAATGGACTCGATATTTCTGAGATAAAATTCATGAATGGATGGCTGAGCGCAATGAGCAGCCTTCAAAAATCTATAATAGAACACTATTAATGTAAGCCCAAGAAGTAGAAGAACTCTTACTTCATGAGCCGAAATCTTAAGCACAACTGCTAAGCCAATGATATACCATAAGCAGTACGCTAGTTAATAGAATCCATTAACAATAAAATGGAGCATAACGTCCTTCTACTAGACATCAAAGACAGAAGAAGCTTACGCCCTTGTAATAAACAGATATCTGTTTATAAATACATAAACTGTACCCGGAAAGAGTAAAGGCCTATGCCCATACGAAGACGGAAGGACCTTAAAATAATAGGTTCCGGATAATAGGAGCCTAACTCTTATGCAACAATCCAACCTAAATAGTAACGGAAGTATTGATTCCGAAACTATGAAAGTGAAAATCATCCATCGATAGTGCATGAAACTCACTGACTCTACAGTAAAAGAGAAACCAACAGAATTACTGTCTAAAAGGTCAGAATTTGAAAACTACTGTTTCCAGAGGCTCAAATGATTACTTAGCTAAATAAGAACCTGAAGTTAAAATCCGTATAGGAATTTAATCTAAAGATTCTAAGTCTATTTATCAAAAAGTTACTAACTGACTTAGATAAAGAGACAAAAGACTCAATTGTAAACTATCGTAGAGTGCATAGGTATGAGGTAACAAAAACCTATAACCTAAATAACAACAGGCTGCAGTAGATCTTGTGAAACAAGTATGCTAAAAAATAGCAATGAGTAGTATGGAGGGATCAACCATATGAACATAATGATCCCTACACCACGACGGAAGAGCCTCCACTTTAGTCGCATAGAATAGCGAAGAAGAGGATCTCCTATAGTAAGAAATCGCGTCCAAAGCTCGTCCAGTACAGTGCTTACAATGCAATACGGACCACACAACGGAATACATGAAGGTTGCGACCTTGCTGGTTGTGATAAAGATGACACGATTTACCCAGTGAAAAAAGATCCTCACATAGAGGAAGATTTCACGTTAAGATCCACAGTAGACAAGAGAGTAAATTACTCATGATCTCTGTGAAGATAGAGATGCTATCAACAGAAATGTATTGTGGTTGTTTATCTTAGCAATACCTGCTAAAAACAACAGCGCCGGAGGATACGCGTATCCTATCATTCTGTCCTATAGATCAATAGAGCGTTAACAGTATTAGCTCAGAGATCTGGACAAGCCAACACATACGTCTGCAATTGATTAGCCAGCTGTGTCATAAATAAAACATCATTGGGCGCTCCCATAGATAGCAAATCTGATTGAATACTTGTTTGTTGAGAGTCCATTCTGACAGCAACAAGCGACCCGTAAGAGAACGGGAGTGCGATAAAACAATCAGACGACCCAGAATATGACGGACCAAAACTGAACTTGGTGTACTATAACCAACAGACGGATTCTTTCCATTAAATTGAATAACGGAAACGAAAGAGTATATATCCCAATCTGTTTGACTGGCAACCGTCATAACAGCCACACTCGGGTCCGGCAACTGCGGCGGCACTCTCTGAGTCAACCACCGAATGTTTGCCCCAGTCTGAATCTCTTGTAACACTAGATAGACAAGAGAATGTATAAATCAAGCAATTCATGGATTGCCGGAAAGTTGCCGTCGAAGAGAAGCTCCTCCGAGAACGAAGCGACTCTGAGAGAGTTCTTAACCTACTATCCACGCGTGGATGTAGCTAGGGCTGCATCACGTCTAACCAACTCCAATCAGCCACTGAAGGGCGGAGTTATACGTGAACAAACTACTGCCCTCAAAAGAAATTACATTGAGAATAATATCCCGTAAATCTTTTCTTGAAGACGTAATGATAACGCCTCAGTAAGGCGGATTACGTATAATAAAGCGTCTAAGTTAAGTCTAATATACATAATGTCGTTCCCAACATTGAAATTGGAAAAGACATAAACGGTGAAAAAGAATATATGCAGTCTTTAATCACACCGTCTAGACGCATATGAACTCTCGGTATGCCCTGCTCTGCCAAAATAAACTATATGTAAAAAAGATAAAATGGCAGAAATGAGCCACGCGGACAAGAAACTAAACTATCATGCTTAGTAGCCGTCTTGTATATATATATAAATATATAGCGTCGAAAAATAAAACACATGTTGTAATGACAATATTGGACTGCGTCGGTAAGTCAGGGACAAAGTCCCTGTACCGATCGAAAAATCCGAGTCCAATGACGCTATAAGTCTCTTATCCAAGATCGCAGCAATGAAGTCCGAAAAATAATCACTGGAAGAAATGCCAGAAGATATGAAAGGCATCTTCCGATACTACTAAAGGGAAAACTCGAAATCTTTCGAATCCCTTTCGCCATCCTGTCGGACCCTATAAAGCGTTCGGTCGTCCGTAGCTTGATGCAACCGCGGACCGCACCGACCCAGCGCCGTCGGATAATTCCTGATTCGACCGAGAAACCGTCAATTGCTGGGATGCTGCGAAACAACTGTGCTAACTCGGATAGCACGTCCGTCACTGAGGCCTGAGGAGCAGCGGTCTTACGATGCATTGCCGCAGGAAGCTCCGAGATCGTTACCCCGTGCATACTTCCAATATGCGAGCGAACGGAGTGTATAGGCCTCGTGTCCCTTGGCTACCGGATGGCGCGACCTATTCGCTGTGGAATCACTGAATGCCGAAACTGATCGGATACTCGAGGTCACGTAGCCAATGTGCGGTCGTGTGCCCTGCTGTGAGGATGAGGAAGCATTAAAGACAGTCTCTCGGACTGTCAATATAACGGAGCGTCCCGAGCAACGGACATATGCTCCGAATGTAAAATATCTGAACCACAACATGCGGTCCCCTATGTTGTTGGCTTCCTCCGATCTGTCCTCAATCTGCCGTCACTGGGTGAGTACTAAAGTAATTAAAGTGCTCGCATCACCCAAATCTCCTTCCTAGACCGCAACGGACGAACCCGGCAGCCGAACCATTCGATGAATGTACGCTACACCGGGTGAGCTAGCGAATGTCACTCCGTAAGCGATAGACATATTCCATGAGCACTTATTGCCGCTAACTCTTCATTAACTATGACGACAGAGGCACACTTTTGAAAGACATCTCCATAACTCTTCGAACAAGAAACCAGAAATGCTTGGATAGCAAGCATAAAATAATAATATATATAGCGTCGTTCAATAATTCGAAAGTTTGTGTGACATTATTGGACTATGTCGGAACTGAGGGACGATGTCCCTGAACCGAACCAAAAATTTCTAAGTCCACCGACGCTATCAGTTTCTTATCCGGCATCGCAGCATATGTTGTTCCGAAAGGGAAAGCTTGAAATCCACCGAATCCCTTTCGGTATCCCGTCGGACCGGATGAAACTTTCGGACGTCCGTACCCGCTTCCGCGTAGCGTCCCGACCCAGCATCGTCGGATAAAATATATGCGACAGATTCAGTTGATGCTGGGATGCTGCGATAAACTGTGCTATTAAGGAAAGCACGTCCGTTCCCGAGGCCTGTGCAGTAGCGGACTTACGATGCATTGCCGCTGGAAGCTCCGTGTACGTTGACTCCCGCATACTTCCTATGCGAACGTCCGGAGTCTGCAGGCCTCGAGTCCCCGGCTACCGACCCAGCGCTGTAGGATAATTCTCGATCCGACACCGTTTCTGTCGGCTGCTGGGATGCTGCGATAAGCTGTGCTATGTGCACAAGAATGTCCGGCGTCGAGACCTGCGGAGGCGCAGTCTATCGCTGCTTCGCCGAGGGCCGCTCCGCATCAGATGGCTCCCGCATACCTTTCCTATGCGAACGTCCGGAGTCCATCGGTCTCGAATCCCTGGCTGCCGGATGGTGTGACCTGGTCGCCGAAGAATCCTTGATCGGCGAAGCTGGTAATATATCGGCGGTCACGCAGCCAAGGTGCGGTCGTGTGCGCTGACGAGAAGAGGAAGCCTTAGCAGTCTCAGCGGACAGCCTATACAACGGAGCGTCCCGAGCGACGGACGTATGCTCCGCTAACGACACATTTGTACCACAACATCTGGGGCCAGATGTTGTTGAACGAGAGAGGGGCCTCTCTCGCTTGCCGTCCGGATGGACCGGAACGAGCTATGAACCGGACTAAAAGGCTTCCTCCGTTCTCCCTCCGATCCGCCGTCACTGGGTGTGCATTAAGTTAATTTTATAGTGCTCGCATCACCCCAAAATTCCTTCTAGACCGCAACGGACGAACCCGGCTGCCGAACCATTCGGTGAATGGACGCTACACCGGGCGAGCTAGCGGACGTCAAAGGCCGTCGAACCTACTAGGGTCCTCTTAGGCAATTGGCGTATTACATGAGCACTTTTCCGCTAGCCCTTCATTAATTGTGACGACGGAGGCACACTGTTGGAAGACATCACAGATACATCACCCTAATCTTGATCGTCTGAAATAGAAATTGATAAAGTAGAGTGACCCTGCGGGGAAAGGACCGGAGTGTCCAAATCCGCAACAACATACCGTGACATACGCTTCCCATAATGTCATCGAAATCATACGATACAGAACCGGAGTTAATGCGAGTACACTGACCACATATAGAATGATAATAAGGTCAGAGGAAGACTTCCTCTTAAAACAATTGATCAATATCCTTTCAATGTGAAAAGAAAACAAGTCCTGGTACTCGCACTAACCCCTGGCAATCAAAATACATAATAATAATATGATCCATTAATATAGAAAAAATAATTGAAATCAAAATATTTTGAAAAAATATTTTTTCAGAACAGCCCAAGTTTCTGAAAAGTAACGTTGAGCCCCAATGGATCCCAAGCCTAAGTGTGGACAAAAATTTTAAAAATATTTTAAACAATTTATTCAACACTTACGAACAATAATAATGTATCTAGTTATGATTGAAATAACATAAAGATATTATTATTTAGAAATCCCCCCCTCACACAGAGGGCTGTTGTAAATGTAAACAATGAGTGTAAAAACACTAAAATAAGACTCCAGGCACCCAGGCCCGAAATCAGTTACCAAAAATACACCATCTGATGCAAAACAGAGACTTCCAGGGAAGAAACTGCAGAACATCAGATGGTAGATGCAGAACACAACGCCTAACCACCCGTAGGTGAAGACGTAAACATGGGGAAAGAACAGAATTCATTCTGTTATTCAGCTAAACTCCCAAGAAATTTTAGTAATAATAATTACAGAAATTATGCCAAAAGCATGGGAGAATAGCAAGGGGGAACTTAAGGACAGGGAGAGAGGAAAAACACTTGTAAAAACAGTGTAACTAAATAATCAGAATGACAACAAAATGGCTGCTGCCTTGAAAATAGGTAACTTAACATAATTTCATTAAAAAATTTTAAGTTACAGCCCTGATAATATTCTGTCACACATTCTTTTCCTCTCCTCCTTTTCTATCCTCCTTAGAATCACCATTTCACTAATATTTATGTGTCTGGCATCATTTAAACTGAGATTTAAAAGCACAAAGATCAGTCAGATGTTAACTGATGAAGGGCCAAACTTAGAATGATAAATGGCGCCAATTTCGGAACGTCCTTGACACTGCGCATGCGCAGTAGGGGCGAAGTGTGGAGGGCCTCTCAGGACATGTTTTCTTTAGTTTTAGATGCAAATTTTGGGGATTGGGGGGCAAAATTTGTGTTTGGCCCTATATTTTAAGAGTTAGCACCAGCTATGTCTGGGTCATTGGTACAGTATAAAAATACATTATTCCGCGGAAGTTAAACTGATAGCTAAAAGACTGCGGAACCCAAAGACCCTGGCACTTCGAATCCGTAGGGATCAGTATATATCCCAAACTGTTTGACTGGCAACCGTCATAACAGCCACACTCGGGTCCGGCAACTGCGGCGGCACTCTCTGAGTCAACCACCGAATGTTTGCCCCAGTCTGAATCTCTTGTAACACTAGATAGACAAGAGAATGTATAAATCAAGCAATTCATGGATTGCCGGAAAGTTGCCGTCGAAGAGAAGCTCCTCCGAGAACGAAGCGACTCTGAGAGAGTTCTTAACCTACTATCCACGCGTGGATGTAGCTAGGGCTGCATCACGTCTAACCAACTCCAATCAGCCACTGAAGGGCGGAGTTATACGTGAACAAACTACTGCCCTCAAAAGAAATTACATTGAGAATAATATCCCGTAAATCTTTTCTTGAAGACGTAATGATAACGCCTCAGTAAGGCGGATTACGTATAATAAAGCGTCTAAGTTAAGTCTACTATACATAATGTCGTTCCCAACATTGAAATTGGAAAAGACATAAACGGCGAAAAAGAATATATGCAGTCTTTAATCACACCGTCTAGACGCATATGAACTCTCGGTATGCCCTGCTCTGCCAAAATAAACTATATGTAAAAAAGATAAAATGGCAGAAATGAGCCACGCGGACAAGAAACTAAACTATCATGCTTAGTAGCAGGCCTGTATATATATATAAATATATAGCGTCGAAAAATAAAACACATGTTGTAATGACAATATTGGACTGCGTCGGTAAGTCAGGGACAAAGTCCCTGTACCGATCGAAAAATCCGAGTCCAATGACGCTATAAGTCTCTTATCCAAGATCGCAGCAATGAAGTCCGAAAAATAATCACTGGAAGAAATGCCAGAAGATATGAAAGGCATCTTCCGATACTACTAAAGGGAAAACTCGAAATCTTTCGAATCCCTTTCGCCATCCTGTCGGACCCTATAAAGCGTTCGGTCGTCCGTAGCTTGATGCAACCGCGGACCGCACCGACCCAGCGCCGTCGGATAATTCTGATTCGACCGAGAAACCGCCAATTGCTGGGATGCTGCGAAACAACTGTGCTAACTCGGATAACACGTCCGTCGCTGAGGCCTGAGGAGCAGCGGTCTTACGATGCATTGCCGCAGGAAGCTCCGAGATCGTTACCCCGTGCATACTTCCAATATGCGAGCGAACGGAGTGTATAGGCCTCGTGTCCCTTAGCTACCGGATGGCGCGACCTATTCGCTGTGGAATCACTGAATGCCGAAACTGATCGGATACTCGAGGTCACGTAGCCAATGTGCGGTCGTGTGCCCTGCTGAGAGGATGAGGAAGCATTAAAGACAGTCTCTCGGACTGTCAATATAACGGAGCGTCCCGAGCAACGGACATATGCTCCGAATGTAAAATATCTGAACCACAACATGCGGTCCCCTATGTTGTTGGCTTCCTCCGATCTGTCCTCAATCTGCCGTCACTGGGTGAGTACTAAAGTAATTAAAGTGCTCGCATCACCCAAATCTCCTTCCTAGACCGCAACGGACGAACCCGGCAGCCGAACCATTCGATGAATGTACGCTACACCGGGTGAGCTAGCGAATGTCACTCCGTAAGCGATAGACATATTCCATGAGCACTTATTGCCGCTAACTCCTCATTAACTATGACGACAGAGGCACACTTTAGAAAGACATCTCCATAACTCTTCGAACAAGAAACCAGAAATGCTTGGATAGCAAGCATAAAATAGTATTATATATAGCGTCGTTCAATAATTCGAAAGTTTGTGTGACATTATTGGACTATGTCGGAACTGAGGGACGATGTCCCTGAACCGAACCAAAAAATTTCTAAGTCCACCGACGCTATCAGTTTCTTATCCGGCATCGCAGCATATGTTGTTCCGAAAGGGAAAGCTTGAAATCCACCGAATCCCTTTCGGTATCCCGTCGGACCGGATGAAACTTTCGGACGTCCGTACCCGCTTCCGCGGAGCGTCCCGACCCAGCATCGTCGGATAAAATATATGCGACAGATTCAGTTGATGCTGGGATGCTGCGATAAACTGTTACTGTGCTATTAAGGAAAGCACGTCCGTTCCCGAGGCCTGTGCAGTAGCGGACTTACGATGCATTGCCGCTGGAAGCTCCGTGTACGTTGACTCCCGCACACTTCCTATGCGAACGTCTGGAGTCTGCAGGCCTCGAGTCCCCGGCTACCGACCCAGCGCTGTCGGATAATTCTCGATCCGACACCGTTTCTGTCGGCTGCTGGGATGCTGCGATAAGCTGTGCTATGTGCACAAGAATGTCCGGCGTCGAGACCTGCGGAGGCGCAGTCTATCGCTGCTTCGCCGAGGGCAGCTCCGCATCAGATGGCTCCCGCATACTTTTCCTATGCGAACGTCCGGAGTCCATCGGTCTCGAATGGTGTGACCTGGTCGCCGAAGAATCCTTGATCGGCGAAGCTGGTAATATATCGGCGGTCACGCAGCCAAGGTGCGGTCGTGTGCGCTGACGAGAAGAGGAAGCCTTAGCAGTCTCAGCGGACTGCCTATACAACGCAGCGTCCCGAGCGACGGACGTATGCTCCGCTAACGACACATTTGTACCACAACATCTGGGGCCAGATGTTGTTGAACGAGAGAGGGGCCTCTCTCGTTTGCCGTCCGGATGGACCGGAACGAGCTATGAACCGGACTAAAAGGCTTCCTCCGTTCTCCCTCTGATCCGCCGTCACTGGGTGTGCATTAAGTTAATTTTATAGTGCTCGCATCACCTCAAAATTCCTTCTAGACCGCAACGGACGAACCTGGCTGCCGAACCATTCGGTGAATGGACGCTACACCGGGCGAGCTAGCGGACGTCAAAGGCCGTCGAACCTACTAGGGTCCTCTTAGGCAATTGGCGTATTACATGAGCACTTTTCCGCTAGCCCTTCATTAATTGTGACGACGGAGGCACACTGTTGGAAGACATCACAGATACATCACCCTAATCTTGATCGTCTGAAATAGAAATTGATAAAGTAGAGTGACCCTGCGGGGAAAGGACCGGAGTGTCCAAATCCCCAACAACATACCGTGACATACGCTTCCCATATTGTCATCGAAATCATACGATACAGAACAGGAGTTAATGCGAGTACACTGACCACATATAGAATGATAATAAGGTCAGAGGAAGACTTCCTCTTAAAACAAATGATCAATATCCTTTCAATGTGAAAAGAAAACAAGTCCTGGTACTCGCACTAACCCTTGGCAATCAAAATACATAATAATAATATGATCCATTAATATAGAAAAAATAATTGAAATCAAAATATTTTGAAAAAATATTTTTTCAGAACAGCCCAAGTTTCTGAAAAGTAACGTTGAGCCCCAATGGATCTCAAGCCTAAGTGTGGACAAAAATTTAAAAATATTTTAAACAATTTATTCAACACTTACGAACAATAATAATGTATCTAGTTATGATTAAAATAACATAAAGATATTATTATTTAGAAATCCCCCCCTCACACAGAGGGCTGTTGTAAATGTAAACAATGAGTGTAAAAACACTAAAATAAGACTCCAGGCACCCAGGCCCGAAATCAGTTACCAAAAATACACCATCTGATGCAAAACAGAGACTTCCAGGGAAGAAACTGCAGAACATCAGATGGTAGATGCAGAACACAACGCCTAACCACCCGTAGGTGAAGATGTAAACATGGGGAAAGAACAGAATTCATTCTGTTATTCAGCTAAAACTCCCAAGAAATTTTAGTAATAATAATTACAGAAACTATGCCAAAGCATGGGAGAATAGCAAGGGGGAACTTAAAGGACAGGGAGAGAGGAAAAACACTTGAAAAAACAGTGTAACTAAATAATCAGAATGACAACAAAATGGCTGCTGCCTTGAAAATAGGTAACTTAACATAATTTCATTAAAAAATTTTAAGTTACAGCCCTGATAATATTCTGTCACACATTCTTTTCCTCTCCTCCTTTTCTATCCTCCTTAGAATCACCATTTCACTAATATTTATGTGTCTGGCATCATTTAAACTGAGATTTAAAAGCACAAAGATCAGTCAGATGTTAACTGATGAAGGGCCAAACTTAGAATGATAAATGGCGCCAATTTCGGAACGTCCTTGACACTGCGCATGCGCAGTGGGGGCGAGGTGTGGAGGGCCTTTCAGGACATGTTTTCTTTAGTTTTAGATGCAAATTTTGGGGATTGGGGGGCAAAATTTGTGTTTGGCCCTATATTTTAAGAGTTAGCACCAGCTATGTCTGGGTCATTGGTACAGTATAAAAATATACTTTTCTACAAACCTGACTAACTGACATGTAGAGCTACGTGCTATCCAACCCCAATGAGTGCTATCAACGATAAGGGTAAAAGCATGCCGCTTATCAGTGGTTGAAGACGAGTACGCCATCTACGTGTTGTAACACAGCGTCACTGTAACCCAGCCTGGACAGTTGAGTATCTCACCGAAGGGCACAACGCAGATGACGAATCGCAGAATCAAACTGTTCCTTAATATTTATTTTTTTATTGGTGTTCAAGGTCACAGTTCTGCATACTGACTAATCGTGACCACCACGTGGAGATAAAGTCAAGGTTAGTCAACCGATTACACTCAGGTTGTTCATTTTAGAGGACTTCCACCCCAAGTAACCTTGTTTTAAAACGCTAGCAACTTTTTATGCCCCCGACTGATCTAGGAGGGGGGTATGTAGTGGAGAGCTTCGTCCGTTCGTTCGTATGTTACGTATGTTTGCTACACAAATGTGTCTGTCCAACATATATGCCGCTCCAGCACTGTCATTATTTGTCAGATTCAAATAAATTTTGCTATGCTTGTACCTCAACATGGGGGAACAGATCCTACAGCAGAATTAACAAGTGTTTGACCACCGAGGTGGTATTAGTCCCCTACGGCGCTTTTGTGACATAAGGTGTTTTTGTCACAGAAGACACTAGAGTATATAAGCATCTTGGATTTTGAAAACAAAATATTGAGCGTGCATAATCCCCTTACAACCCTTTATCCATGTACCATATATGAAAGGCATAGTTTGAACCATGTTGGAGGGAGGGGTGGTAACATAAAATAGAGAAAAAAGCTTAAAAAACACAACAAAAATTGCCGCCATTCTGCCATCTTGGATTTTGAAAAATAAATATTGACTGTGCATCATGCCCTCAGAACCATTTATCCATGTACCAAATATGGCTTGAAGCATATTAGAGGGAGAGGTGGTAACATAAAAACAGACAGACAGACAGACAGACAGACAGACAGACAGATGTTAGATTTTGAAAAAAAAAATATTGAGCGTGCATAATCCCCTCACAACCCCTTTATCCATGTACCATATATGAAAAGTGCAGCTTGAACCATGTTGGAGGGAGCAGTGGTAACATAAAATAAAGAAAAAAGCTTAAAAAACACAACAGAAATGGTTGCCATGGCGCCATCTTGGATTTTGGAAAAAAAATATTGAACGTGCAACATCCCATTACAACCCTCTATCCATGTGCCAGATATAAAAAGTGTAGCTTGAACCATGTTGGAGTGAGGGGTGGTAACATAAAATAGAGAAAAAAGCTTAAAAAACACAACAAAAATGGCCGGCATGCCGCCATTTTGGATTTTGAAAAAAAAATATTGAACATGCATAATCCTCTCCCAACCCTCTATCCATGTGCCAAATATGCAAAGTGTAGCTTGAACCATGTTGGTGGGAGGGGTGGTAACATGAAAATAGAGAAAAAAAAGCTTAAAAAACACAACAGAAATGGCCGCCATTCCGCCATCTTGGATAAAAATTTTGAGCGTGCATCATCCCCTCAGAACCGTTTATCCATGTACCAAATATGAAAAGTGTAGCTTGAACCATGTTGGTGGGAGGGGTGGTAACATGAAAATAGAGAAAAAAAGCTTAAAAAACACAACAAAAATGGCCGCCATTCCGCCATCTTGGATTTTGAAAAAAAAAATTTGAGCGTGCATCATCCCCTCAGAACCATTTATCCATGTACCAAATATGAAAGGTGTAGCTTGAACCATGTTGGTGGGAGGGGTGGTAACATGAAAATAGAGAAAAAAAGCTTAAAAAACACAACAAAAATGGCTGCCATTCCGCCATCTTGGATTTTGAAAAAAAAAATTTGAGCGTGCATCATCCCCTCAGAACCATTTATCCATGTACCAAATATGAAAGGTGTAGCTTGAACCATGTTGGTGGGAGGGGTGGTAACATGAAAATAGAGAAAAAAAAGCTTAAAAAACACAACAAAAATGGCCGCCATTCCGCCATCTTGGATTTCGAAAAAAAAATTCTGAGCGTGCATCATCCCCTCAGAACCATTTATCCATGTACCAAATATGAAAGGTGTAGCTTAAAGCATGATGGAGGGAGAGGTGGTAATATAAAAAAGAGACAGACGGACGGACGGACGGACAGACGGAAGGACGGATGGATGGATGGATGGACGGACGATCAGACAGACGGATGGAGTGCAATCCTATAGTCCCCTTACGGTTCCCGTAGGGGACTAATAATTTTGCCGAAGGATTTACTGAGTTATTTGCCCTTGTTTAACTTAGGGGATTATTATTGAAAAATGTGTCCGTCCAACATATTCGCTGCTGTGGCACTGTCATTATTTGTTGAATTCAAATAATGTTTGCCATGCTTATACCTCAATATGGGGGAACGGATCCTGAAACAGAATTAACATCTTCGCATAAACATTTACATAGTTATTTGCCCTTGTTTAACTTAGGATATGATTGCAAAATGTGTCCGTCCAACATGTTTGCTGTCATCATATGTTGGATTTAAATAATTATTTCGCCGAAAAATAATTTCGGGGGAATGCAGTCGTGGCGTCGTCTATCTGTCAGTCAGTACGTGTCCAACATATATGCCGCTCCAGCACTGTCATTATTTGTCGGATTCAAATAAATTTTGCTATGCTTGTACCTCAACATGGGGGAACGGATCCTACAGCAGAATTAATAATTTTGACGAAGGATTTACTGAGTTATTTGCCCTTGTTTAACTTAGGGGATTATTACTGAAAAATGTGTCCGTCCAACATATTTGCTGCTGTGGCACTGTCATTATTTGTTGAATTCAAATAATGTTTGCCATGCTTATACCTCAATATGGGGGAACGGATCCTGAAACAGAATTAACATCTTCGCATAACCATTTACATAGTTATTTCCCCTTGTTTAACTCAGGAGATGATTGCAAAATGTGTCCGACCAACATATTTGCTGTCATCATATGTTGGATTTAAATAATTATTGCCCCAAAAAATAATTTCGGGGGAATGTAGTCGTGTCGTCCTTTATCTGTCAGTCAGTACGTCCGAGCTAATGAAATGGGTTTAAGGGTTTAGTCGTAAGTACGGAAGGGGTTTATGTCTGCCCCGGCTGTTTTTCGGTTTATGTGGCTATTTTTCGCTTATGTGACTTATTTTCAAGTACAGGTGGGGGTTATGTGTCTTTTTTCACCTTTAGCCACATAGTGCAAATTTATGATCAGGAGGGGGGGGGGGGGGGGGGGGGTAGGGGTTAGGGTCAGTAGTAGGGTAGGATTAGGGTTAGCTACCACCAGAAAAATGTCCAAAGAATCACTTTTTTGACTATTTGGACATGTTTTTTTGAATAAACACATAAATTTAAACACATAAACCCAATTCCGTCTGTCCATCCGTCTGTAGACGGAATTCATGTTCGGCTCAGAACTGTTTTATCTTTTGACCTAGGCTTATGGTATTTGGCATGTGGGTGTATCACCATGAGATTATGTGTCGTGTATCATCATGACCCACATATAACACTGACCTTTGACCTCAAGGTCAAATTACTGATTTTTTGGCAAGTAAGAGGTTTAAAATTCTGCTAGACCGTATTATTAGTTATAGTATCACAGCATTACAGTAACGAGGCATTACAGTATCAAGGAATTAATTCGGGAGAATTAGCCACACTTGGCGGCCCCCTCTAGTTCTTTTTAGGTTACAGCTACTTCTATAAATTTGGCGTTTGATACACTTGGCATTTTGGGAGGGGGCATATGCCACGCTTCGCGTTGCTCTTGTTTTAATGAGTTAGTATTAGAAGAGGTGGCGGTTCTTCGATGTCGTACAAAACAATGCAGATATCTTCTGTCAACTGTATAGTCGACACCCAGCATCCTGCACAGGTCAGACAGATTCAAGTCGGCACCAGGCGACATCCGGTTTTGATGGCTGAAGATTGGTAAAAAGTTTGAAACTAAAAAAGAACTATTTTCCATTAATTTTCTCCAGTTTTGAAAAAAAAATAACCACTTTTGATAAAAAAAATTTCCAGTTTTGAAAAAATGACCAGTTTTGAAAAAAAAATAACCAGTTTTGAAAAAAAGTTCCAGTTTTGAAAAAACGACAATTTATTTCAAAAGTGGTAATTTTTTTTTCAAATGTTGTTAGAATTTGTTTTTCAAAAGTGGTAAATTTATTTTGAAAAGCTGGGTTTTTTTTCAAAAACAGTGATTTTTTTTTTCAAAACTGGTGATTTTTAAAAATTTTTTTTTATTTTTTCAAAAGCTGTTTTTTTTTTCAAAATTGGTTTCTACAGGGGAACCTGCAGTTCAGAATAAAGCCCAAATAAGGGCTTCCAGCACTCTACTAGTTAACACTGTTGTGTCTAACTGCCTATTTAATGCATATTGGTGTCAGGATAGTGAGCCCCTATACTGTTTTCTACATTCTTCAACACTCTGCTTCATGTACTCTGTGGGGGGGGGGGGGGGGGAGGGGGGGAGGGGGGTAGGGGTTAGGGTCAGTAGTAGGGTAGGGTTAGGGTTAGCTACCACCCGAAAAATGTCCTAAGAATCACTTTTTTGACTATTTGGACATGTTTTTTAGAATAAACACATAAATTTAAACACATAAACCCAATTCCGTCTGTCCGTCCGTCTGTAGACGGAATTCATGTTCGGCTCAGAACTGTTTTATCTTTTGACCTAGGCTTATGGTATTTGGCATGTGGGTGTATCACCATGAGATTATGTGTCGCGTATCATCATGACCCACATATAACACTGACCTTTGACCTCAAGGTCAAATTACTGATTTTTTGGAAAGTAAGAGGTTTAAAATTCTGCTAGACCGTATTATTAGTTATAGTATCACAGCATTACAGTAACGAGGCATTACAGTATCAAGGAATTAATTCGGGAGAATTAGCCACACTTGGCGGCCCCCTCTAGTTCTTTTTAGGTTACAGCTACTTCTATAAATTTGGCGTTTGATACACTTGGCATTTTGGGAGGGGGCATATGCCACGCTTCGCGTTGCTCTTGTTTTAACGAGTTAGTATTAGAAGAGGTGGCGGTTCTTCGATGTCGTACAAAACAATGCAGATATCTTCTGTCAACTGTATAGTCGACACCCAGCATCCTGCACAGGTCAGACAGATTCAAGTCGGCACCAGGTGACATCTGGTTTTGAAGGCTGAAGATAGGTAAAAAGTTTGAAACTAAAAAAGAACTATTTCCCATTAATTTTCTCCAGTTTTGAAAAAAAAATAACCACTTTTGATAAAAAAAATTTCCAGTTTTGAAAAAATGACCAGTTTTGAAAAAAAAATCACAACCAGTTTTGAAAAAAAGTTCCAGTTTTGAAAAAACGACAATTTATTTCAAAAGTGGTAATTTCTTTTTCAAATGTGGTTAGAATTTGTTTTTCAAAAGTGGTAAATTTATTTTCAAAAGCTGTTTTTTTTTTCAAAAACGGTGATTTTTTTTTCAAAACTGGTGATTTTTAAAAAAAAATTTTTATTTTTTCAAAAGCTGTTTTTTTTCAAAACTGGTTTCTACATAACTGTGATTTTTTTTTCAAAAGTTAAAAAATTTATAGTAATTTATATATTTTTTATACTTACCAATGACCCAGACTTAGCTGGTGCTAACTCCACAAAAACCAGGGCCAAACACAAATTTTGCCCCCCAATCCCCAAAATTTGCATCCAAAACAAAAAGAAATCATGTCCTAAAGGACCTCCATAGTACGACTCTACTGTGCATGCGCAGTGACGCAGTCGTCCCGAAATTGGCGCCAAATATCATTCTTACTGGCAGTGCCTGGTCAGCGCTATGTACTCAGCGGGGAGGCAAGAGTTCCCAACTCAGGGAGGGCCATCCCCGTCTGGGTCATTGGTAAGTATAAAAAATATATAAATTACTATAAATTTTTTAACATTTTTATACTGTACCAATGACCCAGACTTAGCTGAATAGTAAACAGGCTGGAGGGCCTAGGACATAGAGGAAAATCCAATAAGCTCAATTATAAAATAAAGAGGTAACCCCTTAAGGAGAAAAGGAGTATTAGGCTTTACATGTATCTTTCTTATTTAATATTTAAATTAGAAAGATACACTACCCTTAATAATTGAGCACAATAACATTCATGTTCTCTATTAACATCCAGTATAACCTTTATACTAATTATTTATAAAGCAAGCCAATAAATAAAGTAGTCCAGAGAATTGAGACTCTTTATAATCATTTAAAAGTGTCCGAGTATTGTATATTAAAGCCCGTTTGACACTTGACATATACAAATGCTTCACACCGAGCTACACTTTAAAAATAAGACATGAATGAAATTAAACATTAATATTACACTTTAAAACCATCCCGGAAGCGACTCAGAAATACTGTCTTGGAGGAGGCATTCCCTTGCTTTTCACTATAAAGCAGGTGACCTAAGGGAACACCCGCCCCCCGCCCCTTCCCCTTGCCCTGGGTCAAATAGCCCAGAGCGAAGAGGGCAGCCGGACGGAGTCACTGCCGGAACAGAAAGCCTGCATAACTATAGTTGCAACTGTTTAGTGGACGACATTCTGAGCAACAGATAACGGACCTAAACAATGCAGGTCTCCAGAAATGGACTCAATATTTCTGAGATAAAAATTAGTAAATGTGGATGGCTGAGACCAATAAGCAGCCTTCATTAAATCTGTAATAGCAACACTATTAGCATAAGCCCAGGAAGTAGAAAGAGCTCTTACTTCATGAGCAGAAATCTTAAGCACAGACTGCTGAGAAGAAGATAAATCTTCATACGCAGTACGGATAGTTAACTGAATCCATCTAGCAATAGAATGGACTGAAATGTCCTTTCTATTAGGCATCAAAGACAGAAAGAAATGTTTCCGTCCCTTTCTGATGAACTGAGATCTCTGTTTATAGATACGTAGTGCTCTAACAGGACAGAGTAAAGGCCTACGCCCGTCTGAAGACGGAAGAGCCTTAATAACAATAGGTTCCGGATATTTATTAGGAGCCTGATTCTTAGCTAAAAAACCGACATTAGTAGTGAAGGTGATAGTGTTCCCAACACTACGATAATGAGAATCATCCACCGATAGTGCATGAAGCTCACTGACTCTTCTGGCAGAAGAGAAAGCTAAGAGAAAAGCTGTCTTATAAGATAAGAATTTGAAATCTACTGTCCCAAGAGGTTCAAATGGCTTTTCCTTCAATTTAAGGAGAACCCAAGCTAAATTCCACTTAGGAATTAATCTAAGAGTTCTGGGTCTATTTATCGAAAAGTTTCTAACCAATTTCGATAAAGAGCCATTAGATCCAATTTGTAAACTATCATGATGTGCATAGGTATCAGATAACATAGATCTATAACCCTTTATAGTAACAGGTTGCAGTTTGATTTCGTCAAACAAGTATACTAGAAAGTTAGCAATGTCTGGTATAGAGGGATCAAATATATCAACAGAATGATCCCTACACCAACGACGGAAAACCTTCCACTTAGCCGCATAGTTTAGCGAAGAGGAGGTCCTCCTACAGTTAGAAATCGCGTCCACTGCTCGTCCTGTAAAGTGCTTGCCATGCAAGAAGGACCGCACAACGGAAAAACGTGAAGGTTGAGACCTTGCGGGTTGTGATGCAGTTGGCGCGATTTCCCCTGCCAAAGAAGATCCTCTCGTGGAGGGAGCTTCCGCGGTAGGTCCCACAACAGACACCTGAGTAGATTTATCCACGGTCTCTGTGGCGACAGAGATGCTACCAACAGAATCTTGCATTGAGATTGTTTTATCTTTAGCAATACTTGTTGAATTAACGGCGCTGGAGGATACGCATATCCTATCATTCCGTCCCAAGGGATCGATAGAGCGTCTACTGCAAATGCTCTTGGATCCGGACACGGGGACACATACGTCTGCAACTGATTGTTGAGATGTGTCGCAAATAAGTCTATCATTGGCCGTTCCCATTGGTAGCAAATCTGATTGAATACCTGTTTGTTGAGAGTCCACTCCGACGGCAACAAGCGACCCTTTCGTGAAAGGGAGTCTGCTAGCACATTCAGACGACCCGGTATGTGACGGACCGAAAGAAGAACGTGATGTTCCAACGCAAACAGAAGGATTCTTTCCGTTAGATTGAACAACGGAACTGAATGAGTGCCTCCCTGATTCCGTATATACGCCACTACTGTCGTATTGTCGGATAGGATTTGGACATGAGCATCGTGAATAATGTCCATCCAGTGACGTAACGCAAGCCAAATTGACATCATTTCCTTGATGTTTATGTGCTTGCACAGGAATTGCGGATCCCAAAGACCCTGGCATCTCGAATCCGTTGGGATTAATGATGCACCCCAACCTGTTTGACTGGCATCCGTCATAATGGTAAAACTCGGATCCGGCAACTGCAGCGGAACTCCTTGAGTTAACCACTGAATGTTTGCCCAAGTCTGAATCTCTTGTTTCACTTGATCTGACAAGAGAACGTCTACATCGAGCGAATGAATTTTCACACTCCAATTCTGAGTCAGGAAAATTTGAAGAGGCCGTGTGCGTAGCCGTCCCATCGGAATGAGATCCGCGGCGGCTCCGCACAGACCTATCAGTCTCATAAATTCTCTCGCTGTGACTTTGTCTGTATTTAGACAATAGCGAGCGTAACAACTGACTAATTTCGCTCTGGTTAACGGCAGACGAACGAGATTGTTGTGCGTCTTGAAGCTCATTCCCAGATGAGTGAATGACTTGGACGGCACCAGATCCGACTTCTCCTCGTTTACTATGAAACCGAGACGTCGGAGCAATAGAAGAAGATTCTGAACATCGTTCTGAAGCGTTAACTCGTTGCCGTACCTCTGAAGAATGTCGTCCAGGTAGGCCGACGTTACCGCAGACGAATGAGCTCGGAAGTAAATCATTACCGAGTTCATTACCCGAGTGAAAGCCCAGGGTGCTAGATTCAATCCGAAGCACATGGCCCGGAACTGATACACCACTCCTAGGACTGCGAAGCGTAGATACTTTCGGAATGTCGGATGTACCATGACGTGAAAGTACGCATCTTTGAGATCTATGCTCGTTGCATAATCGTTCACCCGAATACTCGCTCTGACCGATCGAATCGTCTCCATATAAAACTTCGGAGTGACGATCAGCTTGTTTATCCAGCTCAAATCTATGACTGGACGGAACGAGCCGTCTGGTTTCGGAACCAGAAACAGATGGCTGTAGAATCCCAGCGATTCCTGGTTTTCTACGACCTCTACCGCGTTCTTCATTAAAAGAGACTGCACCTCTGATAGCAAAGCGTCTCTTTTCTGAGGGTTTGACGGAAGATGAGTCCACTTTGGACTTCGAGTTAATGGAGGCTTTCGTTTGAAGGATATCTTTAGACCTTCCGAAGTCACTCCTCTCACCCATGGGTCGTCCGTAATCGACGCCCACTCTTGAGAAAAACTCGACAACCTTCCGCCAACCGGAACGCGATAGAGGTTTGAGCCATCACCTCCTGGATCTGCGAGGCCTGCGGTAGGAGAAACCACGTCTTCCACGACCCGCACCTCGCCTCGTCGACCTCGGGGCGTCCGACCGATTGTCCCAGCCTGAAGGACGTCCCGAACGAGAGTCGCTATCCCGACGGTCTCTCGAATAAGAGCTAGAGGACGCACCGGAACCTCTATAGGAACCTCTCTTGGGCGGATAAGACCCAGAAGTGCCCGCCTTATTCGTGTCTGCTGTATCCGACCTTTTAGGAGCGGATCTAAACAACAGAGAATCACTAGCTTTCTTTTTAATATTATCATAAATAGCGGAAAGCTTGCCGTCAAAGAGAAGATCTCCTGAGACCGAAGCGACTCTAAGAGAGTTCTTCACCTTAGAATCCACTAGTGTGGATGTAGACAGGGCTGCGTCACGTCTAACCAACTCCAGATTTGCCACTGAAAGGGCGGAGTTACACGTGGAATAAGCTACTGCCCTTGAAAGAAGTCTTAAGGAGGATTGTATATCCTGAAACTCTTCCCCTTGAAGACGCAGTGATAACGCCTTCGTAAGGTGATCTGCGTAAGATAAGGCATCTAAATTGGCTCTGTTAGACGCAATAGCTGTTTCCAACACTGCGGTTGGAATAGAAGCTGACGACGGTAATGATAGCTCTAAGTCTTCCGCCTCGTCGTCCATACGCAGAGGAACTCTCGGTATACCCTGACCTGCCGTGTCGAATTTATTCCTTGCATTAATGAAAGGCAGGTTGAGAGTATTTGCGGACAAGAAGCCTGCTTTCCCTGTCCTGGAAGCAAGTTTAAAAATAGCGTCGTTCAATAATTCAAATGTTCTTGCAACATTATTGGACTGCGACGGAAACTCGGGAGCGATGTCCCTGAACCGCTCGAAAAAATCAGAGTCCAATGACGCTATAATTCTCCTGTCCGGAAGCGCAGCAGTCTGGCCCGACGGAACAACTTGAGGAAGAAAGTGCCGGATGAAGTCCACGGCAGCTTTGTGTTGTTCCGAAAGGGATAGCTCCAATTCATCCGTATCCCTTTCACCATCCGGTCGGACCTCCCGATGTTCCCGGTCGTCCGCCCCCGATGCTTCGGCGGAGCGTACCGACCCAGCGCCGTCGGATAATTCTCGATCCGACACCGTCTCTGTCGGCTGCTGGGATGCTGCGATAAGCTGTGCTATCTGCACTAGAATGTCCGACGTCGAGACCTGCGGAGGAGCGGTCTTTCGCTGCTTTGCCGAGGGCAGCTCCGCATCAGATGGCTCCCGCATACTTTTCCTATGCGAACGTCCGGAGTCCATCGGTCTCGAATCCCTGGCTGCCGGATGGTGTGACCTGGTCGCCGAAGAATCCTTCATCGGCGAAGCTGGCAAAATATCGGAGGTCACGCAGCCAAGGTGCGGTCGTGTGCGCCGGCGAGAAGAGGAAGCCTTAACAGTCT
Organism: Pictodentalium vernedei; assembly: GCA_031216915.1. Taxonomy (NCBI): domain Eukaryota; kingdom Metazoa; phylum Mollusca; class Scaphopoda; order Dentaliida; family Dentaliidae; genus Pictodentalium; species Pictodentalium vernedei. The sequence goes on along the minus strand of CM062289.1, from coordinate 381,171,227 downwards.
CTGCGGACTGCTTATACAACGGAGCGTCCCGAGCGACGGACGTATGCTCCGCTAAAGACACATTTTGTACCACAACATCTGGTCCCAGATGTTGTTGTACGAGAGAGGGGCCTCTCTCGCTCGCGGCCCGGCTGGACCTGGACGAGCTAGGAACCGGACTAAAAGGCTTCCTCCGTTCTCGTTCACTATCCGCCGTCACTGGGTGTGCATCTATTATTTTTATAGTGCTCGCATCACCCAAAATTTCCTCTTGGACCGCATCGGACGAACCCGGCTGCCGAACCATTCGGTGAATGGACGCTACACCGGGCGAGCTAGCGGACGACATTTGTCTAATCTCCATGAGCACTTTTGCCGCTAGCTCTGTATTTAATTGTGACGACGGACGCACACTTGAAGAAGATAACATGGAAACATCACCCTGTTCTGGTTCCTCTGAAATAGAAACTGAGAGAGTAGAGTGACCTTGTGGAGAAAGAGCCGGCATCGCTCTTTCTCCAGAAACAACATATCGTGACACACGTTTCCAATGTTTCTCATCCCAATGTTCACATACAGGACAGGGATTAATGCGAGAACACTGACTACAATTAATGCAATAATCATGAAAGTCAGAGGAAGATTTCTTCCTATTACAATTTGAACAAGTTCCTTTCATTGTGAAAGAACAACAATAAGTCCTAGTTACTCGCAAAAACCCCTGACACAAAGATACATAATAACATGATCCATTAATAAATGAAAAAACAATTGCAAAACAAAATAATTTTGAAAAAATATTTTTTCAGAGAAGCCCAAGTTGCTGAAAAGTAACGTTGAGCCCCGATGGATCCGATGGCAAAGTGTGGTCAAAAATTTTAAAATTATATAAAATAATTAATGAGACACTTTCGGATAATATAAATGTATCTTATAATGAGATAAACTACCTCAAAGGCAAACAGCCCCCCTCAAAAAAGGCTGTTGCCAATGAAAACAAACAGTGTAAACACAGAAGAAAACATGACTCCAGGCACTGAAAAAACTGGCCCGGAATCAGTCATCAATTACACTCCATCTGATGCAAAACAGAGACTCCCAGGGGAGAATCTGCAGAACATCAGATGGAAGATGCAGAACACAAACGTTATACACCCATGGGTGAAAACGTAACTATGGGGAAAATAACAGAAAACATTCTGTAACCAAGCAACTCTCCCAGGGAATTTTTAGAAATGAAACTTCTCAAAAATATGCCAAAAGCATGGGAGAATTGCAAGGGGGGACTTTAGAAGGTTAGGGGAGAGGAAACACTGAATAAGCAGTGCAACAATTAGCAAGAATGACAACAAGAGGCCCATGCCTCGAAAATAGGCAACTTAACATAATTTCAACAAAAAATTTTAAGTACAGCCCTGATTATTTTTTGCCACTTCTTTTTTCCTCTCCTCCTTCTATCCTCCTTAGAATCACATTTTCTCCAAGAATTACGTGTCTGGCATCCTTTAAACTGAGATTTACAAGCACAAAGATCAGTGAGATGTTGACTGATGAAGGGCCAAACAGAGAATGATATTTGGCGCCAATTTCGGGACGACTGCGTCACTGCGCATGCGCAGTAGAGTCGTACTATGGAGGTCCTTTAGGACATGATTTCTTTTTGTTTTGGATGCAAATTTTGGGGATTGGGGGGCAAAATTTGTGTTTGGCCCTGGTTTTTGTGGAGTTAGCACCAGCTAAGTCTGGGTCATTGGTACAGTATAAAAATTTAGTGATTTTTTAAAAATTTTTTTATTTTTTCAAAAGCTGTTTTTTTTTTTAAAAACTGGTTTCTACAGGGGTACCTGCAGTTCAGAATAAAGCCCAAATAAGGGCTTCCAGCACTCAACAAGTTAACACTGTTGTGTCTAACTGCCTATTTAATGCATATTGGTGTCAGGATAGTGAGCCCCTATACTGTTTTCTACATTCTTCAACACTCTGCTGCATGTACTCTTTTGGGTATCTACAGAGGCCGTTTATGGGACACTTTCCAATGACATTTGGGCATGATTTTTCCTAATTCTTAATCCCAGGTTTTCCCAACATCAGTTCCCACTCAAAACAAAAATTTAATGCACAAAAGTTACCCTGAATTGGGTAGTCACAGGGTCTCTGAAAACCAATGGCTGTCTGAGACCTTATGACAACCCAGGTTAGAACACCAATTGTACATTAAATTTAAATTGCCTGCCTAAGGCCTAAAAAAATAAAAAATCTGTTTCTCAGGCCCTCCCGCATGGTCCTTTTGGCTGCCGCATGCTCTCTTTTTATAACCAATTTAAACTTTAAAAAAATTAAAATCAAATGGTTTATGTCTGATATTTTACCCAAGTTAAAAAATTGATGAATTTGTCCCTTGAGTGCAAGGCAGCTTTGCAATGCTTTAGCATTGCAAAGCCTTCTTGGACTCAAGGGATGAAATACACTACCACCCTTGCTATTCTGTAGATTATGAGGCCTAAAACTTGAACCAAGAACATGAACTTTTGATGGCAAATAAGTAATTACTGAAATAAAAAATAAAATAAAAAACCGCTCGCACGCATGCAATTTCACAAATAATGGCCTGAGAAACAGAAGATCTACTTTGTGTGGCCTAACAAAGTCTCTTAATTCAAACTCATATGACAAGTTCTTCTTTAATAGAATAAGAACAGTTTAACCCTTTACCTAACATGAAAAGCAGACGACACTTGCAAAAAAATTCTTGAATAACTAATTTTTTTCATTTTTTGTCTCAAAAAAATAGCTTATGACCCTTCGTTGGAACGAGCTTGATGAGCTCGTTCCAAAGAGGGGTCATAACCTATGTTTTTGAGACAAAAAAATGAAAATTAACAGGCAATTTTTTAAAATAGGGCTGGCCCTTTTGGTTGTTACGTTGGGTAAAGTGTTAATAGAGACTACAGAGACGGCATGAACATGATTCCATGTGACTGTTTGTTATAAAACTTACTTGTAATACACATGCAGTTGCTTAGGTATTGGTCTTAAACCTTTACCCAATGAATCGCCTGCATCCGCCCACATAATATGCAAATTCTGCAGCTGAAAAAATATTATTTTTCGAAAAATTTCAACGAAACCATATCATGTGACCCCTCTTTGGAACGAGCTCGTTGAGCTCATTCCAAAGAGGGGTCACATGATACGGTTTTGTTCAAATTGTTTGAAAACATTTAAAAAATGATATTTCAAATAAAAAAAAAATTCCCATTTGGAGACCCAATGATGCAAATTTTCCAGATGGCATGGACTCCGGACAGAATGTCTGCTGTGTTTCAATCCATAGGACAGTATACTGACATACAAATTCATACAAGACTCTGCAATAAAAATAAGTGTTGATCAAGCCAGAAAATAAGCAGACTGACATCTGCAAAATGAGGTCCCCTGAGGATGAATTTGGTGATGCTACCCTGCATAGCAGGGTAGCATCACTAAATTTACCCTCTGTGAACCTCAATCTGAATCAGGGTGTCAAACCTAATCAGAAAGAGGTACCCAGAGGATAAATTAACCCACTAAATAGGATAGCATCAGCACATTCACCCTCTGGGAACCTCATTCTGCAAATGTCAGACTGCTTATTTTCAGGTCTGGTGTTGATGATGGTGTTAGATTAATCGAGTAATCATGGAAGCCCTATCTTGACCCCAACACGTGCAAACAGGTGAGTTTAATCAAACATTTATAATATTGTTGGCCACTTCCGAGGACACTCAACCAGGCACAGAGTACCATGTCTTATTATCAGGCCTTTAAGTTACCCCAAACTGAGCCTAAATAATAAAGGTGCGCCCAAATTCTACAGTGTTTAGAATTTTTCTTCAAACTTTTACAATATTTCAGCTCTATTGAGTTTAGGCATGTTTCCCTGATCCGCACAATATAGTTTAGAGTCTACCAGTTGACTCCATCAATGAAACAGATAAATCAGTTTTAGAAACCGCCGATTTCGACAGTGATGTAATGTGCATCGAGCATGAGATTTCTTTTCACTGGAGAACTCTGTGTGAGCAGGTTCTCCAAGCATAAGATCAAATATATTCATACTTGTGGTGTTTGCCATTAAACATCATGCTTAACAGGGCCCTGAAAAACCTCAAATTTCTGTAATGGATATTGCACCTTCTTACAACTGTAAATACTGTCAGTCTCCACTAAAGTATTATGAGCAATGGCAACTTGTACAAATCAAGCAAAAAAGTGGAATATTTCAGAAAGGAATCAATGTAATTTCTGTAGAAGAACTTACTCAAACTCTTCTTCTATCATCAGGTCTCCTGTACAGTAAGCCTGATGATGGAAGAGTTCAAGTGGTGACACTTTGTAGGATTTTGAGAACATCTCAATGACTCAGAAAATTTTGAATTGGCACGATTGAAATTGAATCAAATTGAATCATGGGCACTATTTTGAATCAAATTGAATTTTGAGACTTTGCGGGGTTTTAATGCTTAATTTACATTTTAACCCTTTACTTAACGAATCGCCCGCATCCGCCCGCGTCCGACCCACGTAATATGCAAATTGAGCAGTTGAAAAAATAAAATTTTTCAAAATATTTCAACAAAACCATATCATGTGATCCCTCATTGGAACAAGCTCATTGAGCTCGTTCCAATGAGGGGTAACATGATATGGTTTTGTTGAAATTTTTGGAAAAATTTTTTAAAAATTATATTTAAAATAATAAATTTTGATATCGTCTGCGTTGGGTAAAGGGTTAACGGGATTCGGGCCTGACACAACAAAACTAAGAATCATTCTTGAGGGAACTTTATACCAAGGAGGAGAACCAATAATAATGGTGAAGGCCTTTTACAAGAGGATTAAAAATATGATTCTGTGGGAAAAACCATGAAACGTATATAAAAAAGATGCCAGAACGTATGAATACTAGCATTTTTCTCTCACTGCAGACTGCTGTGATTAAATTAGACTAATCTAAAGGACTGTATTATACTTGTACAACATAAGTTGCCTACCACAGTAAACAAGCACTACTCTACTTGTTGGGGTTCTGTCTGAGAAATGTAATGGATTAATTGCTTAATCAATGTAAGACACAGAAGTGAGAAAAATTTGAAAAGTTTCCACTTAATATTCCTATTTCAGTATAAAATTCTTACCCTCAAATATGCAATTACAAATGTCAACATATAGCCTCTTTCACCATTATCAGCACCTCCTGGAATTCCCCTGAAAAAATTTTCAAAATCGTCCAATTACCTGAATGTATAGTGAAAAAAAAGTCCTGAAAACTGATTCTCTGAATTTTCAAGGTCAATAACTCATCATCAGACTGGGACCAAACTTGAACTAGATTTGTAGGGACCCATGACAAGACCATATACCAGAATTCAGCCAATTATCTCAATGGATGGTGAAAAAAGTCTGGAAAACTGTTATTTTGGAATGACAGAGTAATAGAAAGATAAAATGATGGATGGGCAAGGGTAACACTATATGTCTCCGGTCATTTCATGGCGGGGCATAACAAAAAGCCAGAAACCCAACAATAGCTGGTAAACTTATATCATTGTAAAAATATTCCGATCGGCATATGCACATACACTTACCCAAATTTAGCAGCAATTTCATACACCCGTTTCTCTTGAGCAGCAACTTCCTATAAAGATAGAACTGAGGTATAGGTTCATCCTTTGTTTAGTTGCAGAGATTAAAGGCTTCCAACAACTTTGAATTAGTACTTTGACAATTTGAGGATGGTATCAGAATAATGTGATCCTGAACTAAACATAATTTTATTTTACCTTAATTCTTTAACTATTTAACCCTTAAGCCCCCATATAGCCCCAAACCAGCACTTTTATATTGCATTGAAGCAGGTGCTCCCTTGTGTAATCTTTTTTATTACTCTTGTGTGTAGACTGAATTTTCCCTGGCAGTGGTTCTACATCACTGCTGGCTGCCTGTATAGGCAGCCAGCAGTGATGAAGAACCACTGCCAAGTCATCAATAACTATGTAAGCAGAAAAAGGCCATAAATACTTTAAAATTAATCTGAGGACTTAAGGGTTAACACACTCTGTACACTGATGTTAAAAAAAGAATATCAAGCGGTACATTTTTGTCATAATGCAACAAGAAATTTGACCAAATCCCTTTTGTTTGACAGAACTTGAGGTATGACAAACAACACTGAATGGGTTAAATGCCTAGTGCATTATGCAAAAAATCTGCTATTTGATATTTTGGTTACGGTACTTGACATCAGTGTGAATAGGGTTAATTAACCCTTTACTAACGTAATGGACGGATAAGGCCAGCGCTATTCACAAAAATAACAATTCAATTTTCCATATTTTTTCATTTTTTATCTTAAAAACATAGTTTATGACCCCTCATTGGAACGAGCTTGTTGAACATGTTCCAATGAGGGGTCACAAGCTATGCTTTTGATGCAAAAAATGAAAATATTTAGTTATTCAAGAATTTTATTTGCAAGTGTCATCTTCCTTTTGTGTTACATAAAGGGTTAACTGGTAGAGTGCTGGAAGCCCATATTTGGACTTTAAACCCCAAATAAAAGGCTTTGTACTCAATGAACATGCTTCATATTACCTATGAAGTGAAAGTATTTATTATAATATTACATAAGGCCACACAAAGTAGATCTTCTTTTTCTCAGGCCATTATTTGTAACATTTCATTTTTATTTTTTTATTCTGTAATTATTTCTTTGCCATCAAAAGTTCATGTTCTTGGTTTATGTTTTAGGCCTCATATAATCTATAGAATAGAATGGGCTGTGGTGTATTTCGTCCCTTGAGAGCAAGAAGGCTTTGCAATGCTAAAGCATTGCAAAGCCTTCTTGCACTCAAGGGGCAAATTTATCAATTTTATTAACTTGGGTAAAATATCAGACATAAACCATTTAATTTTTTTTTTAAGTTTATATTTGTTATAAAAAGAGAGCATGCGGCAGCCAAAAGGACCATGTGGAAGGGCCTGAGAAACAGATTTTTAATTTGTTTAGGCCTAATAAATTGTAACAAGGCAAAGGCCTGTGAACAAATTCTGACAACCAAAAATAATTTAACTCTCTACCAGTTAAGGCATTACTTGCCCCATCAGGTTTCTCTTTATTTGATAGACAGTACAATAAGAGAATTTGACAAAAGGTACTTTACCTCCTTTGTTCCTTCAAACAATAATGTTGCGACAGAAAGTTTATATGGATCAAATCCTTTCAGTTTTGTTATGTATAACTTTTTAATTCCTTCAACAAAACTTGAAATGATGGATTTCGCTTCTGGTTTCAATGCATGACCTGAAAAAGGGAAAAGACTCAACATGCACACTGGAAAATAATCAACAGCTTTATTTATTACAGTAGAATCCTCTTAATTGAATATCTATTTTGCCAGTGAAAATTATTCAATTAACAAGAGTATACAATTAACAGGGATTTAGTCAGTTTCCTCTGTCAAACAAGATATAATAGAATAAATGCCTGTATTGATGTAGTGAGGCCAAAAAGGTTGATAAATAAGGGGAATTTGGTGCATGTCGCAGTAATTTTTTCGACATGTTATAAAAATGTATATACAATTAACAGGAGTTTAATCTACAACCCATATGCAATTAACAGATCAAATTTGTACTGAAGGTATGGTAAATTGTTTTTTGTTTGAAAATTATATTCAATTAACAAGGATATACAATTAAGAGATATCCAATTAAGTGGGCTCCACTGTATACCTCATTTTAAAAGTCTACAGTAAACTGCCATTCAATTTGATTTGCTATTCTGCAATATTCTCTTTGCAAGTAATATTCTTGTGTGATATTTTCGGTAAGGTTTCCTGCTCAGGCTGAGGTTCCTCGAAAATGATCGAAGATGAAGTAGCTTTCATGTTGCATTCTCTCATATTAAATCAAGCCATTCAAATTAACCATATTAACCAAATTTTAACAATTCAAAGTATATTACTGAAGGTGCCTTCATTCAAAATTGTCTCTGGGCTAGTTGAAACTCTTGAGTTGAACATGAAATCAAGTGCTCAAATATTAGTATAGGGTTGTTGGATATTAGTTTTTTCAAATTCATCTGGCTGAGTGTGTGTGGGGGGGGGGGGGGGGGGGGGGGAAGGGGATAAACCATTTGGTATAATAAAAATAATAATGACCTAGCTAGACGGTAACATTGAAGATTGCCTCCCCTTGGCTCATGCCTTGGGAGACATTGGTTCCTAGGGGAGACAATCAAGTCAGGTCACTATTATTATTATTGCAACCCTCAAGACAGGTCATTATTTTTATAAAGTATTCCTTCTATATTTTGCCTTAACCCATTACCTAACATGAAAAGCAGATGACACTTCCAAAAAGAATTCTTGAATAACTAGTTTTTTTTATTTTTTGTCTCAAAAGCATAGGTTATGACCCGTCATTGGAACGAGCTCGATGAGCTCATTCTAACGAGGGGTCATAACCTATGTTTTTAAGACAAAAAATGAAAAAATAATGAAAATTAATTGGCAATTTTTGAGAATTGCGCTGGCCAGTTTTGGCCATTAAATTGGGTAAAGGGTTAAGGGCAGGGATTAAAATTTACATAACATCAAGTTTTTAGAGATCTAGTGGTTCAAGAATTGTTCCTGGTGAAGTCTCCGTTGCCTTAATAGGAACTGACAACTTGACTAGAATTCACTGCCATGGTGGTTGACATTTACAGTGGAATATTTTGATATTTGCAGATTGAAGTGACCTGTTTCGTGGCAATAAAATGTACTGAAGATGGCGTAGGTCTTCCAGACCCGTACTCACTGAAGGCAAAGTAAACTGACCTGGGTTGTTTTATTTCAATCAGAACATTGTGAAATATATTTAAGAAACTGTTTCAAACTTTAACCTAACTGAGTAATGCTGAAAGTTTGATCATCAGGGTTTAAGGTACCTTTCAGCATCTGCGATTATATTGCAACTGCAACAATGAGTCAGGCTGAGCCAAACATATCTACCTTAGAGAAACTCTTATCACAGACATTGGCTGCTCGGTCCTATTTTTCAAGTGAAGGAGAATATATCTAGCACAGTGAACAAGCACTGTTTCACTTCAAAGGGTTCTAACAGAAGAAACTCTGTCAGGGCTACATACAAATGTCAACAATGCAAAGAATGAGGGACGGGGAAACTTGAGTTATTGTTTGGTTTCATTCTTTCCTAAACACAGGCTCTCCAGCACTAGAAGTGTGAAGTCATGGTTGGTGTATACCTCGCACTAGTTCCCTCAAAAAATTGAGAAATTTTGGCGATATACTGGACAACTTACATGGGAAACATCTGGACAATTTGGCAATGAACCCTTTCCGAAACAAGAAAGGCAGATGACACTTGCAAACAAAATTCTATAATAATGTGTGTCACCTCTTGGATTTTTTATACATTAGCAAAATTCTATAACAAAATTTTTTTTCATTTTTGAAATAAAAATATAGCTTATGCCCTTTCATTGGAATGAGCTCAAAGAGCTCACTCCAATGAGGGGTCATAAGCTGTTTTTGAGACAAAAAATTATGAAATAATGAATAAGAGCACCACCTAGCGGGGAAACATACGCACGTCAAAATTGGAACACGCACAAGTTTCTCTGGGGTAAAGTTTGAAATTTTTGTTGACTCGACTATGCCTTTCCCCCCTCCAATCATTGCCTATTCCCCTGCCCTGTCTGGGGTAAAGGGTAATTCACCTGTTTTCACATTTTCATATTAAGCGACCTGAGGTCTTCACAAAATAAAAACAAGAGGCCCCACGTGGCCTTAATTGCTCACCTGACAAAATGACTCTAAGAAGTATTTTAGGTCACCTTCACCATGTCATGCCTCATCAACATTAACTGGTTGAGTGATAGATTTTGTTTGAAGTTCAACATTTGTTACCTAAAATTAGTTTTATTTAAAATCGTTGGTGTGTGGCCAATCTCCAATGATTTTTAATAAAGCAAATTTATCTCTGCAGACAAACTGGTTTAGCATGAAGCACAAACAAGGAATGTGAAGAGATAGCCTTGGACATCTCTCCCCAACTGTGGATATCTTCCATGTGCTACATGTATATATTTGCATGCAAGAAAACAAAAATTTTCACAAATTTTCCAAAATATTAGTTTTTTTTATCATCATTGGAACAAGCTCAAACAGCTTATTCCAATAGGGGTATGGGAAGATCAGGTATATTTTTGAGACAGAAATGTGAATATATAAATAATGGGTGTTTTTTTGTGAATGATGCTGGAGAATTTTGCGTAAAGATATGGTAAATGGTTTGTTCTAGATACAGAATGATGCAAAAGTATTTAAATTTGATTAGGCAAGTTGTTCCTATAATGCATTTAAAAATTGAAGTAACTGTTTTTTTGCTGACAAACTTTTAGATGTGTGTGTCTGTGTTTGTGTGTGTGTGTGTGTTTGTGTGTGTGTGGGGGGGGGGGGGTAAGAGTGTTCTTGCAAACAAAATTCCTGAATAAATGGAAAATTTTATTTTTTGTGTGAAAGACATAGTGCGTGAATGTTGATTGGAACAAGCTTAGAGAGCTCATTTTAATGTGAAGTCATAAAGCTGTGTTTTACGTACGAAATTCTGGAATAACTAAAAAAATTGCTTTTTTGACTCAAAAAGCATGGTGTGCGACCTCTCATTGGAATGAGCTCAAAAAGCTCATTCCAATGGGGTATTTACAAGCGATAAGTACATGTATGTTTAAGAGACAAAAATTAAAATTTGAATAGTGATTTTTGCGAAGAATGCTGACAAGTTTTGGCAGTTATGCTGGTAAAAAGGTAAGATATGCAAAGTGGTTGTTTTTTAGAGGCGACATTTAATTAAGGGGAATTAACCCTTGATTACTGAGGTAACTTCTAAAAGTACTGAAATTTCATGAAGCAATGTGAATAACAGACAACAGTTGCCTAAAAATTTCATGAATAACTAAAATTTTTATTCCTTTGTCTCGAAAACATGGCATATGACCTTTGTTGGAATGAGCTGAATGCGTGTGTTCCAATAAGGGGTCATAAAATTTGAACGGAGATTTGTGTGAATAATGCATTAGTACTGCTAGATTTGAGTAAACGGTTCACCCTAGATACCACCCCTTCTATAGTAGATCTTTTCTGCAAATTTTGTCTAAGATTCTATCAACTTTACAAATAAATACGTTCATGAATCACAATCAGATCCACCCCACAATGTTGCATACCAAATATCAAAAGATTCTGCCTGCTGGATCTGGAGAAGAAGAATTTTTAAGAAATATGCCTGAAATGCACTAAGTTAAAATTTGGGCTCCTATACGGAGCTCAAATATAAACCCAGGGGGGCGATTTGAACAAACTTGAATCAGATCCACCCCACAATGTTGCTTACCAAATATGAAAAGATTCTGAAGCTGGATCTGGAGAAGAAGATTTTTTAAGAAATTTGCCTGAAATGCACTAAGTTCGAATTCGAGCTTCTATAGTGAGCCCAAATATGAAACTAGGAAGCCGATTTGAACAAACTTGAATCAGATCCACCCCACAATGTTGCATACCAAATATCAAAAGATTCTGCCTGCTGGATCTGGAGAAGAAGATTTTTTAATAAATTTGCCCGAAATGCACTAAGTGCGAATTCGGGCTTCTATATTAAGCCCAAATATGAATCCAGGGGGCCGATTTGAACAAACTTGAATCAGATCCACCCCGCAATGTTGCATACCAAATATCAAAAGATTCTGCCTGCTGGATCTGGAGAAGAAGATTTTTGAAGAAATTTGCCCGAAATGCACTAAGTTTGAATTCGAGCTTCTATAGTGAGCCCAAATATGAATCCAGGGGGCCGATTTGAACAAACTTGAATCAGATCCACCCCGCAATGTTGCATATCAAATATCAAAAGATTCTGCCTGCTGGATCTGGAGAAGATGATTTTTTAAGAAATTTGCCTGAAATGCACTAAGTTCGAATTCGAGCTTCTATAGTGAGCCCAAATATGAATCTAGGAAGCCAATTTGAACAAACTGGAATCAGATCCACCCCACAATGTTGCATACCAAATATCAAAAGATTCTGCCTGCTGGATCTGGAGAAGAAGATTTTTTAATAAATTTGCCCGAAATGCACTAAGTCCGAATTCGGGCTTCTATATTAAGCCCAAATATGAATCCAGGGGGCCGATTTGAACAAACTTGAATCAGATCCACCCCGCAATGTTGCATACCAAATATCAAAAGATTCTGCCTGCTGGATCTGGAGAAGAAGATTTTTTAATAAATTTGCCCGAAATGCACTAAGTCCGAATTGGGGCTTCTATATTAAGCCCAAATATGAATCCAGGGGGCCGATTTGAACAAACTTGAATCAGATCCACCCCGCAATGTTGCATACCAAATATCAAAAGATTCTGCCTGCTGGATCTGGAGAAGAAGATTTTTGAAGAAATTTGCCCGAAATGCACTAAGTTTGAATTCGAGCTTCTATAGTGAGCCCAAATATGAATCCAGGGGGCCGATTTGAGCAAACTTGAATCAGATCCACCCCGCAATGTTGCATACCAAATATCAAAAGATTCTGCCTGCTGGATCTGGAGAAGATGATTTTTTAAGAAATTTGCCTGAAATGCACTAAGTTCGAATTCGAGCTTCTATAGTAAGCTCAAATATGAATCTAGGGAGCCGATTTAAACAAATTTGCATCAGATCCATCCCACAATGTTGCATACCAAATATCAAAAGATTCTGCCTGCTGGATCTGGAGAAGAAGATTTTTTAATAAATTTGCTTGAAATGCACTAAGTTCAAATTTGGGCTCCTATACTGAGCCCAAATATAAACCCAGGGGGCCGATTTGAACAAACTTGAATCAGATCCACCCCGCAATGTTGCATACCAAATATGAAAAGATTCTGCCTGCTGGATCTGGAGAAGAAGATTTTTTAAGAAATTTGCATGAAATGCACTAAGTTCAAATTCGAGCTTCTATAGTGAGCCCAAATATGAATCTAGGAAGCCGATTTGAACAAACTTGAATCAGATCCACCCCACAATGTTGCATACCAAATATCAAAAGATTCTGCCTTCTGGATCTGGAGAAGAAGATTTTTTAAGAAATTTGCCTAAATGCACTAAGTTCGAAATCGGGCTCCTATACTGAGCCCAAATATGAACCCAGGGGGCCGATTTGAACAAACTTGAATCAGATCCACCCTACAATGTTGCATACCAAATATCAAAAGATTCTGCCTGCTGGATCTGGAGAAGAAGATTTTTTAAGAAATTTGCCTGAAATGCACTAAGTTCGAAATCGGGCTCCTATACTGAGCCCAAATATTAACCCAGGGGGCCGATTTGAACAATCTTGAATCAGATCCACCCCACAATGTTGCTTACCAAATATGAAAAGATTCTGCCTGCTGGATCTGGAGAAGAAGATTTTTTAAGAAATTTGCCTGAAATGCACTAAGTTCGAATTCGGGCTTCTATAGTAAGCCCAAATATGTATCCAGGGGGCCGATTTGAACAAACTTGAATCAGATCTACCCCGCAACGTTGCATACCAAATATCAAAAGATTCTGCCTGCTGGATCTGGAGAAGAAGATTTTTGAAGAAATTTGCCTGAAATGCACTAAATTCGAATTCGAGCTCCTATAGTGAGCCCAAATATGAATCTAGGGAGCCGATTTGAATAAACTTGAATCAGATCCACCCTACAATGTTGCATACCAAATATCAAAAGATTCTGCCTGCTGGATCTGGAGAAGAAGATTTTCAAAGAAATTTGCCTGAAATGCAGTAAGTTCAAATTTGGGCTCCTATACTGAGCCCAAATATATAACCCAGGGGGCCGATTTGAACAAACTTGAATCAGATCCACCCCACAATGTTGCATACCAAATATCAAAAGATTCTGCCTGCTGGATCTGGAGAAGAAGATTTTTTAAGAAATTTGCCAGAAATGCACTAAGTTCGAAATCGGGCTCCTATACTGAGCCCAAATATGAACCCAGGGGGCCGATTTGAACAAACTTGAATCAGATCCACCCTACAATGTTGCATACCAAATATCAAAAGATTCTGCCTGCTGGATCTGGAGAAGAAGATTTTTTATGATTTTCCCATTGCCTACAGTGTTAAAAAGTGCTGACTCAGCACTTTTTCAAAGTCTCGAAACTGTACCCTATGATAAAACCGATGGCAATTTTTTTTTACCAATCCTTTCTGTTGGTCCTAAGGAAGCTGCACACCAAATAAAAATTCTCAGTGCCGTGCAGTTTTGGAGATATGGGCGTTTTAAATTTTTTCTATTTTTAGCTCCTGCGGTTCCCACGGGGCTGCGGGAAAATTTTTTTTTGCATAAATCAAGTACTCATGACCCAATAAGCCCTCACATAAAATTTGGTTCAAATCAGCCTCTCGGTTTGCAAAATAGAAATTTTGGGCGGGGCAAAAAATTTTGCCCCTCTCATAACAACGCCAAGTATAGCCCCACAAACTTCTCTTGAACAAATCTGAGTCTACACCTCAAAAGGAAGCTGCACACCAAATATCAAGTCTCTGCTACTGCTGGTTCATGAGAAGAAGATTTACAAAGATTTTGGTGCCCCTTGGGGGCGTGGCACCACCCAGGAGGAGGGGCAACTTCATTTGAACAAATCTGAATTGGCATTAGGTAATAAACATTTAGCCAACATTTGAATAAAATTGGGCTAGTGGTTTAGGAGGAGAAGTCGATAATGTAAAGTTAACGCCGGACGGACGACGACGGACGCCGGACAGAAAGTGATTAGTAAAGCTCCCCTTGAGCTTCGCTCAGGTGAGCTAAAAATGGGAGCATCCATTTTATTCATAAGATAACTTCTAAAGGGCTGCAAGGCTGCTGTAGAAGATTCTCCTTGCCGTTTACAATGGTAGCATCCATTCATTGATAGGATAACTTTATTGATAATGATTGACAATAGGTGGTGCAAAGGAAAAGGACATTTTGAGGATCATAACAGCTATAAACGGCGAGGATTCTCGTTGTTTAAAAATAAAATGGTGTTATCTGCTCCTGTCACATGAACAACGACAATTGATGATCAACATGGGTGCAAAGTTTGAACAATAAAGCAAGTAAAATGTTGGAGTAGGCGACACAATAGTCTAATGTTTCAAGTACCAAAAGGGGGCATAACTCTGGAAATACAAAACAGAGTTACCTGCACTTGTCACATGCACAATGGCAATTGGTGGTCAACATGTGTGCAAAGTTTGAACAATAAAGCATGTATATTGTTGAAGAAATAGGCGACACAATACTGTAATGTTTAAGTACTAAAAGGGGGCATAACTGATCAACATGTGTGCAAAGTTTGACAGACAGATGGACAATGCCATAACATAATACGTCCATCAAAAAATGATGGGCGTATAAAAATTAATGGTATTTTTGTGAATCATACTGGTCGGTTTTGACATTATGATGAGTAATGGGTTAACAATCAGATATAATTTATTTCCTCACACAGTTATGCTCACTTGAAAGCAGGGAGCATAGCGGCTTGTTTATTAGAGCATTGGACTTTAAAGCAAAAGGATGACAGTTTGATCTTGACCCGAGCAAGACACTTAATCCTGATTGCTGGTGCGGAAGCATTCTGCACATCTATGATGCATTTGCCTTCAACCACTGCTAATTCTGCTTGCACCAGGTTGTTAAGTTGAAGAGCCAAGACAATTACTCACTTCTGCTCACTGGTTCTCTCTGGGTACTCTGGCTTCTTCCACCCATAAAACTATCAGACACAGTATGACCCTAGTTCTTGAAAGTGTCATTTTAAACCCAATAAATGAACCCCAATAAATGAGCCTCAATAAATGAACATGCAAATGTAAAACCAATATTTTTGATAAAGCATGTTTCTTGTATACATGTAGTGTTAATGTATTATTTTTTTATTTAAAATCACAACATATGGGGGGCTTTCTCACAAATGAAATTACTACACTAAAGTGCCATGACATTTCTTTGAAAAAAAATATGCCTTATGACCTAAAAAAAAGTTAAAAACCTGTTTCTCAGACCCTCCCACATGGTCCTTTTGGCTGCCTCATGCTCTGTTTTGATAACCAATGTAAACTTAAAAAATTAAAATTAAATGCTTTATGTAGGATATTTTACTCAACTTAATTAAATTGATACATTTATCCCTTCAGTGCAACAAGACTTTACAATACTTTAGCATTGTAAAGCCTTCTTGCCCTCAAGGGATGAAATGCACAAACATCTATGCCTCTCTGTAGATGAGGCATAATACAGAAAACAGGCCTGGCATTCTGGCGCGAGTGGTAAAATCGACCCCACGCAAGCGAAAAAATCGTTCGTGCAAATGACCGATTCCCGATCCTGGTAAGTTTTCCATAATTGAGTTGAAGGGAACACGGCATCAGTCACATGGCACTGAACAGGGTCAGTATAATATTCTTTGTCTGGAACACTGTCTGTACACTTGGATAACAATTGAAATCCAGTGTCAAATAATGACGCACATCAAAGGATTCCTGACTGTCGGTGTCGAAAATGTCTGCAATTGACAAGTTTATCGTCTCATATGATATTGCATGTTGAGTGCCAAAAAATAGCTAAAATGTAATCTTTAGTTAGCTTTGCATTTGGCTACTTTTTTTCACTCAACATGCTATCTTTTCTTGTAAACAGTGTGATAGATTTAGCATGGAATATGAAATGGCAGCAATATCGCTGTGACAAGTTTCCCCAAGTTGGCCAAGGTGAGTGGATCACGTGTTCCGTCAGTTCCACAGAATAAATGAACCAAATTTTTTATTCATAAATGATAAAATCTCATAATTTCTACTACGCTAATGTGATTGGTTGTAGTAAAACAATTCTACTAATCAATTGGCTTCTTTCAAACGGGCGCCGAATAATTTAAATCTTAAAAAATTTATAGTAATTTATATATTTTTTATACTTACAAATGACCCAGACATAGCTGGTGCTAACTCTTAAAAATCTAGGGCCAAACACAAATTTTGCCCCCCAATCCCCAAAATTTGAATCTAAAACCAAAGAAATCATGTCCTGAATGGCTCTCCATACTTCACCTCTACTGCGCATGCGCAGTGTCAAGGAGGTCCCGGAATTGGCGCCATTTATCATTCTTACAACCAGTGCCTGGTCAGCGCTATGTACTTAGTGGGGAGGTAGAGTTTCCAACTACTGGGAGGGCCATCCCCGTCTGGGTCATTGGTAAGTATAAAAAATATATAAATTACTATAAATTTTTTAAGATTTTTATACTGTACCAATGACCCAGACATAGCTGAATAGTAAAAAGGCTGGAGGGCCTAGGGCATAGAGGAAAATCCAATAAGCTCAACTATATAAAATAGAGTCATCCCGTCGAGGAGAAAAGGAGTATTAGGCTTTACATGTATCTTTCTTATTTATGATAAATTAGAAAGACACAACACCCTCCATAATTGAGCATCATAACATTCATGTTCTCAATTAACATCCAGTATAATCCTTATACTAATTATTTTTAAAGTAAGCCAATAAATAAAGTTAGTCCAGAGAATTGAGACTCTTTATACTCTTTTTAAAAGTGTCCGAGGATTGTATATTAACTCCCGTTTGACACGTGACATATACAAATGCTATACTTTAAAAATATGACATGAATGAATTTTTTAAACATTAACTTTCACTTTAAAACCATCCCGGAAACAACTCAGAATTACTGACTCCGGAGGAAGTATCCCCTTGTTTTCACTATAAAACAGGTGACCCAAGGGAACACCCCCCCCCCCTTCCCCTTGCCCTGGGTCAAATAGCCCAGAGCGAAAAGGGCAGCAGGACGGAGTCACTGCCTGAACAGAAAGCCTGCATAACTATAGATGCAACTGTTTAGTGAACGACATTCTGAGCAGCAGATAATGGACCTAAACAAAGCAGGTCTCCAGAAATGGACTCAATATTTCTGAGATAAAAATTCATGAATGTGGATGGCTGAGACCAATATGCAGCCTTCATTAAATCTGTAATAGCAACACTATTTGCATAAGCCTAAGATGTAGAAAGAGCTGTTACTTAATGAGCCGAAATCTTACGCACAGACTGCTGAGTTGAAGATAAATTATCATAAGCAGTACGGATAGTTAATTGAATCCATCAAGCCATAGAATGGACCGTAATGTCCTTTCTATTAGGCATAAGAGACAGAAAGAAGCGTTTACGTCCCTTTCTGATAAACTGAGATCTTGTTTATAAATACATAAAGCTCTAACCGGACAGAGTAAAGGCCTGTGCCCGTCTGAAGACGGAAGGGCCTTAATAACAATAGGTTCCGGATATTAATAGGAGCCTGATTCTTAGCCAAAAATGCAACATTAGTAGTAAAGGTAATAGTGTTCCCGTCACTACGATATTGAGAATCGTCCACCGATAGTGCATGAACCTCACTGACTCTTCAAGCAGAAGAGAAAGCTAAGAGAAATGCTGTCTTATAAGACCAGAATTTGAAATCTACTGAATCAAGAGGCTCAAATGGTTTTCTTTTAGTTAAGAAGAACCCAAGCTAAATTCATTTAGGAATTAATCTAAGGGTTCTAGGTCTATTTATCGAAGAGTTTCTAACTAATTTAGATAAAGAGACATTAGATTCAATTGTAAACTATCATGGTGTGCATAGGTATCAGATAACATAGACCTATAACCTTTAATAGTAACAGGCTGCAGTTGATCTCGTCAAACAAGTATACTAGAAAGTTTGCAATGTCTGGTATGGAGGGATCAAAAATATCAATAAAATGATCCCTACGCCCATGACGAAAGACCTTCCACTTAACCGCACAGTATAGCGAAGAGGAGGTCCTCCTACAGTTAGAAATCGCATCCACTGCTCGTTCTGTACAATGCTTGCCATGCAAGAAGGACCACACAACGGAATACGTGAAGGTTGAGACCTTGCGGGTTGTGATGAAGTTGACACGATTTCCCCAGCGAAAGAAGATCCTCTCGTGGAGGAAGTTTTCGCGGTAAGTCCCACAGCAGACACCTGAGTAGATTTATCTACGGTCTCTGTGGAGACAGAGATGCTACCAACAGAATTGTATTGAGATTGTTTATCTTGAGCAATATTTGCTGAATCAACAGCGCTGGAGGATACGCATATCCTATCCTTCCGTCCCACGAGATCGATAGAGCTTCTACTGCATATGCTCGGGGATCCAGACAGGGTGACACATACGTCTGCAATTGATTGTTGAGTTGTGTCACAAATAAGTCTATCATTGGCCGCTCCCATTGGTAGCAAATCTGATTGAATACCTGTTTGTTGAGAGTCCATTCTGACGGCAACAAGCGACCCTTCAGTGAAAGGGAGTCTACTAATACATTCAGACGACCTGGAATATGACGGACTGAAAGCAGAACTTGGTGTTCTAGAACAGACAGGATTCTTTCCGTTAAATTGAATAACGGAACGGAATGAGTGCCTTCCTGGTTCCGGATATACGCAACTACTGTCGTATTGTCGGACAGGATTTGGACATGCGCTTTCTGAATAATGTTCATCTAATGACATAGTGCAAGCCAAACTGACATCATTTCTTGGATGTTTATGTGCTTGCCTAGAAACTGCGGAACCCAAAGACCCTGGCACTTCGAATCCGTTGGGATCAATGTTGTACCCCAACCTGTTTGATTGGCATCCATCATAATCATAAAACTCGGATCCGGAAACTGCAGTGGAAGTCCCTGAGACAACCACTGAATGTCTGCCCAAGTCTGAATCTCTTGTTACACTTGATTGACAAGAGAACGTCTATATCGAGCAATTCATAGATTGCCGAAAGGTTGCCGTCGAAGAGAAGCTTCTCTGAGACCGAAGCGACTCTGAGAGAGTTCTTCACCTTACTATCCACGTGCGTGGATGTAGCTAGGGCTGCGTCACGTCTAACCAACTCCAGGTCTGCCACTGAAGGGCGGAGTTATACGTGGAAAAGCTACTGCCCTTGAAAGAAATCTCATTGAGGATCATATCCTGGAATTCTTTCCCTTGAAGACGTAATGATAACGCTTTAGTAAGGTGGTCTGCGTATGATAAAGCGTCTAAGTTAAGACTGTTAGACATTATTGTCGTTTCCAACGTCGTGGTTGGAATTGACATAGACGGCGATATAGACAATTACAAGTCTTCAGCCTCGTCGTCGAGCCACAGAGGAACTCTCGGTATGCCCTGTCCTGCCGTTACAAATTTATTCCTTGAATTGATGAAAGGCAGATTTAGAGCATTTGCGGACAAGAAACCAGACCCTGCCTGTTTTGGTAGCAAGCTTATATATATAGCGTCGTTCAATAATTCGAATGTTCTTGTGACATTATTGGACTGTGTCGGCAACTCAGGGACGATGTCCCTGAACCGATCAAAAATAAATTCTGTGTCCAATGACGCGATTAGTTTCTTATCCAGCATCGCAGCATTCTAGTCCGACGGAACAACCTCTGGAAGATAATGCCGGAAGAAATCTATGGAAGCTTCTGTTGTTCCGAAAGGGAAAGCTCGAAATCCTCCGAATACCTTTCGCCATCCTGTCGGACTCTATGAAGAGCTCTGTCGCCCGTACCTGATGCTTCAGCGGAGCGTACCAATGCAGCGTCGTCGGATTATTCCTGATCCGACAGAGATTCTGTCGTTTAAAGGGATGCTGTGATAAGTTGTGCTATTTTGGATAGCACGTCCGTCACTGAGGCCTGTGGAGAAGCGGTCTTACGTTGCGTTGGAAGCTCCGTGTACATTGACCCGTGCATACTTCTATTATGCGAGTGTCCGGAGTCTACAGGCCTCGTGTCCCTTGGCTACCGGATGGCGTGACCTGTTCGCCGTGGAATCCCTGATTGGTGAAGCTGGCTGGATATCCGTGGTCACGTAGCCAAGGTGCGGTCGTGTGCGCTGCCGTGAGGATGAGGAAGCCTTATCGACAGTCTCTAGGACTGTCTATATAATGGAGCGTCCTGAGCGGCGGACGTATGCTCCGAATGCAAAACGTTTTGTACCACAACATCTGGTCCCAGAAGTTGTCGCACGAGAGGGACCTCTCTCGCTCGCAGCCCAGATGGACCTGGACGAGCTAGGAACCGGACTAATAGGCTTCCTCCGATCTCTTCTCTGATCCGTTATCACTGGGTGTGCACTTTTGTCTAATTATAGTGCTCGCATCACCCAAATCTCCTTCCTGGACCGCAACGAACGAACCCGGCTGCCGAACCATTCGATGAATGGACGCTACACCGGGCGAGCTAGCGGATGTCAACGCCGTTGATCCTACTAGGGACCTCTTAGGCGATTGACATATTTCCATGAGCACTTATTGCCGCTAGCTCTTCATTTAACTATGACGACAGAGGCACACTTGAAAGACATCACGGTAACTTTTGCGAACAAGAAACCAGACTTGCTTGTTTAATAGCAAGCATATATATATATATAGCGTCGTTCAATAATTCGAAAGTTCCTGTGACATTATTGGACTGTGTCGGAAACTGAGGGACGATGTCCCTGAACCGATCAAAAAATTCTTGTGTCCACCGACGCTATCAGTCTCTTATCCGGCATTGCAGCATTCTGGTCCGACGAAACAACCTCTAGAAGATAAAGCCGGATGACATGTACAGCAGCTTATGTTGTTCCGAAAGGGAAAGCTCGAAATCCTCTGAATCCCTTTCGCCATCCTGTTGGACCCTATGAAGTTTTCGGACGTCCGTACCTGATGCTTCAGCGGAGCGTACCGACCCAGCGTCATCGGATATTACATGATGCGACAGAGATTCTGTCGTTGCTGGGATGCTGCGATAAGTTGTGCTATTTGGGATAGCACGTCCGTCACTGAGGCCTGTGGAGTAGCGGTCTTACGATGCTTGCTGCTGGAAGCTCCATGTACGTTGACTCCTGCATACTTTTCTTATGCGAACGTCCGGAGTCTACAGGCCCCATGTCCCTGGCTACCGGATGGCGTGACCTGGTCGCCGTGGATTCTCGGATTGGCAAAGTTGGCTGGATATCCGAGGTCACGTAGCCAAGGTGCAGTCGTGTGTGCTGCCATGAGGATGAGGAAGCCTTATTGACAGTCTCTCCAGACTGTCTATATAACGGAGCGTCCCGAGTGGCGGACGCATGCTCCGAAAGCGAAACATTTTGTACCACAACATCTGGGGCCAGATGTTGTTGTACGAGAGAGGGGCCTCTCTCGCTCACAGCCCGGATGGACCTGGACGAGCTAGGAACCGGACTAATAGGCTTCCTCCGTTCTCTCCTCTGATCCGCCGTCACTGGGTGTGTACTTGGTTGATTTATAGTGCTCGCATCACCCAAAACTCCTTTCTGGACCGCAACGGACGAACCCGGCTGCCGAACCATTCGATGAATGGACGCTACACCGGGCGAGTTAGCGGACGTCAAAGGCCGTCGATCCTACTAGGGACCTCTTAGGCAATTGACATATTTCCATGAGCACTTTGCCGCTAGCTCTTCATTAATTGTGACGACGGAGGCACACTTTTGGAAGACATCACGGATACATCACCCTATTCTTGTTCGTCTGAAATAGAGATTGATAAACTAGAGTGACCCTGCGGAGAAAGGACCGGCATGGCCATTTCCCCGCTAACATACCGTGACACACGCTTCCCATGTTGTCATCGAAATTAACACATACTGAACAGGAGTTAGTGCGAGTACACTGACTACATTTATACAATGATTATGAAAGTCAGAGGAAGATTTCCTCTTATTACAATTGAACAATATCCTTTCATTGTGAAAGAATACAAAGGCCTAGTACTCGCACCAACCCCTGAAAACAAAAATACATAATAACATGATCCATTAACATAGAAAAAATAACTGAAATCAAAAAAAAATTTTTTTGAAAAAATATTTTTTCAGAAAAGCCCAAGTTTCTGAAATAACGTTGAGCCCCAATGGATCCCAAGCCTAAGTGTGGACAATGAAAGTGTCAATGACACTGTAGCTTAACTTGTGTGTTGTGTTTGATGAAAAGGATAATGTTCAATGTTTATGAAAGGATTATGAAATAAGACAAGAATTGTGATAATTGAGAATATGTTCATTTCTGTTCCCTGTATGCTATGTTTATGATAAAAATAATATGAGGTGTACACTGTACTAAAGATCTGAGGGGTGGGTTAATATGACCTCACAGTTAATATATGTGGCTCTCACAGTTAACATATATCAACAAAATTACAATGAAATTATTCCAAAATGAGTCATCCTATCAAGTTACATTAAAATCCCTTCATAAATATGGCCTGTAGACTGTGCTAAAGGTTTTTGGGCTTCGGGTCCCTGTAGCCGTCAGTTTCCCAATTGCGTCCAAAGGGGACGTTCTCATTTAGACATTATATGAAGTCAACCTACCAAGTTACAATGAAATCCCTCCATAAATACGACCTGTAGACTGTGCTAAAGGTTTTCGGGCTTCAGGCACCTGTAGACATCACAGTTGACCAACCACGACCAAAAGGGGATGTCATCATCTAGGCATTATATGGAGTCAACCTAACAAGTTACAATGAAATCCTTCCATAAATACGACCTACAGACATGCTAAAGGTTTTTGGGCTCGAGCAGCCATCAAGGCTGAATGATCGTGACCAAAAGGGGACGTTCTCATCTGGACACTATTTGGAGTCATCCTACCAAGCTACAATAAAATCCCTTCATAATTATGACCTGTAGACTGTTCTAAAGGTTTTCGGGCTTTGGGCCCCTGAAGCCGTCACAGTTGCCCACTCATGTCCAAAAGGGGACGTTCTCATCTAGACATTATATGAAGTCAACCTACCAAGTTACAATGAAATCCCTTCATAAATATGACCTTAGACTGTGCTAGAAGTTTTCGGGCTTCGGGCTCGGGCAGCCATCATGGTTGAATGATCGCAACCAAAGGGGACAATCTCATCTGGGCATCATCTGGAGTGATCCTGCGAAGTTACAATGAAATCCCTTCATAAATATGACCTCTAGACTGTGTTCAAGGTTTTCGGGCTTCGGGCACCTGTAGCCATCACAGTTGACCAATCACGACCAAAAGGGGATGTCATCATCTAGGCATTATATGGAGTCAACCTAACAATGTTACAATGAAATCCTTCTATAAATATAAACTTTTGCCTATGCTAAAGGTTTTTGGGCTCGGGCACCCATCAAGGCTGAATGATCACGGCCAAAATGAGACGTTCTCATCTTGACCTTATTTGGAGTCAACCTACCAAGTTACAATGAAATCCCTTCATAAATATGACCTGTAGACAGTGCTAAAGGTTTTTGGGCTTCGGGCACCTTTAGCCGTCAAAGTTGCCCAAACATGTCCAAAAGGGGATGTTCTCATCTAGGCATTATATGAAGTCAACCTACCCAGTTACAATGAAATCCCTTCACAAATATGACTTGTAGACTGTGCTTAAGGTTTTCGGGCTTCAGGTTCGGGCAGCCATCATGGTTGAATAATCGCAACCAAAGGGGACAATCTCACCTGGGCATCATCTGGAATGATCCTATGAAGTTACAATGAAATCCCTTCATAAATATGGCCTGTAGACTGTGCTCAAGGTTTTTGGGCTTCGGGCACTTGTAGCCAACACAGCTGACCAATTACGACCAAAAGGGGATGTCATCATCTAGGCATTATATGGAGTCAACCTAATAGGTTACAATGAAATCCTTCCATAAATATGACCTTTTACCTATGCTAAAGGTTTTTGGGCTCGGGCACCCATCAAGGCTAAATGATCGCGATCAAAAGGGGACGTTCTCATCTAGACATTATTTGGAGTCATCCTACCAAGTTACAATGAAATCCCCTCATAAATATGACCTGTAGACTGTGCTAAAGGTTTTCGGGCTTCGGGCACCTTTAGCCGTCACAGTTGCCCAATCATGTCCAAAAGGGGACGTTCTCATCTAGACATTATATGAAGTTAACCTACCAAGTTACAATGAAATCCCTTCATAAATATGACCTGTAGACTGTGCTAAAGGTTTTCGGGCTTCGGGCTCGGGCAGCCATCATGGGTGAATGATCGCACGTTCTCATCTAGACATTATATGAAGTTAACCTACCAAGTTACAATGAAATCCCTTCATAAATATGACCTGTAGACTGTGCTAAAGGTCTTCGGGCTTCGGGCTTGGGCAGCCATCATGGGTGAATGATCGCAACCATAGGGGACAATCTCATCTGAGCATCATCTGGAGTGATCCTAAGAAGTTACAATGAAATCCCTTCATAAATATGACCTGTAGACTGTGCTCAAGGTTTTCGGGCTTCGGGCACTTGTAGCCATCACAACTGACCAATCATGACCGAAAGGGGATGTCATCATCTAGGCATTATATGGAGTCAACCTAACAGGTTACAATGAAATCCTTCCATAAATATGACCTTTTGCCTATGCTAAAGGTTTTTGGGCTCGGGCACCCATCAAGGCTGCATGATCGCGATCAAAATGGGACGTTCTCATCTAGACATTATTTGGAGTCATCCTGCCAAGTTACAATGAAATCATTTCATAAATATGACCTCTAGACTGTGCTAAAGGTTTTCGGGCTTCGGGCTCCTGTAGCCGTCACAGTTGCCCAATCACGTCCAAAGGGGGACTTTCTCATCTAGACATTGTATGAAGTCAACCCACCAAGTTACAATGAAATTCCTCAATAAATATGACCTGTAGACTGTGCTAAAGGTTTTCGGATTTTGGGCTCGGGCAGTCGTCATGGTTGGCAGATCATGCCCAAATGGGGAAATTCGCATCTAGACATCATAAGGAGTCATCCTACCAAGTTACAATGAAATCCCTCCACATTAAACATGACCTGCAGACTGTGCTAAAAGTTTTTGGGTTTCGGGCTTGGGCAGCCATCACGGTTGATAGATCATGTCCAAAAGGGGACGTTCTCGTCTAGGCACTATACAGAGGCATCCTACCAAGTTACAATGAAATCCCTTCATAAATACGACCTGTAGACTGTGCTAATGGTTTTCGGATTTTGGGCTCGGGCAGCCATACCAGTTGCCCGATCGCGACCAAAAGGGGACGTTCTCATCTAGACATGACCCCAAACCTGCATATGAAATTTCGTGACGATCAGACAAGAACTGCGGGGTGTAGCCCGTGCTAAAGGAAATGTGAACAGACGTCACAGACTCACAGACTAACAGACTCACAGACTTCCGCACGCGTGATGGCAATAGCTTATCTTGACTATGTCAAGTTAAGCTAAAAATTTTAAAAATATTTTTAAAAAATTAATGCAACACTTACGAATAATAATAATGTATCCAGTTATGATTAAACTAACACAAAGACAAGAAATCCCCCTCCACAGAGGCTGCTGTCAATGTAAACAAGAAGTGTAAAAACACCAGAAACATGACTCCAGGCACTGATAACCCTGGCCCGAAATCAGTTACCAATAATACACTATCTGATGCAAAACAGAGACTTCCAGGGAAGGAACTGCAGAACATCAGATGGTAGATGCAGAACATCAGATGGTAGATGCAGAACACTATGCCTAAACACCCATGGGTGAGGACGTAAACATGGGGAAAAGAACAGAATTTATTCTGTTATCCAGCTAAAACTCCCAAGAAATTTTAGTAATAATATTACAGAAAATATGCCAAAAGCATGGGAGAATAGCAAGGGGGGACTTAAAGGAAAGGGAGAGAGGAAAACACTGAACAAGCAGTGTAACTTTATAGCAAGAATGACCACAATAGGCCCATGCCTCGAAAATAGGTAACTTAACATAATTTCATTAAAAAATTTTAAGTTACAGCCCTGATTATTTTCTGTCACTCATTTTTCCTCTCCTCCTTCTATTTCCTCCTTAGATCCACCATTTCTCTAATATTTATGTGTCTGGCATCATTTAAACTGAGATTTACAAGCACAAAGATCAGTCAGATGTGAACTGATGAAGGGCCAAACAAAGAATGATAAATGGCGCCAATTCCGGGACCTCCTTGACACTGCGCATGCGCAGTAGAGGCGAAGTATGGAGGGCCATTCAGGACATGATTTCTTTGGTTTTAGATTCAAATTTTGGGGATTGGGGGGTAAAATTTGTGTTTGGCCCTAGATTTTTAAGAGTTAGCACCAGCTATGTCTGGGTCATTGGTACAGTATAAAAATCTGTGTTGTCTGATTGGACAGTAACTTGATTTAGTAATCATGTGATAGTGTCAAGACCCACAATGATACATTAATTTTCAACACAAATGTGACAATTGTCTCACGTGGATAAATAAATACATGTTGATATTGCAAATGTTACGATGGAAGTCTTCTATCTGAATGTGGATTATTAATTATACAGCACAAACAACTTCATACAACACGGATTCAAGGTATGTCAGCATTTTGTTAATTGGAATTCTGGCCATGAATGATGATATTGGAAGCAACTTCCTGTTTTTTCTGTTTCTGTATCGTGCACCGGCCCGTGTTTGAAGTTCAACTTCAGTACCGGTAACTGTAAACACCAAACACAAACCCACCCATGAACGGACGGCCTTTACCGTCCAGAATTATGTAGCGGGAGCGATTCGCTTGTGCAAGTATATGCCACGAGAGCGATTTTTTCGCTCGCACAAATTTTTCAAATGACCAGGCCTGATAAAACAAACCAAGAATATGAACTTTTGAAGGCAAAGAAATAATTACAAAAGTAAAAAATAAGA
Organism: Pictodentalium vernedei; assembly: GCA_031216915.1. Taxonomy (NCBI): domain Eukaryota; kingdom Metazoa; phylum Mollusca; class Scaphopoda; order Dentaliida; family Dentaliidae; genus Pictodentalium; species Pictodentalium vernedei. The sequence continues at coordinate 381,143,424 of CM062289.1, read as the reverse complement.
TAAAAAAACACCTGTCTGCAGGCAATTTTACAAAAAAAGATTTACTTTGTGGGGCCTATAGAAAACACTTCAAAAGTAACTAAATGTATCAAAACATACTGAACACATGGCAATGAAATATAAAGTGAGTACTCACCAAATTGGAATTGTTCATTATCCATTAATCTTATGGAGGCTGGACCACATCTCTGGAAGAGAAGGAACAATGCTTTAATATCAGGAAAAAGTTAAAAAATTTATAGTAATTTATATATTTTTTATACTTACCAATGACCCAGACATAGCTGGTGCTAACTCTTAAAATATAGGGCCAAACACAAATTTTGCCCCCCAATCCCCAAAATTTGCATCTAAAACCAAAGAAAACATGCCCTGAAAGGCCCTCCACACTTCGCCCCTACTGCGCATGCGCAGTGTCAAGGACGTTCCGAAATTGGCGCCATTAATCATTCTAATAACCAGTGCCTGGTAAGTGCTATGTACTCAGCGGGGAGGCAAGAGTTCCCAACTCCTGGGAGGGCCATCCCCGTCTGGGTCATTGGTAAGTATAAAAAATATATAAATTACTATAAATTTTTTAACATTTTTATACTGTACCAATGACCCAGACATAGCTGAATAGTAAAAAGGCTGGAGGGCCAAGGACATAGAGCAAAATGGAATACGCTCAATAAAATAAAATAGAGTCATCCCCTGTAGGGAAAAAGAAGTAATAGGCCTTACATGTATCTTTCTTATTTATGATAAATTAGAAAGATTCAACACCTTCCAAAATTGAGCTTCATACATCCATGTACTCTATTAATATCCAATATAATCCTTATACTAATAATTTTTAAAGTAAGCCAATAAATAAAGTAAGTCTAGAGAATAGAGACTCTTATACTCCTAAAAGTGTCTGAGGATTGCATAATCATGTTCGTTGACATATGCAATATTCAAAAGCTATACTTTAAAAACTAAGACTTGAATGAATTTTAAAAACCTAAACTTCTCACTAAACAACCATCCCAATAACAGCTCAGAATTACTAACTCCGGAGGAGGTATCCCCTTGTTTTCATAGTAAAACAGGTGACCCAAGGGAACACCCTCCCCCCCCCCCCCCCCCCTTTTTCTTGCCCTGGGTCAAATAGCCCAGAGCGAAGAGGGCAGCCGAACGGAGACACTGCCGAAACAGACAGCCTACCTAGCTATAGTAGCAACTGTTAAGTGAATGACATTCTGAGCAGTAGATAATAGACCTAACAATAGAGGCCTCCAGAAATGGACTCGATATTTCTGAGATAAAATTCATGAATGTGGATGGCTGAGCGCAATGAGCGGCCTTCAAAAATCTATAATAGCGACACTATTAATGTAAGCCCAAGAAGTAGAAGAACTCTTACTTCATGAGTCGAAATCTTAAGCACAACTGCTAAGTCAATGATATACCATAAGCAGTACCGATAGTTAATAGAATCCATTAACAATAAAATGGAGCGTAACGTCCTTCTACTAGACATCAAAGACAGAAGAAGCTTACGCCCATAGTAATAAACAGATATCTGTTTATAAATACATAAACTGTACCCGGAAAGAGTAAAGGCCTATGCCCATACGAAGACAGAAGGACCTTAAAATAATATTTATTTATTTATTTATTGGTGTTTAAGGTCACATACTTATGCACAATGGCTAATCGTGACCGTGACAGTTTTATGGGTGGAGGAAGCCGGAGTACCCGGAGAGAACCACCGAGCAACGACGAGCAGCTGTCAGCTCTCCAACATCGTAACTCTGAACTCTGCACCGCAGCACAGGCAGGGTTAGATTGGTTGAAGACATGCGCACCATCGACGTGCAGTACGCCTCAGTACGCAGCGTCATCGTGCCCCCATGTAGGCAATCGGGGTGAAGTGTCTTGCCCAAGGACACAACGCGGTTGCCGCAGGTGGGATTCGAACCGAGGACCTCTCGGCTTGCAGCCTGCACCTCTACCAACTGAGCCACCGCGCCCCCCCGTAAAATAATAGGTTCCGGATAATAGGAGCCTAACGCTTATGCAACAATCCAACCTAAATAGTAACGGAAGTAGTGATTCCGAAACTACGAAAGTGAAAATCATCCATCGATAGTGCATGAAACTCACTGACTCTACAGTAAAAGAGAAACCAACAGAATTACTGTCTAAAAGGTCAGAATTTGAAAACTACTGTTTCCAGAGGCTCAAATGATTACTTAGCTAAATAAGAACCGAAGTTAAAATCCATATAGGAATTTAATCTAAAGATTCTAAGTATATTTATCAAAAAGTTACTAACTGACTTAGATAAAGAGACAAAAGACTCAATTGTAAACTATCGTAGAGTGCATAGGTATGAGGTAACATAAACCTATAACCTAAATAATAACAGGCTGCAGTAGATCTTGTGAAACAAGTATACTAAAAAATAGCAATGAGTAGTATGGAGGGATCAACAATATGAACATAATGATCCCTACACCACGACGGAACAGCCTCCACTTTAGCCGCATAGAATAGCGAAGAAGAGGATCTCCTATAGTAAGAAATCGCGTCCAAAGCTCGTCCAGTACAGTGCAATACGGACCACACAACGGAATACATGAAGGTTGCGACCTTGCTGGTTGTGATAAAGATGACACGATTTACTCAGTGAAAAAAGATCCTCACATAGAGGAAGATTTCACGTTAAGACCCACAGTAGACAAGAGAGTAAATTACCCATGATCTCTGTGAAGATAGAGATGCTATCAACAGAAATGTATTGTGGTTGTTTATCTTAGCAATACCTGCTGAAACAACAGCGCCGGAGGATACGCGTATCCTATCATTCCGTCCTATAGATCAATAGAGCGTTAACAACATTAGCTCAGAGATCTGGACAAGCCAACACATACGTCTGCAATTGATTAGCAAGCTGTGTCATAAATAAATCATCATTGGGCGCTCCCATAGATAGCAAATCTGATTGAATACTTGTTTGTTGAGAGTCCATTCTGACAGCAACAAGCGACCCGTAAGAGAACGGGAGTCCGATAAAACAATCAGACAACCCGGAATATGACGGACCAAAACTGAACTTGGTGTACTATAACCAACAGACGGATTCTTTCCATTAAATTGAATAACGGAAATGAAAGAGTGCCTCCCTGGTTCCGGAGATACGCCACTACTGTCAAATTAAAGGACAGGAATTTGGGCATGCGTTTCTGAATAATGTTCATGCAATGACATAAAGCAAGCCTAAAAAACATTATTCCGCGGAAAAAAACTGATTGCTAAGAGACTGCGGAACCCAAAGACCCTGGCACTTCGAATCCGTAGGGATCAGTATTATATCCCAATCTGTTTGACTGGCAACTGTCATAACAGCCACACTCGGGTCCGGCAACTGCGGTGGCACTCTCTGAGTCAACCACCGAATGTTTGCCCCAGTCTGAATCTCTTGTAACACTAGATAGACAAGAGAACGTGTAAATCGAGCAATTCATGGATTGCCGAAAAGTTGCCGTCGAAGAGAAGCTCCTCCGAGAACGAAGCGACTCTGAGAGAGTTCTTAACCTTACTATCCACGCGTGTGGATGTAGCTAGGGCTGCGTCACGTCTAACCAACTCCAATCAGCCACTGAAGGGCGGAGTTATACGTGAACAAACTACTGCCCTCAAAAGAAATTACATTGAGAATAATATCCCGTAAATCTTTTCTTGAAGACGTAATGATAACGCCTCAGTAAGGCGGATTACGTATGATAAAGCGTCTAAGTTAAGTCTACTATACATAATGTCGTTCACAACATTGAAATTGGAAAAGACATAAATGGCGAAAAAGAATATATGCAGTCTTTAATCACACCGTCTAGACGCATATGAACTCTCGGTATGCCCTGCTCTGCCAAAATAAACTATTCGTATAAATGATAAAATGGCAGAAATGAGCAACGTGGACAAGAAACTAAACTATCATGCTTAGTAGCAGGCTTGTATATATATATATATAGCGTCGAAAAATAAAACACATGTTGTAATGACAATATTGGACTGCGTCGGTAAGTCAGGGACAATGTCCCTGAACCGATCGAAAAATCCGAGTCCAATGACGCTATAAGTCTCTTATCCAAGATCGCAGCAATGAAGTCCGAAATAACAATCACTGGAAGATAATGCCAGAAGATATGAAAGGCATCTTCCGATACTACTAAAGAGAAAACTCGAAATCTTTCGAATCCCTTTCGCCATCCTGTCGGACCCTATAAAGCGTTCGGTCGTCCGTACCTGATGCAACCGCGGACCGCACCGACCCAGCGCCGTCAGATAATTCCTGATTCGACCGAGAAACTGTCAATTGCTGGGATGCTGCGAAACAACTGTGCTAACTCGGATAGCACGTCCGTCACTGAGGCCTGAGGAGAAGCGGTCTTACGATGCATTGCCGCTGGAAGCTCCGTGATCGTTACCCCGTGCATACTACCAATATGCGAGCGAACGGAGTGTATAGGCCTTGTGTCCCTTGGCTACAGGATGGCGTGACCTATTCGCCGTGGAATCACTGAATGCCGAATCTGATCGGATACTCGAGGTCACGTAGCCAATGTGCGGTCGTGTGCCCTGCTGTGAGGATGAGGAAGCATTAAGGACAGTCTCTCGGACTCTCAATATAACGGAACGTCCCGACCGACGGACATATGCTCCGAATGTAAAATATCTGAACCACAACATGCGGTCCCCTATGTTGTTGGACGAGAGAGGGACCTCTCTCGCTCACAGCCCGGACGGACCTGGACAAGCCAGGAACCGGACTAACAGGCTTCCTCCGATCTGTCCTCAATCTGCCGTCACTGGGTGAGTACTAAAGTAATTAAAGTGCTCGCATCACCCAAATCTCCTTCCTAGGCCGCAACGGACGAACCCGGCAGCCGAACCATTCGATGAATGTACGCTACACCGGGTGAGCTAGCGAATGTCACTCCGTAGGCGATAGACATATTCCATGAGCACTTATTGCCGCTAGCTCTTCATTAACTATGACGACAGAGGCACACTTTTGAAAGACATCTCCATAACTCTTCGAACAAGAAACCAGAAATGCTTGGTTAGCAAGCATAAAATAATAATATATATATAGCGTCGTTCAATAATTCGAAAGTTTGTGTGACATTATTGGACTATGTCGGAACTGAGGGACGATGTCCCTGAACCGAACCAAAAATTTCTAAGTCCACCGACGCTATCAGTTTCTTATCCGGCATCGCAGCATTCTGGTCCGACGAAAGAAGCTGTAGAAGACCAAGTCAGATGACATACACAACAGCATATGTTGTTCCGAAAGGGAAAGCTCGAATTCCTCCGAATCCCTTTCGGTATCCCGTCGGACCGGATGAAACTTTCGGACGTCCGTACCCGCTTCCGCAGAGCGTCCCGACCCAGCATCGTCGGATAAAATATATGCGACAGATTCAGTTGATGCTGGGATGCTGCGATAAACTGTGCTATTAAGGAAAGCACGTCCGTTCCCGAGGCCTGTGCAGTAGCGGTCTTACGATGCATTGCCGCCGGAAGCTCCGTGTACGTTGACTCCCGCACACTTCCTATGCGAACGTCCAGAGTCTGCAGGCCTCGTGTCCCTGGCTACCGGATGGTGTGACCTGGTCGCCGAAGAATCCTTGATCGGCAAAGCTGGTAATATATCGGCGGTCACGCAGCCAAGGTGCGGTCGTGTGCGCTGACGAGAAGAGGAAGCCTTAGCAGTCTCCGAGGACTGCCTATACAACGGAGCGTCCCGAGCGACAGACGTATGCTCCGCTTGCGACACATTTTGTACCACAACATCTGGGGCCAGATGTTGTTGAACGAGAGAGGGGCCTCTCTCGCTTGCCGTCCGGATGGACCGGAACGAGCTATGAACCGGACTAAAAGGCTTCCTCCGTTCTCCCTCCGATCCGCCGTCACTGGGTGTGCATTAGGTTAATTTATAGTGCTCGCATCACCCCAAAATTCCTTCTAGACCGCAACGGACGAACCCGGCTGCCGAACCATTCGGTGAATGGACGCTACACCGGGCGAGCTAGCGGACGTCAAAGGCCGTCGAACCTACTAGGGTCCTCTTAGGCAATTGGCGTATTTACATGAGCACTTTTCCGCTAGCCCTTCATTAATTGTGACGACGGAGGCATACTGTTGGAAGACATCACAGATACATCACCCTAATCTTGATCGTCTGAAATAGAAATTGATAAAGTAGAGTGACCCTGCGGGGAAAGGACCATAGTGTCCAAATCCCCAATAACATACCGTGCCATACGCTTCCCATATTGTCATCGAAATCATACGATACAGAACAGGAGTTAATGCGAGTACACTGACCACATATAGAATGATAATAAAGTCAGAGGAAGACTTCCTCTTAAAACAATTGATCAATATCCTTTCAATGTGAAAAGAAAACAAGTCCTGGTACTCGCATTAACCCCTGGCAATCAAAATACATAATAATAATATGATCCATTAATATAGAAAAAATAATTGAAATCAAAATATTTTGAAAAAATATTTTTTCAGAACAGCCCAAGTTTCTGAAAAGTAACGTTGAGCCCCAATGAATCCCAAGCCTAAGTGTGGACAAAAATTTTAAAAATATTTTAAACAATTTATTCAACACTTACGAACAATAATAATGTATCTAGTTATGATTAAAATAACATCAAGATATTATTTTTTAGAAATCCCCCCCTCACACAGAGGGCTGTTGTAAATGTAAACAATGAGTGTAAAAACACTAAAATAAGACTCCAGGCACCCAGGCCCGAAATCAGTTACCGAAAGTTAAAAAATTTATAGTAATTTATATATTTTTTATACTTACCAATGACCCAGACTTAGCTGGTGCTAACTCCAACAAAACCAGGGCCAAACACAAATTTTGCCCCCCAATCCCCAAAATTTGCATCCAAAACAAAAAGAAATCATGTCCTAAAGGACCTCCATAGTACGCCTCTACTGCACATGCGCAGTGACGCAGTCGTCCCGAAATTGGCGCCAATTATCATTCTTACTGGCAGTGCCTGGTCAGCGCTATGTACTCAGCGGGGAGGCAAGAGTTCCCAACTCCAGGGAGGGCCATCCCCGTCTGGGTCATTGGTAAGTATAAAAAATATATAAATTACTATAAATTTTTTAACATTTTTATACTGTACCAATGACCCAGACTTAGCTGAATAGTAAACAGGCTGGAGGGCCTAGGACATAGAGGAAAATCCAATAAGCTCAACTATATAATAAAGAGGTAACCCCTTAAGGAGAAAAGGAGTATTAGGCTTTACATGTATCTTTCTTATTTAATATTAAATTAGAAAGATACACTACCCTTAATAATTGAGCACAATAACATTCATGTTCTCTATTAACATCCAGTATAACCCTTATACTAATTATTTTTAAAGCAGGCCAATAAATAAAGTAGTCCAGAGAATTGAGACTCTTTATAATCATTTAAAAGTGTCCGAGTATTGTATATTAAAGCCCGTTTGACACTTGACATATACAAATGCTTCACACCGAGCTACATTTTAAAAATAAGACATGAATGAAATTAAACATTAATATTACACTTTAAAACCATCCCGGAAGCGACTCAGAAATACTGACTTGGAGGAGGCATTCCCTTGCTTTTCACTATAAAGCAGGTGACCTAAGGGAACACCCGCCCCCCCCCCCCCCTTCCCCTTGCCCTGGGTCAAATAGCCCAGAGCGAAGAGGGCAGCCGGACGGAGTCACTGCCGGAACAGAAAGCCTGCATAACTATAGTTGCAACTGTTTAGTGGACGACATTCTGAGCAACAGATAACGGACCTAAACAATGCAGGTCTCCAGAAATGGACTCAATATTTCTGAGATAAAAATTCGTAAATGTGGATGGCTGAGACCAATAAGCAGCCTTCATTAAATCTGTAATAGCAACACTATTAGCATAAGCCCAGGAAGTAGAAAGAGCTCTTACTTCATGAGCAGAAATCTTAAGCACAGACTGCTGAGAAGAAGATAAATCTTCATAAGCAGTACGGATAGTTAACTGAATCCATCTAGCAATAGAATGGACTGAAATGTCCTTTCTATTAGGCATCAAAGACAGAAAGAAACGTTTCCGTCCCTTTCTGATAAACTGAGATCTCTGTTTATAGATACGTAGTGCTCTAACAGGACAGAGTAAAGGCCTACGCCCGTCTGAAGACGGAAGAGCCTTAATAACAATAGGTTCCGGATATTTATTAGGAGCCTGATTCTTAGCTAAAAAACCCACATTAGTAGTGAAGGTGATAGTGTTCCCAACACTACGATAATGAGAATCATCCACCGATAGTGCATGAAGCTCACTGACTCTTCTGGCAGAAGAGAAAGCTAAGAGAAAAGCTGTCTTATAAGATAAGAATTTGAAATCTACTGTCTCAAGAGGTTCAAATGGCTTTTCCTTCAATTTAAGGAGAACCCAAGCTAAATTCCACTTAGGAATTAATCTAAGAGTTCTGGGTCTATTTATCGAAAAGTTTCTAACCAACTTCGATAAAGAGACATTAGATCCAATTTGTAAACTATCATGATGTGCATAGGTATCAGATAACATAGATCTATAACCCTTTATAGTAACAGGCTGCAGTTTGATTTCGTCAAACAAGTATACTAGAAAGTTTGCAATGTCTGGTATAGAGGGATCAAATATATCTACAGAATGATCCCTACACCAACGACGAAAAACCTTCCACTTAGCCGCATAGTTTAGCGAAGAGGAGGTCCTCCTACAGTTAGAAATCGCATCCACTGCTCGTCCTGTAAAGTGCTTGCCATGCAAGAAGGACCGCACAACGGAAAAACGTGAAGATTGAGACCTTGCGGGTTGTGATGGAGTTGGCGCGATTTCCCCTGCGAAAGAAGATCCTCTCGTGGAGGAAGCTTCCGCGGTAGGTCCCACAACAGACACCTGAGTAGATTTATCCACGGTCTCTGTGGCGACAGAGATGCTACCAACAGAATCTTGCATTGAGATTGTTTTATCTTTAGCAATACTTGTTGAATTAACGGCGCTGGAGGATACGCATATCCTATCATTCCGTCCCAAGGGATCAACAGAGCGTCTACTGCAAATGCTCTTGGATCCGGACACGGGGACACATACGTCTGCAACTGATTGTTGAGATGTGTCGCAAATAAGTCTATCATTGGCCGTTCCCATTGGTAGCAAATCTGATTGAATACTTGTTTGTTGAGAGTCCACTCCGACGGCAACAAGCGACCCTTTCGTGAAAGGGAGTCTGCTAGCACATTCAGACGACCCGGTATGTGATGGACCGAAAGAAGAACGTGATGTTCTAATGCAAACAGAAGGATTCTTTCCGTTAGATTGAACAACGGAACTGAATGAGTGCCTCCCTGATTCCGTATATACGCCACTACTGTCGTATTGTCGGATAGGATTTGGACATGAGCATCGAGAATAATGTCCATCCAGTGACGTAACGCAAGCCAAATTGACATCATTTCCTTGATGTTTATGTGCTTGCACAGGAATTGCGGATCCCAAAGACCCTGGCATCTCGAATCCGTTGGGATTAATGATGCACCCCAACCTGTTTGACTGGCATCCGTCATAACGGTAAAACTCGGATCCGGCAACTGCAGCGGAACTCCTTGAGTTAACCACTGAATGTTTGCCCAAGTCTGAATCTCTTGTTTCACTTGATCTGACAAGAGAACGTCTACATCGAGCGAATGAATTTTCACACTCCAATTCTGAGTCAGGAAAATTTGAAGAGGACGTGTGCGTAGCCGCCCCATCGGAATGAGATCCGCGGCGGCTCCGCACAGACCTATCAGTCTCATAAATTCTCTCGCCGTGACTTTGTCTGCGTGCAGACAATAGCGAGCGTAACAACTGACTAATTTCGCTCTGGTTAACGGCAGACGAACGAGATTGTTGTGCGTCTCGAAGCTCATTCCCAGATGAGTGAATGACTTGGACGGCACCAGATCCGACTTCTCCTCGTTTACTATGAAACCGAGACATCGGAGCAATAGAAGAAGATTCTGAACATCGTTCTGAAGCGTTAACTCGTTGCCGTACCTCTGAAGAATGTCGTCCAGGTAGGCCGACGTTACCGCAGACGAATGAGCTCGGAAGTAGATCATTACCGAGTTCATTACCCGAGTGAAAGCCCAGGGTGCTAGATTCAATCCGAAGCACATGGCCCGGAACTGATACACCACTCCTAGGACTGCGAAGCGTAGATACTTTCGGAATGTCTGATGTACCATGACGTGAAAGTACGCATCTTGAGATCTATGCTCATTGCATAATCGTTCACCCGAATACTCGCTCTGACCGATCGAATCGTCTCCATATAAAACTTCGGAGCGACGATCAGCTTGTTTATCCAGCTCAAATCTATGACTGGACGGAACGAGCCGTCTGGTTTCGGAACCAGAAACAGATGGCTGTAGAATCCCAGAGATTCCTGGTTTTCTACGACCTCTACCGCGTTCTTCAATAAAAGAGACTGCACCTCTGATAACAGAGCGTCTCTTTTCTGTGGATTTGACGGAAGATGAGTCCACTTTGGACTTCGAGTTAATGGAGGCTTTCGTTTGAAGGATATCTTTAGACCTTCCGAAGTCACTCCTCTCACCCAAGGGTCGTCCGTAATCGACGCCCACTCTTGTGAAAAACTCGACAACCTTCCGCCAACCGGAACGCGATAGAGGTTTAAGCCATCACCTCCTGGACCTGCGAGGCCTGCGGTAGGAGAAACCACGTCTTCCACGACCCGCACCTCGCCTCGTCGACCTCGGGGCGTCCGACCGATTATCCCGGCCTGAAGGACGTCCCGAACGAGAGTCGCTATCCTGACGGTCTCTCGAATAAGACCAAGAGGACGCACCGGAACCTCTATAGGAACCTCTCTTGGGCGCATTAGACCCAGAAGTGCCTGTCTTATTCGTGTCTGCTGTATCCGACTTTTTAGGAGCGGATCTGAACAACAGAAAATCATTAGCTTTCTTTTTAATTTTATCATAAATAGCGGAAAGCTTGCCGTCAAAGAGAAGTTCTCCTGAGACCGAAGCGACTCTAAGAGAGTTCTTCACCTTAGAATCCACTAGTGTGGATGTAGCTAGGGCTGCGTCACGTCTAACCAACTCCAGATTTGCCACTGAAAGGGCGGAGTTACACGTGGAATAAGCTACTGCCCTTGAAAGAAGTCTTAAAGAGGATTGTATATCCTGAAACTCTTCCCCTTGAAGGCGCAGTGATAATGCCTTAGTAAGGTGATCTGCGTAAGATAAGGCATCTAAATTGGCTCTGTTAGACGCAATAGCTGTTTCCAACACCGCGGTTGGAATAGAAGCTGACGACGGTAATGATAGCTCTAAGTCTTCCGCCTCGTCGTCCATACGCAGAGGAACTCTCGGTATACCCTGTCCTGCCGTATCGAATTTATTCCTTGCACTAATGAAAGGCAGGTTAAGAGTATTAGCGGACAAGAAACCTGCTTTCCCCGTCCTGGAAGCAAGTTTAAATATAGCGTCGTTCAATAATTCAAATGTTCTTGCAACATTATTGGACTGCGACGGAAACTCGGGAGCGATGTCCCTGAACCGCTCAAAAAATTCAGAGTCCAATGACGCTATAATTCTCTTGTCCGGATGCGCAGCAGTCTGGCCCGACGGAACAACTTGAGGGAGAAAGTGCCGGATGAAGTCCACGGCAGCTTTATGTTGTTCCGAAAGGGATAGCTCCAATTCATCCGTATCCCTTTCACCATCCGGTCGGACCTCCCGATGTTCCCGGTCGTCCGCCCCCGATGCTTCGGCGGAGCGTACCGACCCAGCGCCGTCGGATAATTCTCGATCCGACACCGTTTCTGTCGGCTGCTGGGATGCTGCGCTAAGCTGTGCTATCTGCACAAGAATGTCCGACGTCGAGACCTGCGGAGGCGCAGTCTTTCGCTGCTTCGCCGAGGGCAGCTCCGCATCAGATGGCTCCCGCATACTTTTCCTATGCGAACGTCCGGAGTCCATCGGTCTCGAATCCCTGGCTGCCGGATGGTGTGACCTGGTCGCCGAAGAATCCTTCATCGGCGAAGCTGGTAAAATATCGGAGGTCATGCAGCCAAGGTGCGGTCGTGTGCGCTGACGAGAAGAGGAAGCCTTAACAGTCTCTGCGGACTGCTTATACAACGGAGCGTCCCGAGCGACGGACGTATGCTCCGCTAAAGACACATTTTGTACCACAACATCTGGTCCCAGATGTTGTTGTACGAGAGAGGGACCTCTCTCGCTCGCGGCCCGGCTGGACCTGGACGAGCTAGGAACCGGGCTAAAAGGCTTCCTCCGTTCTCGTTTACTATCCGCCGTCACTGGGTGTGCATCTATTATGTTTATAGTGCTCGCATCACCCAAAATTTCCTCTTGGACCGCATCGGACGAACCCGGCTGCCGAACCATTCGGTGAATGGACGCTACACCGGGCGAGCTAGCGGACGACATTTGTCTAATCTCCATGAGCACTTTTGCCGCTAGCTCTGAATTCATTTGTGACGACGGACGCACACTTGAAGAAGATAACATGGAAACATCACCCTGTTCTGGTTCCTCTGAAATAGAAACTGAGAGAGTAGAGTGACCTTGTGGAGAAAGAGCCGGCATCGCTCTTTCTCCAGAAACAACATATCGTGACACACGTTTCCAATGTTTCTCATCCCAATGTTCACATATAGGACAGGGATTAATGCGAGAACACTGACTACAATTAATACAATGATCATGAAAGTCAGAGGAAGATTTCTTCCTATTACAATTTGAACAATGTCCCTTCATTGTGAAAGAACAACAATAAGTCCTAGTTACTCGCAAAAACCCCTGACACAAAGATACATAATAACATGATCCATTAATAAATGAAAAAACAATTGCAAAACAAAATAATTTTGAAAAAATATTTTTTCAGAGAAGCCCAAGTTGCTGAAAAGTAACGTTGAGCCCTGATGGATCCGATGGCAAAGTGTGGTCAAAAATTTTAAATTTATATAAAATAATTAATGAGACACTTTCGGATAATATAAATGTATCTTATAATGAGATAAACTACCACAAAGGCAAACAGCCCCCCTCAAAAAAGGCTGTTGCCAATGAAAACAAACAGTGTAAACACACTAGAAAACATGACTCCAGGCACTGAAAAAACTGGCCCGGAATCAGTCATCAATTACACTCTATCTGATGCAAAACAGAGACTCCCAGGGGAGAATCTGTAGAACATCAGATGGAAGATGCAGAACACAAACGTTATACACCCATGGGTGAAAACGTAACTATGGGGAAAATAACAGAAAACATTCTGTAACCAAGCAACTCTCCCAGGAAATTTTAGAAATGAAACTTCTCAAAAATATGCCAAAAGCATGGGAGAATTGCCAGGGGGGACTTTAGAAGGCTAGGGGAGAGGAAACACTGAATAAGCAGTGCAACAATTAGCAAGAATGACAACAAGAGGCCCATGCCTCGAAAATAGGCAACTTAACATAATTTCATTAAAAAATTTTAAGTACAGCCCTGATTATTTTTTGCCACTTCTTTTTCCTCTCCTCCTTCTATCCTCCTTAGAATCACATTTTCTCCAAAAATTACGTGTCTGGCATCCTTTAAACTGAGATTTACAAGCACAAAGATCAGTGAGATGTTGACTGATGAAGGGCCAAACAGAGAATGATAATTGGCGCCAATTTCGGGACGACTGCGTCACTGCGCATGCGCAGTAGAGGCGTACTATGGAGGTCCTTTAGGACATGATTTCTTTTTGTTTTGGATGCAAATTTTGGGGATTGGGGGGCAAAATTTGTGTTTGGCCCTGGTTTTGTTGGAGTTAGCACCAGCTAAGTCTGGGTCATTGGTACAGTATAAAAATATACACTATCTGATGCAAAACAGAGACTTCCAGGGAAGAAACTGCAGAACATCAGATGGTAGATGCAGAACACAACGCCTAACCACCCGTAGGTGAAGACGTAAACATGGGGAAAAGAACAGAATTCATTCTGTTATTCAGCTAAAACTCCCAAGAAAATTTAGTAATAATAATTACAAAAACTATGCCAAAAGCATGGGAGAATAGCAAGGGGGAACTTAAAGGACAGGGAGAGAGGAAAACACTTAAAAAACAGTGTAACTAAATAATCAGAATGACAACAAAATGGCTGCTGCCCCGAAAGTTAAAAAATTTATAGTAATTTATATATTTTTTATACTTACCAATGACCCAGACATAGCTGGTGCTAACTCTTAAAATATAGGGCCAAACACAAATTTTGCCCCCCAATCCCCAAAATTTGCATCTAAAACTAAAGAAAACATGTCCTGAGAGGCCCTCCACACTTCGCCCCTACTGCGCATGCGCAGTGTCAAGGACGTTCCGAAATTGGCGCCATTTATCATTCTAATAACCAGTGCCTGGTAAGCGCTATGTACTCAGTGGGGAGGCAAGAGTTCCCAACTCCTGGGAGGGCCATCCCCGTCTGGGTCATTGGTAAGTATAAAAAATATATAAATTACTATAAATTTTTTAACATTTTTATACTGTACCAATGACCCAGACATAGCTGAATAGTAAAAAGGCTGGAGGGCCAAGGACATAGAGCAAAATGGAATACGCTCAATAAAATAAAATAGAGTCATCCCCTGTAGGGAAAAGAAGTAATAGGCCTTACATGTATCTTTCTTATTTATGATAAATTAGAAAGATACAACACCTTCCAAAAATTGAGCTTCATACATCCATGTACTCTATTAATATCCAATAATCCTTATACTAATAATTTTTAAAGTAAGCCAATAATAAAGTAAGTCTAGAGAATAGAGACTCTTATACTCCTAAAAGTGTGTGAGAATTGCATAATCATGTCCGTTGACATATGCAATATTCAAAAGCTATACTTTAAAAACTAAGACTTGAATGAATTTTATAAACTTAAACTTCTCACTAAACAACCATCCCAATAACAGCTCAGAATTACTAACTCCGGAGGAGGTATCCCCTTGTTTTCATAGTAAAAACAGGTGACCCAAGGGAACACCCTCCCCCCCCCCCCCTTTTTCTTGCCCTGGGTCAAATAGCCCAGAGCGAAGAGGGCAGCCGAACGGAGACACTGCCGAAACAGACAGCCTACCTAGCTATAGTAGCAACTGTTAAGTGAATGACATTCTGAGCAGTAGATAATAGACCTAACAATAGAGGCCTCCAGAAATGGACTCGATATTTCTGAGATAAAATTCATGAATGGATGGCTGAGCGCAATGAGCAGCCTTCAAAAATCTATAATAGAACACTATTAATGTAAGCCCAAGAAGTAGAAGAACTCTTACTTCATGAGCCGAAATCTTAAGCACAACTGCTAAGCCAATGATATACCATAAGCAGTACGCTAGTTAATAGAATCCATTAACAATAAAATGGAGCATAACGTCCTTCTACTAGACATCAAAGACAGAAGAAGCTTACGCCCTTGTAATAAACAGATATCTGTTTATAAATACATAAACTGTACCCGGAAAGAGTAAAGGCCTATGCCCATACGAAGACGGAAGGACCTTAAAATAATAGGTTCCGGATAATAGGAGCCTAACTCTTATGCAACAATCCAACCTAAATAGTAACGGAAGTATTGATTCCGAAACTATGAAAGTGAAAATCATCCATCGATAGTGCATGAAACTCAATGACTCTACAGTAAAAGAGAAACCAACAGAATTACTGTCTAAAAGGTCAGAATTTGAAAACTACTGTTTCCAGAGGCTCAAATGATTACTTAGCTAAATAAGAACCTGAAGTTAAAATCCGTATAGGAATTTAATCTAAAGATTCTAAGTCTATTTATCAAAAAGTTACTAACTGACTTAGATAAAGAGACAAAAGACTCAATTGTAAACTATCGTAGAGTGCATAGGTATGAGGTAACATAAACCTATAACCTAAGTAACAACAGGCTGCAGTAGATCTTGTGAAACAAGTATACTAAAAAATAGCAATGAGTAGTATGGAGGGATCAACCATATGAACATAATGATCCCTACACCACGACGGAAGAGCCTCCACTTTAGTCGCATAGAATAGCGAAGAAGAGGATCTCCTATAGTAAGAAATCGCGTCCAAAGCTCGTGCAGTACAGTGCTTACAATGCAATACGGACCACACAACGGAATACATGAAGGTTGCGACCTTGCTGGTTGTGATAAAGATGACACGATTTACCCAGTGAAAAAAGATCCTCACATAGAGGAAGATTTCACGTTAAGATCCACAGTAGACAAGAGAGTAAATTACTCATGATCTCTGTGAAGATAGAGATGCTATCAACAGAAATGTATTGTGGTTGTTTATCTTAGCAATACCTGCTAAAAACAACAGCGCCGGAGGATACGCGTATCCTATCATTCTGTCCTATAGATCAATAGAGCGTTAACAGTATTAGCTCAGAGATCTGGACAAGCCAACACATACGTCTGCAATTGATTAGCCAGCTGTGTCATAAATAAAACATCATTGGGCGCTCCCATAGATAGCAAATCTGATTGAATACTTGTTTGTTGAGAGTCCATTCTGACAGCAACAAGCGACCCGTAAGAGAACGGGAGTGCGATAAAACAATCAGACGACCCAGAATATGACGGACCAAAACTGAACTTGGTGTACTATAACCAACAGACGGATTCTTTCCATTAAATTGAATAACGGAAACGAAAGAGTGCCTCCCTGGTTCCGGAGATACGCCACTACTGTCGAATTAAAGGACAGGAATTTGGGCATGCGTTTCTGAATAATGTTCATGCAATGACATAAAGCAAGCCTAAAAAACATTATTCCGCGGAAGTTAACTGATAGCTAAAAGACTGCGGAACCCAAAGACCCTGGCACTTCGAATCCGTAGGGATCAGTATATATCCCAATCTGTTTGACTGGCAACCGTCATAACAGCCACACTCGGGTCCGGCAACTGCGGCGGCACTCTCTGAGTCAACCACCGAATGTTTGCCCCAGTCTGAATCTCTTGTAACACTAGATAGACAAGAGAATGTATAAATCAAGCAATTCATGGATTGCCGGAAAGTTGCCGTCGAAGAGAAGCTCCTCCGAGAACGAAGCGACTCTGAGAGAGTTCTTAACCTACTATCCACGCGTGGATGTAGCTAGGGCTGCATCACGTCTAACCAACTCCAATCAGCCACTGAAGGGCGGAGTTATACGTGAACAAACTACTGCCCTCAAAAGAAATTACATTGAGAATAATATCCCGTAAATCTTTTCTTGAAGACGTAATGATAACGCCTCAGTAAGGCGGATTACGTATAATAAAGCGTCTAAGTTAAGTCTAATATACATAATGTCGTTCCCAACATTGAAATTGGAAAAGACATAAACGGTGAAAAAGAATATATGCAGTCTTTAATCACACCGTCTAGACGCATATGAACTCTCGGTATGCCCTGCTCTGCCAAAATAAACTATATGTAAAAAAGATAAAATGGCAGAAATGAGCCACGCGGACAAGAAACTAAACTATCATGCTTAGTAGCCGTCTTGTATATATATATAAATATATAGCGTCGAAAAATAAAACACATGTTGTAATGACAATATTGGACTGCGTCGGTAAGTCAGGGACAAAGTCCCTGTACCGATCGAAAAATCCGAGTCCAATGACGCTATAAGTCTCTTATCCAAGATCGCAGCAATGAAGTCCGAAAAATAATCACTGGAAGAAATGCCAGAAGATATGAAAGGCATCTTCCGATACTACTAAAGGGAAAACTCAAAATCTTTCGAATCCCTTTCGCCATCCTGTCGGACCCTATAAAGCGTTCGGTCGTCCGTAGCTTGATGCAACCGCGGACCGCACCGACCCAGCGCCGTCGGATAATTCCTGATTCGACCGAGAAACCGTCAATTGCTGGGATGCTGCGAAACAACTGTGCTAACTCGGATAGCACGTCCGTCACTGAGGCCTGAGGAGCAGCGGTCTTACGATGCATTGCCGCAGGAAGCTCCGAGATCGTTACCCCGTGCATACTTCCAATATGCGAGCGAACGGAGTGTATAGGCCTCGTGTCCCTTGGCTACCGGATGGCGCGACCTATTCGCTGTGGAATCACTGAATGCCGAAACTGATCGGATACTCGAGGTCACGTAGCCAATGTGCGGTCGTGTGCCCTGCTGTGAGGATGAGGAAGCATTAAAGACAGTCTCTCGGACTGTCAATATAACGGAGCGTCCCGAGCAACGGACATATGCTCCGAATGTAAAATATCTGAACCACAACATGCGGTCCCCTATGTTGTTGGCTTCCTCCGATCTGTCCTCAATCTGCCGTCACTGGGTGAGTACTAAAGTAATTAAAGTGCTCGCATCACCCAAATCTCCTTCCTAGACCGCAACGGACGAACCCGGCAGCCGAACCATTCGATGAATGTACGCTACACCGGGTGAGCTAGCGAATGTCACTCCGTAAGCGATAGACATATTCCATGAGCACTTATTGCCGCTAACTCTTCATTAACTATGACGACAGAGGCACACTTTTGAAAGACATCTCCATAACTCTTCGAACAAGAAACCAGAAATGCTTGGATAGCAAGCATAAAATAATAATATATATAGCGTCGTTCAATAATTCGAAAGTTTGTGTGACATTATTGGACTATGTCGGAACTGAGGGACGATGTCCCTGAACCGAACCAAAAATTTCTAAGTCCACCGACGCTATCAGTTTCTTATCCGGCATCGCAGCATATGTTGTTCCGAAAGGGAAAGCTTGAAATCCACCGAATCCCTTTCGGTATCCCGTCGGACCGGATGAAACTTTCGGACGTCCGTACCCGCATCCGCGGAGCGTCCCGACCCAGCATCGTCGGATAAAATATATGCGACAGATTCAGTTGATGCTGGGATGCTGCGATAAACTGTGCTATTAAGGAAAGCACGTCCGTTCCCGAGGCCTGTGCAGTAGCGGACTTACGATGCATTGCCGCTGGAAGCTCCGTGTACGTTGACTCCCGCATACTTCCTATGCGAACGTCCGGAGTCTGCAGTCCTCGAGTCCCCGGCTACCGACCCAGCGCTGTCGGATAATTCTCGATCCGACACCGTTTCTGTCGGCTGCTGGGATGCTGCGATAAGCTGTGCTATGTGCACAAGAATGTCCGGCGTCGAGACCTGCGGAGGCGCAGTCTATCGCTGCTTCGCCGAGGGCCGCTCCGCATCAGATGGCTCCCGCATACCTTTCCTATGCGAACGTCCGGAGTCCATCGGTCTCGAATCCCTGGCTGCCGGATGGTGTGACCTGGTCGCCGAAGAATCCTTGATCGGCGAAGCTGGTAATATATCGGCGGTCACGCAGCCAAGGTGCGGTCGTGTGCGCTGACGAGAAGAGGAAGCCTTAGCAGTCTCAGCGGACTGCCTATACAACGGAGCGTCCCGAGCGACGGACGTATGCTCCGCTAACGACACATTTGTACCACAACATCTGGGGCCAGATGTTGTTGAACGAGAGAGGGGCCTCTCTCGCTTGCCGTCCGGATGGACCGGAACGAGCTATGAACCGGACTAAAAGGCTTCCTCCGTTCTCCCTCCGATCCGCCGTCACTGGGTGTGCATTAAGTTAATTTTATAGTGCTCGCATCACCCCAAAATTCCTTCTAGACCGCAACGGACGAACCCGGCTGCCGAACCATTCGGTGAATGGACGCTACACCGGGCGAGCTAGCGGACGTCAAAGGCCGTCGAACCTACTAGGGTCCTCTTAGGCAATTGGCGTATTACATGAGCACTTTTCCGCTAGCCCTTCATTAATTGTGACGACGGAGGCACACTGTTGGAAGACATCACAGATACATCACCCTAATCTTGATCGTCTGAAATAGAAATTGATAAAGTAGAGTGACCCTGCGGGGAAAGGACCGGAGTGTCCAAATCCCCAACAACATACCGTGACATACGCTTCCCATAATGTCATCGAAATCATACGATACAGAACCGGAGTTAATGCGAGTACACTGACCACATATAGAATGATAATAAGGTCAGAGGAAGACTTCCTCTTAAAACAATTGATCAATATCCTTTCAATGTGAAAAGAAAACAAGTCCTGGTACTCGCACTAACCCCTGGCAATCAAAATACATAATAATAATATGATCCATTAATATAGAAAAAATAATTGAAATCAAAATATTTTGAAAAAATATTTTTTCAGAACAGCCCAAGTTTCTGAAAAGTAACGTTGAGCCCCAATGGATCCCAAGCCTAAGTGTGGACAAAAATTTTAAAAATATTTTAAACAATTTATTCAACACTTACGAACAATAATAATGTATCTAGTTATGATTGAAATAACATAAAGATATTATTATTTAGAAATCCCCCCCTCACACAGAGGGCTGTTGTAAATGTAAACAATGAGTGTAAAAACACTAAAATAAGACTCCAGGCACCCAGGCCCGAAATCAGTTACCAAAAATACACCATCTGATGCAAAACAGAGACTTCCAGGGAAGAAACTGCAGAACATCAGATGGTAGATGCAGAACACAACGCCTAACCACCCGTAGGTGAAGACGTAAACATGGGGAAAGAACAGAATTCATTCTGTTATTCAGCTAAACTCCCAAGAAATTTTAGTAATAATAATTACAGAAATTATGCCAAAAGCATGGGAGAATAGCAAGGGGGAACTTAAGGACAGGGAGAGAGGAAAAACACTTGTAAAAACAGTGTAACTAAATAATCAGAATGACAACAAAATGGCTGCTGCCTTGAAAATAGGTAACTTAACATAATTTCATTAAAAAATTTTAAGTTACAGCCCTGATAATATTCTGTCACACATTCTTTTCCTCTCCTCCTTTTCTATCCTCCTTAGAATCACCATTTCACTAATATTTATGTGTCTGGCATCATTTAAACTGAGATTTAAAAGCACAAAGATCAGTCAGATGTTAACTGATGAAGGGCCAAACTTAGAATGATAAATGGCGCCAATTTCGGAACGTCCTTGACACTGCGCATGCGCAGTAGGGGCGAAGTGTGGAGGGCCTCTCAGGACATGTTTTCTTTAGTTTTAGATGCAAATTTTGGGGATTGGGGGGCAAAATTTGTGTTTGGCCCTATATTTTAAGAGTTAGCACCAGCTATGTCTGGGTCATTGGTACAGTATAAAAATATAGGTAACTTAACATAATTTCATTAAAAATTTTTAAGTTACAGCCCTGATAATATTCTGTCACACATTTTTTTCCTCTTCTCCTTCTCTATCCTCCTTAGAATCACCATTTCACTAATATTTATGTGTCTGGCATCATTTAAACTGAGATTTATAAGCACAAAGATCAGTCAGATGTTAACTGTTGAAGGGCCAAACTTAGAATGATTAATGGTGCCAATTTCAGAACGTCCTTGACACTGCGCATGCGCAGTAGGGGCGAAGTGTGGAGGGCCTTTCAGGACATGTTTTCTTTGGTTTTAGATGCAAATTTTGGGGGTTGGGGGGCAAAATTTGTGTTTGGCCCTATATTTTAAGAGTTAGCACCAGCTATGTCTGGGTCATTGGTACAGTATAAAAATAAAGAGATTTTATTCTGCAATACATTGACACGCTTGCTCAATTCTCTCATTATGACAGTTTGCTTTTCCAGCATCAACACATGTGAACACACCAAAATTTTATATCATATTTTCAAACAAGAATAAACAGATGAAATGCTTGTATAAGAACACTGAATCAAAAAGGCTTGTAAATATGGGGAAGGTGAGACTGTCAGTATTAAGTTTTAACTGATCATAAAATAATATTATTCAATTACCCCTTTACCTAGGATAATGGCCCAAGCCAGCCACCAGTATTCACAAAAATCACCATTGAATTTTTATTATTTTTCATTTTTGTCTCTAAAAACAAAGTTTATGGAGCCTCATTGGAACGAGCTGAGTTCGTCCCAATGAGGGGTCATAAGCTATATTTTTGAAGCAATAAATAAAAAAATTAGTTATTCAAGAATTCTGTTTGGAAGTGTCATCTGTATTTTTAGTGTTAGGTAAGGAGTTAACCATTTATCTAACATAAATACCAAATCTGACAAGCACTAATCTACAAAAATCATCAATCAGATTTTATTATCTTTTCAATTTTTGCATCAAAAACAGTTTCTAACCCTCACTAGATGACCTCATTGAGCTTATTACAATGAGGGGCCACAAGCTCGTTTTTAGGCCAAAAAATAGAATATTTTAGGTACTGCTGCATGTGTCATCCCCTAGTCAAGTCAGGTGATTTACCAAGGTTATGCTTTATTATCTACCTATATTTACATGACAAATTTGTAATAAGTCTGGTTCGGTGTTTAACCCTCTGCACACTGATGTCAAAATACTAAAATTTCAAGCAATTTTTTTTCGTAATGCAACTAGGAATTTAACCAATTCAATCATGTTTAACTTTGTGCTCTCTCCAACCAGATTGAAGTTTCAAGTTGCATTGCGAAAAAAAGTTGCAGGTTAAGATTTTGATATTTTGACATTACAGCATAAGGTTTACAGGTTAACTATTTCCCTTATAAGCATATTTAGCAGAAGACACATACAATTGTTCTCTTAAATAAAAAAAAGTTCTATTTTTTGCTTCAAAAATAATTATAACTCCTCAGTGGTGCGAGCTCAATGAGCACTTTCCAATGAGGGGGTCATACAATATGTTTTTGAGGAAAAATAAAGATGTTTGTCATGAGAAAATTCTTTGCAAGTGCTGTCTGCTATTCACATTGGTAGAAAAGAGGAAGAGAAAACTTGGGGATTGACTTCAATATTTTGGGCTGATCAGATCAGACCAAATACTTTTTAAAAGTCAGGTCATGTCTGCCTTAAAGCGATGAATTCCCTAATTGAAATTATTCTTTTGATGAGCATATCCAATTTTTTGGTTATCATAACCAGGCCTTTAAAAATTAAATGAATATTCATTTTGTTCCACCCTTAGTTATGCAAGCCTTTTTCCTATTTGTAAAACATTCCAGCTGAAAGTTGTTATGAGACAGGGAACTGAATCTCTTTCATCTCAGTATATAACACATAAGCTGGATTCCCCATAATAGATCGACCAAGAACCATGCTCATTGCAAATTGGACATATGGCAGCATATAGAATTAGCAATGACATTCTACAGTGTTGGGGCAAAAACTTGGGTAAAAATGTTTTGCATCAGCATAAATCTGTTGACGCATACATTCAGAATGGGCTGTAAAACTGATAATAATAAAAGGCCGCCCGTCCACACATCCCCTCAAAAAGTGTGCAATTTGAGGTATTTGAAAATGAAAGTGTCAATGACACTGTAGCTCAACTTGTCAAGACAAAGACATGCACATGTATAGTATGTGACACAGCAATGACAAACATCTAGGTAATGACCTGATAACAAAGGTACATATAAAGTATTGTAACGGTCTGTACATAAATACTGACCGTTGCCTGTAACAAATGTATAGGTAAAGTATTGTAAAGTATTGACAGTCAGATGCTAAACTAGAAAAAAATCTTTGAGTCCCAAAGTGGGTCTGACTGAACCCCAAAATATTTGTTCTCATAGCACAGTGATAACAAAGGAACCCCAAAACACACTCGTTCCTGTCCCAAGGTGAAAACAAAGGTACCCAAGAAGTTTTGTGAAGATCAGTTCATAAATACGAGCTGTATAGAACTTGTGACAAAAAACTGATTGGACCTAATTTTGGTACAAAATGGCCACTGGCAGCCATCTTGAATTTTGGACCGTACCCAGAAACACTCATTCTCGTCCCAAGGTGATAACAAAGGCACCCAAGAAGTTTTGTGAAGATCGGTTCATAAATACAGCCTCTACCCTGAGCAGTATTGACATGTGTGCTCACATTGTGTAAGTAGCACTGAATAAATCAAAGTTCATCTAATTTGCATAATTTCTGCATGAAAAAAAACCCTTCAATATGTGATGTATTTCATGTTACTAAACATTCATACAAAAATTTATTCAAATCAGAACTTTCATACAGAAGTTCTGTACAAAAGACTGATTGCACTAATTTTGGTACAAAATGACTGCTGGTGGCCATCTTGAATTTTGGACCACACCCAAAAACACTCGCTCTCATCCCACGGGGATAACAAAGGTACCCAAGAAGTTTTGTAAAGATTGGTTCATAAATATGGCCTCTAGTCTGAGCTGTATAGAAGTTGTGTACAAAAACTGATTAGACCTAATTTCGGTACAAAATGGCCACTGGCAGCCATCTTGAATTTTAGACCGCACCCAGAAACACTCGTTCTCGTCCCAAGGTGATAACAAAGGTACCCAAGACATTTCGTGAAGATCAGTTCATAAATACAGACTCTAGTCTGAGCCGTATTGACATGTGTACTTACTGTGTGTAAGTCGCACTGAAAAAATCAAAGTTCATCTAATTTGCATAATTTCTGCACGAGAAAAAAACCTGTATTATATGTGATGTATCCCATGGTACTAAACATTCACACAAAAAATTATTCAAATCAGCGCTTTCATATGGAAGTTCTGTGCAAAAATCTGATTGCACCTAATTTTGTACAAAATGGCTACCATCGGCCATCTTGAATTTTGGACCGGACCCCAAAACACTTGTTCTCGTCCCACGGTGATACCAAAGGTACCCAAGAAGTTTCGTAAAGATCGGTTCATAAATACGGCCTCTAGCCCGAGCCGTATTGGCATTTGCACTTACAGTGCTGAAAGTAACACCAAAAAACATCAAAATTAGTCTAATTTGCACAATTTACGCACGAGAAAAAAAACCCCGTATTATATGTGATGTATCCCATGGTACTAAACTTTCATACAAAAAGTTAAAAAATTTATAGTAATTTATATATTTTTTATACTTACCAATGACCCAGACATAGCTGGTGCTAACTCTTAAAATATAGGGCCAAACACAAATTTTGCCCCCCAATCCCCAAAATTTGCATCTAAAACTAAAAAAAACATGTCCTGAAAGGCCCTCCACACCTCGCCCCCACTGCGCATGCGCAGTGTCAAGGACGTTCCGAAATTGGCGCCATTTATCATTCTAATAACCAGTGCCTGGTAAGCGCTATGTACTCAGCGGGGAGGCAAGAGTTCCCAACTCCTGGGAGGGCCATCCCCGTCTGGGTCATTGGTAAGTATAAAAAATATATAAATTACTATAAATTTTTTAACATTTTTATACTGTACCAATGACCCAGACATAGCTGAATAGTAAAAAGGCTGGAGGGCCAAGGACATAGAGCAAAATGGAATACGCTCAATAAAATAAAATAGAGTCATCCCCTGTAGGGAAAAGAAGTAATAGGCCTTACATGTATCTTTCTTATTTATGATAAATTAGAAAGATACAACACCTTCCAAAAATTGAGCTTCATACATCCATGTACTCTATTAATATCCCATAATCCTTATACTAATAATTTTTAAAGTAAGCCAATAATAAAGTAAGTCTAGAGAATAGAGACTCTTATACTCCTAAAAGTGTGTGAGAATTGCATAATCATGTCCGTTGACATATGCAATATTCAAAAGCTATACTTTAAAAACTAAGACTTGAATGAATTTTATAAACTTAAACTTCTCACTAAACAACCATCCCAATAACAGCTCAGAATTACTAACTCCGGAGGAGGTATCCCCTTGTTTTCATAGTAAAAACAGGTGACCCAAGGGAACACCCTCCCCCCCCCCTTTTTCTTGCCCTGGGTCAAATAGCCCAGAGCGAAGAGGGCAGCCGAACGGAGACACTGCCGAAACAGACAGCCTACCTAGCTATAGTAGCAACTGTTAAGTGAATGACATTCTGAGCAGTAGATAATAGACCTAACAATAGAGGCCTCCAGAAATGGACTCGATATTTCTGAGATAAAATTCATGAATGGATGGCTGAGCGCAATGAGCAGCCTTCAAAAATCTATAATAGCAACACTATTAAAGTAAGCCCAAGAAGTAGAAGAACTCTTACTTCATGAGCCGAAATCTTAAGCACAACTGCTAAGCCAATGATATACCATAAGCAGTACGCTAGTTAATAGAATCGATTAACAATAAAATGGAGCGTAACGTCCTTCTACTAGACATCAAAGACAGAAGAAGCTTACGCCCTTGTAATAAACAGATATCTGTTTATAAATACATAAACTGTACCCGGAAAGAGTAAAGGCCTATGCCCATACGAAGACGGAAGGACCTTAAAATAATAGGTTCCGGATAATAGGAGCCTAACTCTTATGCAACAATCCAACCTAAATAGTAACGGAAGTATTGATTCCGAAACTATGAAAGTGAAAATCATCCATCGATAGTGCATGAAACTCACTGACTCTACAGTAAAAGAGAAACCAACAGAATTACTGTCTAAAAGGTCAGAATTTGAAAACTACTGTTTCCAGAGGCTCAAATGATTACTTAGCTAAATAAGAACCGAAGTTAAAATCCGTATAGGAATTTAATCTAAAGATTCTAAGTCTATTTATCAAAAAGTTACTAACTGACTTAGATAAAGAGACAAAAGACTCAATTGTAAACTATCGTAGAGTGCATAGGTATGAGGTAACATAAACCTATAACCTAAATAACAACAGGCTGCAGTAGATCTTGTGAAACAAGTATACTAAAAACTAGCAATGCGTAGTATGGAGGGATCAACCATATGAACATAATGATCCCTACACCACGACGGAAGAGCCTCCACTTTAGTCGCATAGAATAGCGAAGAAGAGGATCTCCTATAGTAAGAAATCGCGTCCAAAGCTCGTCCAGTACAGTGCTTACAATGCAATACGGACCACACAACGGAATACATGAAGGTTGCGACCTTGCTGGTTGTGATAAAGATGACACGATTTACCCAGTGAAAAAAGATCCTCATATAGAGGAAGATTTCACGTTAAGATCCACAGTAGACAAGAGAGTAAATTACTCATGATCTCTGTGAAGATAGAGATGCTATCAACAGAAATGTATTGTGGTTGTTTATCTTAGCAATACCTGCTAAAACAACAGCGCCGGAGGATACGCGTATCCTATCATTGCGTCCTATAGATCAATAGAGCGTTAACAGTATTAGCTCAGAGATCTGGACAAGCCAACACATACGTCTGCAATTGATTAGCAAGCTGTGTCATAATAAAACATCATTGGGCGCTCCCATAGATAGCAAATCTGATTAAATACTTGTTTGTTGAGAGTCCATTCTGACAGCAACAAGCGACCCGTAAGAGAACGGGAGTGCGATAAAACAATCAGACAACCCCGAATATGACGGACCAAAACTGAACTTGGTGTACTATAACCAACAGACGGATTCTTTCCATTAAATTGAATAATGGAAACGAAAGAGTGCCTCCCTGGTTCCGGAGATACGCCACTACTGTCGAATTAAGGACAGGAATTTGGGCATGCATTTCTGAATAATGTTCATGCAATGACATAAAGCAAGCCTAAAAAACATTATTCCGCGGAAGTTAAACTGATAGCTAAAAGACTGCGGAACCCAAAGACCCTGGCACTTCGAATCCGTAGGGATCAGTATATATCCCAATCTGTTTGACTGGCAACCGTCATAACAGCCACACTAGGGTCCGGCAACTGCGGCGGCACTCTCTGAGTCAACCACCGAATGTTTGCCCCAGTCTGAATCTCTTGTAACACTAGATAGACAAGAGAATGTATAAATCAAGCAATTCATGGATTGCCGGAAAGTTGCCGTCGAAGAGAAGCTCCTCCGAGAACGAAGCGACTCTGAGAGAGTTCTTAACCTACTATCCACGCGTGGATGTAGCTAGGGCTGCATCACGTCTAACCAACTCCAATCAGCCACTGAAGGGCGGAGTTATACGTGAACAAACTACTGCCCTCAAAAGAAATTACATTGAGAATAATATCCCGTAAATCTTTTCTTGAAGATGTAATGATAACGCCTCAGTAAGGCGGATTACGTATAATAAAGCGTCTAAGTTAAGTCTACTATACATAATGTCGTTCCCAACATTAAAATTGGAAAAGACATAAACGGCGAAAAAGAATATATGCAGTCTTTAATCACACCGTCTAGACGCATATGAACTCTCGGTATGCCCTGCTCTGCCAAAATAAACTATATGTAAAAAAGATAAAATGGCAGAAATGAGCCACGCGGACAAGAAACTAAACTATCATGCTTAGTAGCAGGCTTGTATATATATATAATATATAGCGTCGAAAAATAAAACACATGTTGTAATGACAATATTGGACTGCGTCGGTAAGTCAGGGACAAAGTCCCTGTACCGATCGAAAAATCCGAGTCCAATGACGCTATAAGTCTCTTATCCAAGATCGCAGCAATGAAGTCCGAAAAATAATCACTGGAAGAAATGCCAGAAGATATGAAAGGCATCTTCCGATACTACTAAAGGGAAAACTCGAAATCTTTCGAATCCCTTTCGCCATCCTGTCGGACCCTATAAAGCGTTCGGTCGTCCGTAGCTTGATACAACCGCGGACTGCACCGACCCAGCGCCGTCGGATAATTCCTGATTCGACCGAGAAACCGTCAATTGCTGGGATGCTGCGAAACAACTGTGCTAACTCGGATAGCACGTCCGTCACTGAGGCCTGAGGAGCAGCGGTCTTACGATGCATTGCCGCAGGAAGCTCCGAGATCGTTACCCCGTGCATACTTCCAATATGCGAGCGAACGGAGTGTATAGGCCTCGTGTCCCTTGGCTACCGGATGGCGCGACCTATTCGCTGTGGAATCACTGAATGCCGAAACTGATCGGATACTCGAGGTCACGTAGCCAATGTGCGGTCGTGTGCCCTGCTGTGAGGATGAGGAAGCATTAAAGACAGTCTCTCGGACTGTCAATATAACGGAGCGTCCCGAGCAACGGACATATGCTCCGAATGTAAAATATCTGAACCACAACATGCGGTCCCCTATGTTGTTGGCTTCCTCCGATCTGTCCTCAATCTGCCGTCACTGGGTGAGTACTAAAGTAATTAAAGTGCTCGCATCACCCAAATCTCCTTCCTAGACCGCAACGGACGAACCCGGCAGCCGAACCATTCGATGAATGTACGCTACACCGGGTGAGCTAGCGAATGTCATTCCGTAAGCGATAGACATATTCCATGAGCACTTATTGCCGCTAACTCTTCATTAACTATGACGACAGAGGCACACTTTTGAAAGACATCTCCATAACTCTTCGAACAAGAAACCAGAAATGCTTGGATAGCAAGCATAAAATAATAATATATATAGCGTCGTTCAATAATTCGAAAGTTTGTGTGACATTATTGGACTATGTCGGAACTGAGGGACGATGTCCCTGAACCGAACCAAAAATTTCTAAGTCCACCGACGCTATCAGTTTCTTATCCGGCATCGCAGCATATGTTGTTCCGAAAGGGAAAGCTTGAAATCCACCGAATCCCTTTCGGTATCCCGTCGGACCGGATGAAACTTTCGGACGTCCGTACCCGCTTCCGCGGAGCGTCCCGACCCAGCATCGTCGGATAAAATATATGCGACAGATTCAGTTGATGCTGGGATGCTGCGATAAACTGTGCTATTAAGGAAAGCACGTCCGTTCCCGAGGCCTGTGCAGTAGCGGACTTACGATGCATTGCCGCTGGAAGCTCCGTGTACGTTGACTCCCGCACACTTCCTATGCGAACGTCCGGAGTCTGCAGGCCTCGAGTCCCCGGCTACCGACCCAGCGCTGTCGGATAATTCTCGATCCGACACCGTTTCTGTCGGCTGCTGGGATGCTGCGATAAGCTGTGCTATGTGCACAAGAATGTCCGGCGTCGAGACCTGCGGAGGCGCAGTCTATCGGTGCTTCGCCGAGGGCAGCTCCGCATCAGATGGCTCCCGCATACTTCCTATGCGAACGTCCGGAGTCCATCGGTCTCGAATCCCTGGCTGCCGGATGGTGTGACCTGGTCGCCGAAGAATCCTTGATCGGCGAAGCTGGTAATATATCGGCGGTCACGCAGCCAAGGTGCGGTCGTGTGCGCTGACGAGAAGAGGAAGCCTTAGCAGTCTCAGCGGACTGCCTATACAACGGAGCGTCCCGAGCGACGGACGTATGCTCCGCTAACGACACATTTGTACCACAACATCTGGGGCCAGATGTTGTTGAACGAGAGAGGGGCCTCTCTCGCTTGCCGTCCGGATGGACCGGAACGAGCTATGAACCGGACTAAAAGGCTTCCTCCGTTCTCCCTCCGATCCGCCGTCACTGGGTGTGCATTAAGTTAATTTTATAGTGCTCGCATCACCCCAAAATTCCTTCTAGACCGCAACGGACGAACCCGGCTGCCGAACCATTCGGTGAATGGACGCTACACCGGGCGAGCTAGCGGACGTCAAAGGCCGTCGAACCTACTAGGGTCCTCTTAGGCAATTGGCGTATTACATGAGCACTTTTCCGCTAGCCCTTCATTAATTGTGACGACGGAGGCACACTGTTGGAAGACATCACAGATACATCACCCTAATCTTGATCGTCTGAAATAGAAATTGATAAAGTAGAGTGACCCTGCGGGGAAAGGACCGGAGTGTCCAAATCCCCAACAACATACCGTGACATACGCTTCCCATATTGTCATCGAAATCATGCGATACAGAACAGGAGTTAATGCGAGTACACCGACCACATATAGAATGATAATAAGGTCAGAGGAAGACTTCCTCCTAAAACAATTGATCAATATCCTTTCAATGTGAAAAGAAAACAAGTCCTGGTACTCGCACTAACCCCTGGCAATCAAATACATAATAATAATATGATCCATTAATATAGAAAAAATAATTGAAATCAAAATATTTTGAAAAAATATTTTTTCAGAACAGCCCAAGTTTCTGAAAAGTAACGTTGAGCCCCAATGGATCCCAAGCCTAAGTGTGGACAAAAATTTTAAAAATATTTTAAACAATTTATTCAACACTTACGAACAATAATAATGTATCTAGTTATGATTAAAATAACATAAAGATATTATTATTTAGAAATCCCCCCCTCACACAGAGGGCTGTTGTAAATGTAAACAATGAGTGTAAAAACACTAAAATAAGACTCCAGGCACCCAGGCCCGAAATCAGTTACCAAAAATACACCATCTGATGCAAAACAGAGACTTCCAGGGAAGAAACTGCAGAACATCAGATAGTAGATGCAGAACACAACGCCTAACCACCCGTAGGTGAAGACGTAAACATGGGGAAAGAACAGAATTCATTCTGTTATTAAGCTAAAACTCCCAAGAAATTTTAGTAATAATAATTACAGAAACTATGCCAAAAGCATGGGAGAATAGCAAGGGGGAACTTAAAGGACAGGGAGAGAGGAAAAACACTTGAAAAAACAGTGTAACTAAATAATCAGAATGACAACAAAATGGCTGCTGCCTTGAAAATAGGTAACTTAACATAATTTCATTAAAAAATTTTAAGTTACAGCCCTGATAATATTCTGTCACACATTCTTTTCCTCTCCTCCTTTTCTATCCTCCTTAGAATCACCATTTCACTAATATTTATGTGTCTGGCATCATTTAAACTGAGATTTAAAAGCACAAAGATCAGTCAGATGTTAACTGATGAAGGGCCAAACTTAGAATGATAAATGGCGCCAATTTCGGAACGTCCTTGACACTGCGCATGCGCAGTGGGGGCGAGGTGTGGAGGGCCTTTCAGGACATGTTTTCTTTAGTTTTAGATGCAAATTTTGGGGATTGGGGGGCAAAATTTGTGTTTGGCCCTATATTTTAAGAGTTAGCACCAGCTATGTCTGGGTCATTGGTACAGTATAAAAATATTATTCAAATCAGAGCTTTCATATGGAAGTTCTGTACAAAAAGTTAAAAAATTTATAGTAATTTATATATTTTTTATACTTACCAATGACCCAGACTTAGCTGGTGCTAACTCCAACAAAACCAGGGCCAAACACAAATATTGCCCCCCAATCACCAAAATTTTGCATCCAAAACAAAAAGAAATCATGTCCTAAAGGACCTCCATACTACACCTCTACTGCGCATGCGCAGTGAC
Source organism: Pictodentalium vernedei (assembly GCA_031216915.1). Lineage (NCBI taxonomy): Eukaryota > Metazoa > Mollusca > Scaphopoda > Dentaliida > Dentaliidae > Pictodentalium > Pictodentalium vernedei. The sequence goes on along the minus strand of CM062289.1, from coordinate 381,111,257 downwards.
GCAGTCGTCCCGAAATTGGCGCCAAATATCATTCTTACTGGCAGTGCCTGGTCAGCGCTATGTACTCAGTGGGGAGGCAAGAGTTCCCAACTCCAGGGAGGGCCATCCCCGTCTGGGTCATTGGTAAGTATAAAAAATATATAAATTACTATAAATTTTTTAACATTTTTATACTGTACCAATGACCCAGACTTAGCTGAATAGTAAACAGGCTGGAGGGCCTAGGACATAGAGGAAAATCCAATAAGCTCAACTATATAGTAAAGAGGTAACCCCTTAAGGAGAAAAGGAGTATTAGGCTTTACATGTATCTTTCTTATTTAATATTAAATTAGAAAGATACACTACTCTTAATAATTGAGCACAATAACATTCATGTTCTCTATTAACATCCAGTATAACCCTTATACTAATTATTTTTAAAGCAAGCCAATAAATAAAGTAGTCCAGAGAATTGAGACTCTTTATAATCATTTAAAAGTGTCCGAGTATTGTATATTAAAGCCCGTTTGACACTTGACATATACAAATGCTTCACACCGAGCTACACTTTAAAAATAAGACATGAATGAATTTAAACATTAATATTACACTTTAAAACCATCCCAGAAGCGACTCAGAAATACTGACTTGGAGGAGGCATTCCCTTGCTTTTCACTATAAAGCAGGTGACCTAAGGGAACACCCGCCCCCCCCCCCCCTTCCCCTTGCCCTGGGTCAAATAACCCAGAGCGAAGAGGGCAGCCGGACGGAGTCACTGCCGGAACAGAAAGCCTGCATAACTATAGTTGCAACTGTTTAGTGGACGACATTCTGAGCAACAGATAACGGACCTAAACAATGCAGGTCTCCAGAAATGGACTCAATATTTCTGAGATAAAAATTCGTAAATGTGGATGGCTGAGACCAATAAGCAGCCTTCATTAAATCTGTAATAGCAACACTATTAGCATAAGCCCAGGAAGTAGAAAGAGCTCTTACTTCATGAGCAGAAATCTTAAGCACAGACTGCTGAGAAGAAGATAAATCTTCATAAGCAGTACGGATAGTTAACTGAATCCATCTAGCAATAGAATGGACTGAAATGTCCTTTCTATTAGGCATCAAAGACAGAAAGAAACGTTTTCGTCCCTTTCTGATGAACTGAGATCTCTGTTTATAGATACGTAACGCTCTAACAGGACAGAGTAAAGGCCTACGCCCGTCTGAAGATGGAAGAGCCTTAATAACAATAGGTTCCGGATATTTATTAGGAGCCTGATTCTTAGCTAAAAAACCCACATTAGTAGTGAAGGTGATAGTGTTCCCAACACTACGATAATGAGAATCATCCACCGATAGTGCATGAAGCTCACTGACTCTTCTGGCAGAAGAGAAAGCTAAGAGAAAAGCTGTCTTATAAGATAAGAATTTGAAATCTACTGTCCCAAGAGGTTCAAATGGCTTTTCCTTCAATTTAAGGAGAACCCAAGCTAAATTCCACTTAGGAATTAATCTAAGAGTTCCGGGTCTATTTATCGAAAAGTTTCTAACCAACTTCGATAAAGAGACATTAGATCCAATTTGTAAACTATCATGATGTGCATAGGTATCAGATAACATAGATCTATAACCCTTTATAGTAACAGGCTGCAGTTTGATTTCGTCAAACAAGTATACTAGAAAGTTTGCAATGTCTGGTATAGAGGGATCAAATATATCTACAGAATGATCCCTACACCAACGACGAAAAACCTTCCACTTAGCCGCATAGTTTAGCGAAGAGGAGGTCCTCCTACAGTTAGAAATCGTGTCCACTGCTCGTCTTGTAAAGTGCTTGCCATGCAAGAAGGACCGCACAACGGAAAAACGTGAAGGTTGAGACCTTGCGGGTTGTGATGGAGTTGGCGCGATTTCCCCTGCGAAAGAAGATCCTCTCGTGGAGGAAGCTTCCGCGGTAGGTCCCACAACAGACACCTGAGTAGATTTATCCACGGTCTCTGTGGCGACAGAGATGCTACCAACAGAATCTTGCATTGAGATTGTTTTATCTTTAGCAATACTTGTTGAATTAACGGCGCTGGAGGATACGCATATCCTATCATTCCGTCCCAAGGGATCGACAGAGCGTCTACTGCAAATGCTCTTGGATCCGGACACGAAGACACATACGTCTGCAACTGATTGTTGAGATGTGTCGCAAATAAGTCTATCATTGGCCGTTCCCATTGGTAGCAAATCTGATTGAATACTTGTTTGTTGAGAGTCCACTCCGACGGCAACAAGCGACCCTTTCGTGAAAGGGAGTCTGCTAGCACATTCAGACGACCCGGTATGTGATGGACCGAAAGAAGAACGTGATGTTCTAACGCAAACAGAAGGATTCTTTCCGTTAGATTGAACAACGGAACTGAATGAGTGCCTCCCTGATTCCGTATATACGCCACTACTGTCGTATTGTCGGATAGGATTTGGACATGAGCATCGTGAATAATGTCCATCCAGTGACGTAACGCAAGCCAAATTGACATCATTTCCTTGATGTTTATGTGCTTGCACAGGAATTGCGGATCCCAAAGACCTTGGCATCTCGAATCCGTTGGGATTAATGATGCACCCCAACCTGTTTGACTGGCATCCGTCATAACGGTAAAACTCGGATCCGGCAACTGCAGCGGAACTCCTTGAGTTAACCACTGAATGTTTGCCCAAGTCTGAATCTCTTGTTTCACTTGATCTGACAAGAGAACGTCTACATCGAGCGAATGAATTTTCACACTCCAATTCTGAGTCAGGAAAATTTGAAGAGGACGTGTGCACTTAGTCTGCTTTCTAACCAACTTCGATAAAGAGACATTAGATCTATCAGTCTCATAAATTCTCTCGCCGTGACTTTGTCTGCGTGCAGACAATAGCGAGCGTAACAACTGACTAATTTCGCTCTGGTTAACGGCAGACGAACGAGATTGTTGTGCGTCTCGAAGCTCATTCCCAGATGAGTGAATGACTTGGACGGCACCAGATCCGACTTCTCCTCGTTTACTATAAAACCGAGACGTCGGAGCAATAGAAGAAGATTCTGAACATCGTTCTGAAGCGTTAACTCGTTGCCGTACCTCTGAAGAATGTCGTCCAGGTAGGCCGACGTTACCGCAGACGAATGAGCTCGGAAGTAGATCATTACCGAGTTCATTACCCGAGTGAAAGCCCAGGGTGCTAGATTCAATCCGAAGCACATCGCCCGGAATTGATACACCACTCCCAGGACTGCAAAGCGTAGATACTTTCGTAATGTCGGATGTACCATGACGTGAAAGTACGCATCTTTGAGATCTATGCTCGTTGCATAATCGTTCACCCGAATACTCGCTCTGACCGATCGAATCGTCTCCATATAAAACTTCGGAGCGACGATCAGCTTGTTTATCCAGCTCAAATCTATGACTGGACGGAACGAGCCGTCTGGTTTCGGAACCAGAAACAGATGGCTGTAGAATCCCAGAGATTCCTGGTTTTCTACGACCTCTACCGCGTTCTTCATTAAAAGAGACTGCACCTCTGATAACAGAGCGTCTCTTTTCTGTGGATTTGACGGAAGATGAGTCCACTTTGGACTTCGAGTTAATGGAGGCTTTCGTTTGAAGGATATCTTTAGACCTTCCGAAGTCACTCCTCTCACCCAAGGGTCGTCCGTAATCGACGCCCACTCTTGTGAAAAACTCGACAACCTTCCGCCAACCGGAACGCGATAGAGGTTTAAGCCATCACCTCCTGGACCTGCGAGGCCTGCGGTAGGAGAAACCACGTCTTCCACGACCCGCACCTCGCCTCGTCGACCTCGGGGCGTCCGACCGATTGTCCCGGCCTGAAGGACGTCCCGAACGAGAGTCGCTATCCTGACGGTCTCTCGAATAAGACCAAGAGGACGCACCGGAACCTCTATAGGAACCTCTCTTGGGTGCATTAGACCCAGAAGTGCCTGTCTTATTCGTGTCTGCTGTATCCGACTTTTTAGGAGCCAATCTGAACAACAGAGAATCATTAGCTTTCTTTTTAATTTTATCATAAATAGCGGAAAGCTTGCCGTCAAAGAGAAGTTCTCCTGAGACCGAAGCGACTCTAAGAGAGTTCTTCACCTTAGAATCCACTAGTGTGGATGTAGCTAGGGCTGCGTCACGTCTAACCAACTCCAGATTTGCCACTGAAAGGGCGGAGTTACACGTGGAATAAGCTACTGCCCTTGAAAGAAGTCTTAAAGAGGATTGTATATCCTGAAACTCTTCCCCTTGAAGGCGCAGTGATAACGCCTTAGTAAGGTGATCTGCGTAAGATAAGGCATCTAAATTGGCTCTGTTAGACGCAATAGCTGTTTCCAACACCGCGGTTGGAATAGAAGCTGACGACGGTAATGATAGCTCTAAGTCTTCCGCCTCGTCGTCCATATGCAGAGGAACTCTCGGTATACCCTGTCCTGCCGTATCGAATTTATTCCTTGCATTAATGAAAGGCAGGTTGAGAGTATTAGCGGACAAGAAACCTGCTTTCCCCGTCCTGGAAGCAAGTTTAAATATAGCGTCGTTCAATAATTCAAATGTTCTAGCAACATTATTGGACTGCGACGGAAACTCGGGAGCGATGTCCCTGAACCGCTCAAAAAATTCAGAGTCCAATGACGCTATAATTCTCTTGTCCGGAAGCGCAGCAGTCTTGCCCGACGGAACAACTTGAGGGAGAAAGTGCCGGATGAAGTCCACGGCAGCTTTATGTTGTTCCGAAAGGGATAGCTCCAAGTCATCCGTATCCCTTTCACCATCCGGTCGGACCTCACGATGTTCACGGTCGTCCGCCCCCGATGCTTCGGCGGAGCGTACCGACCCAGCGCCGTCGGATAATTCTCGATCCGACACCATTTCTGTCGGCTGCTGGGATGCTGCGATAAGCTGTGCTATCTGCACAAGAATGTCCGGCGTTGAGACCTGCGGAGGCGCAGTCTTTCGTTGCTTCGCCGAGGGCAGCTCCGCATCAGATGGCTCCCGCATACTTTTCCTATGCGAACGTCCGGAGTCCATCGGTCTCGAATCCCTGGCTGCCGGATGGTGTGACCTGGTCGCCGAAGAATCCTTCATCGGCGAAGCTGGTAATATATCGGTGGTCACGCAGCCAAGGTGCGGTCGTGTGCGCTGACGAGAAGAGGAAGCCTTAACAGTCTCTGCGGACTGCTTATACAACGGAGCGTCCCGAGCGACGGACGTATGCTCCGCTAAAGACACATTTTGTACCACAACATCTGGTCCCAGATGTTGTTGTACGAGAGAGGGACCTCTCTCGCTCGCGGCCCGGCTGGACCTGGACGAGCTAGGAACCGGACTAAAAGGCTTCCTCCGTTCTCGCTTACTATCCGCCGTCACTGGGTGTGCATCTATTATGTTTATAGTGCTCGCATCACCCAAAATTTCCTCTTGGACCGCATCGGACGAACCCGGCTGCCGAACCATTCGGTGAATGGACGCTACACCGGGCGAGCTAGCGGACGACATTTGTCTAATCTCCATGAGCACTTTTGCCGCTAGCTCTGAATTCATTTGTGACGACGGACGCACACTTGAAGAAGATAACATGGAAACATCACCCTGTTCTGGTTCCTCTGAAATAGAAACTGAGAGAGTAGAGTGACCTTGTGGAGAAAGACCCGGCATCGCTCTTTCTCCAGAAACAACATATCGTGACACACGTTTCCAATGTTTCTCATCCCAATGTTCACATATAGGACAGGGATTAATGCGAGAACACTGACTACAATTAATACAATGATCATGAAAGTCAGAGGAAGATTTCTTCCTATTACAATTTGAACAACGTCCCTTCATTGTGAAAGAACAATAAGTCCTAGTTACTCGCAAAAACCCCTGACACAAAGATACATAATAACATGATCCATTAATAAATGAAAAAACAATTGCAAAACAAAATAATTTTGAAAAAATATTTTTTCAGAGAAGCCCAAGTTGCTGAAAAGTAACGTTGAGCCCTGATGGATCCGATGGCAAAGTGTGGTCAAAAATTTTAAATTTATATAAAATAATTAATGAGACACTTTCGGATAATATAAATGTATCTTATAATGAGATAAACTACCACAAAGGCAAACAGCCCCCCTCAAAAAAGGCTGTTGCCAATGAAAACAAACAGTGTAAACACACTAGAAAACATGACTCCAGGCACTGAAAAAACTGGCCCGGAATCAGTCATCAATTACACTCTATCTGATGCAAAACAGAGACTCCCAGGGGAGAATCTGTAGAACATCAGATGGAAGATGCAGAACACAAACGTTATACACCCATGGGTGAAAACGTAACTATGGGGAAAATAACAGAAAACATTCTGTAACCAAGCAACTCTCCCAGGAAATTTTAGAAATGAAATTTCTCAAAAATATGCCAAAAGCATGGGAGAATTGCCAGGGGGGACTTTAGAAGGCTAGGGGAGAGGAAACACTGAATAAGCAGTGCAACAATTAGCAAGAATGACAACAAGAGGCCCATGCCTCGAAAATAGGCAACTTAACATAATTTCATCAAAAAATTTTAAGTACAACCCTGATTATTTTTTGCCACTTCTTTTTCCTCTCCTCCTTCTATCCTCCTTAGAATCACATTTTCTCCAAAAATTACGTGTCTGGCATCCTTTAAACTGAGATTTACAAGCACAAAGATCAGTGAGATGTTGACTGATGAAGGGCCAAACAGAGAATGATATTTGGCGCCAATTTCGGGACGACTGCGTCACTGCGCATGTGCAGTAGAGGCGTAGTATGGAGGTCCTTTAGGACATGATTTCTTTTTGTTTTGGATGCAAAATTTTGGGGATTGGGGGGCAAAATTTGTGTTTGGCCCTGGTTTTGTTGGAGTTAGCACCAGCTAAGTCTGGGTCATTGGTACAGTATAAAAATACAGATTTCTGCATCGTCGGTACAAAATGGCGGCTGGCAGCCATCTTGAATTTTGGACCGCACCCAAAAACAATCGTTCTCGTCCCACGGTCATAACAAAGGTACCCAAGAAGTTTCGTAAAGATTGGTTCATAAATACGGCCTCTAGCCCGAGCCGTATCCAATTGTTGACGTACGGACAGACGGACAACGGGCCATGACAAAAGCTCAAATTTGGCTTCGCCAAAGTTGAGCTAAAAATTGAATTTTTCTACGTCGAAAAAGGGACATAACTCTGTCAAACAATGTTCGGCCAAACCCCGATTTGAATTCGACCTGTGGTTTATGTTGATATACCTATATACCAAATTCTATTTGAATCAATCAACAACAACTAAAGTTATCATCAGGAAACAACCCCAAAATGATTTTTCAAAATTGAAAAAGGGGCATAAATCTGGAAAAATTGTTCGACCACACCCCGATTGGAACTTGACCCGTATTTTATGTTGATGCACCTACATACTAAATTTCAATTGATTTGGCCAATTATAACTTAAGTTATCGTCTGGAAACAAAAAAAAAATGAATTTTTGAAGTTGAAAAAGAGGCAGAACTCTGGCAAAAATTGTCGGACCACACGCCAATTCGAACTTGACCTGTATTTTATGTTGATACTCCTACATACCACATTTCATATGATTTGGCCAACTATAACTGAAGTTATCATCAGGAAAGCAAAAGAAATGAATTTTTGAAGTAGAAAAAGGGGCAAAACTCAGGCAAAAAAAAAGATGTATGAAGATCAGTGGTATGGGCTTGTAAAACTAAAATTAAAACATTTACCTGTCTTGCAACTTCTCTCAAGCAGTGAACACCATGTTCAAATTCAGGAAAGACTATGGAACCATACTTCTTGACTTGTGGAAGTGGACGGATTTTTAATGTGACTTCAGTGACAATGCCTAATGTTCCTTCAAAAACAAAAGGAATGCTTGAATCAAGTTCACAATTCGAAGCTAATTAAACACCAATGATCATACTGCTGTATTGATGCATTTCACATCAATTATTACTGCTGAACCCTGTAAACATAATACTGTGAAGCACACTTAATTGGATACTTCTTAACTGAATAACCCTGTTAAATGCATAATACATCTGACCACTTCAGCACAAATTTGACCTGTAAATTGTGTATAGGCTGCTGAGAAAATCCCTGTTAATAGCAGGGGTGTAAGTTGCAGCAAGTAAAACAAGAGGCCCCAAGGGGCCTGAGAGTGCTTACCTGACACTGGCAACTATCAACCGAGGGTCCTGATTTGAACAAACTTGCATCTGCCCCATTAAGAAAACAATACACCAAATATCAAAACATTCTGACCAGTGGATCTAAAAAAAAATTAAAAAAATATTCCTCATATTGAACTAAGTTATAATTTGGGATCCCAAAGGGAGCCCAAATATGGCTTTAACAAATTTGAATCTCACATCCCTAACAATACAGTATACTAAATATCAAAAGATTCTTATTGGTGAATGTGTAGAAGATTTTTAAAGAATATTCCTCATATTGAACTAAGTTACAATTCGGTCTCCCACAGGGAGCCCAAATATGGATTTTTAAAGAAAATTCCTCATATTGAACTAAGTTATAATTTGGGCTCCCACAGGGAGCCCAATATGAACCCAGAGACTTGGCTTGAACAAACGTAAATCCCACCCCCCTAAGGATGCTGCATACCAAATATCAAAAGATTCTTACTGGTGGATGTGAAGAAGAAGATTTTTAAAGAATGTTCCTCATATTGAACTGAGTTACAATTTGGTCTCCCACAGGGAGCCCAAATATGGACACCGAGACTTGGCTTGAACAAACGTGAATCACACCTCCCTAAGGATGCAGCATACCAAATATCAAAAGATTCTTACTGGTGAATGTGTAGAAGAAGATTTTTAAAGAATGTTCCTCATATTGAACTAAGTTACAATTCGGTCTCCCACAGGGAGCCAAAATATGAACCCAGAGACTTGGCTTGAACAAACTTGAATCTCACCCCCCAAGGATGCTGCATACCAAATATCAAAAGATTCTTACTGGTGGATGTGAAAAAGAAGAATTTTAAAGAATGTTCCTCATATTGAAGTAAGTTACAATTTGGTCTCCCACAGGAGACCAAATATGGACTCAGAGACTTGGCTTGAACAAACGTGAATCACACCTCCCAAAGGATGCTGCATACCAAATATCAAAAGATTCTGATTGGTGGATCTGAAGAAGAAGATTTTTAAAGAATATTCCTAATACTCCACTAATTTAAACATTTTGGCTCCCATAGAGAGCCTAAATGTGGACGAAGGGATTTGATTTCAATACACATATGCAATAATCCTCCAAAGATGTTATATGTGAAATTTGAAAGCTTTTGGAGAAGTGGTTTGGGAGAAGAGAAGTCTTACATGTTTTTCTATTACCCAGTGTTCAAAAATGCTGACTCAGCACTTTTTCAACGTCCCGAAAAAGTACCCTATGATAAAACCGATAGCAATTTTGTTGGAGCATTCAATTCTGTTGGTCCTAAGAAGCTTCACACCAAATAAGAATTCTCAGAGCCGTGTAGTTTTGGAGATATTGGTGTTTGAACTTTTTTTCTATTTTTAGCTCCTGTGGTTCCCACAGGGCATTTTGAAAAAAAACATTTTTATATAAATCAAATACTAATGACCTATTAATACTTCATATCAAATTTGGTTCAAATTGGCCTTTTGGTTTGGAAAATAGAAATTTTGGACGGGGCAAATATTCTTGTCCCTCCTGTAACAAGGACAAATATTGCCCCTCGATCTTCTCTTGAACAAACTTGATACCTCAAAAGGAAGCTGTAAACCAAATATCAAGTCTCTGCTACAGCTGGTTCATGAGAAGATTTTTTTAAAAATTGAGGCATTTTGGCCCCACCCCCTCCTCAATATGAGCAGAAACCCAATTTGAAGAAAAACCCAAATGCCCCTATATAACCATTACTCAAGTGAAATTTCATTAAAATGTGACCAGTGGTTTGGGAAAAAAAGCACCAAATACCACCTTCACGATGCACGGCAGACGATGACGTGGATGATGGACAAAAATTGATCAGAATAGCTCACCCTGGCTTTCAGTCAGGTGAGCTAAAAACCAGAACATTCATAACAGAAGTAATTAAGTCAAAATAGGACAAAAAGCAACATAATCACACCTGCTGGATCACAACTAGTCTCTGTAAGATTTGGCCTCACCCCAGGCCCATCTGGGCTCATTTGAGCCCAGATTGGCCTGAGGTGAGGTCTTGAGTTACAAAGACTAGGACACAATGTGCTGGCTTCACTTGTGGCACAACGTCTGATTTAGCTGTAATAGCAGACAGTTCACAGCCAAATTCAATTTCAAAGAATGAAATGCATTGGACGTACTGTAAAAATCACACTTGTTGGAAATCTGCTAACTTTGATGCAGTAAGTTTGTTCAAATTCAAAGTACAAATAACTCTACAACAAGAATATTCATGTCCCTGAGCATAGACTTGAAAAGGAAGAAAACAGCAATAAAATCTGGAAAACTTACAGGAATGACCAGCCTCTTTTGTCCATGTATTAAGTTTTGCATTGGAAATATACAAATGCATATTCACGTTGATATTAGAGAAATGTTTAACCTGATCTTTAAAAATTTAATTTTGTTTTACAAGGCATAAAAGAATTGATGCTTTGGGGGTTGTTTTATGCACAAGACAAAATAAAGAAATCAAAACATACCTTCTGATCCCATAATAAAATGATGTATGTCTGGACCACTTGACATTCTGGGTACTTGGCAACTTTTCTCCAGAACTCCTCTGGGTGTTACAAATTTAACATGAACAAGCTGTAAAAAGAAATAATCACTTCTTGCTATCTACTTTCCTTTTTCTTACTTAACCCTTTACCCAACGCATGTGATATCAAAATTATTATTATTTTAACTATTATTTTCCTAATATTTCAAACAATTTCAACCAAACCAAATCATGTTACTGTATTTACTCTATGTATTGGGACAGCTGAAAATAATTATTTTCACAGGTGTCCCAATTCTTAGAAAATGGGGAAAGACCAGAGCCTGGTCTTGATTTGATGCTGCATAAAGTTGTGTGTGATTCGTTTTCCATCACTATATACGAAAATCGCCGTCCAATTTTTTTTTATATTTTCATTTTTTGCTTCCAAAACATAGCTTATGATCCCTCATTGGAATGAGCGCATTGCGCTCGTTCCAATGAGGGATCATAAGCTATGTTTTGGAAGAAAAAAATGAAAATTTTTAGTTACCCAAAAATATTTTCTATAAGTGTCGTCTGCTACTAGCGACGGGCCAACTGGAAACAAATCTCCTGAATGTCCCAAACTTTGGAGCATAAAAAAAATATAGTTTTCTGGACAAAATGTGTGTCCCAAATCACAGAGTGTCCCAATACATAGAGTAAATACGGTAACCATTATTGGAATGAGCTTGATGACATCATTCCAATGAGGGGACACATGATATGGTTTTGTTGAAATTTTTTGAAAAATAATATTTTTTCAACTGCTGAATTTGCATATTAAGCAGGCGGATGTGGCCAAATGTTAGCTACAGGGTTAAAGAGAGGTAGAGTACATGAAATGTAATCATGTACTCCGAAACTCAAAGGATGTACAAGGATGGACAAGAATGTCCATTAGTGTCCATTACATGCATTTAATGATTTTTCTTTCTCCAAAAATATATACATAAATTCTGAATTCTATGAGCATCAAAACATGTTCTCCACGATTAACTGTCACAGATGTGATGGTTTATGTAAGTATTTTGTGGGCAGTGAAAGCCCAAGTATGAACTTTTATATGAAGCGGACGACTGATTGCTGGGTATGGACCAACGAATGCATGCCATGTACCATAATTAAAATATTTTGGACAGCTGCGATATTAATTTTAGCTTCATCAACTGAGAATATGAATTAATTTGGACTGAACTTCATTTGAAAAAAAAATCAATCTACACATATTTACCAGGTCTTCAATGTTTCCATATATATTTTTTTTCATGCCTGATGCTCTTGTTGCCACCCACCCACCAAGTGAGCTGAATTCCATTGAGTCTGGTTCATGTCCAGTGCAAAATCCTTTCTCTGCTAACTAAGTAAAAAGAAAAATTGGAAGTCAAGAACATCATAATTTTTTAAAAACACACAAATAATTTAGGTTAAGATGGTTGGATTGAGTACATGTTCTCTAAAAATTAAAAAAAAAATCCTAATTAGTGTTGGGCAGAATCACATATAAAAGTTCTAGAACAAACATGTCCCTGAAGCACAAATTTCTCTGCCATTCCACCTTTCTCGAAAGCCGAAGTGTCTGCACAATCAAGATCCATAACGAGTACCTTAATTACTTGAAGATAACTGAAACTTGACTTTCACGTTGCTATCAAAACTTTAAAATTTCAAGCAAAGGCCCAATTATAACTCATCACTTCACAGATCTTCATTATCTGATGGCAGATGAAGTAAGCAGGTCAGTAAAGGTGGGTCATTTTCAGTACAGTGGAACCCTGTTAATTGAATAGCCACTTTGCCAATGCAAATTATTCAATTAAAAGGAGTATTCAATTAACAAGGATTGTCACTTTTCTGTATTCTAGAGATAAACTTAGCATTTATTCTATTATATCTTGTTTGACAGAGCTCCATGAGCTCTGTCAAACAAGATATAAAAGAGTAAATGCCTGTATTGGATGTACTGAGGCCTATAATAGGTCTATAAACAAAGGAAAACTGGGGAGGGACAGGGTAACTTCTTGACAGGTTACAAGATATTTTATTCAATTAACAGGAGTTTAGTCTATAACATATATTCAATTAACAGGTCAAATTTGTACTGGAGGTATGGTAAATGGTTTTGTGTTGAGAAATTATATTCAATTAACAAGGATATACAATTAAGAGATAACCAATTAAGTGGGCTCCACAGTATATGAGCATCATATCCATGAAATATTTTGGCCAGCTGTCTCATCTCTTCACTTTTCACACTTTTTTGTGCCCCAACAACTACAGTGGATCCCGCTCAATTGAGTATGGCTTTTGTCAGAAGAAAATATACAAATAACTGGAGTACACAAATAAGCAGGATCCAGGAAGAGGAAGGAATGGGCAGGTAATTCTGGTCGGACAGAGCACAAAATCTGAACACATGTATCTTTCATTCAGTAATTCACCTCAATGAAGTGTCGATCTTATCAAAATATGAGCATTATGTATCACTAAAAGATTGTTGTAACAAAAGGAGAAAAAAAATTATTCCATATGTGCATTGACGTTCGTGTTTTTATTACTCCATAATAAGAACGCTCGAGTGGGGTGGGGGGGATCATATTTCCGAAAATATTCAAGGAATTTTCCACGCAATGTCGAAGGCACCCATCCCCCCCCCCCCCCCCCCCCCCACACTTAATTTATATTTCATGTTGGGCTTTATATTCATCAGACCTCAGTGTGTATATGCCTACTCAGCACTAAGCGACTCTGGCATTTTTGTTCCATGGAACATTTTCATTAAAAACTGACCAACAAATAATGTCAACTTCATTTGCAGGTCAGTTTTTAATAAAAACCTTTCATGAAATAAGAACGCTAGAGTGGGGAGGGGGGAAATCATATTTCAGAAAATATTCAAGGAATTTTCCACGAAATGTCGAAAGCACCCCCACCCCACACTTAATTTACATTTCATGTTGGGCTTTATATTCATCAGATCTCAGTGTGTATACGCCTACTCCGCACTAAGCGACTCTGGCATTTTTGTTCCATGGAACATTTTTATTAAAAACTGACCAACAAATGATGTCAATTTCATTTGCAGGTCAGTTTTGAATAAAAACCTTTCATGAAATAAGAACACTAGAGTGGGGTGGGGGGATCATATTTCAGAAAATATTCAAGGAATTTTCCACGAAATGTCGAAGGCACCCATTCCCCCCACACTTAATTTATATTTCATGTTGGGCTTCATATTCATTGGACATCAGTGTGTATACGCCTATTCAGCACAAAGCGACTCTGGCGTGATGCCGACTTCATTTGTTGGTCAGTTTTAAATAAAAACCTTTCATGAAATAAGAATGCTGTGGTGGGGGGGGGGGGGCGGAAGCATTTAGGGGTTTATCATCTTTCAGAAAATATTCAATTATGTACATGTACTCCATACTGGGAATTCATCTTGAACATTATGGAACCCAGTTAATGTATTCCGTAATAACAGATTATCTTCCAAGAGTTTTTAAAGCACCCTTAAGTCATTTTTTCAAGGCTGTCAAATGTCTCAAAATCGTCTTTTCCAACAATATTTTGCTACATAAATTTTTGTAGTGTCCTTAATGCAGCCCTGACTTCAAACCCCATCACAGGTAACTCTGTCTCATCATGGTCGTCATCATTGTCAGATTCTGACTCATCCTGACCATTGCCAATGTCTACTAAAATTCCAGCACAGATTTCCTGATCAGTCACTGCCCCAAAACATTCCAACTCACTGTCCTGATCAACAAACGTATCAAACATTTCTACCATCAGTCCTGTGGGAGGGGCTATCTCATCTTTCACCATTTCTGATTGAGACTCATCTCCTGGAAATACAAATCCTGCTTTCCTGAAACAATTCTGAATGGTGACTGGGGTGACTTCCCTCCACGCAACATGTAGCATATGTGCAGCATCAAGCACATTCAACTTTTTTGCCAGCTGATTTGCACCAAGCTCAGCTTCACTGTCTATTATTGCCTCTATTATTTTTTTACCCCTTTACCCAACATAACGGCCAAACCCGGCCAGCACTATTCTCAAAAATCACAAATTAATTTTCATTATTTTTTGTCTCAAAAACATAGGTTATGACCCCTCATGGGAACAAGCTCATCAAGCTCGTTCCAATGAGGGGTTATAACCTATGTTTTTGAAACCAAAAATGAAAAAAAATGGTTATTCAAGAACTGTTTTTGCAAGTGTCATCTGCTTTTCATGTTAGGTAAAGGGTTAAACCACTTTTTTTCCGTTAAATGCATTTCAAGTTCCTTATAATGCCCTGATCGGATGGTTGAATAACTGATGTAGTGTTAGCTGGTAAAAATACAATTTTAATGTGGGAAAGGTTTGTTCCACAGTCTTTTGGGTGTGCACTGCAATTGTCTAATAAAAGAAGCACTTTTGTTGCCTTCATAAGTAACCGGCAGTGATTTCTTTCCTCTGAAACAACGTAGGTCTTTACTTTTTCCAATCACAAGCAGCTTTCTTAAAACTTCACTTTTTTTTGTTGAAGTCCCTTCAGGTAGTGCCCAATAATGAATCCCAGTCTCATCTGCATTGTAAACGTCATTTGTATCATATTTTTCCAATAAATCTGGAAGAACTGACCAAATCCAATTTTCTGCTGCTGGTTGATCGGCATCTTTCTTTTCGCCATGCATTTTCTTGTAAACTATGGCATTCCTGTCTTTCCATCTGCATAGCCAACCATTAGTTGGCGTGAAGTCTTTTTCTTTTAATTCCTTGGCCAAATCCAGCGCTTTGTCTGACAAAATTGGCCCAGACAGGGGAATTTCCCCGATTTTCAGCCTCTGTGAACTAATCTGAAAGGGCAGACTCCACATTTTAAGCCTTTCCAGTGCGCTGTCTCTTCCACTCATGGTTGGCATTTGAAGTATATTCCTCCTTTATTTCATCTTATTTATTTATTTATTTATTGGTGTTCAAGGTCACATACTTATTTATTTCGTCTTTCTTTCCCCTTATTCTCAAAATCTGTGGCTGCGAACAGGACATATTCTTGTCTATTTCTGCCTGGGGGACTTTTTGTTCCAATAATTTGCCAACCTCATACTTATTGGCAAGTGACAAATCATTTCTCTTTCACTTTGTAGCCATGTCAAATAAAGCCATGTAATAAAGAAAACTTTTGAACAAACGGCTGTTTTGACAGTTATTTACTTTGAAGTGAAAATACAATACAGGTCATAAAAGGTGGTGGTTTGATTAAATGAAGAACAAAACATATGTCAGTAATAATGTTCTAATAATTATGGATGAATGAGTGAAATGTATACATTCCTTTAATCTCCCCCCGATAATTTGTAATCAAAACATACAGCCATCTTCACATGTGCTACAAAAACAATCCAGAGATAATTTCTCTTTTGTCAGTTCACAAAAATAAAGAATTATTATCAGTCTGTGATTTTTAAGTACATATGTGATGTTAATCACAGTATGTTATTCATAAGTAAAGCAGAATCAAATGTCATGTTATTCTTTGTTAATATTCGAAGACAATCGCATGTGGTATGTAAATGTCCATGTAATCAAAATTGAATTTGATGACGATGATTTTCAAAGTAAAGATGAATAAAGTTAAATTAGTTCGATAAAATAGGTAACATTTTTTCGTCCATCGCCTTCAATGAAAATATTCATACATGTAATTTGGGTGTTAAAATCCCATCAAATTGGTACACAATTAAGCGGGATATACAATTATGCGAGATACAATTAACCGATCAATTTTGTGTTGCATGAATGGCAAATGGATCGGTGCAGCAGAATAATATACAAACCGGGATAACAATAAACCGATAAACAATAAAGTGGAATCTACTGTACTACCACTATAAAAGTACTGAAAATTGTGTTAGGCTTCAATGAAAAAAAATTGTTTCACAGGCAATTTTTCCTGAATTTCCTTGACAATGTGGAGGCTTTTTACTTTCTTTTGTAAACCCTTAAAGACCAAGAGATTTTCATATATATTTGAAAGTCTAAATACTGTGGCTTAGCAGAAGTTTCCTATAAAGGCAGCCAAGTCTTGCCTAAAAACAACTGCAAAGTAGTCAGAAATGTAAATTGCAAGTATGCACCGATTATTAATTATGAAAAGTAATAAACAGAGTAATCGCTTGACCAGACTGGTTACGTGAAATAATTCATTCAAGGCGAGTGACTATATTGTAAAACACTCGTCCCTCACCTCTCATAAATTATTTCACGTAACCAGTCCAGTCAAGTGATTACTCTCTATCTAATTTGGTTGAACCATATTTAAAAATTAGTGCCTGTGGCAATAATCACACATGACAAATTAATTGTAGAGGTGCATTTTACTAAATGCCTTCTTTTTCAAGTTCAAAGGTCTGTGGATGGATGCTGAACTTTAAAAATATTCATAAGACATGCAAGTATTTTTCAGAGAAAAATAATACTGATAAGTTTGACTTTCCTGGTTGGAAGTGGATGTAAGCAGATATTTTTCTCTTAGAGTTTCTTTCGTTAAGTTGATGATCTGTTGTGATATGACAAATTGTCAAATGGAGCTCAGAGATCAATCCAGAATTAAATGTGCTGTATCAATTAAAAAATCGTCAATATCATTTCTTTCACAAGCTCAGTCATTCAGCCCTATGCAAGCCAGAAAATAAGAAGACTGTCATCCGTAAAATGAGGTCCCCAGAGGGTGACTTTAGTGATGCTACCCTGCCTTGCCCTTTACCCTCTGTGAACCTCAATCTGAATCAGGGTCTCAAGAATAAACAGAAAGAGGTACCCAGAGGATAAATTGGCCTACTGCATCAGATAGCATCATCAAATTCACCTTCTGGGCACCTCATTCTGCAAATGTCAGACTGCTTATTTTCAGGCCTGGCCCTATCATTATTATAGAATATAAGCACATAACTATATTAGAAGAAAGCGAATATAACAAAACAATAGATACTCACTCTCCTCTCTAAATCTTGTCCTATAATACCTGATTCACAATGAGCTGTTAAATTCTTCTCATCCACCCACAATATTTTGTTCTAAAAAGAGAATTTTTAATCAAGTGACTTACAATTCTTTTGCACATTACTTCATTTGATGCCCTTCAACCGTTTACCTAATACACACAATATCAAAATATGTTATTTTTCTCATGCTAATAAAAAATGTTAAAAAGAAACTGTAAAAAGTGGCCAATTACTGGTAGAAGATTGGCGAGTTTGTTCTAATAAGGAGGGAGCATGGTGGCTCAGTGGTAGACTGTTGGACTTCTATGCTAGAGGATCCGAGTTCGATCCCCGTCCGGGACGACTAGCGTTGTGTCCTTAGGCAAGACACTTTATCCCAGTTGCCTACATGGGGGCACAATGACGCCGTGTACCAAGGCATACTGCATGTCGATGGTGCACATATCTTCAACTGCTGTAACCCTGCTTGAGCAGAGCTAAGTATTTTTGGTTGGCAAAATTTTGTTCACATGTTAATGCCTTGTTACAATTTATGGGAGAGTGCCTATGGGCACTCTCCCATAAATTGTAACAGGGCAAATCCACCCAGACTAAATAATATAAAATCAAAAATTAATTGAAGCACATCCTCAGAATATGAAACCTTTAATCTTTGGTACTTGCGCTTCAGAGTAAAGCCCAAAAATGGGCTTCCAGCAGTCAACCAGTTAAACAGTGTTAGAATGTTGAGGAGCTGACAGTTGCTCATCGATTCTCTCCAGGTTCTCCGGCTTCGTCCACCTGTAAAACTGTTACGGTCACAATTAGCCACTGTGCATAAGTATGTGACCTTAAACACCAATAAATGAATAATCTAATAAGGAGGGGTCCAATGATATGTTTTGTTGAAGTTTTTTTAAAAATATAAAGTAATGGTATTCAGCTGTTCAATTTGTAAATTAAATGGGCAAACACTTATTATTTATTTATTGGGTTTTAACAACACTTTCAACAACTACAAGGGTCACATCGTATCAGGCAATTTTATGGGTGGAGGAAACCAGGGTATCTACAGAGAACCACTGAGCAGCAGTCAGCAACAGTCTAACTCTGCACAAGCAGGGCATTGGTTGAAGGTAAATGCACTATTGGTGTGCAGCATGCCTTAGTACATGGTGCCACTGTGCACCCTTGCATGTGGGCAAATGCAGCCAATTCATTAGGTAAAGTGTTAACCCTTTAACTAACATGAAAAGCAGATGACAATTGCAAACAAAATTCTTGAATAATTAATTTTTTTCATTTATTTGTCTCAAAAACATAGGTTATGACTCTCATTGGAACAAGTTCAATGAGCTCATTCCAAAGAGGGGTCATAACCTATGTTTTTGAGACAAAACATGAAATAATGAAAATTAATTGGCGATTTTTGTGAAATAATAAATACATTAAATATTGCACTTATTAATCAAACCCAACTGAAATTAGCATAATTTACAAGATTATGAAAGTTTCACTATTTGAATGCTTTAATATAGGAACTAGAGCGCACTGTGCCGAAGCTGTGACGATTCGTGCAATGCCAATGATGTTTTAAAACTCGTTGGTGACAAAAAAAACTTGTTGGTGACAAACTCGTTTGTGACAGACCAACCGACAGACAGACCAACAGACAGACCAACATTGCCACATATAGAGCTGCTCCTCACAGCTAAAAACATTACGAATAAAAAAACATTGATTCTCCATGTCAATTGGTCCTCAAAATACAGGTCAACTCACCCCAAACTCAGGTGACCTGGGAAAATATGCAAGGGTGACTTGGCCAGGGGTCAAGTTGACAGGTAACATCGACATAACTGTCAAATGTTCTGTTATCCATTCCATTCCTTCTGCTCAATGCAGAATTTTTGTTTATTGTGGTTTTAACCCTTTACCCAACGTAGACGATATCAAAATTTATTATTTTAAATATAATTTTTTCAAATTTTTCAAAAAATTTCAAGAAAACCATATCATATGACACCTTGTTGGAACAAGCACGTCAAGCTCGTTCCAACGAGGGGTCACATGATATGGTTTTGTTGAAATTTTTTGAAAAATAATCTTTTTTCAACTACTGAATTTGCATATTACGCGGGTAGATGTGGCCGATTCATTGGGTAAAGGGTTAACAACATTTTCAACAGCCGGGATCAACTGTTTTATGGGTGGAGGAAGTGGAGTACCCAGAGAGAACCAACAAGCTGTGGTGAGCAACTGTCATACTCCCCGAAAGTACTAACTCCGACGTGCCGTACATACATATCACTACAGTGCAGTGATCTACAGATCCGGGTTGTAGTATCACATCAAGTTGACGAGGTCAGATTCAAATCAAATTTTTTCCTTGACTCTTTAAATGCATCAAAGGATTTGCACCACTCTTCTTGTCTAATTTGCTTATCAGTCACAAGCCACATAGGTCTTTTCGATATTCACATAAATTTAATCTGGTTCAATCCGAATTAAGCTCTACTGGCAATAGGTCATTTGCCAGGACTGGGCCAAAGCTATGGAATTCTCTTCTAAACCATCTAAAAGCAATAGATTCTCTAGTCGGGTATTAAAACATACCTTTTTCATAAAGCATTTTTCAATTTTGTGCAGCCGTAATACTATAAAATTATTATTAATATTATGAGAATCACACCACATTTGCCCACTCTCCGATATTGACTCCTGAACAGCCACAAACACACACATGAAACCATGCCAGAGTGTACATGGATAGACATTTGCAATGAGCTACATAGACTCTGTTCACCTCCCCCATAACAGATGCTAGCTTAGGTGCAGGTTACGGCTCCTGGCTTCATCCTGCCTCAACCAACTCACGAGAATCACACTATACTCCCGCACATTTCGACATCATCAACTCCAGAATAGCTA
This sequence comes from Pictodentalium vernedei, assembly GCA_031216915.1. Classification (NCBI taxonomy): domain Eukaryota; kingdom Metazoa; phylum Mollusca; class Scaphopoda; order Dentaliida; family Dentaliidae; genus Pictodentalium; species Pictodentalium vernedei. Next base: position 381,090,609 of record CM062289.1, on the reverse strand, counting down.
CATACACACATGTCCAGGCATGCCAGAGTGGATATGGATAGGCAATAGAGGCAAGCAGCATAAACTCTGTTCACCACCCCCACTTCCAGGACAGATGCCAGAGCAAGGATGCTGCTTGTGGCTTGACCTGCCATGACTTGACTCACAAGAATCACACTGCAAAATCACATATTGACTCCATAATAGATACAAACACATGAGAGTGAATACAGATAGGCAACAGCGACGATCTATTTATTTATCTGGGTTTAACAACACTTTCAACAGTCAGGGTCACCTCGTGTCAGACAGGTGGAGTTTTCCAGGTGGAGTAAGCCGGAGAGAACCACTGAGCAATGTCAAGCAACTGTCAGACTCTGCAACATGCTAACTCCACACAAGCAGGTTTAGCATTGTTTGAAGACAAGTGCACCATCGACGTTCAGTACGCCTTAATACACAATGCCACTGTGGGCACTTGGGATTAAGAGTCTTGCTGAAGGACACAATGTGGTTGCAGCAGATTCGAACGAAGGACTTCTCGGCTTGGAGCCTGCATCTCTACCTACTGCGCCACAGCACTCCCACAAACACACACATCCAGCCACAAGAGAGTGAATATAGATGGGCAATATTGCCAAGCAGCATAAACTTTGTTCAAATTCTCAAGTTTCAACTGGACTTGCCAGGAAGTGTATACAAGTGTAAACATGCACTTCTAATGGCTGGGTACCAAATAATTGTGTGACTACTGTAAGAAAACTTTGAAAAGACAGAATACCAATTCATAATAACATTAGATCTCTATTTATTTATAATTTAATTACTTGTGGTTTAACAACACTTTCAAAACTCAGGGTCATATCAGCAGATATTCCTGCCAAGGACAAGATTTCTCTTGCCACTGAAATAAGTATAATTTGGGCATATTTTATCAAATCTTTCTCCTGTCAATTGTATAGAGTTTTTCACCAATAATTCTTGAAAGTTAAATTTAGATAAATTTTACATCAAATCTAGTCATGGCTGCTTCAGAGCAGCCATGACTAGATATGATAAAAAATATTTAGAAAATACTCAGCAGAGTTAAGGGTGGAGGAAGCCATCGTACCTGGAGAGAACAATCAATCAGCAACATGTAACTGTGGAACTATCCAATTTACTAATCCTATACAAAGCAGGGTTCATACTGATTGAAGGCATGTGTATCTTCAACATGCAGAACACTTTAACACACTGTACCAACATGCTCTTACATGGGCAGTTGGGTTTTGGGATTCAATTTATTTATTGGTATTTAAGGTCATATACTTATGCACAATGGCTAATCGAGACTGTGACAGTTTTATGAATGGAGGAAGCCAGAGTACCCGGAGAGAACCAATGAGCATCGACAAACAACTGTCAGCTCCTCAACACTCTACCTCTGTTCAAGCTCCTGCTCAAGCAGGGTTACAGCGGTTGAAGACATGTGCACCATCGACGTGCAGTATGCCTTAGTACATGGCGTCATCGTGCCTCCATGTAGGCAACCGGGATAAAATGCCTTGCCCAAGAACACCATGTGGATCGTCCCGGATGGGGATCGAACGCGGGACCTCTAGCATAGAAGTCCAACAGACTACCACTGAGCCACCGCGTTCCCCTATGGACTCAGTATAGATCATGCTGGACAGGATCAAAACAACAACCTTTCGATCTAAAGTCCATCTCTCAAACCAATGAGCCACCAGACTCCCCAACATTACATATAATTGTCAAGAGTTTCAAAAGAAATATAGGGTAAAATGTATGTAGTGTATTTCACAACAGAATTAGCAGATATAGCAGACACAGGCCTGAAAACAAGCATTCTGACATTTGCAGAATGAGGTCCCAGAGGGTGAATTTGATGATGCTATCCCATACAGTGGGCCAATATATCCTCTGGGTACCACTTTCTGTTTAGTTTTGAGACCCTGATTCAGATTGAAGTTCACACAGGATGAATTAAGTGATGCTACCCTGCAATGCAGGGTAGCATCACTAAATTCACCCTCTGGGGACCTCATTTTGAGGATGACAGTCTGCTTATTTTCTGGCTTGAGTAGACATGCATGTGAAATATTTTTTAAAACCTAAAAAAAGATCAAAATCTGTTCCTCAGGCCCTTCCACAGGGACTAAACTAAATAGAAAAATCCAGTAAGGCAAGTCATTCACTCAAGTTTCTAGAGAAAAGACATCACACCACAGCTACATATGCAATTTGAAAAGGATCAGGGAGGTTGTGTGCCCTGTAGGGTCTGCTAATAGAATTGCTGATAATTTATATGCCAAATCCAAGATGGCCACTGACAGCCATGTTTTTCAACAAAATTCAGAAAAATTTGATAGCTCCAATCTCGACATCACATTAAAGGTACATACACAATTTCAAAAATGATGGGGTGAGGGATATGGCCTGTGGGGTGTGCTAATGGGATTGTTGACAATTTATATGCTAAATACAAGATGGCCGATACCAGACATGTTTTTCAACAAAATTCAGAAAAATTTGATAGCTTCCATCTAGACAACACATGAAAACTACATATGAAATTTTAAAAAGATTGGGTGAGAGATGCAGCCTGCAGGGTGTACTAATGGAATTGTTGACAATTCATATGCCAAATCAAAGATGGCAGCGGGAGACCTTATTTTTTTAACAAAATTCAGAAAAATTTGATAGCTCCCATCTAGACATCACACCAGAGCTATATATGAAATTTAAAAAAGATCACGTGAGAGCTGCAGCCCAGTTGGGTGTCCTGATGGAAATGTTGTCAATTTATATCCAAATACAAGACGGCTGCTGGCGGCCATGTTTTTCAACAAAATTCAGAAATATTTGATAGCTTCCATCTAGATATCACACCAAAGCTACATATTAAATATGAAAAAGATTGGGTGAGAAATGCAGCCTACAGGGTGTGCTAATGGAATTGTCGACAATTTATATGCCAAAACTAAGATCGTCGCTGGCAGCCATGTTTTTCAACAAAATTTGAAAAAAATTGATAGCCCCCATCTACATATTGTCCCAAAGCCACATATGAAATTTGGGCCTGATCAGGTGAGAGCTGTGGCCTGTAGCTAAAGGAATTGTTGGACAATTTATATCCAAATCCATGATGGCTCCTGGTGGCCATGTTTTTCAACAAAATTCAGAAAAATTTGATAGCTCCCATCTAGACATCACACCAAAGCAATATATGGAATTGAAAAATTTGAAAAAGATCAAGTGAGAGATGGGGCTTGAAGGATGTCCTGATAGAATTGTTGACAATTTATATGCCACTGGCAGCCATGTTTTTCAAAGAAATTTGGAAAAACTTGATAGCGCCCATCTAGACATTGCCCCGAAGCTACATATAAAATTTGGGACTGATCAGGGTGAGAGCTGCAGCCTGCAGGGTGTGCCAAAGGAATTGTTGGACAATTTATATTCGAATCCAAGATGGCCTCTGGCAGCCATGTTTTTCGACAAATTTCGAAACATTTGATAGTTCCCATCTCGACATTGCCCTAAAGCCACGTATGAAATTTGGAAATAACGGGTGAGAGCATGTGCAGTGGCCTGTAGGGTGTGCTAAAGGAATTGTGGATGGACAGACATTCAGACATATGGACATACAGACGTATGTACAGATGGACAATGGATCACAACCTATTACAATAGCTCATGTCCAGTTGAGCTAAAAATAAAAAATAAAATAAAAAAAAATGCCAGCCCATATCGAATTTTACAAATGAAAGAGTCAATGACTCTGTAGCTCAACTTGGATATGACAGGAATTAGTACTTGCTGTGACCAAGACAACTGAATAATGAATATGACAGGAATTAGTATTTGTTTTGGCCCAGTCAACAATAATAAAAGAATTACAAGGTGACTGTAGTGGACTACAGATTAAGACCAATCATTGTAGATTATTATTTTTGTGTGGAAATTTTCAGTCCCAAACAAAATATTTTCAGACTAAAATTTTTTCTTCTTCTTCTTAAAATTGACCAAAATGCATCAAAACACAAAAAACTATTTTCCGGATTTTGGGCCAAAATTTTCCAAGTCCCACCCGGACCCCTAATTTGCATAATTTATTCACGAGAAAAACTCTGTATTATATGTAATGTATCCCATGGTACTAAACATTCATACAAAAATTTATTCAAATCAGATCTTTCATTTGGAAGTTCTGCGCAAAAATCTGATTTCACTTAATTTTGAACAAAATGGCTGCTAGCGGCCATCTTGAATTTCAGACTGGACCCAAAAACACTCCTTCTCGTCCCACAGTGATAACAAAGGTACCCAAGAAGTTTCGTGAAGATCGGTTCATAAATACGGCCTCTAGCCCGAGCCGTATTGGGATTTGCACTCACAGTGCTGAAAGTAACACTAAATAAATCAAAGTTAGCCTAATTTGCATAATTTACGCACAAGAAAAAAACCTGTAATATATGTAATGTATCCCATGGTACTAAACATTCATACAAAAAATTATTCAAATCAGAGCTTTCATATGGAAGTTCTGTACAAAAAACAGATTTCGGCATCGTCGGTATAAAATGGCTGCTGGCAGCCATCTGGAATTTGGGACTGCACCCAAAAACACTCGTTCTCGTCCCACGGTCATAACAAAGGTACCCAAGAAGTTTCATAAAGATTGGTTCATAAATACGGCCTCTAGCCCGAGCCATTGCAGCTTGGCACTTACAGCTCTGAAAGTAACACTAAATAAATCAAAGTTAGTCTAATTTGCATAATTTACGCACAAGAAAAAAACCCGTATTATATGTGATGTATCCCATTGTACTATACATTTATACAAAACTTTATTCAAATCAGAACTTTCATACAGAAGTTCTGTACAAAAAACTGATTTTTGCATCATCGGTACAAAATGGCCACTGGCAGCCATCTTGAATTTCGGACCACACCCCAAAACACTCGTTCCCGTCCCAGGGTCATAACAAAGGTACCCAAGAAGTTTCGTAAAGATTGGTTCATAAATATGGCCTCTAGCCCGAGCCATAGCAGCTTGGCACTTACAGCTCTGAAAGTAACACTAAATAAATCAAAGTCAGTCTAATTTGCATAATTTTCCGCACGAGAAAAAAACCCGTATTATATGTGATGTATCCCATGGTACTAAACATTTATACAAAACTTTATTCAAATCAGAACTTTCATACAGAAGTTCTGTACAAAAAACTGATTTTTGCATCATCGGTACAAAATGGCCACTGGCAGCCATCTTGAATTTCGGACCACACCTAAAAACACTCGTTCCCGTCCCAGGGTCATAACAAAGGTACACAAGAAGTTTCGTAAAGATCGGTTCATAAATACGACCTCTAGCCCGAGCCATAGCCAATTGTTGATGTACGGACAGACAGACAGACGGACAGACGGCCAGACGGACGACGGGCCATGACAATAGCTCAAATTTGACTTCGTCAAAGTTGAGCTAAAAATGGCCTGAGAAACAAAACATCTACTTTGTGGGGCCTAAATCAGATAAATTTGGCAAGCCAAAACTACTATGCAAATCATGCATATATTTGGAATCTGATGGTGAAAAAACAATGAAGACTACATTACTTACCATTTGAGATGTATCTAAAGACACAATCATTCTTTGTTCATTGGGAGGACATTCTAAAGCTCCAGATACACTTGTGCCACCTAGTGAGAAAAACAAATGAATGGCTAGGAATATTTTTCACAACAGTTCACACATACTCCAAACTACCTAGTGGTGTCAGCCCTCCTCTATTTCATTAACCCTTTACCCAACGAATCGGCAGCATCCACATGCGTAATATGCAAATTCAGCAGTTGAACAAATATTATTTTTCAAAACATTTCAACAAAACCATATCATGTGACCCCTCGTTGGAACTAGCTAGTCGAGCTCATTCCAACGAGTGGTCACATGATATGATTTTGTTGACATTTTTTGAAAAATAAAAAAAAATAATATTTAAAATAATAAATTTTGATATCGTCTGCGTTGGGTAAAGGGTTAAATTTGTAAATAATACTTTCACAAGTATTATGCATATATCAAACATAAAAATATTTGGAGAAGTGGTTTGGAAGGTTTTCTTCCTGAAACAGTGAGGGCCTCTAACATCCCTAAATATGCCCCTGAGGTTGGCTTGAACAAATGTGTAAATCACCCTTCCAAAGATGTTATATACAAAGCCACTGAAGCAGTGATTTGGTAGAGAATTTGTTAATGCATTCTCTATTACCCAGTGTTAAAATCAGAGAACTCATGTCATCTGTACATTTGATGCCAGCGACTCAATTGAAAAAAAAATGTCCTTATAAAGATTTCAAATATCAAATATGTAACCATTTGAAGAAGTGATGAGGCAGAAAAAGATTTCTGTGATATTTTACCTGTACCCATTATCAACGGTGCTAAAACATGGTGACCAATGATACCCAAAATATAACAGCATTTGAACAAACTTTTAAATCTGGGACCACAAGTCCTTGGATGGCAGTAGAGTAGCTGTGGGGGTCCTTGCACACCCCCCCCCCCCCACCCCACAAACATCAGCCCAATGTAAGTTTCACATAACATAGAGCCCCAAAGTGATCTCCAATATAGTGGAAACACACGCTACTGATGCCTCAGATTCAATCTTTGAGCACTTAACCCGTTACCCAATGAAATGGCCAAAACTGGCAAGTGCTATACACAAAAAGTAACAATTAATTTTCATCATTTATTTCATTTTTTGTCTCAAAATCATAATTTATGACCCCTCTCTGGAACAAGCTGATCAAGCTCATTCCAATGAGGGGTAATAACCTAGGTTTTTGAGACCAAAAATGAATAAACTTAGTCATTCAAGAATTTTGTTTATAAGTGTCATCTGCTTTTCATGTTAGGTAAAGGGTTAATTTTGCAAACTTTTCTCTGGGTATGTGTGTGGGAGGGGGGGGACCTAGTCCCAACTAGTCTCCAGTCATTCCCTCTTCCCGCTCCCCAAAATACAAAAAACTGGCTAGGGCACCCCCTATTATAGAATCTGGCTACACACCTGCTGGATGGAGGTGACTCCCCAACTAATTAGAGCATTTCATGGGTAGGTGTACCTGGTGGTCGTTGAACTGCAAATTTACTTTCTGGACTCTCAAGATAACCCTTTACATCGACAAATGAAAGTGTCAATGACACTGTAGCTCAACTAGTGTGTTGTGTTTGATGAAAAGGATAATGTTCAATGTTTATGAAAGGATTATGAAATAAGATAAGAATTGTGATAATTGGGAATACGTTAATTTCTGTTCCTTGTATGCTATGTTTTCAATAAAAATACTATGAGGTGTAGACTTACTAAAGAATTGAGTCATCCTACCAGGTTACAATGAAATCCCTCCATATTAAATATGACCTGTAGACAGTGCTAAAGGTTTTTGGGTTTCGGGCTTGGGCAGCCATCATGGTTGACCGATCATGACCAAAAGGGGGACATTCTCATCTGGATATTATACAGAGGCATCCTACTAAGTTACAATGAAATCCCTTCATAAATATGACCTGTAGACTGCACTAAAGGTTTTCAGGTTTTGTGTTCGCGCAGCCATCACGGTAGATCGATCACGACCAGAAAAGGACGTTCTCATCTAGACATGACCTTTCAAACTTGCATATGAAATTTCGTGACAATCGGACAAGAACTATGGGGTGTAGCCTGTGCTAAAGGAAAATGTGAACAGACTCACAGACTAACATATTTTCGCACGCATGATGGCAATAGCTTATTTTGACTTTGTCAAGTTAAGATAAAAAGAAAAGACCAGCACGTTCACCTAAAACATTGAAGTTTCAGTATTTTTAACTATTTGACTAAAAAACAAGACTTATGAACAGGCTTGCTCCAATGAGGGGCCACAAGCTATGTTTTTCAGGCCAAAATGAATATTTTTAGTTATTCAAGGAATTTTTCTACAGATGTTGGCTGCTTTTCATGTCAGGTATTGGTAAATAGCTGGTTTAGCCAAACATGTATAAGAGTGTAAGTTGACATCTATTGACTTTGTGGCCAAATCATCATTGCATACTGTACCAATTTCTAGTTCCTATTCACTTACCTCCAAATGGAATAATAACAACATTATGTCTACAGGCTAAATCAACTATTTTCTCCACATCATTATGACATTCTGAAAAATAAATAAAATGTGTTATATGCTAGCCTGTGATTATCACAAATCATCTAAAAGATATTTCTCGATATCCATCGATTTGATGGATAACAAGGAATATTCCTCAGTAGCTTCCTAAATGATGTCACTCTTCAGCACATCACTTCACTTTTGATACTGTTACAAGCGATTCAGTGCTAACTTTACCAGTAGTAACAGAAGTTCATGCTATTCTGATGACTCTTTGACTGAAAAAGAAGATGTATAATAATAAATAGACAATAGTTCACCGCTTGGAGTAACGTACGATGTTTATTCTCGAGTGGGATGTGGAAGGTTATTTTCACGAGGCGCTAGCCGAGTGAAAATAATCCCCACATCCCACGAGAGAATAAACATCGTACATTACTCCAAGCAGTGAACTATTGTGTTTATTATATTTCCCTGATAATATCTGCAACACAAATACCCCTCTTGCGTCATCCAAGAGCAGTTTCCTAAGGTCGCTCAATTTGTTTTGACGGTTAGAAAAATCGGCGCATGAACACAAAAACATGAATGAATGAACTGATAATAAGACGTCATCAGAAAGGAATGCAATGACGCTCGTTTTCAAATGGAAGTTCAAGTGAAGTGAGATATGAACTTATGAAGGAAATCAACACATTTTAAAGAAATAATTCAATCAATCACCATGAATGAGTAGTCATGTTCAACTTTTTATAACTTTGTGTGGATGTGTACATAGTTATTGTTTGCTGTCAGTTTGAATATCAAGAAGAATATTTGTTGAAGTGGATTGGGCGTTATCACTGGATTTCAAGGAGGAACAACTGCAATGGTAAAAGTAGTCCGTCATGACTGGGAGTAGGATATCGCCGCGAGAGTTGAATAACACTTTCAAGGTCGTGGGAGTAGGATATGGTTTTTATTTTCAAAGGAAAAAGCAGTAGAAATATAATAATAAAAAAATGCCGCTCAGGATCACAGATCCAATGTCGAGTTGTGACCTTGACCTTTGACCTGGCGAGTCCAAGGTCAATAGAGTTCTTCCTCACACCAAGGCCAACACACCTATGAAGTTTCATGACTCTAGGTTGAACCACTATCAAGTTCTCATCCGGAAACCAATTGTTGCAATATACTATGTTCAAGGTCACTGTGACCTTGACCTTTGACCTGGCGAGTCCAACATCAATAGGGTTCTTCCTCGCACCAAGGCCAACACGCCTGTAAAGTTTCATGGCTCTAGGTTGAACCACTATCAAGTTATCATCCGGAAACCAATTGTTGCGATATACTATGTTCAAGGTCACTGTGACCTTGACCTTTGACCTGGTGAGTCCAAGATCAATAGGGTTCTTCCTCGCACCAAGGCCAACATACCTATGAAGTTTCATGACTCTACGTTGAACCACTATCAAGTTATCATCCGGAAACCAATTGTTGCGATATACTATGTTCAAGGTCACTGTGACCTTGACCTTTGACCTGGTGAGTCCAAGATCAATAGGGTTCTTCCTCGCACCAAGGCCAACACACCTATGAAGTTTCATGACTCTAGGTTGAACCACTATCAAGTTATCATCCGGAAACCAATTGTTGCGATATACTATGTTAAAGGTCACTGTGACCTTGACCATTGACGTAGCGAGTCCAAAATCAATAGGGTTCTTCCCCTCACCAGGGCCAATCTACCTATGAAGTTTCATGAATGTGAGTTGAACCATTATCAAGTTATCCGGAAACCAATTGTTTAAGATTTACTATGTTCAAGGTCACTGTGACCTTGACCTTCGACGTAGCATGTCCAAAATCAATAGGGTTCTTCCTCCCACCAAGACCAACCTACGTATGAAGTTTAATGAATGTGAGTTGAACCACTATCAAGTTATCATCCGGAAACCAATTGTTTACGCCCGTCCGCCTGCCCGCCCGCCCACCCGCCCGCCCACCCGCCCGTCACAACTCGACTAATAATAAAGTAAAATAATTAGATGTGTAGAAAGTGACTCCGAAGGTGACATTGAGTCTTAACCCCCTGCACGCTGATGTCGAAATATCTAAAGTTCAAGGTGCAAATTTTTCCCATAATGCAACTAGGAATTTAACCAATTCAGTCTTGTTTGACAGAGCTCATTGAGTTCTGTCAAAGAAGATTGAATTGGTTAAATTCGCAGTTGCATTATGAGAAAAATGGCTACTTGAAATTTGGATATTTTAACTTCAGAGTGAAGGGAGTTAAAGTGGGTAACTTTTCTGAAAAATCTTATTGATCAATTTGCCTGGATATTTTTTTTTTGGATGAGTCAGCGCACTCAATTCCAAATTCTTTGTTAGAAATTGACATTTAAAATGTTCTAAAAATTAACATTAATGAAAAATATGAGAAAAGTTTATAAATTTATAGTAATTTCTATATTTTTTATACTTACCAATGACCCAGACATAGCTGGTGCTAACTCTTAAAATATAGGGCCAAACACAAATTTTGCCCCCCAATCCCCAAAATTTGCATCTAAAACCAAAGAAAACATGTCCTGAAAGGCCCTCCACACCTCGCCTCTACTGCGCATGCGCAGTGTCAAGGACGTTCCGAAATTGGCGCCATTAATCATTCTAAAAACCAGTGCCTGGTAAGCGCTATGTACTCAGCGGGGAGGCAAGAGCTCCCAACTCCTGGGAGGGCCATCCCTGTCTGGGTCATTGGTAAGTATAAAAAATATAGAAATTACTATAAATTTTTTAACATTTTTATACTGTACCAATGACCCAGACATAGCTGAATAGTAAAAAGGCTGGAGGGCCAAGGACATAGAGCAAAATGGAATACGCTCAATAATATAAAATAGAGTCATCCCCTGTAGGGAAAAAGAAGTAATAGGCCTTACATGTATCTTTCTTATTTATGATAAATTAGAAAGATACAACACCTTCCAAAATTGAGCTTCATACATCCATGTACTCTATTAATATCCAATATAATCCTTATACTAATAATTTTTAAAGTAAGCCAATAAATAAAGTAAGTCTAGAGAATAGAGACTCTTATACTCCTAAAAGTGTCTGAGGATTGCATAATCATGTCCGTAGACATATGCAATAATCAAAAGCTATACTTTAAAAACTAAGACTTGAATGAATTTTAAAAACCTAAACTTCTCACTAAACAACCATCCCAATAACAGCTCAGAATTACTAACTCCGGAGGAGGTATCCCCTTGTTTTCATAGTAAAACAGGTGACCCAAGGGAACACCCTCTCCCCCCCCCCCCCCTTTTTCTTGCCAAATAGCCCAGAGCGAAGAGGGCAGCAGAACTGAGACACTGCCGAAACAGACAGCCTACCTAGCTATAGTAGCAACTGTTAAGTGAATGACATTCTGAGCAGTAGATAATAGACCTAACAATAGAGGCCTCCAGAAATGGACTTGATATTTCTGAGATAAAAATTCATGAATGTGGATGGCTGAGCGCAATGAGCGGCCTTCAAAAATCTATAATAGCGACACTATTAATGTAAGCCCAAGATGTAGAAGAACTCTTACTTCATGAGCCGAAATCTTAAGCACAACTGCTAAGTCAAAGATATACCATAAGCAGTACCGATAGTTAATAGAATCCATTAACAATAGAATGGAGCGTAACATCCTTCTACTAGGCATCAAAGACAGAAGAAGCTTACGCCCATAGTAATAAACAGATATCTGTTTATAAATACATAAACTCTACCCGGAAAGAGTAAAGGCCTATGCCCGTACGAAGACGGAAGGACCTTAAAAACAATAGGTTCCGGATATTAGGAGCCTAACTCTTATGCAAAAATCCAACCTAAATAGTAACGGAAGTAGTGATTCCGAAACTACGAAAGTGAAAATCATCCATCAATAGCATGAAACTCACTGACTCTACAGTAAAAGAGAAACCAACAGAATTACTGTCTAAAAGGTCAGAATTTGAAAACTACTGTTTCCAGAGGCTCAAATGATTACTTAGCTAAATAAGAACCGAAGTTAAAATCCATATAGGAATTTAATCCAAAGATTCTAAGTCTATTTATCAAAAAGTTACTAACTGACTTAGATAAAGAGACATAAGACTCAATTGTAAACTATCGTAGAGTGCATAGGTATGAGGTAACATAAACCTATAACCTTAATAATAACAGGCTGCAGTAGATCTTGTGAAACAAGTATACTAAAAAATTGCAATGAGTAGTATGGAGGGATCAACAATATGAACATAATGATCTCTACACCAACGACGGAAGAGCCTCCACTTTAGCCGCATAGAATAGCGAAGAAGAGGATCTCCTATAGTAAGAAATCGCGTCCAAACTCGTCCAGTACAATGCTTACAATGCAATACGGACCACACAACGGAATACATGAAGGTTGCGACCTTGCGGGTTGTGATAAAGATGACACGATTTACCCAGTGAAAAAAGATCCTCACATTGAGGAAGATTTCACGTTAAGACCCACAGAAGACAAGAGAGTAAATTACCCATGATCTCTGTGAAGATAGAGATGCTATCAACAGAAATGTATTGTGGTTGTTTATCTTAGCAATACCTGCTGAAACAACAGCGCCGGAGGATACAAGTATCCTATCATTCCGTCCTATAGATCAATAGAGCGTTAACAACATTAGCTCAGAGATCTGGACAAGCCAACACATACGTCTGCAATTGATTAGCAAGCAGTGTCGTAAATAAATCATCATTGGGCGCTCCCATAGATAGCAAATCTGATTGAATACTTGTTTGTTGAGAGTCCATTCTGACAGCAACAAGCGACCCGTAAGTGAACGGGAGTCCGGTAAAACAATCAGACGACCTGGAATATGACGGACCAAAACAGAACTTGGTGTACTATAACCAACAGACGGATTCTTTCCATTAAATTGAATAACGGAAACGAAAGAGTGCCTCCCTGGTTCCGGAGATACGCCACTACTGTCGAATTAAAGGACAGGATTTGGGCATGCGTTTCTGAATAATGTTCATGCAATGACATAAAGCAAGCCTAAAAAACATTATTCCACGGAAGAAAATTGGTTGCTAAGAGACTGCGGAACCCAAAGACCCTGGCACTTCGAATCCGTTGGGATCAGTATTATATCCCAATCTGTTTGACTGGCAACCGTCATAACAGCCACACTCGGGTCCGGCAACTGCGGTGGCACTCTCTGAGTCAACCACCGAATGTTTGCCCCAGTCTGAATCTCTTGTAACACTAGATAGACAAGAGAACGTGTAAATCGAGCAATTCATGGATTGCCGAAAAGTTGCCGTCGAAGAGAAGCTCCTCCGAGAACGAAGCGACTCTGAGAGAGTTCTTAACCTTACTATCCACGCGTGTGGATGTAGCTAGGGCTGCGTCACGTCTAACCAACTCCAATCAGCCACTGAAGGGCGGAGTTATACGTGAACAAACTACTGCCCTCAAAAGAAATTACATTGAGAATAATATCCCGTAAATCTTTTCTTGAAGACGTAATGATAACGCCTCAGTAAGGCGGATTACGCATGATAAAGCGTCTAAGTTAAGTCTACATCATGTCGTTTCCAACATTGAAGTTGGAAAAGACATAAACGGCGAAAAAGAATATTTCCAGTCTTTAACCACACCGTCTAGACGCATATGAACTCTCGGTATGCCCTGCTCTGCCAAAATAAACTATTCGTATAAATGATAAAACGGCAGAAATGAGCAACGCGGACAAGAAACTAAACTATCATGCTTGGTAGCAGGCTTGTATGTATATATAGCGTCGAAAAATAAAACACATGTTGTAATGACATTATTGGACTGCGTTGGTAAGTCAGGGACAATGTCCCTGAACCGATCGAAAAATCCGAGTCCAATGACGCTATAAGTCTCTTATCCAAGATCGCAGCAATGAAGTCTGAAATAACAATCACTGGAAGATAATGCCAGAAGATATGAAAGGCAGCTTCCAATACTACTAAAGGGAAAACTCGAAATCTTTCGAATCCCTTTCGCCATCCTGTCGGACCCTATAAGCGTTCGGTCGTCCGGACCTGATGCAACCGCGGACCGCACCGACCCAGCGCCGTCGGATAATTCCTGATTCCACCAAGAAACTGTCAATAGCTGAGATGCTGCGAAACAACTGTGCTAACTCGGATAGCACGTCCGTCACTGAGGCCTGAGGAGAAGCGGTCCTACAATGCATTGCCGCTGGAAGCTCCGTGATCGTTACCAATACCAATATGCGAGCGAACGGAGTGTATAGGCCTCGTGTCCCTTGGCTACCGGATGGCGCGACCTATTCGCCGTGGAATCACTGAATGACGAAACTGATCGGATACTCGAGGTCACGTAGCCAATGTGCGGTCGTGTGCCCTGCTGTGAGGATGAGGAAGCATTAAGGACAGTCTCTCGGACTGTCAATATAATGGAGCGTCCCAACCGACAGAAATATGCTCCGAATGTAAAATATCTGAACCACAACATGCGGTCCCCTATGTTGTTGGACGAGAGAGGGACCTCTCTCGCTCACAGCCCGGACGGACCTGGACAAGCCAGGAACCGGACTAACAGGCTTCCTCCGATCTGTCCTCAATCTGCCGTCACTGGGTGAGTACTAAAGTAATTAAAGTGCTCGCATCACCCAAATCTCCTTCCTAGACCGCAACGGACGAACCCGGCAGCCGAACCATTCGATGAATGTACGCTACACCGGGTGAGCTAGCGAATGTCACTCCGTAGGCGATAGACATATTCCATGAGCACTTATTGCCGCTAGCTCTTCATTAACTATGACGACAGAGGCACACTTTTGAAAGACATCTTCGTAACTTTGCGAACAAGAAACCAGAAATGATTTGGTTATAGCAAAATAATAATATATATAGCGTCGTTCAATAATTCGAAAGTTTGTGTGACATTATTGGACTATGTTGGAACTGAGGGACGATGTCCCTGAACCGAACCAAAAATTTCTAAGTCCACCGACGCTATCAGTTTCTTATCCGGCATCGCAGCATTCTGGTCCGACGAAAGAAGCTGTAGAAGACCAAGTCAGATGACATACACAACAGCATATGTTGTTCCGAAAGGGAAAGCTCGAAATCCTCCAAATCCCTTTCGGTATCCCGTCGGACCGGATGAAATTTTCGGACGTCCGTACCTGCTTCCGCGGAGCGTCCCGACCCAGCATCGTCGGATAAAAAATATGCGACAGATTCAGTTGATGCTGGGATGCTGCGATAAACTGTGCTATTTAGGAAAGCACGTCCATTCCCGAGGCCTGTGCAGTAGCGGTCTTACGATGCATTGCCGCCGGAAGCTCCGGGTACATTGACTCCCGCACACTTCCTATGCGAACGTCCGGAGTCTGCAGGCCTCGTGTCCCTGGCTACCGGATGGTGTGACCTGGTCGCCAATGAATCTCTGACTGGCGAAGCTGACTGGATATCCGTGGTCACGTAGCCAAGAGCGGTCGTGTGCGCAACTATTCGGACATACGTCCGTCGCTCGGGACGCTCCGACATATAGTCAGTCCGGAGCGTCCCGAGCGACGGACGTATGTCCGAATGCGAAACATTTTGTACCACAACATCTGGGGCCAGATGTTGTTGAACGAGAGAGGGGCCTCTCTCGCTTGCCGTCCGGATGGACCGGAACGAGCTATGAACCGGACTAAAAGGCTTCCTCCGTTCTCCCTCCGATCCGCCGTCACTGGGTGTGCATTAGGTTGATTTATAGTGCTCGCATCACCCCAAAATTCCTTCTAGACCACAACGGACGAACCCGGCTGCCGAACCATTCGGTGAATGGACGCTACACCGGGCGAGCTAGCAGACGTCAAAGGCCGTCGAACCTACTAGGGTCCTCTTAGGCAATTGGCGTATTTACATGAGCACTTTTCCGCTAGCCCTTCATTAATTGTGACGACGGAGGCACACTGTTGGAAGACATCACAGATACATCACCCTAATCTTGATCGTCTGAAATAGAAATTGATAAAGTAGAGTGACCCTGCGGGGAAAGGACCGGAGTGTCCAATTCCCCAATAACATACCGTGACATACGCTTCCCATATTGTCATCGAAATCATACTATACAGAACAGGAGTTAATGCGAGTACACTGACCACATATAGAATGATTATAAAGTCAGAGGAAGACTTCCTCTTATTACAATTGATCAATATCCTTTCAATGTGAAAAGAAAACAAGTCCTGGTACTCGCACTAACCCCTGGCAATCAAAATACATAATAATAATATGATCCATTAATATAGAAAAAATAATTGAAATCAAAATATTTTGAAAAAATATTTTTTCAGAACAGCCCAAGTTTCTGAAAAGTAACGTTGAGCCCCAATGGATCCCAAGCCTAAGTGTGGACAAAAATTTTAAAAATATTTTAAACAATTTATTCAACACTTATTAACAATAATAATGTATCTAGTTATGATTAAAATAACATCAAGATATTATTTTCCAGAAATCCCCCCCTCACACAGAGGGCTGTTGTAAATGTAAACAATAAGTGTAAAAACACTAAAATAAGACTCCAGGCACCCAGGCCCGAAATCAGTTACCAAAAACACACTATCTGATGCAAAACAGAGACTTCCAGGGAAGAAACTGCAGAACATCAGATGGTAGATGCAGAACACAACGCCTAACCACCTGTAGGTGAAGACGTAAACATGGGGAAAAGAACAGAATTCATTCTGTTATTCAGCTAAAACTCCCAAGAAAATTTAGTAATAATAATTACAAAAACTATGCCAAAAGCATGAGAGAATAGCAAGGGGGGACTTAAAGGACAGGGAGAGAGGAAAACACTTAAAAAACAGTGTAACTAAATAATCAGAATGACAACAAAATGGCTGCTGCCTCGAAAATAGGTAACTTAACATAATTTCATTAAAAAATTTTAAGTTACAGCCCTGATAATATTCTGTCACACATTTTTCCCTCTCCTCCTTCTCTATCCTCCTTAGAATCACCATTTCACTAATATTTATGTGTCTGGCATCATTTAAACTGAGATTTACAAGCACAAAGATCAGTCAGATGTCAACTGATGAAGGGCCAAACTTAGAATGATTAATGGCGCCAATTTTGGAACGTCCTTGACACTGCGCATGCGCAGTAGAGGCGAAGTGTGGAGGGCCTTTCAGGACATGTTTTCTTTGGTTTTAGATGCAAAATTTGGGGATTGGGGGGCAAAATTTGTGTTTGGCCCTATATTTTAAGAGTTAGCACCAGCTATGTCTGGGTCATTGGTACAGTATAAAAATATACATGTCCTATATGGTCCTCCATACATTTACTCCTCTGCGCATGCGCAGTGTCAAGGAGTCCCGAAATTGGCGCCAATTATCATTCTTACAACCAGTGCCTGGTAAGCGTTATTTACTCAGCGGGGAGGTATGAGTTCCCAACTCCTGGGAGGGCCATCCCCGTCTGGGTCATTGGTAAGTATAAAAAATATATAAATTACTATAAATTTTTAAACATTTTTATACTGTACCAATGACCCAGACATAGCTGAATAGTAAATAGGCTGGAGGGCCTAGGACATAAAGGAAAATCCAATAAGCTCAATTATGTAAAATAGA
This sequence comes from Pictodentalium vernedei, assembly GCA_031216915.1. Classification (NCBI taxonomy): domain Eukaryota; kingdom Metazoa; phylum Mollusca; class Scaphopoda; order Dentaliida; family Dentaliidae; genus Pictodentalium; species Pictodentalium vernedei. The sequence continues at coordinate 381,072,835 of CM062289.1, read as the reverse complement.
ATATCCTCTCCAGGAGAAAAGAAGAGATAGGCTTTACATGTATCTTTCCTATTTATAATAAAGAAGAAAGACACAATACCGATCAGAAATTGAGCATAATAACCAATGATCTCTATTAACATCCAGTATAACCCTTTATACTAATATTTTTAAAGGTAAGCCAATAAATAAAGGAAGTCCAGAGAAATGAGACTCTTTATAATCATTAAAAGTGTCCGAGGATTGTATATTAACGCTCGTTTGACACATGACATATACAAATGCTTCACAACGAGCTACACTTTAAAAATATTACATGGATGATTAAACATTATCATTACACTTTAAAACCATCCCGGTACCGACTCGGAATTACTGACTCTGGGGGAGGTATTCCCTTGCTTTTCACTATAAAGCAGGTGACCTAAGGGAACACCCGCCCCCCCCCCCCCCCCTTCCCCTTGCCCTGGGTCAAATACCCCAGAGCGAAGAGGGCAGAAGGACAGAGTCACTGCCGGAACAGAAAGCCTACATAACTATAGTTGCAACTGTTTAGTGGACGATATTCTGAGCAACTGATAATGGACCTAAACAATGGAGGACTCCAGAAATGGACTCAATATTTCTGAGATAAAAATTAGTGAATGTGGAAGGTTGAGACCAATATGCAGCCTTCATTAGATCAGTTATTGCAATACAATTAGCATAGGCCCAAGAAGTCGAAAGAGCTCTTACTTCATGAGCTGAGATCTTGAGTGCCAACTGCTGAGAAGAAGATAATTTCTCATAAGCAGTACGAATAGTTAATTGAATCCATCTAGCAATAGAATGAACCATAATATCCTTTCTATTAGGGATCAAAGACAGAAAGAAACGCTTACGTCCCTTTCTGATGAACTCAGATCTACGTCTGTAAATACGTATTGCTCTAACAGGACACAGTAGAGGCCTACGCCCATCAGATGATGGAAGGGCCTTAATAATAATAGATTCAGGATACTTATTAGGAGCCTGATTCTTAGCCAAAAATCCAACATTGGTGGTAAAGGTAATAGTATTACCGACACTACGGTAGTGAGAATCCTCCACAGATAGTGCATGAAGCTCACTAACTCTTCTAGCAGAAGAGAAAGCTAAGAGAAAAGCTGTCTTATATGTTAAGAATTTGAAGTCGACTGTGTCAAGAGGCTCAAAAGGCGCTTCTTTTAGCTTAAGAAGAACCCAGGCCAAATTCCACTTCGGAATTAATCTAAGGGTTCTAGGTCTATTTATCGAAAAATTTCTAACTAACTTAGATAAAGAGACATTAGATCCAATCATCAAGCTATCATGATGTGCATAGGTATCGGATAGCATAGACTTATAACCCTTAATGGTGATAGGCTGCAGATTAATCTCATCAAACAAGTCGACTAGAAAATTTGCTATGTCTGGAATGGAGGGATCATAAATATCTACTGAATGATCCTCACACCACTGACAAAAGACCCTCCACTTAGCAGCATAGTTTAGCGAAGAGGAGGTCCTCCTGCAGTTAGAAATCGCGTCCACTGCTCGTCCTGTAAAATGTTTTCCGTGCAAGAAGGACCGCACAACGGAAATACGTGAAGGTTTAGACCGTGCGGATTGTGATGGAGGATGCGCGATTTCCCTTGAGGAAGCTTCCTCGGAATGTCCCACAACAGACACCTGAGTAGATTTATCCACGGTCTCTGTGGAGACAGAGATGCTACCAACAGAATCTTGCATTGCGATTGTTTTATCTTGAGCAATATCTGCTGAATCAACGGCACTGGAGGATACGCATATCCTATCATTCCGTCCCAAGAGATCGAGAGAGCGTCTACTGCAAACGCTCGAGGATCCGGACAAGGTGACACATACGTCTGCAACTGATTGTTGAGATGTGTCGCAAATAAATCTATCATTGGCCGCTCCCATTGGTAGCAAATCTGATTGAATACTTGCTTGTTGAGAGTCCATTCTGACGGCAACAGGCGACCCCTCCGTGAAAGGGAGTCTGCTAAGACGTTCAGACGACCCGGAATATGACGGACGGAGAGAAGAATCTGATGTTCTAGTACAAACAGAAGAATTCTTTCTGTTAGATTGAGCAACGGAATGGAATGAGTGCCACCCTGGTTCCGAATATATGCAACTACTGTCGTATTGTCGGACATAATTTGCACGTGTGCATTCTGAATAACGTCTATCCAATGACGTAGAGCAAGCCAAATCGACATCATCTCTTTGATGTTGATGTGCTTGCTTAGAAACTGCGGATCCCAAAGACCCTGGCACTTCAAATCCGATGGGCTCAGTGTCGCGCCCCAGCCTGTTTGACTGGCATCCGTCATAATCGTAAAACTCGGATCTGGCAACTGCAGTGGAACTCCCTGAGTTAACCACTGTATGTCTGCCAGAGTCTGAATCTCTTGTTTCACTTGGCTTGACAAGAGTATGTCCGTTTCGAGCGAATGAACCTTCACTCTCCAATTCTGAGTCAGATAGACCTGGAGAGGACGAGTGCGTAGCCGCCCCATCGGAATGAGATCCGAGGCAGCTACGCACAGACCTATTAGTCTCATGAATTCCCTTGCTGACACTTTGTCTGAGTGAAGACAATAGCGGGCGTAACAACTGACTAATTTCGCTCTGGTTAACGGCAGACGAACGAGATTGTTGTGCGTCTTGAAGCTCATTCCCAGGTGGGTAAATGACTTGGACGGCACCAGATCCGACTTCTCTTCGTTTACTATGAAACCGAGACGACAGAGCAATAGAAGCAGATTGTGCATGTCGTTCTGAAGCGTTAACTCGTTGCCGTATCTCTGAAGAATATCGTCCAGGTAAGCCGACGTTACCGCAGACGAATGAGCTCGGAAATGAGTCATTACCGAGTTCATTACTCGAGTGAATGCCCAGGGCGCTAGATTCAGACCAAAGCACATCGCTCGGAACTGATAAACAACACCCAGGACAGCAAAGCGAAGATACTTTCTGAACGCCGGATGTACCATGACGTGAAAGTACGCATCCTTGAGGTCTATGCTCGCAGCATAGTCGTTCACTCGAATGCTCGCTCTGACCGATCGAATGGTCTCCATATAAAACTTTGGAGCCACTATCAGCTTGTTTATCCAGCTTAAGTCGATCACTGGACGGAACGAGCTGTCTGGCTTCGGAACCAGAAAAAGATGGCTGTAGAAACCTGGAGATTCCTGGTTTTCTAGGACCTCTATCGCGTTCTTCGTTAAAAGAGACTGGACTTCTGATAGAAGTGCCGTTCTTTTTTGACAATTTGACGGAAGCTGAGTCCATCTTGGACTTCGAGTTAATGGAGGTTTGCCTTTGAAGGACAGTTTCAGTCCTTCCGAAATAACCCCTCGAACCCAAGGGTCCTCCGTAATTGATTCCCAATTGCTTGAGAAACTCGAAAGTCTTCTGCCCACCGGAACGCGACAGAGGTCTAGACCATCACTTCCTGGATCCGCGAGGCTTGCGGTAGGAGAAACCACGTCCTCCACGACCCGCACCTCACCCCGTCGGCCTAGGGGCATCTGACCGGTTATTTCGGCCAGCATAACGGCCCCTAGTCGAGTCGCTACTCTGCCGGTCTCTAGAGTAAGACCTAGAGGTCGCATAGGAACCTCTATAGGAACTTCCCCTGGACAAACTCGTTCCGGAAGTGCCTGGCCTACTCCTGTCTGCTGGTTCCGATTTCTTGGAAGCAGACTTAAACAGCAGAGAGTCCGAAGCTTTCTTTGTTAATTTATCATATATATCAGAAAGCTTGCCACTGAAGAGAAACTCTCCAGAGACCGGAGTGACTCTAAGAGAGTTTTTCACCTTACTGTCCACGCGTGTGGAGGTAGCAAGGCCCGCGTCACGTCTAGCTAACTCCAGATTTGCCACTGAAAGGGCGGAGTTATAAGTGGAAAAGGCTATGGCCCTGGACAGAACTCTTAAAGACATTTGTACTTCTTGAAATTCTGGTCCTTCAAAGCGTAAGGACAACGCTCTAGTAAGGTGGTCTGCGTAGGAAAGAGCGTCTAAACTAGCTCTGTTAGACGATATCGTCGTTTCCATCGTAAACGACGGAAGTGACATAGACGACGGCATGGATATATCAAGGTCTTCAGCCTGGTCGTCTAAACGCAGAGGAACTCTCTGGATGCCCTGACCTGCCATATCAAACTTGTTCCTTTGATTAATAAATGGCAGCTGTAGAACAGATGCCGGTAGGAAGGCTGACCTGCCTGTCTTGTTGGCAAGTTTATCAATAGCGTCATTCAATAATTCAAAAATCCGAGACATTCTTGGATTGTGACGGAAATTCCGGGACAATGTCCCTAAACCGATTAAAAAAATCGGTGTCCAGTGGCGCTATCACCCTCCTATCCAGCTGCGCAGCATTTTGGTCTGGCGGAACAACTTCTGGAAGGTAATGCCGGATGAATTCTACGGCTATTTTATGTTGTTCCGAAAGGGAAATATCTAATTCATCAGAATCCCTTTCGCCATCCTGCCGGACCTCCTGTAAATCATGTAAATCTCGGTCGTCCGCACCGGATCCAGCGGCGGAACCTACCGACCCAGCATCTTCTGACATTTCATGTTCCGACAGAGGCTCTGCCGGTTGCTAGGATGCTGCGATTAACTTTGCTATCTGTGATAGCACATCCGTTACAGAGGCCTGGGGAGCGGCGGTCTTACTGGATTTAGCCGCCAGAAGCTCCCTGGACGTTGCATCCTGCATACATCTTTTATGCGGACGTCCGGATGAAGAAGGCCTCGTATTCCTGGCTACCGGATGGCGTGACCTGGTCGCCGTGGAATCCCTGGTCGGCGAAGCTGACTGTAATTCATTGGTCACATAGCCAAGGTGCGGTCGAGTGTGCTGCTGAGAGGATATGGAAGCCTTATAGGTAGCCTCGCCGGACTGCCTATATACCGGAGCTTCCCGAGCGGCGGACATATGCTCCGACTGCGAAACACTACGGACTACAACATCTGGTCCCAGATGCTGCTGTATGAGAGAGGGACCTCTCTCACTTGCAGCCTGTGCTGAACTGGACAAGCTAAACACCGGACTGTCAGGCTTCCTCCGATCCATCCTCCTTTCCGTCGTCACTGGGTGTGCACGTGGATGTTTTATAGTGCTCGCAACACCCGACTCTCTCTGCTGGACCGCAACGGATGAACCCGGGTGTTGCCCCATTCGGTGACTGGACACAACCCTGGTCGAGCTAGCGGATGTCAACCCCTTCAGGTTCCTATCAGGAAATTGACGAATCTCCATGAGCACTTTTGCCGCTAGCTCTTCGCTTGTATGTGACGACGGAGGCACACTTCTGGACATCACGGAAACATCACCCTGTTCTTGTTCCTCTGAAAAAGAGAGTGAAATACTAGAGTGACTCTGAGGAGAAAGAACCGGAATGGACCTTTCTCCAGGAACAACATACCGTGACACATGTTTCCAACGTTTTTCATCCCATTTGAAACACACAGAACAAAGATTAGTGCGAGTACAGAGAGAACAATTAATACAGAGATCATGAGAATCATAGGAAGATTTCCTCCTATTACAATTTGAACAATAATCATTCATTGTGAAATGCTAACGAAATGCTTGCTGGTCTACTGGAATCACGTCCAGAGCTGGCTACAATTTACGTCGCACATGTTTTGTGAAATCGGTGTCCAGTGGCGCTATCACCCTCCTATCCAGCTGCGCAGCATTTTGGTCTGGCGGAACAACTTCTGGAAGGTAATGCCGGATGAATTCTACGGCTATTTTATGTTGTTCCGAAAGGGAAATATCTAATTCATCAGAATCCCTTTCGCCATCCTGCCGGACCTCCTGTAAATCATGTAAATCTCGGTCGTCCGCACCGGATCCAGCGGCGGAACCTACCGACCCAGCATCTTCTGACATTTCATGTTCCGACAGAGGCTCTGCCGGTTGCTAGGATGCTGCGATTAACTTTGCTATCTGTGATAGCACATCCGTTACAGAGGCCTGGGGAGCGGCGGTCTTACTGGATTTAGCCGCCAGAAGCTCCCTGGACGTTGCATCCTGCATACATCTTTTATGCGGACGTCCGGATGAAGAAGGACTCGTATTCCTGGCTACCGGATGGCGTGACCTGGTCGCCGTGGAATCCCTGGTCGGCGAAGCTGACTGTAATTCATTGGTCACATAGCCAAGGTGCGGTCGAGTGTGCTGCTGAGAGGATATGGAAGCCTTATAGGTAGCCTCGCCGGACTGCCTATATACCGGAGCTTCCCGAGCGGCGGACATATGCTCCGACTGAGAAACACTACGGACTACAACATCTGGTCCCAGATGCTGCTGTATGAGAGAGGGACCTCTCTCACTTGCAGCCTGTGCTGAACTGGACAAGCTAAACACCGGACTGTCAGGCTTCCTCCGATCCATCCTCCTTTCCGTCGTCACTGGGTGTGCACGTGGATGTTTTATAGTGCTCGCAACACCCGACTCTCTCTGCTGGACCGCAACGGATGAACCCGGGTGTTGCCCCATTCGGTGACTGGACACAACCCTGGTCGAGCTAGCGGATGTCAACCCCTTCAGGTTCCTATCAGGAAATTGACGAATCTCCATGAGCACTTTTGCCGCTAGCTCTTCGCTTGTATGTGACGACGGAGGCACACTTCTGGACATCACGGAAACATCACCCTGTTCTTGTTCCTCTGAAAAAGAGAGTGAAATACTAGAGTGACTCTGAGGAGAAAGAACCGGAATGGACCTTTCTCCAGGAACAACATACCGTGACACATGTTTCCAACGTTTTTCATCCCATTTGAAACACACAGAACAAAGATCAGTGCGAGTACAGAGAGAACAATTAATACAGAGATCATGAGAATCATAGGAAGATTTCCTCCTATTACAATTTGAACAATAATCATTCATTGTGAAATGTAAACAATCAAAGTACTCGCACTAATCCTTGAAAATAAAGATACATAATACAACAATCCATTATATTTATTAATTAATAATGATTTGAAAAGAAAAAATTTAAAAAAAAAAAAAAAAATTTTTTCAGAAGAGCCCAAGTTCCCAAAGGGAACCCTGAGCCCAATGGATCCCAAAAAAGCCTAAGTGTGGACAAAAATTTAAATTCATTTTGAAAAAATTAATGAGACACTTACGGACAATAATAATGTATCTTACTATGAATAAGAGATGCAGAAGACAAATAATCACTATCAGCAGTAACTGTTGTCAACCTAAGCAAAAGTATCAACAAACCGGAAACATGACTCCAGGCACTGAAACAAACATGGCCCGAAATCAGTCACCAATTAAAACACTATCTGATGCAAAACAGAGGCTTCCAGAGAAGAAACTGTAGAACATCAGATGGTAGATGCAGACCAAAACGCCTAAACACCCCTAGGGTGAGGAAGCCATTGTGCACAAGTATGTGACCTTAAACACCAATAAATAAATATAATAAATAGGGTGAGGACGTAAACATGGGGAAAAAACAGAAATAAATCTGTTACCGAGCCAAAACCCCCAAGAAATTTTAGTAATAAACATTAAAAAAAATAAGCTAAAACATGGGAGAATAGCTAGGGGGGAATAAGGAAGGTAGAGAGGAAACACTGATCAAACAATGGAACTTCATAGCAAGAATGACAACATCAGGGCTATGCCTTGAAAAAAGGCAACTAGAAATAATTTCATAAAATCATTATAAGTTACAACCCTGAACATTTTCTTGCACTAAATTTTTTTCCTCTCCTCCTTATGAATTCTTTATATTTCCACCATTTTTCTCATGAATATGTGTCTGGCATCATGAAAACTGAGATTTGGAAGCACAAATAACAGAGAAGTGTGACTGTTTTGAGGGCCAAACAAAGAATGATAATTGGCGCCAATTTCGGGACCTCCTTGACACTGCGCATGCGCAGAGGAGTAAATGTATGGAGGACCATATAGGACATGTATTTTTCGGTTTTTGATGCAAATTTTGGGGATTGGGGGGGCAAAATTTGTGTTTGGCCCTGAATTAAGGAGATTAGCACCAGCTAAGTCTGGGTCATTGGTACAGTATAAAACTTTCTCATTTGTAGTATTATAATTATAATAAATTTCATTTGTGAGTTGAACAATTAGTTGGTTAAATTATCGTGGGAAATTGGGAATGTTCTTTTTAGTGATCAAACAGTTAACTGAATCAGCTGACATAATCGTCCGATTGTCATTTTTTTTCGAACACAAGTCATAAATCACGGACGGCAATTTTGCAAAGTGCCTGCTGATAGCAAGAAATCAGCAGAGTACTATTAGACTACCAACTGACAGCTCCGGTAGATTTACTACCCACAGTTTTGATAGATTTATTCTCAAACTAACGAAATGCTTGCTGGTCTACTGGAATCACGTCCAGAGCTGGCTACAATTTACGTCGCACATGTTTTGTGAAATGGCACAGCCATGTGATGAAAAATGGAAATGACACTGACACCAACCAATAACTCTATCCCAGCAAATGTCAGGGTAAAGTGACACCTAGTCATAATAACTCTATTATTAAACAACACTAATACTCTATCAGAGATAATGAAAGAAGCATCAACGGGTGAAAAAAATCAAATTATCAATATCAGAATTTTCAATGGAGAATAGAAAAAAGAAAGCAGACAACATGTGTGTTTATCAAAGTAAGCTCCGCCCACCAAGTCATAATGATCAGTTAAATCAACTTAAATGTTTTTATTTCCTCTGGTCTTTGTCACAGGTGCTCATACCCCCATAATATTTACATATACCATTATGTGGGAACGTCAGCATCGATTCAAAAATGCTATCAGATATAATTTTTTTTTTGATTTCTCAGCTTGTGACTGACATGTGACGAACGTTTGCCATTGGCATGTTGGAAGCTGGCAAAAGACAGACTGTAGTGGCTCAAATTCTCAATGTTACTCAATCGGTGATTAGCGGGTTGTGCTACCGTCATAAGGCAATGTTGATGACCGACATCGGTCAGGTAGTCCAATGACAACAGCTGCTAACCAGGATCGCTTCATCCGAACCACAGCATTACGTAACCACCATCAAAGTGCCTCAGAAATTGGACAGCAGCTGCCCCGAGTGGCAGATGTGCAAGTCAGTGGTCAGACTATCCGAAATCGCCTGCACAACTGGAATTTGTATGCTCGATAACCTTGAATAATTGCACGATTGACTGAATGTCACATCGCAGCAAGGCATAATTGGTGTGGAGCATGACAGCGCTGGGACAATCGTCGGTGGAGCAACGTCATGTTTTTGGAAGAATCGAGGTTCACTCTCGACTTCCACAACAGGTGAAACAGAGTGTGGCAGTGGTAGAACGAACAATACCATAACATAACCGTTAGACAGCTCGATCGTTTTGGTGGTGGATCGGTTATGGTGTGGGGAGGCATAACCATGACAAGCAGAACAGCATTACATGTCATCGAAGCAGAACAGCATTACATGTCATACAGGGCAGTACTACTGTGACAACATGTTAGTAGCTCACGGGGTGCCATTTGCGTGATGTCACGGCCAGCGATTCATTTTCCAAGATGACAATACAAGAGCACACAGGGCCCATGTCGCTACAGAGTTCCTCCAAGAGCAGAACATCACTACACTGCCTTGGCCAGCACTACCGGTAAGGCCAGACCTTTCACCAATCAAACACGTCTGAGATATGCCTGGCAGGTGTATATGACAACGCCAACAGCCCCTACCAATGTCTAGGAACTAGTTGCTGCACTGCAGGAAGAATGGAATGACATCAGTCAAGCTGATAGTGGACGTTTGGTGAGGAGTATGCCACGTCGGATCCGCACTTGTCTCACGAACCGAGGAGGAATTACAAGGTACTGAGGTCTTGAACATGTATGCTCTCAACAAGTTAATCCGAGAATTACAAAAGTTCAAACCAGTCGCAGACAATTTCGATGGAAATGACAAGAATTTTTAGGAGTCTGAAAATTGAAGTCTGAAATTCAAATGCTAGTTAACCCTTTAATCAACACATACAATATCATAATTTTGTACTTTAATTTTATTTTGTAAAAAATATTTTTCCAAAAATTCCAACAAAATTGATATTTTTGGAAAAGCAATTTCTTTTCAACTGCTCAATTTGTAAAGTATGTAGGAGGATGCAGTCAATTTATTAGGTAAACTGTTAATCAAGTTACAGTGGAACCCTGTTAATTGAATAGCCACTTTGCCAATGAAAATTATTCAATTAACAGGAGTATTCAATTAACAGGGATTGTCACTTTCCTGTATTCTAGAGATAAACTTAGCATTTATTCTATTATATGGGAGCGCGGTGGCTCAGTAGGTAGAGGTGCAGGCTGCAAGCCGAGAGGTGTCGGTTCGAATCCCACCTGCGGCAACCACGTTGTGTCCTTGGGCAAGACACTTCATCTCCATTGCCCGCATGGGGGCACGATGATGCCGTGTACTAAGGCGTACTGCACGTCTATGGTACGCATGTCTTAAACCAATCTAACCCTGCCTGTGCTGCAGTGCAGAGTTATGATATTGGGGAGCTGGCAGCTGCTCGTCGTTGCTCGGTGGTTCTCTCCGGGTACTCCGGCTTCCTCCACCCGTAAAACTGTCATGGTCATGATTAGCCATTGTGCATAAATATGTGACCTTAAACATCAATAAATAAATAAATTATTCTATTATATCTTGTTTGACAGAGCTCCATGAGCTCTGTCAAACAAGATATAATAGATTAAATGCCAGTATTGGATGTACTAAGGCCAAATAGGGCTATAAACAAAGGAAAATTGGGTAGTGTCAGGATAATTTCTCGACAAGTTACAAGATTTTTTATTCAATTAAAAGGAGTTTACTCTATAACCTATATTCAATTAACAGGTCAAATTTGTACTGAAGGTATGGTAAATGGTTTTGTGTTGGGAAATTATATTCAATTAACAGGGATATACAATTAAGAGATATCCAAACTAGAACTATCACTGAAGGTGATTAATACCCCCGCTTTGGGTTTTTAGAGGAATGCACTTCTGATCATGTAGGCGAAGGCCATAAGGAAATTGACTGATAAATGTAGGAAGAGTTGCGCACACAAGAATTTCATGTAGAAACCCATATTAAATCAAAGTTCAAGAGAGATAACCTGGTTAAAATTGTCGCAGATCAAAAATTTTGGAATATGCGCATGTTCACTTAGTAGTGATGATGTTTGAAAGGTTTCTTAAAAATCGGTTCTTTAATGTAGGAGTTGCACACACAAGAATTTGTTCGGACGGAAAGACGTACAGATGGATGGATGGACGGACGGGTGGACGGGCGGACATACGGACATACAGGGAGATTCCTATATAGCCCCCAATTCTTCGAAGCGGGGGTATAATAAGTGGGCTTCACTGTATTACGGTTGAGAATTGTAAGATAAATCTATCATTTCCATTATGTTTAAGTACAAAATGTTATATCAGAGTTTCGCTTTTGTTTCTAAGGCTATATCTCAACACATCTTCAACTCGTCGATGAGGGGGGGGGGGGGGGGGAGTGGTCACATGTTCTTTTATTTTTTAATAACATTTTTTCAATTGCTCAATGCATATGTGTAAATTATGAGGGCAGATGTGCCTGATTCATAAGTAACATGGTTAACTGACTGAAAAATTTTATTTGTTAATGTTCAAATATAGGTGTACTCAAAATTTCATAAGATCTCAGAACTCAAGAAGTTAAAATTCAAATATATCGATCTTGGTATCCGATGGACAAGTGGATGGACAGACAGTTGTTAAAACCCATATTCCAAGGACAGAGTTTAAAAGTAGTCTGTTAGAAACAAAATATAAAGGTAGACAACTCACTTGGCCAGACAACAATATCTGGTATTCTTTGGAACTTTCCCTCTCTTAGAACAAAAACTTCATGCAAAGTATGACCTGTAATAAAAGGTAAAATGGATTGTTTTTTTTCACATTAGAGGCAAATATTTCTGTGCAGATTAAAATAGAAAGAAAACTCTAAAACGAGAAGAGACTAGCTTCACTCAACATTTTTCTCCATGGGCCCATCATATAAATGAACAGTTGAATAATAAGAGTGAAGGAGTTGACCCTTTTGCTGACACATTACGGTCTACTAGTTTTGCAGAAAGTAAATTATGTTCCAATAAGACTAAAATCCTCACCCTCTGATTAGATCAGAGCTCACATAGTTTCTTCTATGTTTATGGAGCAGGTAGCATATGTTACCTTTTGACTTCGTCAAGCAAAATATTTGAAATGGCATTCCAAAGGAGTGACTTGGAAACTGCTTTATTTTTCTAGATTTTTCACGTGCAGCAGATGATGCTCCGAATGAAGTCTTGTTTAAATTTCACATCAGGTTTACGATTTGAAGTAAGATGGAGTGACCTTGAGCTTTATTATTTATTGACTATTTGTCCAGTGACTTTGTGGGGTACACAAGAACTTTATTTACTGAACTTGTTATTGATAAAAGCTGACCTGTTCATTTCATGATGTGTGTTTTGGACTTTGGGGAGGATCTTATTTGAACATGTACATTAATTGTGATAAATTAATGGTAATATGGCCTGAGGTTTGCAGCTCAGAACTTATGTTCAACCCTGACACCCTGCATCTCGCAAAAACGCGAAGCCACAAACCTCAGACCATGACACTGTCAATTCATCACAATAACTTATATTACAGACAGAGCAGCACAATTTAAAAGTCTTGTCTAGACAATTGGTTATTGCTGATACTGCCCATTTTCGAGGACATTAACCACATGCATTAGTTACCAGGACCTATTTTACTGGTAAAACAACTTGTTATCAAAGCCATTGGTTAAAGAGTCTCAATGTTAATGATAGCTTACCTCTCAAATGTTTATGCCAAGCTCCTCATTCAACATCAACCAAATATCCCCCACGTCGCTCCACTCGAACCTCGTTCTTGTCACCCCAACCGGAAGTCTCCCTTACCTACAGTACCGGTGATACTAAAATATCCAGTGCCGGTCATACTAAAATATCCCTTCACCATATATTTAACACTAACATCTTTTTCTTCTTTTTTTTCTTTCTTTTCTTTTTTTTGTATTTATATACATATGTACAAGAAAAGTACAAGTTTTTGTTCTTTTATACAACCAAATTGATCCTTCCCGTTTGAAGAACTGATCGTTTGTTGATATCCAGATGCACCTCTTTTTGTAAGACAGTTTGCGAGCTGATTGTTCCCTGGACACCAACGAATACTATTAACATCTTGGTCAGCTAAGCTCACCATATATTTAACACTCAAAACTTTTTCAGAATGGCAACTGAATGCTATATTTCTTTTGAGTTATAATAAGTGATGAATAATAGGGCTGTAATGATACATTTTCTCATGATACGGTGCATATCATCCAATACACATCATGATACACTCATCAATCATCAAAAAGTGAGGACTCCAGAAGCAAATCTGCAGTTATGGACCACGAGGTCACCTGGTGGTCCAAAATTGCAGATTTGCTTCTGGAGTCCTCACATTTCTACTGTTCTGGTGAGTAAAGGGAAAAGTCTAATATCCACCCACACAATGGCCAAATAACAAATCATCATACAGTTTGTGGTCAAGCAGCTTCATTTCATTGACATTAAGATTTCTCAAACTTCTTGACAACAAAACATAATGACACACTCTTCTGTTTGCTTGGAATTTGCGATACGTTGGATCATAGCATATAAAGGTTCAAGAGAGAGGTTAATGATTTGTGTCAACAAATATCCGAGATTAATATAAATTCAGACTTCTACAATCCCGATTTTAAAGGAAAACTATATATAATGGATGCGAATAGTCAACGATGAGGCCATTTTTGAAGTGTCATTAACCCTTTACCCAACGTAACGGCCAAAACCGGCCAGCACTATTCACAAAAATCGCCAATTAATTTTTATTATTTTTTTCATTTTCTGTCTCAAAAACATAGGTTATGACCCTCTTTGGAATGAGCTCGTCGAGCTCGTTCCAATGACGGTCATAACCTATGTTTTTGAGACAAACTGGAGTGATCACGCATACAGCCCAACTGTCCCAGGAATGGCAATGCTTAGACGCAAAATAGTCGGAGCCATTTTTTGTTAACTGTTTACCTAACGAATCTGCCATATCTCCACTCGTGATATACAAAATTTGCTATTCAAATTTTATTTTTTCATTTCTCTACTTCAAAACATACCTCATGACCTATTAATGGAACAAACTTGATGAGCCTGTTCCAATAAGGAGTAATAAGCCATGGTCAAAAGTAAATAAAAAATGAAAAATGAAAAAAATCTGAGGTTTCAGAAAAATAATTTGAACTGTTGGCTTCAACTTGTGTAAGGTAAAGGATTAAAGATGCAGTACATAAAGCAATGTTGGGCTATATAAGTCAATTTTCTTTTTTGCATGTAATAACTCCCAATCCTTCAAAATGCATTTTGGGAATAATTGCCTAAGTGACAATTTGTGTTTGTGTGTGTGGGGTGTGTGTGTGTGTGTGGAGGGGGGGGGGGGGGGGGTGGCAGTTGTGGAACCTATATTGAAACCTGGCCTGTATTACTAGCTGGAAAATACACATAACAACTTTGGTTGAAATTAAATAATCCAAACTGGAGTTATCAGTCGGAAACCAATTGTTTACAGACAGATGATGGACCGACAGATGGACGGATGAAAGTCATGACTATAGCCCCGACTATAAACAGTCAGGCTAAAAATGCATTTTGTACCAAAGAAAAAATTTTGTATGAATGGCCTGGGTGAGGAGGAGGTGGGGTGGGGATGAGGGGTGGGGGTGTGTTTGGGGAGTCCATTTTTTTTTTTCACATGTGGTCAGTCTAAATCCTTCAGAATGCATTTTGAGCAGAGAAAAAAAAATACCTAACTGGCACCAGGGGTGAGGGAGGGGGGGGGGGTGATGGTGTTTGTCTGGGGTTTTTAACTACAAACATTGACAAAAGAAAAAAAAAGTGCCTAATTGGGGGGGGGGGGGGGGGGGGGGGGGGGGAGTTTAAAAAAAGGTCCCGCATGTAGTGACTGTAAATAGTTCAAAATGCATATTCAAGGAAAGAAAGAAAAAATGCCTAATGGGGGATGGGGGGGGGGGGGGGAGGGAGGTGATAATTTCTGTCTGGATTTTTAACCACAAACTTTAACCCAAACTGTAAAAAAGCATTTTTGACAAAGGAAAAAAAGGGTTCTGCATGTAATGACTGTAAATAGTTCAAAATGCATATTGGAGGAAATAAAAAAAAATAATTAAAAAATGCCTAATTGGGGGGGGGGGGGGGGGGGAGGGGGGAGGGGGAGAGGTGTTTGGGTTTTTAACCAAAACTGTAAACAAGCATTTTTGACAAAAGAAAAAAAAAAGTGCCTAATTGGCCCCTGGCAGAGGGGGGGGGGGGGAGGGATGGGGGAGGGGGCAAGTTTAAAAAAAGGTTCCACATGTAGTGACTGTAAATATTTCAAAGTGCATATTGGAGAAAACAAGAAAAAAAAAGCCTAATGGGGGTGGGGGGTGGGGTGGGGGGGGGGGTGGGGTGTGGGGGGGGGGTGATGGTGTTTGTGTGGGTTTTTAACCACAAACTTGGAGTCAACCTATCAAGTTACAATGAAATTCCTCCATAAATATGACCTGTAGACTGTGCTAATGGTTTTCGGGCTTCGGGCCCCTGTTGCCGTCACAGTTGCCCAAAAGGGGACATTCTCATCTAGACATTATATGAAGTCAACCTATCAAGTTACAATGAAATCCCTCCATAAATATGACGTGTAGACTGTGCTGAAGGTTTTCGGGCTTTGGGCTCGGGCAGCCATCATGGAGAATGAATGATCGCAACCAAAAGGGGACATTCTCATCTGGGCATCATGTAGATTGATCATACAAAGTTACAATGAAATCCCTTCATAAACATGACCTGTAGACTGTGCTGAAGGTTTTCGGGCTTTGGGCACCTGTAGCCGTCACAGTTGCCCAATCACGTCCAAAGGGGACTTTCTCATGCAGAAATTATATGAAGTCACCTTATGAAATTACAATGAAATCCCTCCATGAATATGACCTGTAGACTGTGCTAAAGGTTTTCAGGTTTTGGGCTCGGGCAGTCGTGACGGTTGATAGATCACGCCCAAATGGGGAAATTCTCACATAGACTCATCTGGAGTCATCGTATCAAGTTACAATGAAATCTGTTCATATTAAACATGACCTGCAGACTGTGCTAATAGTTTTTGGGTTTCGGGCTTGGGCAGCCATCACGGTTGACAGATCATGCCCAAACGGGGACGTTCTCATCTAGGCATTATACAGAGGCAATCTATGAAGTTGCAATGAAATCCCTTCATAAATACAACCTGTAGACTGTGCTAATGGTTTTTGGGTTTTGGGCTTGGGCAGCCATACCGGTTGACCGATCATGACCAAAAGGGGACATTCTCATGTTGACATGACCTAAAACCTGCATATGAAATTTCGTGATGATCAGACAAGAAATACTGGGTATAGTCTGTACTTGAAGGTTGAACAAAAAACTTTAACCA